>JASDDO010000012.1:409392924-410628416 GCA_030015575.1 Agapanthus africanus
ACACGGAGAAAGAGCGAGCGAGCTCTTAGGACTCATACACAGTGACGTGTGTGGTCCGATGTCTACACATGCGCGAAGCGGTTATTCATACTTCATTACTTTCACAGATGATTTCTCTAGGTATGGACATGTCTTCTTAATGAAGCACAAATCCGAGGCCTTTGAGAAATTTCGGGATTACAAGAATGAAGTTGAAAAACAAACAGGCAAAAGTATCAAGATTCTAAGATCGGATCGAGGTGGAGAATACTTAAGTGCCGAGTTCCTGAATTACTTAAAAGAGAATGGAATTCTCTCTCAGCTTACTCCTCCATACACTCTGCAACATAACGGTGTATCGTAGAGACGGAATCGAACCCTATTGGATATGGTTCGTTCCATGATGAGCAAGGCTGAGTTACCGCGATCTTTCTGGGGTTATGCACTAGAAGCAGCTGCATATCTCTTGAACAAGGCTCCAACCAAGACTGTGCCTACCACCCCATATCAGATGTGGAGTGGGAAGAAACCCTGTCTTAAGTATCTTAAGATATGGGGATGTCCAGCTTTTGTAAAAAAGCAGCATGCGGACAAGCTCGAGGCACGTTCAGTACAGTGTAAGTTTGTGGGATACCCAAAGAACTCCAGGGGGTATCTGTTCTATTCCGCAGAGGAACAAAAAGTTCTTGTTTCTCAACATGCCCGCTTCTTGGAAACTGAGTTTTTAGAAACCCAGATAAGTGGGAGCGCAATAGAACTGGAAGAAATTCCAGAACCACAAGCTATTACTGAAAGCTTGGAAGAGCCAGTAGGTTCAAAAGAACAGGACATTCCTATGCCGCTCCGCAGAAGTAGTAGGCAGTCTCATCCGCCCGAGAGATACTACGGTTTTCTCATAGACGGGGATAGAGAGGATTGCATCATAGATTATGATGAGCCTACTAGCTTCCAGCAGGCCGTTCAGAGCATTGACTCGGTAAAATGGCTGGATGCAATGCGGACCGAAATGGAGTCCATGTACACCAACAAAGTATGGACGTTGGACATTGCTCCAGACGGGGTAAAACCCGTAGGATGCAAGTGGATCTTCAAAAGGAAGATTGGTGTAGATGGACAGGTTGAGACCTATAAAGCTAGACTTGTTGCAAAGGGTTTTCGTCAAAGACCTGGTTTGGACTATGACGAAACCTTTTCTCCGGTGGCAATGCTGAAATCCATTCGGATCCTTCTTGCCATTGCTGCCTTCCACGATTATGAGATTTGGCAGATGGACGTAAAGACCGCTTTTCTAAATGGAAATTTAGAGGAGTGTGTCTATATGGATCAGCCAGAGGGTTTCATTCAGAGTGGGAGCAGCGGAAAGGTGTGCAAGTTGCTTAAGTCCATCTATGGACTAAAGCAGGCATCGCGGAGTTGGAACATCTGTTTTGATGAGACGGTCAAGGAATTTGGCTTTATCAAAAATCCAGATGAACCATGCATCTATAGTAGATTTGTAGCGAGAACTGTAGTATTCCTCGTTTTATACGTGGATGACATTCTCTTAATAGGAAATGACATTCCTATGCTACAATCTGTCAAGGGGTTCTTGTCGCACAGGTTCTCCATGAAAGACCTGGGTGATGCCTTATACATCCTGGGGATCCGGATCCATCGTGATAGATCCAAGAGGATATTAGGACTTTCTCAGTCCAGGTACATCGACACCATAGTGAAAAGATTCAGTATGGAAGATTCCAAGCGCGGTAACCTACCGGCTTGTCATGGGATCACCCTTTCTAAAGAGATGTCTCCCAAGACTGATTTGGAGAGGGATCACATGTCTATTATACCCTACGCTTCTGCGGTAGGCTCTATAATGTATGCGATGTTGTGTACCAGACCGGATGTAGCTTATGCACTGAGTGTGGTAAGCCGGTATCAGTCAAACCCTGGGGAGAAACACTGGATAGCGGTGAAGAACATTCTCAAGTACCTGAGAAGGACTAAGGAGATGTTCTTGGTGTATGGCGGAAAAGACCTCCAGATCGAGGCCTTTGCTGACTCCAGCTTCCAGAGTGACAAGGATGATTCCAAGTCCATGTCGGGTTTTGTCTTTACCCTCAATGGAGGGGCGGTGTGTTGGAAGAGTTTCAAACAGGAAACCGTTGCAGACTCGACAATGGAAGCGGAATACATCGCTGCATCTGATGCCGCAAAAGAAGCTGTCTGGATAAGGAAGTTCTTGAAAGAACTTCAGGTGGTTCCGTCCATTGTTGATCCAATACCTCTGTATTGCGACAACAACGGGGCTATAGCTTTAGCGAAGGAACCCAGGTCCCATCAGAAATCCAGACACATCTTGAGGCGGTATCACCTGATCTGGGAGATCGTGGATCGCCAGGAGATCGAGGTATGGAGGGTCGCTTCAGAAGAAAACACTGCAGATCCATTCACCAAGGCCTTGCCCCAGACTCAGTTCGAGCGGCTGATCGAGATGATAGGTCTTCGATACGCCAGTACATGGCCTTAGTGCAAGTGGGAGATTGTTAGTGTATATGTCCTAGAGGCCATTACTGTATCATACTAGTTTGTATATTACTTAATGGAAGCTTGGGATATTCACCTTGTATAAACAATCTTGCTCAATATAGTAGTATGCTACTTGGTTTGTTTCTACTTCAATGTGTACTTGTGTATATCACCTATATACATTAGTGGAGCCCTTAGGATCTTTGCTTGATTACCAGCGTTGTGATGGCAGTCACACTAGTGGGGGCTGGGTAATCTATAAGCACATCCTTATACAGGTCCCTAGTCGCAGGACTATCGAGACAGGGCATCGATACTCCGGAGTAGACTAGCGTATGCGCTTCTCATCCCAGTGTGGGAGATGGTCTGTCCCACAGCCATCAGTACGTCGTACTGGAGATAGTATACGGGTGCTCGTTGGGTTACGAGTACACTGGACAGGACTCGTCGGGAACTGACAGGTTGGTATTATACCTATCGTCAGTTATCAGTTCCCAGGTGACATGAGTACAGCTTAGTCCGCTGACTTGACACTGTCACTTCGCCTCGAGTGTGTTCCCACTGTACTTTGACTACTACCCTACCACGGCTCAAAGGAGTCGTGCAAACAGGTAGTGGTTGGGTGCAATCCCGAAGCACTTGGAGGCAGTGACGGTTAGACAGGATTCGTCTCTCCCGGTATTGGGGGTTGACATCGCGCTGTGTCTAGGAGAGCCATTACACGAGTAGTCCCTGGCCAGGGCAATCGAGATATATTGGTAGGTTTCCAGTGTTATCTCAGGGTGTTTTGGGCTTCACTCCGACACGACTTGTACCGCTATTAGGGGACTGACGTTTACCGCCCCCTAGGCCCGCCATGCGATGTATCAGACGAACAGACCGGACTGTACGGAGATTGTCACATTCAGACTCAGTAGGAGTTCAGATGGGGTTCACCTCGTCAGTCTTCTTGTCGGCATCTACCTGGGGACCGTTACGCACAGCTAGTGCCGCTTGCGGTCTGTGGTTAAACCCACTGCCAGCGTAGTGTCGAGTCTTTAGAGTCCCACACAGAGGGCTATTCGCTTTTGGGCAAAACTGAGTAGAGGTCGCATGGTTTTGCGACAGGGTTCGTTCTCATCCGCGCACTTGTGCACGTTTGGAGTCCGGACAGATATTACTAGCATGCTCTGGTTTGAGCCAGATACTGGTATATGTTTTGGGGTTGATTTTATCTCATAGTATTCATGTTCCTCGGAACAAGAATGCGGGTGTGTATGCACAGTTGATTGAGGCGGAGGAAGAGAATTTTCATTAGGGTTTCGGAACGGGTGCGTATGCACAGTTGACAGTCGTCTTTTTCCAAACCCTAATGAATTTATGATATATCAATTAATAATATTAATTAAATGAAATTGTGTCATGGTTGGGTTTGTTGACTTGTTGACCATGGTTGACTTGTTGACCATGGTTGAAAGTTTGACCATTATCATTACATATCAAAGATGCTCTTTGATTCTAGCAACATTCATTTAATGAATGTGATGATAGTGGTCATTCCAAACCATCCATCAACTATTTCATTTTTATTATTATTGTTAATTTGATAATTCTTTTCATTTTTGAGTTATGGTTGTAAAATGAAAAGAATAGCTCATTCTATCATATCTCTTCTCTCTCCTTTCTTCTTCTTCCTCCTCCTCTAGTAAAAGGAGAATCCTTCTCATGTGTTGAGAATCCCTCTCCTTGAGATAAAAGCACCCCAAAGCCACTCTCTACTCACTCTAGGGTTAGAGGTTTAGCAAGCCGAAGATCCTAGTTCTCTCAAAGTTCGAGAAAGAGCCCGAAGGTTGAACCCTCAGGTGGATCCATCTTTGACGGAAGAAGACGACGAGGAAAGCACCATCAAACCCTACAAAGGTTTCAAGAAGAAGGAGTTCAAGTTAGGTATAACCTTTTATCCGAGTAGCTAACTCTCTTTAGCTTTCTTGCTAGTTTAGTTTAGAAAAGATCCCGACTTTGTTAGTCCATGTTGCCTCATGCGCTAAAAATTTGATTTTTATACCGTTTCCGCCTCCCCGTAAGAACCGTGGGTGGCAACGTGGACTTACACTACGTGCCTCGGAATGGATGGAAAAGCTAAGCCTTCACACTTTGTCAGCTCTGATCGAAGACCTTCGTACTGGTATTTTGATCACGGCCGAAGAATTTGCCGCCGAAGCCAACAGTTCTCTCCCCTTTCTAGCTGCTTACCACAGCGATGTAAGTCCACGGTAGCGCCCCGACCGTCTAACAGACGCCAAATGCGGAACAAAAACTTTTTACAACTGGCGCTATCACGTACTATAACCCGGATCTACCATTAAAGCTAAACTAACAAATTACAAAGTGAGTAGAAGAGTTATACCGAAAGATCCAAGTCCTTCGGTCTTCAACCATCACCCCACGCTTTGTTGCGGCTGTTCCGATCTCCTGAATTTCCAGTCTTCTCGTCCAGGTGGCACCACATCGATGGATCTTTAAACGGGCTCCCGCCTCTGAACCGAGACAACTCGATCATCAAGTTTGCTAAAAGAGATGACCAAGATTGATGTAGAGAATGAGTAGAATACTTTGTCTCGTTACGTCCAAAGCTATGGACGAACGGTTAATGAAGTTGCCATTTGAATCGGGTAAATGAGAAGTTGGTATATGAAACTATCATGAACCACAACTAAAAGCTTTTTCCAAATCAACAACCTTCTTCTTCCACCAAGGGGTGGCCGACCACATATATGGAGGGGAGAGGTGAGTGTAGGAGGGGGGAGAGTGACCATAACATTAATGAAGAAATGAGTCATCTAAACACCTAGTATGAACACAATTAATGAAACAATGATTCATAACACATAGTCATCAACACATAAATGCTCCATTAATGCACTAAGCCACCTCACCATCCTAGTCACCTACAAGAAGCATCCACACACATGACTCACCCTATCACTCACCCTCAAGAAGAAAAGATAAATCCGTATTTAACCGAATGTTAAATACGGCTGATAGAAAACTGGAAACTGGCAACTTCCAAAAGCGATCCTGAAACGAATTTCAGGATAACCCCGTAATAGTATAAACATTCCCGCATTTGTATTACGACCGAATACAAATGCAACTAAGACAAAGATATTATATCTATACAGTATAATACTGGGATCCGGCTTAAACCAAAGCCTACCAGTATTATCTGCCCGAAAAATGACACGTGCGAAAACGCACGTACATTTTCCGAACCTTGCCATAAAACCATACGGCCTCTACAACGTTTCGCCCGAACTTGGGAAAGTGTCTGTGGGGGACTCTAATGACTCATCAACACACTGGCATTGGGTATAACCACTAGCACGTCAGAGGTACTGGCTGTACGTAACGGTTGCCTATGTATTGATTGGAAGGGAAGCTGACAAGCGAACTCATCCATAAACCCTACTGAGCCTAACAGTGACAATATACATACAGTCCGGTCCATTCGTCTATGAGTATCGCATATCGGCCTAGGGGCTGGTAACGTCAGACCCCCATTAGCGGTATAAGTCCTGTCAGAGAGTGGCCCAGAACACCCTGAGATACTACTGGAGTACCTACCAGTAAATCTCCTGCCTCGGCCGAGGTTTTTGTGTAATGGCTCTCTTAGACCCAGCGCAATCTCTCCCCCAATACCGGGAGAGACGAATCCCCTGCCGATCCGCTGACTTGCCTCCATGTGGCTCGGGACTGTACCCAAAAAAGACCTGTTTGCACGACTCCTTTGAGCCGTGGTAGGGTAGAAATCAAAGCACAGTGGGAACTCACATGAGACAAATGACGACCTTAGGTCGATGAACTAACCTGTACACATGTCACCAGGGAACTGCTATCTGACGATATGTATAATACCAGCTAGCATGTTCCCGGCGAGTCCTGTCCGGTGTACTCATAACCCAATGAGCACCTGTATACATCTTAGGTGAACCAACTGACACCAATGGGTTGTGAGACCGGCCATCGCCCCTCGTCGGGGTCTTGACTGTATACACTAGTCTACTCTGGAGTATCGATGCCCTGTCTCGAAACTCCTACGACTAGGGACACTTCAAGGATATGCTTATAGACCCCTGCTCCCACGTATATGATCACCATCATACTGCTGGCAGTCAAGCAAGAATCCTATGGGCTCTATCAACATGCAATAGTGAGCTAAAGTATGTATACGATGATAAAGACAAACCAGATAGCATACTATCATATCGAGCAAGACTGTCATATCGGTATAGGTCCTGTCTCAATCATTGTAATCACGTACCTACGATCCAATAATTGACTTTGAGGGCACTATCTCCAACAATCTCCCACTTGCACTTAAGGCTAATTATTATGATGTCGCATACTCACAGCCTGTGTGATACCGAACATCCAACTCCTCTACTAATCAGTTTCACAAAGCTAGTTTGTAAAACTCTTGTGTTCGAGAAATACCCTCAGTGAGTGGATCCGCCCTGATATTTCTTTCTATGTCTCTCTTAATCTCAAGTTCGCGGAGAAAGCCATCTCCCGAATCGAGTAATACCGGTCTTAGAATATGTCTGAATATCTGATGGGACCTAGTTCATAAATGAACTCCAAATCCAAACTTCTTAGAATTTATCGATAACTGAACCTAATCAGTATCCAGCACCATGCCTCCCATAGTATCCTCTTGGACCACCTGTCCATAATACTGTCCCTCGTCAGAGGGAAAATTATAACTCTGATAATCACTCTGTCATCCATGTCACCTTGGAAGCCTGGAATGATAACCGTCTTCCGAAGGAGGCTGCAGTCATCAAATCCGTAGAACATGCACTCATGTTCTAAACCTGCTTCCTTATGTTTCTCCAGGATTGGATTAATATAAACTTATCGCATCTAGTGCAAAAACAACATCTGGTGTGGTACTTGACATCTCATGATTGACTCAATTGCCTAAGCAAGTGATCTGCCAATCATGCACATCCCTCTCTCCTTTAGTCTCTAAGACACCTTTAGAGAGGGTGACTCCATCATCTGCAGGTACACCACCATGCCAGGAGTCATCTATTCTAAAATACTATTAGAATATTGTCAAAGTACCCATATTGGGAAACTACCCAAATCTAGATCTAAAACCATAGATCTAGTAACCAGAATGTCTAATATTATATCCATATCCTTTGTGGAGAAACAACTGTGTGACGACCAAAGTACAACCGATTGTAATATAGGAATTTTACTTCCTACTCTGTGTATGTCATCCAAATACCAGGACATGACACCTTACTACCTTCTCACCAGATCCATCCCCTATTCTGATAAAGTCAAACCCATGACTGTCACATCAAAAATTAGATGATCTTTCTCTGCTTTATCTACTCAAGCCTATAAATAGACATAAGCTACTTGCCTACTATGCTTCCGCTGCTCCCACTGACTATGACAACCCTCTGGCAGAATAATATATATATATACGTACACTTCTAAAGCTAGTTTAGAACGACGCTATACTTATCCTCCTGCCGGGTCTCATAGTCGGGAACAACAGTAGTGTCAAGTCTGGGTAAACAAGAACCTCCCTGTCACCGTCCTTAAGAGTACCGGAGTACCTCTCGGGTGTCTGAGGTTACCCATCATATCTACGAAGTGGCTAATGGAATGTCAAACCTGATTGAATATATAGGTCCTATTAAATCTTCCGTAATTGTTTGCGGTTCTGGAATCACTTCCAGTTCTACCATACTCCCACTACCGTTTTTCTGAAAAAATCCATTTTACTAAAACTGTGGCGAGTCAAGAACAATATCACTATTGATCTTCCACATGGTAGAAATGTCAACTCTCGTCAAAGCCAGGGTCAACCCACAAACAGCCATTACAGAAACAGGCCTTGAGTTATCCAGTGTCTGGTTTTAAGCATAAGCTGGACAACTTCCCGTATCTTAACATTGTTAAGATATGAACCATTCTATATACAATATAGAAATAGAGGCACTAATTTAATTGGAACCAGATTTAAATCATGCAGCTGTCTCCAGTGCATATCAACTTAATGGAGAGAGGCTTATCAGTATTACTCAACTTAGGAATCCATCCAATTATGAGTAACTCGAAAGAGAAACAAGTTTCTCAAAACCATTACTATCATCTGAATACCAATCACAAGAATCTACATATTCGATTTCTTTGAAGAATCCAGATACTTGCGATACCTGGTTCTCTACTTTATTCTTATACCCGCAACTTCTCAAAACTTAGACATCGTATTTCTACGAAACACTTGTCTAAAAATTAGAGAAGTCACAAGTAAACAGAACATAGTACGAGGACCTACCCATTTGTCCTTACGGACACTGGACAACATACAATACTCTGTATAAGTCCGCTGAGTTGAATAACTCAAAACCTGTGCATCGTAGGTTGAAAACTGTACCCAGGCGATTTCCTCAAATATCACCAATTACAACGAATTCCGATATAATGAGGATGATCACCTAATTCCCAATAACTTACTCCCACTCATCATCTGTAAAACCATACAGATATGAGAATGAAACCTGGTAAATACATACCCTTGGAGTAAGTATCTAATTAGGAAATCAGTTTTCTATTTAACAATGCACTGAAACATGAAAATGTTTCGTAGGGGTATCCTGGTATTCTTAGTAATGCCTCTTCCATAATCCAATTCATGACTATAACCGTATATTTCTTTGCCATCTCTCCAAATCCCTTTGTTTGTCTTTAGTCATTACCTTCTGTACACCATCATTAGGCTAAATGGTTTTTTTCCTTCCCTACCGTTCGGCACCATCCTATGGTTTGGAAGAAGACTATCCAGTAAGCATAATAGGTGTACCCTCCTAAACTAAGGAGTATTCGCAACTTGAGAGAAAGTGATGATAAAAGACAAATGAATAATACCTTATTTTATTAAAGGTGAAATAGGAGTGGCGATGAAGTACGCGGTTTGGTCATGAATGATAACAGTCGCAATTTACTTTGCTCTCTTTCTAATCCCTTTATTTTGTCTTTAGTTATTACCTTCTGTACACCCAATTTAGGCTAATTGGTTTTCTTCATTCCCTACCTTTCGGCACCTGCCTATGGTTTGGAATAAGACTATCCAATAAGCGTAATAGGTGTACTCTCCTAAACTAAGGAGCCTTCGCAACCTGAGAGAAGGTGATAATAAAAGACAACTGAATAAACTAATTCTATTTCTCCTGAACTTGGATCCATCCTCGAAGAAGTCCCTTCGAGTTCGTATATAACCATACGCTGGATCTATCCAATGGAAGTGGATATCCGTAGTAATACGGGGTGTTCTGAGAAATACAAAGGGTAAAAGAAGGAGCGGCAATAACTTATGCAACTTTAGACAATCCAAAAGCCAGTATTTTAAGAAGGTTCGGTCAATCTTGGTCACTGAGTCATAGTCTAGGGTCGGTCAAAGGTCGCTGCCAAAGAGAGAGAGAGAAAAGAAATACTCTGCGTGCACTCTAACCTAGATCAGAATGGTTATTACTTTAGCTAATCAGGAAACCTCCCACTGTAATCTCAAATTCTCCTCCAAACCTGAAAGAAGAATTAGTCGGGATCACCCGAAGAGTAAACCAACTCATCAGTGAGAATCGGGATCCAACTATCATCGTATGATAACTTGATGGAAGCCACTCAAGTTATCACACTCCAGAAGGTATGCGCATGCCTGGCAAGTTTCCTGTATATTTGAAACTCCCGATGTGATTTTTGTCCCATGCACTTATGACCTTGACGAAGGTCAACAAATCATAAGTCACATGTTAAGTTCTACCTGTCATTGTCCAGGTTAATTTGAACCCACCCGTACAAGCCCTTGACGAAGGTCAACAAGGCTATACGACTGTCCCAAACCAACACATCTATCTATGCAACAAATGAATACCCCAGCAGCTACCAAGCACTATGCCTTGACGAAGGTCAACAAACATAGCTTGAATACT
Source organism: Agapanthus africanus (assembly GCA_030015575.1). Taxonomy (NCBI): domain Eukaryota; kingdom Viridiplantae; phylum Streptophyta; class Magnoliopsida; order Asparagales; family Amaryllidaceae; genus Agapanthus; species Agapanthus africanus. Next base: position 409,403,406 of record JASDDO010000012.1, read on the forward strand.
ATTGACCATCCATAAGAAATGACGGAGGGCTACGGCTGGTTTTTGGCAAAAAACCTTTAACGTAACGAACTTGATCTCGTTGAAGGAACCTGATAGCTTTTTATAAAAATATAGTGGCGAAAACCTTTTGCTAAAGAGGTCACTCCCGGTAAAGGGATCTCGGCTCTTTCCTCGTGGAATGAGGTGCAGGATATTCCAACTGAATACCACTATGCAAAGCAACTTGTAATCGACTATAGTGAAGTTACTACCCTGACGTAAACTTTTGCCCAAGGGGTCACTCCCGGTGAAGGGATCTCGGCCCTTGCCTCTTGGAATGAGGTGCAGGATATTCCAACTAAATACCGCTATGCAAAGCAACTTGTAATCGACTATAATGAAGTTATTACCCTGACGCAAACTTCTGCCCAAGGGGTCTCTCCCGGTGAAGGGATATCAGCCCTTGCCTCCTCGAATGAGGTGCAAGATATTCCAACCGAATATCACTATGCATAACAAAAGGAAACGTCTTTGCAATAACACTTTTTAAAATTGTTCCAACAACATCAAATATAGGTTTGTTTTATCATTGCATTGATAAGAATCAATGCAGTCCCATCAATCAATCACACCAGAAAAGAACGAAAATAAAATGTACGTATATGCCATCCGCATTCGTCACTGGGTCCCGTCATCACCCGTTAGGTTACTTAACTAACGACAGAGCGGGGGCTGGACTAGCGCGGGTGTAAAACATATACAACATCTAATAGTATATATACCAATATACAATAATCGCTCCAGGCGTGATAATATGCAACATTACAGAAAAGTAATAAGCATCACAGAACAATACAGATAATCTGGGATCCCCGGGTTTCACAGAGCCGCTGCTGAAACCCGACGTTCCCCTGGTCGTGTGGATAGCCTGTGCAATGAAACCTAGACCCCTACGGGTGCGGCAAGTTACCCGCCAAAACCTAAAGCGAGGCAGCCCCCTACTGCAAAATGAATGGACCACCCGGCACTTTACGGAATCCGGTAACTTGAGCACCCCTCCTTGGGTCAACTTGTACCCCCTACGAGTGCGGCGAATAGTCTGCCAATTCTAGAGTGATGTCCCTTTACCTCTCAAAGCCATGAGATACGGACCTGTTGCCCTCCAGAACCCGGCTATCCGTGCACTCCTTCGCGGGATAAACCTAGTACAGAAATAAAAATATGTACAACGGGTACATCGACCTCAACCCGGTCGTGCCCCAAAAGAATATTATAAAACAGACAGTGACGGCAGTCCACATGTTGGACGCTCGCCCCGAAATATCAAATGTACAAATAAATCCAAACTGCACTATCATTGCACCCTGCTATCCACCACGACAAATCCGCAACATCACAGCACAACACAGAACATCAACGCGAATGTCACGTTCGCAAACCCGTCTAAAATAACTATAGTAATTAGACGCGGTTTACCGCTCAAATGACATTCCCGGTCGGAGATATAATGTAAATACTGCATACTAACAAGTTTAAAATTTCGATCGACAAAATTTCCCGAAGTGGGCCCCACGTACATTTGCTGTACAGTAACAAAATCTAGGCCCAAAAGAACAGTACCAGAAACCACAATTTATCATGTAGAAACAACAGAAGAAACATGGTCCACTAAGTCATCAATACGGCCGCGGTTCCGCGGTCAAAGCAAGGCTTTGACCGCGTTTCCGTGGCGGTTTGGTCGACTCAGTGGGTCGTTTTTCTTCTGGTTCCTTAAAAAAGCCTGCTTAATTTTCTGGTATATGCAAAATAATTTTTAGACCCTTTTAAAAATCGACAGAAACTTTAACATGGAATTTTGCGGTTTTCGAAAATCCGTTCGATCGATGTTTTAAACGTGTCAGCACAAGTTAGAATAGCTTAATGGTGAGGCTCTGATACCACTGTAAGTCCACGGTAGCGCCCCGTCCGTCTAACAGACGCCAAATGCGGAACAAAAACTTTTTACAACTGGCGCTATCGCGTACTATAACCCGGATCTGCCATTAAAGCTATACTAACAAACTACAAAGTGGGTAGAAGAGTTATACCGAAAGATCCAAGTCCTTCGGTCTTCAACCATCATCCCACGCTTTGTTGCGGCTATTCCGATCTCCTGAATCTCCAGTCTTCTCGTCCAGCTGGCACCACGTCGACGGATCTTTAAACGGGCTCCCGCCTCTGAACCGAGGCAACTCGATCATCAAGTTTGCTAAAAGAGATGACCAAGATTGATGTAGAGAATGAGTAGAACACTTTGTCTCGTTACGTCGAAAGCTATGGACGAACGGTTAATGAAGTTGCCATTTGAATCGGGTAAATGAGAAGTTGGTATATGAAACTATCATGAACCACAACTAAAATCTTTTTCCAAATCAACAACCTTCTTCTTCCACCAAGGGGTGGCCGGTCACATATATGGAGGGGAGAGGTGAGTGTAGGAGGGGGGAGAGTGACCATAACATTAATGAAGAAATGGTCATCTAAACACCTAGTATGAACACAATTAATGAAACAATGATTCATAACACATAGTCATCAACACATAAATGATCCATTAATGCACTAAGCCACCTCACCATCCTAGTCACCTACAAGAAGCATCCACACACATGACTCACCCTATGACTCACCCTCAAGAAGAAAAGATAAATCCGTATTTAACCGAATGTTAAATACGGCTGATAGAAAACTGAAAACTGGAAACTGGCAACTTCCAAAAGCGATCCTGAAATGAATTTCAGGATAACCCCGTAACAGTATAAACATACCCGCATTTGTATTACGACCGAATACAAATGCAACTGAGACAAAGATATTATATCTACACAGTATAATACTGGGATCCGGCTTAAACCAAAGCCTACCAGTATTATCTGCCCGAAAAATGACACGTGCGAAAACGCACGTGCATTTTCCGAACCCTGCCATAAAACCATACGGTCTCTACAACGTTTCGCCCGAACTTGGGAAAATGTCTGTGGGGGACTCTAATGACTCATCAACACACTGGCACTGGGTATAACCACTAGCACGTCAGAGGTACTGGCTGTACGTAACGGTTGCCTATGTATTGATTGGAAGGGAAGCTGACGAGCGAACTGATCCATAAACCCTACTGAGCCTAACAGTGACAATATACATACAGTCCGGTCCATTCGTCTATGAGTATCGCATATCGGCCTAGGGGCTGGTAACGTCAGACCCCCATTAGCGGTATAAGTCGTGTCAGAGAGTGGCCCAGAACACCCTGAGATACTACTGGAGTACCTACCAATAAATCTCCTGCCTCGGCCGAGGGCTTTGTGTAATGGCTCTCCTAGACACAGCGCGATCTCACCCCCAATACCGGGAGAGACGAATCCCCTGCCGATCCGCTCACTTGCCTCCATGTGGCTGGGGACTGTACCCAAAAAAGTCCTGTTTGCACGACTCCTTTGAGCCGTGGTAGGGTAGAAATCAAAGCACAGTGGGAACTCACATGAGACAAATGACGACCTCAGGTCGATGAACTAACCTGTACACATGTCACCAGGGAACTGCTATCTGACGATATGTATAATACCAACTAGCATGTTCCCGGCGAGTCCTGTCCGGTGTACTCATAACCCAATGAGCACCTGTATACATCTTAGGTGAACCAACTGACACCAATGGCTTGTGAGACCGGCCATCGCCCCTCGTCGGGGTCTCGACTGTATGCACTAGTCTACTCTGGAGTATCGATGCCCTGTCTCGAAACTCCTACGACTAAGGACACGTCAAGGATGTGCTTATAGATCCCAGCTCCCAGGTATATGATCACCATCATACTGCTGGCAGTCAAGCAAGAATCCTATGGGCTCTATCAACATGCAATAGCGAACTAAAGTATGTATATGATGATAAAGACAAACCAGATAGCATACTATCATATCGAGCAAGACTATATCGGTATAGGTCCTGCCTCAATCATTGTAATCACATACCTGCCATCCAATAATTTACTTTGAGGGCACTATCTCCAACAAGCGAAACATTGGTGCAAGTCTGGGTTGAGTTTTGTCGTCGGGTGGAGGCTTGCTTGCATAGTCTTGAATGTATGCGCCTTCCTTCAGAGGTTGTGGCTGCAAAGGCGAGCTTGTAGGGGCTGATCGAACGGTGTGCCGCAAATATGCTGTCATGAGAGAAGAGGCTCAGCCGAAAATTTTCAGAGAGGAAGCTGGCTTGAACTGCGCTGGGGAAACTTCTAGCCGACCTTACGGCCAAGACCACTCGGGCGTACGAACTTTGGCGGGTGCTTCAAGAAGCTATCAGGGAGGTGGTAGCCATTGATAAAGTAGTCATTTTTACTCGTGAAATGGTCAAAGCTCATAATGTTACCGAAAAGGAGCTTGAAAGTCGGCTTGCCTCGTACCAGGCCTAACAGTCTCAAGCGGAGGCCCGTCTCTTAGCGATAATGAATCATGAAGCCGAGGCCCAGCGGAAAAAGGATGAACTGGCAAATCTATTAAATCGTCCGCCGGCTTGAAGAATTGTATATTTTTCTTTTTATTCTTCTTTTGTACATACTCCTGAATGAGGGTATTTTTTGATTCTTTCATAAATTGTACTTTGTATTCATTTTGATTCATGAATAAAAGACATATTTTGCTTCATGGTGGTGTGTCCCTTTTAGTAAATGCATTTTATGGATAATCTATTTTGATCCCCTTGTAGGACAGCGATGGCTTAGGAGTCAGGTTCAGATCTGCCTCCTAAGGCATTCCAACTTTATGAGCCGTGAGGGTCTCATAAAGGTATTTCTCCTTACGAGTCTTGAGGATCTTATAAGTGTAATTTCTCCTTAAGAATCGTGAGGATTCCTAAGTGTATTTTCTCTTGAGAGTCATAAGGATCTCAGAAGAGAATTTTCTCCTTACAAGTCAAGAGGACCCGTAAGTGATTGATGAGTTGACTTGCTCCCGAATCAAAGAATTGCTTTGACGGGGAAGTCGAGGGTTGACTTTATCCGTATTTCACGGAGTCTGGGGTTGACTTTATCCGCATTTCACGGGGTCAGGGGTTGACTTTACCCGCATTTCACGGGGTCAGGGGGTTGACTTTATCCGCATTTTCACGAAGTCAAGGGTTGACTTTATCCACATTTCACGGGGTCAGGGGTTGAAATTATCCGCATTTCACGGAGTCAGGGGGTTGACCTTATCCGCATTTAACGGGGTCAGGGGTTGACTTTATCCGCATTTCACTGAGTCGGGGGTTGACTTTATCCGCATTTCACGGAGTCAGTGTGTTGGCCTTATCCGCATTTCACGGGGTCAGGATTTTCTTTATCCGCATTTCACGGAGTCAGGGGTTGACTTTATCCGCATTTCACGGGGTCAGGGGTTGACCTTATCCGCATTTCACGGGGTCAGGGGGTTGACTTTATCCGCATTTCACGGAGTCAGGGGTTGACTTTATCCGCATTTCACGGAGTCAGGGGGTTGACATTATCCGCATTTCACGGGGTCAGGATTTGCTCTGGGCGTTTCCCACGGGGTCAGGATTGACATTAGCCGTGTTTTAAGGGACCAGGATTTGCTCTAGGCGTTTCCCACGGGGTCAGGATTGACATTAGCCGTGTTCCTATTGGATATATGTATGCCCTAGAGGCCATTATATGTATAGTGGATGCTTGGACATGTATATTGATTTATCGTGAAAAAGTGTTTGTAGAATAACCGCAATCAATAACGGTGTCGCTTGTAGCTAACCGAGATGAGTACGGGTCGTCCGCAGGGAAACGTGGAATCTTTTTATCTTACTTTAGATGTGTTGAATAAAATAAACGAAGAGAAGATGATAGTTTATTTAAGATCTAAATTAATTACGGATGTAAATTATATAAGAAAAATGCTTGTAGGGTTCGTTAAGATTTAGTAGTCATGGATGATTAATTAAAGATTACTCATTTTATCCTTTAATAGATTTAAAACTAGATCGACGATGATGCATGTAGATTTAGGGTTTTCGGAGGGAATAGGGTTCCCACTCTTAATCCCTATCTTTACATGGATCTCCGTTCATGTCTAGCCTTTACCAAAACAATTGTTAATCTAATCTCAAAACGCGGTCGTGACTACCAATGAATTGATAGCGCGCCCGATTAGGATGTTAACAATTCTTTTGATAAAGTTTATAAACTTTATAGGACGTAAAAAGAGTTAAAAGATTTTAATCATCCATTGATCTACCCTAATCCTACGAACCCTAACAAGCGGAGAATTACTCGAGCATGTTAGGAATAGAAGAAGAAAGGATAGTTAAAGAAATCATAATGCAGAAATAATAAAGAAAATAAATAATTAAACAAAATGATCAACCTTTATTAATCAACTTCACAAGTACAAATCCTACGAATTTAGATTACAAGAGGAAGAAGTTGCTCTCGATCTCTGCCCCGTAGGAAGTAGATGCTCCGTCGATTTTCACGTCGCCCTATCACGTCGAATCGTGGACCTGTCATGGATCACTTGTTCTTTGATGGTGTTTTGCTTCGTGTAAAAGGTGATGCTCTCTAACTTTAGCTATTGGTCCTTTATATAGCTCTCAAATCAGAAAACCAAGTTACCTAATATGGTGATTGCCTAATATGGTGATTTCCATGGCTGGATTCTGAGTCCCTGTCAGTATTGATTTTATGATTTTGGCAGATTTTTGATCCTGACATCTTGAACATCTTGATCTCTTGACCTGAGCTAAATCTTGCACAATATCTCTATGAATAATATTAGTACTATTTATTAAATTAGAGAGAGTATCTTAATCACTATATATGGTAATAAATCTTTAAGAAACTTGATTAAGAATATTTAATATGCTATGCACTTTATATGGTAATAAATCTGTAAGAAACATGATTAAGAATATTTGATATGCTATGCATCTTTTAATTACTAAAATATTATTCATATATTTTGAAATATTATTCTAACCATTTGTATGATATTATATCTTTTAAGAATTGTGATTAGAATATTTGATATGATATGCATATTTTCAATTACCAAAATATTATATAAATATAAAATGCCTATATTTTCTTTCATAATGTTAATTATAATATATAAACATATGGTAAATAGTATTTTGCAAATAAATCCAAATATGTTTAATATTTATAATAAATACCTTTTTTATTTAAGAAATGTAAGGAAAATACTTATACCAAAATGCAATATTTTCAACTGAACAAATATATATAGATTACTTTCTTGCTCGACATGATAGTATGCTATATGGTTTACTTTATCTGACATGTTGACTTGATCATGATTTTATTCATTTGCACATGTTGATAAAGCCCTGAGGATATTTGCTTGACTACCGTGACTATGATGCGGATCATACTACTAGGGCACGTGTAGTTTATAAGTATATCCTTGAACTGTTCCTAGTCGTGGGTGTATCGAGACGGGGCATCGATATTCCAAAGTAGACTAGCGTATACCATTCTTGTCCCATGTGATGGGCGATAGATGATCCCATATCCATCTGGTGTGCTGACACCAAAGATTGTATGCGGGTGCTCAGTGGAGACTGGGTACACTGAACGGAATCGCCGAGAACTCCTATGTGGTATTATATCTATCGTCGGATAGCAGTTCTCAGGTGACACTGGTACATGTTAGTCTGTAGACCCAAGATCTTCATAGAGTCTTGTGTGTCCTCCCACTGTACTTTGATCTCCACCCTACCATGGCTCTACTGAGTCGTGCAAACAGATGGACTTTGGGTACAGTCCCGAGGCATATGGAGGCAATGAGCGATAGGAGGGGTTTCGTCTCTCCCGATATTGGGGGTTGATGTTGTGCTATGCTTGATTGGCTATAACAGGAAGTCCCTAGCCAGGGCTACTGAGATTTACTGATAAGCGTTATCAGTAGTTTCTCGATCTATTATTATCTATACACCAGCATAACTTATTGAGTTATTGGGGTCGACGATACCATCCCTAGACTCGATATGCAACATATCTGACGAGGAGACCAGACTGTACGGTAAGTGTTGCCAGATGGCTCGACGGGAGTTTTGACAGCTTTGCTGGTTTTCTTCTGATCGTTCAATATCCGGGTGGCCGTTACGTTTAGCTGACCACTTGCGGCTTGTGAGTGTTTGATATGATCATCACCCACTGCCGGTGTATTGACGAGTCTTAGAGTCCCATACAAGAGTTTCTTATCCCAGGCGAAAAGATGTGGTGTGCATATGAGATATGCGCGGGGACACGATTGAATACGACTATGTGATACCGTATGTTAATCGGGCGTTTTTCTATTGGTCGGGTCGTATGTGATATGACCGGATTGTTAAATCAATTATTGATTTAACATTTTAACTTTTAGTTTTATTCTTATTCTTTATTCAAACCCTTTTTATTAAAGAGGAAGAATGCATGCATGTATGCATATGTTGATGTGCATGTATGCAGATGTTGATGTGCATAGGATAAATACATGCAAAGTATCATGGTTGATGATACATCTTTGAAGGCAATATATGACTCACATGGAACTATAATATATGGATATATATTTGTATTTGTTTTAAAACAAAAGAAAAGAAATATTAATCCATGGTTATCTTTCTACACTCTTCTTGAAGTTAACCACACTTCACGAACCATTTAACCTTGGATTAGTTTTTCTTTTGGCTTTCAACTCATTTACAATAATATCTAGATATTATAAGAACCATGGTTTGAATGGAGATAGAAAATATAAATACTATCTTTTCTATTTTTCATTCAAGCTTTATCATTTCATTTTGACAAAAGCTTTTGCCTTTATCTTCTTCTTCCTCTAAGCTCTCTTGATTTTTCCAAAGTGAGAGAGAGTTAAAAAGAAAGGGTTTTGACAAAAGAAAACAAATCACCTCATCATTCTACTCTAATCTAGCCAATTAGTTTAGAGTGTTTAGCTTCATCTTCTTCTTGCATCAAGTGAAGCTAGAAGCTTGGACCAAGTGGACTTCGGGTGGATCATCGTGGACAAGGGAGCTCACTAGCAAGCCTTTCCAACCTCTCAATGATCCCAAGAGTCATAGCAAGAGGACTACAAAGGTTGTATTCCTTTCACTTAGTGATAGAATGGTTTTTGTATGAGATACATGTGTTGTTACCCTAGTATTCTAGTTAAAGATCCTTGCTTTGTTTGCTTAGCACCTCTAAAATTTTAAAGTGGCATGTGTGAAGCTTCCATACTCTATAGTAGGTGCTAGGGAACCCTAACAATGGTATCAGAGCCAAGCTAGAATTCTGGACACGGTATTAGAACTAATACGAAAACGAAATCGACTCCGAAAAATACGGTATTATGGAACCCTATATATGCTCTCTAGAATTTTTTTAAAAGGCCGTCTAAAAATTTTTTTAACTACTGCAGAGGACTATTTTGGCAAACATAAGAATACAGGAGGAATACGGGGCCTTGTGCTCGGATTTTAGCCGAGCACATAGCCCCAGAATCCGGCCAGGCCGGCCCCCCACCCCTAGTGCATTCCCTGTTTCTCCTGTGCTCTTTTGATTGCAAGTTAGGGTTTCTAGTATTGTTTGTTTAGCCCAATTTTCATGTGATGATTGTTTAGACCTGGGGCTATTTCGTAGTGCTTCGTAGTCATAAATTCTAGCACTGTATTGGTAATCTTGACAATGTTTAGCAGTTCGAACGAACTTCAAAACCCCACTTTTTGACCCCACTGAAATTTCCAAGTGTTGTAATTTTCTTAAGTTAACTTTATATTCAATAGTCGCGCAAGTATCCTATGGACCCTCTAGAAGACCATAATAACCTTAACTCGATTCTATTCCCATGGAACCGCGATCGAACCTTCGGGTTTGCCGTAGTTCCGTGGTGTCATAGGTGAGGCATTGGTTAACTCCTTCTATGGCTGGACCATAGACACTGTGGCGCGTTTTTGAGTATTTGTAACTTTGCTCAGGTGTTGAGCTCTTGGGGTAAAATATGGGTGTATGTTGATTCGATCGAAAGGTTAAACATCGTCTTGATATTTGAAATTGTGATAATTGCAATTGTTGTTTTTCACTTTCTTTTCTGCGACCGTAAGTGTAGTATGTAGTGTATCGCTGGTTTCGTTGCTATACATCAACGACAATCGGGATACGCATACTTGCTTACGTTGATGATATGAGATATTATGTGTTGCTGAGATATGATTTGCAGGATTGTCGTGATCGAATAGCCGGGGGTTTTATATGAGATGAGAGTGTTTATTTTCATTCATGTAAAAATCAATTGTATGTGATATTCTTTTATTTGGGGCACTTCCGGGTAGAGGATGATGTCGCCATTATTGTATATTATTTACTTTTCCGCATTAGGATAGACCCAAGGAGGGGAGCACAAGTGATCGGGTTCTAGGGTTCAGTGGGAGGCCATCTCGAGGAGTCGAGACCGGGTCTCCTAAACTCTAGAATTAGCAGGGTCACTTGCCGCTCTCGTAGATGTCTAGGGGTGTGGGCTTGGCTATTCATCGCGATCGTGGAATCCGTATTTTCTATTGCTGGCTGAATACAAAATACGGACCTTCTAGATATCCTTTTTATCTTCATATGTGCTTATGCTGTTGATATTCTGTAATGAGATTACTTAGTATCTGAGACGAATGGATTATTATTATATATATGATATATAATAAATATTGCTTATATTTTACACCCGCGCTAGTCCCACCCCGCTATGTCGTTAGTTAAGTAACCTAACGGTGCATAACGGGACACTGTGGCGAATGCGGATGGTATAAGTATACGTTCTATTTTCGTTTCTTTTCTGTGATGGCTTAGGAACTTAAATGATGGGACTACATTAATAAGATTAATGTAAAGTAAAAGAAACCTAAAAGATGTTGTAAAATCGGATTGGAAACCCACTCGGCCTTTTTATGAAAAATGCAAGTTTCAAAAGATGCGGAGCTTAAGCCACTCCTTTTCTAAACCGTTTTGATTCTACAATGAGATCAAGTTCAAAGCGTTAAAGGTTTTCATAAAAACCATCCGCAAATCTCCGTCATTTTAGGAAGCAGAGTACTTAGTATTCATGCTACATATTTTGATCATAGTCAAGGCGTAGTGTACGGTAGCTAAGTAATGTCTTCCTACAAAGCATATGATGGGATCAGTTAGGACATTCATGTGATTATGCTGATCATAGTCAAGGGACATATGGGTGGGTCTAGTTAATCTCGAAATGACGGGTAGAACTTGACTAGTACTTATGATATGTTGACCATAGCTAAGGTCATAAGTAACTAGGGGTAAAAACTATATCGGGAGTTTCAAGGGTTGAAATTTGCAATGAGATTGCATACCATCTATATGATAGTTGGATCCCGATCCCACTGTGAGCAAGAGTTACTCCCAGGAGAGTTTTGCACTTTACAATTAGCTAATCCAGTAGGTGTCTAGAAAGGTGTCAACGGGGTTTGACCTCTGGGAAAATGAGGTTTATTTTAATTAGGTCCGTGCGAAAGCACGGGGGACCTCCCTCAAAGTACCGACACTGGCCTGACTGACCGGTTAGCGAAACTGTAGAATGTAATTAATCCTGGATAGTTTTCATTTCAGGTTTTGAAAGAAAATTTGATTAAAGCAGTGGGAGACATCAATTAGATAAGATAATAACCAATCTAATTCTTTGCAAGAGCATTTCGCTGAGTGTATTCTTTTCTCTCTCCTAATGGCAGATACCGATGACAGGACTTAAGCTTCTATTAGAGAAAAACAAACTGACAGGACCGAATTATAAAGAATGGTTGAGAAACTTGAACATTGCACTCACATATGATAAAATATCATATTTCCTCACTACCAAAGCCCCACTAGTCCCAGGACCTGAATCATCTGTTTCGGATAGGGAAATCCGAAAAACATGGGATATTGACTGCAACACGGCCAAGTGCCTCGCGCTTGCTTTTATGGACAACATCCATCAGAAACAGCACGAGAAGATAGATGTGCAATCCATCTTTCTTCATACAAAGGAGTTGTATGAAGAGTAATCTCGTATTTTGCGATACGAGGCATCTCGAATGTTGTTTCAGATGCGGATGGCCCCTGGCGCATCAGTAGGAGAGCATGTTTTGAAGATGATTGGTCTTATAGAAGAACTTGAGGAACTGGGATGGACTATGGATAATGAGCAATATACAGATATTGTTCTGCAGTCTCCCCCCTCCCCCCCGCCTTTGCTCCGTTCATAGTGAATTTCAATATGAACGATTTGGAGAAATCATTGCTTGAACTTCTCAATATGTTGAGAAGTGCAGAGAGCACGCTGAAAACAGCAAAGACTCCCACTCTGCTTGCTTGGCCATCTTCCTCTTCCGTCCCAAAAGCCAAGGCCAAGGGAAAGAAGAAGAAGAAACCCATCAAACAGAAAGGTGGAGTTAAAAAGGCGAAGGGGAAAGAAATATCTGGGGCCACGGAAAGTGGAAAAGGAGAATGTTTTTACTGCCACAAGTCGGGACATTAGAAATGCAACTGTGTTGTGTATCTTGCTGATCTCAAGAAGAAGAAGCATGTTGATGCTTCCGCTTCAAGTGTGTTTGTAACTGAGAACTATTTTTCAATTAACTCTGCATCTTGGGTATTAGATACCGGTTCTGGTTCTCACATCTGCAATTGTATGCAGGGGTTGAGAAACAGTAGAGTTTTGAAGACTGGAGACCATACTCTGCGGGTTGGAAATGGTTCCAATGTACATGCTGTATCCGTAGGAGAGTATCATCTGGGTTTGCCTTCGGGTTGTATATTGGTTTTGAACCCGTGTTATTTTGTACCAAGTATGCTATGTAATATAATATCCATTTCTTTGTTGGACAATGAAGGATATCATTTTGTGTTGCAAAATAATGTTATGAACATTAACTTGAATCAAGAGTTGATTGGGTATGGTACATTAAATAACGGTATTTACGTCCTGAACCAACACACAGTTTTCAATATACAACATACTAATAAAAGAAAATTTTCAGATATAAATGAAGCTTTTCTTTGGCATTGTAGACTTGGTCATATTAATGAAACAAGAGTAAGCAAGCTACATAAAGATGGATATTTAAATCCTTTTGAATATAAATCTTATGCAACTTGTCAGTCCTGTATCAAAGGCAAAATGACCAAAACTCCGTTTACTGGATACGGAGAAAGAGCTGTGGAACTCTTAAGCCTCATACATAGTGATGTATGCAGACCAATGTCTACACATGCAAGAGGCAGTTTTTCTTACTTCATTACTTTTACTGATGATTTCTCAAGATTCGAACACGTGTTTTTGATAAAGCACAAATCCGAAGCTTTCGAGAAATTCAAGGAGTATAAACTTGAAGTAGAAAAACAAATAGGCTTGAGCATCAAGAAACTTCGATCAGATCGAGGTGGAGAGTACTTAAGTACAGAGTTTTCAGACTTCATAAAAGAGAATGAGATTCTCTCTTAGCTCACTCCTCCTTACACACCACAGCACAATGGTGTGTCAGAATGGAGGAATCGTACCCTATTAGATATGGTACTATCCATGATGTGTGATGCTGAGTTACCGCTTTCCTTTTGGTGGCATGCATTGAAGACATCAATGTATCTGTTAAACAAGGTTCCAACCAACACCGTGTCTACCACTCCATATGAGATATAGAGTGGAAAGAGACCATCTTTTAAAAGAGTTAGGATTTAGGGTTGTCCGGCTTTTGTTAAAAAGCAGAATCCAGACAAACTCGAGACACGATCGGTCATGTGTAAATTTGTGGGATATCCAAAACATTCGTATGGATATCTATTCTACCACAAGGAGGAACAAAAGGTGTTTATTGCTCAGCATGCCACATTTTTGGAAAATGAAATCTTTACAGATAGTACTGATGGCAATGCGGTAGAACTAGAAGAGGTTCTAGAGACACAAATTATTCAGGACGAATTGGTTGAAACTGATGTTGCAGTAGAACTTCAAGAACCTCAGCCGCTCTGGAGATCTAGTAGAACTTCTCGCCCACCAGAGAGATACTACGGGTTTCTCATTGATGGTGATAGAGAAGATTGCATCATGGATGATGATGACCCTACTAGTTTTCAGCAAGCTATCATGAGTAGTGACTCTATGAAGTGGCTGGAAGCCATGAGATCCGAAATGGTGTCCATGTACACCAACAAAGTATGGACTTTGGACGTTGCGCCTCCTAGGATAAAACCCGTTGGGTGCAAATGGATTTTTAAAAGAAAGATTGGTGTAGATGGACAGGTAGAGACCTTTAAAGCAAGGCTTGTAGCAAAAGGTTTTCGTCAAAGACCAGGACTGGACTATGATGAAACTTTCTCTCCGGTAGCAATGCTTAAATCCATTCGGATCCTACTTGCTATTGCCGCTCACTATGATTATGAAATCTGGCAGATGGACGTTAAAACCGCATTTCCTAAATGGTGATTTAGAAGAATGCATTTATATGGATCAGCCAGAGGGCTTCATTGACAGTGGGAGAAGCGGGAAAGCGGGAAAGCATGTAGATTGCTTAAATCCATTTATGGATTAAAGCAGGCCTCACAGAGCTAGAACATCTGTTTTGATAATAAAATCAAAGAGTTTGATTTTATCAAAAATATAGATGAACCATGCATTTATAAGAAGATTGTAGGGAGTACTGTCACATTCCTCGTATTATACATGGATGACATTCTTTTGATAGGAAATGACATTCCTATGCTGCAATCGGTCAAACTATTCTTATCACAAAGGTTCTCCATGAAGGACCTGGGTGATGCCTCGTGCATTTTGGGCATAAGGATCTATAGAGATAGATCCAAGAGGTTATTGGGATTGTCCCAATCAAAGTACATTGACACCATCCTAAAAAGATTTAGTATGGAAGATTCCAAGCGTGGTGCCTTGCCCGCTTGTCATGGAATCACTCTCTCCAAGGACTTCTGTCCGAAGACTGATGAAGAGAGAGCTCGCATGAGCATTATACCCTACGCTTCAGCCGTAAGATCTATAATGTATGCGATGTTATGTACATGACCTGATGTAGCTTATGCACTAGCTGTAGTAAGCAGGTATCAATCCAACCCAGGGGAGAAACATTGGATAGCAGTGAAGAACATTCTTAAGTACTTGCGAAGGACTAAAGAATTGTTCTTAGTGTATGGTAATGGAGATCTCCAAATGGAGGCCTTTACCGATTCCAGCTTCCAAAGTGATAAGGATGACAACAAATCTATCTCAGGGTTTGTATTTACCCTCAATGGAAGGGCGGTTAGTTGGAAGAGTTCCAAACAGGATACCGTTGCAGACTCCACGATGGAAGCTGAGTATATTGCTGCAAATGATTCTGCCAAGGAAGCCGTCTGGATGAAGAAGTTCATCGCGGAACTAGGAGTAGTTCCAGCCATTATTGATCCAATACTATTGTATTGTGATAATAATGGGGCTATAGCGTTAACCAAAGAACCAAGGTCCCATCAGAAGTCCAGACACATCCTAAGGCGATATCATTTGATCCGGGAGATAGTAGATCGCCACGAGATCGAGATTCGGAGAGTAGATACAAAGAATAACACCGCGGATCCACTCACAAAGGCCCTTCCACAGCCGCAGCATGGGCGACTTTTTGAGATGTTGAGTATGAGATACGCCAATAACTGGCCTTAGTGCAAGTAGGAGATTGTTGGATATATGTATGCCCTAGAGGCCATTATATGTATAGTGGATGCTCGGACATGTATATATATAGATTACTTTCTTGCTTGACATGATAGTATGCTATCTGATTTACTTTATCTGACATGTTGACTTGATCATGCTTTTATTCATTTGCACATGTTGATAAAGCCCTGAGGATATTTGCTTGACTACTGTGACTATGATGCGGATCTTACTAGTGGGGCACGTGTAGATTATAACCATATCCTTGAACTGTTCCTAGTCGTGGGTGTATCGAGACGGGGCATCGATATTCCAGAGTAGACTAGCGTATACCATTCTTGTCCCATGTGATGGGCGATGGATGATCCCATATCCATCTGGTGTGCTGACACCAAAGATTGTATGTGGGTGCTCAGTGGAGACTGGGTACACTGAACGGACTCGTCGAGAACTCCTATGCGGTATTATATCTATCGTCAGATAGCAGTTCTCAGGTGACACTGGTACATGTTAGTCTGTAGACCCAAGATCGTCATAGAGTCTTGTGTGTCCTTCCACTGTACTTTGATCTCCACCCTACCACGGCTCTACTGAGTCATGCAAACAGGTGGACTTTGGGTACAGTTCCGAGGCACATGGAGCAATGAGCGATAGGAGGGATTTCGTCTCTCCCGGTATTGGGAGTTGATGTTGTGCTATGCTTGATTGTCTATAACAAGAAGTCCCTGGCCAGGGCTACTGAGATTTACTGATAACGATATCAGTAGTTTCTCGATCTGTTATTATCTATACACCGACATGACTTATTGAGTTATTGGGGTCGACGATACCATCCCTAGACTCGATATGCAACATATCTGACGAGGAGACCGGACTGTACGGTAAGTGTTGCCAGATGGCTCGACGGGAGTTTTGGCAGCTTTGCTGGTTTTCTTCTGATCGTTCAATACCCGGGTGGCTGTTACGTTAAGCTGACCGCTTACGGGTTGTGGGTGTTTGATATGATCATCACCCACTACCGGCGTATTGACGAGTCTTAGAGTCCCACACAGGAGTTTCCTAGCCAAGGCGAAAAGATGTGGTGTGCATATAAGATATGCACGGGACTCGATTGAATACGACTATGTGATACCGTATGTTAATCGGGCGTTTTTCTATTGGTCGGGTCGTATATGATGTGACTGGATTGTTAAATCAATTGTTGATTTAACATTTTGACTTTTAGTTTTATTCTTATTCTTTATTCAAACCCTTTTTATTAAAGAGGAAGAATGCATGCATGTATGCATATGTTGATGTGCATGTATGCACATGTTGATGTGCATAGGATTCATACATGCAAAGTACCATGGTTGATGATACATCTTTGAAGGCAATATAAGACTCACATGGAACTATAGTATATGGATATATATTTGTATTTTTTTTAAAACAAAAGAAAAGAAATATTAATCCATGGTTATCTTTCTACACTCTTCTTGAAGTTAACCACACTTCACCAACCATTTAACCTTGGATTAGTTTTTCTTTTGGCTTTCAACTCATTTACAATAATATCTAGATATTATAAGAACCATGGTTTGAATGGAGATAGAAAATATAAATACTATCTTTTCTATTTTTCATTCAAGCTTTATCATTTCATTTTGACAAAAGCTTTAGCCTTCATCTTCTTCTTCCTCTAAGCTCTCTTGATTTTTCCAAAGTGAGAGAGAATTAAAAAGAAAGGGTTTTGACAAAAGAAAACACACCACCTCATCATTCTACTCTAATCTAGTCAATTAGTTTAGAGTGTTTAGCTTCATCTTCTTCTTGCATCAAGTGAAGCTAGAAGCTTGGACCAAGTGGACTTCGGGTGGATCATCGTGGACAAGGGAGCTCACTAGCAAGCCTTTCTAACCTGTCAACGATCCATGGAGTCATAGAAAGAGGACTACAAAGGTTGTATTCCTTTCACTTAGTGATAGAATGGTTTTTTTATGAGATACATGTGTTGTTACCCTAGTATTCTAGTTAAAGATCCTTGCTTTGTTTGCTTAGCACCTCTAAAATTTTAAAGTGGAATGTGTGATGCTTCCATAATCTATAGTAGGTGCTAGAGAACCCTAATAGTTCCACGAGACCAGGATTTGCTCTGGACGCTTCCCACGGGGTTAGGATTGACATTAGCCGTGCTCCACGAGACCAGGATGTGCTCTGGACGCTTCCCACGGGGTTAGGATTGACATTAGCCTTGTTCTACGAGACCAGGATTTGCTCTGGGCGTTTCCCACGGGGTCAGGATTGGCATCAGCCTTGTTCTATAGGACCAGGAGGTGCTCTGGGTGTTTCCCACGGCGTCAGGATTGACATTAGCCATGTTTTACGGGACCAGGAGGTGCTCTGGGCGTTTCCCACAGGGTCAGGATTGACATTAGCCGTATTCTACGGGAACAAGATTTGCTCTCTCGGTTGTCTATGAATCGTCGAGGTTTGGAACAGGGACTTTGCCATGGCTCCAAGGTTGATTGTCGCGTCTGAATCCTGCTGGAATGAGGAGGAATGCTGTTGGTGATCTCTAGGCTGTCTGTGAACCGTCGAGATTTGGCTTCTCTTTCCGATTGAGCCTGGTGGGAATGTATGGTTCTCTTTTTGTTTGTGCCCCTGGATTGTATACAGGGATCAATGTGATCTCACTTGTAGGGCAAAAAGTTTCATTTTATATATTTTTCTTTCCGCGATGCTATACCATTTCAGCTTTTATATCGCGAAAGTTGTGATTGCCCAATCATTTCGGCTATTTTTCACGGTGCCCGATCATTTTGGCTATTTGTTTTATTTACTTACTGCTTTTTATTGCGAGCTGCCCAACCATTTCGGCTATTTTGTATGCATACATTTTTACTTGCTGATTTTATTGCAAGTTGCCCCATCATTTCGGCTATTTCATATGCATTTGTGGCTTGCTGACTTTTCGCCGCGAGTTTGGGATTTGATACCGATTTAGGCATCAGCATCGCTACAACCGGGATATTGCCAGGAGCGAATCATCATTTGCCTTTGTCGGTTCGAACAAAGGTGGCTTAGCAAACAGGGTTAAGATCCTGTCGACTAAGGCTTTTGATTTCATGAGCCGTAAGGGTCTCATAAAGGTATTTCTCCCTACGAGTCGTGAGGATCTCGTAAGTGCGTTTTCTCCTTAAGAATCGTGAGGATTCCCAAGTGTATGGTCTCTTATAAGTCGTAAGGATCTTACAAGAGTGTTTTCTCTTTATAAGTCGAGAGGACTTACAAGGGTTGTTCACCGTGTGAGCATATCCCCAGTCTCTGGTGGGACTTTGCTAGGGAAATGTTTATTCGTGCCCATGGATTGTATACAAGGGTCAGCATTGAACCGCTTATAGGGCAAAATCGGGGGGTATGACTGCTTAAGAACAGGTTCAGATCCCTGTAATTTAAGGCTTTTGAATCTTATGATCCGTGAGGGTCTCATAAGAGGGTCCTCCTTACGAGTTGTGAGGATCTCGCAAGTGTAATTTTCTCCTTAGGAATCGTGGGGATCCCTAAGTTTGTTTCTCCTTTGTGAGTCGTAAGGATCTTACGCAGGTGGTTTCTCCTTACAGGGTCGAGAGGACCTTGCAAGTGTCTTTTAACGAGATTGCGCCCTTTCGGATTTTCAGAAAACTCGCCGGTAGTCCTGCTGTTTTTACTCACAGAGCCCTTTCGGGTTTTCATCCGTGCCCATCTCACTTATGGACATACCTTTTTTTTGTCAGCCTTGGGATGCTGCGGTCCATAGTAGTTTATAGACGTCTCGGTCAGCTGCAAATTTTAGGACATTGCGGTCCGTCGTTAGTTTAAGGACGTTTCGGTCCGTTGTTAGGACATTTCAGTCCGTCGTTAGTTTTAGGACATTTCGGCCCGTTTTCCAGCTACTACTTATAGAGTTTGGGCTTAGGAAGATAGAGAGCGGATATAGGTGTCGTCATCTATCGTTGACCTAGGCCGTGACTCGTCAGGCGTAGTATTTTTTTAGGAAGCGACCGTTTATTGACCTGAAAGGTCTTTCGCCATGCATGTCCATGAGTAGATAGGCTCCACCATGGTAGACCTTGTCTATGATATACGGTCCTTCATAGTTCGGCTCGAATTTCCCTCGCTTGGCACGATTGGGGATCATGGGTCTCTTGACCACTAGCACAAGTTCGCCTTGGCGGAATGTTCTCGGCCTAGTCAATCTTTCGTATGAGCGCGTCATCTTTGCTTTATAAGTCTCTAGATTTTGTTGTGCCATGAGTCGGGTTTTATCAAGGGCGTCGAGCTCCTCAAGCCGAAGGTGAGCATTTTCTTCGTCGGTTAGCTCGTAGTGAACCGCCACTCGTAAGGAGGGTAACTCTATCTCGAGGGGGAGTACCGCTTCTGTGCCGAATACCAATGCATACGACGTTGTGTTTGTGGCCGTTTTGAACGTAGTTCGATACGCCCAGAGAGCTTCATGCAGTCTCTCGTGCCAGTCCTTCTTATTCTTGGACACCGTCTTTTTCACGATCTTCATCAAGGTCTTGTTGAAAGCCTCAGCTAGACCGTTAGCTCGAGGATTATAAACTGAAGAGTATCTCCAATCTATATTATGCTGTTGTGTGAAGCGGCTGATTTTGTGTCTTCTGTAGGCTGGCCTGTTATCGGAGATAATCCGTCGCGGAGTGCCGAACCAATAAATGACGTGTGTCTTGAAGAAATGGAGGATATTCTCTGTCTTCACTTCTCTTAGTGGTACTGCTTCTTCCCACTTGGAGAAGTAATCGGTTGTTGCCAATATGAACCGATGTCCTCTGGACGATGCTGGTTCGATGGGGCCGATTATGTCAGTTCCCCACATTTCGAACGGCCAGCTAGCCACCGTTGGGTGTAGCGGATTTGGATGCTGATGGATGAAGTCCCCATGAATCTGGCACGAGTGGTACTGCTTTGCGTATTCGAGGAAGTCCTGGATCATCGTGGGCCAATAATAGCCCATCCTTTTGATCTTTAGTTTCATCTTCGGCCCAGCTTGGTGAGAACCACAGAGTCCGTCGTGAGTTTCTTGGACGACTCTCCTTGCTTCTTCAGGTCCCAGGCATCTTAGCCACAGAGAATCAAATGATCTCTTATACAGAGTATCATTGACGAAGGAAAAAGATAGAGCTCGTTTCATAAGCTGATGTCTTGAGGACGCATCTTCAGGTGTTCGATGGGATTTGAAGTAGTCTATAAAGACTTTTCTCCAATCCATAGCCTTTTCCTGGTCTTTTATTTGTAGAGTCGTTTGCTCGGTCGCTCCCTTTTCTTTGGACGACTCCGGAGATATTTCTGCCGGTGCAAGAACCCGACGGCTTTGTACCACGATCCTTACATCATCGAGGTTCTCTTCAGCCAGTTCTTTAGCGAGTTTGGCCAACGAATCCGCTTTGCTATTTTCCGCACGCAGTATGCTTTCTAGGGTGTAAGAAGGAATTTGAGTCAGTAGTTGCTGCACTCTCTCTCCGTACTTCACTAGCTCTGGCTTGCACGTTTGATAGTCGCCGTTTACTTGACTAATGATCAGCTGGGAGTCTCTGTATATAAGGAGGTTCTCGATTCCCATGTCGACAGCGATCTCAAGACCTACTATCAAAGCTTTATATTCGGCTTCATTATTCGTCCTCGGCTCGAGAAGGCAAAGCGCATTATCCCTCCTTATGGAGTCACGAAGATGAGGCCTACCCCGGATTTGATTATGGGGGTGCTTTGTTTGCGCTTCTTCATGGAAGATGCTCCATCGAAATAGAGTTCCCACCGGGTATCATTCTCTCTTCTCTCCCCGCCGATCGTGTCAAACGCGTGCTCGTCGGGCAATTCGCAGTTCAAAGGAGAATCGGCGGGTATCGGATGCTCAGCGAGGAAGTCGGCGATGGCCTGGCCTTTCAGTGCCTTGAGAGGACGATAAGTTATCGAGAACTCCATCAATAGCAAGGCCCATTTAGCGATCCGTCCCGTTAATATAGCCTTTGACATCAAATATTTGAGAGGATCCACCTTGGATATGAGATAGACCTCATGTGCCAACGCATAGTGTCTGAGATTCGTTATCGCGAAGATCAACGCCAGGCAGTGTTTTTCGATAGGGGAGTAGTTGCTTTCTGCCCCCAGGAGAACTTGACTCAAATAGTAGAGGGCTCTCTCCTTCCCTTGGTCGTTCTCTTGTATCCACAGCGCGCCTAAGGAAACTTCGAGGGCTGTTGTGTACATGACGAGAGGTTTTCCTTTAATGGGAGCGGCCAGTACTGGCGGATTATGCAGGTATTGCTTGATTTCGTCCAGTGCGCTTTGGCATTTGCGATCCCAGACAAACGGGGTTCCCTTCTTCATTAGGTGACTGTAAGGACGGCACTTGCCGGAGAGATTGGCTATAAATCGTCGGATATAAGCGAGCTTTCCTTGGAGAGACCGCAGTTGCTTGAGAGTCCTTGGCGGAGGCATTTCCATGATCGCCTTGATCTTCGACGGGTCTATCTCGATGCCTCGGTGTCGGACGACGAATCCTAGGAACTTGCCCGAGGAAACTCCGAGCGCGCATTTTAGAGGGTTCATCTTCAAGTTATATTTCCGAAGGCATTGAAACACGATCTTCAGATGCTGTAAATATTCCTCGTATGATTTTCTTTTAACTATGAGGTCGTCAATATAGCATTCGACGATTTCATGTATGAGGTCATCGAAAATCTTCGTCATGGCCCTCTTATAGGTGGCACTGGCGTTCTTTAGACCGAAAGGCATCACCTTGTAGCAGAATATGCCCAAAGGGGTCCGGAAAGCGGTGTGCTTCTGGTCCTCGGGATGCATTTTATTTGATTGTATCCTGATGAGCTGTCCATGAAGGAGAAAATTTCGTGAGTGGATGTTCATATCATAATTTTGCATTATTATATTCCCCATTCTTATTCATTTTACAAATAAACAGGTGCTTTTGATCCATGTCTGTTACATAGTTGCAGGTTACAGGTTCTCGGAACAAAACAGTGAAAATAATGAAAAAACGTTACAAAAGTGAGACTAAGACCAACAAATAGAAGAATCGTTATCATGCCTACAGTTTGAAGGACAAACGAAGATCAATGAACAATTTCACAAAGTACGAAGGCAGCACAAAGATTCAAAACTTCAACGCGAAGCGAACGGTAAAATTCCACAACATTCTGTACTGTGGAAATCTGAAAGAAACTAGAAGACATTCTAAAGAACCAAGCAAAGAAACCAGAAGGAAAAAGCAACAGAAAGCAACCCTAGAAAAATGAGCCAGCAAGCCCACCATATGGCCGCGGAAACGCGGCCAAACCATGCTTATGGCCGCGGATCCGCGGCCGTGCTGTGCACGTGCGGTGCGTGTCGGTGCGTCGGTGCATTGACTCGGTTTTCTTAAGGGTATTTTTATAGTTCCAGATATGGATCAGATGTAAACCCTAGGGTTTTTATTCTCTATAAATAGAAATCCTACAGCTCTTTTTGGGCGTGCCTATTTTTGGGTGCCTCTTTAGAGATGCCTCTTTTAAATTCCAGATCTTAGATTTTCAATTACATATAATCGTCAAAGAGTGCATCAATAAAGAAGTAAGTTTTTTATCTTGTCCTAGTTAATTTCTTTTCTGCCCTAGTTATAAATTTCTTTTCTGCCATAGTTGTTAATTTTATTTATCTGCCATATGTTCCCGCCAAAAATTTCTGCGCAGAAGAGTCCAAGGTATCAAATGGCAGCGATACACTTAAGGAAATGCGAACCAATATCTTCCGCCCTGTATTTTGATAAGTTCCCGAAGGAGGAACTATTAAATTCTGATGGTATTGGAAGCATCTCGAAAAACCCTTCGATTTGATATATTATGGGCCTCATAATTCATCCGGGATCAAAAGTTATGAGGCATCACGTGTCCACGCGTGATGGACCTTT
This sequence comes from Agapanthus africanus, assembly GCA_030015575.1. Classification (NCBI taxonomy): domain Eukaryota; kingdom Viridiplantae; phylum Streptophyta; class Magnoliopsida; order Asparagales; family Amaryllidaceae; genus Agapanthus; species Agapanthus africanus. The sequence goes on from JASDDO010000012.1 coordinate 409,427,031, forward strand.
AAGAACCCGCTGGAGGAGTTAAAAGATATAATAAAAACTCAGAAAAGACCCCAATGGGGCATCACGTGCTCACACGTGACCATGGGTCACGTGCAGACACGTGATGGGCTTTTAAGGCCTCTAAAATAATGAATAGAATTAAATTCTAAAATCTGTTCCCTGATTAAAAATCAGGAAGTACATCAACGAGGTATCACGTGCTCACACGTGACCAATGGTCACGTGTTGACACGTGATGGTTAAAACAACAACATAAACAAGCGGCTGTTAAAGAAACCAATTTGGGGGTCACGTGCTCACACGTGACCAAGGGTCACGTGCCAGCACGTGACAGGCTTTGAAAGCCTTACAGTTTAATAGAATTAAAATTCTAAATTTCTCTAAAATCTTTCGAAATAGAATTAAAATTCTAAATTTCTCTAAATCTTTCCAAATGGAAAAGGATTATGGGGACCGTTGGATTAAAGATCCAAGGGTGATTAAATATCACCAATTTATGGAAAGATCTTAGACAAGGAAAGATTTCCCCTAAAATCTCACCGGAAATAACAAACAGAATATCTTTGGATTTAAAATCCAACGGTGAATAAAATTCACTGAATGATCTAAAGGATCATATTAATGATGAAAACAAATCAAATCTTTCAATGAGAGATTTTCTAAACAAATTGATTCTTTTCTTTCTCCTATAAATAGGAGTCAAGAAAAGAAGAGAAGGACCTCTTTTTGGAGGGAAAAACAGAGAGAGGAGAATTTAATTCTCAAGAGGGAAGAAAAGAAAGGAGAATTTAATTCTCAACAAAGAAAACCCTAGGTGAGAAAAGGGAAAAAGATCAACTTCAAAAAGAGAATTTAATTCTCAAAATTTAAGAGTTTAACTCTTCTGCAAATAAAGAACTTAGTTCTTCTTCTGGTTGAAGATCTGTACAGAGCACATCTCCCCATAGGATGAGAATTTAATTCTCATCGGGTCAAGATCCTGCCATGCAGATCCTAAACTTAGAAGGGGAATTGAGTTTTGAGAGTTTAATTCTCCCAAACTCACAGGAATTTAATTCCTCCTAAAATGAAACTGGGGTTTAACCCTAATCAAGAATTTAATTCTTTTACATATCTGGGAATTTAATTCCTTTAAAAAGAAATTAGGGTTTTACCCTAAATAAGAATTTAATTCTTTCACATTAGGAATTTAATTCCTCCAAAACAAAATTAGGGTTTAACCCTACAGAGAATTTAATTCTTAAAATAAAGAGACTTGAAAGATCTCCATGCACATAAAGAATATTGGTCACGTGATGACACGTGACCCCAATCCGCAGTGATCAGAAAAGAAGGAATAAAACCAGGGTCACGTGTCCCCACGTGACCCCTAAAAAGATCCCTAAAAATAAAAAGGAAGAAGCTTTGAGGCAATGCCTCACGTGCTCCCACGTGACTCCCAAAACGCAGAAAGAAAAAGCAAAGGAAATGAAAGCTTTGGGCGCTCTCACGTGTTATCACGTGACCCCTCAGCAAATGCTTTAACAATTGGCGCACAGATCCCCATCACGTGCCAACACGTGATGCTCTAAAATAAAAATGAAAGTGTTTAACACTTAATGGCAGAACGAAGAAAGGAGTTTCGGCCCAATCTCAGGCACCTCACGTGACCCCACGTGACCACCCCTTTTTAGTGTTTAACACTAATTTTAAAGCGCATCACGTGGGAATACGTGATCGTCAAATACCTTGTAGTGTTAACACTATTTCAAAACCAACCTAGCCCAAAATGGCTATGTTTTTCCAGAGGCAGGATTCCCCTTTGATTGAACTCCAAATATACCTTTGTTTTCCAAACTTGATCATTTTACATGACATTCAAAGTAAACTCCAGAGCCATGATGAATGGTCATTGCCTAATAAAAGACAAAATGTTGTCAGAATCCCCAAACCTCTGTTTAGCACTGCTGAATGATGAGGGGCTGAACCCAGACAAATGTCTAATGGACCAAAGGGCCAATATTTCAAACATAATTGGACTTAGCCCAAACTGGCCATAAGTCCTCAAATCATCTTGAACTGAGCACATCTGCAATTTCAACCAACTCATTGGTTCAAGGGTACATCTCTGAACTCCTCTGATATTTGTCGTTATAATCCTTCAACGTCTTCAGAGAGGTGACGGGTCCCGACAGCCACACATTAATACGGACTGTGGGGTCCTTAAACTCATGGACTAATGCGTCCTTAAACTAACATTTGTCCCCAAAACGGGAATGATGGACCACCATGTCCCTAAACTGGAGATGGACCACCATGTCCCTAAACTGGCAATGGACCACCATGTCCCTAAACTGGAACAATAGAGCCCAAACGCTCTTTTGTCGGATCTAAACGATCCCGTTAAGTTGATCTTAGTCTCAAACTGGACTAACGTATCCTTAACAAACGTTTATGTTGATCTTAGCCTCAAATAGGGCTAATGTATCCTTAAACCCTCAAACAGACTTTAGTCCCAAATTGGACTACAGGTCTCCCAACCAACTTTGGTTCAAGGGTACATCTCTGAACTCCTCTGATATCTGTCGTTGTAATCCTTCAACGTCGTCAGAGAGGTGATGGGTCCCGATGGCCATACATTCAATGGACCACTATGTCCCTAAACTGGAACAATAGAGCCCAAACGCTCTTTTGTCGGATCTAAACGATCCCGTTAAGTTGATCTTAGTCTCAAACTAGACTAATGTATCCTTAACAAACGTTTGAGTTGATCTTAGCCTCAAATATGGCTAACGTATCCTCAAACCAAAACCCCAAAACCAAATCTAAGAAAATACGGATTTGGACTAATCCACGTCCTACGGGCGACGACATAAATTAGTCTCCGTATACAATCCACGGGCAACCACAAACAAAACAAACACCCACAACACGAAGTGACCATCTGGAGAAGGAGAAAGTTGTTACCGCGATGCGGTAGCGTAATTAACTGCAGGGGCTTGCGCCTGCAGGGAAGAGCGTCCCCACAATCAAAAACCCCTCGAACGAGGGGGAATCTGACGAAGTCTGCTACATCGGCCACATCCGTTTAAACCTTCGATACATGGTGCCATAAATCAACTTGGCATCTTCGGAGAGGTGGACGGATAGCACCAATTAGCATCTGCCCCGAATCTCAGGCAAGACAGTCTGTCTTGGCCGCCATTCGGAGGGGAACACCGTAGTTGTTAAATTAAAAATCACAAAAATGAACTCTTAGATCTTAAAATAAAAACACCATTTTTTTTGTATTAACTCGTTAGAACACAAAGATAAGGAATCCATCTCTCTGTGGACCGACCCGTACTCACCGGCTAGCTACCAAGCGACGCCGTTCTTGATTGCGGTAAATATTCTTTAATTCATTCTTTAAAACCGCAAGCACGCATAAAACAACATAACAATCAAATGGCGCCGTTGCCGGGGAGATGGTAGTCTCTTTCTTTGTGTAATTTTGGGTTAATAAAAAAAATATTTATAAAAAATAAAAAAATTAAAAATTATAAAAATTGAAATTTTTTAAAAACAAACAAATTTTTTTTAAAATCCAATAAAAATAAAAATCATCTTGTTCTTGTTAAGAGGTATTGTATGAATTGTGCAGGATCGGAAAGACGAACAGATTCAGATCTGGAAAATCCAGAGAGCGAAACAGCAAACAGTAGATCTGAACAAATAGAGGAGGACCGCAACAGACAACAGAAGAAGTTTGGAGGCCCGAGTCAACCATTCAACCGCGGAACCGCCGCGCTTGGACGCTTTTGACCGCGGAACCGCCGCGGGGTGGTGACGTCATCATTTGAAAACTTTCTGTAAGCTTTCTTTTCTTCTCCGTAACCCCCTGATCTCCTCTGAAAAATTTTCCTGCAGGGTTCTTTGCGCAAAAATCTTTCTCCATCTCCAATAAATTGTTTTTGTGCAGGATTCTTTGCGCTGCAAAATAAAAAAAATTTGAAAGTGTTTTAGATTTTTTTTTGTGTTTACTGCTTTGCATTTTTTTAAAACGGACTTTTAAGGGGATTCAACACCAATCCAGATTGGGTGGGGATTTCATTACCCTTCATAGGACCCCAAAAATCACAAAAAGTATTTTGCATCAACCCTCGAGTTAAATAAAAAAATATTAGACTCAGCCAACTAAGGACTGTCGTGCTCATTAGGACAAAGGAAAGGTTGTAGGCATCGATCGTTTATCTAAACCTGACTTTGTGGTGCCTAGGCTAGACAAGTAGGAAAGGTAATTTTAAAAGGCCCGTTTCACGGTGATTCGTGAGCGGATCCCTCCTTTCTTTACTTGTGCTTACCTGGCCACAATTGGCGGTGAAGAGGCGATTTAAGGATCTCACAACTTGCTTTTTGGAACAGTTAGGAGCAGTCTAGTTGACTTAGGAGACCCTAGCTCTAGGCTTGATTGTGCATATATAAATTGTGATTGTGCCGTAGTGTAAGTCCGCGGAGGCGCCCCGGCCGTCGATCCGATGCCGGAAATGCGGAAACGAAAACTTTGCAAACTAGCAAACCGGCACCACCACGCACTTTTCACCCGGATCGGGCCATTAACCTAGCTACTAGCGAACAAAAATACGGGTAGAGAAGTATACCAAGCGATCCGTGTCCTTCGGTCTTCGTCTCCACTCCGATCTCCCGCGGAATCTCCGTCCATCACCTCCTCATCGGAAAGGGCACCACGTAGCCGGATACTTTTACGGGCTCCCACCTCTGGACCGAGGCAACTCGGGCGCGAAGATGGCTAGTCGACGCGACCAAGATTTGCTGTAGGCAAGTGTAGAATCGTAGTCTCTTTTGGGATGGTGAAGTTGACATGGATGGAGAAGAGAATGAAATGAAATTTCAAGTGGAGCTAGAATTTTGTAGCATGAAATATGAGATGAACAAAATTTCCCTCATACCAAAATGAAGCTCTCCCATCTCCCTCAATATGGCCGGCCCCCATATGAAATATGGTGGAGAGAAAAAAAACAAGAAGGGAGGTGAGTGTTGGATAGCTCAAAGGTGACCACAACCAAAAGCAATGATAACAATATCATATCAACCTCAAATCAACTCTAATCCTTTCTAATCTCAATAAAGCAAGAAATGATGATAGAAAAGAATGGTATCAAAAGATGCTTTCATAATCTCCCATTTCACAAATAAACCCTCCACAAAATGTTATTTGCACACTTGCAAATAACTCCCTCCATCGGAAAGTCCGCCGCGAAAGAACAAAGGAAAACCGGCCGGAACGGAATGCATACTGGCAACTTCAGAAAACTGATCCCGTAATAAATTACAGGAAAACCCCGCTACTGCATATACATGCCCGCATTTGTATTCCCACTGAACACAAATGCAAAGAGACAAAATCTATACTATCTAATACTAGGATCCGGCTTAAGCCAAAGCCGGCTAGTAAAAACCGTCCGATCACGATCCGTGCAATACCGCACGTATCTGATCGAACCCTGCCATATCTCCATACGGCCTCTACAGCGTTTCGCCCGAAACTTGAGTAACTGTGTGTGGTGGACTCTAAAGACTCGTCAATACTATGGCTGTGGATTTAACCACTAGCACGTCAGAGGTATTAGCCATACGTGACGGGCCACCAGCTATTGACCAAAAGGGACGTCGATGAGCGAACTCATCCTGACACCCTACTGAGCCTGTCAGTGACAATATCCGTACAGTCCGGTCCGTTCGTCTATGAGCATCGCATGGCGGGCCTAGGGGGTTGGTAAAAATCAGACCCCCAAAAGCGGTACAAGTCGTGTCGGAGTGCAGCCCAGAACACCCTGAGATACTACTGGAATACCTACCAGCAAATCTCCTATCTTGGCCAAGGACTTTTCATGTTCTGGCTCTCCTAGACACAGCGCGACCTTACCCCCAATACCGGGAGAGACGAACCCTGCAGATCCGCTCACTGCCTCCATATGGCTCGGGACTGTACCCAACTAAAACCGGTTTGCACGACTCCTTTAAGCCGTGGTAGGGTAGTAATCAAAGCACAGTGGGAACTCACACGAGACAAATGACGATCTCAGTTCGATGAACTAACCTGTACACATGTCACCAGGGAACTGCTATCTGACATCAGGTATAATCCCAACTAGCAGGTTCCCGGCGAGTCCTGTCCGGTGTACTCATAACCCAATGAGCACCTGTATACATCTTAGGTGAACCAACTGACACCAGTGGCTTGTGAGACCGGCCACCGCCCCTCGTCGGGGTCTCGACTGTATACACTAGTCTACTCTGGAGAATCGATGCCCTGTCTCGAAACTCCCTCGACTAGGGACATTTTAAGGATGTGCTTATAGACTCCAGCTCTCACGTATATGATCGCCCTCATACTGCTGGTAGTCAAGCAAGAATCCTAGGGGCTCTATCAACGTGTAATAGCGACTTGTAAGGTCACCTGAAGCAGTACACGATGATAAAGATAAACCAGATAACATACTATCATCTCGAGTAAGACTGTCCTACTGGGACAGGTCCTCCCCTCAATCATTGCAATCACGTGCCTGTGATCCAATAATTGACTCTGAGGGCACTATCTCCAACAATCTCCCACTTGCACTCAAGGCTAATTATTGCGATGTCGCATACTCACAGCCCGTGTGATACCGAACACCCAACTCCTCTACTAGTCAGTCTCACAAAGCTCGTTTGCGAAACTATTACGTTCGAGGAATAGCCTCAGTGAGTGGATCCGCTCTGGTGTTTCTTTCTGTGTCTCTCTTTATCTCAAGTTCGCAGAGAAAGCCATCTCCCGAAATGAGCAATACCTGTCTTAGAATGTGTCTGAATGTCTGATGGGACCTAGCTCATAAGTGAACTCCAAATCCAAACTTCTTAGACTGTATCGTCAACTGAACTTAATCAGTATCCTGCGCCATACCTTCCCTCAGTATCCACCTGGACCATCTGTCCAAAATACTGCCCCTCGTCAGAGGGAAAACTATAACTCTGACAGCCACTCTGCCATCCAGGTCACCTTGGAAGCCTGGAATGATAACCGTCTCCTAAAGGAGGCTGCCGTTATCATATCCCTAGAACATCAACTTATGTTCTAAAACTGCTTCCGATTGTTTCTCCAGTATTGGATTAATATCAACTTATTGCACCTTCTGCAAGAACAACATCTGGTGTGGTACTTGACATCTCATGATTGACTCAATTGCCTAAGCAAGTGATCTGCCAATCTTGCGCACCCCTCTCCCCTTTAGTCTGTAAGACACCTTTAGAGATGGTGACTCCATCACCTGCAGGTATACTACCGTGCCAGGAGTCGTCCATTCTAAATACTCATAGAATGTTGTCCAAGTACCCTGATTGGGAAACCACCCAAATCTAGATCTAAAACCATAGATCTAGTAACCAGAATGTCTGATATAATATCCAAGTCCTGTGTGGAGAAACCACTATGTGACGACCAAAGTATAACCGATCGTAGTGTAGGAACATCATTTCCTACTCTGTGTATGTCATCAAATACCAGGACATCACACCCTACTACCTTCTTAACAGATCCATCCCTTATTCTGATGAAGTCAAACCTATGACTGTCACATCAGAAATAGATGATCTATCTCCGCTATATATGCTTTAGTCTATAAATAGACATAAGCCTGATATCCACCAATGCTTCCGCTGCTCCCACTGACTACGACAACCCTCTGGCAGAGTCATATAGGCGTACACGTCTAAAGCTAGTTCAGAACGACGCTATACTCATCCTCCCGCCGGGTCTCACAGTCTGGAACAACAGCAATGGCAAGGTTGGGTAGACAAGAACCTCCCTGCCACCGTCCTTGAGCATACCGAAGTACCTCTCGAGCGCCTGAGGTTACCCACTTTATCTGCGGAGTGGCCAATAGAATGTCAAACCAGATTGAATCTTTAGGTTCTTATCAAATCTTCAGTAATCGTTTGCGGTTCTGGAATCACTTCCAGTTCTACCATACTCCCACTATTGTTTTCTGAAAAAATCCATTTTTGTTTAAAACTGTGGCGAGTTAAGAACAATATCACTATTGATCTTCCAGATGGTAGAAAATCAATCCTTGTCATAGCCCGGGTCAACCCACAAACAACCATTACAGAAACGCGCCTTGAGTTATCTGGAGTCTGGTTTTAAGCATAAGCAGGACAACTCCCCGTACCTTAACATCGTTAAGATATGAACTGTTCTATATCCAATATAGAAACAGAGGCACTGATTTAATTGAACCAGATTTAAATCATGCAGCTGTCTCCAGTGCATGTCAACTAAATGGAAGGAGGCCGATCAGCGTTACTTAACTTAGGAGTGCTTCCAATTATGAGTAACCTGAAAGAGAAGCAAGTTCTCTTAACCATTACTTTCAACTAAATACCATATACAAGTATCTACATCTTCGATCATTTTGAAGAATCACGATACTTGCAATATCTGGTTCTCTACTTTATTCTTATACCTATAACTCCTCAAAACTTAGACCCTGTGTATCTACGAAACACATGTCTAAGAACTAGAGAAGTCATAAGTAAACCGAATATAGTACGAGAACCAACCCTTCTGTCCTCATGGACGCTGGACAATATACAATACTCTGTACAAGTCCGCTGAGTCTAATAACTCATTCACTGTGTGTCGTAGGTTGAAAACTGTACTTATGGTTAAGAAGAATTACACCGTTGTTCAATGCTCCTTACCTAACCATCCACTGGTATAGGTAAATGTCATAGACATAATCTCAAAAAGGTATATCTCACTCTATAAAAATAGACGTACAGATATATCAATTTGAAATTGGTGCATAACAACGGATATTCAAAACCAAATATTTGCCGTCCTGCAAACAACCCAGGTGACTTCCTCAAATATCACCGATTACAACGAATCCCGATATAATGAGGATGATCACCCAATTCCCAATAACTTACTCCCACTCATCATCTGTAAAACCATACAGATGTGAGAATCATACCTGGTAAATACATACCCTGGAGCAAGTGTCTAATTGGGAAATCAGTTTTCTTTTAACAGTACACAGTGAAACTGAAACATTGAAATATTTCGATGGGGTATCCTGGTATTCCTAGTAATGCCTCTTCCATTATCCAGATTCACAACTGTAACCGTATAGTTCTTTGCCACCTCTCCAAATGCCTTTATATGTCTTTAGTCATTACCTTCTGCACACCCTTTACGCCAAATGGTTTTCTTCCTTCCCTACCGTTCGGCACCAGCCTATGGTTTGGAAGAAGACTATCCAATAAGCATAATGGGTGTACTGTCCTAATCCTAGGAGCACTCGCAATGCGAGAGAAGGTGAAGATAAAAGACACCTGAATGAACTTTATTCCTATTTCTCCTGAACCAGGATCCATCCCCGAACTGGAACAAGTTCCTTTCGAGTTCGTATATAACCATACGATGGATTATCCAATAAACTTGGGATCTTCGTAGTGATACGGAGTGTCCTGGAGAAATACAAAGGTGATTTAGGATTGGCGAAGAAATACTTGGTTTGGTCGTGAATAGCAGTCGCAATTTACTTTGCCCTCTTACTAATCCCTTTCTTTGTCTTTACATAATACCTTCTGTACACCACCGTTAGGCTAATTGGTTTTCTTCATTCCCCACCGTTCGGCACCAGCCTAAGGTTTGGAAGAAGACTATCCAATTTGCGTAATAGGTGTACTATCTCCTAAGCCAAGGAGTACTCACAATCTGAGAGAGAAGGTAAAAGGAAAAGACAACTGAATAGTCCTATTCGTTTTCTCCAGAACCAAAAACCATCCTCGAATTCCTTCGAGTTCGTATATAACCATACGATGGTTTTGTCCAATTGAAGTGGACGTTCGTAGTAATACGGGGTGTCCTGGAGAAAAGGGTAAAAGTAGGAGTGGCAATGAGGTTTGCAACTCTGACAATCCAAAAGCCAGTATTAAGAAGGTTCGGTCAACTTGGTCTCTGAGTCATAGTCTAAGGTCGGGTCAATGGTCGCTGCCAAAGAGAGAGAGAAAATAAACACTCAGCGTGCACTCAAACCTAGATCAGAATGGTTATCACTTTATCTAATCTGGAAACCTCCCACTGTAACGTCAAATTCTTCCCCAAACCTGAAAGAAGAATTAGCCGGGATCACCCGAGGAGTAAACCAACTCATCAGTGGGAATCAGGATCCAACTATCATCGCATGATAACGTGACGGAATCCGCTCACGTTATCACACTCCAGAAGGTATGCGCATATCTGGCAAGTTTCAGTTCTTTTGAAACTCCCGATGTGGATTTTTGCCCCATGCTCTTATGACCTTGACGAAGGCCAACAAATCATAAGTCACATGTCAAGTTCTACCCGTCATTGTCCAGGTTAATTTGAACCCAACCGTACAAGCCCTTGACGAAGGCCAACAAGGCTATACGACTGTCCCAAACCAACGCATCTATCTATGCAGCAGAAAGGCAACAAGCAGCTACCATACACTATGCCTTGATGATGGCCAACAAACATAGCATGAATACTACGTGCTACCCGTCTGAAACGACGGAGGGCTACGAATGGTTTCTGGCGAAAACCTTTAACGTAATGAACTTGATATCGTTGAAGGAACCGGATAGCTTTTAAAAATATAGTGACGAAAACCTTTGCTAAAGAGGCCACTCCCGGTGAAGGGATCTCGGCTCTTTCGCCGTAGAATGAGGTGCAGGATATTCCAACTGAATACCACGATGCAAAGCAAAAGTAATCGGCTATAATGAAGTTATTGCCCTGACGCAAACTTCTGTCCAAGGGGTCACTCCCGGTGAAGGGATCTCGGCCCTTGCCTCGTCGACTGAGGAGCAGGATATTCCAACTGAATACCACTGTGCAAAACAAAAGTGAACGTCCTTGCAATAACAGCTTTTTGAAAAAGTGTTCCAACAACATCAGAATAGGTTTGTTTAACTTGCATTAATCTAAATCAACGCAGTCCCATCAATGGATCACACCAATAAAGAACGAAAATAATGATGTACGTATATGCCATCCGCATTCGCCACTGGGTCCCGTCATCACCCGTTAGGTTACTTAACTAACGACAGAGCGGGGACTGGACTAGCGCGGATGCAAAACATATACAACATCTACTAGTATATATAATATATAATTTTCGCTCAAGGCGTGATAAAATGCAACATCACAGAAATGTACAGCATCACAGAACAATACAGATATCTGGGATCCCCGGGTTTCATAGAGCCGCTACTGAAACCCGACGTTCCCCTGGTCATGTGGATAGCCTGTGCAATGAAAATCCTAGACCCCTACGGGCGCGGCAAGTTACCCGCCAAAACCTGAAGCGAGGCAGCCCCCTTCAGCAACGTGAATGGACCACCCAACACTTCACGGAATCCGGTAACTTGAGCACCCCTCCTTGGGTCAACCTGTACCCCCTACGAGTGCGGCGAATAGCCCGCCAATTCTAGAGTAAAGCCCCCTCCGTCTCAAAGACATGAGATGCGGGCTCGTTGCCCTCTAGAACCCGGCTATCCTTGCACCCCTCCTTAGCGTAATCCTAGTACAGAAAGTAAAATATACATACAACGGGTACATCGACCGCAACCTGGTCGTGCCCCAAAATAATAATACAAACAGGCAGTGACGGCAATCCAAATGTCGGACGCTCGCCCCGCAATAACAAATGTACATATAAAACAAAACTGTACTAATATTGCATCCATGCTATCCCCTACGACCGATCGCAACAACACAGCACAATCATAGAACATCAACGTGAATGTCACGTTCGCAAATCCGTCTAACCGGGCTATACCAGTTAGACAGGATTTACCGATCAAGTGACATTCACGGTCGCAGATATAATATAAATACAGTGAACTAATGTGTTTAAACTTTTCGATCGATCAAATTTATCGAAGTGGGCCCCAAGTATTACTGTAGCACTTAAAGAGAGTCTAGGCCCAAAAAGAATATTCCAAAACCCCCATTTTCAACCCAGGAGCTCACTGCAAAAATTTGGTCCAATGAATAGTAAAAATGGCCGCGGAACCGCCGCAAATACGTGGGTTTGGCCGCGGTTCCGCGGTGGAATAGTGAGATCACGCTACCAAATTTTCACAGAATGCTTAGAATTCCCTACACATGTCACTGCAATGTACTGAAAAATTTTTGGAGCCAAAAAAATTTCGACAGAAAACTGTGCAAATGAAAATGGGTTTTCGGAAAATCCGTTCGATTGAACATGTAAACACACTACAACAAGCTAGGCAAGGTTAATGGCATGGCTCTGATACCAATGTAAGTCCGCGGCGGCGCCCCGGCCGTCGATCCGACGCCGGAAATGCGGAAACGAAAACTTTGCAAACTAGCAAACCGGCACCACCGCGCACTTTTCACCCGGATCGGGCCATTAACCTAGCTACTAGCAAACTAAAATACGGGTAGAGAAGTATACCAAGTGATCCGTGTCCTTCGGTCTTCGTCTCCAATCCGATCTCCCGCGGAATCTCCGTCCATCACCTCCTCGTCGGAAAGGGCACCACGTAGCCGGATACTTTTACGGGCTCCCACCTCTGGACCGAGGCAACTCGGGCACGAAGTTGGCTAGTCGACGCGACCAAGATTTGCTGTAGGCAAGTGTAGAATCGTAGTCTCTTTTGGGGTGGTGAAGTTGACATGGATGGAGAAGAGAATGAAATGAAATTTCAAGTGGAGCTAGAATTTTGTAGCATGAAATATGAGATGAACAAAATTTCCCTCATACCAAAATGAAGCTCTCCCATCTCCCTCAATATGGCCGGCCCCCATATGAAATATGGTGGAGAGAAAAAAAAACAAGAAGGGAGGTGAGTGTAGGATAGCTCAAAGGTGACCACAACCAAAAGCAATGATAACAATATCATATCAACCTCAAATCAACTCTAATCCTTTCTAATCTCAATAAAGCAAGAAATGATGATAGAACAGAATGGTATCAAAAGATTCTTTCATAATCTCCCATTTCACAAATAAACCCTCCACAAAATGTTATTTGCACACTTGTAAATAACTCCCTCCATCGGAAAGTCCGGCCGCGAAAGAACAAAGGAAAACCGGCCGGAACGGAATGCATACTGGCAACTTCAGAAAACTGATCCCGTAATAAATTACAGGAAAACCCCGCTACTGCATATACATGCCCGCATTTGTATTCCCACTGAACACAAATGCAAAGAGACAAAATCTACACTATCTAATACTAGGATCCGGCTTAAGCCAAAGCCGGCTAGTAAAAACCGTCCGATCACGATCCGTGCAATACCGCACGTATCTGATCAAACCCTGCCATATCTCCATACGGCCTCTACAGCGTTTCGCCCGAAACTTGAGTAACTGTGTGTGGTGGACTCTAAAGACTCGTCAATACTATGGCTGTGGATTTAACCACTAGCACGTCAGAGGTATTAGCCATACGTGACGGGCCACCAGCTATTGACCAAAAGGGACGTCGATGAGCGAACTCATCCTGACACCCTACTGAGCCTGTCAGTGACAATATCCGTACAGTCCGGTCCGTTCGTCTATGAGCATCGCATGGCGGGCCTAGGGGGTTGGTAAAAGTCAGACCCCCAAAAGCGGTACAAGTCGTGTCGGAGTGCAGTCCAGAACACCCTGAGATACTACTGGAATACCTACCAGCAAATCTCCTGCCTTGGCCAAGGACTTTTCATGTTCTGGCTCTCCTAGACACAGTGCGACCTCACCCCCAATACCGGGAGAGACGAACCCCTGCAGATCCGCTCATTGCCTCCATGTGGCTCGGGACTGTACCCAACTAAAACCGGTTTGCACGACTCCTTTGAGCCGTGGTAGGGTAGTAATCAAAGCACAGTGGGAACTCACACGAGACAAATGACGATCTCAGGTCGATGAACTAACCTGTACACATGTCACCAGGGAACTGCTATCTGACATCAGGTATAATCCCAACTAGCAGGTTCCCGGCGAGTCCTGTCCGGTGTACTCATAACCCAATGAGCACCTGTATACATCTTAGGTGAACCAACTGACACCAGTGGCTTGTGAGACCGGCCACCGCCCCTCATCGGGGTCTCGACTGTATACACTAGTCTACTCTGGAGAATCGATGCCCTGTCTCGAAACTCCCTCGACTAGGGACATTTTAAGGATGTGCTTATGGACTCCAGCTCTCACGTATATGATCGCCCTCATACTGCTGGTAGTCAAGCAAGAATCCTAGGGGCTCTATCAACGTGTAATAGCGACTTGTAAGGTCACCTGAAGCAGTACACGATGATAAAGATAAACCAGATAGCATACTATCATCTCGAGTAAGACTGTCCTACTGGGACAGGTCCTCCCCTCAATCATTGCAATCACGTGCCTGTGATCCAATAATTGACTCTGAGGGTACTATCTCCAACACGTAGTTCCGTACAAATTTTTACCAAACTATTTCTAAAAAAAACACTTTCAAAATAAATAAAAAATTTTTTAAAAAAAATAAAAATCATCACATTCTTTTTCTTCTCCTTTCTCACATCATTGGTACCCCACCTCCCAAAACTCTTGCCGAACTTTGGTACCCTAAACCAAACTTTGCTTCCTATACGAATTGTTTTGGTCGAATTACGGACGACCCCACCATGCCCAAAATTTCTTTGAAAGATCGAATAGAAGCGTCTAGGAGAAACAGTTGGACTCCGCAATCCACTTTGTATCAACCGTTTCAACCTTCACCGCCTTCTTATGTTGATACTCCTTCTTCAAGTCCTATTGTAACTCTGAAACCCATGTCTATTGCGGAACATATTGAACAATCTCGTAACCGATCTTTCACTCCTTTCAACACTTCTAGTTCTTGGGATCAACAAGTCCATTCATCTTTTTATCCAAATGTTGATCCTACTCCTGTCCAACCATACAATTCCTACCAGTCCTACCCGACTTTCGCACCTTCCCTAGACATTGCTTCTACACAGCCATTTGGGAGTTTCCAGAATCAAAACAATTTTGAATCTTTTACTGAAACCCCTTCACAACCCATGTCTAGTCTTGAACAGTCGTTGGAAGCTTATATTGTAGCGACAAACCAACAGATGAGGAATTTGGATGCGTACATTTCCTCCCTTAAGTCATCAAGACAACCTAGTGAACCGTTAGCTAGTTTCCAACTAGCTCCAAATTTTCTAATGTATGATGAGGCGGTTGGAAAGAGTGAGAATTTGAGTGGTGAGAGTGAGCTGTACACATCCCAATCAAACCTATCCATCCCCAATTGAATCCCACAACTCCGGTTTTCAAACAAGTGTCCCAAATGATTCACCAGTTAAAGATAAAACGTGTAATGAGTTGTGCGACTTTGTAGTGTTTGATTTACCTGATTGTGAAGAGCCCCTTTCGAGTAAAACCGTCACCAATCCTTTTGACTTCTACACCTCCACTCTAGAACCTGAATTGATAAATATCCATGCTTTTGATGAGGTGTCTAAAAAAGTTGATTTTCACTCGATCGAGGATATTGACGTCGGGAATATTTTGGATGATGAACCCGCAGATTTGATTGAAATTGTCTCTCCAATTCATCATCCCGAATCATTAAATGTTTTTCCCAAACTTCATATGCGTCTTGATTTTGATGATAATGGCATGGATAAGCTAAATTTTGAGGAGAATATTGAGGAAATTATTGAGGATAAACCAGTTTTGTTTGATGAGTCGGATTTTCCAATTCATCATGTTCCTTCCACTGACTGTGTACACCCTCCTGAACCCTTAACTGTAATCCTTCCTAAATCACTCCCCTTCGTCCTTTCCATCGTTCCGACCGCGCAAGAATCCATTACGCTTTCATCTCCAATATCTGGTTTACCAAGTTCGACGTACCCATGTTTGCTCACGAATCTTGAGGGATTTAATCTCATTTCTCCATGGGTTGATAGATTAGCACAATCGCTTTTTACACATCGGTCATTACAAATTGTGCTAATTTATACACTCCATCCCCACCCTCAAGTTCGTATTCCCACTTTCTTTGGTTCTTCTAATCTTCCTTTAATGATACCGAGTGTTGATGAATCACAATCCGATATTTTGAGTTCGATAATTTTAGAAAAACAACTTGATTTAGAATCTTTTGAGAATAAGATAGATGAGCTTTACGAGTCTCCTACCTCCGTAATTTTTGAAAAATCATGTGTGTTGAATTCTGGTGTGACACTTATTGACATTGAAACGTTCAATCGGACCTTCAATGAAAGTTTCGAAGATATTTTCACCGACGAACTCCCTAAATGACACGGATTTTGTGATTAATCAACCTCCACTTGAAGAAGTCGAACCACCACCATTTCTTTTTCTCTTCCGCCATTCTTCTCCTCCACCGAGACTGTGTACTGTTTCTATCTTCACACGGTCTCGTGTGCTTCTCATCTCCTTTCTCTACACTCCATTCTTTCACCAACCCTACCATTATAACGATAAAATTTTTGAATGGTTGGTTCTAACCTTTGGCCTGTGTAACGCCTTGTATAGTTTGATTTTTCTCCTCCCTAACTCTGAACTTTAACGCTTAAAACAGTGGAAACACTGTCTCACTTAAGTTTGGGAGGACCTTTTTGTATATATTTTTTGTTTTTCTTTTAACAAAAAAAAATATATATATAAAAAAATAATAAACATGGGAGTGCCGACAATTTTGACCCTCTTGGTGTAGCCTGACAGTGAGGACACTGTCATGTTTAAGTTTGGGGGTATGCTCGGTACGCTTTCTTCCTTCATGTGTATATTTTTGCATTTGCATACTTATTTTAAAATCCATAAAAATTGAAAAGTTTTAAAAATTATAAAAATTGTTCAATTTCGGCCATAATTGACTAAAGTTTGACAAGACGGTTAACTTGCTAGGAAAAACTAGATCCCAAAACTCAATAAATTAAAAACCCTAAAAATAACCTTTCTTAAAATTTAACGGTAGAAAATATATTTCCTTGTAGTTTACTTAGAAATAGGCAAATTTTGAGTTCAGTTCTTGGGCTAAGTCAAAATAAGGGAAGAGTATTGAAATTTTATTGAAGTGTAAGTCTGAAAAATAATTCCGAAACTTTAGTCTAAATTCCGAAAAATATATACCCTACAACTCGCACAAACACGCATCTTGAAACTTGGAATAGTAGAGAATATCTTAAAATGCTCTTGTCTAAAATCCTTAGTATGAAGGAAAATAAAATTATAAGTGTGAATAAAGAGATATAAAAAAATGAACACTGGTTTTGTAATTACTTAAGGCTGCGTAAAATAAAAAAATATATAGAGAGGGTGCTTTATCACCTAGTGCCTTAGACCAACTGGTTTGGGAGTCACTGCTAAAGCCTTAGGTATTACAAGACGAGAAATTACGCATTAATGCGCGAACACATTTTGTAATCGGTCGTTAGTACCTCAAGAATTATTAACGGTCGCATGAAGGATGTGTGAGCAATTTCATCTAAAAATTCACCAACTAAAAGTATTTTGGACGATGGACAAGAGTATAAGAGCTTGAATTGAATTTCCAAGTGTAGGGATGATACATACACACACGTAGGGGTATATGATTGGGTTTGGATGAGAGATAGGAATGAAAAATAAGACTTATATTTTCAGTAGAAATGATAGAAATTCCTAAGTGGAGATGGAACCTTAGAAGGAAAACTCAAAAGATGCTGAAAGCTGAATAAATTTGCAGAACATATACGGTCTTAAGTTAAATGATAAGTGAGTGTGAAAAATACGGGTTGATAATTTCTAAGTTGAAGATAATAGATTTCTTGCTAGAACACCGAATTGAAGAATGAAAGTCAATAGGCCAAATTGATAGGATTTTGTGGGTAGTATCCGCTGAAAACCCTCAGGAGACAACACTCCTCCTACTAGGGACACCTAGAGGTTTAACGGCTTGTTGCACGAGCTCAGTGCAATCGTGTTTCCCTGCGAAAGTGAGGTTAGGCTTTTTCGAGAATAAAACTAGTTTTGCTCGGGACGAGCAAAAGATAAGTTTGGGGGTATTTGTTCATATCATAATTTTGCATTATTATATTCCCCATTCTTATTCATTTTACAAATAAACAGGTGCTTTTGATCCATGTCTGTTACATAGTTGCAGGTTACAGGTTGTTGGAACAAAACAGTGAAAATGATGAAAAGACGTTACAAAAGTGAGACTAAGACCAACAAATAGAAGAATCATTATCATGCCTACAGTTTGAAGGACAAACGAAGATCAATGAACAATTTCACAAAGTACGAAGGCGGCACAAAGATTCAAAACTTCAACGCGAAGCGAACGGTAAAAGTCCACAACATTCTGCACTGTGGAAATCTGAAAGAAACTAGAAGACATTCTGAAGAACCAAGTAAAGAAACCAAAAGGAAAAAGCAATAGAAAGCAACCCTAGAAAAATGAGCCAGCAAGCCCATCATATGGCCGCGGAACCGTGGCCAAACCATGCTTATGGCCGTGGATCCGCGACCGTGCTGTGCACGTGCGGTGCGTGTCGGTGCGTCGGTGCATTGACTCGGTTTTCTTAAGGGTATTTTTGTAATTCTAGATATGGATCAGATGTAAACCCTAGGGTTTCTGTTCTCTATAAATAGGAATCCTACAGCTATTTTTGGGCGTGCCTCTTTAGAGATGCCTCTTTTAAATTCCAGATCTTAGATTTTCAATTCAATGTAATCGTCAAAGAGTGCATCAATAAAGAAGTAAGTTTTTTATCTTGCCCTAGTTAATTTCTTTTCTGCCCTAGTTATAAATTTCTTTTCTGCCCTACTTATAAATTTTATTTATCTGCCGTAGTTGTTAATTTTATTTATCTGCCGTAGTTGTTAAATTAAAAATCACAAAAATGAACTCTTTGATTTTAAAATAAAAACACCATTTTTTTGGATTAACTCGTTAGAACACAAAGATAAGGAATCCATCTCCCTATGGACCGACCCGTACTCACTGGCTAGCTACCAAGCGACGTCATTCTTGATTGTGGTAAATATTCTTTGATTCATCCTTTAAAAGAGCAAGCACGCATAAAACAACATAACAATCAGTGGATGTATTATCTATCATCAGCTCGGTAACCGGTATAGGAAAATCGTCTTTCGGGCAAGCTTTATTGAGGTCCCGAAAGTCCACACATATGCGCACCATCCCATTTTTCTTCATTACTGGGACAATATTGGCGATCCAGTCAAGATACTGAACCTCTTGGATGAAGCCGGAGTCGATTAGCTTCTAGACTTCGGCGTTGATGCTCATCTTAAGCTCAAGCCACATTCTTCTCGGTGCTTGTTTGATCGGCTTGACGTCCGGAGATATCGCCAATTTGTGCACAGCAATCTCTGGATCTAGTCCCAGCATCTCGGAATAGTTCCATGTGAAGTAATCTTTATACCGCATGAGTACGTCTAGCGTAGCCTCCTTTTCTTCAGACAACAGTTCACTAACGAACGTCGGTCGCGGGTCGTTTGCCGTCCCCAAGTCAATTTTTCTGAGGTCATCTGCAGTAGTATGTATCCCATCTTCCAGCTTTTTTTGGCACCGGTGGAAATTCTGAGATCAACTCATGTTCATTGTTTTCGAAGCACCAAGAAAGATCATCCATATTCTCGGGTTCTTCTTCTGATAGTGTTATCGCATGACAGGTATGAGACCGTTTCCAAGACCGATGTTGATCTGGTTCTACTCTCGCTATATACGTCACTTTCGGTTTATGCTTCTGTGGCGGGGTTATCTTCCAACTGCTGGATAGAGTGAACCTGCCTTGTTGGTATTGGTCTTCGACCCAGTTCTTGAAGGTGAAGCAGTCTTCGAGAGGATGTCCTATTGCTCGGTGATAGGAGCAATAGTCTTGGTGAGAGACCTCGTCTGCTTGCTCGGGGTGCTTGGACTCCGGGAGTGTCATCATCTGATGTTTTATGACAAGATTGAATATCTTGTTTGTCTCGTCTTAGGGAAAAGAATATTCTCGACCCATCTTCTTTATAAGAGACGGATCCTGGCTGCTCGATTCTTGATCGCGTGGCTTCTTAGACCCGCTACGCTGCTGTCGAACGTTTTTTCCGTTCTTTGGTTTATTTTTGCCTCTGTGCCGGGTCTTTTGTATGACAGGTTGGCGACGAAGAGCATTATCATTCTCCACGGCCTGCTGAATGAGGCGCTGCGTCCTAGCTTTCTCGTAAATGGCCATTTCGCGGCTATGGTCATCCCGGACCTTTTGACGCGCTTCCCTTATTAGCTTGTCCATCTGTTCTTCAAACGACGGACTTGGCATTTTGATGGCGAGACCTCGTTTTGGTTCAGGGTTAGCGTCTTTTAACAGAACATATTCTTCTTCATCAAAGTCATGTATAACGTAGCAGTCATGGAATCGTTCCCGTTTCTTGGATTGAACATATCCAAGCCCGATCGTTTCCATTCTCCCGTTGGGCAATTTTCGCTGAGTTCCGGGGACGTCCCAGATCTTGTTGTAGAACTGAGCTTATTGAGCAGTCTGTTTGAAGGGTACGCCTTGGCGCCTCAACAGCCTTTTTAATCTTTCTGTGTAGTATCTGGGTAGACGGATAGGCTGGAGCTTGTCAAGTGTAGAATCGGCACCATCCCAAATTTCTTTCTCCACTTTAGTTTCCGTGGATCGATAAAAGATGATCGCCCTTTCATCTTTTCGCCTGGGAAGGATGTAGAATGTATGCAGTTCTTGCACACTATAGTTACCAAGCGCGTCGATCTCTTTGTAATGTTCTCGCGGAACCATGGCGATTTGCAAACTCCAATCATCGCCAGTGAAGGCTTGTATCGATGGTCGTACAGAAAATATGACATTGACCTCATCTTCTGAGTCGCTGCCAAAGACCAGAATATGGGTGGACGGTCCCGGCTTGTTGCATTGGGGCGGCCCTGAATAAACTATTTCTTCTTCCTTCTCAGTGTCACTCCCGAAGACGGGAATAGTGGTGATAGCTTTGTTCTTCGGTTTGTTACATCTTTCCGTGTCTTCGAAATCTAGTAAGAAGTATTTTGCATCTTCGTACTTTCGGACTTCATTCACGGAGAATGGGTTCAACTCCCCTGTCACAGTATATACTCGAGACCATCCTTCAAATACTTCATACACTGATGTTGTGTAGAAGGGATGATGTTGTACTTGTGTAACTAAGGCCTGCCGAGCAAAGCATTGTAACATGTCTTAGCGTCAATGACGTGAAATTTGATGTCCGTATCACAGACCCGAGCGTCCGTGATGACTGGGAGTCAAACCCGGAGATGGTGATTTTATCACGAGCGAGGTGCTGAACGCTTATGTAGATTTCCTTCAACACTCTTACATTGAGGAGATTGACGGAGGACCCATTGTCAAACAGGATCTTGCCTATCTTAATATCATGACAGTATCCAGAGACATAAAGGGGACGGTTATGCTCGCACGTCCCGAGGAGGAGATCTTCATCGCCGAAGGTGATATCGGCTGTGTGCACTTCTTCTAGCTCGTCCTTCATCTTTTCTTCGGCGAGGAAATCTTGGAACTGCTCGGGATCTTGTAGTGCCTTGATCAAAGAATCTCTCGCCTCTTTGGATAGCAGAAGGGCGTCGAGAATGCTTAGCTATGAGAGTATCTTCCTCAGGTGTGCCAGAACGTTGTAATCCACCTTGTTCTTCTTGGATGGATCCTTGGTTGTCAGCTCTTCGACGGCTTGGTCATCGAGGGTGATATCCTCAGGGACCTTTTCTTTTCCCTTATCCATTTTGTTCGGCCCCTTGTTTACGGGTTCGAGATTCTTTTCAGGTAATGTGCGATTGCGCAGCTGAATATTGTCGCAACTCTTCGGTTCTTCCTCTTTTCCTGAGGTGGATTCTTTGAAGAGAGGGCCAAGAGCCATTTCTTCTTCAGAATCACTCCCGAAGGTGAGAACTTGCAATCCCCTGCTATTAACCATGTGACAGTTGCCGGCCGCTCTTCCACGTTCGTCTGTCGCATTTTTCCGCTGTCGACGAGCTTCACGCTTCATCCTCTTGAAATGCTGCCTGTGAGCGACATACCCTTGCCACCAATTTTTAAAGGCATTGCATTCTTCAGTAGGGTGAGCAATCCTTCGATGATATAAACAGTAATTAGAATGCACTTCCTCTTCATCAAGGTGTATTTCATCAGAAGTGTTTCCTTCGGAGGGTGGCAGCTTCATTCCTATTGATATGGCTTTGGCGAACCTCTTCTTCATTTTAAGCATGTTCTTGTCTGTCGCGGACCTGCCTCGGTCTAGTTGGGGCGCTTCAACCCTTTCATCCAGTCGCCGACGTTTGGCTTTTCCAAATATGGCCATTTCGCGCTCTCGATCAGCCTTGCTTTTCAGAAGAGCTTCATTCAGGAATGCATCAATTATCTTGTCTGACGGTCCTAGGAGCTCCGATTCGGGATCTGCCCTCAGTTTCTTTGCATCAGGAGCATCTTCACCGTTTATTAACGAGTGAGAGATCACATGGCAGCTTGCCACATAATCCTCAGGTTCATCCGACGAGTCTTCTCCATTGTCATCATCTCCGTCCTCAAGGACGTGGCTGAGAAATTCTTGGAGTGTGACTGGGGTCCGCGCCTTCTAGTTATATTCTTCCAGCGCGTCAATATGTTTTTGCAGGTCCGTGCGCTTGTCATCGGGCTTCATGGGCTTTTTGGTCTTTTTCTTCTTCTTCGAAGACTTTGACGGCTGGGTGTGGGCGCTTTGACTATCACCACCAATTTTTGGCGTCGGGCGTGACTTTAGCATTCCCTTGATGACTTCGGGTTCCAGCGGACTTTTCCATTTGATCGCCGGGCATGTTTGGAGATCCTTCTGCATTCTTTTTGTTTTGGCTGAAAGAGCGACCTCCCAAGGAGCTTCTTCGACAAAAGAGCACGATGCCCCCGGTGTGTTGATTTATATATATTTAGCATGCTTGCGCATTAAAAAGTTGAATCAAAAATATTTATAACCGCAATCAAGAACGGCGTCGCTTGGTAGCTAGCCGGTGAGTAGGGGTCGGTCCATAAGGATGTTGTGTATTTCCTATTTTGGTCTAGCGAGTTAATTCCAGACTGTGTAGATGGATTATCGCTAAAACTAAACTGATTTAATCTAGGACTAGAATCTTGCTAGGGTTAGGTTTAGGTTAAGTTTGGAAATTGAAGATTTCCTCACCGCTTTCAATGCCTTAATTTAGATCTCTTTATGTGTTATGGTAACAATTAATAAAGGGGATTAGTACTATCGGAAAGAAACGATGTTTCTTCCTCTAGGTTCTAGTCCTTCCTTTATTAATTCTTACCCTAACCTCCATGGAAAACATACGCAACCGGTCGTTTATACTACGGTATCACCGTTACCTCGAGGGGTAGGGTGCCGTAGGGAACGATGTGTGTATGTATGCATGGAGTCCTATAAAAACGTGTGATGGGCAAGAAATGGGTAAGAGATTTTCATCTCTCAAGCCTTCCCCAAATCTAACCCTAACAAGCGAGGAGACTACTCGCTCATTAGGGAATTGAAAAACATATCTATCTATCTAACTAGGGCAGATAATAAAATTTAAACTAAGGCAATTAAATAAAACTACTTACTTTATTGATGGCTCTCTCCAAACATTTACACAGGAATTTACAGATCTGAATAGATGAATAAAATGAGGCATAACCTAAAAGAGGTTTTAGGGTTTCTATTTATAGATCATAGAAACCCTAGGGTTACAATCGACTCACATCTGCAATTACATTTATACCCTACAGAAGACTAGTCAACGCACCGCCGCGCCGACACTTCCTGCGCCGACACGTGTCCTACATGGCCGCGGATCCGCGGCCATAAGCATGGTTTGGCCGCGGTTCCGCGGCCGTATTGAGGGCTTGATGGCTCAGTTCTTCTGGGTTTCTCTGTGTTGCTTTTTCCTTGATTTTTCTTCACTTGGTTCTTCAGAATATCTTCTAGTTTCCTTCCAGATTTCCACAGTGAATAATGTAGTGTACTTTACCATTCGCTTCGTGTCGAAGTCTTGAACCTTGCGCAGCCTTTGTACTTTGTGGACTTGTTCACTGATCTTTGTTTATTCTCCAAACTGTAGGCTTGATCAAGATTCTTCCATTTGTCGGTCGTAGTCTCACTTTTGCATCGTCTTTTTATCTTTTTCACTGTTTTTGTTCTGAGAACCTGTAACCTGCAACTATGTAGCAGACATGGGTCAAAAGCACCTGTTTATTTGTAAAATGAATAAGAATGGGGAATATAATAATGCAAAATTATGGTATGAACAAATACCCCCAAAATTATCTTTTGCTCGTCCTCGAGCAAACCTAGTTTTTATTCTCGAAAAAGACCTACCCTCACTTTCGCAGGGAAACACGATTGCACTGAGCTCGTGCAACAAGTCGTTAAACCTCTAGGTGTCCCTAGTAGGAGGAGTGTTGTCTCCTGAGGGTTTTCAGCGGATACTACCCACAAAATCCTATCAATTCGGCCAATTGACTTTTATTCTCCAATTAGGTTTTCCAACAAGGAATTCTATTATCTTCGACTCATAAATTATCCACTCGTATTCTTCACGCTTCCTTATCATTTAACGTAAGATTATATATATTCTTGTGAATTTACTTAGCTTTTGGAATCTTTCAAGTTTTCCTTCTAGGGTTCCATCTCAACTTAGGAATTTTTATCATCTCTATTAAAGATATAAGTCTTATTCTTCATTCTTATCTCTCATCTAAACCCCAATCACATATCCCTACGTGTGTGTATATATCACCCCTACACTTAGAAATTCAAATCAAGCTATTATACTCTTGTCCATCGTCCAAAGTACTTTTCAATTGGTGAATTTTTAGATAAAATTGCTCACACATTCTTCATGCGACCGTTAATACTTCTTGAGGTACCAACGACCGATTACAAAATGTGTTTGCACATTAAGGAGTAATTCCTAGTCTTGTAACACCTAAGGCTTTAGCAGTGACTCCCAAACTAGTTGGTCTAAGGCACTAAGTGATGAAGCACCCTCGCTAAATATTTTTTTCTATTTATGCAGCCTTAAGTAATTACAAAAACCAGTGTTCATTTTTTTATCTCTTTATTCACACTTGTATTTTTATTTTATTTCACTTCATACTAAGGACTTTAGACAAGAGCATTTCAAGGTCTCTTCTACTATTCCAAGTTTCAAGGTTCGTGTTAGTGCAATTTGTAGGGTATATATTTTTAGAATTTAGACTTAAGCTTAGGAATTATTTTTCAGACTTATACTTTAATAAAAATTTCAATACTCTTCCCTTATTTTAACTTAGCCCAAGAAGTCAACTCGAAATTTGCCTATTTCTAAATAAACTACAAAGACATATACTTTCTACCGTTAAATTTTTAAGAAAGGTTATTTTTAGGGCTTTTAATTTACTAAGTCTAAGATCTAGTTGTTCCTAGCTAGTTAACCTTTTTGTCAAACTCAAGTCAATTATGGCCAAAATTGAATGTTTTATTTTTTTTATAATTTTTCAAATTTTTCAATTTTTATGGGTTTTAAACTATGCAAATGCAAAAATGTACGTATGAATGCGAAGGAAGAAGGCTTACCGAGCATACCCCCAAACTTAAACTTGACAGTGTCCTCACTGTCATGCTACACCAAGAGGGTCAAAATGTCGGCACTCCCCTGTTTATTTATTTATAATTTTTTTATTTATTGTTAAAAGAAAAACAAAATATATATACAACAAGGTCCCCCCCCCAAACTTAAGTGAAACAGTGTTTCCACTGTTTTTAGCGTTTAAAGTTCAGAGTTAGGGAGGAGAAAAATCAAACTATACAAGGCCTTACACAGGCCAAAGGTTAGTACCAACCATTCAAAAATTCTATCGTGATAATGATAGGGTTGGTGAAAGAATGGAGTGTACAGAAAGGAGTTGAGAAACACATGAGACCGTGTGGAGATAGAAGCGATATACGGTCTCGATGGAGGAGGAGAATGGCGAAAGAGAGAAAGAAGTGTAGTACGAACTTGAGGGTGTAAATTGAGTGAATAAATTAGCACAATTTGTGATGACCGATGTGTTAAAAGAGATTGTGCTAATCTATCAACCTGTCGAGAAATGGGGTCAAATCCCTCAAGATTTGCAAGAAAACATGGGTACGTTGAACTTGGTGAACCATCCATTGAACATGGAAGCGCGACAGATTCTTGTGCGGTCGAAATATTGGAAAGGACGAAAGGAAGTGATTTAGGGATAGTCTTATTCTCACCTAAGTAATCTATTTCGAACTCGAAGGATTCCATCAATGGTTCGAGATCACTATAAGCAACCGAGTCTGATGGTTCAACTAACTCATCTGAAAATTCAAAGGACTCAAACTCGGACGGCGAGTCTTCAAAATCGTCCGAAAAAGTGAAACACTCGTAATCGTTATCGGCTGTGAGAAGAGTGTCAGATTCAAGGAGGAACGCACTAGTGGCGTCAAAACTGCTGTGATCGAACAGAAATTTTTCGAACTCACAGTCCTCCTGCGTGATCTTTTGCGCAGTTGGAACGATGGAAAGGATGGAGGGTGATTTAGGAAGTATAACAGTTAAAGGTTCAGGAGGATGAATTGAAAAATCCGACACATCAAACAAAAATGGCTTATCCTCAATACTATCCTTAATACTCTCCTCAATACTATCCCCATAATTCTCCTCAAAAATTATTGTTGTAATCCTCTGTTGTTCAGATCTTCAGTTTTCTGTTTCTCTCCATGGATTTTTCCAGATCCGAACTCGTTCGTTGATCCTGCAAAAATTCACACGAAACACCCTTCAAACAATAAAAAGATGATAAAATTTTTATATTTTTTTAATTTTTCAGTTTTTTATGATTTTTTTAATTTTATATTAACCCGAAATTGTAAAAAGGAAGTACTACGCCATCCCCGGCAACGGCGCCATTTGATTTATATATATTTAGCGTGCGTGCGCTTTAAAAAGTTGAATCAAAAATATTTATAACCGCAATCAAGAACGGCGTCGCTTGGTAGCTAGCCGGTGAGTAGGGGTCGGTCCACAGGGATGTTGTGTATTTCTTAATTTGGTCTAACGAGTTAATTCCAGACTGTGTGGATGGATTATCGCTAAAACTAAACTGATTTAATCTAGGACTAGAATCTTGCTAGGGTTAGGTTTAGGTTAAGTTTGGAAATTGAAGATTTCCTCACCGCTTTCAATGCCCTAATTTAGATCTCTTTAGGTGTTATGGTAACAATTAATAAAGTGGATTAGTACCATCGGGAAGAAACGATGTTTCTTCCTCTAGGTTCTAGTCCTTCCTTTCTTAACTCTTATCCCAACCTCCATGGAAAACATACGCAACCGGTCGTTTATACTACGGTATCACCGTTACCTCGCGGGGTAGGGTGCCGTAGGGAACGGTGTGTGTATGTATGCATGGAGTCCTATAAAAACGTGTGATGGGCAAGAAAGGGGTGAGAGATTTTCATCTCTCAAGCCTTCCCCAAATCTAACCCTAACAAGCGAGGAGACTACTCGCTCATTAGGGAATTGAAAAACATATCTATCTATCTAACTAGGGCAGATAATAAAATTTAAACTAAGGCAATTAAATAAAACTACTTACTTTATTGATGGCTCTCTCCAAACATTTACACAGGAATTTACAGATCTGAATAGATGAATAAAAAGAGGCATAACCTAAAAGAGGTTTTAGGGTTTCTATTTATAAATCATAGAAACCCTAGGGTTACAATCGACTCACATCTGCAATTACATTTATACCCTACAGAAGACTAGTCAACGCACCGCCGCGCCGACACTTCCTGCGCCGACACGTGGCCTACATAGCCGCGGATCCGCGGCCATAAGCATAGTTTGGCCACGGTTCCGCGGCCGTATTGAGGGCTTGATGGCTCAGTTCTTCTGGGTTTCTCTGTGTTTCTTTTTCCTTGATTTTTCTTCACTTGGTTCTTCAGAATGTCTTCTAGTTCCCTTCCAGTTTTCCACAGTGAATAATGTAATGTACTTTACCGTTCGCTTCGTGTTGAAGTCTTGAACCTTGCGCTGCCTTTGTACTTTGTGGACTTGTTCACTGATCTTCGTTTATTCTCCAAACTGTAGGCTTGATCAAGATTCTTCCATTTGTCGGTCGTAGTCTCACTTTTGCATCGTCTTTTTATCTTTTTCACTGTTTTTGTTCTGAGAACCTGTAACCTGCAACTATGTAGCAGACATGGGTCAAAAGCACCTGTTTATTTGAAAAATGAATAAGAATGGGGAATATAATAATGGAAAATTATGGTATGAACATGTGTCCCCCCTTTTAAGAGCGTGCGGTTGAGACGGGCTTACTTTCCAATTCTCGGACAGGGCGAATTTTCCCTGTTGGTATTGATCTTCAATCCAGCCTTTAAAGACGAAGCAATCTTCAATTGGATGGCCTGTCGCTTGGTGATAGCGTCAATAATTGGGATTATTAGCCTCACCGGGTTGCAATGGGCGTTTTGGATTCGGCAAATTTGTCACGCCCCGCTTCCCGGTATACGGCGAAGGGGACGCGACGAGGCCGCTACGTATTTACTGTGAAGTAAATACGCTAAGTGTATCTAAGCAATATAAAAGTAAAGCACAAGAGACAAGATATAATTAAAACAACAACTTTATTTATTCACATTCTTTCTGTACAATACATGGAAAGTAAATACAACTGAAATAAAAAGCAATGCCTAAACAATGGCATAACAGAAAAAGAAAAGTACTGAAATGGAAAATGACTAGAGCTCGGGGTCTTCACTGAACTGGTCCAAGTCTTCAGCAGTGGGCTCGATCTCTGACTGGTCCAGATCACCTGACGACATTCAAAGAAGAAATAAAGAGAATGTCGTCAGCGAACAGATTGCTCGGTAAGTCCCAAAGATAAGGCAGAAATAGAATAGACAGAATAAGAAGGTAACTTTTAAAGTTATATTATATTGTGATGTTAACGCTGTTGTTTGTGGCTTGGTACAGAAGAATGCCAGTGTATACGAGAGGAGTCTCTATATGCCAGAGACTAGAGGCAAGTATAGTAAAAGGAATCGTTTATGCCACGGTACAACAGCAACTGGATTCATGTTAGGTGTATTAAGTCTTACTGTCTCGTGCCACTTCTAACACCTTCCGTACCAATCTACCCCTTAAACCCCGAGATGTCTTGTTTGTATTGTATTGTAAATTGTATTGATTGTATAATTGGATGACTGACCGAAACCATGATATCAGTAAACGGATATAATCGTAGAATCATGTAGATGGAATAACTGGAGAACCATGTAAATGGAATGTATATCCATGTTTCGGTTCAGTCAAGTTGTATAGATTGATAATTGGATTCATGGATTGTAGATTTGTAAATTATAGATTGTGATTGTAGATTGTACTTGAATCATATTCAAGTCAGATTATAATGAGACTCAAACTGAGTCAGACAATTAGAAAGGTAAATTGAAATCCTGATTGTTTTGATGTTATCGATAACCGCTGCACATGGGCGGCAGGATTTGTGTCTTTTTCAAAGACGATTACCGTATTGATAACACCGTTGTTAAGTTCTCTACCTTAGATAGGCAAGCACCCACTTCTCCGATTCCCTGAGGCTCAAGAGATTTGTCCCGCTTAAACCTATATTTACTAGGGTCCTTAGGGTAAATTAAAGAACTTGAGGGGGTTTTACGTAAAAATACTTTGTATAGTTTTCAAAATACACCCCAAGTATTTATTATCATCTTTAGAGTTATAATAAATGTAGATTTTATATTTCTGACAATTCTAATGAGAATATCCTAAATTCATAATAAAAGGTATTTATTTGTAATATTGGTTTTATATGGAATTCATGGTATTTTAGTGTAAAATTGATTCTTGTGATATTTTTAGCAAAAGTGGAATATTTGTAATAATTCAAAATAGATATCTTTATGTTACATATACATATATTTATATGAAAATAATTTTTGTATATATCTATAATATTCTAGAAATCAAGTTTTCTTAAGATGTCGTATTTTAAATCTTTCGAGACCGAATGCTCCTTGCGGAGGTCTGTCTCGCACTACTAAGCCCGAGGATGTGCGATAATCCGCACCATCCCAAACGGGTTCGCCAAAATGGGTTGTAGCGGCACTTTGCAAAGATTGTATAAATACTAAATCCTTTAGAAAACGGTTTTATTAAGTAAACGGTATTTATTTGCAATGATGTCGTTTTCCCGTATTCTATATTCCCGAGGGTATTGTTCTATGTTGCATATGAGTATGTGAGGAGGTAGATCATTACCTCGTGATCTACTTAAAGGTATAGCAAGTTTTGTGATGTTAAATGTAGAATTGAAACTATGTGGTATTTAAATCAAAAATACGGTAAAATAAATTAGCAATTACTTTATGATATGAAACTTGATCAATATGGTTGATTAGTGATTAATAGTCAACATGTAATGGTTTAACAAGATTGTATTAAAGAAAAGTGAGAGTTTTAGAAAGAAACCGAATCGGAAATCGGATTTGCTCCGATTCCGTCGGGTTTTGTAATTCCGTATTTTTAGAAAGAAAAAGGAAGATAGAAATAGGACTTACAAGTTTAGGACAACAAGGAGAGGGAGATGGATCAGGAGGAGTCGCCGGTGCGTCGTTTCGTCGCCGGGAGCTCCTAGGATGGTCGTCGGAAGTTCGCCAGAAAATTCGTCGTAGCTTCGCTTCTTGCTCGTTTTCAAAGTACACAAGGTTTCTTGAAAATTCTTGAGAGTTGGCTCAGAGTTTGGGGTGAGGGGGTAGTGTGTAGGGTTGGTATTTATAGGGTTAGGGTAGATGAAGGGTTTTAATTTAAAAAATGTAAAAATGTATTTAAAAAATCATTAAAAATAGAGTAAATGGGAATTAATGGTGTCTCTGGAACCGATCTAATTAAATGGAGTGTGCAGGGGGTATGAGAAGACCAAAAGCCAGGATTTTCCTGTTAACGACTCGGCCGACCGGCCTAGTCTGGCCGGCGGCGCCGACCGAGTCAGGCCGAGTCGGGAGCGGGAGGTCGGGGGTCGCCTGATGTAGCCTCTGGTATATTTATTATTTCAGGTGTAGTGGGAAAATTTGGAGTTATCACGTATTGACTGTAGGGTTCCTAGGCACTCTAATGGAGTCTCACAAGGCATCAAACATGCCAATTTCTAAAAATTACGGTGCCGAGAAACCCTAGAACGGATCGTTGGCTAGAAGTATAGGCGAAGCAAGCATGTAATCGAATTAAAGGCTAAGGGAAAATGACTACAACCTTTGTAGATCCGGTCCACCACTTCCTAAGCTCCGCGATGATCTCCCTCCGCTGTCCAAATCGAACCCATGACTCTAGCATCGGCATCATCGAAGAATGGGCGGGCTTGATCGTCGGTTCGATGCCGAAGATGATCTACGTCGAGGCATCACAAGAACAAGCTCCAACTTCACCAAGCCATGAAAACTTATGAAGGAAACACCCTATACAACTTGGCAAGAGGTAGATGATGAAGAAATAGGAAGTGGGGAGACTTTAGAATTGGATTTCTCACTTGATTTCACTAGTTTCCATTGATGGTCACTAGCTTTCTTCATGGAAGAAGAAGATGAATAAGAAGAAGAAGATATGATAAGTCTTAAAGAAAAATGAAATAGAATCAATTCTTATCATCTTCTAACCTTAGTTAAGTGTAGAGAATGAATTAGGGTTAGTTTAAATGGTTAGGGTTAAGTATAAGACAAGAATGGAGACAAAGTCAAAACTTCAAGAATGTTCAACTAAAAACAAAACAAGTAACCATTCATTTATCCTTTTTCATTTTCCAAAATGAATAAATGAATAAGATAAATGAATAAGTAATTAAGTAAACAAAACCCTAATCATTAACTTAACCATAGTTTAATTCTTTACACTTAACCAAATAAGCATGTATCATCAAACATGATACAATCATGTGCACAAAAGTATATCACATATACAACTTGCACAATTCAAGTGAGAAAATCCATTTAAAGTGAACCAATACTAGTTAATGCAAAGTAATATATCAAATACATAATTATACATTAAATCATTAAATCAACACTTGATTTAACGATCCGGTCATATCGTATATAACCGACTAGTATCCAATGTATCGGCTTATCGAATAAATCCTTGATTCGATAACTAGGTTATATCGCATATAATTAATCGATACATTCATCGCGAGAATGGAATACGGTATCACATACACGCATTATTCTCGGTCCCGCACATATCTCATATGCGCTCCTATTTCGTTTTGCTTGAGCCAGGAAACCTCTGTGTAGGACTCTAAAGACTCGTCAATACGCCGGCAGCAGGTGATGATCATATCAAACACCCACAAGCCGCAAGCGGTCTGCTAAACATAACGGCCACCCGGGTATTAAGCGATCAGAAGATCGACGAGCAAGCCCTCTCACACTCCAGTGAATCCAACCAGTAACACTACCGTACAGTCCGGTCTCGTCGTCTGATATGCCGCATATCTTGCCTAGGGGTGGTAAACATCAGACCCCAATAGCTCGATAAGTCGTGTCGATATGAGGTCTATAACAATTCGAGAAACTACTGGTAACACTTACCAGTAAATCTCAGCAACCCTGGCCAGTGATTTCCTGTTATAGCCAATCGAACACAGCGCAACATCAACCCCCTATACCGGGAGAGACGAATCCCCTCCTATCGCTCATTGCCACCATGTGACTCGGGACTGTACCCAAAAACCACCTGTTTGCACAACTCAGTAGAGCCGTGGTAGGGTGGAAATCAAAGCACAGTGGGAGTCATACAAGACTCTATGACGATCTCGGGTCAACAGACTAAGCTGTACCAGTGTCACCAGAGAACTGCCATCTGACGTGAGGTATAATACCATCTGGGAGTTCTCGGCGAGTCCGTTCAGTGTACCCAATCTCCACTGAGCACCCGTATACCATTTCTGATGTCAAACACCAATGGATATGGGATCATCCATCGCCCATCGCATGGGTCGAGAAGATATACGCTAGTCTACTCTGGAATATCGATGCCCCGTCTCGATATTCCCTCGACTAGGAACATTGAAGGATGTCCTCATGGACTATCCAGGCCCCACTAGTATGATCTGCATCATAGTCCTGGAAGTCGAGTACACATCCTAAGGGCTTTATCAACATGTAACAGAGAGACAGAAAGTATACATGTTAAGATAAAGAGCAACCAGATAGCGTACTATCATGTCGAGCAAGAAAGTCCTACCTATATATGTCCCAGCATCCACTACAATATACATCCAATGTACAGTAGTGGCCTCTAGGGCATCCATATAACTAACAATCTCCCACTTGCACTAGGGCCATCTGTAGCAGTGGTTGCAGTATCACATACTCAACCATCCCCTAAAAGTCTCTCTTTGGGAAAAGGCCTTCGTGAGTGGATCCGCCGTGTTGTCCTCTGAATCTACTCTCCTAACCTCGATCAACCTGGAGATCAACTATCTCCATGATCAGGTGATGCTGCCTCAGAATTTGTCTGGGTCACTGATGGGACCAGGGTTCCAGGGCCGAAGCCACACTTCCATTGTCATACAATGGCAGGAACCAAGTTCATCTTATGAACCAATATACACCCAAACTTCCTCTTTGGTAGTATCTTCAATAGCGATGTTACCAGCCTTTATCGTCTAGTTTGCCACGGTATCTAGCTTGGAACTCTTCCAACATACCGTCCCTCTACTGAGGGTAAAGACAATGCCCGTGACTGACATTCAGTCGTCTTTATCACCCTGGAACTCTTCCAGTGATTCTCCCCAGGATCGATTGATACCATCTCACTACATCTAGTGAGAATCCTAGCATCCAATTACATCTATCTCATAGATGAAAACTCAGGATTTAGGAGGTATCATCTTTATCCTTTTTGGAGAATCCTTGTGATAATAGGAGATTGACCGATCGTAGTATAGGAAACTCTTTTCCTATCAAGAGTATGTTGTCTACGTACAATACGAAGATGACCACCTTACTCTCTACTACCCTTTTGTATATACAAGGTTCGTCTACCATTTTGATGAAGTCAAACACTTTGACTATCACATCAAAACAGACGTTCCAACTCCGCGATGCCTGCTTCATTATGTAAAGCAACTTGCACACGTTTCCACTGCTCCCACTGTTTACGAAGACCTCTGGCTGTGTTCTTATAGACGTTCTCTTCTAAATCAGTATTTAGAAAAGCAGTCAGGGCACCCAACCACCAGATATCGTAGTCATGGTATGTAGCAATGTTAAGTAGGATCCGGATGGACTTAAGCATAGTCACTTGGAAAAGGTTTCATCATTATCCATGCCTGGTTGATGACTAAAACCTTTAATGAGCCTAGCTTTGAAAGTCTCAACTTTTCCATCTACACCAAGTAATCTTCTCAAGATATACTTGCTCCTGATGGGGATTTAACCCTTCAGATATAGCAACCAAAGTCCATACTTTGCTGGTGTACATGGATTCTATCTCAGATCGCTAAGCATCCAGCCATTCTTACAGAGTCCCTACTCTTGATGGCCTGCTCGAAACTCGTTGGGTCATCATCTCATGATGCATTCCTTGCTCCCACTGTCATCGAGAAACCGAGGTATCTCTCAGGCGGATGAGGAACCCTACTAGATCGGCGGAGAGACTGAGGTTCGTCGGGAACTATAGAATCTTATGGTTCTGTCAAATCATCAACTGCAGTTTTGTATAGCTGGAACCTTTCCAGTTCTACAGAACTGATCCTGCCTCGATCTTGTCCGGATTTTGCATTAAACATAGGCCGGACAACCCCAAATCTTAACTCGCTTAAGAGATGGGTTCTTCCCATACCATATCTCATATGGAGTGGTAGGCACTGATTTGATTCAAACCTAATTCAATAGGTATGCAGCTTCTCAAGCGCATAACCCCAAAAGGAAATAGGTAACTCAGTAATACTCATCATAGAGCACACCATATCTAATATTGTGCAATTGCTCCGCCTTGATATACCGTTGTGCTGTGGTGTATTCAGAGGAGTAACACTGAGAGAAAATCTCATTCTCCTTTAGAATAGTCCAGGAATTCTATGCACAAGTATTCTCCTCCCTGATCTTATCATAGGACATAATACGTATACCCGTATTTTGGTTCTCTACTTCTAACTTATATTCTGTGAATAACTCAAAAGGTTCGGATTTATGTTTCAACAGGAACATATGACTGAATCTTGAGAGATTATCAGAGAATATAATGAAGTATGAAGAACCAGTCCTGGCATGTGTAGACAGGAGACTTTACATACATCATCATGTATCAGTCCCAAGAGTTTACTAACTCTTTCTCTGTTTCTAATAAACAGAGCTATGGTCATCTAATCTTTGTGACATGACTGGCAAGTTTCACAAGATGTAAATTCAAACTGATTTAAATATGCATCTAAAATGTAACTTCAGCCAGTCGGGTCGCATTGATGTGACCTAGTCTACAATGCCTCAAGAAGGATTCGTTCATTTCTGAACTCTTCCTCTTGTGTGTGTTCTGTATACTAGGAACTGCAGTTTGATTTAGAACGTCAATGCTTTTAGATAACGTGCCTGAACCGAGCAACTTTTGATATAGGAAATGTTCAAAACATTATCCATTAATACAAAATTTTATCATTTCTTTAATAAATAAAGAGATTGATATGATTTCGTATATCAGGGTTCGGTATCTAATAGCATTTATTCAGAATCAATGTATTGGTAATACAGGGTGACAGTAACCAACAGACTTGGCTGCAACACTTGCTCCGTTTTCTGTCTCATGAAACTTATCACCCGTTCTCAGTTTTTCTACCTTTTTGTAGCCCTATGTAACAGATTACATATCTGGGATCCTGATCCGTATCATATACCCCAGGATGCAGAGGATACTGAGAAACAGTTCTTTATAATGAACACACCCGAAGGAGATGCATCATATGCACTTTCTTCGTTTGGGCGGCATAGGAATTCTGGTATTCCCCTATTTCCTGCTCTGTCTTATAACAATTATAAGTTGGAGCGGGACAACGTTCCTAGCTCAGTATAACAAGCGGGTTCGGTCAATACTTCCATATTATTATCTTGATTAAGGCGTGATATGGTCGCTACCTGGAGAGAGAGAGAAGAAAACACTCTGCGTGCGCTCTGTCAAGATTAGATTGGTTATATCTTTTATCTAATCAGGATGGCTCCCACTGTTTTTATCAAATCTTCCTTCAAACCCTAAAAGGAAAGACTAGCCGGGATTAATTACACTCTTACAAGTTCGCCAATCTTTCAGCCAGGCCAGTGTCAGTACTTTGATGGGAGGTTCCCCGTGCTTTCGCACGGACCTAATTACTGTAAACCTCGTTTTCCAGAGGCGTAACCCGTTGACACCTTTCTAGACACCTACTTGATCGGCTAATTGCAAGTGCAAAACTCTCCCAGGAGTAACAATTACTCGCAGTGGGTATCGGGATCCAACTATCATATAGAAGGTATGCAATCTCATTGCAAATTTCAACACTTGAAACTCCGATAAAGGTTTTTACCCCTAGCACCTATGACCTTAACTATGGCCAACAAATCATAAGTACTAGTCAAGTTCTACCGTCATTTCGTGATTAATTAGACCCACCCACATGACCCTTAACTAAGGTCAACAAAGTCACGCGATGTCCTAACTAATCGCATCATATGCGGTTGTAGGAAGACATCACTTAGCTACCGTACACTGTGCCTTAACTAAAGTCAACAAACACAGCACGAATACTAAGTACTCTACTTCCTAAAATGACGAGGGTTGCGGCTGGTTTTTATGAAAACCTTTAACGCTTTGAACTTGATCTCGTTGCAGAATCAAATGGTTTTTAAATGGAATGTTTTTGAGGCTTTTTCTAGTTTTGCTAAAGGGGTCACTCCCGGTGAAGGGATCGTCGGCCCTTTCCTCGTCGAATGAGGTGCTGGGATATATCATATATATCACTGTGCAAAGCAAAAACTATAGAAGCTATCAAAAGGACAAACCGAGTGATGTAGCATCTGCCAGTTATTGCTAAAGGAGTCACTCCCGATGAAGGGATCTCGGTCCTTTCCCTATCGAATAAGGTGCAGGATGTTCTACAAGGAACACCGCGATGCAAAGCAAGAACTGTAGCTACCTGTTTTATTTTTGAAATTCGATTCCACAACATCTATTAGGTTTATTTTCTTTCATTAATCTCATTAATGAATATCCCATCATTTAAATTACCTAAACATCACAGATAAATATGACGTACACTTATGCCATCCGCATTCGCCTCGATGTCCCCTCGTGCACCGTTAGGTTAGGTAACTAACGGCAGAGCGGGGCAGGGCTAGCGCGGGTGTAAAACATAAGTAACGTCTATATAATATATCATATATACTATATACTACATCTATCTGAACAGAGCACAGAACATCGCATGATCACATCATAGATAACGCAGCAGAAAGAATCATATGAAATATTGGATATACTAGGACGTCCGTGTTTTCAATACGAGCCAGTATAAAACACGGATTCCACGGGTCGTGATGAATAGCCAATCCCACACCCCTAGACC
The DNA here is from genome assembly GCA_030015575.1 of Agapanthus africanus. Taxonomy (NCBI): domain Eukaryota; kingdom Viridiplantae; phylum Streptophyta; class Magnoliopsida; order Asparagales; family Amaryllidaceae; genus Agapanthus; species Agapanthus africanus. The sequence goes on from JASDDO010000012.1 coordinate 409,464,708, forward strand.
CCTACGAGAGCGGCAAGCAACCCTACCAATTCTAGGGTTAGGAGACCCGGACTCGACTCCTCGAGTTGGTCTCCCACTGGACCCCAGAACCCGGTTACTTGTGCTCCCCTCCTTGGGTCTATCCTAATGCGGAAAAATAAATAATATACATCAACGATGACAACTTCCGCAACCTGGAAGTGCCCCAATAAAAGAATATTACATACAAGTTTTTACATGAATGAAAATGAAAAACACTCATTTCACATAAAAAAAAACCCGGCTATTCAAACACGACGATCCAATATAACATATCCAGCAACACATAACATCACATGTCATCAACGTAAGTAAATATGCGCATCCCAATTGTCGTTGACATATAGCAACGAAACCGGCGATATCACATATTACACTTACGGTCACAGAAAAGAAAGTGTAAAACTACAACAGTTGGAATCCGCAACCTCCTCAGACATCGCATGCCTGACCAAATGAATTACTTAGACATCGCATGCCTAACAATTATAAACCCCGCATTTTAGTCTCAAAATCGAAAACACTTTTCAATATCAAGTCGGGCAATTCAACAGGATTCCCGACATTCTGATCGAATGCTCGTCGCAAACTTTAGTAGGCGGCCACACCCCCGACACCGTCGACAAAGTGCACCAAGGCGGAACACCGCTGCCGCGAGCACCCGTACGGATGCTTTCGGCGACGGGGTTCTCCTACAGTCACTTGGTCGGGGCAATAGAGTGAGGCTGTCTATTAAGTTTACCCGGCGAGTATCCGCGTACGCTACGTGATTGCGACGGACTTTTGATCACATCAAAATTCCGTGGCAACCGATCAAGTGAGACTAAACTGCTATGTTTATAACATTCATTCAGTTATCACATAACTATTTGTGAATTCCAATTATTGTATCACATTCCGGATAAACAGAAAATGCTAAACTTTTCGATCGAACAATCGAACACCCAAGTTTTCCCGATACTACTTAACACATGAAATAAGTCTAACAACATTCAGTTTGTGCCTCAGTACCAACGGTCCAGCCGTAGAAGGGTCAAGCCAACGCCTCACATGTGGCACGCCGTACTGCCCCAAACCCGAAGGTTCAAAGGGCAGTTCAAGACGGTCACATAATCGAGTTAAGGTTTGTTGTCTTCTAGAGGGTCCATCGCGTTACTTGCACTACTTAGAACGTCGTTAAACTACGGAAAAATCCAACACTTGGAAATTTCCCGACAGGGGAAAAATTGGGTATTTATATCCGGTCGAACTTTTTAACATATTCTAAAATTTATCCGGAAAAACACACTGACAAAATTAGACAATCCGATCGATACACTGAGTTCCCTATACAACCCAGAAAATAAAACTCTGGAACAAATATTAAAATATTCCCAGGAAAACCAGCACTACTTACTAAGAATTACTGTGCAAACTTCGATGCACAAAATGATAAACTAGCCGCGGAACCGCCGCATGAGCATGCTCATGCCGCGGATCCGCGGTGACTTTAAGGAATCAGGCCATCGAATTTTACAGTAACCCTTAGATCTTCCTGCTGAATTTTCTGAATATTTTTAATTCACAAAAATCCACATTTTACAGAAATGTCCGGAGAGCATTTTAAAGTCGGGGTTTTGGGTCGATCGGACTTCTAACTCCGTCAGGACTTCGCCTAAGGCTCTAGCTAGGCTCTGATACCACTGTAGGGTTCCTAGGCACTCTAATGGAGTCTCACAAGGCATCAAACATGCCAATTTCTAAAAATTACGGTGCCGAGAAACCCTAGAACGGATCGTTGGCTAGAAGTATAGGCGAAGCAAGCATGTAATCGAATTAAATGCTAAGGGAAAATGACTACAACCATTGTAGATCCGGTCCACCACTTCCTAAGCTCCGCGATGATCTCCCTCCGCTGTCCAAATCGAACCCATGACTCTAGCATCGGCATCATCGAAGAATGGGCGGGCTTGATCGTTGGTTCGATGCCGAAGATGATCTACGTCGAGGCATCACAAGAACAAGCTCCAACTTCACCAAGCCATGAAAACTTATGAAGGAAACACCCTATACAACTTGGCAAGAGATAGAGGATGAAGAAATAGGAAGTGGGTAGACTTTAGAATTGGATTTCTCACTTGATTTCACTAGTTTCCATTGATGGTCACTAGCTTTCTTCATGGAAGAAGAAGATGAATAAGAAGAAGAAGATATGATAAGTCTTAAAGAAAAATGAAAAAGAATTAATTCTTATCATCTTCTAACCTTAGTTAAGTGTAGAGAATGAATTAGGGTTAGTTTAAATGGTTAGGGTTAAGTATAAGACAAGAATGGAGACAAAGTCAAAACTTCAAGAATGTTCAACTAAAAACAAAACAAGTAACCATTCATTTATCCTTTTTCATTTTCCAAAATGAATAAATGAATAAGATAAATGAATAAGTAATTAAGTAAACAAAACCCTAATCATTAACTTAACCATAGTTTAATTCTTTACACTTAACCAAATAAGCATGTATCATCAAACATGATACAATCATGTGCACAAAAGTATATCACATATACAACTTGCACAATTCAAGTGAGAAAATCCATTTAAAGTGAACCAATACTAGTTAATGCAAAGTAATATATCAAATACATAATTATACATTAAATCATTAAATCAACACTTGATTTAACGATCCGGTCATATCGTATATAACCGACTAGTATCCAATGTATCGGCTTATCGAATAAATCCTTGATTCGATAACTAGGTTATATCGCATATAACTAATCGATACATTCATCGCGAGAATGGAATACGGTATCACATACACGCATTATTCTCGGTCCCGCACATATCTCATATGCGCTCCTATTTCGTTTCGCTTGAGCCAGGAAACCTCTGTGTAGGACTCTAAAGACTCGTCAATACGCCGGCAGCAGGTGATGATCATATCAAACACCCACAAGCCGCAAACGGTCTGCTAAACGTAACGGCCACCCGGGTATTGAGCGATCAGAATATCGACGAGCAAGCCCGCTCACACTCCAGTGAATCCAACCAGTAACACTACCGTACAGTCCGGTCTCGTCGTCTGATATGTCGCATATCTTGCCTAGGGGTGGTAAACGTCAGACCCCAATAGCTCGATAAGTCGTGTCGATATGAGGTCTATAACAATTCGAGAAACTACTGGTAACACTTACCAGTAAATCTCAGCAACCCTGGCCAGGGATTTCCTGTTATAGCCAATCGAACACAGCGCAACATCAACCCCCTATACCGGGAGAGACGAATCCCCTCCTATCGCTCATTGCCTCCATGTAACTCGGGACTGTACCCAAAAACCACCTGTTTGCACAACTCAGTAGAGCCGTGGTAGGGTGGAAATCAAAGCACAGTGGGAGACACACAAGACTCTATGACGATCTCGGGTCAACAGACTAAGCTGTACCAGTGTCACCAGAGAACTGCCATCTGACGTGAGGTATAATACCATCTGGGAGTTCTCGGCGAGTCTGTTCAGTGTACCCATTCTCCACTGAGCACCCGTATACCATTTCTGATGTCAAACACCAATGGATATGGGATCATCCATCGCCCATCGCATGGATCGAGAAGATATACGCTAGTCTAGTCTGGAATATCGATGCCCCGTCTCGATATTCCCTCGACTAGGAACATTGAAGGATGTACTCATGGACTATCCAAGCCCCACTAGTATGATCTGCATCATAGTCCTGGAAGTCGAGTACACATCCTAAGGGCTTTATCAACATGTAACAGAGAGACAGAAAGTATACATGTTAAGATAAAGAGCAACCAGATAGCGTACTATCATGTCGAGCAAGAAAGTCCTACCTATATATGTCCCAGCATCCACTACAATATACATCCAATGTACAGTAATGGCCTCTAGGGCATACATATAACTAACATTGACTGTTGGTCTTCTAAAAAAATTTAAAACAAAATAATATTAAAAATAATGTTGGGTATGGGATTTGAACTCTGGTGGCTTGTTTCAGCAGTGTAAAGTCTTACCAATGAGCCACAAACTCCTTCTTGTAATTATGGAGCTAATTAATTACTTAAAGTAATAACAGTAAATGTAAATACTCCAAATATACATTAATTTTAAAGCAAATTTTTGTACACTAAAAATGGAGTTGTTACATTTTTTAACTTGTAATTAAAAAAGCAAAATAATTACTTATATCTTGTGCTCAGGCTAAAATACCCCATTATGGATTTTTGAAAAATTGTACAGGAAATTTAGGGTTGTTACATTCTACCCTCCTTATAAAAATTTCGTCCTCGAAATTTGTAAAAGGAAAGTGTAACAGATTCAAAGAAAGTTTTGTGACAGAATTGTTGGCAGTGTATGAAAATATTTAGAAGAAAGAAATATTGCAAAAAGTTTTGGTCAAAGTGAGGGAGTTACCTGGGTTACCTTGGTTCACAGTCTCAGGTTCTATGGCTGCTAAGGTGGAGGTTTGACGTCTCGGCATATTTTTCTGTGTAAGCCGGTACATCGATGCCTGACTAGGTAGAGGTGGTCCATGTGGAGGTGGTGCTGGGAATGTAGGACGAGTTGCAGGAGCCTGGATAGCTGGCCGCTGCGGGTAGTTGGTGGGTGTGTGAGATGAGTTGCGTCTATAGGGACAATCTCCAATTCTATGATCGGATGCGCCATAAACTAGGCACAGGCCTTTTGTGCGCCTATAGTCCTTCCACAAGTGTCCATCCCTATGGCAGTAGTAACAAAAACTTGGACTTGACTGGTTAATTGTTTCTTTCTGTCTCTTGGGTTCAGAAGGTTGTGTAGTGTAGGTTCCTCTTGCCATCTGGGTGGCAGAGCGTTTCCTGATGGTTGCTTCTGCTTCTGGTCGGTTCAATAATATAGCAGTCTGCTGCTGCAGTCTAACCAGGAGGCTTCGGATTTCCTCAAGCAGAACCGTTTGCTCGTTGAGCGGAGCAGGGACGACAGGTGTGATTTGTAGTGGTGGTGGAGTGTTGTTGAAGTTGGTGCTGGTGTTGTTTGGGGAATCCATAATCTTCAATGAAAAATTTAGGTTAGGACAGATTCAAAGTATATGATTCAAGGAATATGAAATTGATAAGATTCAAGGAACATTAATTGTAAAGAATGTTTTAGTTGTTGGTTCTTGTGTTATATTGCTTAGGTTTGTTCACGCAGAACAGAACTGCATAGTATGGTTCTATACAGCTCTGACCTGCATGGGCCACCAACAAAACCTGTCACGCCCCGCTTCCCGGTATACGGCGAAGAGGACGCGACGAGGCCGCTACGTATTTACTGTGAAGTAAATACGCTAAGCGTATCTAAGCAATATAAAAGTAAAGCACAAGAGACAAGATATAATTAAAACAACAACTTTATTTATTCACATTCTTTCTGTACAATACATGGAAAGTAAATACAACTGAAATAAAAAGCAATGCCTAAACAATGGCATAACAGAAAAAGAAAAGTACTGAAATGGAAAATGACTAGAGCTCGGGATCTTCACTGAACTGGTCCAAGTCTTCAGCAGTGGGCTCGATCTCTGACGGGTCCAGATTACCTGACGACATTCAAAGAAGAAATAAAGAGAATGTCGTCAGCGAACAGATTGCTCGGTAAGTCCCAAAGATAAGGCAGAAATAGAATAGACAGAATAAGAAGGTAACTTTTAAAGTTATATTATATTGTGATGTTAACGCTGTTGTTTGTGGCTTGGTACAGAAGAATGCCAGTGTATACGAGAGGAGTCTCTATATGCCAGAGACTAGAGGCAAGTATAGTACAAGGAACCGTTTATGTCACGGTACAACAGCAGCTGGATTCATGTTAGGTGTATTAATTCTTACTGTCTCGTGCCACTTCTAACACCTTCCGTATCAATCTACCCCCTTAAACCCCGAGATGTCTTATTTGTATTGTATTGTATTGTAAATTGTATTGATTGAATAATTGGATGACTGACCGAAACCATGATATCAGTAAACGGATGTAACCATAGAATCATGTAAATGGAATAACTGAAGAACCATGTAAATGGAATGTATATCCATGGTTCGGTTCGGTCAAGTTGTATAGATTAATAATTGGATTCATGGATTATAGATTTGTAAATTGTAGATTGTAGATTGTAAATTGTACTTGAATCATATTCAAGTCAGATTATAATGAGACTCAAACTGAGTCAGACAATTAGAAAGGTAAATTGAAGTCCTGATTGTTTTGATATTATCGGCAACCGCTGCACAAGGGCGGTAGGATTTGTGTCTTTTTCAAAGACGATTACTGTATTGATAACACCGTTGTTAAGTTGTCTACCTTAGATAGGCAAGCACCCACTTCTCTGACTCCCTGAGGCTCAAGAGATTGGTCTCGCTTAAACCTATATTTACTAGGGTCCTTAAGGTAAATTATAGAACTTGAGGGGGTTTTACGTAAAAATACTTTGTATAGTTTTCAAAATACACCCCAAGTATTTATTATCGTCTTTAGAGTTGTAATAAATGTAGATTTTATATTTGTGGCAATTCTAATGAGAATATCCTAAATTCATAATAAAGGTATTTATTTGTAATATTGGTTTTGTATGGAATTCATGGTATTTTAGTGTAAAATTGATTCTTGTAATATTTTTAGCAAAAGTGGAATATTTGTAATAATTCAAAATAGATATTTTTATGTTACATATACAAATATTTATACGAAAATAATTTTTGTATATATCTATAATATTCTAGAAATCTCGTTTTCTTAAGATGTCGTATTTTAAATCTTTCGAGACCGAATGCTCTTTGCGGAGGTCTGAATCTCGCACTACTAAGCCCGAGGATGTCCGATAATCCGCACCATCCCGAACGGGTTCCACAAAATGGGTTGTAGCGGCGCTTTGCAAAGATTGTATAAATACTAAATCGTTTAGAAAACGGTTTTATTAAGTAAATGGTATTTATTTGCAATGATGTCGTTTTCCCGTATTCTATATTCCCGAGGGTATTGTGATATGTTGTATATGAGTGTGTGAGGAGGTAGGTCATTACCTCATGATCTACTTAAAGGTATAACAAGTTTTGTGATGTTAAATGTAGAATTGAAACTATGTGGTATTTAAATGAAAAATACGGTAAAATGAATTAGCAATTACTTTATGATATGAAACTTGATCAATATGGTTGATTAGTGATTAATAGTCAACATGTAATGGTTTAACAAGATTGTATTAAAGAAAAGTGGGAGTTTTAGAAAGAAATCAAATCGGAAATCGGATTTGCTCCGATTCCGTCGGGTTTTGTAATTCCGTATTTTTAGAAAGAAAAAAGAAGATAGAAATGGGACTTATGGGTTTAGGACAACAAGGAGAGGGAGATGGATCGGGAGGAGTCACTGGTGTGTCGTTTCGTCTCCGGGAGCTTCTAGGATGGTCGTCGGAAGTTCGCCAGAAAATTCGTCGTAGCTTCGCTTCTTGCTCGTTTTCAAAGTACACAAGGTTTCTTGAAAATTCGTGAGAGTTGGCTAAGAGTTTGGGGTGAGGGGGTAGTGTGTAGGGTTGATATTTATAAGGTTAGGCTAGGGTTAGGGTAGATGAAGGGTTTTAATTTTAAAAAATGTAAAAATGTATTAAAAAAATCATTAAAAATAGAGTAAATAGGGATTAATGGTGTCTCTGGAACCGATCTAATTAAATGGAGTATGCAGGGGATATGAGAAGACCAAAAGCCAAGATTTTCCTATTGACGACTCGGCCGACCGGCCTAGTCTGGCCGGTGGCGCCGGCCCGAGTCGGCCGGTCCGCCGGCCGACTCGGCCAAGTCAGGCCGAGTCGGGAGCTTGGGAGGTGGGGGGTCGCCTGATATAGCCTCTGGTATATTTATTATTTCAGGTGTAGTGGAAAAATTTGGAGTTATCACGTGTTGGTTGTTGGTCTTCTAAAAAAATTTAAAACAAAATAATATTAAAAATAACGTGGGGTATGGGATTTGAACTCTTGTTGCTTGTTTCAGCAGTGCAAAGTCTTACCAATGAGCCACAAGCTCCTTCTTGTAATTATGGAGCTAATTAATTAGTTAAAGTAATAACAGTAAATGTAAGTATTCCAAGTATACATTAATTTTAAAGCAAATTTTTGTATACTAAAAATGGAGTTGTTACATTCTTTTAACTTGTAATTAAAAAAGCAAAATAATTACTTATATCTTGTGCTCAGGCTAAAATACCCCTTTATGGATTTTTGAAAAATTGTACAGGAAATTTAGGGTTACAAAATTGATGAGCCTGTTGCGCACCGCTAGTTTAAACAATCTCCTCATTTTATCCCAGGGAAACGAATAAGGGCGCTTCATTTTCTCATTAAAGAATCGTCGTCTCTCGTCTGGGCGATCAGTTAGTTTTGGGACACTGGGCTGCTGTTGAGCATTGGCGACGAAGGTCGCTTTCCCTTTCCCTATTTCATTCCGAGATTCCAGCTTCGAAAGAGATGGTCTATGACCCATCTGATCCATTTGGGCTAGCTTATCAATTAAGGCCTGAAAATTAATTGGCTTGAAGAACATCATGAATTGAGATATGGTCGCCTGAGGGTCTAAAGTACCCACGAACATGCCTACCGCAGGAGCCTTTTCGATGCGCTACTCGCACTTCGACCACAAATTCCGCCACCGTATCGCATACTGCACCCATGTCTCTCCAGGCTTCACCCTGGCATTGATCAATGCCGTGATTGGGGTGCGTTCGCTAGCGCTTGCGAAACGCTGGGTGAATAGCAACTCCATCTCCGTAAAAGTTTTGACGGAATCGTTGGGAAGCTCTGACTACCATTCGAACGCTATCTCCGCCAAGCTGCCGACGAATTGGCGAAACAGTAGCTTATCATCCCCTCCAGTGTTGCCGCAGAGAACTAGCTCCAAGCTTGTAGCTCCACTTGATGCAAGAAGAAGGTGAAGCTAAACACTCTAAACTAATTGGCTAGATTAGAGTAGAATGATGAAGTGGTGAGTTTTCTTTTGTCAAAACTATTTCTTTTTATCTCTCACTCACTTTGGAAAAACCTAGAGAGCAAGGAGGAAGAAGAAGATGAAGGCAAAGCTTTTGATAATGATAAAGCTTAATGAAATAATAGAAAAGATAAGTATATATATTTTCTACTCTTCATCTCAAACCATGGTTACTTAATTTAGATATTATTGCACTTGAGTTAAAAGGCAAAAGGTGTTAGTGTATATGCCCTAGAGGCCATTACTGTATCATACTAGTTTGTATATTACTTAATGGAAGCTTGGGATATTCACAGTTGTATATACAATCTTGCTCGAAATGGTAGTATGCTACTTGGTTTGTCTCTGCTTTAATATGTGCATGTGTTTCTTTTAGCATATTGCCGGTATACATATTAGTAGAGCCCTTAGGATCTTTGCTTGATTACCAGCGTTGTGATGGCGCTCGCACTCGTGGGAGCTGGGTAATCTATAAGCACATCCTTATACAGGTCCCTGGTCGTTGGACTATCGAGACAGGGCATCGATACTCCGGAGTAGACTAGCGTATGCGCTTCTCATCCCAGTGTGGGAGACGGTCTGTCCTACAGCCGTTAGTACGTCGTACTTGGGATAGTATGCGGGTGCTCGTTAGGTTACGAGTACACTGGACAGGACTCGTCGGGAACTGTTGGTTGGTAATATACCTATCGTCAGTTATCAGTTCCCAGGTGACATGAGTACAGCTTAGTCCGCTGACTTGACACTGTCACTTCGCCTCGAGTGTGTTCCCACTGCATTTTGATTACTACCCTACCACGGCTCAAAGGAGTCGTGCAAACAGGTAGTTTTTGGGTGCAGTCCCGAAGCACTTGGAGGCAGTGACGGTTAGACAAGATTCGTCTCTCCCGGTATTGGGGGTTGACATCGCGCTGTGTCCAGGAGAGCCATTACACGTGTAGTCCCTGGCCAGGGCAAGTGAGATATACTGGTAGGCTTCCAGTGTTATCTCAGGGTGTTCTGGGCTACACTCCGACCCGACTTGTACCGCTATTAGGGGACTGACGTTCACCGCCCCCCTAGGCCCGCCATGCGATGTATCAGACGAACAGACCGGACTGTACGGAGACTGTCACATACAGGCTCAGTAGGAGTACAGATGGGGTTCACCTCGTCAGTCTTCTTATCGACATCTACCTGGGGACCGTTACGTACAGCTAGTGCCGCTTGCGGTCTGTGGTTAAACCCACTGCCAGCGTAGTGTCGAGTCTTTAGAGTCCCACACAGAGAGCTATTCGCCTTTAGGCAAAATGAGTAGAGGTCGCATGGTTTTGCGACAGGGTTCGTTCGCATCCGCGCACTTGTGCACGTTTGCTGTCCGGACAGTTTATACTAGCGGGCTTTGGTTTAAGCCGGATCCTAGTATATGATTTGAGATTGGTTTTTTTCTCAGTGTATTCGTGTTCCTCGGATCACGAATGCGGGTGCGTATGCACAGTTGCTTGGGATTGAGGGAGAGGACCTTGTTTAGGGTTAATGACTATTGTCATTTTATTAACCCTATTGTTTTTGTGTGTATTATAGTTAATTGATAATTAGCTTAATAATTGTGCATGGTTGTTGTTGTTGACCATTTGACTTCATTGACTTGTTGACCTTGTTGACAACTTGACCATAATCATTTCATTTGGAAGATGCTCTTTGATCCTTGCAATTTGCATTAATAATGAAATGATAATGGTCATATCTTGATTAAACCATGACAATTTTCTAGCTAATTATTGAATTAAAATATTACACACATATTAGTGAGAATGGCTCACTAATAATTCATTCTCTCATATCATTTCTCTCTCTTGCTCATCCTCTCCCTCAAGCTCTCTCCCTCTCATGTGTTGAGAAACAAAAAGCTTGAGAAAAACCTTCACTTGATCTTCTCTACTCTCTTCTAGGGTTCAAGTCTTAGCATTTCTTGCACTCTAGTTACTCCTAGCTTGGAGTTGAAGCTAAAGGTCGAGGCTTTCGGGTGGATCGTTCTTTGACGGGAGAAGACAAGCAAGGTGACCTCTTTCTACCATTCCAAGGAGCAAGGAGAGAAGGACTTTGAGCTCAAGGTATAACCTTTCCATCACTTAGCTAGTTACTAGTTAGGGTTAGCTTGTTTTTGTTTAGCAAAGATCCTCATAGCTTGGTCCATGTTGCCTATAGTTGATAAAAATCCAATTTTTATTATGTTTTCCGCCTCCCCGTAAGCACCGGGTTGGGCAACGTGGACTTACAGTGGTATCAGAGCCTAACTAAACTTAAACTAGCTAGGTAGTGAAGTGTAACGAAGTTTCGAAACCGGAAAATCCAAAAACCAAACTTTGCAAAACCCTAGTTTCTGTTAATTTTTTTTCTGGTCAAAATAAAATTTATTATACACCAAAAATTATCTCAGGGTTTTGTGTGAAAAACCACCAAAGACGAACCAGAGAGGCGACTAAAGGACCGCGGATCCGCGGCAATAGGAAGCTCTTGCCGCGGAAGCGCGGCCGTCTTGTCCTTTCTCTGTATCGTTTTTGGTGCAGTGTTTTTCTGTGTTGGTTTTGGGATTTTTAGGATATGTTATATGTGCCCAGATTTTCCAGAACTAAAATTTACTTTTGGGGGCCTATAAATCCGTATTTTTTCGGAACTTCACTACACTTTAACTATATCGGTTATATCTGTGATGCTTGTATGTATTGAACGTCGGCTAATCGCTATAAGTCGTTTAGTCGGGGTTATACATCTCTGTGATCTGTGATTGTTATTGGTTTGTGGATATGAATGGATTGGATTGTCGCGGGTGAATGGCCGGGGTGGATGTGAGATGAGCGTTGTTTTTCTTTCATTCATTTGTAACATGTAAATTGATGTAATAATATTATTTGTATGGCCGCACAACCGGGTCGGGGTTGTAGCCGTCATTGTATAATTCTTTTTACTGTTTTTGCTCCTAGGATAGACCCATGGAGGGGTGCACAAACTACCGGGTATCTCGAAGTGCCGAGTGGCCTACTCACGGTGGTGAGGGAGGTTGCTTCGCTTCGGGTGCTTGGCGGGTAGTTTGCCGCACCCGTAGGGATCTTGGGTGGGGTATTGGCTATTCACCGCGACCGTGTAATCCGCTTTACGTTGCAGGCTCGAACGCATTGTGGATTCCTAGTATATCCAATGTATTCATCTGTGATCTGTAATGTCTATCATTGCTATATATTTATATATAATAACTATTTAGGCGTTGCTTATGTTTTACAGCCGCGCTAGCCCAGCCCCCGCTCTGTCGTTAGTTAAGTAACCTAACGGGTGATGACGGGGCCCCGTGGCGAATGCGAATGGCATAAGCGTACGTCATATTTTGGTTGTTTTCTGCAATGGTAGGATTAAATGATGGGACGCATTAAAAGAACTAATGCAAGAAATAAACCAAGTAGAAGTCGATTGGAACACTTTGAAAACCACTCGGTTCTTTTCAAAACTAAACTTTTAAACGCGGAGCTTGAACCACTCCTTTTAAAAGCTATCTCGTTCCATCGATTATATCAAGTTCACTACGTTCACGGTTTCGCCAAAACCATCCGTAGCCCTCCATCATTTCGGTTAAATATTCGGTAGTATTCAAGCTATGTATTTTGACCTCACGCCAAGGCATAGTGCTTGGTAGCTGCCGGATATTTATCCGTTGCATAGATAGAATGCGTTGATTTGAGACAGTCGTACTGCCGTTTTGGCCTACGTCAAGGGTAGGTACGGGTGGGTTCAAATTAACCAGGATAATGATGGGAAGAACTTGACATGTGACTTATGACATTTTGACCTCACGCCAAGGTCATAAGAGCATGGGGCAAAAATCCACATCGGGAGTTTCATAAGTACTGAAACTTGCTAGCGTTGCATACCATTTGGAGTGTGATGATTCTGGTAGGATTCCTTCGGTTTTATCACGCGATGATATTTGGATCCCGATCCTACTGTGAGTATATGCTACTCCTCGGGAAAACTCTCACTTAACGATCAATGCTATAAACCTAGTAGGTGCCTAGAAAGGTGTTAGCGGGGCTACGCCCACAGGGAAAAGAGGTTACTTAATTAAGGAACTTCGCGAAAGCGTTGGAAAACCTCCCTCGAAGTACCGACACTGGCCTGGCTGAACGGTTAAGCAAGTATTGTACGGTGAGAATGATCCCGGCTAATCCTTTTCTTTATGGTTTGAGAAGGGATTCGAGAAACAGTGGGAGCCATCCAGTTTAGACAAACTAAAAACCACTCTAAACTTGCAAGAGCATCATGCTAAAGTGTTTCTTTTCTCTCTCCTAATTGCAGCGACCATTCAACATGACCGGACTTAAGTTACTGTTAGATAAAAATATATTGACAGGGCCAAACTACAAAGATTGGCTCAGGAATGTCAAGATGGCTATCACTTATGACAAGCTGGGGTATATACTTACCACCAAAGCTCCCCCTGTCCCAGGTCCCACCTCCAGCGTCGCGGATGTAGAAATCCGTAAGACATGGGAGATAGATTGCGCGAGGGCCAGATGCCTCGTACTAGCCTCGATGGACAACGAACATCAGAGGAGGCACGAGAATATGGACCTAGAATCCATATTTCTCCATACAAAAGAACTGTATGGAGAGCAGTCTCGTATCGCTAGATACGAAGTGTCGAAGAAGCTTTTTTCGGCAAGGTTGGCCGTCGGATCATCGGTAGCGGACCACGTGCTTAAGATGATCGGCTACATAGAGGAGCTCGCGGACCTAGGGACCACGTTGGAGAATGAACTCTATACCGATTTGATTCTCCAGTCCCTTCCTTCCACTTACGCCCAGTTCATTCTTAACTTCAACATGCAAGGAAAGGAGGTTGAACTTGCCGAACTTCTGAACATGTTGAGGACTGCTGAGGGCACCCTACAGAAGGGTAGGGAGACATCCACTTTGTTTGTAGGAGGATCTTCCTCTTCTAGGTCCAGGGCGAAAGCCAAGGGCAAGAAGAAGAAAGCCCCCGCCAAACCAAGAGGCGGTGTCGGTAAAGTGGATACGAAGGGAAAGGGTAAAGCAACAAAAGTAGCGGGGAAGCTGGTGGGGAAGGAAGAATGCTTCTATTGTCACAAAAGTGGTCAATGGAAACAGGATTGCAAGACTTGGAAAGCCAGAACACAGGATTTGAAGCGAGTTGCAGCTTCAGCTTCAGGTGTGTATGTTATTGAAAACTGTCTATCAATAAACTCTACATCCTGGGTATTGGATACCGGATCAGGATCTCATATCTGTAATTCTTTGCAGGCGTTGAGAAAGCGTAGAGTTTTGAAGGCAGGTGACATGACCCTCAGAGTTGCGAACGGTGCTAGCATGGATGCTGAGGCCGTGGGGGACTATCACCTGGGATTATCAGATGGACACTTTTTGGTTTTGCGTAGTTGTTATTATGTACCAAATGCAACCTATAATATCATTTCTGTATCTTTATTATCTAAAGAAGGTTATGAATTTGCATTTGTAAGTAATGTAGTGAACATTCACCTTAATCAAGTTTTGATTGGGTCAGGTACATTGAACAACGGTATATACGTTTTAAACAAACCACAGGTTTTCAATATCCAGAATACACACAAAAGAAAGTCTCCAGAAATTAATAAAACTTTCTTATGGCATTGTAGACTGGGTCACATCAATGAGAGAAGATTGACTAAGTTACATACTGAAGGATATTTAGATCCGTTCGAATATCAATCGTATGCAACTTGTCAATCCTGTCTCAAAGGAAAGATGACAAAGGCTCCGTTTTCTGGACACGGAGAAAGAGCGAGCGAGCTCTTGGGACTCGTACACAGCGACGTGTGCGGTCCAATGTCTACACATGCGCGAAGCGGTTTTTCTTACTTCATTACTTTTACGGATGATTTCTCAAGATTCGGACATATCTTCTTAATGAAGCATAAATCCGAAGCTTTTGATAAGTTCCAGGAATATAAGAATGAAGTAGAAAAACAAACAGGCAAAAGTATCAAGATCCTAAGATCGGATCGAGGAGGAGAATACTTAAGTGCCGAATTCGTGAACTACTTAAAAGAGAATGGAATTCTCTCTCAGCTTACTCCTCCATACACTCCGCAACATAACGGTGTATCGGAGAGACGGAACCGGACCCTATTGGATATGGTACGGTCCATGATGAGTAATGCTGAGTTACCGCGATCGTTCTGGGGATATGCGCTAGAAACAGCTGCATATCTTTTGAACCGTGTTCCCACTAAGACTGTGCCTACCACACCATATGAGTTATGGAGTGGGAAGAAACCCTATCTTCAATACTTGAAGATTTGGGGATGTCCAGCTTATGTCAAAAAGCAGCATACGGACAAGCTCGAGGCACGCTCAGTACTGTGCAAGTTTGTGGGATACCCAAAGAACTCCAGGGGGTATCTTTTCTATTACGCAGAGGAACAAAAAGTCCTTGTTTCTCGTAATGCCCATTTTCTGGAACATCAGTTTTTAGAAAAAGAAATAAGTGGGAGCGCAATAGAACTGGAAGAAATTCCAGAACCACAAACTATTACTGAAAGCTTAGTGGAACCAGAAGATTCAAAAGAACAGGACATTCCTACGCCACTCCGCAGGAGTAGTAGGCAGTCTCATCCGCCCGAGAGGTACTACGGTTTTCTCATTGACGGGGATAGAGAGGACTGCATCATAGATTGTGATGAGCCTACTAGCTTCCAGCAAGCCATTCAGAGCGTCGACTCGGTAAAATGGCTGGATGCAATGCGGACCGAGATGGAGTCCATATACACCAACAAAGTATGGACGTTGGACGTTGCTCCAGACGGGGTAAAACGCGTAGGATGCAAGTGGATCTTTAAAAGGAAGATTGGTGTAGATGGACAGGTTGAGACCTATAAAGCTAGACTGGTAGCAAAGGGTTTTCGTCAACGACCTGGTTTGGACTATGACGAAACCTTTTCTCCAGTAGCTATGCTGAAATCCATTCGGATCCTTCTTGCCATCGCTGCCTTCCACGATTATGAGATTTGGCAGATGGACGTAAAGACAGCTTTTCTAAATGGTCATTTAGAGGAGTGTGTCTATATGGACCAGCCAGAGGGTTTCATTCAGGGTGGGAGCAGCGGAAAGGTGTGCAAGTTGCTCAAGTCCATTTATGGACTCAAGCAGGCATCGCGGAGTTGGAACATCTGCTTTGATGAGACGGTCAAAGAATTTGGCTTTATCAAAAATCCAGATGAACCATGCATCTATTGTAGATTTGTAGCGAGAACTGTAGTATTCCTCGTTTTATACGTGGATGACATTCTCTTAATAGGAAATGACATTCCTATGCTACAATCTGTCAAGGGGTTCTTGTCACACAGGTTCTCCATGAAAGTCCTAGGTGATGCCTCATACATTCTGGGTATCCGGATCTACCGTGACAGATCCAAGAGGATATTAGGACTCTCACAGTCCAGGTACATCGACACCATACTGAAGAGATTTAGTATGGAAGATTCCAAGCGCGGTAATCTACCGGCTTGTCACGGGATCACCCTCTCCAAAGAGATGTCTCCCAAGACTGATTTGGAGAGGGATCGCATGTCTATTATACCCTACACTTCTGCGGTAGGCTCTATAATGTATGCGATGTTGTGTACCAGACCGGATGTGGATTATGCACTGAGTGTGCTAAGCAGGTATCAGTCAAACCCTGGGGAGAAACATTGGATAGCAGTAAAGAACATTCTCAAGTACCTGAGAAGGACTAAGGAGATGTTCTTGGTGTATGGCGGAAAAGACCTGCAGATTGAGGCCTTTGCTGACTCCAGCTTCCAGAGTGACAAGGATGATTCCAAGTCCATGTCGGGTTTTGTCTTTACCCTCAATGGAGGGGCGGTGTGTTGGAAGAGCTCCAAACAGGAAACCGTTGCTGACTCGACTATGGAAGCGGAATACATCGCTGCATCTGATGCCGCAAAAGAAGCTGTCTGGATGAGGAAGTTCTTGAAAGAACTTCAGGTGGTTCCGTCCATTGTTGACCCAATACCCTTGTATTGCGACAATAACGGGGCTATAGCTTTAGCGAAGCAACCCAGGTCCCATCAGAAATCCATACACATCTTAAGGCGGTATCACCTGATCAGGGAGATTGTGGATCGCCAGGAGATCGAGGTCCGGAGAGTTGCATTAGAGGATAACACAGCAGATCCATTCACCAAGGCCTTGCCCCAGACTCAGTTCGAGCGGCTGATTGAGATGATAGGTCTTCGATACGCCAGTTCATGGCCTTAGTGCAAGTGGGAGATTGTTAGTGTATATGCCCTAGAGGCCATTACTGTATCATACTAGTTTGTATATTACTTAATGGAAGCTTGGGATATTCACAGTTGTATATACAATCTTGCTCGAAATGGTAGTATGCTACTTGGTTTGTCTCTGCTTTAATATGTGCATGTGTTTCTTTTAGCATATTGCCGGTATACATATTAGTAGAGCCCTTAGGATCTTTGCTTGATTACCAGCGTTGTGATGGCGCTCGCACTCGTGGGAGCTGGGTAATCTATAAGCACATCCTTATACAGGTCCCTGGTCGTTGGACTATCGAGACAGGGCATCGATACTCCGGAGTAGACTAGCGTATGCGCTTCTCATCCCAGTGTGGGAGACGGTCTGTCCTACAGCCGTTAGTACGTCGTACTTGGGATAGTATGCGGGTGCTCGTTAGGTTACGAGTACACTGGACAGGACTCGTCGGGAACTGTTGGTTGGTAATATACCTATCGTCAGTTATCAGTTCCCAGGTGACATGAGTACAGCTTAGTCCGCTGACTTGACACTGTCACTTCGCCTCGAGTGTGTTCCCACTGCATTTTGATTACTACCCTACCACGGCTCAAAGGAGTCGTGCAAACAGGTAGTTTTTGGGTGCAGTCCCGAAGCACTTGGAGGCAGTGACGGTTAGACAGGATTCGTCTCTCCCGGTATTGGGGGTTGACATCGCGCTGTGTCCAGGAGAGCCATTACACGTGTAGTCCCTGGCCAGGGCAAGCGAGATATACTGGTAGGCTTCCAGTGTTATCTCAGGGTGTTCTGGGCTACACTCCGACACGACTTGTACCGCTATTAGGGGACTGACGTTCACCGCCCCCCTAGGCCCGCCATGCGATGTATCAGACGAACAGACCGGACTGTACGGAGACTGTCACATACAGGCTCAGTAGGAGTACAGATGGGGTTCACCTCGTCAGTCTTCTTATCGACATCTACCTGGGGACCGCTACGTACAGCTAGTGCCGCTTGCGGTCTGTGGTTAAACCCACTGCCAGCGTAGTGTCGAGTCTTTAGAGTCCTACACAGAGAGCTATTCGCCTTTAGGCAAAATGAGTAGAGGTCGCATAGTTTTGCGACAGGGTTCGTTCGCATCCGCGCACTTGTGCACGTTTGCTGTCCGGACAGTTTATACTAGCGGGCTTTGGTTTAAGCCGGATCCTAGTATATGATTTGAGATTGGTTTTTTTCTCAGTGTATTCGTGTTCCTCGGATCACGAATGCGGGTGCGTATGCACAGTTGCTTGGGATTGAGGGAGAGGACCTTGTTTAGGGTTAATGACTATTGTCATTTTATTAACCCTATTGTTTTTGTGTGTATTATAGTTAATTGATAATTAGCTTAATAATTGTGCATGGTTGTTGTTGTTGACCATTTGACTTCATTGACTTGTTGACCTTGTTGACAACTTGACCATAATCATTTCATTTGGAAGATACTCTTTGATCCTTGCAATTTGCATTAATAATGAAATGATAATGGTCATATCTTGATTAAACCATGACAATTTTCTAGCTAATTATTGAATTAAAATATTACACACATATTAGTGAGAATGGCTCACTAATAATTCATTCTCTCATATCATTTCTCTCTCTTGCTCATCCTCTCCCTCAAGCTCTCTCCCTCTCATGTGTTGAGAAACAAAAAGCTTGAGAAAAACCTTCACTTGATCTTCTCTACTCTCTTCTAGGGTTCAAGTCTTAGCATTTCTTGCACTCTAGTTACTCCTAGCTTGGAGTTGAAGCTAAAGGTCGAGGCTTTCGGGTGGATCGTTCTTTGACGGGAGAAGACAAGCAAGGTGACCTCTTTCTACCATTCCAAGGAGCAAGGAGAGAAGGACTTTGAGCTCAAGGTATAACCTTTCCATCACTTAGCTAGTTACTAGTTAGGGTTAGCTTGTTTTTGTTTAGCAAAGATCCTCATAGCTTGGTCCATGTTGCCTATAGTTGATAAAAATCCAATTTTTATTATGTTTTCCGCCTCCCCGTAAGCACCGGGGTGGGCAACGTGGACTTACAAAAGGAATATTAATCCAAGATTAAAAAGTGGGTGAGCAAGGTTAACTTCAAGAAGAGTGTAGAAGATAACTATGGATGAATAATCCTTTTCTTTTCCTTTTAATTTAAATGCAAAAAGAATATATATAAATCAAGTTCCATGTAAGTCTTATATTTCCTTCATATGTGTATCAACAACAATGACACTTTGCATGCATGTATCTATGCACATCAACATGTGCATACATGCACATCAACATGTTCATCCATGCATGCATTCTTCCTCTTTAATAAAAAGAGTTTGACTAAAGAATTAAAATAAAACTAAAAGTCAAAATGTTAAATCAACAATTGATTTAACAATCCGGTCATATCGCATACGACCCGACTAATAGAAAAACGCCCGATTAACATACGGTATCACATAGTCGTATTCAATCGGGTCCCCACACATATCTCATATGCACACCACATCTTTTCGCCTGGGCTAGGAAACTTCTGTGTGGGAATCTAAGACTCGTCAATACACCGGCAGTGGGTGATGATCATATCAAACACCCACAAGCCGCAAGCGGTCAGCTAAACGTAACGGCCACCCGGGTATTGAATGATCAGAAGAAAACCAGCAAAGCTGTCAAAACCCCCGTCGAGCCATCTGGCAACACTTACCGTACAGTCCGATCTCCTCGTCAGATATGTTGCATATCGAGTCTAGGGATGGTATCGTCGACCCCAATAACTCAATAAGTCATGCCGGTGTATAGCTAATAACAGATCGAGAAACTACTGATATTGTTATCAGTAAATCTCAGTAGCCCTGGCCAGGGACTTCCTGTTATAGCCAATCAAGCATAGCACAACATCAACCCCCAATACCGGGAGAGACGAAACCCCTCCTATCGCTCATTGCCTCCATGTGCCTCGGGACTGCACCCAAAGACCACCTGTTTGCACGACTCAGTAGAGCCGTGGTAGGGTGGAGATCAAAGTACAGTGGGAGGATACACAAGACTCTATGACGATCTCGGGTCTACAGACTAACCTGTACCAGTGTCACCTGAGAACTGCTATCCGACGATAGATATAATACCACATAGGAGTTCTCTGTGAGTCCGTTCAGTGTACCCAGTCTCCACTGAGCACCCGCATACATTCTTCGGTGTTACCTCACCAGATGGATATGGGAACATCCATCGTCCATCATATGGGAGAAGAATAGTATACGCTAGTCTACCCTGGAATATCGATGCCCCGTCTCGATACACCTACGACTAGGAACAATTCTAGGATATGCTTATAAACTACACGTGCCCCACTAGTATGATCTGCATCATAGTCACAGTAGTCTAGCAAATATCCTGAGGGCTTTATCAACATGTGCAAATGAATAAAACACATGATCAAATCAACATGTCAGATAAAGTAAACCAGATAGCATACTATCATGTCGAGCAAGAAAGTAATATATATATATATATATATATATATATACACACACACACACGTTCAAGCATCCACTATACATATAATGGCCTCTAGGACATACATATCCAATAATCTCCCACTTGCACTAAGGCCAGTTATTGGCGTATCTCATACCCAACATCTTAAAAAGTCGCTTATGCTGCGGCTGTGGAAGGGCCTTGGTGAGTGAATCCGCTGTGTTATTCTTTGTATCTACTCTCCGAATCTCGATCTCTCGGCGATCTACTATCTCCCGAATCAAATGATATCGCCTTAGGATGTGTCTGGACTTCTGATGGGATCTGGGTTCTTTGGCTAACGCCATAGCCCCATTATTTTCTCAATACAAAGGTATTGGATCAACAATGGTTGGAACTACTCCTAGTTTCGTGATGAACTTCTTCATCCAGACGGCTTCCTTGGCAGCATCATTTGCAGCAATATACTCAGCTTCCATCGTGGAGTCTACAACGGTATCCTGTTTGGAACTCTTCCAACTAACCGCCCCTCCATTGAGGGTAAATACAAACCCTGAGATAGATTTGCTGTCATCCTTATCACTTTGGAAGCTGGAATCGGTAAAGGCCTCCATTTGGAGATCCCCATTACCATACACCAAGAACAATTCCTTAGTCCTTCATAAGTACTTAAGAATGTTCTTCACTGCTATCCAATGTTTCTCCCCTGGGTTGGATTGATACCTGCTTACAACAGCTAGTGCATAAGCAATATCAGGGCGAGTACATAATTGTTAGTTGTATATATGCCCTAGAGGCCAGTATTGTACAGATGATGTATATTATATTGGATGCTTGGACATATATAGAGAGGACTTTCTTGCTCGATATGATAGTATGCTATCTGGTTGCTCTTTATCTTAACATGTATACTTGTCTCTTGATACTGTCTTATAGTTACATGTTGGTAAAGCCCTTAGGATGTGTACTTGACTACCTGGACTATGATGCAGATCATACTAGTGGGGACAGAGTAGTCCATAAGTACATCCTTTAATGTTCTTAGTCGTAGGTGTATCGAGACAGGGCATCGATATACCAGAGTAGACTAGCGTATACGCTTCTCGATCCATGAGATGGGCGATGGATGATCCCATATCCATTGGTTTGACATCAGAGATGGTATACGGGTGCTCAATGGAGACTGGGTACACTGGACGGACTCGCCGATAACTCCTAGATGGTATTATACCTCACGTCAGATGGCAGTTCTCTGGTGACACTTGTGCAGGTTAGTCTGTAGACCCGAGATCGTCATAGAGTCTTGTGTGATTCCCACTGTGCTTTGATTTCCACCTTACCACGTCCAAGAGGGCATGCAAAACGGTGGTTTTTGGGTACAGTCCCGAGTCACATGGAGGCAATGAGCGATAGGAGGGGTTTCGTCTCTCCCGGTATTGGGGGTTGATGTTGCGCTGTGCTCGATTGGCCATAACAGGGAAGTCCCTGGCCAGGGCTGATTTAGAGATTTACTGGTAAGTCTTACCAGTAGTTTCTCGACCCGTTATGAGCCTCATATCGACACGACTTATCGGTTATTGGGGTCTGACGTTTACCACCCCTAGACTTGATATGCGACATATCAGACGAGGAGACCGGACTGTACGGGAAGTGTTACCGTTAGGCTTTTACAGGAGTTGGAGTGGGCTTGCTTGCTGATCTTCTGATCGCTCAATACCCGGGTAGCCGTTACGTCTAGCTAGTATAGCTTATGGCTTGTGGGTGCTTGATGTGATCATCACCTACTGCCGGCGTATTGACGAGTCTTTAGAGTCCTACATAGAGGTTTTACTGGCTCAGGCAAAACAAAATAGGAGCACGTATGTGATATGTGTGGGACCGAGAATAATGCATGTATGTGATACCGTATTCTATTCTCGCGACTTTTTTTATCGGTCGGTTATATGTGATATAGCCGAGTTATCGAATCAAGTGTTGATTCGATAAGACGATACATTGGATGTTAGTCGGTTATATGAGATATAACCGGATTATTAAGCCAAGTGTTGATTTAATAATTTAGTGTATAATTGTATATTAGATATACTAATTTACATTAACTAACATTTGTTCACTTAAGGATTTTTCTCACATGTGCACAACTTTAATATATATGTGATATATATTAAAATGTGTTTTCTTTATGTATCATGGTTGTTGATACACATGACATGGGTGTATAAGACATACACCATTCTAATTTTAGTGGAGGGGTTTTTAATATTTAAAGTAATTACAAAATTAGTGGAAGATTAGAAAAATGCATGAAGCTTGTCGAAGCTTGTGGATGCATTGACTAAGTCCACTAAGTTTGTTTTTACTTTGGATATTTGTTAACCCAACCATTAGGATTAGCCATGGTTATGTCTCTACATGAGTTAGTATATGATACTCACTCACCCATGGTTAGCTCACTCACTTGATCATTATCTTTCTCTCATTATTTCTTCATCTTCTTCCATGAGCTAAAAAGCTCTCTAGGGTTTGATCCAAAGTGAGAAACATTGTGAGAAAATAAATTCTAAAGTGAACCCACTTCCTATTTCTCCATCCTCTACTAGACTAGCACTTTAGTTTAGGGTGTTTGCTTCACTAATTCTTTTGTTAGTGAAGTAGTAGCTTGAGTTGATATTCCCTCGACGTAGATCATTTTCGGCCTCGAAGACTTCAAGCAAGGACGCTTCTTTCGCCTCGTGAAGCCATGCAAGAGCCCGGGAGAACCATGATCGCAGCGAAGGGACGACGACTGGGAGCTTTAGAAGTGAAGGACCGATCTACAAAGGTTGTATTTCGTATTCACTTAGTGATAAATGTTATTTACTTGCATATGTAACCCTAATTATCTAGCAAAGATCTTGTTTAGGGTTATTCGGCACGACTAAAATTTTAATCGGGCATGGTTGATGCCTTGTAGAACCTTTTTAGAGTGCCTAGTAACCCGAGAATAACATCGCATACATTATAGATCCCACGGCTGAAGCGTAGGGTATAATGCTCATGCGAGCTCTCTCTTCATCGGTCTTCGGACAGAAGTCTTTGGAGAGAGTGATTCCATGGCAAGCGGGCAATGCACCACGCTTAGAATCTTCCATACTAAACCTTTTTAGGATGGTGTCAATGTACTTTGATTGGGACAATCCCAATAACCTCTTGGATCTATCTCTATAGATCCTTATGCCCAAAATGCACGAGGCATCTCCCAGGTCCTTCATGGAGAACCTTTGTGATAAGAATAGTTTGACCAATTGTAGCATAGGAATATCATTTCCTATCAGGAGAATGTCATCCATGTACAATATGAGGAATGTGACAGTATTCCTCACGATCTTCTTATAAATGAATGGTTCATCTATATTTTTGATAAAATCAAACTCTTTGATTGTATCATCAAAACAGATGTTCCAGCTCCGTGAGGCCTTCTTTAATCCATAAATGGATTTAAGCAATCTACATGCTTTCCCGCTGCTCCCACTGTCAATGAAGCCCTCTGGCTGATCCATAAAAATGCATTCTTCTAAATCACCATTCAGAAATGCGGTTTTAACGTCCATCTGCCAGATTTCATAATCATGGTGAGCAGCAATAGCAAGTAGGATCCTAATGGATTTAAGCATTGCTACTGGAGAGAAAGTCTCATCATAGTCCAATCCTGGTCTTTGACGAAAACCTTTCGCTACAAGCCTTGCTTTATAGGTCTCTACCTATCCATCTACACCAATCTTTCTCTTAAAGATCCATTTTCACCCAACGGGTTTTATCCCAGGAGGTGCAACGTCCAAAGTCCATACTTTGTTGGTGTACATGGACTCCATTTCGGATCTCATGGCTTCCAGCCACTTCACAGAGTCACCACTCGTGATAGCTTGCTGAAAACTAGTAGGGTCATCATCATCCATGATGCAATCTTCTCTATCACCATCAATGAGAAACCCATAGTATCTCTCCGGTGGGCGAGAAGTTCTACTAGATCTCCGGAGTGGCTGAGGTTCTTGAAGTTCTACTGTAACATCAGTTTCAACCAATTCGTCCTGAGTAATTTGTGTCTCTAGAACCTCTTCTAGTTCTACCGCATTACCATCAGTACTTTCTGTAAAGACTTCATTTTCCAAAAATGTGGCATGCTGAGCAACAAACACCTTTTGTTCCTCCTTGTGGTAGAATAGATATCCATAGGAATGTTTTAGATATCCCACAAATTTACACATGAATGATCGTGTCTCGAGTTTATCCGGATTCTGCTTTTTGACATAAGCCGGACAACCCCATATCCTAACTCTTTTAAGAGATGGTCTCTTTCCACTCCATATCTCATATGGAGTGGTAGACACGGTCTTGGTTGGAACTCTGTTTAACAGATACATTGCTGTCTCCAATGCATGTCCCCAAATGGAAAGCGGTAACTCAGCATCACACATCATGGATCGTACCATATCTAATAGGGTACGATTCCTCCGTTCTGACACACCGTTGTGCTGTGGTGTGTAAGGAGGAGTGAGCTGAGAGAGAATCCCATTCTCTTTTAAGAAGTCTGAAAACTCTGTACTTAAGTACTCTCCACCTCGATCTGATCGAAGTTTCTTGATGCTCAAGCCCGTTTGTTTTTCTACTTTAAGTTTGTACTCCAAGAATTTCTCAAAAGCTTCGGATTTGTGCTTTATCAAAAACACGTGTCCAAATCTTGAGAAATCATCAGTAAATGTGATGAAGTATGAAAAACCACCCCGTGCATGTGTAGACATTGGTCAGCATACATCACTATATATGAGGCTTAAGAGTTCCACAGCTCTTTCTCCGTGTCCAGTAACGGAGTCTTGGTCATTTTACCTTTGATACAGGACTGGCAAGTTGCATAAGATTTATATTCAAAAGGATTTAAATATCCATCTTTATGTAGCTTGTTTAGTCTGGTTTCATTAATATGACCAAGTCTACAATGCCAAAGAAAAGCTTCATTTATATCTGAAAGTTTTCTTTTATTAGTATGTTGTATGTTGAAAACTGTGTGTTGGTTCAGGACGTAAATACCGTTATTTAATGTACCATACCCAATCAACTCTTGATTCAAGTTAATGTTCATAACATTATTTTGCAACACAAAATGATATCCTTCATTGTCCAACAAAGAAACAGATATTATATTACATAGCATACTAGGTACAAAATAACACGGGTTCAAAACCAAAATACAACCCGAAGGCAACCCAAGATGATACTCTCCTACGGATACAACATGTACATTGGAACCATTTCCAACCCGCAGAGTATGGTCTCCAGTCTTCAAAACTCTATTGTTTCTCATCCCCTGCATACAATTGCAGATGTGAGAACCAGAACAGGTATCTAATACCCAAGATGCAGAGTTAATTGAAAAACAGTTCTCAGTTACTAACACACCTGAAGTGGAAGCATCAACATGCTTCTTTTTCTTGAGATCAGCAAGATACAAAGCACAGTTCCATTTCCAATGTCTCGTCTTGTGGCAGAAAAAACATTCCCCTTTTCCACTTCCCGTGGCCTCGGTTTTGTCTTTCCCCTTCGCCTTTTGGACTCCACCTTTCGGTTTGATGGACTTCTTCTTTTTCTTTCCCTTGGCCTTGGCTTTTGGGACGGAAGAGGAAGATGGCCCAGCAAGCATAGCGGGAGTCTTCGCTATTTTCAGCGTGCTCTCTGCACTTCTCAACATATTGAGAAGTTCAGGCAATGATTTCTCTAAATCGTTCATATTGAAATTCATTATGAACGGAGCAAAGGCGGGGGAGAGAGACTGCAGAACAACATCCGTATATTGCTCATTATCCATAGTCCATCCCAGTTCCTCAAGTTCTTCAATAAGACCGATCATCTTCAAAACATAGTCTCCTACTGATGCACCAGGGGTCATTCGCATCTGAAATAGCTTTCGAGATGCCTCATATCTCAAAGTGCGAGATTGCTCTTCATACAACTTCTTTGTATGAAGAAAGATGGATTGTACATCCATCTTCTCGTGCTGTTTTTCATGGATGTTGTCCATAGAAGCAAGCGCGAGGCACCTGGCCGTGTTGCAATCAATATCCCATATTTTTCGGATCTCCCTATCCGAAACAGATGATTCAGGTCCTGGGACGGGTGGGGCTTTGGTAGTGAGGACATATGATACTTTATCATATGCGAGTGCAATGTTCAAGTTCCTCTTCCATTCTTTATAATTCGGCCAAGTCAGTTTGTTTTTCTCTAGTAGAAGCTTAAGTCCCGTCATCGGTATCTGTTATTAGGAGAGAGAAAAGAATACACTCAGCGAAATGCTTTTGCAAAGAATTAGATTGGTTATTATCTTATCTAATCGATATCTCCCACTGCTTTTATCAAATTTTCTTTCAAAACCTGAAAAGAAAACTAGCCAGGATTAATTACAGTCTACAACTTCGCTAACCGTTCAGCCAGGCCAGTGTCGGTACTTGAGGGAGGTTCCCCGTGCTTTCGCACAGACCTAATTAAAATAAACCTCGTTTTCCCAGAGGTCAACCCCCATTGACACCTTTCTAGACACCTACTGGATTAGCTAATTGCAAAATGTAAAACTCTCCTGGGAGTAACTCTTACTCACAGTGGGATCGGGATCCAACTATCATATAGATGGTATGCAATCTCATTGCAAATTTCAACTCTTTAAACTCCCTATATGGTTTTTACCCCTAGCTGCTTATGACCTTGACTATGGTCAACATATCATAAGCACTAGTCAAGTTCTACCCGTCATTTCATGATTAATTAGGCCCACCCATATGACCCTCGGCTATGGTCGACATAATCATGTGACTGTCCTAACTAATCGCATCATATGCGGTGTAGGAAGACATCACTTAGCTACCGTACACTACGCCTCGGCTATGGTCGACATACGTAGCACGAATACTAAGTACTCTGCTTCCTAAAATGACGGAGGGTTGCAGATGGTTTTTATGAAAACCTTTAATGCTTTGAACTTGATCTCATTGTAGAATCAAAACAATTTAGAAAAAGAGTGGCTTAAGCTCCGCATCTTTTGAAACTTGCATTTTTCATAAAAAGTCCGAGTGGTTTTCAAATCTGATTCTACAATATCTTTAGGTTTCTTTTACTTTACATTAATCTCATTAATGTAGTCCCATCATTTAAGTTCCTAAGACATCACAGAAAAGAAACGAAAAATAGAACGTATACTTATACCGTCCGCATTCGCCACAGTGTCCCGTTATGCACCGTTAGGTTACTTAACTAACGGCATAGCAGGTCGGGACTAGCGCGGGTGTAAAATATAAGCAACGTTTATTATATATCATATATATAATAATAATCCATTCGTCTCAGATACTAATTAATCACATTAAAGAATATCAATAGCAGCAGAAGCACATATGAAAATAAAAAGGATATCTAGGAGGTCCGTATTTTGTATTCAGCCAGTAATAGAAAATACGGATTCCATGGTCGCGATGAATAGCCAAGCCCACACCTCTAGACCCCTATGAGAGCGGCAAGTGATCCTGCCAATTCTAGAGTTTAGGAGACCCGGTCTCGACTCCTCAAGATGGCCTCCCACTGAACCCTAGAACCCAATCACTTGTGCTCCCCTCCTTGGGTCTATCCTAATGCGGAAAAGTAAATAATATACAATAATGGTGACAACATCCTCAACCTGGAAGTGCCCCAAATAAAAGAATATTACATATATTTAACTTTTACATGAATGAAAAATAAAACTCTCATCTCACATAAAAACCCCCGGCTATTCGATCGCGACAATCCTGCATCATATCTCAGCAACACATAATATCTCATATCATCAACGTAAGCAAGTATGCGTATCCCGATTGTCGTTGATGTATAGCAACGAAGCCGGCGATACACCACATACTACGCTTACGGTCATAGAAAAGAAAGTGAAAAACAACAATTGCAATCACAGATATCAAGACGATGTTTAACATTTTGATCGAATCAACAAACACCCATGTTTTACCCCAAGATCTCAACACTTGAGCAAAGTTACAAATACCCAAAATCACGCCACAGTGTCTTATGATCCAGCCGTAGAAGGAGTTAACCAACGCCTCACCTATGACACCATGTCACTACGGCAAACCCAAAGGTACGTTCGCGGTTCCATGGGCATAGAATTGAGTTAAGGTTATTATGATCTTCTAGAGGGTCCATAGGATACTTGCGCTACTATTGAATATAAAGTTAACTTAGGAAAATTACAACACTTGGAAATTTCAGCGGGGTAGAAAGTGGGGTGTCCGATGTTCGTTCGAAATGCTAAAAATAGTCTAGGTTACCTTTTTAGTGTTAAAAATACGACTACGAATCACTACGAATTAGCCCCAAGTCTAAACAGTCATCACGGGAAAACTGGGCTAAAATAAACAATACCACAAAACCCAAAATGAACCCAAATGAGCACTGGAGGAATACGGGGGGTTCTGGGTGAAGGGGGCCGGCCTAGCCGGAATTTTTGCTAGGGTGGCTGGCCAAAATCCGATGACCCCCCCCCCCCCCCCCGCGTATTTCACCTGTATGCTTATATCTGTCCAAATATGACTCTGTACCTGTTTGAAAAATTTTTAGCCGATCTTTTAAAAAATTTCTAAAGAGCAATCCATGGGTTCCGTAATATCGTATTTTCGTAGTCGGATTTGTTTTCATATTTGCAATAACACCAAGTCCAGAATTCTAGCTTGGCTCTGATACCATTGTTGGGTTTCCCCAGCACCTACTAATAAGTATGGAAGCATCACACAAGCCACTTTAAAATTTCTAGAGGTGCTAAGCAAACTAAGCATTGATCTTTAACTAGAATTTCTAGGGTAACATCACAAGTATCACATACAAGAACTAAATTTACACTAAGTGAAAGGAATACAACCTTTGTAGTCCTCTTTGTAGTGACTCCTAGGATCTTTGAGAGGTTGGAAAGGCTTGCTAGTAAGCTCCTACGTCCACGATGATCCACCCGAAGTTCACTAGCTCCAAGCTTGTAGCTCCACTTGATGCAAGAAGAAGGTGAAGCTAAACACTCTAAACTAATTGGCTAGATTAGAGTAGAATGATGAAGTGGTGAGTTTTCTTTTGTCAAAACTATTTCTTTTTATCTCTCACTCACTTTGGAAAAACCTAGAGAGCAAGGAGGAAGAAGAAGATGAAGGCAAAGCTTTTGATAATGATAAAGCTTAATGAAATAACAGAAAAGATAAGTATATATATTTTCTACTCTTCATCTCAAACCATGGTTACTTAATTTAGATATTATTGCACTTGAGTTAAAAGGCAAAAGGAATATTAATCCAAGGTTAAAAAGTGGGTGAGCAAGGTTAACTTCAAGAAGAGTGTAGAAGATAACTATGGATGAATAATCCTTTTCTTTTCCTTTTAATTTAAATGCAAAAAGAATATATATAAATCAAGTTCCATGTAAGTCTTATATTTCCTTCATATGTGAATCAACAACCATGACACTTTGCATGCATGTATCTATGCACATCAACATGTGCATACATGCACATCAACATGTGCATCCATGCATGCATTCTTCCTCTTTAATAAAAAGAGTTTGACTAAAGAATTAAAATAAAACTAAAAGTCAAAATGTTAAATCAACAATTGATTTAACAATCTGGTCATATCGCATACGACCCGACTAATAGAAAAACGCCTGATTAACATACGGTATCACATAGTCGTATTCAATCGGGTCCCCACGCATATCTCATATGAACACCACATCTTTTTGCCTGGGCTAGGAAACTTCTGTGTGGGACTCTGAGACTCGTCAATACACCGGCAGTGGGTGATGATCATATCAAACACCCACAAGCCGCAAGCGGTCAGCTAAACGTAACGGCCACCCGGGTATTGAACGATCAGAAGAAAACCAGCAAAGCTGTCAAAACTCCCATCGAGCCATCTGGAAACACTTACCGTACAGTCCGGTCTCCTCGTCAAATATGTTGCATATCAAGTCTGGGGATGGTGTCGTCGACCCCAATAACTCAATAAGTCATGCTGGTGTATGGCTGATAATAGATCGAGAAACTACTGATAACGCTTATCAGTAAATCTCAGTAGCCCTGGCCAGGGACTTCCTGTTATAGCCAATCAAGCATAGCACAATATCAACCCCCAATACAGGGAGAGATGAAACCCCTCCTATCGCTCATTGCCTCTATGTACCTCGGGACTGCACCCAAAGACCACCTGTTTGCACGACTCAGTTGAGCCGTGGTAGAGTGGAGATCAAAGTACAGTGGGAGGACACACAAGATTCTATGACGATCTCGGGTCTACAGACTAACCTGTACCAGTGTCACCTGAGAACTGCTATCCGACGATAGATATAATACCACATAGGAGTTCTCTGTGAGTCCGTTCAGTGTACCCAGTCTCTACTGAGCACCCGCATACATTCTTTGGTGTCACCTCACCAGATGGATATGGGAACATCCATCGCCCATCATATGGGAAAAGAATAGTATACGCTAGTCTACTCTGGAATATCGATGCCCCGTCTCGATACACCTACGACTAGGAACAATTCTAGGATATGCTTATAAACTACACGTGCCCCACTAGTATGATTTGCATCATAGTCACAGTAGTCTAGCAAATATCCTGAGGGCTTTATCGACATGTGCAAATGAATAAAAAACATGATCAAATCAACATGTCAGATAAAGTAAATCAGATAGCATACTATCATGTCGAGCAAGAAAGTAATATATATATATACGTCCAAGCATCCACTATATATATAATGGCCTCTAGGGCATACATATATCCAACACTTGACGCCAGACCTTATAAACTTTGGAGGACGGCCACTGAGGGGGCTGCTCCGGCTTCGCCTTTGTGATCTTTTCAACAGGCGGAGGGGACTTTTTTAGCACGGTAGTTGGTGAATTCCTGCGCACCTTGTTAAGTAGTTCAAAACTGTTCCCAGTTGGAACAGCAACATCAATTTCCACTATTGGAGATGGCGGAGTCAGTCCAGAAGGGGAATTGCCCCCAGCCTTCCTCACTCGGCGCCAGTGGCGACGTCGAGCATGTCGTGCGGCCGGGATCACCTCCGCTGTTGGATGAGCTTCTTCATGTCCTCTGCTTTGAGGAGAGACTGTTATTGGTGCTAGCCTGTCGAAGACTGACACCTGTTGAGAGGGGGTAGTCAGTCTTGCAAAGGCCGACTTTCGAACAGGGGAAACAGCCTTCATGACTTCACGTGGAGTAGGGGATGAAACGGCCAGTCTCATAAAGAACAACCCCTTAGCAGGAGAAGCCGCCTTGGTGACTTCAGGAGTAGGAATGGCTAACCGCCTAGGGATAACACCTTCAGGAATTGCGGGCTTCTTCATAGGCCCATCTGAGCTTCGGCCCAATCTATTGAAAACCGAGGCACTGGATTTGGGCGACCCGTTGAGAGGGGCCGCAGTAGTTGCAAGCCGATCAAAGACCGACTTCTTGTGAGATTCTTGCGATGGTACAGGAGCACTGAAGCTCGTTGGTGGGAGCATGGTCCCGAAGAACAATCCAGTAGTGGCCTGAGTCACCTTTCCACGGGCATAGCGAAGATGGAGGCCGCTTGGGGCCCGTAAGTCACTCCTCCGGACGGGACGGAGCGAGATTTGCGATTGCAGTTAGTGCAGTTTGAAGCCATTGATCTTCTGTTTTCTGCACAGAGCAAGACACCAAATCTTAGTACCTCGAATCCAGGGGCAACCATAGCAAACCGCGATTCATTCGCGAACACGACACACGAAGTGTTGAGTGGAAAGAGGAAAAGGTCCCACCGGGCGTGCCAGAATCTGTTCTCCGCCGAACACAGAGACGAGACCGCGTAGGTTCGTCTTGCCTGAATTTCGAGGGCAGATGCTATTTGGTGCTATCTGTCCACCTCTCCGAAGATGCCAAGTTGATTTATGACACCGTGTATCGGAGGTATAGACGGATGCGGCCGATGTAGCAGACTTCGTCAGATTCCCCCTCGTTGAGGGGTTTTTGATTATGGGGACGCTCTTCCCTGCAGGCGCAAGCCCCTACAGTTAATTTTACTACCGCATCGCGGTAACCACTTTCTCCTTCTCCAGATAGTCACTTCGTGTCGTGGGTGTTTGTTTTGTTTTTGGTTGCCCGTGGATTGTATACGGAGACTAATTTAAGTTGTCGCCCGTAGGGCGTGGATTAGTCCAAATCCGTGTTTTCTTAGATTTGGGTTTGGGGTTGGGTTTAAGGATACGTTTGTCTCATTTGAGACTAAGATCAACTTAAACATATGTTAAGGATACGTTAGTCTAATTTCAGACTAAGATCAGCTTAACGGGATCGTTTAGATCCGACAAAAGAGCATTTGGGCTCTATTGTTTAGTTTAGGGACATTGCGGTCCATTGTTAGATTAAAGACATTACGGTCCATAATTAGTTTAAGGACATTACGTTCCATAATTAGTTTAAGGAGATTACGGTCCAAGGTTAAGGACATCATAGTCCATGGGCTTAAGGACCCCATAGTCCAATATTAAGGACATCATAGTCCATGGGCTTAAGAACCCCACAGTCCAAGGTTATGGACATCATAGTCCATGGGCTTAAGGACCCCACATTCCAAGGTTAAGTACATCATAGTTCATGAGTTTAAGGACCCCACAGTCCATAGAATTTCTGGTTGTCGGGACACGTCACCTCTCTGAAGACGTTGAAGGATTACAACGACAAATATCAGAGGAGTGAAGAGATGTACCCTTGAACCAATGTTGGTTGGGAAATCTGTAGTCCAATTTGGTACTAAGATCAATTAATTAGATTATGAGCACATGGGCTCAGTTAAATCTGAATTGAGGACTTATGGCCAACTTGGGCTAAGTCCAATTAGGTTTAAAATGTTGGACCTTTGTTTGGACTGTTGAACATTTGTCTGGGCTCAGCCCTCCATTATTTAGCAATGCTACGCATGGGTCTGGGTTCTGACCATATTTTGTCTTGTATTGAGTGCTAAGCACTCGTATGAGATGATCAATTGTGGAAGACAAAAGTGTGTTTGAGGTTCAGTCAAAAAAGGCTATTGCCTTTGGAAAACTTAGCCAATTTAGACTAAGACAAGTTTGCATATAGTGTTAAACACTAAAGTAAACTCATCTATCACGTGCTCCCACGTAATGCGCTCAGAATAGTGTTAAACAGTAGGGGTGCAACACCCAAAATAGTGTTAAACACTAAAAAAAAGAAGCGCTCACGTGGGGTCACGTGAGACGCTTGAGTGTTGGGCCCAAATTTCCTTTATTTTGTTCTCAGAATATTCAAATAAGTGTTGAACACTTTTAGTTTTCATGGCCATCACGATAAGTGTTAAACACTTTTAGTCTTCATGGCCATCATGTGTGGGCACGTGATGGGCATCCATGCACTGGATATTAACAGGATTTGTTAGGGGTCACGTAGGGACACGTGAGGGCGCCCATGCGTTAGATATTTAATCCTTCA
The DNA here is from genome assembly GCA_030015575.1 of Agapanthus africanus. Taxonomy (NCBI): domain Eukaryota; kingdom Viridiplantae; phylum Streptophyta; class Magnoliopsida; order Asparagales; family Amaryllidaceae; genus Agapanthus; species Agapanthus africanus. The sequence goes on from JASDDO010000012.1 coordinate 409,499,001, forward strand.
GCTATTTCCATCTTCTCCCCTTTTAAAGAGGTGTTTGTCATGGGTCACGTGAGGGCGCACAAATTCTATTCTGCCTTTATTTTTGAGAAGTTTGTTCAAGGGTCACGTGGGAGCACGTGATCCGATCTCATTCATTCTTTTTGGACCATTGAGGGGAGGGTCACGTGTTGCCACGTGATCAGGTTGGGTACTTGATCTTTTTTCGTGCATGAAAAGTCCCTTGTTTAAGAATTAAATTCTTTTGTAGGGTTAAACCCTAGTTTTATTTAGAGGAATTAAATTCCTATATATTTGGAAGAATTAAATTCTTTTATAGGGTTAAATCCTAATTTTGTTAGAGAAATTAAATTACTATGTGCCTTGTGGGAGAATATAATTCTCTGAATTTAGGTCTTCTCTTAGGTTTTAGATCTGCATGGCAGAATCTCCCCGATGAGAATTAAATTCTCAACTTATGGGGAGATCTGTTTCTGCAGACTTTCAACCAAAGGAAGAACTAAGTTCTTATTCAGAAGAGTTAAACTCTTAGTTTGAGAATTAAATTCTCTTATAGGGTTATGGGAGCTTATAGAATGATCTCTTTCTCTCTCTTACCTAGGGTTTCTTTCTTTTCTGAAGAAATCTTCTTTTCTCTCTAGAGAATTAAATTCTCTTCTTTTTTCTCTCTGTTGTTGTATCTTTTTTTCTTTTTTTCTCTTCTTCTTGGCTCCTATTTATAGGAGAAAGAAAAGAATCAGTTTGTTTAGTCAATCTTTCATTGAAAGATTTTGATTGATTCTGTAACCAACATGATCTTTTAGATCACTCAGCGAATTTTATTCACCATTGGATTTTTAATCCAAAAGATATTTTTTCTGTTATTCCTGGAAAATTTTAGGGAAATATCTCCTTGTATAGAATCTTTCTATAGATTGGTGATTTTTAATCACCATTGGATTTTTAATCCAACGGTGCTCCACTTTACACAGCGCAATCTTTTTGTTTGGAACGATCTAGGGAAATATTAGGGTTTTTGATTTGCCTTAATTAGAATTTAATTCTATTAGTTCAGAAGGTTTAAGAGCCTATCACGTGTTTGCACGTGACCCCACTGATTGACCATTTAATTAGAATTTAATTCTATTAATTCAGAGATCTTTAGGAACCCATCACGCATTGGCACGTGACCCCCTGATTAAGCATTTAACCAGAATTTAATTCTGTTGTCTTAAAGAGCTCAGGAATTATCACGTGTCAGCATATGACCCTTGGTCACGTGTGGGCACGTGATGCCCCATTGGGGTTTTTCCCTGTTGTTTTATTATACCTTTAATTCTTTTCAGTGGGTTTAAAAGCCCATCACGTGTGGGCACGTGACCCCATTTGATTAGGATTTAATTCTTATCATTTCAGAGCCCTCAGGAAGCCATCATGTGTCAGCACGTGACCCCCGATCACGTGTGTGCATGTGATGCCCCATTGGGGTTTTTCCTTGTATTTTATGAGGGAACAACCTCCATGTCACCGTCTACGAGAAACCGAAGTACCTCTGGGATGGCTGAGGTCACCTACTTAATTTGCGGAGTTGCTAATGCTTTGTCAAGTCCAATTGAATCATTCGGTTCTACTAAATTTTTTGTAACCATTTGTGCTTCTGGAATCACTTCCAATTCTACCATACTCCCACTAGATTCTTTTAAAAAAACATTCCTTTTATAAAATAGTGGCGAGTCAAGAACAATATAACTATTGATCTTGAAAATGGTAGAAAACAAAATCCTAGCGAATGCTTCGGATAATCCACAGACTGCCATTACCGAGGCATGCCTTGAATTTGTCCAGATTCTTCTTTTAAATAGAAACCGGATAACTCCATATCTTAACAAGCTTAATATATGTAACCATTCTATGTCTAAATAGAATCAAGGCACTAATTTAAATGGAACTAGATCCAAATGCCATGCAGCTGTTTCCAGTGCATACAACATTACTTATCAAGGAGTGCACTCTCGGATGAGTAACCTGTGAGAGAATCAAGTTCTCAATACTATGATGGAACACCTAGTATAAATATCTACATCTTCGATCACCTTGAAGAATCCCGATACTTCCAACGTATAGTTCTCTACTTTATTCTTATACTTATAAACTTCTCAAAATCTTTGGACTTTGCATTACAACGAATGCGTTTCTAAAACCAGAGAACACATAGGTAAACCTGAATAAAATAAGAGTACCAACCCCTTGTCCCGAAGGATACTGGAAAACATACATTTTCACATATAAGTCCTAAGAGTATACTAACTCAAATTCTGTATTTTGTAAATTGAAAACTGTATCTTGGTTAAGAATGTCTTACATCGTTATTCAATACACCTTACCTTATACTCAACTGATAAAGGTAAATGTTTATAACACAATTTTCAAAATGTATATCTCACTTTATAAAATAGAAGTACAGATATTTCATTTTAAAATTTAGTGCATAACAACGGTTATTCGAAACCAAATATTTGTCGTTAAGCAAAACCAGGCGATTTAATCCAATATCACCAATTGTAAGAAATTCCGATATTGAGGATCAAATCGCCCATTTCCCAATATTCTACTCTCACTCATCATCTGTAACACCGTACAGATGTGAGATCCATATCTGATAAATACATACCGTGGAGTCAAAATTAATTGGGAAAACAGTTCTCTTTTACAAATACACAGAAAAAACTAAAACATGAAAATGTTTCATAGGGGATGGCCAGGCATTCCTAGTAATGCCTTTTCCATTACCCAGATTCATGACAGTAGTCGCAATTTCCTTTGCCCTCACTTCAATCCCTTTATATGTCTCTACATCTTACCTTCTGTACATCGCACTTGCGCTAACTGGTTCTCTTCTTTCCCTACCTTTTGGCACTGCCTAAGGTTTGGAAGAAGACTATACAATAAGCATAATAGGTGCATTCTCCTAATACGAGGAGCTCTCGCAACCTGAGAGAATCTCAAGGGAAGAGACAACCGAATAATCCTATTCAATTTCTTCAGAACCTGTGGCCATTCTCGACTGAAGTAACTTCTTCGAGTTTGTATGTAACTATACGATGGCCGTTCCAAGCATTATGGATCATCGTAGTGATACGATGTGTTCTGAAGACATGCAAAGGGTGAAGTAAGGATGGTAGTGATATATGAAAATTTGTCGCGAGTCATGACAATGCAAAGCCCAAAGTCTGTAAAAAGGTTCGGTCAAATTGGTTCATGAGTTTGTAAGGTAAGTCATGGGTCGTTGTACAAGAAAGAGAGAAAAGAAACACTCAACATGCACTCTATCAAGATTAGATTGGTTATCACTTTATTTAATCAGGATGGCTCCCACTGTTTCCTCGAATTCTCCTTCAAACCCTAAAAGGAGAACTAGTCGGGATCATTTACACTTTACAAGTTTGGTAACCGTTCAGCCAGGCCAGTGTTGGTACTCCGAGGGAAGTCCCTCGTGCTTTCGCACGGACCCAATTAATAACCCCGTTTCCACAGAGGCTGTTAACACTTTCTAGACACCTAATAGGTGTAACAACTCTTAAATCACTGTACAGAAAATTCTTGTTATTGTACAGAAAAGAGTATTACAGCCCGTGTAAGAGTTATAAATTAGATTTGTTTAATAAAAGCAAGAAACAACTTGTAGCTCACTGGTAAAGCCTCTACACTACTGTGACATAGCCTATGTTTTCGAATCCTACCAGACATAATTACTTTTTCAGATTTTTCTTTTTAATTTTTCAGAATCTCAAGAGTTACACGTGCAATACACGGAGAAATAAAAAGTTTCAGAAAAATCAAACAAGCGCAATGAGGTGTACACCCCCAAAAACACACGTGGCACGAATCTCGAGGCAGGACATTCAAATCCAACCACCCATTCTCCTCGTTTGGCCGGCACCGACGGTCGATCTTGCCCCAATATGCTCCGTGCATTGCACACACCCCTCTTCGACTCCCCTTAACTCCCCTGCATTGTTTAATTTTACTGCAATCAAACAGAGACCCTTCATTTCACCATTTAACATCTTTTTAATGCATTTTAATCCACACTTTTAATTCCCAAACCCTAATTCTCCACTATAAATACCATCCCATGCCATAGCTCCCCCCATTCTAACATTTTAGAAAAAATTCTCTCAAAACTATCTAAATGCCAAGTGGAGTTAAGCCCCTCAAGTGGAGTAGCGGGCCAAACTCGACGACCGGAGCATCTCCGACGAAACCACGACCCCGAGAGCTTCTTAAATCTCTTATTAACCATCTAAAAGCCGTAAGTCCCTTTTCTCTCTTTTTCTTTCATCTCAATTCATTTTTTTTTAAAACAAACCGATAAAAGAGGAGTTATCTCCGATATAGTTTTCTTTTTAACAATTATAAGTCATGTGATAAGAAAACGAGATAAAATTAACATGCTACACAAATCCTAACCTTATTCACATCATTTAGTTTTTAGATTTAACAAAATTTTCATATGAAACCAACATATAATGAACTTTTCATTAAAATACCATAAACTTTAGTGTAACCCCTTTTCGATACCTAGTATACCCAAACCCTAGAACCTTCATGGGGTAATGACCTACCCCACACGCACACTATGGTTTTATAGTACGGTATTCTAAGCATATGGGTAATTCAAAGTAAAAGAACTTTTTCATTAAAATACCACACCGTTTCAAAAAGGATTTCTTTAAATCGGTATTTCGAAATCCTTGGCAATTACGCCTCTACAACCCTCGTCAGGGGACCCGCTAATGGACGGTGCGGATTATCGCACATCCTTAGGACAGTAGAGCGAGATGCAGAACTTCTCACGGAGTATTCAGTCTCGAAAGGAATAAAAATACGGTTATTAAGAAATGCGACTTTTTCTAATAAAAAATAATTTTTGGGAAAATTATATAAAAATCATAAATCCGTATTTTCAATAAAATCATATTAAGAAACTATATTTTTTAAAAGAAAGATTAAAATTGTAAATAAAATACCACCAAGTTTCCAAAACTGGTAGTTTTCATAAAAATACCACAAACTTTCAAAAATCTAGGTTTTATCACCAAAACACCACAACAATTAAAATACATGTTCATGAAATCCCTAAATATTATAAATCACCCTCGAGATTTATTTTTAAACAATATTAATATATATTTTTCAGAAAAAAAAACCTCGAGATATACAAACAATATTTAAAGACTCTAGATTAATATAGGTTTAAGCGGGATCAATTCTCTTGAGCCCCAGAGAGCTGGAGAAAGTGAGTGCTTGCCTATTCAGGTCAGACAATTTAACGGAGTTATCAACAGCAATTTTCTTGGAAAAAAACACAAATCATGCCGTCCATGTGCAGCAGTTGCCGATTTCTCCCGAACATAAGAGTTTAATAATTTACATCAATTCACATGAAAAGACATGAACTCAAATTCAAACTCAGATCTAAAATTGAACTCAAACTCGAACAAAAACTCGAACTCTAACCTATATCGAATCTAAACTCGAATATGTACTCGAATTCAATCTACTCGAACCAACTTGACTTGAATCCAGATTACAATTGTCATGACTCGCACATTATTCGACTCACTCGAATACAATCTACACCTTTTGCAATCTAGGGTTTTGATCAAGACATATCAATCAATCAATCAAATCAATTAAGTATATTAACCAGTTATAATATATTATACACGGGGTGCTTAAAATAATTTCATATATGAATCCAACGGAGTTTCAGGAATCCCGTATTAACCGCCCTTTTTTATTTTACTCGAATATCAGTCGAATTGACTCATCCACAGCCTAGAGCTCCGATGCTAACACATGAAATGGGTCTGTATTTCCTTACTCCTAGGCCCCCACTCTTGAGCTCGTGAATACTTCTACGGCTGCGTTGACATTCATACTTGGAACTTAACGTTAACATAGTGACCATTTAGAGACCTATAGTGTATACTTACCCATGAACATATACTCTTACTCGTCACATATATATTCTACACTTATTATTTTCTTTTCTCTTACCCATCTTTAGGACTTACTGAGCGCTGGTTCACTGACGGGCATTCCATCCAGTTTTCTTCTCTTAGAATGTTCGTCAGATACTATCGAGACGGAGGAAGTTGAAGCCACAGAGGAGGACTACGACCAGATAGCTACTCATGGCTAGTTCAGCTTCATTTTTTTCTTCAGTTTAAGTATGCCACTTGGTTAGGTATTTTCCTTATTATATTTACTTTCTAGTATAAACTCTTGTATTTGTAAATATTGGAAGTTGAACGTAAATAAAGATATTTGTTAAAAAAATTTAAAGTCTCAATTTATTCTTGCATTGTGTATTATTGTTTCAATACATTTAGTATATTTATTTAGGGAATGACCTTATCTGGATAAATATACCACGGGCTTGCCGCGTCACTATTTCCGTCTATTGGGAAGCGGGGCGTGACAATAGGTTAGCTAATTGTGAAGTGAAAAATCTTCCGTGGAGTAATACATACTCATCATTGAGAATTGGGACCCAACTATCATTGTGTGATAATTTTGACGGAAGCCGACCAAAATTACCACACTCCGGAAAGTATGCACATGCCTGGCAAGTTTCCCGTATGTTTGAGACTCCCGATATGGTTTTTGTCCCTAGACCTAAGTGACCTTGACTATATCAAAATGCCAAAGGGTCCTAGTCAAGTTCTATCCGTCATTATCTTGATTGCAATAGACCCACCCGCATGACACCTAACTAAAGATAAAAACTATTGCACGACTGTCCTAACCAATCGCATTACCATGCAACAGAAAAGCATTACATAACTACCGAACACTACGCCTCGACTGAAGATCGAAATATGTAGCATGAATACTAAGCAATACTAATCTGAAATGATGGAGGGTTATGGCTGGTTTTTGGCGAAAAACTTTTAACGTAATGAACTTGATATCATTGAAGGAACTCGAGTGGCTTTGAAATTGAGTGGTTTAAACTCCGCTTTTTAAAACTAGTAATATAAACATTTTCTTAAGAGCGATCTCCCCGCGAAGGGATAAAGGCACTTCCCTCATAGAATGAGGTGCAGGATATTCCTAACCAAATATCTCTATGCAAAACAAAAGAATACGACTATGAGTTTTGAAGAAAACCGAGTAGTTTTAAAAATTGGTTCCGACAACATCATATAGGTTTATTTTCCTTGCATTATTCAGATAATGCATTACCATCATTTTAAGTTTCCAAGCCACAAAAGAAACAACCAAAATAGTATGCTTTTATATGCTATCCGCATTCGCCACGGGGCCCCGTCATGCACCGTTAGGTTACTTAACTAAATATAGAACGTGGGCAGGACCAGCGCGGAAGCAAAATATATAGAAGCATCTACTAAATATATAATATGTTGGAGATAGTGCCCTCAGAGTCAATTATTGGATCACAGGCACGTGATTGCAATGATTGAGGGAGGACTTATCCCGGTAGGACAGTCTTACTCAAGATGATAGTATGCTATCTGGTTTACCATTATCATCGTGTACTACTTTAGGTGACCTTACAGGTCACTATTTCACGTTGATAGAGCCCCTAGGATTCTTGCTTGACTGCCAGCAGTATGAGGGCGATCATATACGTGGGAGCTGGTAGTCTATAAGCACATCCTTAAAAGGTCCCTAGTCGTGGGAGTTTCGAGACAGGGCATCGATACTCCAGAGTAGACTGGTGTATACAGTCGAGACCCCGACGAGGGGCGGTGGCCGGTCTCACAAGCCACTGGTGTCAGTTAGTTCACCTAAGATGTATACAGGTGCTCATTGGGTTATGAGTACATCGGACAGGACTCGCCGGGAACATGCTAGTTGGTCTTATACCTGACATTAGGTAGCAGTTCCCTGGTGACATGTGTACAGGTTAGTTCATCGACCTGAGGATCGTCATTTGTCTCGTGTGAGTTCCTACTGTATTTTGATTACTACCCTACCACGCTCAAAGGAGACGTGCAAACAGGTTTTAGTTGGGTACAGTCCCGAGCCACATGGAGGCAGTGAGCGGATCTTCAGGGGTTCGTCTCTCCCGGTATTGGGGGTGAGGTCGCGCTGTGTCTAGGAGAGCCATTACACGAAGTCCTTGGCCAAGGCAGGAGATTTACTGGTAGGTATTCCAGTAGTATCTCAGGGTGTTCTGGGCTACACTCCGACACGACTTGTACCGCTTTTGGGGGTCTGACTTTTACCAACCCCCTAGGCCCGCCATGCGATGCTCATAGACGAACGGACCGGACTGTACGGATATTGTCACTGACAGGCTCAGTAGGGTGTCAGGCTGAGTTCGCTCACAGACGTCCCTTTTGGTCAATACCTGGTAGCCCGTTACGTATAGGCTAATACCTCTGACGTGCTAGTGGTTAAATCCACAACCAAGGTGTTGACGAGTCTTTAGAGTCCCCCACAGACAGTTGCTCAAGTTTCGGGCGAAACGCTGTAGAGGCCGTATGGAGATATGGCAGTGTTCGATCAGATACGTGCGGTATTGCACGGATCAGGATCGGACGGTTAATACTAGCGGGCTTTGGTTTAAGCCGGATCCTAGTATTGTACAGTGTAGATTTTTTCTCATTGCATTTGTATTTCGGTCGGTATACAAATGCGGGTATGTATATACAGTAGCGGGGTTTTCCTGTAATTTATTATGGGATCAGTTTTTGGAGTTGCCAGTTTGTTTTCCGTTTCAGTCATATTTCTTTGTATCTTTCATTGGCAGAAGATTGGTAGAGGAGGGCTTATTTGCATTTGTGCAAATAAGCATTTTGGAGGGTTGTTTTTGCATATTGTTGGAACATGATGGTTTTGCCTCCCTTTGACTTCTTCTAGTCATCATTGCTTGACTTTCTTATTCATCATGGTTCACTTTTGGAATCATCATACTTGATGATGATGTTTGGTGATGATGGAGGGTTATGGTTGATGGAGTGTTTGGTTTAGTTTGTGATCATTTTCTTTGATCAATGATCACCCTTTCTCTCTCTTGATTATTGGAGACACCCATATTCATTTGGCTCCTCACACTCCACTCATTCTCACCTTGTCAAGGCCGGCCAAAGGGAAAGGGGGGGCTGTCCCAATTTTTGGGTGTGCGATTTACACTCATTTGGCTTGGCAAAATCATTTTAGCTCCTCCTCCAAAAGCTCATATCTCAAACCTCCACCATATGGCAACCTCCTACAACCCCAAGAGACAAAGCATTCTACAGTTAACCTACAGCAAATCTTGGGCACGTCGACTCGCCAACTTCGTGCCCGAGTTGCCTCGGTCAAGAGGTGGGAGCCCGTAAAAGAAGCCGGCGACGTGGTGCCCTTCCGGCGACTTTGTGGAGACCGGAGATTCCGCGGGGAGATCGGGACGACGACGAGAAGACCGAAGGACACGGATCGCTCGGTATATCTCTCTACCCCCTTCTCTAGATAGCTAGGACTAGTTTAATGGCACGATCCGGGATTTTAGTGCGCGGTGGTGCCGTTTTAAAAAGTTAAAGTAAATCATCGCTTCCGCATTCCGGCGTCGGATTGACGGCCGGGGCGCCGCCGTGCACTTACATAATATATATATTTCAACATCGCAGGTAGATAATAGTTATCACGGGCAGATAAAAATCAACACAGACATGCGAACAACAATATCGAACTGCGGATAAACTAGGAGCCCCACGTTTCATTTGAACCGTAAATGAGACGCGATGTTTCCCAGCCGTATGGATAGCCTGTCCAATGAAGAACTTAGACCCTTACAAGTGCGGTAAGTTACCCGCCAATCCCGGAAGTGAGGCAACCCCAATCAACAAAGTGAATGGGCCACCCAGCACTTCATGGAATCCGGTAACTTGAGCACCCCTCCATGGGTCAACCTATACCCCTTACGAGTGTAACGAATAGCCCGCCAATTCTAGAGTAAAGCCATCCTGGTCTCAATACCATGAGATGCGGGCCCGTTGCCCTCTAGAACCCGGCTATTCGAGCACTCCTCCATGGGGTAATCCTAATACAGAAAAGAAAATATATATACAGGTGGTGATATCGACCTTAATCCGGCTGTGCCCCAATAAAAGAATATACAAACGGGCAGAGACGACAGTCCACATGTCGGACACTCGCCCCGCAATAATGAATATACAAATGAATCTAAATTGTACAACCACCATTACACTTGGGCTATCCAACACGACAATCCGCCTAAACCATAACCAGATATATATAACCACAGAAACAAGCAACACCACAATATGTGCAACCCCGTCTAAATGAACATATAGTAATTAGACAACGTTCAGCAATACATATACAACATCACAGAGATCAACGATGCAAAAGTTTCGAGTTTTAAAACTCCCGAGTTGCCCCAAAGCTAAGATAACACTGAGTGAAATCTAGAGCAAAACAAACATTACAAAAATCACAATTTCCAAAACCCAAGACACAGTATGAAAACGAGGGGCTAAAGGCATAGGAAAACCGCCCAAAGCGGTCAAAATGCTAAAACTGGCGGTTCAATCATGATGGAATTTGCTCGTTTTCATTGTGTGTCACTAACTTATCAAAAGAGTAAGCCTTTGCACTTGTTTAAAAAAATTTCAGAAACCAAAACTTTTTCGAACAGATTCCGGGTTTCGAAAATCGGAGTTTTTCGGTTTTGAACCTAAAGCATCGTTTACAACTAGTTTGAGGGTTTGGGAGGCTACGATACCATGTTGGAGTCCGGTACCCGCACCGCGGAGGCCACGGCCAAGACGGAAGCGAAAACAAAAACTTTTTGTGAGCACCAAACACGCATAACCCTGGATTCGATCCAAACACCTAAAAATAGAAAGCTAAACAAATATGGTTATAAAAATACAACTTTCGACGCGTATCCACCTAATTGTGGAAGACCTCTCCAAGCTCGTAAACGCCGGGAACGCGCTTGATAGCCGACCATCCTCGTCGAAGAAGATCTACCCGGGAGAAACCGGAAAAGGCTCCGACCGACGATCCAAACTTGCTAAGGATGGATGGTGGATGATGTAGAATTTTTTCACTAAACTTTTTCTCTCTAAACCATGCTCACTAGAGAGCAAGAAGAAGAAGGAGAGAGAGGTGAAAATGGCTGAGTCTCACATGAAGTATGAAGTATCTCACAAGAATAATAATGAACTAGAAAGCAAGTGTAGAATGAATGGCTTCGCTTTTTCTTACAACCATAGTTCAAAAAATAGTGCAACCATAAATGATGTCATCTATATTAAAACCCCAAGCCATACCTCTCTACATGCACACCCATGCTTCGTGCTACCTCATTTTCCATTTATTTTTCTAAATAGAAAAATAAATATGAGATGTCCTTCTTCTAGAAGCATTCCCGTATAAATACGGAATACTTCACCCGGTATACGTATCGCTACATATACGCGTATCCGTATAAAAATACGGATAGCACCAAAGAGAGAAAATAAATAGTGAACAATAATACTAATATATATATATATATATATATATATATAAATTATTAAATCAAAACATGATTTAATAATTCGGTTTAATACTAAACCGTCTAGTATTATCAACCGTCTGATTAAAACACGTATATCTCGTACACTTATTTAATCGGATCCCTGCACGTCCTAACGTACGGCTCCTACATGTATCGCCTGAACCGGGAAAACCCTCTGTGAAGGATGAGTAAGTCCACGTTGCTCACCCCGGTTCTTACGGGGAGGCGGAAACGGCGAAAAACATTTTTTTGGCGCAAAGGCAACATGGACTAAAAGAAGGATCTTTGCTAAACTACAAACTAGCAAACTACAAGAGGTGCTATCTACTATGCCATAGAGATTATACCTCATGATACCGGTCCTTCGGGTCTTCTCTCCGCTGTCCTGCTCGTCCATCTAAGCTCCGAGGATCGATCCGGATCTTGATCACCTCTGCGTCCTTCTTAAGTCGAAGACGATCCACCCGAGAGTTGTGCTCCGAGCTCCACCTCGAGCCGAGGCAACTAGGGCAACAAGATCGCTAGTCTTGATGTCCTAGGTAGTGTAGAAGAGATAGATGGATGTTATTAGTGTATATGCCCTAGAGGCCATTACTGTATCATACTAGTTTGTATATTACTTAATGGAAGCTTGGGATATTCACCTTGTATAAACAATCTTGCTCAATATAGTAGTATGCTACTTGGTTTGTTTCTACTTCAATGTGTACATGTGTTTATTTTAGTATATCACCTATACACATTAGTGAAGCCCTTAGGATCTTTGCTTGATCACCAGCGTTGTGATGGCAGTCACACTAGTGGGGGCTGGGTAATCTATAAGCACATCCTTATACAGGTCCCTAGTCGCAGGACTATCGAGACAGGGCATCGATACTCCGGAGTAGACTAGAGTATGCGCTTCTCATCCCAGTGTGGGAGATGGTCTGTCCCACAGCCATCAGTACGTCGTACTGGAGATAGTATACGGGTGCTCGTTGGGTTACGAGTACACTGGACAGGACTCGTCGGGAACTGACAGGTTAGTATTATACCTATCGTCAGTTATCAGTTCCTAGGTGACATGAGTACAGCATAGTCCGCTGACTTGACACTGTCACTTCGCCTCGAGTGTGTTCCCACTGTACTTTGACGACTACCCTACCACGGCTCAAAGGAGTCGTGCAAACAGGTAGTGGTTGGGTACAGTCCCAAAGCACTTGGAGGCAGTGACGGTTAGACAGGATTCGTCTCTCCCGGTATTGGGGGTTGACATCGCGCTGTGTCTAGGAGAGCCATTACACGAGTAGTCCCTGGCCAGGGCAATCGAGATATACTGGTAGGCTTCCAGTGTTATCTCAGGGTGTTTTAGGCTTCACTCCGACACGACTTGTACCGCTATTAGGGGACCGACGTTTACCGCCCCCTAAGCCCGCCATGCGATGTATCAGACGAACATACCGGACTATACGGAGATTGTCACATTCAGACTCAGTAGGAGTTCAGATGGGGTTCACCTCGTCAGTCTTCTTGTCGGCATCTACCTGGGGACCGTTACGCACAGCTAGTACCGCTTGCCGTCTGTGGTTAAACCCACTGCCAGTGTAGTGTCGAGTCTTTAGAGTCCCACACAGAGGGCTATTCGCTTTTGGGCAAAACTGAGTAGAGGTCGCATGGTCTTGCGACAGGGTTCGTTCTCATCCGCGCACTTGTGCACTTTTGGAGTCCGGACGGATATTACTAGCCGGCTCTGGTTTGAGCAAGATACTAGTATATGTTTTGGGGTTAGTTTTATCTCATTGTGTTCATGTTCCTCGGAACAAGAATGCGGGTGTGTATGCACAGTTGTTTGAGGCGGAGGAAGAGGATTTTCATTAGGGTTTCGGAACGGGTGTGTATGCACAGTTGACAGTCGTCTTTTTCCAAACCCTAATGAATTTGTGATATATCAATTAATAATATTAATTAAATAAAATTGTGTCATGGTTGGGTTTGTTGACTTGTTGACCAAGGTTGACTTGTTGACCATGGTTGAAAGTTTGACCATTATCATTACATATCAAAGATGCTCTTTTATTCTAGCAAAATCATTTAATGAATGTAATGATAATGGTCATTCCAAACCATCCATCAACTATTTCATTTTTATTATTATTGTTAATTTGATAATTCTTTTCATTTTGGTTATGGTTGTAAAATGAGAAGGATATTATTCATTTCTATGATAACACTTCTCTCTCCTCTCTTCTTCTTCCTCCTCCTCTAGTTCAAGGAGACTCACTCTCATGTGTTGAGAAACTCTCTCCTTGAGATAAGAACACCCCAAAACCACTCTCTACTCGCTCTAGGGTTAGAGGTTTAGCAAGCCAAAATCCTAGTTCTCTCAAAGTTCGAGAAAGGAGCCCGAAGGTTGAACCCTCAGGTGGATCCATCTTTGACGGAAGAAGGCGACGAGGAAAGCACCATCCAAGCTCTACAAAGGTTTCAAGAAGAAGGAGTTCAAGTTAGGTATAACATCTTTTCCGAGTAGCTAACTCTCTTTAGCTTGGTAGCTAGTTTAGTTTAGAAAAGATCCCGACTTTTGTTAGTCCATGTTGCCTAATGCGCTAAAAATTTGATTTTTATACCGTTTCCGCCTCCCCGCAAGAACCGGGGTTGGCAACGTGGACTTACAGTGGTATCAGAGCCTAACTAAACTTAAACTAGCTAAGTAGTAAAGTGTATGGAAGTTCGATCGGAAAAATCACAAAAACCTAAACATCAAAAACCCTAATTTTCTGTTGAAATTTTTTGTGCTCAAAAGATAAAAAGTTTTACTCCTAAAATCGGCTCAGGGTTTTGTGAAGACACCCACCAAAAACGGTCGCCTGAATCCTTCAAACCGCCGCGTTTCCGCGGCAATGAGCATACATTTGCACCGGAACCGCCGCCGTTTAGGCTCCTCTCACGACCGGGTTTGGTGCAGTGTTCTTCTGGTAGGGTTTTGGGATTTTTAAGATGGTTTATATGTTCCCAGGTTTTCCAGAAAAGAAATTTGTTTTTGGGGTCCTATAAATCCGTATTTTTGGATCGAACTTCACTATACTTTGACTAATATGTTATATCTGTGATGTTTGTATGTATTGAACGTCGGCTAATCGCTATATGTCGATTAGTCGGGGTTATACATATATGTGATCTGTGATTAATGATGGTATGTGTATATGAATGCGTTGGACTGTCGCGGGTGAATAGCTGGGGTGGATGTGAGATGAGCTTTTCTTTTTCTTTCATTCATGTAATATGTAAATTGATGTAATATTATTTGTTTGGCCGCACAACCGGGTCGGGGTTGTAGCCGTCATTGTATAATTCTTTTTACTGTTTTTGCTCCTAGGATAGACCCATGGAGGGGGTGCACAAACTACCGGGTATCTCGAAGTGTCGAGTGGCCTACTCACGGTGGTGAGGGAGGTTGCTTCGCTTCGGATACTTGGCGGGTAGTTTGCCACACCCGTAGGGGTCTTGGGTGGGGTTTTGGCTATTCACCGCGACCGTGTAATCCGCTTTTCGTTGCAGGCTCGAACGGATTGCGGATTCCTAGTATATCCAATGTATTCATTTGTGATCTGTAATGTCTATCATTGCTTTACATTTATAACTATTTAGGCGTTGCTTATGTTTTACAGCCGCGCTAGCCCAGCCCCCGCTCTGTAGTTAGTTAAGTAACCTAACGGGTGATGACGGGGCCCCGTGGCGAATGCAAATGGCATAAGCGTACGTCATATTTTGGTTGTTTTCTGCAATGGTAGGATTAATTGATGGGACGCATTAAAAGAACTAATGCAAGAATATCACGCATTAAAAGAACTAATGCAAGATAATAAACCAAGCAAAAGTCGTTGGAACACTTTCGAAAAACCACTCGGTTCTTTTCAAAAATAACTTTTAAATGCGGAGCTTGAGCCACTCTTTCTAAAAGCTATCTCGTTCCATAGATTATATCAAGTTCACTACGTTCACGGTTTTACCAAAACCATTCGTAGCCCTCCGTCGTTTCGCATGAATAGGCAATAGTATTCAAGCTATGTATGTTGGCCAAAGTCAAGGCATAGTGATTGGTAGCTATTGGGTGTTCATGTGTAGCATAGATAGATGCGTTGGTTTGGGACAGTCGTACTGCCATTTTGGCCAAAGTCAAGGGTAGGTACGGATGGATCCAAATTAACCTGGATAGTGACGGGTAGAACTTGACATGTGACTTATGATATTTTGGCCAAAGTCAAGGTCATAAGAGCATGGGGAAAAAATCCACATCGGGAGTTTCATAAGTACTGAAACTTGCTAGATTTGCATACCATTTGGAGTGTGGTGATTCTGGTAGGATTCCTTCAGTTTCGTCACGCGATGATATTTGGATCCCGATCCTACTGTGAGTATATGCTACTCCTCGGGAAATTTCTCACTAAACGATCAATGCTATAAACCTAGTAGGTGCCTAGAAAGGTGTTAGCGGGGCTACGCCCCCAGGGAAAAGAGGTTATTTAATTAAGAAACTTCGCGAAAGCGTTGGAAAACCTCCCTCGAAGTACCGACACTGGCCTGGCTGAACGGTTAAGCAAGTGTTGTGCGGTGGGATTGATCCCGACTAATTCTTCCTTTATGGTTTGAGGAGGGATTCGAGAGACAGTGGGAGCCATCCTGTTTAGAAAAATTAAAAACCATTCTAAACTTACAAGAGCATCGTGCTGAGTGTTTCTTCTCTCTCTCCTAATTGCAGCGACCAATCGACATGACTGGACTTAAGTTACTTCTAGATAAAAACATACTGACATGGCCAAACTACAAAGATTGGCTCAGGAATGTCAAAATGGCAATCACTTACGACAAGCTGGGGTATCTTCTTACCACCAAAGCTCCCCCTGTCCCAAGTCCCACCTCCAGCGTCGCGGATAAGGAAATCCGTAAGACCTGGGAGATTGATAGCGCGAAGGCCAAGTGCCTCGTACTTGCCTCGATGGACAACGAACATCAGAGGAGGCACGAGAATATGGACCTTGAATCCATATTTCTCCATACAAAAGAACTGTATGGAGAGCAATCTCGTATCGCAAGATACGAAGTGTCGAAGAAGTTATTTTCGACAAAGTTGGCCATCGGATCATCGGTAGCGGAACACGTGCTTAAGATGATTGGCTTCATTGAGGAGCTCGCGGAACTTGGAACCACGTTGGAGAATGAGCTCTATACGGACTTGATTCTCCAGTCCCTTCCTTCCACTTACACCCAGTTTATACTGAACTTCAACTTACAAGAAAAAGAGGTTGAACTTTCAGAACTCCTCAACATGCTGAGGAGCGCAGAGGGCACCCTACAGAAAAGTAGGGAAACATCCACTTTGTTTATAGGAGGATCTTCTTCTTTTAGGTCCAAGGCGAAAGCCAAAGGAAAGAAGAGGAAAGCCCCCGCCAAACCAAGGGGCGGTGTTAGTAAAGTGGATACGAAGGGAAAGGCAAAGGCAACAATGATAGCGGGGAAGCTTGTGGGTAAAGAAGAATGCTTCTATTGTCATAAGAGTGGACACTGGAAGAAATATTGCAGGGCTTGGAAGGCCAGGACACAGGAACTGAAGCAGGTTGCGGCTTCAGCTTCAGGTGTGTATGTTATTGAAAACTGTCTTTCAATAAACTCTACTTCCTGGGTATTGGATACCGGATCAGGATCTCATATCTGTAATTCTTTGCAGGCGTTGAGAAACCGTAGGGTTTTGAAGGCAGGTGACATGACCCTCAGAGTTGCAAACGGAGCTAGCATGGATGCTAAAGCCGTGGGGGACTATCACCTGGGAATGTCAGATGGACATGTTTTGGTTTTGCGTAATTGTTTTTTTTGTACCCAACGCAACTTGTAATATTATTTCTGTATCTTTGGTTTCTAAAGAAGGTTATGAATTTGCGTTTGTAAGTAATGTTGTAAACATTCACCTTAATCAAGTTCTGATTGGGTCAGGTACATTGAGCAATGGTATATACGTATTAAACCAACCACAGATTTTCAATGTCCAGAATACACACAAAAGAAAGTCTCCGGAAATCAATCAGACTTTCTTATGGCATTGTAGACTGGGTCACATCAATGAGAGAAGGTTGACTAAGTTACATACAGAAGGATATTTGGATCCGTTCGAATATCAATCGTATGCCACTTGTCAATCCTGTCTCAAAGGAAAGATGACAAAGACTCTGTTCACTGGACACGGAGTAAGAGCGAGCGAGCTCTTGGGACTCGTACACAGCGACGTATGCGGTCCAATGTCTACACATGCACGAAGCGGTTATTCTTACTTCATTACCTTTACAGATGATTTTTCAAGGTACGGTTATGTCTTCTTAATGAAACATAAGTCCGAAGCCTTTGAAAAGTTCCAGGAATATAAGAATGAAGTAGAAAAACAAACCGGCAAAAGTATCAAGATTCTAAGTTCGGATCGAGGTGGAGAATACTTAAGTGCCGAGTTCCTGAATTACTTAAAAGAGAATGGAATTCTCTCTCAGCTTACTCCTCCATACACTCCGCAACATAACGGTGTATCGGAGAGACGGAACCGGACCCTATTGGATATGGTACGGTCCATGATGAGTAACGCTGAGTTACCGCGATCATTCTGGGGGTATGCGCTAGAATCAGCTGCATACCTTTTGAACCGAGTTCCTACTAAGACTGTGCCTACCACACCATATGAAATGTGGTGTGGGAAGAGGCCCCATCTCGGTCACATTAAGACTTGGGGAAGTCCAGCTTTTGTTAAAAAGCAGCATGCGGACAAGCTCGAGGCACGCTCAGTACAGTGTAAGTTTGTGGGATATCCAAAGAATTCCAAGGGATATTTCTTCTACCGCGAAGAGGAACAAAAAGTTCTTGTTTCTCGTCATGCCCATTTTCTAGAACACCAGTTCTTAGAAAAGGAAATAAGTGGGAGCGCAGTAGAACTGGAAGAAATTCCAGAACCACGAGCTATTACTGAAAGCTTAGTGGAACCAGAGGGTTCAAAAGAACAGGACATTCCTACGCCGCTCCGCAGGAGTAGTAGGCAGTCTCATCCGCTCGAGAGATACTACGGTTTTCTCATAGACGGGGATAGAGAGGATTGCATCATAGATTATGATGAGCCTACTAGCTTCCAGCAGGCCGTTCAGAGCGTTGACTCGGTAAAATGGCTGGATGCAATGCGGACCGAAATGGAGTCCATGTACACCAACAAAGTATGGACGTTGGACATTGCTCCAGATGGGGTAAAACCCGTAGGATGCAAGTGGATCTTCAAAAGGAAGATTGGTGTAGATGGACAGGTTGAGACCTATAAAGCTAGACTTGTTGCAAAGGGTTTTCGTCAAAGACCTGGTTTGGACTATGACGAAACCTTTTCTCCAGTGGCTATGCTGAAATCCATTCGGATCCTTCTTGCCATTGCTACCTTCCACGATTATGAGATTTGGCAGATGGACGTAAAGACCGCTTTTCTAAATGGAAATTTAGAGGAGTGTGTCTATATGGATCAGCCAGAGGGTTTCATTCAGAGTGGGAGCAGCGGAAAGGTGTGCAAGTTGCTTAAGTCCATTTATGGACTAAAGCAGGCATCGCGGAGTTGGAACATCTATTTTGATGAGACGGTCAAGGAATTTGGCTTTATCAAAAATCCAGATGAACCATGCATCTATAGTAGATTTGTAGCGAGAACTGTAGTATTCCTCGTTTTATACGTGGATGACATTCTCTTAATAGGAAATGACATTCCTATGCTACAATCTGTCAAGGGGTTCTTGTCACACAGGTTCTCCATGAAAGACCTGGGTGATGCCTCATACATCCTGGGGATCCGGATCCATCGTGATAGATCCAAGAGGATATTAGAACTTTCTCAGTCCAGGTACATCGACACCATACTGAAAAGATTCAGTATGGAAGATTCCAAGCGCGGTAACCTACCGGCTTGTCACGGGATCACCCTCTCTAAAGAGATGTCTCCCAAGACTGATTTGGAGAGGGATCGCATGTCTATTATACCCTACGCTTCTGCGGTAGGCTCTATAATGTATGCGATGTTGTGTACCAGACCGGATGTAGCTTATGCACTGAGTGTGGTAAGCCGGTATCAGTCAAACCCTGGGGAGAAACACTGGATAGCGGTAAAGAACATTCTCAAGTACCTGAGAAGGACTAAGGAGATGTTCTTAGTGTATGGCGGAAAAGACCTCCAGATCGAGGCCTTTGCTGACTCCAGCTTCCAGAGTGACAAGGATGATTCCAAGTCCATGTCGGGTTTTGTCTTTACCCTCAATGGAGGGTCGGTGTGTTGGAAGAGTTCCAAACAGGAAACCGTTGCAGACTCGACGATGGAAGCGGAATACATCGCTGCATCTGATGCCCCAAAAGAAGCCGTATGGATGAGGAAGTTCTTGAAAGAACTTCAGGTGGTTCCGTCCATTGTTGATCCAATACCTCTGTATTGCGACAACAACGGGGCTATAGCTTTAGCGAAGGAACCCAGGTCCCATCAGAAATCCAGACACATCTTGAGGCGGTTTACCTGATCAGGGAGATCGTGGATCGCCAGGAGATCGAGGTTCGGAGGGTCGCTTCAGAAGAAAACACTGCAGATCCATTCACCAAGGCCTTGCCCCAGACTCAGTTCGAGCGGCTGATCGAGATGATAGGTCTTCGATACGCCAGTACATGGCCTTAGTGCAAGTGGGAGATTGTTAGTGTATATGCCCTAGAGGCCATTACTGTATCATACTAGTTTGTATATTACTTAATGGAAGCTTGGGATATTCACCTTGTATAAACAATCTTGCTCAATATAGTAGTATGCTACTTGGTTTGTTTCTACTTCAATGTGTACATGTGTTTATTTTAGTATATCACCTATACACATTAGTGGAGCCCTTAGGATCTTTGCTTGATTACCAGCGTTGTGATGGCAGTCACACTAGTGGGGGCTGGGTAATCTATAAGCACATCCTTATACAGGTCCCTAGTCGCAGGACTATCGAGACAGGTCATCGATACTCCGGAGTAGACTAGCGTATGCGCTTCTCATCCCAGTGTGGGAGATGGTCTGTCCCACAGCCATCAGTACGTCGTACTGGAGATAGTATACGGGTGCTCGTTGGGTTACGAGTACACTGGACAGGACTCGTCGGGAAATGACAGGTTGGTATTATACCTATCGTCAGTTATCAGTTCCCAGGTGACATGAGTACAGCTTAGTCCGCTGACTTGACACTGTCACTTCGCCTCGAGTGTGTTCCCACTGTACTTTGACTACTACCCTACCACGGCTCAAAGGAGTCGTGCAAACAGGTAGTGGTTGGTACAGTCCCGAAGCACTTGGAGTCAGTGACGGTTAGACAGGATTCGTCTCTCCCGGTATTGGGGGTTGACATCGCGCTGTGTCTAGGAGAGCCATTACACGAGTAGTCCCTGGCCAGGGCAATCGAGATATACTGGTAGGCTTCCAGTGTTATCTCAGGGTGTTTTGGGCTTCACTCCGACACGACTTGTACCGCTATTAGGGGACTGACGTTTACCGCCCCCTAGGCCCGCCATGCGATGTATCAGACGAACATACCGGACTGTACGGAGATTGTCACATTCAGACTCAGTACGAGTTCGGATGGGGTTCACCTCGTCAGTCTTCTTGTCGGCATCTACCTGGGGACCGTTATGCACAGCTAGTGCCGCTTGCAGTCTGTGGTTAAACCCACTGCCAGCGTAGTGTCGAGTCTTTAGAGTCCCACACAGAGGGCTATTCGCTTTTGGGCAAAACTGAGTAGAGGTCGCATAGTCTTGCGACAGGGTTCGTTCTCATCCGCGCACTTGTGCACGTTTGGAGTCCGGACGGATATTACTAGCCGGCTCTGGTTTGAGCCAGATACTAGTATATGTTTTGGGGTTAGTTTTATCTCATTGTGTTCATGTTCCTCGGAACAAGAATGCGGGTGTGTATGCACAGTTGTTTGAGGTGGAGGAAGAGGATTTTCATTAGGGTTTCGGAACGGGTGTGTATGCACAGTTGACAGTCGTCTTTTTCCAAACCCTAATGAATTTGTGATATATCAATTAATAATATTAATTAAATGAAATTGTGTCATGGTTGGGTTTGTTGACTTGTTGACCAAGGTTGACTTGTTGACCATGGTTGAAAGTTTGACCATTATCATTACATATCAAAGATGCTCTTTGATTCTAGCAAAATCATTTAATGAATGTAATGATAATGGTCATTCCAAACCATCCATCAACTATTTCATTTTTATTATTATTGTTAATTTGATAATTCTTTTCATTTTGGTTATGGTTGTAAAATGAGAAGGATATTATTCATTTCTATGATAACACTTCTCTCTCCTCTCTTCTTCTTCCCCCTCCTCTAGTTCAAGGAGACTCACTCTCATGTGTTGAGAAACTCTCTCCTTGAGATAAGAACACCCCAAAACCACTCTCTACTCACTCTAGGGTTAGAGGTTTAGCAAGCCAAAGATCCTAGTTCTCTCAAAGTTCGAGAAAGGAGCCCGAAGGTTGAACCCTCAGGTGGATCCATCTTTGACGGAAGAAGGCGACGAGGAAAGCACCATCCAAGCTCTACAAAGGTTTCAAGAAGAAGGAGTTCAAGTTAGGTATAACATCTTTTCCGAGTAACTAACTCTCTTTATCTTGGTAGCTAGTTTAGTTTAGAAAAGATCCCGACTTTTGTTAGTCCATGTTGCCTAATGCGCTAAAAATTTAATTTTTATACCGTTTCCGCCTCCCCGCAAGAACCGGGGTTGGCAACGTGGACTTATAGTGGTATCAGAGCCTAACTAAACTTAAACTAGCTAAGTAGTAAAGTGTATGGAAGTTCGATCGGAAAAATCACAAAAACCTAAACATCAAAAACCCTAATTTTCTGTTGAAATTTTTTGTGCTCAAAAGATAAAAAGTTTTACTCCTAAAATCGGCTCAGGGTTTTGTGAAGACACCCACCAAAAACGGTCGCCTGAATCCTTCAAACCGCCGCGTTTCCGCGGCAATGAGCATACATTTGCCGCGGAACCGCCGCCGTTTAGGCTCCTCTCACGACCGGGTTTGGTGCAGTGTTCTTCTGGTAGGGTTTTGGGATTTTTAAGATGGTTTATATGTTCCCAGGTTTTCCAGAAAAGAAATTTGTTTTTGGGGTCCTATAAATCCGTATTTTTGGATCGAACTTCACTATACTTTGACTAATATGTTATATCTGTGATGTTTGTATGTACAACTATGAATATCCCAAGCTTCCATTAAGTAATATACAAACTAGTATGATACAGTAATGGCCTCTAGGGCATATACACTAACAATCTCCCACTTGCACTAGGGCCATGTACTGGCGTATCGAAGACCTATCATCTCGATCAGCCGCTCGAACTGAGTCTGGGGAATGGCCTTCGTGAATGGATCTGCAGTGTTATCTTCTGAATTTACTCTCTTCACCTCGACCTCCCGGCGATCTACGATCTCCCTGATCAGGTGAAACCGCCTCAAAATGTGTCTGGACTTCTGATGGGACCTGGGTTCCTTCGCTAAAGCTATAGCGCCGTTGTTGTCACAATACAGCGGTATTGGATCAACAATGGTAGGAACCACCTGAAACTCCGTGAGGAACTTCTTCATCCAGACAGCTTCCTTTGCAGCATCGCAAGCAGCTATGTACTCCGCTTCCATAGTTGAGTCAGCAACGGCTTCCTGCTTGGAACTCTTCCAGCAAACCGCCCCTCCATTGAGGGTAAAGATATAACCCGACATGGACTTGGAGTCATCCTTGTCACTCTAGAAGCTGGAGTCAGCAAAGGCCTCAATCTGGAGGTCTTTTCCGCCATACACCAAGAACATCTCCTTAGTCCTTCTCAGGTACTTGAGAATGTTCTTTACTGCTATCCAGCGTTTCTCCCCTGGGTCCGACTGATACCGGCTTACAACGCTCAATGCGTATGCTACATCTGGTCTGGTACACAACATCGCATATATTATAGAGCCTACCGCAGATGCGTAGGGTATAGATGACATGCGAGCCCTTTCCAAATCAGTCTTGGGAGACATCTCTTTGGAGAAGGTGATTCCGTGACAAGCCAGTAGATTACCGCGCTTGGAATCTTCCATACTGAATCGTTTCAGTATGGTGTCGATGTACCTGGACTGCGAAAGTCCCAACATCCTCTTAGATCTATCACGATAGATCTGGATCCCCAGAATGTAGTTGGCATCGCCCAGGTCCTTCATGGAGAACCTCTGTGAAAAGAATTCTTTGACTGACTGTAGCATAGGAATGTCATTTCCTATTAGGAGAATGTCATCCATGTACAAGACGAGGAATACCACAGTTCTCCCTACAATCTTACTGTAAATGCATGGTTCATCTGGGTTTTGGATAAAGTCGAATTCTTTGACAGTATCATCAAAGCAGATGTTCCAACTCCGCGATGCCTGCTTCAGTCCATAAATGGACTTGAGCAACTTGCACACTTTACCGCTGCTCCCACTCTGAATGAATCCCTCCGGCTGATCCATATAAACGCACTCTTCTAAATTTCCATTTAGGAAAGCCGTCTTTACGTCCATCTTCCAGATTTCATAATCGTGGAAAGCGGAAATGGCAAGAAGGATCCGAATGGATTTGAGCATAGCCACTGGTGAAAAGGTCTCGTCATAGTCCAAACCAGGTCTTTGACGAAAACCCTTTGCAACAAGTCTAGCTTTATAGGTTTCAACCTGCCCATCTACACCAATCTTCTTTCTGAAGATCCATTTGCAGCCTACGGGTTTTACCCCTTCTGGAGCAAAGTCCAAACTTTGTTGGTGTACATGGACTCCATCTCGGTCCGCATTGCATCCATCCATTTACCGAGTCACCGCTCTGAATGGCTTGCTGGAAGCTAGTAGGCTCACCATAGTCAATGGTGCAATCCTCTCTATCCCCGTCTATGAGAAAACCGTAGTATCTCTCGGGCGGATGAGACTGCCTACTACTCCTACGGAGTGGCGTTGGGATGTCCGGTTCTCTTAAAACTTCTGGTTCATCCAAGCTTTCAGTAATAGCCTGTGGTTCTGGAATTTCTTCCAGTTCTATTGCGCTCCCACTTATCTTATTTTCTAAAAATTCAGTTTCCAAGAAGCGGTCATGACGAGAAACAAAAACCTTTTGTTCCTCTGCGTAATAGAAAAGATACCCCTTGGAGTTCTTTGGGTATCTCACAAACTTACACTGTACTGAACGTGCCTCGAGTTTGTCCGCATGCTGCTTTTTAACAAAAGCTGGACACCCCATGTCTTAAAGTGTTTAAGACAGGGTTTCTTCCCACTCCACATCTGATATGGTGTGGTAGGCACTGACTTAGTAGGAACTTGGTTCAAAAGATATGCAGTTGTTTCTAGTGCATAACTCCAGAAGGATCGCGGTAACTCAGCCTTACTCATCATGGAACGAACCATATCCAATAGGGTTCGATTCCGCCTTTCCGATACACCGTTGTGTTGTGGTGTGTATGGAGGAGTAAGCTGAGAGAGAATTCCATTCTCTTTTAAGTAGCCCAGAAACTCGGCACTCAAGTATTCACCACCTCGATCAGATCTTAGTGTCTTGATACTTTTTCCTGTTTGTTTTTCAACTTCATTCTTGTATTCCCGAAATTTCTCAAAGGTCTCGGATTTATGCTTCATCAAGAAGACATGTCCATACCTAGAGAAATCATCTGTGAAAATAATGAAGTATGAATAACCACTTCGCCCATGTGTAGACATTGGACCACACACGTCACTGTGTATGAGTCCCAAGAGCTCGCTTGCTCTTTCTCCGTGTCCAGTGAACGGAGTCTTTGTCATCTTTCCCATGAGACAAGATTCACAAGTGGCATAAGACTGGTACTCGAACGGATTCAAGTATCCTTCTTTATGTAACTTTGTTAACCGTGTCTCATTAATGTGACCCGGTCTACAATGCCATAAGAAAGCCTGATTTAATTCTGGAGACTTTCTTTTAAGTGTGTTCTGGACACTGAAAATCTGAGCTTGATTTAATACGTATATCCCGTTTTTTAATGTACCTGACCCAATCAGAACTTGATTTAGGTAGATGTTGACCACATCGCTTACAAAAGTAAAATCATATCCATCCTTAGAAAGTAAGGATACAGATATGATATTACAAGTCACACCTGGTACATAAAAACAGTCACGCAGAATCAATATCTGCCCAGTTGTCAGTCCAAGATGATACTCCCCTACGGATTCAGCGTACATGCTCATTCCGTTAGCAACCCTGAGAGTCATATCACCTATCTTGATAACCCTATGGTTTCTCAGAGCCTGTAACGAATTACAGATGTGAGATCCTGATCCGGTATCCAATACCCAGGAAGTAGGGTTAACTGACATACATTTCTCTATTACAAACACACCCGAAGCCAAAGCCACAACATACTTCGAATCCTGGCTACTGGCTTTGCTAGCCCTGCAATTCTTCTGCCAATGTTCATTCCCGTAATAATAGGAACGTCCCTCTTTTACTACATCCAGTCCCGAAACTTTTGCCCTTCCATTTCCTTCAATTTCCCTGGTTTCCTTCAGGGTAGAAGGTAGAGACTGTAGAATCAAGTCAGCATCTGACCCGTTCTTCAACGTGGTCTTCAGGTCCGTGAGGTCAAAATAGCTGGTCTCTGTAAGGACGTTGACCCCTACAGATGACCCGATAGCCAACCTCGCTGGAAGCAATTCGTTCGAGGTCTCATATCTTGCGATACGAGATTGCTCTCCATATAAATCTTTGTTATGGAGGAAGATAGAAACTAAGTCCATCTTCTCGTGCTGCCTCTCGTATGCACCATCAACTGAGGCTAACACGAGGCACTTGGCTTTCGCACAGTCTTTTTCCGATGTCTTGCGGATATGAATATCCGAGACAGGGGAAACTGGACCTGAGACGGCAGGGGTTGGATCAGTCAAGAGGTGTCCCAGCTTGTCATGGGCAATAGACATCTGGACAGACCTTTTCCAGTCATAACAGTCAGATTCAGTCATTTTATTATCTAGATGTAACCTAGGTGTGGTCACTGGGTCGCTGCAATTAAGAGAGAGAGAAGAAAACACTCAGCATGATACTCTTGCAAGTTTAGATTGGTTTTTAATTTATCTAAACAGGATGGCTCCCACTGTCTCTCGAATCCCTCCTCAAACCAAAAAGAAAGAATTAGTTAGGAACAATCTCACCGTACAATACTTGCTTAACCGTTCAGCCAGGCCAGTGTCGGTACTTCGAGGGAGGTTTTCCATCGCTTTCGCGAAGTTCCTTAATTAAGTAACCTCTTTTCCCTGTGGGCGTAGCCCCGCTAACACCTTTCTAGACACCTACTTGGTTTATAGCATTGATCGTTAAGTGAGAAAGTTCCCGAGGAGTAGCATATACTCACAGTAGGATCGGGATCCAAATATCATCATGTGATAAAACCGAAGGAATCCTACCAGAATCATCACTCCAAATGGTATGCAGCACTAGAAAGTTTTAGTTTCTTTAGAAACTCCCGATGTTGATTTTTTCCCCATGCTCTTATGACCTTGACTAAGGCCAACAAATCATAAGTCACATATCAAGTTCTACCCGTCGTTGTCCAGGTTGATTTGAATCCACCCGTATATACCCTTGACTATGGCCAACAAAGTAATACGACTGTCCCAAACCAACGCATCTATCTATGCAACATATGAATACCCACCAGCTACCAAACACTGTGCCTTGACTAAGGCTAACAAACACAGCTTGAATACTGTTGGATATTCATATGAAACGACGGAGGGCTACGGATGTTTTTGGCGAAACCGTGAACGTAGTGAACTTGATATAATCGATGGAACGAGATAGCTTTTAAAAGGAGTGGTTCAAGCTCCGCGTTTAAAAGTTGGTTTTTGAAAAGAACCGAGTGGTTTTGAAAGTGTTCCAATGACTTTGCTTTGGTTTATTTCCTTGCATTAATTTTAATGCGTCCCATCATTTAAACCTACCATTGAAGAAAACAACGAAAATATGACATACGCTTATGCCATCTGCATTCGCCACGGGGTCCCGTCATCACCCGTTAGGTTACTTAACTAACGACAAAGCGGGGGCTGGACTAGCGCGGATGCAAAACATAAGCAACGCCTAAATAGATATCATATATAGATATATACATTCGTCAGATGCAATGATAGCCATTCCAGATCATAGATGAACACTTTGGATATACTAGGAATCCGCGTTTCGTTCGAGCCTGCAACGAAAGACGGATTGCACGGTCGCGATGAATAGCCAAACCCCACCCTAGACCACTACGGGTGCGGCAAACTACCCGCCAAGTACCCGAAGTGAAGCAATCTCCCTCAACAACGTGAGTAGGCCACTCGGCACTTCGAGATACCCGGTAGTTTGTGCACCCCACCTTAGGTCTATCCTAGGAGCAAAAACAGTAAAAAGAAATAATATACAATGGCGGCTACAACCTCATCCCGGATGTGCGGCCATAAAATAATATTACATCAATTACAAATTTTACATTGAATGAAAGAAAAAACAAACTCTCATCTCACATCCCCGGCTATTCATTCGCGACAATCTAACGAGTTCATATACACAAACCATCAACATTACAGATCACAGAAATGTATAACCCCCACTAATCGACGTATACCGATTAGCATACGTTCAATACATATATTACATCACAGATAAAATCCATTAGCCAAAGTGTACGGAATTTCGATCAAAATACGGATTTGTAACCACCCTAAACACAAATTTTTTTTCTGGAAACTCTGGGCGGAAAGAAAATATACTAAAAATCCCAAAACATCCAACTAAGAACACTGCACCAAAAACGGTCCACGGCCGAGTCAACTCGGCCGCGGATCCGCGGCAAGAAGCGTGTTCTTGCCGCGGTTCCGCGGCGCTTTGACCGAGTCACTGGATCATTTTTGGTGGGTGTTTTTAGAAAACCCTAAGCCAATTTTTCATGTATGTTAAATAAGTTTTAAAGCAGTATAAGAAATCGGCAGAAAGTTGATTTTTCCGGACATGTTTTGCTAATTTTTTCCGATCGAGATTCTAAATACTGTGCTAACATGCTAGTTTATATTTAGCTAGGCTCTGATACCACTGTAAGTCCATGTTGCTCACCCCGGTTCTTACGGGGAGGCGGAAACGGCGAAAAACATTTTTTTGGCGCAAAGGCAACATGGACTAAAAGAAGGATCTTTGCTAAACTACAAACTAGCAAACTACAAAAGGTGCTATCTACTATGCCATAGAGATTATACCTCACGATACCGGTCCTTCGGGTATTCTCTCCGCTGTCATGCTCGTCCATCCAAGCTCCGAGAATCGATCCGGATCTTGATCACCTCCGCGGCCTTCTTGAGTCGAAGACGATCCACCCGAGAGTTGTGCTCCGAGCTCCACCTCGAGCCGAGGCAACTAGGGAAACAAGATCGCTAGTCTTGATGTCCTGGGTAGTGTAGAAGAGATAGATGGATGTTTTTGTCAACTAGGATCCTTTTTCTCTCAACACATGAGATCAAAGGAAATTTTCAAGAGGAGGAAGATGAAGCTAGCAACCATGGAGCTTTCTCATTTTTTTTTCAAGAGAGAGAGTGAGAAATGAATTATGAACTAAAGAAAATGAACCATGGTTGCAATAATACACCAACATCATCATGACTAATATTTTCAAGATAAAGTTGATGGCAACAATTGACTTGACCATTTTCATATCCAAAAATAAAAAGAAAACCAAAGAAAACTCTAGACCTCTCATGAAGGTCCAAGTCAACTTTGGTCAAATGGTCAACAAAGTCAAGTATGGTCAAATGGTCAAAGAAATTAGCCATCACAAAATTATCACTAAAAAGATTAGTAAATAATGTCCCCGGCTCATAATGGTTTTGACCGAACGAACTGCCAAAACCCTAATGAGTCCGCCTCATTATGGTTTTGACTGAATCAACTCTCAAAACCCTAATGAGGCACCTCCTTCCTCTTCGCTCCTCACAACTGCGCATACACACCCGCATCCGCATTCCGTAGAATGCGAATGTACAGAAGACAAAACAAATCCATCCGTGCAATACTAGGATCCGGCTTAAACCAAAGCCCACTAGTATTGCCTGCCCGAACAGCATACGCACACAAGTGTACGTAAGTGATCGTAGCCCTGCCGTAAAACCATACGGCCTCTACACCTTTCGCTCAGTGCAGGGAAACTCTCTGTGTGGGACTCTAAAGACTCGACACTACGCTGGCAGTGGGTTTAACCACAGACCGCAAGCGGCACTAGCTGTACGTAACGGTCCCTAGGTAGATGTCGATAAAAAGGCCGATGAGGTAAACCCATCCGAACTCCTACTGAGCCTGAATGTGACAATCTCCGTACAGTCCGATCTGTTCATCTAAGAATATCGCATGGCGGGCGTAGGGGGTGGCGAACGTCAGTCCCCTAATAGCGGTACAAGTCGTGTCGGAGTGTAGCCCAGAACACCCTGAGATAACACTGGAAACCTACCAGTATATCTCGCTTGCCCTGGCCAGGAATGACTATGTGTAATGGCTCTCCTAGACACAGCGCGATATCAACCCCCAATACCGGGAGAGACGGATCCTGTCTAACCGTCACTGCCTCCAAGTGCTTCGGGACTGCACCCAAGTACTACCTGTTTGCACGACTCTTTTGAGCCGTGGTAGGGTAGTAATCAAAGAACAGTGGGAACACACTCGAGGCGAAGTGACAGTGTCAAGTCAACGGACTAAGCTGTACCCATGTCATCTGGGAACTGATAACCGACGATAGGTATAATACCAACCAACAGTTCTCGACGAGTCCTGTCCAGTGTACTCGTAACCTAACGAGCACCCGCATACTATATCCAGTATGACGTACTGATGGCTGCGGGACAGACCATCTCCCCTGCTGGGATGAGAAGCGCATACGCTAGTCTACTCCGGAGTATCGATGCCCTGTTTCGATAATCCTACGACTAGGGACCTGTATAAGGATGTGCTTATAAATTACCCAGCCCCTACAAGTGCGACTGCCATCACAACGCTGGTAATCAAGCAAAGATCCTAAGGGCTCCACTAATATGTATAAGCAATATGCTAAAAGAAACACATGCACATATTAAAGTAGAAACAAACCAAGTAGCATACTACCATTTTGAGCAAGATTGTCTATATAACTGTGAATATCCCAAGCTTCCATTAAGTAATATACAAACTAGTATGATACAGTAATGGCCTCTAGGGCATATACACTAACAGGATCTATTTACCGACTACCTCTGCCCCACTAGTATGATCTGCATCATAATCCTGGTAGTCAAGTACTCATCCTAAGGGCTTTATCAACATGTAATAGAAAGGCAATAAGTGTACATGTTAAGATAAAGAGCAACCAGATAGCATACTATCATGTCAAGAATGAAAGTCTTCCCTATATATATCCAAGCATCCACTATAATATATAACGCATGTACAGTAATGGCCTATAGGGCATACATATAACTAACAATCTCCCACTTGCACTAAGGTCATTTTTTGTAGTATCTCATACACAACGTCCTATAGAAGTCTCCCTATGGAAAGGTCTTAGTGAGTGGATCCGCCATGTTATCCTTCGTGTCAACTCTTCTGACCTTGATCCCCTGGAGATCAACCATCTCCCTGATCAGGTGATACTGTCCTCAGAATATGTCTGGAACGCTGATGGGACCGGCATTCCTAGGCTAAAGCCACAACTCCATTGTTGTCACAATAACAATTATTGGACGCTCAATTGTAGGAACCATTTTCATCTCATGAACAAGAATTATCTAGACAATCTTTTTGGTAGCATCGTTGGTAGCGATGTATTCAGCCTTTATCGTCTAGTATGTCACGGTATCTAGCTTGGAACTCTTCCAACATACCGTCCCTCTACTGAGGGTAAAGACAATGCCTGTGACTAACTTTCAGTCGACCTTATCACTCTGGAAGCTCGAACCAAGAACATTCTTTTAGTGCTTTTCAAGTACTTAAGAATGTCCTTCACAGTTGTCCAGTGATTCTCCTAAGATCCGATTGATTCCCAATCACTACACCTAGTGAGTCAGCTACATCTGGTCTGGTATATAACATCGCATACATGATAGAGCCTACTGCCGAAGCATAGGGTATCCCTTGCACGCGAGCTCTCTCCAAATCCGTCTTGGAAGACATCTTTTTGGAGAGAGTGATTCCTGAGTAAGTGGACAAACCACCACGCTTAGAATCCTGCTTACTAAACCCCTTTAGTATGGTGTTAATGTACCTGGATTTGGGACACTCCTAATATCCACTTAGATCTATCATCATAGATCATAATCCATAAGATGTAGTAGGTATCATACAGATCTTCCATGGAGAATTCCCGTGATAAGAGGAGCTTGACCGAGTGTAGCATAGGAAACCATTTCCTATCAAGAGTATGTTATCTACGTACAATACGTGGAAGAAAACTATATTCTCTACCACCTTCTTGTATATACAAGGTTCATCTATCTTTTTGATGAAGTCAAACACTTTGACTGCCACATCAAAGCAGATGTTCCAACTCCGCGATGCCTGCTCAATCCTGATGGACTTAAGCATAGCTTTGAAAGTTTCAACTTTTCCATCCACACCAAGAATCTTCTCAAGATCCATTTGCTCCCAATGGGTTTTATCCTTTCAGGTGCAACATTCAAAGTCATACTTTGTTGGTGTACATGGATTCCATTTTTGATCGCATAGCATCCAGCCATTTCACAGAGTCCACACTCGTGATGGCCTGCCTGAACCTGGTTGGGTCATCATCTACCATGATGCAATCCTCGCTCCCACCGTCATCGAGGAAACCGTAGTAACTCTCAGGTGGATAAGGAACCCTTACCAGATTCGCGGAAAGGCTGAGGTTTGTTAGAGACTATTGAATCCTTTGCTTCCACTAAATTATCAGCTGTTAGTTTGTCAAGTTGAAACTCCTTCCAGTTCTACCTTATGACCACTAATTTCTTCATAAGAAATTCCTTTTCTAAAAAGGTGGCATGCTGAGAAACAAAACACCTTTTGCTCCTCAGTGTGGTAGAAGATACTCCCTCGCAAATGTTTGGGATATCATACAAACTTATACAGAACTGACATTGTCTCGAGTTTGTCCGGATTCTGCCTTTCAGCATAGGCCGAACAACCTCATATCTTAACTCGTTTAAGACATGGTCTCTTCCCATACCATATCTCATATGGAGTGGTAGGCATTGATTTGGATGGAACCCCATTCAATAGGTATGCAGCTTCTCAAGTGCATAACACCAAAAGGAAACAGGCAACTCAGCAGTACTCATCATAAAGCGCGCCATATCTCATAGGGCGCGATACCTCTGTCCCGATACACCGTTGTACTGTAGTGTACTCGAAGGAGTAAGCTGAGAGAGAATCCTATTCTCTTTTAAATAATCCTGGAACTCCATGCCCAAGTATTCTCCTCCTCGATCACATCGAAGGACTTTAATACTTCTACCCGTCTGGTTCTTAACATCAGGCTTATATTCCTTGAATTTCTCAAAAGGTTTCAGACTCGTGCTTCAACAGGAACACATGTCCGAATCTTGAAAGATCGTCGATGAATGTAATGAAGTACAAAGAACCAACCCTGACATTTGTAGACATAGGACCGTATACATCATCATGTATCCGTCCCAAGAGTTCAATAACTCTTTCTCCATTTCCAATAAACGGAGTATTGGCCATTTTACCTTTGAGACAAGACTGGCAAGTATCATAAGATGAAAATTCGAACGATCCTCATATTCATCCTTATGTAACTTAGCTGGTCATGTCGCATTGATATGACCTAGTCTACAATACCACAAGATAGATTCGTTCATTTCTGAACCACTCCTCTTGTGTGTGTTCTACATACTTTGAACTGTGGTTTGATTTATAACATATATGTCATTTCATAACGTGCCTGATCCAATCAACTTTTGATTAAGGAAAATGTTCACAACATTATCCATCAATACAAATTATATCCTTCTTTAACTTATTAAAGAAAATGATGTAATGATGTATATCAGGTTCGGTATCTAATAACATTTGTTCAGATCAATGTATTAATACAATGTGATATTTGCCAACTGGTTTGGCTACAACAATTGCATCATTCTCTAACACTTAGAGACATATCACTCCTTCCCAGTTCTCTACCTTTCTATAGCCCATGTAACAGATTACATATGTGGGATCCTGATCCGGTATCTCAGACCTAGGACGTAGAGAAAACTGAGAAACAGTTCTTGGAAACGAACACACCCGAAGAATATGCATCAACATGCTTAGTCCTCGATTGGGTCGCGTGGAAATCCGGATATTTCCCTATTTCCTGCTCGGACTTATAATAAATATAAGATAGAGCGGGACCAACGTTTCCCAGCTCGGTATAATAAGCAGGTTCGGTCAATACATCCATATTATTATCTTGATTAAGGCGTGACATGGTCGCTACCAGGAGAGAGAGAGAAGAAAAACACTCTGTGTGTGCTCTTAAAAGATCATATTGGTTATTATTTTATCTAATCAGGTTGGCTCCCAATATTTTTATCAAATCTTCCTTCAAACCCTAAAAGGTAAGACTAGCCGGGATTAATTACGCCCTATAAGTTCGCCAATCTTTCGGCCAGGACAGTGTCGGTATTTTGAGGGAAGTTTCCCGTTCTTTTGCATGGACCTAATTAAAATAAACCTCGTTTTCCTAGGGGCGTAATGTAATGCCTTAGATTTCGGTTAGTGTTCGTTTAGACGTTAATGCGGGTTTACTGTAAAAAGTTTACCAATTCGGGTTCCTCACATTTTATAACATTTAATTAAAGCACGCACGTGTGCATGTTAATGTGAGGATTTGTTTGTGCTAATCTTGATCTTAGCAACCTTGACACTTAGCCATTTATCTAATCTTTGCTTTAACCCTAATCCAATCCTTGCCCTAATCCTAGATATTTGTTTGTGTGAGAGGAGATATTTGTTTTGGATGTGGTGAGGTGTGTGTGAATGCATTAAAGGAGAGTTAATGCAAAGGTTACACTTACCCCTCACCCTTAACCTCACCTCTCTCTCTCTTATCCTCATACACTCTCTCTCTCACTCTCTCACACTCATTTCCCTTCTCATTTTATTCTCTCTCACATTTACAAACTGAACACTCTCATTTCTTTCACCAATCCATCTCAAAAATTTCACAATCTCATCAAAAATCACATCTTTATCTTGGTTTTTCCTCTTGGATGCCTTGGAGCATGCAAAGCTTGGATCTTTGAGTTATTTTGTGTAACTCAAAGATGTGATTTTAATTAGCGATAGGTACATAGGTACATACACACATAATGACATAGCTACATGTATACCTTACTATACCTTTATGTTTACACATATATCTGGTTATAGCTACATGTTTACCTTTACTTGAAGTTATTTAGAATTGGAGAAATTAGGAACCGCATGATATTTTATATTAACTTGTTGCAGTTAATTCGCGGCTTTTCCTTTATATGCTTACATTTCAGTTTTATGTTGCATATATTATATTCATGGATTTTCGCATTGAGATATAGATTTTTCATGATGTTTTCTGGATTTGAGGACCGTGGTAGTTTCATGAAATTATGCATTATTTGAAAAACCCGGTTTCTCTTGATATGATATTTCAGCAGCCACCATGAGTTTTATCGGTTCTGATATATATACCCCATGCGATGAGCGTCGTGGGCCGTGTGAGGGTACATGGTGAGGCCCGGTACGGTTCCCCTCGGCAAGATGATCGACGGTCCATACCGATTGAGCCTGGAAGGTGGGCAAGTACCTACCGGTGACAGTACCTATGACTCGGCGGTTATCGTGGGGATACCGACGGGTGTCATGTATGTATGGATACGTCGAGAGGCGAGGGTCAGAGCTAGGCACTCGAGCTTTCGGTATAACGTATGATACGTACCTATCAGGGTGCTAGTTATGTTGACAACACCTGATAGATCAGCATTTCTGTGTCGATACTTGACACATTGTTTTCATGATATTTTACTCCTAAGTATATATAACAGTGGAATGGGACGCTGTTATATATGCATATATATATATATATTAGTGGAATGGGACGCTAATATATATGTATACATATAAATTCATATACATCATCATATTTATTCATGCAAATTTACATAGGATATTAGAAATTTACTTGATATTAGATTTGGGATATAGGAGATTTATTTGAGATTGGATATAGGATATATATGAGATTGCTGATTTTGTACATTCAGGATATATGAGATTTATTCGATATTGTACATTCAGGATTTGTGAGACATATATGATATGAGAGCCAATTTGGGGGCTGATTTGAGGAATTGTGATTTGGATTGTCTTGATGGATTTTGATCCTACCACGATGTCAGGATTCCGTGGAAATGACATGTTTCATTCCATACTCCACTTTTATTGTTTATGCACTGCTTCATGTATTAGTAATACCTGTTAGTGTACCTTTCATGACTGTTGCATTTACATACTTCATTTTATATGCATTGCTTCATGTGTTAGTTGTACCTGTTAGAGTACCTTTCATGACTGTTGCATATATATATTTTCATATCATTATTGCATGATTATTGCATACCGATTGTCATATATTATTGCTTCATGTATTAGTTGTACCTGCTAGTGTACCTTTCATGATTATTGCATTCATATGACTTTTACTGCTATTAGCTTACATATGTTAGATTCGCGCTATACGTGCATACTTGCAATTACCTGCATATGTTATTTACTATTCACGAGTTGGCAACTCACCCCCGTTGTGCCACAGTTTGTTTTACAGGTTGTTCCCCAGAGTAGTCGAGGCAGGCTATTCATCTATCTTATCATCTTTTGCTGCGGATACCGCATCGGCTCTCGGTGTGCAGTTTTGCTTTAGGTGGGTTTTGTGGTTATTCGTTGTTGTATTGTATATTCGTTGTATTCTTGTACTCTCCATCTACTACTTTCATGTTGACTTAAAGACTTGGTGTGAGTACGATATTGTATATTATTTTGTGACTTGGTTGTCTTTTATACAGTTTCCTTTCTATCGTCTTTTATTTCTTCGCTACGGCGTCGTATATCTGTTGTGGTGGTTGTTTTCCGTCTTTGGGCGTGTTTTTGCTCCCGTTTGGGGATGCTTTACTTATATTTATGTTGTACCCATTTTGGGGCTGGTTTTTACAAAGAAGGTGGTGCCAAAATTTTAAAGGAAATAAAGTTGGACTCTTTTAAAGAATTTGGGTTGAGATTTTAAATGTTTCAAAACTTCTATTATCAATTCTTACTACTTTTGATGGTTTAGATTGCTGGGTTTTCGGCTTACTTAAATTGCGTTACGCCTGTAGACGTTGCGTAGTTTAAGGGCCGTCACGTACCAATTTCGGGTCGTGAAAAAGTTGGTATCAGAGTGCTAGGTTTTATCTATCGGAGTGTAGGATGACCTTGGTATGATGGAGTAGGTAGCTTAAGCAGAGTAACGTAGTGTGTGTATGCCCGCGGCATACTCACGATGCGGTACTCCGCCTAAAGTGACCTAAGTACAAATTGCTTGAAATTCCTTCCTTGATGATTCATATCCTTGTGATTCGATTTCCATGTTCATATAGAATTTTATTTCCATTTATAGCCTTTGCCGCCGATGACTATGGGGACTCAGAGTGATGCAGCGAGGGCCGAGGTCAGGATTGACTCGGGTGGGACGAGGACTGACCAGGATGGCACGCTTGTTGCACAGGAGCAGACGGATCCGCCTTCGACAGATAGTATCGCTAGGCTTATGGCAGAGATGCAGGACTTGCGCCAGACGATGAGTTCATTGGTTGAGGCCATTCGAGCTCAGCGACAGGAGGTTGTCACCCCTGTTACCCAGTCGTTCCTTGCGTTCAGCATGCAGCATTCCATCACCTACACAGCACCAGTAGATGCAGCCCCAGTTGACGAGACACGTATTCCAGAGACTTTGAGAGTTCCGGAACAGTGGAGGACTCGTACCGGTGTACCATCCCAGAGACAGAGGCCTAGTCATCGAGACAGATTTTGTGACCGTTGCGGGAGTAGCAGAGGCTTGGGACGAGAGTAGTGTTAGCTAGATTAGCCGTTTGTTGTGTTAACTTTTGTCAGCGATTCTTTTGTTGCGCGACACGTATTTCGGTCGTGTGCCAATCGGATAGGAGATAGAGATTCGTCCGTCGTTTTGATCCTTCTACAGATGTTGGATTTGACGTTCTCCTGGGCACGGATTAGTTAGCTACGTGCTAGGCGTATGTGGACTACCGTGAGAAAACAGTCGGGTTTTGTTTTCCCGGTGAGTCGGTTCTTGTTGTGTAGGGGGACAGTGGTACCGCCTCTCACAGCTTGAATTCAGCCTTTTCGCTAGTCGGCTTATAAGGAAAGGATGTAGAGGATTCTTGGCGTTCATTCATGATACCGGAGCCACAGTGGGTTTGTTGGACCGGGTTCCTTCGTGCAAGAGTTTTCCGACGTTGTTCCAGATGAGCCGGCAAAGCTTAGGGAGCTTAAGGATCAGCTGCAGAGTTGTTTGTAGGAGGCCTGTGCGTCTGAGTGTTTCGCATTGGGGATCTCCTATTCTGTTCGTCAAGGAGAAGGATGGCAGTTTGAGGCTGTGTATTGATTGATCGTCGATTGAACTGGCTTACGGTGCGGATAGGTATCCTTTACCTCGCATTGACGATTTCTTGATTCAGCTCCAGAGTGCGAGACTTTTTCTAAGTTTGTTTGGGATCAGGTCATCATTGTTGCGGGTTCGAAGTGATGACATTCCGAAGACTGTCTTGTGCATGCTACGGGCTTTGTGTGTTTTGATGGTGTCATTGGACTCACCAATGCCCTAGCAGCATTCGTAGATATGATGAACCAGATTTGTTCTGGCCGTTCCTTGACCAGTTTATTATTGTGTCATTAATGACATTCTGGTCTATTCAAATGTATCATGAAGAATAGGAGCAGCACTTGAGGATTTGTTTTGCAGACATTGGGAGAGCGCCAGCTGTTTGCTAGATTCTCGGAGTGTTCCTTCAGGCTTGATTATGTTGACTCCTAGGTCTTGTAGTTACGGGAGACGGTTTTCGTATGGTTCCGAGGAAGATCGAGGCCGTACAGCTTTGGCCCAGACTTGTGTACGGGACGGAGGTCCCCAGATTTTTGGGCTTAGCAGGTTTTTACCACCGTTTCGTGCAGGATTGCTAGTGTATCGCTGCACCGTTGACTGGACTGACCGGAAAGGAGGTTCCTTTTCTTTGGACTGAGGCATGCGTGCGGAGTTTTCGGCAGTTGAAGACTCGGTTAACAACTGCATCAGTTCTTTCTTTGCCTTCTGGTTCGGGCGACTTTGTTGTTTAACTGTGATGTTTCGCGAGTGGGGCTCGATTTTGCGTTGATGCGGCATTATAGAGTTATCGCTTTTGCTTCCTTACATTTGGAGGAAGTACTAGCAGGATATCCCACTCATGATCTGGAGATGGCCGCGGTGGTCGTGCGTTGGAGATTTGGAGACACTACTTGTTCGGAGAGTCGTGTCAGATTTTCACGGGCTACCAAAGCTTAATGTACATCTTCCTGCAGCAGGTTTTGATTATTGAGACAGTCTTCTGCAGATTTACAGTTCTTGTGCGATCGTTGAGTACAGCTTAAGTTCGCCTCTACTGAGGGGACAGCTTGCTCATGTCCGCGCCCGTCCATTTTTCCTTAATCGCTTTCGCGAGGCACAGCCCACCGATGCTCGTTCGTCAGAGATACTTGAGCATACTCGGCTGGGTATATATTTGGAGTCCTTGATTTGTGACCAGATGTGCTACATTTAAGGACGCGTTTGTGTACGATACTATTGGGTAGAGACGTGAAATCCTAGAGTAGGCACATCAGTCAGCTTTCAGTGTTCATTCAAGTTCCAACAATTTGTAGCGTGACTTGTGAAATAGTTACGAGTGGGAAGGGATGAAGAGTGAAGTTTCGGATTTCGTTTCGAGGTGTCTGTCTTGTTGTGTGCTTTGGTTGAGCATCTGAGACCGGCTGGAGAGTTGCAACCTTTAACCGTTCCGAAGTGGGAATGGGAGCAGATCTCCACGAAATTCGTTATGGGTCTACCTAGGTTTAGTCAGGGTGTGACTCCATTCGGGAGTTTGTTGTCTGGTTATACTCGGTTTGCTCAGTTGTTCTTTGCTAAGTTTGTGCGTTGCACGGAGTTCCTTCATGGGTCGTATCCAAAGAGAGCACCCTGTTCGCTTGCCGTCTTGGGCAGGAGCTTCAGGAAGCCTTGGGTACTGGTTGAGCTTTAGCTCCATCTTTCCATCCGCAGGATGATGGTTTTGTGAGAGCGGGCTATACCGACTCTAGAGGATATGTTTATGCGTACGTACTAATTGTTGTCGGCGGTTGGGATCGTCACTTGCCATTGTTAGGGTTCTCCTTCGATAGCAGTTATCAGGAGGCACTCCAATTGGCAACCTTTAGGTTTAGTTGTTAGGTCGTGTCGATCTCCAGTCTATTTTTCTGACTCTGCATAAGTAGGATTTTTGGACCCCAGCTAGTCTAGAAACTTCGGAGATGATCCAGTTGGTTCAGGTCAGGATGAGAGTAGTCCATTGCAGACAGAGGTCTTATACCGACCGTGGTGGTCGTAGACTTGAGTTCGCAGTGGGAGATCATGTATTCCTACGGACTTTCCGATGAATGACGTGTTGAGTTTTGGGAAGCTTATCCCAGAATTGTAGGTCCTTTTAAGATCCTTAAAGCAAGTTAGTTCCGTTGCCTATAATTTGGCACTTCCGCCCAGATTATTGAGTATTCACCCCGTATTTCCTTGTGTCGATACTTTGTAATTACCTTCATGACCTTTCTCACATGATTCGGCATCAAACCATTTAGCTTGGGACGCGATCTTTTCGTTCACCGGCAGCCAATGGTGTTAATGGCTCGGCAGGTGGAGAAACTTCGGTCAAGGGTCTTGCCATCTGTGGAGGGTTTTCTTGGACGTAGCCGTATAGTGAGGTGATCACTTAGAAGGCTGCGAGCGAGAATTGGGAGTGTTGTACTCTTCTCCTTGAAGGTACGCTTAGTGAGAATTTTAAATTCGGTGACGAATTTTTATAAGGGGGGAGATTGTAACGCCTTAGATTTCGGATAGTGTTCGTTTATACGTTAATGCGGGTTTACTGTAAAAAGTTTACCAATTCGAGTTCCTCACATTTTATAGCATTTAATTAATAAATTATTTTTATTTGTTATGGACATGCACGCACGTGTGCACGTTAATGTGAGGATTTGTTTGTGCTAATCATGATCTTAGCAACCTTGACACTTAGCCATTTATCTAATCTTTGCTTTACCCTAATCCAATCCTTACCCTAATCCTAGATATTTGTTTGTGTGAGAGGAGATATTTGTTTTGGATGTGGTGAGGTGTGTGTGAATGCATTAAAGGAGAGTTAATGCAAAGGTTACACTTACCCCTCACCCTTAACCGCACCTCTCTCTCTTATCCTCATACACTCTCTCTCACTCTCTCACACTCATTTCCCTTCTCATTTTATTCTCTCTCACATTTACAAACTGAACACTCTCATTTCTTTCACCAATCCATCTCAAAAATTTCACAATCTCATCAAAAATCACATCTTTATCTTGGTTTTGCCTCTTGGATGCCTTGGAGCATGCAAAGCTTGGATCTTTGAGTTATTTTGTGTAGGTAATGATCTCTATCTGTTCTTTATGTAGTTATTGTGTTGTTTAGACTTTTAGTTTTAGTTTAGAATGTTTTAAGTTAAGTTTATGTGCAAATATCGTATTTTTAGTGTCATATATGACATCTATGATCTGCTGTGACCCGGAGATTTTACTAGAAAACCAAACAATGTAGTGGTGTTGTACCTAGGACCCTGAGCCATCACCTCAAAAATGAACCCTAGCAGCTCGGTTTTGGCCGGCGACTTCTGAAGGGCGATCTGGCGACCTCGGCCAAGGGGTGGGGTCTTGGGTTGGTTCTGGGTAGGTAGCTGTGTATTGTGGTTTAAGTGTGTTTGGTCTTGTTTGGTTGTTGAGTTTTCTCAGTATGCAAAATCTGGGATCACCTAGGTAGTTTCTTGTGTTTCGTTTATGCGCGATACGTTATACGACACGGATCGTGCACTTTTTGTGGTTTTGCTCTTAGGTTGTTTTCGTCGTTTCGCTACGCATGTTAGCCACAATACGGACACTTGAGAGTAAGTTTTGTATTG
Source organism: Agapanthus africanus (assembly GCA_030015575.1). Classification (NCBI taxonomy): domain Eukaryota; kingdom Viridiplantae; phylum Streptophyta; class Magnoliopsida; order Asparagales; family Amaryllidaceae; genus Agapanthus; species Agapanthus africanus. The sequence goes on from JASDDO010000012.1 coordinate 409,540,879, forward strand.
TTGCGTCGGTCAAATGTAGTTTGTACGTGTTTTGAGTCTATTACTAATATACACTTGTTTTATCGTTTTATTGTTTTAGGTTCGCAGGCGGGGACTTCGGACGCTGCGACAAGGGGAAAACAGGTGGTAGGATTCACTTAGCCAGGAGCGTTGGTGAGTAGATTTAACATCTACAGGGGAATCGCCCGCATGGCGTTATGCGTCTGGGCTAGAGATGACTTGACTTGTCGCATATTCTATTTCATATTTAGAATTACGCATACACTTTATTACTTAGATATTGTGTGCTTGGACTAGTACCCTTCGGACACTGCACTATTACTGACGGCTCATGTTGCACGAGCACTGATTGTATGCCACACACACCGTCAATAATTGCCATGTCACGCATAACCCACATATAGATATGATATTGTTTGGTTAGGGACATTGAGACATTGATTCATATTTCTTTCTGCATATGACTTATAGCATCCCTTTATACCTACATGCTTACACATATGCCTTGACATGCTTACATGCTAGATACCAGATACCTACAGGGTATTGTACCATTAGCGATAGGTACATACACACATAATGACATAGCTACATGTATACATTGCTATACCTTTATGTTTACACATATATCTGGTTATAGCTACATGTTTACCTTTACTTGATATTATTTAGAATTGGAGAAATTAGGAACCGCATGATATTTTATATTAACTTGTTGCAGTTAATTCGCGGCTTTTCCTTTATATGCTTACATTTCAGTTTTATGTTGCATATATTATATTCATGGATTTTCGCATTCAGATATGGATTTTTCATGATGTTTTCTGGATTTGAGGACCGTGGTAGTTTCATAAAACTATGCATTTGTTGGGGTCAAAATTTGCACCCCCGGTTGACCGAGTCAAAATCAAGGTCAACCCCAAGCCAGGTGGGCCCAAGCCCAGGTCAAGCGGGCTCATGCCCAAGTCGAGCCCGCGGCCAGCCTCCTCCATGCCAAAATATAGATCATGTAATAAATAATTTTTATGTAATTTTTTATACATGAATGTATGCAAAATGGGCATAAATCCAATATTTTGTAAGCCCATGGCTTATGTGCAAAAAAGAAATGGCACATGAGCCATGGGATGGGAAAAATGCCATTTTGCAAAGCCTAAGGGGCTATATGTAAATATGTAAGCCTATATAAGGTAAAAGGATGATGAATAAACCAATAGACTTTTCATTCTCTCAAAAAACCTAGGGTTTGTGCATCTTTCCCCTTTCTGAAGGTTCCAAACCTTCTTCTTTCTTTTGAATTAAATCAAGAGTTTTACTCTTCTTTTTTCAAAACTAAATAGTTTTTCACCATAAAACCCACAAAGGGGAACTTGGATCTACCATCAGATCTCAAAAAGAAGAGATTTTTAAAATCCCACATTTCTTGATCTTCAAGATCCGGCCAAACAAAGGAGGAAGAAGGAGACCCATCTCCAGAAACCACACTTTGGGGAAGAACTAGGGCTCAAGAGGAGAAGTCCTTAATCAGCTTCAAAACATTCTAGGATTTTAACTCCATATATATATATATATATATATATATATATATATATATATAATAGATATTTCCTTTCCGAAGCATAGCTTCTGGTTTTGGGACTAAAAGCCCTTTTTTTCTCGCCGGCGCCCAAGCGCCAAGCACCCACATGCCAACACGTGGCGCGCTGACGCTCGAGCGCCCTGCGCTCAAGCGTAAAGCGCCCACGTGCCGACACGTGGCGCGCTTATGCTCCAACGCCCAGCGCAAGCGCAAAGAGCCCACGTGCCGACACGTAGCGCGCTTGCTCTCCAGCGCAAAGCTCCCATGTGCCGACACGTGGCGCGCTTGCGCTCATGCGCCCAGCGCAAGCGCAAAGCGCCCACGTGCCGACACGTGGCGCGCTTGCGCTCAAGCGCCCAACGCTCAAGCGCAAAGCGCCCACGTGATGACACGTGGCGCGCTTGCGCTCAAGCGCAAAGCGCCCACATGCCGACACGTGGCGCGCTAGTGCCTAAGCGCACAGCACCTAAGCGCACAATGCTTAAAGTGCTGACCCCACGCATCCTTTGGATGCCCTTTCTCTTTCTTTTTTTTATATATATGTATATATAAATATACTCACACACACACATACTCTACAACACTCTCCCTCCCAAAAAAAATTTGGGCCAGGGCGCTGCCCCGCATCCCGCAAGGGGGTTGCTAGCCCCCTTGACCCCCAGCCCGCTATCCGGGTAGCGGGACCCCCGTAAAAACTCTGCGTGGCTCCCGATATATCCAAACCCCCTCCAAAACAAAACACACGTACACTGCACATTGAGTTCGCATGACCAGTTTAACCCGTCAATCAGAGGTTCTCTCGCTCCAAAGGCGAGGGGTAATTAACGGCAGCTTAGTACACGACTGCCGGAGATTCGGATCACCACAATCAATAAATCCCGGCCTACCCTAGGCAGGGGAAATCTGTAATACGCCTGACAAGCGCGCGCGTATTCCCATCTCAATGGGGTGACGAAAAACACCCTACAGCATTATTTGAAAAACCCGGTTTCTCTTGATATGATATTTCAGCAGCCACCATGAGTTTTATCGGTTCTGATATATACCCCATGCGAGGAGCGTCGTGGGCCGTGTGAGGGTACATGGTGGGGCCCGGTACAGTTCCCCTCGGCAAGATAATCGACGGTCCATGCCGATTGAGCCTGGAAGGTGGGCAAGTACCTACCGGTGACAGTACCTATGACTCGGCAGTTATCGTGGGGATACCGACGGGAGTCATATACGTATGGATACGTCGAGAGGTGAGGGTCAGAGCTAGGCACTCGAGCTTTCGGTATAGCGTATGATACGTACCTATCAGGGTGCCAGTCGTGGTGACAGCACCTGATAGATCAGCATTTCTGTGTCGATGCTTGACACATTGTTTTCTTGATATTTTACTCCTAAGTATATATAACAGTGGAATGGGATGCATATATATATATATATATATATATATATTAGTGGAATGGGACGCTAATATATATGTATACATATAAATTCATATACATCATCATATTTATTCATGCAAATTTACTTAGGATATTAGAAATTTACTTGATATTAGATTTGGGATATAGGAGATTTATTTGAGATTGGATACAGGATATATATGAGATTGCTGATTTTGTACATTCAGGATATATGAGATTTATTCGATATTGTACATTCAGGATTTGTGAGACTTAAATGATATGAGAGCCAATTTAGGGGCTGATTTCAGGAATTGGGATTTGGATTGTCTTGATGGATTTTGATCCTACCACGATGTCAGGATTCCGTGGAAATGACATGTTTCATTCCATACTCCACTTTTATTGTTTATGCACTGCTTCATGTATTAGTAGTACCTGTTAGTGTACCTTTCATGACTGTTGCATTTACATACTTCATTTTATATGCATTGCTTCATGTGTTAGTTGTACCTGTTAGAGTACCTTTCATGATTGTTGCATATATACATTTTCATATCATTATTGCATGATTATTGCATACCGATTGTCATATATTATTGCTTCATGTATTAGTTGTACCTGCTAGGGTACCTTTCATGATTATTGCATTCATATGACTTTTACTGCTATTAGCTTACATATGTTAGATTCGCGCTATACGTGCATACTTGAGATTACCTGCATATTTTATTTACTATTCACGAGTTGGCAACTCACCCCCGTTGTGCCACAGTTTGTTTTGCAGGTTGTTCCCCAGAATAGTCGAGGCAGACTATTCATCTATCTTATCATCTTTTGCTGCGGATACCGCATCGGCTCACAGTGTGCAGTTTTGCTTTAGGTGGGTTTTGTGGTTATTCGTTGTTGTATTGTATATTCGTTGTATCCTTGTACTCTCTATCTACTACTTTCATGTTGACTTAGAGACTTGGTGTGAGGACGATATTGTATATTATTTTGTGACTTGGTTGTCTTTTATACAGTTTCCTTTCTATCGTCTTTTATTTCTTCGCGACGGTGTCGTATATCTGTTGTGGTGGTTGTTTTCCGCCTTTGGGCGTGTTTTTGCTCCCGTTTGGGGATGCTTTACTTATATTTATGTTGTACCTATTTTGGGGCTGGTTTTTACATAGGAGGTGCTGCCAAAATTTTAAAGGAAATAAAGTTGGACTCTTTTAAAGAATTTGGGTTGAGATTTCAAATGATTCAAAACTTCTATTATCAATTCTTACTACTTTTGATGGTTTAGATTGCTGGGTTTTCGGCTTACTTAAATTGCGTTACGCCTGTTGACGTTGCATAGTTTAAGGGCCGTCACGTGCCAATTTCGGGTCGTGACACATAACCCCGTTAACACCTTTCTAGACACCTACTTGATCGGCTAATTGTAATGTGCAAAACTCTCTCAGGAGTAAATCTTACTCGCAGTGGGTATCGGGATCCAACTATCTCATAGAAGGTATGCAATTTCATTGCAAATTTCAACACTTGAAATTCCCGATAATATTTTACCCCTACCTTCCTATGACCTTGACGGAGGCCAACAAACCATAGGCTGCTAGTCAAGTTCAACCCGTACATTTTATGATTGAATTAAACCCACCCACACGACCCTTGACAGATGCCAACAAAGTCGCACGACTACCCTAATCCAATCTCATCTTATGTTGCAGATAAGCACTAGTTAGCTACCGCACACTACGCCTTGACGGAGGCCGACAAACGTAGCATGAATACTAAGTAGTACTTATCTGAAATGACGGAGGGCTACGACAGGTTTTTAAGAAAACCTTTTGCGTAATGAACTTGATATCGTTGTAGAATCGAGTGATTTTGAAAATGAGTGTTTTGAGGCTTTTACTGGTTTCGCCAAAGAAGTCACTCTCGGTGAAAGGATCTCGGCTCTTTCCTCATCGAATGAGGTGTTGGATATTTTACAAATACCACTATGCAAAACAAGAACTAAAAAGCTATCAAAAGACAAAACCGAGTGGATTGTAGTATCTGCTAGTTTCGCTAAAGAGGTCACTCCCGGTGAAGGGATCTCGGATCTTTCCTTATCAAATAAGGTGCTGGATATTCTACAAAGAATACCGCTATGCATAGCAAGAACTAGAGCTACCAGTTTTTTAAAACAAGTTTCTACAACATCTTTAGGTTTCTTTTATTTCATTAATCTCATTAATGAAGTCCCATCAATTATGCTTCCTAAGCATCATAGAAGAAACGAAAGCAACAATATTTATTATATATCATATATATATAATATAAGCATTCGTCTCAGAATATCAAGTGATCACATCACAGAATATCAGTAGCAGAAGAATACATATGAAATATTGGATATACTAGGAATTCCGTGTTTTAAATTAAGCCAATAAAAAACGCGGATTCCACGGTCGCGATGAATAGCCAAACCCACATCCCTAGACCCCTACGAGAGCGGCAAACAACCCTACCAATTCTAAAGTTAGGAGACCCGGTCTCGACTCCTCGATATGGTCTCCCACGGGACTCTAGAACCCGGTTACTTGTGCTCCCCTTCTTGGGTCTATCCTAATGCGGAAAAGTAAATAATATACATCAATTATGACATCATCCTCAACCCGGAAGTACCCCAATAAAAGAATATTACATACAACCTTTTACATGAATGAAAATGAAAAACTCTCATCTCACATAAAACCCCATGCTATTCAAAACACGACGATCCAATATAATATATCACAGCAACACATAACATCACATGTCATCAACGTAAGTAAATATGCGTATCCAAATTTTCGTTGACGTATAGCAACGAAACCGACGATACACCACATATTACACTTACGGTCGCAGAAAAGAAAGTAAAAAACTACAACAATTGGAATCCGCAACCACCTTAGACATCATAAACCCAATGTATCACATACATTGGATTTCATGCCTTACCAAATGAATTCCTTATACATCACATACCTAACAATTATAAACCCAGCATTTTAGTATCGATATTGAAAACACTTTTCAATAACAAGTCGGGCAATTCAACAAGTGTAACAACCCTAATTTTCCTATAAAAAAAAATTTCAAATATTTTTTTTTTCAAAATCCATAAATGGGTATTTTAGCCTGAGCACAAGATATAAGTAATTATTTTGCTTTTTAATTACAAGTTAAAAGAATGTAACAACTCCATTTTTAGTGTACAAAATTTGCTTAAAAATTAATGTATACTTGGAGTATTTACATTTTCTGTGACTGCTTTAAATAATTAAATAGCTCCATAATTACAAGAAGGAGCTTGTAGCTCATTGGTAATACCTTGCACTACTGAACCAAGCCACCAGAGTTCAAATCCCATACACCACATTATTTTCAATATCTATTTATTTTAAATTTTATAGAAGCCCAACAGTCAACACGTGATAACTCCCAAATTTTCCACTACACATGAAAAACTAAATATACCAGAGGCTACACCAGAAGATCCCCCACCTCCCTGACCTCCGACTCAGACGGCGGACCGGCCGACTCGGGACGGCGCCGCAGGCCAGACTCGGCCGGACGGCCGAGTCCCCAACAGGGAAAATATGACTTTTCCTCTTCTCATACCCCCTGCATACTTTAAATATTGAGATCATTTCCAGAGAGCCCATTAACACTCATTTACTCCGTTTTTAATACTTTTTCCTATATTTTATATTTTTTTAATTAAAACCCTTCATCTACCCTAACCCTAGCCTAACCCTATAAATACACCCCTACCCTCTACCCTCTCACCCCAAACTCTGAGCCAACTCTAAAAAATTGTCAAGAAAACTTGTGTACTTTGAAATCGAACACGAAGCGAAGCTACGACGAATTTTCCGGCGAACATCCGACGATCATTCTGGGAGCTCCCGGCGACGAAGCAACGCACCGGCGACTCCTCCCGTTCTATCTATTTCTTCTAGTTGTCCAAAACCTGTAAGTCTCATTTCTATCTTCCTTTTCTATTCAAAAAAATACGGATTTACAAAACCCGACGGAATCGGAACAAATCCGATTTCCGATTCACTTTCTTATAAAACTTCACTTCTCGTTAATACAATTATGCTTAAACTCTCTCATGTTGACTATTAAACACTAATCAACCAAATTGCTCAAGTTTTATTTCATAAAATGATGGTTATTTCAATTTATCGTATTTTTCACTTAAATACCACATTGTTTCAATTCTACATTTAACTCTATTAAACTTGCTATACCTTTAAGTAGATCACGATGTAACAACCTACCTCCTCATACACTCATACACAACATCACACGATACCCTCGAGAACCTAGAATACGAGAAAACAAACATTTTCATTTAAATACCCTTTTACTTAATAAAACCATTTCTAAAATATTTAGTATTGATACATCTTTATAAATAAATACCACTTATTATGAAAATAGGATAAGGTTGTGGGCATCAGTCCTTTATCTAAACCTGACTTTGTGGTGTCTAGACTAGGCAAGTGAGAAAGGTAACTTTAAAAGGCCCGTCTCACGGTGATTCGTGAGCGGATCCCTCCTTTCTTCACTTGTACTTACCTGGCTACAATTGGCGGTGAAGAGGCGATTTGAGCTATCTCACAACTTGTCTTTTTGGACTAGTTAGGAGCAGTCTAGTTGACTTAGGAGACTCTAGAACATAGAATACGGAAAACGACACTTTTTCATTTAAATACCATAATTAATAAAACCGTTTTTCTTAATGATTAGTATTTATACAAATCTTTGCAAAGTGCCGCTACAACCCATTTGGGGATCCCGTTTGGGATGGTGCGGATTATCGCACATCCTCGGGCTTAGTAGTGCGAGATTCAGACCTCCGCAATGAGCATTCGGTCTCGAAAGATTTAAAATACGACATCTTAAGAAAACGAGATTTCTAGAATATTATAAATATATACAAAAATTATTTTCATATAAATATATGTATATGTAACAATAATATATCTATTTTTGAAGTATTATAAATATTCCACTTTTTTTAAAAATCACAAGAATCAATTTTACACTAAAATACCATGAATTCCATACAATACCAATATTACAAATAAACACCTTTTATTATGGAAATAGGATATTTTCACTAGAAATATCACAATATAAAATTTACAATCATTACAACTCTAAAGACGATTAATAAATACTTGAGGTGTATTTTGAAAAATATATAAAAGTATTTTTACATAAAACCCCCTCAAGTTCTATAAATTACCCTAAGGACCATAGTAAACATAGGTTTAAGCGGAACCAATCTCTTGAGACACAGGGAGCGGGAGAAGTGGGTGCTTGTCTATCTAAGGTAGACAAATTAATAAAAACAATCAGGATTTCAATTTACTCTGCTGATTGTCTGACTCAGTTTGAGTCTCAGTATAATTTGACTTGAATATGATTCAAATACAATCTGCAATCTTCAATATTACAATTCAACATGAATCCAATTATCAATCTATACAACTTGACTGAACCGAACCATGGATATACATTCCATTTACATGGTTCTCCAGTTATTCCATTTACATGATTCTACGGTTACATCCGTTTACTGATATCATGGTTTCGGTCAGTCAATCAATCAATTATACAATCAATACAATTTACAAGACAAACAATACAATCAGAACACTACGGGGTTTAAGGGGTAGATTGGTACGGAAGGTGTTAAAAGTGGCACGAGATGGTAAGATTAAGACACCTAACCTATATTCCATTGCTGTTGTACCGTGCCCTCCGAAAGGCGGCGCACAGGACCGTGATGTCCTGAGGCTGAGATTCGGGGCAGATGCTATTTGGTTTTATCCGTCCACCTCTCCGAAGATGCCAAGTTGATTTATGGCACCGTGTATCGGAGGTTTAGACGGATGCGGCCGATGTAGCAGATTTCATCAGATTCCCCCTCGCTTGAGGGGTTTTTGATTGTGGGGACGCTCTTCCCTGCAGGCGCAAGCCCTTGCAGTTAATTACGCTACTGCATCGCGGTAACAACTTTCTCCTTCTCCAGAATTTCACTTCGTGTCGTGTGTGTTTTGTTTGTGGTTGCCCGTGGATTGTATACGGAGACTGAGTAATGCCGTCGCCCGTAGGACGTGGATTAGTCCAAATCCGTATTTACTTAGATTTGGGTTTGGTATTTTAGTTTAAGGATATGTTAGCCATGTTTAGGCTAAGATCGACTTAAACGTTCGTTAAGGATACATTAGTCTTGTTTGGGACTAAGATCGACTTAACGTAGTGATATATGGCCATCAGGACTCGTCACCTCTCTGACGTCGTTGAAGGATTACGACGACAGGTGTCAGAGGAGCTCAAAGATGTACCCTTGAACCAAAGTTGATTTGGAGCTTTATCATTCATTTAAATGTCTAAGGATACGTTAGCCGTATTTGGGGCTAAGATCAACTTAAACGGGACCGTTTAGATCCGGCAAAAGAGCATTTGGAGGCTCTATTATTCCAGTTTAGGGACATAGTGGTCCATAGATAGTTTAGGGACGTTGCGGTCCATGCTCCAGTTTAGGGACGTTGCGGTCCATGTTCCAGTTTAGGGACGTGGTGGTCCATATTCCAGTTTAAGGACGTGGTGGTCCATTATTAGTTTAGGGACGTTTCGGTCCCGATATTAGTTTAGGGACGTTTCGGTCCGATATTAGTTTAAGGACGTTTCGGTCCAACATTAGTTTAAGGACGTTTCGGTCCACGAGTTTAAGGACCCCGCAGTCCATATTGACGTATGTGGTCGTCGGGACCCGTCACCTCTCTGACGTCGTTGAAGGATTACAACGATAAGTGTCAGAGGAGCTCGGAGATGTACCCTCGAACCGGATATAAATTGATTTAAGAGAGAGTTGTGCTCAGTCAATTTTATTTAAGGACTTACGGCCAAAATTGGGCTAAGTCCAGTTGAAAATGTTCACATTTTGTTTGCATTTGGCCTGTTAGGCCACTGTTTGGGCTTTCCCCTTTTTAGAATGATGCATAGCATTACTTCAGGCTATTCATGCCTATTTTGACTGGGCTCTGCCCTTTTTATTATAATGCAGAGCATTTGTTTTGGTCCATTGGACCTCTCAATTGGGCTCTGCCTCTTTAAATAATGCATAGCATTATTTTTGGTCTGTTTAGACTTTTTAATTGGGCTCTGCCTTTTTGAAATAATGTGCAGCACTTTTATTTGGTCCCTTGGACATTCGATTGGGCTCTGCCCTTTAATAATGCATTGCATTAGATACCCTGACAGTGTCCCACATGGCTTGTCAGGTACTTTGCGCAATTAATGAGCGCAAGCGCTCGTGAAGGTGACACGTGTCACGTTCTGGTGAGCGCAAGCGTAACAGCGCAGTGCACTGCGTTAGTGCGCTGCGCTGCTGTACTGCTGACACGTGGCGCTTCCTGGCGGCTTGCGCAATAGCACAGTTTTGGCAAGTGCTGGGCACTGTTTTATTCTTTTGGATCAATTTCAGATCAGAGAAAACAAGTTTTTTCTTGTTTTCTAAAGAACCAGTGGTTCATATAAGGTGCAAGGCACTGTTATCTTGAAAATCTTTTAGATTCAGAACCAATGGTTCATAAAAAGAAATGCAAGGCACTGTTTATTATTTATTTTTTTCTTTTCTTTTCATTAGAGATCCTAGATCTTGTTCTCAGATCAATGGTCTGTTCCTAAGAGAATTTTCTCTTTTTCTAAAGGTTTTTACCTTTTTCTTTATTCTTGAGGATTTCTCTCCAATTCTTCAGAGTCTTCTCTGTTTAATTTTTCACCAAAAAAAAATGTTCCCCCTTTTGAATTGAGGTCTAGGGTCCTTTTTATAGTGCCCATAAATTAGTTAAATTTGTTAAAGAGATCTTTCTCTGAGTGATTTGGGGAATTTTCCCCACCGTTGGATCTTTGATCCAAGGGCTTCTGTTTTACAGAAGAAAATCTTCTTGTTTTAACAAGAACAGAAAGATTTCTTTAAATCTCCATTCTGTTTTGCGTAACTCCCCAGCGCTTGACACGTGTCGTGCAGCGCAGCGCTTGCGCAGCTGTGCTTGCGCAACTGCGCAGACACGTGTCGTGCAGTGCAGTGCTTGCGCAACTGTGCTTGCGCAGTTGGCTTGAGCAACTGCGCAGACACGTGTCGCGCAGTGCAGTGCTTGCGCAACTGTGCTTGCGCAGTTGGCTTGCGCAACTGCGCAGACACGTGTCGCGCAGTGCAGCGCTTGCGCAACTGAAACGTTGCTTCCTTTACTTTTTTGTTTTAAACAGAGCTTCGCTCTGATTGGTTGCGCTGCCTCGGGCGCTGCGCTGATGCGTCTGCGCCAGACACGTGGCGCCCTGCGCTCAGCGCAGAGGATCTGAAGTGTTGCTTCATTTATTGAAGTTTAAATTTTCAAAGCAAAGCTTTGCTTCTGATTGGGGGAAGATGAAGCGTTGCTTCATCTTCCGTCTCGGAATTTGATCAGAGCTTTGCTCCGATTGGGGTAAACACCATCATTTCTTATTCTTTGAATCATATAATTTGATTCTGTCCTAACCTAAATTTTTCATTCAAGGTTATGGATTCCCCAAACAACACCAGCAGCAACTTCAACAACACTCCACCTCCACTACCAATTACACCTGCCGTTCCTGCTCCTCTCAACGAGCAAACGGTTCTGCTTGAGGCAATCCGCAGCCTCCTAGAGGGACAGCAGCAGCTCTTAAACCGTCCCGAGGCTGAAGCACCTGGGGTGAAGCAATTCAGAGCTTTACATCCCAAACAGTTCTCAGGAAAGGGGAGCCCACTGGAAGCTGAGGAATGGGCACAAAGTATCGAGGATGATCTGGCAGCAGCACAAGTGCCAGAAATAGCTTGGGTCCGAGTTGCAAAGCTGCAGCTCATGGACAATGCACGAAACTGGTGGAAGGCGGAAGAAAGCAGTCTTGATCAGCCCATTGAATGGAAGACTTTTCACGATAAGTTCGACGCGAAGTACTTCCCTGTGACAGCCAGGTTTTCCATGGAACAACAGTTCATTCATCTACAACGAGATTCTATGTAGGTCAAGTCAGTAGATGAGTATGACGCTGAGTTCACCATGCTCAGTCTGTAAGATATGTCACAGTATTTCAAATTTTTAATATCACATACTACACAGCTAACACAAGACCGTAACAGATTTGTGGCACACCTGATACCAACGGATGAGATCAGAGCCCGTCGATTTCAACAATTTTTGGACACGGAAATCCAGGCTGCACTCGCCACAGGGAGATTTCCAACTCATGAAGATGCTCTGGAAGCTGCCCGCAGTTATGAGGCAGTGATAAAGACAAAGAGCAGACCTCAATCTGCCGGTTTGAAATGCCCTGCCACTCAAATGGCAGGAGGAGCCTCTTCCAGGCCAACGTTCGAACCCAGGAGAACTGAAGAACCCAATAACCAGCCAAGACCACATTTCTGTTTCCATTGCGAGAGAGATGGACATTTGATAAAGGACTGTAGGCGTGCAAAAGGCATGTGCCTAGTTTGTGACGCGTCCAATCACAGAATTGAGACCTGTCCATATAGATACAACTCAGCTCACACACCTACCAACAACCTGCAGCGGCTAGCTATCTAGGCTCCTGCAACTCATCCTGCACTCCCAGCACCACCTCCACATAGAACTCCTACACAGCCTACTCGCCAATTCCAACAGGCAATGAGGGACATGTCTCGAGGGAAGAGAAACAGGCCTCAAGGACAGAATGTGTCTCCAGCTAGAAGGAATGTACCACGGCGACCAACATTCACCTTAGCAGCTATAGAACCTGAGACTGTGAACCAAGGTAACCCAAGTAACTCCTTCACAACTTTGACCAAATTTTTTTTACAATCTTTAGTTCTGTCACCAAACTGATACACTTTCCATTTACAAATTTCGATGCCGAAATTTTTATAAGGAGGGTAGAATGTAACAACCCTAATTTTCCTATACAAATTTTTTTCAAATATTTTTTTTTCAAAATCCATAAAGGGGTATTTTAGCCTGAGCAAAAGATATAAGTAATTATTTTGCTTTTTAATTACAAGTTAAAAGAATGTAACAACTCAATTTTTAGTGTACAAAATTTGCTTAAAAATTAATGTATACTTGGAGTACTTACATTTTCTATGACTACTTTAAGTAATTAAATAGATCCATAATTACAAGAAGGAGCTTGTAGCTCATTGGTAATACCTTGCACTGCTGAACCAAGCAACCAGAGTTCAAATCCCATACCCCAAATTATTTTTAATATTTATTTGTTTTAAATTTTATAGAAGCCCAACAATCAACACGTGATAACTCCTAAATTTTCCACTACATATGAAAAACTAAATATACCATAGGCTACACCAGACGACCCCCACCTCCCTGACCTCCGACTCGGCCTGAATTGGCCGACTCGGGACGGCGCCGTCGGCCGGACTTGGCCGGACGGCCGAGTCCCCAACAGGGAAAATGTGACTTTTCCTCTTCTCATACCCCCTGCATACTTTAAATATTGAGATCATTTCCAGAGAGCCCATTAACACTCATTTACTCCATTTTTAATACTTTTTTCCTACATTTTTACATTTTTTAAATTAAAACCCTTCATCTATCCTAACCCTAGCCTAACCCTATAAATACACCCCTACCCTCTACCCTCTCACCCCAAACTCTGAACCAACTCTAAAAAATTGTCAAGAAAACTTGTGTACTTTGAAATCGAGCATGAAGCGAAGCTACGGCGAATTTTCCGGCGAACTTCCTACGATCATTCTAGGAGCTCCCGGCGACAAAGCGACGCACCGGCGACTCCTCCCGTTCTATCTCTTTCTTCTAGTTATCCAAAACCCATAAGTCCCATTTCTATCTTTCTTTTTTATTCAAAAAAATACGGATTTACAAAACCTGACGGAATCGGAACGAATCCGATTTCCGATTCGGTTTCTTATAAAACTTCACTTCTCGTTAATACAATTATGCTTAAACTCTCTCATGTTGACTATTAAACACTAATCAACCAAATTGATCAAGTTTTATTTCATAAAATGATGATCATTTCAATTTATCGTATTTTTCACTTAAATACCACATTGTTTCAATTCTACATTTAACTTTATTAAACTTGCTATACCTTTAAGTAGATCACGAGGTAACAACCTACCTCCTCACACACTCATACGCAACATCACACGATACCCTCGAGAACCTAGAATACGAGAAAACAAATATTTTCATTTAAATACCCCTTACTTAATAAAACCATTTCTAAAAGATTTAGTATTGATACATCTTTATAAATAAATACCACTTATTATGAAAATAGGATAAGGTTGTGGGCATCAGTCGTTTATCTAAACCTGACGTTGTGGTGTCTAGGCTAGGCAAGTGAGAAAGGTAACTTTAAAAGGCCCGTCTCACGGTGATTCGTGAGCGGATCCCTCATTTCTTCACTTGTACTTATCTGGCCACAATTGACGGTGAAGAGGCGATTTGAGGTATCTCACAACTTGTCGCTTTGGACCAATTAGGAGCAGTCTAGTTGACTTAGGAGACCCTAGAACATAGAATACGGAAAACAACACTTTTTCATTTAAATACCATAATTAATAAAACCGTTTTTCTTAATGATTAGTATTTATACAAATCTTTGCAAAGCGCCGCTACAACCCATTTGGGGAACCCGTTCAGGATGGTGTGGATTATCGCACATCCTTGGGCTTAGTAGTGCGAGATTCAGACCTCCGCAATGAGCATTCGGTCTCGAAAGATTTAAAATACGACATCTTAAGAAAACGAGATTTCTAGAATATTATAAATATATACAAAAATTATTTTCATATAAATATATGTATATGTAACATAAACATAACTATATTTGAAGTATTATAAATATTCCACTTTTTTTACAATATCACAAGAATCAATTTTACACTAAAATACCATGAATTCCATACAATACCAATATTACAAATAAACACCTTTTATTATGGAAATAGGATATTTTCACTAGAAATATCACAATATAAAATCTACAATCATTACAACTCTAAAGACGATTAATAAATACTTGAGGTATATTTTGAAAAGTATATAAAAGAATTTTTACATAAAAACCCCTCAAGTTCTATAAATTACCCTAAGGACCCTAGTAAATATAGGTTTAAGAGGGACCAATCTCTTGAGTCTCAGGGAGCCAGAGAAGTGGGTGCTTGCCTATCTAAGGTAGACAAATTAATAAAAACAATCAGGACTTCAATTTACTCTGCTGATTGTCTGACTCAGTTTGAGTCTCAGTATAATTTGACTTGAATATGATTCAAATACAATCTACAATCTTCAATATTACAATTCAACAGGGATCCATGAATCCAATTATCAATCTATACAACTTGACCGGACCGAACCATGGATATACATTCCATTTACATAGTTCTCCAGTTATTCCATTTACATGATTCTACGATTACATCTGTTTACTGATATCATGGTTTCGGTCAGTCAATCAATCAATTATACAATCAATACAATTTACAATACAATCAAAACACTACGGGGTTTAAGGAGTAGATTGGTACGGAAGGTGTTAAAAGTGGCACGAGATGGTAAGATTAAGACACCTAACCTATATTCCGTTGTTGTTGTACCGTGGCTTAACGGTTCCTTGTACATTCCGTTTGCCCTGGTCTCTAGCATATAGAGACCCCTCTCGTATACACTGGCATCCTTCTGTACCAAACTACAAATAACAGTGTTAACACAATATTACAACAATATAATACAACCCTAAAAGATACTTCCTTATTCTGTCTGTTCTACTTTCCTCTTATCATTGGGACTTACCGAGCAACCTGTTCGCTGACGACATTCTATTTCTTTCTTCTTTGAATGTCGTTAGGTGATTTGGACCCGTCAGAGATCGAGCCAACTGCAGAAGATTTGGATCAGTACAGCGAAGACCCGGAGCTCTAGACATTGTACATTTTCTATTCAATACCTTTAATTTCCTGTCATGCCATTGTTTAGGCATCGCTTTTATTTCAGTTGTATTTCCTTTGCATGCATTGTACAAAAGAATGTTAATCAATAAAGTTGCTGTTCAGTTTATATATCTTGTCTCTTGTGTATTTACTTTTATATTGCTTAGATACTCTTAGCGTATTTACTTCTGAGTAAATACGTAGCGGACCAGTCGCGTCCCCTTCGCCGTATACCAGGAAGCGTGGCGTGACAGGTTTTGTTGGTGGCCCATGCAGGTCAGAGTTGTATGGAACACTGCCATGCAATTCTGTTCTGCTTGAACAACCTAAGCAATATAACACAAGAACCAGCAACTAAAACATTCTTTACAATCATGTTCCTTGAATCCCATCATTTCTTATTATTTGAATCATATACTTTGAATCTGTCCTAACCAAAATTTTTCATTCAAGGTTATAGATTCCCCAAACAACACCAGCACCAACTTCAACAACACTCCACCTCCACTACCAATCACACCTGCCGTTCCTGCTCCACTCAACGAGCAAACGGTTCTGCTTGAGGCAATCCGCAGCCTCCTAGAGGGACACCAGCAGCTCTTGAACCGTCCCGAGGCTGAAGCACCTGGGGTGAAGCAATTCAGAGCTTTACATCCCAAACAGTTCTCAGGAAAGGGGAGCCCACTGGAAGCTGAGGAATGGGCACAAAGTATCGAGGATGATCTGGCAGCAGCACAAGTGCCAGAAATAGCTTGGGTCCGAGTTGCAAAGCTGCAGCTCACGGACAATGCATGGAACTGGTGGAAGGAGGAAGAAAGCCGTCTTGATCAGCCCATTGAATGGAAGACTTTTCGCGATAAGTTCGACGCGAAGTACTTCCCTGTGACTGCCAGGTTTGCCATGGAACATCAGTTCATTCATCTACAACAAGGTTCTATGTGGGTCAAGTCAGTAGATAAGTATGACGCTGAGTTCACCAAGCTCAGTCTATAAGATATGTCACAGTATTTCAAATTTTTAATATCACATACTACACAGCTAACACAAGACCGTAACAGATTTGCGGCACACCTGATACCGACAGATGAGCTCAGAGCCCGTCGATTTCAACAAGGTTTGGACACGGAAATCCAGGCTGCACTAACCACAGGGAGATTTCCAACTCATGAAGATGCTCTGGAAGCTGCCCACAGTTATGAGGCAGTGATAAAGACAAGGATCGGACCTTAATCTGCCGGTTTGAAACGCCCTGCCACTCAAATGGCAGGAGGAGCCTCTTCCAGGCCAACGTTCGAACCCAGGAGAACTGAAGAACCCAATAACCAGCCAAGACCACATTTCTGTTTCCATTGCGAGAGAGATGGACATTTGATAAAGGACTGTAGGCGCGCAAAAGGCCTGTGCCTAGTTTGTGACGCGTCCAATCACAGAAATGAGACCTGTCCATATAAATACAACTCAGCTCACACACCTACCAACTACCCGTAGCGGCCAGCTATCCAGGCTCCTGCAACTCGTCCTGCACTCCCAGCACCACCTCCATATAGAACTCCTGCACAGCCTACTCGCCAATTCCAACAGGCAATGAGGGACATGCCTCGAGAGCAGAGAAACAAGCCTCAAGGACAAAATGTGTCTCCAGCTAGAAGGAATGTACCACGGCGACCGACATTCACCTTAGCAGCTATAGAACCTGAGACTGTGAACCAGGGTAACCCAAGTAACTCCCTCACAACTTTGACCAAATTTTTTTTTACGATCTTTAGTTCTGTCACCAAACTGATACACTTCCCTTTTAGAAATTTCGAGGACGAAATTTTTATAAGGAGGGTAGAATGTAACAACCCTAATTTTCCTATACAAATTTTTTTTCAAATATTTTTTTTTCAAAATCCATAAAGGGGTATTTTAGCCTGAGCACAAGATATAAGTAATTATTTTGCTTTTTAATTACAAGTTAAAAGAATGTAACAACTCCAATTTTAGTGTACAAAATTTGCTTAAAAATTAATGTATACTTGGAGTATTTACATTTTCTATGACTACTTTAAGTAATTAAATAGCTCCATAATTACAAGAAGGAGCTTGTAGCTCATTGGTAATACCTTGCACTGCTGAACCAAGCCACCAGAGCTCAAATCCCATACCCCACATTATTTTTAATATTTATTTGTTTTAAATTTTATAGAAGCCCAACAGTCAACACGTGATAACTCCCAAATTTTCCACTATACATGAAAAACTAAATATACCAGAGGCTACACCAGATGACCCCCCACCTCCCTGACCTCCGACTCGGCCTGATTCGGCCGACTCAGACGGCGGACCGGCCGACTAGGGCGGCGCCGCCGGCCGGACTCGACCGGACGGCCGAGTCCCCAACAGGGAAAATGTGACTTTTCCCTTCTCATACCCCCTGCATACTTTAAATATTGAGATCATTTCCAGAGAGCCCATTAACACTCATTTACTCCATTTTTAATACTTGTTCCCTACATTTTTACATTTTTTAAATTAATACCCTTCATCTACCCTAACCCTAACCTAACCCTATAAATACACCCCTACCCTCTACCCTCTCACCCTAAACTCTGAGCCAACTCTCAAAAATTCTCAAGAAAACTTGTGTACCTTGAAATCGAGCACGAAGCGAAGCTACGACGAATTTTCCGGTGAACTTCCGACGATCATTCTAGAATCTCCCGGCGACAAAGCGACGCACCGGCGACTCCTCCCGTTCTATCTCTTTCTTCTAGTTGTCCAAAACCCGTAAGTCCCATTTCTATCTTCCTTTTCTATTCAAAAATATACGGATTTACAAAACCCGACGGAATCGGAACGAATCCGATTTCCGATTCGGTTTCTTATAAAACTTCACTTCTCGTTAATACAATTATACTTAAACTCTCTCATGTTGACTATTAAACACTAATCAACCAAATTGATCAAGTTTTATTTCATAAAATGATGGCTATTTCAATTTATCGTATTTTTCACTTAAATACCACATTGTTTCAATTCTACATTTAACTCTATTAAACTTGCTATACCTTTAAGTAGATCACGAGGTAACGACCTACCTCCTCACACACTCATACGCAACATCACACGATACCTTCGAGAACTTAGAATACGATAAAAACAAACATTTTCATTTAAATACCCTTTACTTAATAAAACCATTTCTAAAAGATTTAGTATTGATACATCTTTATAAATAAATACCACTTATTATGAAAATAGGATAAGGCTGTGGGCATTGGTCGTTTTTCTAAACCTGATTTTGTGGTGTCTAGGCTAGGCAAGTGAGAAAGGTAACTTTAAAAGGCCCGTCTCACGGTGATTCGTGAGCGGATCCCTCATTTCTTCACTTGCACTTACCTGGCCACAATTGGCGGTGAAGAGGCGATATGAGATATCTCACAACTTGTCGCTTTGGACCAGTTAGGAGCAGTCTAGTTGACTTAGGAGACTCTAGAACATAGAATACGGAAAACGACACTTTTTCATTTAAATACCATAATTAATAAAACCGTTTTTCTTAATGATTAGTATTTATACAAATCTTTGCAAAGCGCCGCTACAACCCATTTGGGGAACCCGTTCAGGATGGTGCGGATTATCGCACATCCTCGGGCTTAGTAGTGCGAGATTCAGACCTTCGCAAAACGCATTCGGTCTCGAAAGATTTAAAATATGACATCTTAAGAAAATGAGATTTCTAGAATATTATAAATATATACAAAAATTATTTTCATATAAATATATGTATATATAACATAAACATATTTATTTTTGAATTATTATAAATATTCCACTTTTTTTACAATATCACAGGAATCAGTTTTACACTAAAATACCATGAATTCCATACAAAACCAATATTACAAATAAACACCTTTTATTTTGGAAATAGGATATTTTCACTAGAAATATCACAATATAAAATCTACAATCATTACAACTCTAAAGACAATTAATAAATACTTGCGGTGTATTTTGAAAAGTATATAAAAGTATTTTTATATAAAACCCCCTCAAGTTCTATAAATTACCCTAAGGACCCTAATAAACATAGGTATAAGCGGGACCAATCTCTTCAGCCTCAGAGAGCCGGAGAAGTGGGTGCTTGCCTATCTAAGATAGACAAATTAATAAAAACAATCAGGACTTCAATTTACTCTGCTGATTGTCTGACTCAGTTTGAGTCTCAGTATAATTTGACTTGAATATGATTCAAATACAATCTACAATCTTCAATATTACAATTCAACATGAATCCAATTATTAAACTATACAACTTGACTGAACCAAACCATGGATATACATTCCATTTACATGGTTCTCCAGTTATTCCATTTACATGATTCTACGGTTACATCCGTTTACTGATATCATGGTTTCGGTCAGTCAATCAATCAATTATACAATCAATACAATTTACAAGACAAACAATACAATCAAAACACTACGGGGTTTAAGGGGTAGATTGGTACGGAAGGTGTTAAAAGTGGCACGAGATGGTAAGATTAAGACACCTAACCTGTATTCCGTTGCTGTTGTACCGTGGCTTAACGGTTCCTAGTACATTCTGTTTGCCCTGGTCTCTAGCATATAGAGACCCCTCTCGTATACACTGGCATCCTTCTGTACCAAGGTACAAATAACAGCGTTAACACTACATTACAATAATATAATACAACCCTAAAAGATACTTTCTTATTCTGTCTATTCTACTTTCCTCTTATCTTTGGGACTTACCGAGCGACCCGTTCGCTGACAACATTCTATTTCTTTCTACTTTGAATGTCGTCAGGTGATTTGGACCTGTCAGAGATCGAGCCAACTGCAGAAGATTTGGATCAGTACAGCGAAGACCCGGAGCTCTAGACATTGTATATTTTCTATTCAATACCTTTAATTTCCTATCATGCCATTATTTAGGCATCGCTTTTTTTTCAGTTGTATTTCCTTTTCATGCATTGTACAAAAGAATGTTAATCAATAAAGTTGATGTTCAGTTTATATATCTTGTCTCTTGTGTATTTACTTTTATAGTGCTTAGATACGCTTAGCGTATTTACTTCAGAGTAAATACGTAGCTGACCAGTCGCGTCCCCTTCGCCGTATACCGGGAAGCGGGGCGTGACAAGTTTTGTTGGTGGCTCATGCAGGTCAGAGTTGTATAGAACACTACCATGCAATTCTGTTCTGCGTGAACAACCTAAGCAATATAACACAAGAACCAGCAACTAAAATATTCTTCACAATCATGTTCCTTGTAAATCCCAGTTCTCATCAATAAGATTTTTCTCTATATTTTTCCTAGTCCCCGATTGCTTCCCGATTTTCCTCGCGAATTTTGTAGGTAATTAGTTGCTTAAGATTAGTATTTAAAATTTTTCCAACCCTTTAAGTCAAAACCCAAACTTAAACTAAAACCCAAAACAAAATTAAAAACCAATAAAATATATTAATATTAAATCAACCCAGCCCAAAAGAAAACACCAAAGAAAACACCTGATTTAAACCCCAGGCCTTTCCCTCCTCAGCCCAAGAAAAAAATAATAAAGAATTTAAACCATTCTCGGCCCAACCCAAGCACTCCCAGCCCGTTTCCCTTTTAATTAAAACTAAACCCTTCCTCAGCCCACACCTTCTTAACCCGACCCCCTCATCCCTACCCGACCCACCTTCTAACTCTTCTTCCCCAACGTCCATATCCTTTCCCGCTCAAAAAAATTTTCCCTTCAACCCACGTCGCCCTACCTCGTCGCCTCACGCCCACGTCTCCGCACCGTTGCCCCACGACCCGCGACCCCGGCCACGACTCCCTCAACCCCTTCTCGACTCCAACTCCCCTCATCACTCTCTCTTCAACTCCTCACTCTGGATCTGAAAACCACACTTCCCCTCTCCCGACTCCCAACTTCACCACTCCCTCCGACGACGACGACGAACCTCCTCCGACCTCCTCCTTCATCACCTCACCCTAACCTCCTCCTAAAGCCCTCACCTTCACCTCAACAACCCAGCCACCACAAAACCCCCTGCACACCCAACCCACTCGCACCCGACCACGGCCACCGCCTGCACCCGACGCCGACGAGCCCCCACTGCATCTGAAACACCTCGTCGACCCTCTACATCCTCAGCATCATCATCATCACTCCAAACCAAGCCCCACTATCCCTCACTCTCTCTCTCCAAAACCCACATCTCCTTCCCCCACTGTGCACATCGCCGGAGTGTCACCGCCGACCGTAGTTGACCCCAGCACACCCCGGGAGATCCACAGAGCATCCCCCTCCACTTCAAACGAACACGAGTCACCCCCGGACAACTCCGACGACGAAACCGAATCGCGAGCCGAGGCCGCGAAATCCAAACAACGCCGTTGGTCGCACGTTCGTGCCGTTGCCTCTGCCATGCATCGCCAAAACGTCTCCAGGCAAGTACCCTACTTGCTACATGCTAGATTAAATCCGTTACAAACTGAAATCGTATTAATTCCAAGTTTACAATTCATGATAACTTATGTGACACAACTGTTCGATGCAAGATCCCAATGAAAACCTTCATTTAATTTGACGGAACTTGATTGCATAAGTTGTCCCAGGTGATAATGAACACTGTATAGAAATTTCACTGGAAAATATGACTGTCAATGACTAAAACGAACACCCCCAAATACACCCGTAAAAATTGGGAATTTCCCGCATCTGAAAATTGTTAAAATCACCATAAATTATGTATATATTGAAATGATGCGTTCTAGGGCTCAAATCGAAGCCGACTCGACGACCTGTATCCCTATGCAAGTTTTTAATGGTTTCTTTACTGAAATTATGACGAGAATTGGTTCGGAGAGTGGCTCTGGACTGCAGTCCAGAGCAACTCTGGTTATTGTTTTCTGCCCGTAATGTTTACTACCTTGTTTCCTTAACTCGTATGTTGCGGAACTCTGCATTTTATTGAATATCAATATGTTATCTAAATAACTCAAGTGATCTCACCCCGTTATATCGTCGTTTGTTATTTAAACTGCAATTTAAAAGATCAGGACGTCTAGCAGTCCCAAACAGAAACAGAATTGACATACTAGTGTTGAACAGTTCATAACTTTTGACGTACAGACACGATTGAGAATCCGTCTATTGCGTTGAAAACCCTAATGAATACCCTAGATTTTATTCAACTGTAGAATCGCTAAATTCTGATCCCAACTTGGTGAAATTCGTGTCGCGAAACAGACGTTCAGTTCAGAAACTGAATTTGCTGCCGCGAGCACTTAAATTGAAACGGTTATAACTTGAATACCAGAGACCCGATTGTGCTGAAACCAATTTTTCTGAACTGAAAACAGAGTGTACTTGTTATCGTATTTGTATCATTTCGCTGAATTCTGAACATATGAATTACTGAAATTTTTGTAAGCTCATGACGTGCATATTGGTTCATAATACACATGACTTGTCAACTACATAGATATACATACCTTACCCAATTGCCATATATATAGTGTTAGTGCGCGTTAGTATTCAGTGGACATTGCATTATCGTGCATGAATGATATTGGTTTAGGAGTGTCAAGTACACCAATGGAAAAGTGAATGATTCGTGACAGTGATTAATACAGTGAACAGCGATAAAACCGTGCTATTGGGGCATACTTGTACACGACTAAATCATAATCATCAATAGTGTAAACCTGGGAAAAAAGGGGAAATCGAAGTGGAACGAACATCGTATTTAGCGGGACCGTGTTTTAGAGGATGATCATTCGAGCAGTGATATATATATTAGGTAGGATCTAGCGATCCGGCTGACAGGGTTATGTCCCGGGCATGTGGGCCGTTGTCTCGGGTATGTACGAGACTCCTGTTAAACATGATCCTCCTTTCCACTATACGATTTCAAATATGACTTAGAGACCTGATTGAAATTAAATTTTCCGATTGTGTAAATCAAATCAAATGATTCCCGATAACGGTTTCATTTGATCGATAAGAGTTTCTTTGTGTAGGTAATTAGAAAATTGAATAAAGTTCACAATCAAAGAATTATATTTGACCGCAATCAATTACGGTGTCGATTGTAGATCGTAAGTGAGTGCGGATCGTCCACAGGGATTGTGCGATTCGTTTTTATATCTGATTTGTTTGAATTGAAAAGTTAATCGAAAAGAAAACAAAACATGATTCAAGATTTTATCAAATGTTTCAAGTGTCACTATTCTAATCAAGAATCAAGAAAATGATAAACAATCGAGAATCGGATTTCGATGATATTTCCAACCAAATGTCAAGAATCTAATTGAGGCTCGTAGGAATCGATCGGATCTATAGACGTGATGTAATCTCAAGATATCGTGTTCTTGTCCTTCGAAGGATTGATACTAGATCGATGATGATCGACGAGAGTTAGGGCTTTCTCGTGAAACTAGGGTTTCATCGTTTAACCCTTGTTCTTTCGTCGATATCATTCACATTCTAGCCTCTAATAATTTCAAGAAACGATCGTAACTCCCCAATCTCGAGCGATATCAATCAAGAAAGTATCGCAACGAATTGGGTCGTCGATTCTTGAACTTGCTAGGGTTTACAAAACTCGTAGGACTCAAGAATCGATTTAAGATATATTACATCATCATTCTATTGTTCGTCTCGACTCCTCGACGAGCGGAGTATTACTCAAACATCACAACAAGAATTACAACTAGAAATTTAGATTGAATCATGATGCAAGAATTTAAAGAAAACAAGATAAAAGAATATCACCTTTTATTTATATCAACAATTTGATTACAGACGCTCAAGAACTACAAGAGGAAGAACTAAATTGTCGACTTGGCTTCGCTCGGCTCCGTGAGTCGCGGGTCGGCTTGGACCACTTGCTCTGTTGAAGAACGGCTCGGCTCCTAAAAGGTTGCAAGGCTTCCTGCTTGATGGGGTACTCGGGATCTTGGCTTTTGATTGGAATTAGGGTTAGGGTTTCACACAAGCCTTCTCACTAGACTTGTGGAAGAAGATGAAGAAAGAGAGTGAATGGGTCTAGATTGACTACTAAAATGAACTAATGGAGGGATTGAATAATCTTTTACAAGTGAGCCTAGGGTCTTATTTATAGATCACCCAAACCCTAGGCCTTGAGAAGTTCCCTCCAAAAGTTTGTTGAAAGACTTCTAGAAGTAGTTAGTTAGGCTTAGCTTAGGGTTTAAGCTAGGGTTTAGGGAGAAGTTTCTAGAATACAAGGCTAGTTTAGTATTGATCCCAAAGCTTGCTGATCTGGCAGAAGTCTCTGGAGTCTTCTGGAAACTGACATGTCTTGCTGAAGTGTGGGAGCTGAGATATACATTGTGCACCAAAATTGAGGTGATGAAGTGGCAAGACCGCCGCGGAACCGCGGCTCAAGCCGGCTTAGGCCGCGGTTC
The DNA here is from genome assembly GCA_030015575.1 of Agapanthus africanus. Lineage (NCBI taxonomy): Eukaryota > Viridiplantae > Streptophyta > Magnoliopsida > Asparagales > Amaryllidaceae > Agapanthus > Agapanthus africanus. The sequence continues at coordinate 409,566,300 of JASDDO010000012.1, forward strand.
CGCGGCTCTTTGGAGACCTTAGGGCTTGTGTCTTCTGGTGTGATCTTGGGCTGACTTTTGGAGCTTTATCTGATGTGTTGATCTGTATTTGTCCCTTTGGATTGATACCAGAACTGAAATCATTGAGTTGGCGTCATGTTTTAGCGGTGTCTATTTGAGCAAGCTTCTGATTTTCCTGCACGGACTTCGAAACACGGGTTGCAATATATAGAAATGATTCCATGCTATGAAATGCAGTCAATTTCCCTAGAAATGCCGGTTTTAAGGTCTAACACATGTAATCTGATATTTTGCTACTGTTTTGCTAATATGCGAAATATGAATGCCGAACACTTCTATATGAATGCAAATGATGAGGAAATTGCAGGCTAAAATATGCAATATTTTCGACTAATCAAGACCGATAGGGACACAGATCATGGTTTGCATCATTTAGTGATATAGTGATTACCAGCATTTTACTTTCACTGTTATTACCTTATTTACCTGTTTCACATCATTACTATAACCTTGCCATTACGTCGCTCTGACGACCTGAGTATGCATGCTCAGACCTCGAGGAAGAAACCGCACAGGAATCGGATTTACCTTTCGAGCTGGCAGAGATCTAGTCTGGAGTACCTTTTCTTCTTTGTTGCTTCCCTTAAAGAGATTGTGTACTCGAACTTGGTTAGTAGCTCTTCTTGTTTATTTGTAATCTGTGAACAATAGAATTTGATGTAATATTTTAGTGATGTGTTTCCTTTACTGCTGTGCTTTGTTTACTAATTACCACGTAATACTAGAAGCCGAATTGTGACTACGGCGGGATTATTCCTTGACCGTAGGAGCATGGCTGGCCTAGTCGTCCCTCGTTTTCCGTATTTTGGGAAGCGGGGCGTGACATGGTTTTTTTGGTATCAGAGCCAGGTTTAGTAACAAGGGATAACATTAACTATACTGTATTACATTATCTTTCACTTCACTATTCTTGATTTTCATCCGTGAATCTAATCATATCCTTTTGAATCTACCAGCGATATGACGTCCCCGAACGACCACTCCTCGGACTCAAGTTCTCAGGACCGCACGGAAAGAATACTTAGTACACTGACCTCTCTCGCAGAAGCTCAGGAGAGGAAGACGGACTTACTCGCCGAGGGACTCAGGGCTATTACCGCTGCAAGAGGACCCTCCACACTCATTACCGCCCCCGAGGGCACTACTCTACCAGCTTACTCTGCTAGGGCTGGCACCGTATCAGATTTCTGGAGGTTGCATCCAGCTGCATTCACAGGGCTAGCTGAACCACTAGAGGCCGAACAATGGCTAGTGAACATGGAGAACTTACTGACGGCCGCCAGGGTACCAGATGAAGACAGGGTGAATGTGATAAAGATCCAATTAGAAGATGAAGCCCGTACATGGTGGTCAGTAGAAGAAAGCATGCTAGAGAGGCCGATTGAATGGGGCAAATTCACGGAGTGCTTCCTGGACCATTATTTCCCCTCCACCGCCAAGGCAGAGATGGAGGAAAGATTCATTCTACTGAAGCAGAATGGCCGCCCCGTGGACGTGTATGCGGCAGAGTTCAACCGTCTGAGCCGATTTTCTCCATACATGGTTGCTTCAGAGGCCACCAGGGCCAGACGTTTCTTGCAGGGACTTGATTTCGAGTTGCAGCAGTTGATCGCATCACTGGAGTTGCAGACTTTTGCACAGGTACTCAACGCGGCGAGAATTCAGGAGCAATTGATCAACAAGTTCAGGAAGCCCCCAGTCGTTCCAGCACGTACCCATGCACCTTCTCGAGGAGCCATACCGGTTCACAGGCCTGGAACGACACAAATGAAGCGTTCGTTCGTGCCCCAGCATCGCCCCCAGAGACAGAACGTAGTTTGCGGCTTCTGCAATAGAGATGGGCATACCAAGAAGAACTGTCACCGCGCCAAGGGACAGTGCTTGATTTGCGGATCCAGTCAGCACAGTATTAGCGGTTGCCCCGAGCGAGCGGAGTTACAGGGAGGTTCTGGACTACAGCAGCAGAGGCCACAGAAGCAGAGGCAACCCTATACAGGTCGCGGTCAGGGACGGGCTTTCACTTTGACCGCCGAGCAGGCAGAGGCTTCAGGAGAAGTTGTTACAGGTACTCTACTCGTACATTCTTTGCCAGCTAGAGTACTATTTGATTATGGAGCATCGCACTGTTTCATATCTGAGCATTTCATTGATACACACTCCATACCACATGAACCACTAACCAAGGGCTGGGAGATACATACGGGTAATGGCATTATAATATCTAGTCGTGAATGTAGATCATGTCCGGTCGTAGTGTGTGGCAGGGAATTCTATGCGAATTTCTTTTTGCTCAGGACAGGCAGTTATGACGCAATTCTCGGGATGGATTGGATGAGTAACTTCCATGCAGTTATTGATTGCCGAGCAAGAAACATGATCTTCCGCATTCCCAATCACCCAGAGTTTATTTTCGAAGGCGGGAGTGAATCTTTGGAGCCAGCCAAGTATAGAGCCAAACCGAAAGAGCTGACAGCTATGGAGATTGATGAGAGCGCAGCCCCAGAAATTGTTCGGGACTTTCTGGACGTATTTCCTAAAGATTTACCAGGTCTACCACCTCCACGCGTCTTGGAGTTCTCGATCGATTTGGCTCAAGGTACGGCATCAGTATCCAAGGCCCCGTACAGAATGGCACTGGTTGAGTTGGCGGAGTTGAAGAAGCAAATTGAAGAACTATTGGAGAAAGGATTTATCCGGCTGAGCGTTTCACCGTGGGGTGCGCCAGTTATGTTAGTGAAGAAGAAGGACGGATCGCTGCGGATGTGTATAGATTATCGGGGGCTGAACAAAGTCACAATAAAGAACAAGTACCCAATCCCGCGCATCGACGACTTATTCGATCAGCTAAGTGGGGCCAAAGTATTCTCGAAGTTGGATCTTCGTTCTGGATATCATCAAATCAGAGTAGCAGCCGAGAATGTATGCAAGACGGCTTTCAGGACCCGATACGGACACTACGAGTTCCTTGTGATGTCGTTCGGTGTTACCAATGCTCCAGCGATATTCATGGACTTGATGAACAGGGTGTTTGCAAAGTACTTGGACACGTTTGTCGTGGTATTTATCGACGACATACTTGTCTACTCGAAGACCCGGGAGGAGCATGTTGAGCATTTGCGCACGGTTCTACGAATTCTTCAGGAAGAGAAGCTGTATGCGAAATTGAGCAAGTGTGAATTCTGGCTCGACAAGGTTCAGTTCTTGGGACACATCGTTTCGGGCGAAGGCATCTCGGTGGACCCGGCAAAGATAGAATCTGTCAAGGATTGGCCAACGCCGAAGTCAGTGGCCGAGATCAGAAGTTTTCTGGGATTGGCAGGTTATTATCGGAGGTTCGTCCAAGACTTTTCAAGAATCGCTGAACCGTTGACGAGGCTGACTCGGAAGGATGTACCGTTTGCGTGGGCAGAGGAGTGTACACAGGCATTTGACACACTGAAGCAGAAGTTAACCACGACGCCTATTCTCACAGTACCAGATGATTCCGGTGGTTTGGTGATACATAGTGATGCCTCAGGGAAGGGATTAGGCTGTGTTCTGATGCAGCACGGTCAGGTGGTTGCCTACGCCTCTCGACAGCTGAGAACTCACGAGAAGAACTATCCTACGCATGACTTGGAGTTAGCTGCAGTGGTTTTTGCGTTGAAGATTTGGAGGCACTATCTATTGGGCGAGAAAGTGGAGGTGTACACAGATCATAAAAGTCTGAAGTATGTCTTCACTCAGAAGGAGCTAAACATGAGGCAGCGCCGATGGCTAGAGCTGATGGCAGATTATGACTTGGACCTTCAGTATCACCCGGGGAAAGTAAATGTTGTACCAGATGTGCTCAGTCGCAAGCCAGCGGTCATGATGTTGACCAGTCAGAGGAGCATTATTGAGTACTTTCAGAGACTCGAGCTTGAAGTCGTTACACCGAGCGCTCTCAGTCAACTTTAGCAACTACAGGTGCAGTCTTCCCTTGTGGATCGCATCAAGGCTGCACAAGCGGATGATCCTCGAGTGCAAAATTTCAGAGCGCAAGTAGAAGCCGGGCTAAGAACGGACTTAATCATACATGAAGATGGCTCTCTGAGATTCGGTAGCAGACTCTGCGTACCCAAAGGAGATGTTCGAGAAGAGGTACTGGCTGAAGCGCATAGTTCAGCTTATTCTGTGCATCCGGGAGGTACGAAGATGTATCGGGATCTAAAGCAGCATCTTTGGTGGAACGGAATGAAGCGGGAAATTGCGAGGTTCGTATCCAGGTGCTTGGTATGCCAGCAGGTGAAGGCGGAGCATCAGAGGACAGCGGGATTGTTGCAACCGCTTCCGGTACCAGAATGGAAGTGGGAGCACATTACCATGGATTTCGTGACGGCCTTACCACGGAGCCCTAGAGGCAACAACGCCATTTGAGTCATCGTCGACCGCCTCACGAAAGCTGCACACTTCTTACCATTCCAAGTGGGACAGTCGACAGAATCACTGGCAGAGAGGTACATGCAGGAGATAGTGCGACTTCACGGTGTTCCGGTCAGCATTGTGTCAGATCGAGACACCAGATTCGTTTCGCACTTTTGGAGGAGCTTACAGGAGAGTTTGGGTACCCGCCTCAAGTTCAGCACAGCTTATCACCCGCAGACGGATGGACAATCCGAGCGTACTATTCAGACGCTCGAGGATATGTTGAGAGCCTGTATGTTGGACTTTCAGGGTTCCTGGGAAGACCATCTGCATCTAGTCGAGTTTTCTTATAACAATAGTTATCAGGCTAGTATTCAGATGGCTCCTTTCGAAGCACTTTACGGGCGGAAGTATCGATCCCCAGTGTGTTGGGATGATGTGGGAGAGCGAAGATTACTGGGTCCCGAGCTCATTGTTCAGACGGTCGACAAGGTCCAAATGATCAGGCAGCGAATTAAGACGGCCCAGGATCGACAGAAGAGTTGGGCAGATACCAGCAGGAGAACACTAGAGTTTGAAGTCGGAGATCACGTGTTCCTGAAGATTTCCCCTACACATGGAGTTATCAGGTTCGGAGGTCAGGGAAAGCTCAGTCCCCGTTTCATCGGACCTTTTGAGGTACTAGAGCGAGTAGGAGAGGTGGCCTACCGACTTGCCTTGCCTCCATCGTTAGCCGGTGTGCACAATACCTTCCACGTGTCACAGTTGCGGCGTTATGTTCGGGATGAGAGCCACATTCTGGACTATTCGGAGCTAGTTTTGGGTACCGATCTATCATACGAGGAGCAACCCACTACCATCCTCGACCGCAGAGAGAAAGTGCTGAAGAACAAGGTCATTCCGTTAGTCCGAGTGCCTTGGGGCTGTCGTTCCCTAGGAGAATCTACCTGGGAGTGGGAAGAAGATATCCGTGCACGTTTTCCACATCTCTTTGTTTAGTACTTTGTTTCATTGTATCCTCGTTAAATTTCGAGGACGAAATTTTTGTAAGGGGGGTATGATGTAAATCACCGTTCCCATCAATAAGATTTTTCTCTATATTTTTCCTAGTCCCCGATTGCTTCCCGATTTTCCTCATGAATTTTGAAGGTAATTGGTTGCTTAAGATTAGTATTTAAAATTTTTCCAACCCTTTAAGTCAAAACCCAAACTTAAACTAAAACCCAAAACAAAATTAAAAACCAATAAAATATATTAATATTAAATCAACCCAGCCCAAAAGAAAACACCAAAGAAAACACCTGATTTAATCCCCCGGCCTTTCCCTACTCAGCCCAAGAAAAAAATAATAAAGAATTTAAACCTTTCTCGGCCCAGCCCAAGCACTCCCAGCCTGTTTCCCTTTTAATTAAAACTAAACCCTTCCTCAGCCCACACCTTCTTAACCCGACCCGCTCACCCCTACCCGACCCGCCTTCTAACTCTTCTTCCCCAACGTCCATATCCTTTCCCGCTCAAAAAAATTTTCCCTTCAACCCACGTCGCCCCACCTCGTCGCCTCACGCCCACGTCTCCGCACCGTTGCCCCACAACCTGCGACCCCGGCCACGACTCCCTCAACACCTTCTCAACTCCAACTCCCCTCATCACTCTCACTCTTCAACTCCTCACTCTCGATCTGAAAACCACACTTCCCCTCTCCCGACTCCCAACTTCACCACTCCCTCCGACGACGACGACGAACCTCCTCCGACCTCCTCCTTCATCACCTCACCCTAACCTCCTCCTAAAGCCCTCACCTTCACCTCAACAACCCAGCCACCACAGAACCCCCTGCACACCCAACCCACTCGCACCCGACCACGGCCACCACCTGCACCCGACGCCGACGATCCCCCACTGCATCTGAAACACCTCGTCGACCCTCTACATCCTGAGCATCATCATCATCACTCCAAACCAAGCCCCACTATCCCTCACTCTCTCTCTCTCCAAAACCCACATCTCCATCCCCCACTGTGCACATCGCCGGAGCATCACCGCCGACCGTAGTCGACCCCAGCACACCCCGGGAGATCCACAGAGCATCCCCCTCTGCTTCCAACGAACACGAGTCACCCCCGGACAACTCCGACGACGAAACCGAATCGCGAGCCGAGGCCGCGAAATCCAAACCACGCCGTTCGTCGCGCGTTCGTGCCGTTGCCGCTGCCGTGCGTCGCCAAAACGTCTCCAGGCAAGTACCCTACTTGCTACATGCTAGATTAAATCTGTTACAAACTGAAATCATATTAATTCCAAGTTTACAATTCATGATAACTTATGTGACACAACTGTTCGATGCAAGATCCCAATGAAAACCTTCATTTAATTTGACGGAACTTGATTGCATAAGTTGGCCCAGGTGATAATGAATACTGTATAGAAATTTCACTGGAAAATATGACTGTTAACACCCCCAAATACACCCGTAAAAACTGGGAATTTCCCGCATCTGAAAATTGTTAAAATCACCATAAATTATGTACTTATTGAAATGATGTGTTCGAGGGCTCAAATCGAAGACGGCTCAACGAACTGTAACCCTATGCAAGTTTTTAATGGTTTCTATACTGAAATTATGACGAGAATTGGTTCGGAGAGCGGCTCTGGACTGCAGTCCAGAGCAACTCTGGTTATTGTTTTCTGCCCGTAATGTTTACTACCTTGTTTCCTGAACTCGTATGTTGTGGAACTCTGCATTTTATTGAAGATCGATCTGTTATATAAATAACGCAAGTGATCTCACCCCGTTATATCGTCGTTTGTTATTTAAACTGCAATTTAAAAGATCAGGACATCTAGCAGTCCCAAACAGAAACAGAATTGACATACTAGTGTTGAACAGTGCATAACTTTTGACGTACAGATGAGATTGAGAATCCGTATGTTGCGTTGAAAACCCTAATGAAGACCCTAGATTTCATTCAACTGTAGCATTGCTAAATTCTGATCCCAACTGGGTAAAATTCGTGTCGCGAAACAGACGTTCAGTTCAGAAACTGAATTTCCTACCGCGAGAACTTAAATTGAAACGGTTATAACTTGAATACCAGAGACCCGATTGTGCTAAAACCAATTTTTCTGAACTGACGACAGAGTGTACTTGTTATCGTATTTGTATCATTTTGCTGAATTCTGAACATATGAATTACTGAAATTTTTGTAAGCTCATGACGTGCATATTGGTTCATAATACACATGACTTGTCAACTGCATAGATATACATACCTTACCCAATTGCCATATACATAGTGTTAGTGCGCGTTAGTATTCAGTGGACTTTGCATTATCGTGCGTGAATGATATTGGTTTAGGAGTGTCAAGTACACCAATGGAAAAGTGAATGATTCGTGACAGTGATTAATACAGTGAACAGTGATAAAACCGTGCTATTGGGGCATACTTGTACACAACTAAATCATAATCATCAATAGTGTAAACCTGAGGGAAAAGGGGAAATCGAAGTGGAAAGAGCACCGTATTTAGCGGGACTGTGTTTTAGAGGATAATCATTCGAGCAGTGATATATATATTAGGTAGGATCTAGCGATCCGGCTGACAGGATTATGTCCCGGACATGTGGGCCGTTGTCTCGGGTATGTACGAGACTCCTGTTAAACATGATCCTCCTTTCCACTATACGATTTCAAACATGACTAAGAGACCGATAGGGACACAGATCATGGTTTGCATCATTTAGTGATATAGTGATTACCAGCATTTTACTTTTACTGTTATTACCTTATTTACCTGTTTCACATCATTACTATAACCTTGCCATTACGTCGCTCTGACGACCTGAGTATGCATGCTCAGACCTCGAGGAAGAAACTGCGCAGGAATCGGATTTACCTTTCGAGCTGGCAGAGATCTAGTCTGGAGTACCTTTTCTTCTTTTCTGCTTCCCTTAAAGAGATTGTGTACTCGAACTTGGTTAGTAGCTCTTCTTGTTTATTTGTAATCTGTGAACAATGGAATTTGATGTAATATTTTAGTGATGTATTTCCTTTACTGTTGTGCTTTGTTTACTGATTACCACGTAATGCTAGAAGCCGGAGTGTGACTACGGCGGGATTATTCCTTAACCGTAGGAGCATGGCTGGCCTAGTCATCCCCCGTTTTCCGTATTTTGGGAAGCGGGGCATGACATTCCTTGAATCCCATCATTTCTTATTCTTTGAATCATATACTTTGAATATGTCCTAACCTAAAATTTTCATTCAAGGTTATGGATTCCCCAAACAACACCAGCACCAACTTCAACAACACTCCACCTCCACTACCAATCACACATGCCGTTCCTGCTCCACTCAATGAGCAAACGGCTCTGCTTGAGGCAATCCGCAGCCTCCTAGAGGGACAGCAACAGCTCTTGAACCGTCCTGAGGCTGAAGCACCTGGGGTGAAGCGATTCAGAGTTTTACATCCCAAACAGTTCCCAGGAAAGGGGAGCCCACTGGAAGCTGAAGAATGGGCACAAAGTATCGAGGATGATCTGGCAGCAACACAAGTGCCAGAAATAGCTTGGGTCTGAGTTGCAAAGCTGCAGCTCACGGACAATGCACGGAACTGGTGGATGGCGGAAGAAAGTCGTCTTGATCAGCCCATTGAATGGAAGACTTTTCGCGATAAGTTCGACGCGAAGTACTTCCCTGTGACTGCCAGGTTTGCCATGGAACATCAGTTCATTCATCTACAACAAGGTTCTATGTGGGTCAAGTCAGTAGATGAGTATGACGCTGAGTTCACCATGCTCAGTCTGTAAGATATGTCACAGTATTTCAAATTTTTAATATCACATACTACACAGCTAACACAAGACCGTAGCAGATTTGCGGCACACCTGATACCGACGGATGAGATCAGAGCCCGTCGATTTCAACAAGGTTTGGACACGGAAATCCAGGTTGCACTAGCCACAGGGAGATTTCCTACTCATGAAGATGCTCTGGAAGCTGCCCGCAGTTATGAGGCAGTGATAAAGACATGAAGCAGACCTCAATCTGCCGGTTTGAAACGCCATGCCACTCAAATGGTAGGAGGAGCCTCTTCCAGTCCAACGTTCGAACTCAGGAGAACTGAAGAACCCAATAACCAGCCAAGAACACATTTCTGTTTCTATTGCAAGAGAGATGGACATTTGATAAAGGACTGTAGGCGCGCAAAAGGCCTGTGCCTAGTTTGTGGCGCGTCCAATCACAGAATTGAGACATGTCCATATAGATATAACTCAGCTCACACACCTACCAACTACCTGCAGCGGCCAGCTATCCGGCTCCTGCAACTCGTCCTGCACTCCCAGCACCACCTACACATAGAACTCCTGCACAGCCTACTCGCCAATTCCAACAGGCAATGAGGGACATGCCTCGAGGGCAGAGAAACAGGCCTCAAGGACAGAATGTGTCTCCAGTTAAAAGGAATGTACCACGGCGACCGACATTCACCTTAGCAGCTATAAAACCTGAGACTGTGAACCAAGGTAACCCAAGTAACTCCCTCACAACTTTGACCAAATTTTTTTTTACAATTTTTAGTTCTGTCACCAAACTTTTACACTTTCCTTTTACAAATTTCGAGGACGAAATTTTTATAAGGAAGGCAGAATGTAACAACCCTAATTTTCCTATACAGATTTTTTTTCAAATATTTTTTTTCAAAATCCATAAAAGGGTATTTTAGCCTGAGCACAAGATATAAGTAATTATTTTTCTTTTTAATTACAAATTAAAAGAATGTAACAACTCCATTTTTAGTGTACAAAATTTGCTTAAAAATTAATGTATACTTGGAGTATTTACATTTTCTATGACTATTTTAAGTAATTAAATAGCTCCATAATTACAAGAAAGAGCTTGTAACTCATTGGTAATACCTTGCACTGCTGAACCAAGCCACTAGAGTTCAAATCCCATACCCCACATTATTTTTAATATTTATTTGTTTTAAATTTTATAGAAACCCAACAGTCAACACATGATAACTCCCAAATTTTCCACTACACATGAAAAACTAAATATACCAAAGGCTACACCAGACGACCCCCCCACCTCCCTAACCTCCAACTCGGCCTGACTCGGCCGACTCGGACGGCGGACCGACCGACTCGGGACGGCGCCGCCGGCCGGACTCGGCCGGACGACCGAGTCCCCAACAGGGAAAATGTGACTTTTCCTCTTCTCATACCCCGTGCATACTTTAAATATTGAGATCATTTCCAGAGAGCTCATTAACACTCATTTACTCCATTTTTAATACTTGTTTTTAAATTAAAACCCTTCATCTACCATAACCCTATGAATACACCCCTACCCTCTACCCTCTCACCCCAAACTCTGTGCCAACTCTCAAAAATTCTCAAGAAAACTTGTGTACTTTGAAATCGAGCACGAAGCGAAGCTACGGCGAATTTTCCGGTGAACTTCCGACGATCATTCTAGAAGCTCCCAGCGACGAAGCGACACACCGACGACTCCTCCCGTTCTATCTCTTTCTTCTAGTTGTCAAAAACCCGTAAGTCCCATTTCTATCTTCCTTTTCTATTCAAAAAAAATACGGATTTACAAAACCCGACGAAATCGGAACAAATCCGATTTTCGATTCGGTTTCTTATAAAACTTCACTTCTCGTTAATACAATTATACTTAAACTCTATCATGTTGACTATTAAACACCAATCAACCAAATTGATCAACTTTTATTTCATAAAATGATGGCTATTTCAATTTATCGTATTTTTCTCTTAAATATCACATTGTTTCAATTCTACATTTAACTCTATTAAACTTTCTATACCGTTAAGTAGATCACGAGGTAACGACCTACCTCCTCACACACTCATACGCAATATCACACGATACCCTCGAGAACCTAGAATACGAGAAAATAAACATTTTCATTTAAATACCCTTTACTTAATAAAACCATTTCTAAAAGATTTAGTATTGATATATCTTTATAAATAAATACCACTTATTATGAAAATAGGATAAGGTTGTGGGCATCAGTCGTTTATCTAAACCTGACTTTGTGGTGCCTAGGCTAGGCAAGTGAGAAAGGTAACTTTAAAAGGCCCGTCTCACGGTGATTCGTGAGCGGATCCTTCCTTTCTTCACTTGTATTTACCTGGCCACAATTGGCAGTGAAGAGGCGATTTGAGGTATCTCACAACTTGTCGCTTTGGACAAGTTAGGAGCAGTCTAGTTGACTTAGGAGACCCTAGAACATAGAATAAGGAAAACGATACTTTTTAATTTAAATACCATAATTAATAAAACCGTTTTTCTTAATGATTAGTATTTATACAAATCTTTGCAAAGCACCGTTACAACCCATTTGGGGAACCCGTTCGGGATGGTGCGGATTATCGCACATCCTCGGGCTTAGTAGTGCGAGATTCAGACCTCCGCAAGGAGCATTCGGTCTCGAAAAATTTAAAATACGACATCTTAAGAAAACGAGATTTCTAGAATATTATAAATATATACAAAAAATATTTTCATATAAATATATGTATATGTAACATAAACATATCTATTTTTGAAGTATTATAAATATTCCACTTTTTTTACAATATCACAAGAATCAATTTTACACTAAAATATCATGAATTCCATACAATACCAATATTACAAATAAACACCTTTTATTATGGAAATAGGATATTTTCACTTGAAATATCACAATATAAAATCTACAATCATTACAACTCTAAAGACGATTAATAAATTCTTTAGGTGTATTTTGAAAAGTATATAAAAGTATTTTTACATAAACCCCCCTCAAGTTCTATAAATTACCCTAAGGACCCTAGTAAATATAGATTTAAGCGGGACCAATCTCTTGAGCCTCAGGGAGCCAGAGAAGTGGGTGCTTGCCTATCTAAGGTAGACAAATTAATAAAAACAATCAGGACTTCAATTTACTCTGCTGATTGTCTGACTCAGTTTGAGTCTCAGTATAATTTGATTTGAATATGATTCAAATACAATTTTCAATATTACAATTCAACATGAATCCATGAATTCAATTATCAATCTATACAACTTGACTGAACCGAACCATGGATATACATTCCATTTACATGGTTCTCAAGTTATTCCATTTACATGATTCTACGGTTACATCTGTTTACTGATATCATGGTTTCGGTCAGTCAATCAATCAATTATACAATCAATGCAATTTACAATACAATCAAAACACTACGGGGTTTAAGGGGTAGATTGGTACGGAAGGTGTTAAAAGTGGCACGAGATGGTAAGATTAAGACACCTAACCTGTATTCCGTTGTTGTTGTAACGTGGCTTAACGGTTCCTTGTACATTCCGTTTGCCCTGGTCTCTAACATATAGAGACCCCTCTCGTATACACTGGCATCCTTCTGTACCAAGCTACAAATAATAGTGTTAACACAACATTACAACAATATAATACAACCCTAAAAGATACTTTCTTATTCTGTCTGTTCTACTTTCCTCTTATCTTTGGGACTTACAGAGCGACATGTTCGCTTACGACATTCTATTTCTTTCTTCTTTGAATGTCATCAGGTGATTTGGACCTGTCAGAGATCGAGCCAACTGCAGAAGATTTGGATCAGTACAGCGAAGATCCGGAGCTCTAGACATTGTACATTTTCTATTCAATACATTTAATTTCCTGTCATGCCATTGTTTAGGCATCGCTTTTATTTCAGTTGTATTTCCTTTTCATGCATTGTACAAAAGAATGTTAATTAATAAAGTTGATGTTCAGTTTATATATCTTGTCTCTTGTGTATTTACTTTTATATTGCTTAGATACGCTTAGCGTATTTACTTCTGAGTAAATACGTAGCGGATCAGTCGCGTCCCCTTCGCCGTATACCGGGAAGCGGGGCGTGACAACAAGATTCCCGACATCCTGATCGAATGCTCGTCGGAAACTTTAGTAGACGGCCGTACCCCCGATGCCGTCGACGAAGTGCACTTAGGCGGAACACCGTGGCCGCGAGCACCTGAATGGATGCTTTTGGCGTCGGGGTTTTCCTACTGTCACTTGGTTGGGGCTATGGGGCGTGGCTATCTAGTAAGGTTACCCGGCGAGTATCCGTGTACACTACGTAATTGCGACGGACTTTTGATCCTCATCAAAATTCCGTGGTAACCGATCAAATGAGACTAACTTGCTAGATTTATAAAATTCAAACTAGTTATCACATAACTAAATTTGTGGATTCCAAATATTGTATCACAATCACAGATAGCTAGACAATGTTAAACTTTTCGATCAAATAAACAAACACCCAAAATTTCCCAAAGAGTTCAACACTTGAGCAGGGTATAAAAGATACCCAGAACATGCCACAACACCTATGGACCAACCGTAGAAGGGTCAACCCTTCCATCATTTATGGCACAGCAGAACTACCATAAACCCTAGGGTTCGATGGTGGTTCTGATGGTCACAGAATCGAGTTAGGTTTTCGTTCTTCTAGAGGGTCCACAGAATCACCTGCATGATTTTCTGAAGATTTTAAATTTTGAAAAATCCAACTCTTGGAATATTTCTGGCGAGGGAAAATATGGGTTATTGAACTCCGTTCGAACTTTTTAACGTCGTCTAATTAACCCGAAAAGATGTTAGAATTACGACTACGAAGCACTACGAATTGCCTTAGCACAAAGATAACATCACATGCAAATTTAGCAAAAACAAGAAACACCTGAAATACCAAAACCCAGAGACTGGAACACCCTAAAAAATTGAACCCAGAACCCTCTAACAAAACCGAGCAGGTCGGTTTTTCATGAGGTGTGGCCGGCCAAAATCCGGCGAGGGGGTTTAATTTTCTACTGTGTTCATGTTACATCTCATATAACATTCTGCAGTTACGTAAAAAAAAATTTGACTCTCTGAAAATTTCGACAGAAACTGGGTCTTTGTATCGGGTGTTTCGGAGTTGTTTCGGTTTCGTAATTTAACAAATATCGTCTAATTCTCTATCTTGCCTCTGATACCACTGTAGGGTTACTTAGGGCGGCAACAAGGATTCCGGAAGAATCGTCCATGCCAATTTCAAAAAAATACCGTACTTAAGAACCTAACCAAGAATCTTAACTAGAGATTTAGACAAAACAACAATGCAAACAACTTTACATCTAAGTGAATGAGGAATAAAACTTTTGTAGACCGGTCCTTCACTTCTAAAGCTCCGTGTAGTAGTCTCTTCGCTCCAAGTAGTGAACACCCGAACTCTAGTAAGGGTTCACATGAAGAAATGAACAAGATTACTCAAAGTCTTCGGGGCCGAAGATGATCTACGTCGAGGAGATTCAAGCTCATGCTAGCTCTTCACTAATGGTAGATTAGTGAAGCAAACACCCTAAACTAAATGGCTAATATAGTAGAGGATGATGAAGTAGGAATTTTGCTCACTTTAGATTTATTTTTCTCACAACATTTCATCACCTTTTGAAAAGCTAGAAAGCTTTCTCATGAGGAAGAAGAAAATGAAGTGGAGATGAGAATGAAACTTATGAGGTGAGAATAGATACTATGGATGAGTTAGTGTCATATGCTAACTCATGTAGAGAATAAACCACGGCTAACAATAATGGTTGGGTTAATAAATATTTATAAGTAAAACAAAGTTAGTGGACTAAGTCAATGGTTAGCATAAGCTTCTCCAAGCTTCTAGCCATGACAATTTTCCAACCATTTTGAATTACTTGGATAAATAAAAACCCTAGAATTATCATAAGCATGGTGTGAGTCTCATACACCCATGTAGCATGTGGCATCTAGCATGACACAAAATAATGTACATTAATATATATCACATATATACTAAGTGTACACAAGTGAGAAAAAGAAATGTTTAGTGAGTAAATATTAGTTAATGTAAGTTAATATATCATATATATAATTATACATTAAATTATCAAATCAACACTTGATTTAATAATCCGGCTATATCACATACAACCGACTAATATCAAATGTAATATCTTATCGAATCAACACTTGATCTGATAACTCGGCTATATCACATATAACCGACCGATGTCACATATCGCGACAATAGAATGCGGTATCACATACGCGTATTAATCTCGGTCCCGCACATATCACATATGTGCTCCTACTTTATTTCGCATGAACCAGGAAAGCTCTGTGTAGGACTCTAAACACTCGTCAATACGCCGGTAGTAGGTGATGATCATATCAAACACCCACAAACCGCAAGAGGTCTGCTAAACGTAACGGCCATCCGGGTATTGAGCGATCAGAAGATCAACAAGCAAGCATGCTCATACTCCTACGAATCCAATCAGTAACACTACCGTACAGTCCGGACTCTTCGTCTGATATGTTGCATATCATAGCCTGGGGGTGGTATAATGTCAGACCCCAATAGCCTGATAAGTCATGCCGATGCAAGGTCCATAACGGTTCAAGAAACTACTGATAACACTTACAAGTAGATCTCAGCAATCCTGGCCAGGAATTTCTTGTTATGGCCAATCGAGCATAGCGCAACATCAACCCCCAATACCGGGAGAGACGAATCCCTTCCTATCGCTCATTGCCTCCATGTGACTCGGGACTGTACCCAAAAACCACCGTTTTGCACGATCTCTTGAACGTGGTAAGGTGGAAATCAAAGCACAGTGGGAATCACACAAGACTCTATGACGATCTCGGGTCGACAGACTAACTTGTACCAGCGTCACCAGAGAACTGCTATCTGACGATAGGTATAATACCATCTAGGACTTCTCGGCGAGTCCGTTCAGTGTACTCAGTCTCCACTCAGCACCCGTATACCTTCTCTGATGCCAAACACCAATGGATATGGGATTATCCATCGCCCATCATATGGGTCGAGAAGCGTATACGCTAGTCTACTCTTGAGTATCGATGCCCTGTCCCGATACTCCCACGACTAGGAACATTTGAATGATGTACTTACCGACTACCTCTGCCCCACCAGTATGATCCGCATCATAGTCCTGGTAGTCAAGTACTCATCCTAAGGGCTTTATCAACATGTAATAGAGAGATAATAAGTGTACATGTTAAGATAAAGTGCAACCAGATAGCATACTATCATGTCGAGAAAGAAAGTCCTCTCTATATATATCCAAGCATCCACTACAATATATATCGCATGTACAGTAATGGTCTTTAGGGCATACATATAACTAATAAATACCATATAGAAGTTCTCGGCGAATCCGTCCGATGTACTCACCTCCAGTGAGCACCTGTATACCATTATAGGTGACACAATCCCAATAGCTTGTAAGACCAGCCACCGCCCCTCCTCGGGGTCTAGAAACGTATATACTAGTCTACTCTGCAATATCGATGCCTAGTCTCGATACTCCCACGATTAGAGACATTTAAGGATGTGCTTATGGACAACCCAGCTCCCACATATATGATCGTCATCATAATGCTGGTTGTCAAGCAACAATCTTACGGGCTTCATCAATGATGAAGACAAACCAGATAGCATACTATCATCTCGAGTAAGACCGTTATACCTGTATAGGTCATCTCTCAATTATCATAATCGCCTACTTACAATCACAATAATTGTCTTCAGGGCACTATATCCAACATTATGTCAAAATATGAAACTTTTGGTGGGGTATATCAAAATAATCCTTTGCTATATTAGTTACTGTATAATACTATCTGATCATGTTACTTCAAGAACTATCATTTATCTAGAGATATTTTCTGAATTTAAATTTTCATTTTTCTCTGAATTACTTTGAACTGGTACTGATAAATATATAAGAGCGCCAAGATCTAATCTTTGAATAAGAACATTTAAATTCAAGTTCACTTGGATAAATAATATGCATATATATGAGTTTAATAAAGTTGAGGCAAGTTCCTCCTCCGAGGCCGAGTCATGTGAGTGCGGCTTTGAGGTTGTACTTGACCCAACCCCATTAGTCACTATGCATATAAGCTCCTATAAAAGAGCAAATGCCATACGTCATATGTTCAGACCGATAAAGGTCAGGTCATGCGGGTGCTGCTAGCGTATAGTGCGAATGAATGTTTGAATGCACTTTCGTTTCTCAAACCATCCGATTCAAAAACAATTAACGTATCCAATGCTCGCTCAATATATAACAAGATGGGTTTCGACGAATTTGGAGACTCAACGGTTACACTCATTCTATTTCCAAGCTATTATTGAATCCTAGCAGCACATAACGGATCAAATAATCTACCAAAATTTATAGGCCTCTTGTTTCACCAAAATCACATTTGAATGATGTCCCGATAGCAGGTAACAACATGTGTCTAATAATAGCAGGCATCCCGAATCTGGTTTTGACCGGGCTCTTTACAATATACAGACGATCTAATGAACATTTTTGGTGATCCGAACTGCCACACAACTTGCTGCCCCGGTCTTTAAATAATTCAAGTTACTACAGATCAAGACCCCCCCTAAATATGAAATTTAAAATTGGTCAACGTTGACTCTCTAAAACAGATCATTTTGATTTCGGATAAGATTTTTTAGTAATATTAAAAAACCCACCTCGCGCGGGGCACGGGGCGTCCAGCGAATTTAGGAAATGATGCGGAGATGAGACACTGCGGTACGTGATGTGTTTATTTAACTTATCTTAGCATTAGTTTTAGCTTCAATATGTACTCTAATTAATTAATTAATTGTCCCTTGGGTGTCTCCAAAAGCCGTTTATGATTTTAGTTTAATTAATCTTAATAGATCCACGTGTGATCCGTGTCATTAATCTCACAAGGTTGGGATGAGATCCCATGAGCATGGAGCAAAAGCCAGCACAGGTTTGGCTATACGAATATTCGATCCTAGTGGGGGACCAAATATCCATAGCAATATGAATGTCTTAGAGTTTCGATAGTGGCCCTGTACACATCGGTATATCTGTAATCGTAAATGAGCCAAATTGTACAAAAAAAATTTGTTAGAAGTCTACTTACTGTAATACATTCAAACTCATCGAGGTACGAATTGCATCGAAGTCTGATTCTTTTCTATTCGGTTTAGACCTATTTATTCTGACGTATGTAAATTTTGTTTCTGCTATTTGAAAATTGCTGAGATTAAACATGTTGGTTGTCCAACTTTCAACTTGTAAATACTCAATTTCTTGATCCTATTAGGTCTAAAATATTTAGAAATAGAGACCGTTTATAGCAGCAAATTTATAAATGGATGATACACACACACTCCTTACCATTCTAACTTGTATAGTAGCAAATTCTAAAGAGCACATGATCGGTTCGGTCTTTGATCGATCCTACTTCGGGTTCTTACAAATTACCCCACAACAAACCTATATATATGTGGTAAGCTAGCTAATGCACACATCATATGTTTTCAAAGCTTAGTGAACTATTATTATGTTATCGGTATCGGTCATCACTTTTCGAAATCTTGATCCATTATTAAAAAGATTTTTGGGCTTATTTTTCATATTCAAATTCTACATATGTATATCTTAAAGATGAGATAGAGTTATTGAATTTAGAGATGCATTTTAGTTGCGGATGCTTTCTAACTTTCTGACGTTTGCACCTTACTTCAATAGTTTTCTTAACTATATGAAGATAAGCATATAAGAAGTTCATGTTTGCATGCAAGAGGGTGGCATATATAGATGAAATGAGGCAATTGCTTACATATCCAATAGTTAATAATTTGGCATATTCTGAAGCATATATACATGCATGTTCCTAGATCAAGATTAGCATGAATAATAACAATTAAAAATAGTGGCTTATACGTAAGTCAGTCGATACTTGTCCTCGATCCTATATATTTAAATCCATTATTTTGTTGAACCGTTTATATAAGTACTAGTTAACTTAATTAACATTCTTAAATATAATACGTACGGCACTATATTCAGTACTGATGATTAATCAGCTTCGAGATTACTCACCCTTTGTGCTAAGTAAATTAACCTTCAACCAATTATATTTTGGCATATTTACTGAAAACTCCCTGAAGATTTGGGCATGACATAAAATACCGTAACCTTTCAAAATGTTAGAAAACTACAATGACTTGATACTCAACTTTAACGGTGTTAAATTTCGTATTGAAAGATCATTTTGTCATTTTCGTAATATAATTAATTATTTATAATTACACTATAAATAATTATTAAATATCTAATTAATATATAATAACAATCGATGAAGGAGGAGGTCGGTGGCCATCCGGCGGTGTGGCGAGGTTAGGGAAGGAGGTGGAAGCGTGTGGAGACGGAGAGAAATTCAAGGCAGAGGAGAGGGGTGAGGCGGACAAGGAGGTGGAGGTGGGAGGGAGAGACAGGGCAAAAGGGGGAGGGGAGGTGGGGGAGCGAAGTGAGAGAGGAGGTCAGGGGTCAATATCGAGGAGGGAAGAGATGGGGAGGTCGAAGTGGGGGACGACAAGGGTGGGAAAGGTTGGAGCGGCGGCTCATTGGGGATAGGTCAGAAAGAAGAAGAAGAAGAAGAAAATGATGGTGATGATGCCAACGAGGAGAAGCCGGTGGAGGTGGCGCCAGCGGGAGTGTCACGTCCCGCTTTTCAAAAGAGACGAGCAGAAAACGTGACGAGACCCGCGACATATTTATTTCGAGAAGATTATTTCTCGCAATAAATACGCTAAGCATTTATAAGTAATATAATATAGCAAGAATATTAGACAGATGAATTAAACTTCAACAATTTTATTTACATTTAACTTCAACAAGTTTAATACATGGATATGATGTTGTAACAAAATTATGATAATAGGAAAAGTACCTAAAGAGTGGTATACTGAAAAATAAAAGCTGGAAAGAAAACTAAGAATCTTCTTCAGAAGCAAGCTAGTCGTAATTCTCTGCAGTCGGTTCTACCTCCTCAGTCTCTAGGTCATCTGACGAACATTCCAAAGAAACAAAGATGGGTGGAACGCCCGTCAGCGAACTTTCGTTCAGTAGGTCATCAAAAAGAGATGTGATTATATATATATATATATATATATATATAAAATGCAAGATGGCATGCGATATAGATGAAACATAAATAGGTATAACATGGCCATATGACATAAGTGAAAGGTTAGCCTAACACCTCATGAAGGGTTTGGAAGCATCACATGAACCAAAGGTGGAGTCTTTAGGGTGATAAGTTAACAAACATCGGATCGTGCCTAGAAAATTAGGGTTTCTAAAATTTTCACATCAACATATGAAAGAATAGATGGGGTTTAGAGAGTACAACCTTTGTAGCTCCCTACGCTAGACTCCTCGGCTACTTGGGGTTTGAAAAAGCTTCACTTGAACTCCTCGAGGTCACCGATGATCCACCCGGAGTCCGCTTTGTCCAAGCTTGCAACTTTATCCGATCAAGTGAACGAAATCAAGCTAACACTCCAAACAAGTGGGCTAGACTTGTCTAGAATGGTGTTGTGGTTCTCTTTCTCACTTCAAAATCCAATCTTGATGAGTATATTGCTCACTACAAAGAACTAGAGAGCAACATGAGAGAGGAAGAAGAAGATGATGGCTTTTTTTTAGAAGATGATAAGTTTAACTCTAAAAAGAAAATAGAAAATATATCAATATATATTTTCTATCTCTCATCTCAAACCATGGTTGAATGATTATTGTACTTGAGTTAAAAACTAAAAGGAAGAGTAAACCATGGTTAAATGGTGGGTGAGTGAGGTTAGGTCAAGAACAGTGTAGAAACAATCCAAAACAAACCCATTTCTTTTTCCTTTTGTTTTTAGCTTAAATACAATAATATTCCATATAAAAAACCCATGGTGTGAGTCTTATATTGCCACCATTTCCTTGTATAATCAACCATGAAAGATGTATATATGTATGTATGTGTATATGTACATCCATATGTGCATGAATCAAAAAGAAGGCATACATGTATGCATACATCCAACTAACTCAAGAAAGGATTTCAAGTGAGAAGCTAATGGTTAAATGATAAATCAACACTTGATTTATCAATCCGGCCATATCACATATGACCCCTACCAAAAGCAAGCCGCCCGATCAATATACGGTATCCTATACGCGCATTTTAATCGGGTCCATGCGCATATCGCATACGCGCACCACAACGTTTCGCCTGGAGCAGGAAACTCCATTGTGGGACTCTGAGACTCGTCAATACGCCGGCAGTGGGTGATGATCATATCAAGCACCCCCAAGCCGCAAGCGGTCAGCTAAACGTAACGTCCACCCAGGTATTGAGCGATCAGAAGAGAACAAGCGAACCTGCTACAACTCCCGTCGAGCCGATCGGCAACACTTCCCGTATAGTCCGGTCTCCTCGTCTGATATGTCGCATATCAAGTCTAGGGGTGGTAAACGTCAGACCCCAATAACCGATAAGTCGTGCCGATGTGAGGCTCATAACGGGTCGAGAAACTACTGGTAACACTTACCAGCAAATCTCTGAAACAGCCCTGGCCAGGGACTTCCCTGTTACGGCCAATCGAGCACAGTACAACATCAACCCCCAATACCGGGAGAGACGAAACCCCTCCTATCGCTCATTGCCTCCATGTGACTCGGGACTGTACCCAAAAACCACCGTTTTGCACGCCCTCATGGACGTGGTAAGGTGGAGATCAAAGTACAGTGGGAATCACACAAGACTCTATGACGATCTCGGGTCTACAGACTAACCTGTACAAGTGTCACCTGAGAACTGCCATCTGACGTGAGGTATAATACCATCCGGGAGTTCTCGGCGAGTCCGTCCAGTGTACCCAGTCTCCACTGAGCACCCGTATACCATCTCTGATGTCAAACACCAATGGATATGGGATCATCCATCGCCCATCTCATGGGTCGAGAAGCGTACACGCTAGTCTACACTGGTATATCGATGCCCTGTCTCGATACACCTACGACTAGGGACCTTGAAGGATGTACTTATGGACTACCATGTCCCCACTAGTATGATCTGCATCATAGTCCAGGTAGTCAAGTACACATCCTAAGGGCTTTACCAACATGTAACTATAAGACAGTTTAAAGAGACTAGTATACATGTTAAGATAAAGAGCAACCAGATAGCATACTATCATATCGAGCAAGAAAGTCATCTCTATATATGTCCAAGCATCCAATATATTATACATCATATGTACAATACTGGCCTCTAGGGCATACATACAACTAACAATCTCCCACTTGCACTAGGGCCAGCTGCTGTAGTATCGCATACCGAGCATCCCGAAGAGTCTCTCAAACTGTATCTGGGGAATGGCCTTCGTGAGTGGATCCGCCGTGTTGTTCTTCGTGTCAACCCTCCTGACCTCGATCTCCCGGCGATCAACTATCTCCCGGATCAGGTGATACCGCCTCAGAATATGCCTGGATCGCTGATGGGACCTGGGTTCTTTGGCCAAAGCCACCGCTCCATTGTTATCGCAATACAAAGGTATTGGATGCTCAATGGATGGAACCACTCCAAGTTCAGTAATGAACTTCTTGATCCAGACAGCCTCTTTGGCAGCATCGTTGGCAGCAATGTATTCAGCCTCCATCGTCGAGTCTGCCACGGTTTCTTGCTTGGAACTCTTCCAGCTAACCGCCCCTCCGTAAAGAGTAAAGACAAATCCCGACTGCGACTTAGAGTCGTCCTTATCACTCTGGAAGCTCGAATCGGTAAAGGACTCCACTTGGAGTTCTCCGTTACCATATACCAAGAGCATCTCTTTAGTCCTTCGTAAGTACTTGAGAATGCTCTTCACAGCTGTCCAGTGACTCTCTCCAGGATCAGCTTGATACCTACTCACTACACTTAGTGAGTATGCTACATCGGGTCTGGTACATAGCATCGCGTACATGATAGAGCCTACAACCGAAGCATAGGGTATCCCTTGCATGCGAGCTCTCTCCAAATCAGTCTTGGGAGACATCTCTTTGAAGAGAGTGACTCCAGAGATCGTGGGCAAGTTCCCACGCTTGGATTCTTCCATACTAAACCTCTTTAGTATGGTGTCAATGTACCTGGATTGGGACAATCCCAATATCCGTTTGGATCTATCTCTATAGATCCTAATTCTCAATATGCAGGAGGCATCACCAAAATCTTTCATTGAGAATCTTTGTGATAAGAAGAGCTTGACCGATTGCAGCATAGGAATATCATTTCCTATCAAGAGTATGTCGTCCACGTACAATACGAAGAAGACAACCTTACTCTCTGCCACCTTCTTGTAGATACAAGGTTATCTGGGTTTTTTACGAAATCAAACTCTTTGATAACGAAGTCAAAGCAGATGTTCCAACTCCGCGAAGCTTGCTTTAATCCATAAATGGATTTAAGCAGCTTGCACACCTTCCCGCTGCTCCCACTATCTACGAAGCCCTCTGGCTGAGTCATGTACACGCACTCTTCTAAATCACCGTTTAGAAAGGCGGTCTTAACATCCATTTGCCAGATTTCGTAATCATGATATGCAGCGATGGCAAGCATGATCCGGATGGATTTAAGCATAGCCACTGGAGAAAAGGTTTCGTCATAGTCCACACCTGGTCTTTGACGAAAACCCTTTGCAACAAGTCTAGCTTTGAAAGTCTCTACTTTCCCATCTACACCAAGTTTTTTCTTGAAGATCCACTTGCTCCCAATGGGTTTTACCCCTTCAGGAGCAACTTCCAAAGTCCATACTTTGTTGGTATACATGGATTCCATCTTGGACCGCATAGCATCCAGCCATTTCACTGAGTCCCTACTCGTGATGGCCTGCTCGAAGCTAGTTGGGTCATCATCCTCCATGATGCAATCCTCCCTCCCACCATCCATGAGAAAACCGTAGTATCTCTCAGGTTGGCGAGGAACCCTACTAGATCGGCGGAGAGGCTGAGGTTCGTTGGGAGCTACTGAATCTTCTGGTTCCACTAAATCTTCAGTTACGGTTTGTGTATCTGGAACCTCTTCCAGCTCCACCACTTTGCCACTAATTTCTTTTACAAGAAATTCCTTTTCTAAAAAGGTGGCATATTGAGAAACAAACACCTTTTGTTCTTCAGCATGGTAGAAAAGATATCCTTGGGAATTCTTAGGATATCCCACAAACTTGCAAAGAACTGACCGTGCCTCGAGTTTTTCTGGATTTTGCCTTTTGACATAGGCCGGACAACCCCATATCTTAACTCGTTTAAAATATGGTCTCTTCCCACTCCATATCTCATATGGTGTGATAGGTACAGATTTAGATGGAACTTGATTCAATAGGTATGCTGCTGTTTCCAGTGCATATCCCCAGAAGGAAATAGGTAACTCAGCCGTGCTCATCATAGAGCGCACCATATCTAATAGGGTGCGGTTCCTTCGTTCTGATACACCGTTGTGCTGTGGTGTATATGGAGGAGTCAGCTGAGAGAGAATCCCATTCTCTTTTAGGAAATCCAGGAATTCATTGCTCAAGTATTCACCTCCTCGATCAGATCGAAGGACTTTAATACTTTTTCCGGTTTGGTTCTCTACTTCTTGTTTATATTCTCTAAATTTTTCAAAAGCTTCTGATTTGTGTTTCATCAGGAACACATATCCGAATCTAGAGAGATCGTCAGTGAATGTTGTAGGGTTCCTAGGAACTCTTGTGAAGGTTCAAAAGGCATCAAACATGCCCGGATAAAAATTTAGACGTGCCGAACAACCCAAAGCCGGGATCTTTGCTAGATTATTAGGTTTAAACATGCAAGATGATAACTTTTATATAAGTGTGAGGGATTACAACCTTTGTAGTCCGCTCCTTCACTTCACAAGCTTCGAGTAGAAGTCCCTTTGCCGCGATCCACGATCTCCCGGACTCATGAGAGGCTCCACGACTCGAACGATCCATGCTAGCTTGAAGTATTCCAAATCTCCGATGATCTACCTTGAAGTTGCTACGACTCAAGCTTTCTCACTCTAAAGAGATGAACACACTAATCTCATGGGCTAGATGAGATGAGGATGAGAGAGTAGTAATTTTGCTTTCTTTTTATATCATTTTCTCATATTATTTCATCACACAAAGAAAAACTAGCAAGCTTTCTTCAAGAAGGAAGAAGATGATCATGAAAAGATAATGATATATATTTCTTTTGTGATGAATAGAATAAAACCTATATGATTGATTATTAACCATGGTCAAGGATGAGTGGCTAGGATTTAGTAGAGAAATAACTAGAGTTAGGGTTTGGTTGGGTTAAAGAATGTGTTATCCATAATATCCTAAGAATGACAAAAGAATAAAGCTTCTAGAAGGTGCATGAAGCAACTAACCCAAATCAAACCCTAACCTCAATTAATCATTCTTAAACATGTTTAACAATTAATCATATCATGTCACAATAATATATATCACATATATATTATATATTTGCAACAAAAGAAAATAATACAATTAACATATATCGCATATATATCAATGTATCATCCAGTGAGAAAATGAAATAATAAAGCGAGCCAATATTAGATAATGTAATATAATATATTATATATATTATTATACATTAAATCATCGAATCAACACTTGAATCGATGATCCGGCTATATCGAATATTACCGACTAATATATCATGTACCGATTCTTCGAATCAACACTTGATCCGATATCCCGGTTCATATCTAAATATCGCGAGAATATAATACGCTATCCCATATCGCATTATTCTCGGTCCTACACATATCACATATGTGCCTCTACTCCGTTTCGCCTGAGCCAAGAAACCTCTGTGTAGGACTCTAAAGAATCGTCAATACGCCGGTAGCAGGTGATGATCATATCAAACACCCACAAGCTGCAAGCGGTCAGCTAAACGTAACAGCCATCCAGGTATTGAGCGATTAGAAGATCAACAAGCTAGCCTGTGCGTTCTCCTGTGAATTCGATCAGTAACACTCCCGTACAGTCCGGTCTGTTCGTCTGATATGTCGCATATCAAGTCTAGGGGTGGTATACGTCAGACCCCAGTAACCGATAAGTCGTGTCGATGTATGGCTCATAACGGGTCGAGAAACTACTAGTAACACTTACCAGTAAATCTCTATATCAGCCCTGGCCAGGGACTTCCAGTTATAGCCAATCGAACACAGCACAACATCAACTCCCTATACCGGGAGAGACGATTCCCCTCCTATCGCTCATTGCCTCCATGTGATTCGGGACTGTACCCAAAAGCCACCGTTTTGCACGCCCTCTTGGACGTGGTAAGGTGGAAATCAAAGCACAGTGGGAATCACACAAGACTCTATGACGATCTCGAGTCTACAGACTACCCTGTACCAGTGTCACCGGAGAACTGCCATCTGACGTGTGGTATATCACCATCTGGGAGTTCTCGGCGAGTCCGTCCAGTGTACCCAGTCTCCACTGAGCACCCGTACACCATCTCTGATGTCTAACACCGATGGATATGGGATCATCCATCGCCCATCATATGGGTCAAGATGCGTATACGCTAGTCTACTCTGGTGTATCGATGCCCTATCTCGATATACCCTCGACTAGGAACAGTTATAGGATGTACTCATCGACTACCGCGGCCCCACTAGTATGATCTCATCATAGTCCCGGTAGTCGAGTACAGATCCTAAGGGCTTTATCAACATGTGAGAGTAAAACAGTAAACCAATACAAGTCAACATGTTAAGATAAAGTGAAACCAAATAGCATACTATCATGACGAGCAAGAAAGTCATCTCTATATATATCCAAGCATCCATTATAATATACATCATATGTACAACAATGGCCTCTAGGGCATATACATAACTAACAATCTCCCACTTGCACTAAGGCCAGCTGCTGTAGTATCGCATACCTAGCATCCCGAATAATCTCTCAAACTGTATCTGGGGAATAGCCTTCGTGAATGGATCCGCAGTGTTGTCCTTCGTATCTACTCTCCTGACCTCGATCTCCCGGCGATCAACTATCTCCCTGATCAGGTGATACCGCCTCAGAATATGTCTGGACTTCTGATGGGACCTGGGTTCCTTGGCTAACCCCACAGCTCCATTGTTATCGCAATACAGAGGTATTGGATGCTCAATGGATGGAACTACACCAAGTTCACTAATGAACTTCTTGATCCAGACAGCCTCTTTGGCAGCATCGTTGGCAGCGATGTATTCAGCTTCCATCGTTGAGTCTGCAACGGTATCCTGTTTGGAACTCTTCCAACATACCGCCCGTCCATTGAGGGTAAAGAAAAAACCCGAATGCGACTTAGAGTCGTCCTTATCACTTTGGAAGCTGGAATCGGTAAAGGACTCTACCTGGAGTTCTCCGTTACCATACACCAAGAACATCTCCTTAGTCCTTCGTAAGTACTTGAGAATGTTCTTCACTGCTGTCCAATGACTCTCTCCAGGATCTGCTTGATACCGACTCACTACACTTAGTGAGTATGCTACATCGGGTCTGGTACATAGCATCGCATACATGATAGAGCCTACTGCCGAAGCATAGGGTATCCCTTGCATGCGAGCTCTCTCCAAATCAGTCTTGGGAGACATCTCTTTGGAGAGAGTGAGTCCAGAGATCATGGGTTGGTTCCCACGCTTGGATTCTTCCATACTAAATCTCTTTAGTATGGTGTCAATGTACCTGGATTGGGACAATCCCAGTATCCGTTTAGATCTATCTCTATAGATCATGATTCCCAATATGCAGGAGGCATCACCTAGATCTTTCATTGAGAATCTCTGTGATAAGAAGAGCTTGACTGATTGCAGCATAGGAATATCATTTCCTATCAAGAGTATGTCATCCACGTACAATACGAGGAAGACTACCTTACCCTCTGCTACCTTCTTATAGATACAAGGTTCATCTATATTTTTGATGAAGTCAAACTCTTTGACTACAACATCAAAACAGATGTTCCAACTCCGCGATGCTTGCTTTAACCCATAAATGGATTTAAGCAGCTTGCACACCTTTCCGCTGCTCCCACTATCTACGAAGCCCTCTGGCTGAGTCATGTACACGCACTCTTCTAAATCACCGTTTAGAAAGGCGGTCTTAACATCCATTTGCCAGATTTCGTAGTCATGGTATGCAGCAATGGCAAGTAAGATCCGGATGGACTTAAGCATAGCCACTGGAGAAAAGGTTTCGTCATAATCCATACCTGGTCGTTGACGAAAACCCTTTGCTACAAGTCTAGCTTTGAAAGTCTCAACTTTTCTATCTACACCAAATTTCTTTTTAAAAATCCACTTGCTCCCAATGGGTTTTACCCCTTCAGGAGCATTTTCTAAAATCCATACTTTATTGGTGTACATGGATTCCATCTCAGATCGTATTGTATCCAGCCATTTCACAGAGTCACCACTCGTGATGGCCTGCTCGAAACTAGTGGGTTCATCATCATCCATGATGCAATCCTCGCTTCCACCATCAATGAGAAAACCGTAGTATCTCTCAGGTGGACGAGAAACCCTTTTAGATCTGCGGAGAGGCTGAGGTTCGTCGGGTACTACTGAATCCTCTGGTTCAACCAAGTCTTCTGTTATAGTTTGTGTTACTGGAACCTCTTCCAGTTCTACCTCAATACTACTATTTTGTTTCATAAGAAAACCTTTTTCTAAGAAAGTAGCATGTCAAGAAACAAACACCTTTTGTTCCTCAGCGTGATAAAAAATATATCCTTGAGAATTCTTAGGATATCCCACAAATTTGCAAAGAATTGATCGTGCCTCGAGTTTGTCTGGATTTTGTCTTTTGACATAGGCCGGACAACCCCATATCTTAACTCGTTTAAAATATGGTCTCTTCCCACTCCATATCTTATATGGTGTGGTAGGTACAGATTTAGACGGAACTAGATTCAATATGTATATGGCTGTCTCAAGCGCATACCCCCAAAAGGAAATAGGTAACTCAGCATCGCTCATCATAGATCGCACCATATCTAATAGGGTCCGATTCCTTCGTTCCGATACACCGTTGTGCTGTGGTGTATAAGGAGGAGTAAGCTGAGAGAGAATCCCATTCTCTTTTAGATAATCTAAAAACTCACCGCTTAAGTATTCACCTCCTCGATCAGATCGAAGAATCTTAATACTTTTGCCCGTTTGGTTCTCTACTTCGTGCTTATATTCTCTGAATTTCTCAAAAGCTTCAGACTTGTGTTTCATCAGAAACACATGTCCGTATCTAGAGAGATCGTCAGTGAATGTAAAGAAGTAGGAAGAACCGTTCCTGGCATGCGTAGACATGGGACCGCATACATCACTATGTATTAGTCCTAAGAGTTCAGTAACTCTTTCTCCGTGTCCACTAAACGGAGCTTTGGTCATTTTTCCTTTGAGACATGAATGGCAAGTATCATAAGATGATAATTCGAACGGATTCAAATAACCATCTTTATGTAACTTAGCTAGTCGTGTCGCATTGATATGACCAAGTCTACAATGCCACAATAGGATTCGTTCACATCTGAACTTTTCCTCTTGTGTGTGTTTTGTATATTCAGGACTGTATTCTGATTTAGAATGAATATGCCATTATGTAACGAGCCTGATGCAATCAACTTTTGATCTAGGAATATGTTCATAACATTATCCTTTACTACAAAATTATATCCTTCTTTACTTAATAAAGAAACTGATATAATGTTGCACATCATGTTCGGTATATAATAGCATTCATTTAGAATCAGTGTATTACGACTTGGTAATACAAGGTGATATTCGCCAACTGCTTTGGCTACAATACTTGCACCGTTCCCTACTTGAACGGAATGATCACCTTTTCCTAGTTCTCTACCTTTTCGCAGCCCATGTAACAATTTACATATGTGGGATCCTGATCCGGTATCTAATACCCAGGACGTAGGGTGAACTGAGAAACAGTTCTCAATAACTAACACACCCGAAGAAGATGCATCAACATGCAAGTTCTTTTGGGCGGCGTGAGGATCCAGATATTCTCCTGTTTCCTGTTCAGTCTTATAACTCTTATAAGAAAAAATGGATCCAACGTTCCCCTGCTCAGTATAATAAGCGGGTTCAGTCAATACATTAATATTATTATCTTGATTATGGCCTGACATGGTCGCTACTTGGAGAGAGAGAGAGAAGAAAACAGTTTAGCGTATGCTCTTGCAAGATTAGATTGGTTATTATCTTATCTAATCAGGATATCTCCCACTGTTTTTATCAAATCTACCTTCAAACCCTAAAAGGTAAGATTAGCCGGGATTAATTACACCCTACAATTTCGCCAATCTTTCAGCCAGATCAGTGTCGGTACTTTGAGGGAGGTTCCCCGTGCTTTCGCACTGACCTAATTAAAGTAAACCTCGTTTTCCCAGAGGCGTAACCTCGTTAACACTTTTCTAGACACCTACTTGATCGGCTAATTGTCTTGTGTAAAACTCTCCCAGGAGTAACTCTTACTCGCAGTGGGTATCAGGATCTAACTATCTCATAGGAGGTATGCAATCTCATTGCAAATTTCAACACTTGAAATTCCCGATAATATTTTGCCCCTAGCGATCTATGACCTTAACTAAGTCAACAAACCATAAATCGCAAGTCAAGTTCAACCCGTACATTTCCTGATTGAATTAAACCCACCCGCACGACCCTTAACTGAGTCAACAAAGCCGTACGAATACCCTAATCCAATCTCATCTCATGTTTTAGCAGATAAACATTACTTAGCTACCGTACACTATGCCTTAACTAAGTCAACAAACATAGCACGAATACTAAATAATATCTATCTGAAATGACGGAGGGCTACGCAGGTTTTTCAGAAAACCCTAAGCGTAATGAACTTGATATCGTCGTAGAATCATGTAGTTTTTGAAAAGGAGTGTTTTGAGGCTTTTCTTAGTTTCTCTAAAGGGGTCACTCCCGGTGAAGGGATCGTCGGCCCTTTCCTCATCGAATAAGGTGCAGGATATATCATATATACCGCTGTGCAAAGCAAAACACTAAAAGCAATCAAAAGACAAACCGCGTTTTGTAGCATCTGCCAGTTTTGTTAAAGGGGTCACTCCCGGTGAAGGGATCGTCGGCTCTTTCCTCATCCAATAAGGTGCAAGATATATCATATATATCACTGTGCAAAACAAAACTGTAGCTACCCTTTTTATAAAGTTTTTGATTCTACGACATCTTTAGGTTTCTTTTCTTTTATTAATCTCATTAATAAAAAACCCATCAGCTTATGCTTCCTAAGCATCACAGAAGAAACGAAAGCAGTAATATTTATATATCAGCATATATATATATAGTATAAGCATTCGTCTCAGGCAGTAATATGATCTCATCACAGAACATAGCAGCAGAAGAACATATATGAAATATTGGATATATTAGGACGTCCGTGTTTTCAATACGAGCCTGTATAAAACACGGATTCCACGGTCGCGACGAATAGCCAAACCCACATCCCAAGACCCCTACGAGAGCGGCAAGTAACACTGCCAATTCTAGGGTTAGGAGACCCGGTCTCGACTCCTCGAGATGGCCTCTCACTGGACCCTAGAACCCGGTTACTTGTGCTCCCCTCCTTGGGTCTACCTAATGCGGAAAAGTAAATAATATACACTGGTGACGGCAACCGCAACCTGGAAGTGCCCCAAATAAAAGAATATTACATTACAAATGAATTTTACATGAATGAAAATAAAAACCCTCATCTCACATAAAACCCCCGGCTATTCAGAACGCGACGATCCAATATAACATATCACAGCAACACATAATATCTCATATCATCAACGTAAGTAAATATGCGCATCCCAATTGTCGTTGACATATAGCAACGAAACCGGCGATATCATATATTACACTTACGGTCACAGAAAAGAAAGTGTAAAACTACAATATTTGGAATCCACAATCACTTTAGACATCGTAAATCCAAAATATCACATAGTTCGCATTTCATGCCTAACTCTATGAATTCCACATATTGTATCATATTCCAGATAAATAGACAGTATTAAACTTTCCGAACAGATAATCAAACACCCAAAATTTCCCAAAGTGCTCAACTCTTGAGGGGAGTTCAAATAATCCCAGAATATGTCACAGTACCAGTGATCCAGCCGTAGAAGGGTCAAGCCAACGCCTCACATGTGGCACGCCGTACTGCCCCAAACCCGAAGGTTCAAAAGGCAGTTCAAGACGGTCACATAATCGAGTTAAGGTTTGTTGTCTTCTAGAGGGTCCACCGCTTAACATGTACAATTTTTCCGAAAGATTTAAACCTAATAAAAATTCAACACTTGAAAGTTCGCCGTACCGGGAAATAGTAAGTTAATGATATCCGTTCAAATAATTTAACAGTTTCTAAATATCCGGAAAGAAATACGAACTTAAATATTCCGATCGAATCTACTATTACAAAATAAACCCCAGATTTAAACAATACTGGAATCACTGTTAAAAATATCCAGAAGCATCAACAAGTACCTACGGACATTACCATAAAAGCCACGTGTCATGAATGCACTGTTCCGCCGCGGAACCGCCGCGCAAGGCATGCTTGCGCCGCGGTTCCGCCGCCGTTTGGACGAATTAGGGGCTCGGGTTTTATAGTAATTCTTAGAATTCCCTGCTGATTTTTTACATATTTTTAATTCAGAAAAATCCCAAAATTTAAAAAATTTCCAGAGAGGGGTCTAGTTTCGTCGTTTCGGGTTCGATCGGAGTTTTAACTTCGTAAACACATCGCCTAATGCTCTAGCTAGGCTCTGATACCACTATAGGTCAGGCAGCCACCCCATCCAATGGGGTCGCCGTGGCACCAACGGGTCCCTCAGCCGCTACTTTTTACGCATGCCCCCTCGCGAGGACAACAACCCGCCGGAACACCTTCCGGTCTCGGGACACCCTGGGGGTAAGAGCCTATGCTTCGACACACTGTCACACAGTGAGAACCCCCCATAGGTCGACATCCAATGCCTAGTAGCTCTGATACCACTGTAGGGTTCCTAGGCACTCTTGTGAAGGTTCAAAAGGCATCAAACATGCCCGGATAAAAATTTAGACGTGCCGAACAACCCAAAGCCGGGATCTTTGCTAGATTATTAGGTTTAAACATGCAAGATGATAACTTTTATCTAAGTGTGAGGGATTACAACCTTTGTAGTCCGCTCCATCACTTCACAAGCTTCAAGTAGAAGTCCCTTTGCCGCGATCCACGATCTCCCGGACTCATGAGAGGCTCCACGACTCGAACGATCCATGCTAGCTTGAAGTATTCCAAATCTCCGATGATCTACCTTGAAGTTGCTACGACTCAAGCTTTCTCACTCTAAAGAGATGAACACACTAATCTCATGGGCTAGATGAGATGAGGATGAGAGAGTAGTAATTTTGCTTTCTTTTTATATCATTTTCTCATATTATTTCATCACACAAAGAAAAACTAGCAAGCTTTCTTCAAGAAGGAAGAAGATGATCACGAAAAGATAATGATATATATTTCTTTTATGATGAATAGAATAAAACCTATATGATTGATTATTAACCATGGTCAAGGATGAGTGGCTAGGATTTAGTAGAGAAATAACTAGAGTTAGGGTTTGGTTGGGTTAAAGAATGTGTCATCCATAATATCCTAAGAATGACAAAAGAATAAAGCTTCTAGAAGGTGCATGAAGCAACTAACCCAAATCAAACCCTAACCTCAATTAATCATCCTTAAACATGTTTAACAATTAATCATATCATGTCACAATAATATATATCACATATATATTATATATTTGCAACAAAAGAAAATAATACAATTAACATATATCGCATATATATCAATGTATCATCCAGTGAGAAAATGAAATAATAAAGCGAGCCAATATTAGATAATGTAATATAATATATCATATATATTATTATACATTAAATCATCGAATCAACACTTGAATCGATGATCCGGCTATATCGAATATTACCGACTAATATATCATGTACCGATTCATCGAATCAACACTTGATCCGATGTCCCGGTTCATATCTAAATATCGCGAGAATATAATACGCTATCCCATATCCCATTATTCTCGGTCCTGCACATATCACATATGTGCCTCTACTCCGTTTCGCCTGAGCCAAGAAACCTCTGGGTAGGACTCTAAAGAATCGTCAATACGCCGGTAACAGGTGATGATCATATCAAACACCCACAAGCTGCAAGCGGTCAGCTAAACGTAACAGCCACCCAGGTATTGAGCGATCAGAAGATCAACAAGCTAGCCTGTGCGTTCTCCTGTGAATCCGATCAGTAACACTCCCGTACAGTCCGGTCTGTTCGTCTGATATGTCGCATATCAAGTCTAAGGGTGGTATACGTCAGACCCCAGTAACCGATAAGTCGTGTCGATGTATGGCTCATAACGGGTCGAGAAACTACTAGTAACACTTACCAGTAAATCTCTATATCAGCCCTGGCCAGGGACTTCCAGTTATAGCCAATCGAACACAGCACAACATCAACTCCCTATACCGGAAGAGACGATTCCCCTCCTATCGCTTATTGCCTCCATGTGATTCGGGACTGTACCCAAAAGCCACCGTTTTGCATGCCCTCTTGGATGTGGTAAGGTGGAAATCAAAGCACAGTGGGAATCACACAAGACTCTATGACGATCTCGAGTCTACAGACTACCCTATACCAGTGTCACCGGAGAACTGCCATCTGACGTGTGGTATATCACCATCTGGAAGTTCTCGGCGAGTCCGTCCAGTGTACCCAGTCTCCACTGAGCACCCGTACACCATCTCTGATGTCTAACACCGATGGATATGGGATCATCCATCGCCCATCATATGGGTCAAGATGCGTATACGCTAGTCTACTCTGGTGTATCGATGCCCTATCTCGATATACCCTCGACTAGGAACAGTTATAGGATGTACTCATCGACTACCGTGGCCCCACTAGTATGATCTCATCATAGTCCCAGTAGTCGAGTACAGATCCTAAGGGCTTTATCAACATGTGAGAGTAAAACAGTAAACCAATACAAGTCAACATGTTAAGATAAAGTGAAACCAAATAGCATACTATCATGACGAGCAAGAAAGTCATCTCTATATATATCCAAGCATCCATTATAATATACATCATATGTACAACAATGGCC
The DNA here is from genome assembly GCA_030015575.1 of Agapanthus africanus. NCBI lineage: Eukaryota > Viridiplantae > Streptophyta > Magnoliopsida > Asparagales > Amaryllidaceae > Agapanthus > Agapanthus africanus. The sequence goes on from JASDDO010000012.1 coordinate 409,601,906, forward strand.
TCTAGGGCATATACATAACTAACAAATGTAATGAAGTATGAAGAACCATCCCTGGCATGTGTAGACATTGGACCGCATACATCACTATGTATTAGTCCCAAGAGTTCAGTAACTCTTTCTCCGTGTCCCGTAAACGGAGTTTTGGTCATCTTGCCTTTGAGACATGACTGGCAAGTGTCATAAGATGAAAATTCGAACGGCTTCAAATATCCATCTTTATGCAACTTAACAAGTCGTGTCGCATTGATATGACCGAGTCTACAATCAAGTCGTGTCGCATTGATATGACCGAGTCTACAATGCCACAAGAAGGATTCGTTCATTTCTGAACTCTTCCTCTTGTGTGTGTTTGTTATGCTCAGAACTGTTGATTGATTTAGAACATAAATGCCATTACATAACGTGCCTGATCCAACCAACTTTTGGTTACGAAAAATGTTCATAACATTATCCTGTAATACAAAATTATATCTCTCTTTACTCAACAAAGAAACCGATATAATATTGCATATTAGGTTCGGCATGTAATAGCATTCGTTCAGAACCAATGTATTACTAGTTGGTAATGCAAGGTGATATTCCCCGACAGTCTTAGCTGCAACAATTGCACCATTTCCAACTCTAATGTCTTTATCACCTTCTCCAAGTTCTCTACCTTTCCTGAGCCCATGTAACTGATTACATATATGGGATCCTGACCCGGTATCTAATACCCAGGACGTAGGGCAAATGGAGAAACAGTTCTCTGTAACGAACACACCCGAAGAAAATGCATCAACATGTACTTTCTTCATTCGGGTGGCATGGGAATCCTGGTATTCCCCTATATCCTGTTCATTCCTATAACTCTTATAAGAAAGAACGGAACCAACGTTCCCCAGCACAGTATAACATGCGGGTTCAGTCAATACATCCATATTATTATCTTTATTAGGGCATGACATGGTCGCTACCTGGAGAGAGAGAGAAGAAAACACTTTAGCGTATGCTCTTGCAAGATCAGATTGGTTATTATCTTATCTAATCAGGATGGCTCCCACTGGTTTTTATCAAATCTTCCTTCCAACCCTAAAAGGATAGACTAGTCGGGATTAATTACACCCTACAACTTCGCCGATCTTTCAGCCAGGCCAGTGTCGGTACTTTGAGGAAGGTTCCCCGTGCTTTCGCACGGACCTAATTAAAGTAAACCTCGTTTTCCCAGAGGCGTAACCCCGTTGACACCTTTCTAGACACCTACTTGATCGGCTAATTGTAATGTGTAAAACTCTCCCAGGAGTAACTCTTACTCGCAGTGGGTATCGGGATCCAACTATCTCATAGAAGGTATGCAATCTCATTGCAAATTTCAACACTTGAAATTCCCGATAATATTTTGCCCCTAGCAGCTATATGACCTTAACATAGTCAACAAATCATAAGTGCTAGTCAAGTTCAACCCGTCATTTCCTGATTGAATTAAACCCACCCGCACGACCCTTAACATAGTCAACAAAGTCGCACGACTACCCTAATCCAATCACATCATATGCATATACAGATAAGCACTAATCAGCTACCGCACACTACGCCTTAACATAGTCAACAAACGTAGCACGAATACTAACTAGTACTTATCTGAAATGACGGAGGGCTACGACAGGTTTTTCTGAAAACCTATTGCGTAATGAACTTGATATCGTTGTAGAATCGAATGAAGTTTTGAAATGGAGTGATTTTGAGGCTTTTCTAGTTTTGCTAAAGGGGTCACTCTCGGTGAAGGGATCGTCGGCCCTTTCCTCATCGAATGAGGTGCGGGATATATCATATATACCACTGTGCAAAGCAGAAACTATAGAAGCAACCAAAAACAAACCGAGTGTGTAGCATCTTCCAGTTATTGCTAAAGGGGTCACTCCTGGTGAAGGGATCTCGACCCTTTCCTCATCGAATAAGGTGCAGGGTATATCATATATACCGCTATGCAAAGCAAAACTGTAGCTACCCTTTTATTTTAAAATTTGATTCTACAACATATATTAGGTTTCTTTTCTTTCATTAATTACATTAATGAAGTCCCATCATTTAAGTCACCTAAACATCACAGATAAATACAACGTACACTTATGCCATCCGCATTCGCCTTGATGTCCTCTCGTGCACCGTTAGGTTAGGTAACTAACGACAGAGCAGGGCAGGGCTGTGCGGATGTAAAACATAAGTAACGCCTATATAATATATCATATATACTATATACTGTATCCATCAGAACATATCAAATGATCACATCACAGATATCGCAGCAGAAACATAGATATAATGTGGGATATACTAGGACGTCCGTATTTAGTATTTAGCCAATAATAGAAAATACGGATTCCACAGTCGCGATGAATAGCCAAGACCACACCCTGGACCCCTACGAGAGCGGCAAGTGACCCTACCAATTCTGGAGTTTAGGAGACCCGGTCTCGACTCCTCGAGATGACCTCCCACTGAACCCCAGAACCTGGTCACCCATGCTCCCCTCCTTGGGTCCATCCTAATGCGGAAAAGTAAATAATATACAACACTGGTGGCATCAACCTCAACCCGGAAGTGCCCGAAATAAAAGAATATTACATTACTTTTGTATTTACATGAATGAAAATATAAAACTCTCATCTCACATAAAACCCCCCGGCAATTCAATTGCGACAATCCTGCACATCATATCTCAGCAACACATAATATCACATATCATCAACGTAAGTAAGTATGCGTACCCCAATTGTCGTTGACGTATAGCAACGAAACCGGCGATATCGACATACTACACTTACGGTCACAGAAAAGAAAGTGTAAAACTGCAATATCTGGAGTCCACATTCTCTTTAGACATCGTAAATGTGAAGCATCACATACCTCGTATTTCATGTCTTATAATATGAATTCTACACATTGCATCACATTCCAGATAATTAGACAGTATTAAAGTTTTCGAACGAACGATCAAATACCCAAGATTTACTAAAGCTCAACACTTGAGCGGAGTTCAAAAACCCGGAGTGTGACACAGTGGTAGCGGTCCAGCTGTAGAAGGGTCAAGCCAACGCCTCACATGTGGCACGCCGTACTGCACCAAACCCTAAGGTTCAAAAGGTAGTTCAAGACGGTCACATAATCGAGTTAAGGTTTGTTGTCTTCTAGAGGGTCCACCACAAACAAACTTGCACGTATTTCCGAAAGCTTTTAAAGCCCGTGAAAAGTGAGCAAATGATACTCGTTCAAACACTTCAATACTTTCTAATTTACCCGAAAAAGCCACGAAATCAAAATTCCGATCGAATCGACGAGTCCAAAACCATCTCCAGAATTTTTCAGAACTAAATACAGATTAAAAATACCCTAAATATATACTAGCAGAAATAATCATTTCAGCATAAAAATTATACAGTGATGGAGGAGTACGGCCGCGGAACCGCGGCCTATGCAAGCTTAGGCCGCGTTTCCGCGGCAGAAAAGACTGTTCATGGAAAAAAAATTATACCGTAATTCTTATTTTTACCTGCTGAATTTTTTACATATTTTTAATTCTGAAAATAACCAGATTTTGAAAAAAGTCCAGAGAGCACCCAAAAATCCGTATTTTCGGTTCGATCGGAGTTTTAACTTCGTAAAGGTGTCGCCTAATGTTCTAGGTCGGCTCTGATACCAATGAAAGGTTAGCCTAGCACCTCATGAAGGGTTTGGAAGCATCACATGAACCAAAGGTGGAGTCTTTAGGGTGCTAAGTTAACAAACATCGGATCGTGACTAGAAAATTAGGGTTTCTAAAATTTTCACATCAACATATGAAAGAATAGATGGGGTTTAGAGAGTACAACCTTTGTAGCTCCCTACGCTAGACTCCTCGGCTACTTGGGGTTTGAAAAAGCTTCACTTGAACTCCTCGAGGTCACCGATGATCCACCCGGAGTCCGCTTTGTCCAAGCTTGCAACTTTATCCGATCAAGTGAACGAAATCAAGCTAACACTCTAAACAAGTGGGCTAGACTTGTGTAGAATGGTGTTGTGGTTCTCTTTCTCACTTCAAAATCCAATCTTGATGAGTATATTGTTCACTACAAAGAACTAGAGAGCAACATGAGAGAGGAAGAAGAACATGATGGCTTTTTTTTATAGAAGATGATAAGTTTAACTCTAAAAAGAAAATAGAAAATATATCAATATATATTTTCTATCTCTCATCTCAAACCATGGTTGAATGATTATTGTACTTGAGTTAAAAACTAAAAGGAAGAGTAAACCATGGTTAAATGGTGGGTGAGTGAGGTTAGGTCAAGTAGAGTGTAGAAACAATCCAAAACAAACCCATTTCTTTTTCCTTTTGTTTTTAGCTTAAATACAATAATATTCCATATAAAAAACCCATGGTGTGATTCTTATATTGCCACCATTTCCTTGTATAATTAACCATGAAAGATGTAGGTATGTATGTGTATATGTACATCCATATGTGCATGAATCAAAAAGAAGGCATACATGCATGCATACATCCAACTAACTCAAGAAAGGATTTCAAGTGAGAAGCTAATGGTTAAATGATAAATCAACACTTGATTTATCAATCCGGCCATATCACATATGACCCCTACCAAAAGCAAGCCGCCCGATCAATATACGGTATCCTATACGCGCATTTTAATCGGGTCCATGCGCATATCGCATACGCGCACCACAACGTTTCGCCTGGACTAGGAAACTCCATTGTGGGACTCTGAGACTCGTCAATACGCCGGCAGTGGGTGATGATCATATCAAGCACCCCCAAGCCGCAAGCGGTCAGCTAAACGTAACGTCCACCCAGGTATTGAGCGATCAGAAGAGAACAAGCGAACCTGCTACAACTCCCGTCGAGCCGATCGGCAACACTTCCCGTACAGTCCGGTCTCCTCGTCTGATATGTCGCATATCAAGTCTAGGGGTGGTAAACGTCAGACCCCAATAACCGATAAGTCGTGCCGATGTGAGGCTCATAACGGGTCGAGAAACTACTGGTAACACTTACCAGCAAATCTCTGAAACAGCCTTGGCCAGGGACTTCCCTGTTGCGGCCAATCGAGCACAGTACAACATCAACCCCCAATACCGGGAGAGACGAAACCCCTCCTATCGCTCATTGCCTCCATGTGACTCGGGACTGTACCCAAAAACCATCGTTTTGCACGCCCTCATGAACGTGGTAAGGTGGAGATCAAAGTTCAGTGGGAATCACACAAGACTCTATGACGATCTCGGGTCTACAGACTAACCTGTATAAGTGTCACCTGAGAACTGCCATCTGACGTGAGGTATAATACCATCCGGGAGTTCTCGGCGAGTCCGTCCAGTGTACCCAGTCTCCACTGAGCAACCGTATACCATCTCTGATGTCAAACACCAATGGATATGAGATCATCCATCGCCCATCTCATGGGTCGAGAAGCGTACACGCTAGTCTACACTGGTATATCGATGCCCTGTCTCGATACACCTACGACTAGGTACCTTGAAGGATGTACTTATGGACTACCATGTCCCCACTAGTATGATCTGCATCATAGTCCAGGTAGTCAAGTACACATCCTAAGGGCTTTACCAACATGTAACTATAAGACAGTTTAAAGAGACAAGTATACATGTTAAGATAAAGAGCAACCAGATAGCATACTATCATATCGAGCAAGAAAGTCATCTCTATATATGTCCAAGCATCCAATATATTATACATCATCTGTACAATACTGGCCTCTAGGGCATACATACAACTAACAATAAGTATAGCAAGTAAGCATAACATGGCCGTGAGGTGTAGGTATAGGGTACATGAAATGCATGTAAGTGTTCTAACAAGTCTCTACAAGTTAATCTAATTAGCGTAAGTTTAAATATGAATGAAAACCAATCTCCAGAATATTAGGAATGTAGCATCGGGACCCCAAACTGTGGAGGAGTCGACCCGAATTAAGGATGTAGCATCGCGACCCCAAGCTGTGGAGGAGTCGATCCAAATTAAAGATGTAGCATCGGGACCTCAAGTTGTGAATGAGTCGGCACGATCCAAGAGTGTGGCATCGGGACCCCGAGATGTGGAGGAGTCGACCCGATCTAAGATTTCATTGGATTCATATTTAAACTATCCCAACACACTGCGTATCTAAAATTATTGTTAATATTACAAGTCTTACTCAAATCCATTGGATTCATGTCAAGTGTTCATGTATTCATGTCAGGTTTCAAGTATATGGTTCAGATTCAAATCAAATTCGAGTTCAAATCAAGTTCAGCTTTAGCATTAAGTCAAGTTCAAATTCAGGTTCGAGTTTATATTCGAGTTCAAGTCCTTTGTGATTTGATTTTTCTGAAGTTACGATCTACATTTAAGGTGAGGCAAGTGGTGCATCATTGTCTTCGGTACCCAAAGGTACTGGCGAGAGAAGACGCCACTCAAACCAATTTACAACCTAAATACGTAACATAAACCAGCCTTTTGATTTCTAAGGTATTTATGTTAAACATGCCATTTAAATTCTCGAGGGGTTTTTAATTCATCCTAAAACCTCGAATGTGTTTTTGATATAAAAATATGTTAATTGAAATGTGAATATTTTTCATAAAAACGTATTTTATATTTTTGTGGTGTTTTAGTGTCAAAATCTAGCTTTTAAAAATTTATGATATTTTAATGAAAAATCCATCTTTTGAAAACTGGAGGTATTTTCTAAAAATTTGCTTTAATTGATATTTTAGAAAAATGTGATAACCTAAATTAATAAAACTTGTTATATTTTGTTTTATGTTAAATTTTATAGAATTTGTTTATTTTTTTTAAAACCGTATTTTATTTCTTTCGAGTCCGAATTCGCCATGAGGAGTTCTACACCTCACTCTAATATTCCCAGGATGTACGATAATTCGCACCATCCATAGATGGATCTCCTAAAAAGGGTTGTAAAGGCGTATTTGCAAAATAAAGAGGTTTAAACATTGTATTTTCAACTTGAGGGCATTTTAGTGTAATTCTATTCTTTTAGAAAACGTGAGAATATAGAATTCGTGTTATGATTCAAGATGTGCGTGTGTGGTAGGTCATTACCCCGTGTATTTTTTATAATATTTTAACAATAAACTACCACAAGGTTAATATAAGAACATGGTATTTTATTAGCTATTTTATTCTAAAAGAAATATTTACAATATCAACTAACAACTAACATGTCAAAGTTCCATTTTAAATGAATATAAATTAAGTGAGATATGGTTTGTAAGATTTACAGATTGATAGTTTTATTCTATAAATTGATGACATGTAGGGGATATAGAAAATAACGAGTAAAATTTTGTTAAGGATAAAACCTATGATATCTAACAATCCATATAACTAAAACTATATTTTGTTAGGAGCTCAAACAGATGGGGACAATGGTATCGATGAAGAGTACGACAAAAGAAGGTTTGAAAGATTAAGGAAAAAGAGAAGAAGAGAAGGAACTTACGAGTTGCGCATATCATAGAGGGGATGTAGTGGATGAGGGAAACTTGGTTTGCAGAGCCGAGATCGAGGAAGGCGAGCTTGAGGGCTTTCTTGAGGGTACTTTGCTTCAAAAGAAATTTTGGCTTCTTGAGAGATCAATTTGGGGGAATTTTTTTGAATAAATTCAGAGAGGGGGTAGATAAGATGGCTTAGTATATATAGTGAAATTATATAGGTGGGAATTAAAAAGAGGAATTAAAAGAGATTATAGGAGATTAAAAAGGTAAGGGATGAGACTGTAGAGACTCTGTCTAATTTCAAAGGTTTTAGTGTATTAAAAAAGGTAGAGAGAAGGCCAAAGATCACACGGGCAAAAGATGGAACCAATTGGGGTATGTGAGGCCGCCGATGTCGGCCTAGGCTCGGCCTGGGTGTGGGATGGGGTCTCGGCAAACATCTCAGGTGCTCTATTGCGTTTAAAGGTCACGGTTATATACTTCTTTTCTGTTGCAACTTTTCGTATCTCCGTGTAAAGATCGTGTAAACTCTTAGGCTTTCAAAACATTGTAAAAATAAATAAAAATATTATTAAGGCAGATAGGATCTGAACACACAGACTATAGGACAATAGTGTAGAGACTTAACCAATAGGCTACAAGTTGGTTCTTACTTATAATTAGCAATAATAACTTATAACTCACAATCAGAATAGAATATAAGAATTTTAGGGTCGTTACAGCGAGGAGGCGGGGGCAGAGAAAAATATAATTTGAAAAACGTAATCTCACCTTCTTGACTTAATTTTGGTGAGTATTTTGTATTCATTTTATAGAAAGATTATAATTTATTAATTATAATTACAACAAAACTTTGAATTTGAAATTTTGAATTACAAGTAATAGCTTTATTTTTATGAATACCTTGCACGACAATTATGTCTCTTAATTGAGAGGGATTATATTTCTTGCATGACAATTATTTTAATTAATCATGAGGATTTTGGTTAATGTTAAATCCGTTAATTTTCTCTCTTGAATATCTTCCTCAACATTTATTCTCAAACTTGGCTGGGGTCTACTCCACGTGCCAAGTTTGGATCGAAATTGCTCAAAAAGATCGTGATGTGATGGCTTCGTAAAAAGATCAGCGACTTGTCGGAGTGAACTAATATATTTGGTAACTAAGTGTTAGTCTACGCTAGCGTCCCGGCAGTCTACAGACGCCAAATGCGGAACAAAACTTTTAACTTGGCGCTATCGTATACTTTAACCCGGATCTGCCATTATTGCTAAACTAACAAACTGTAAAGAGTGTAGAATGGTTATACCGAACGATCCGAGTCCTTCGTTCTTCAACCATCATCCCATGCTCCGTTGCGGCTGCTCCGATCTCGTCGATCTCCGATCTCCTCGTCGAGGTGGCACCACATGATCGGTTCTTTAAACGGGCTCCCGCCTCTGACTCGAGGCAACTCGATCGTCAAGTTTGCTAAAAGAGACGACCAAGATTGATGTAGAGAATGAGTAGATGACTTTGTCTCACTTCGTCCAAATCCGTGGACGATCGGTTAATGAAGTTACCGTGGGAATTGGGTGATGGAATGAAATGAGCTGTGGATTCCATACACCCCAAATCTATCATAATCTTTTTTTTCCAACCATAAAAAAAAAACTATCAAGTGAGAGAGAGAGTGAATGAGAGAGGAGGCCATCCATTCATATATGAAGGAGGAGGGTGAGTGTAGGAGCAAGTGGTGACTTTAAGAAAGCTTCTCACTTTAAAAGATCAAGAAGAAAATATCTTAACCAAAACAAGAATCATTAAACCTAAAGCATGACTCACAAATACACCTCATCATGCTTTTAATGAAACCATTAATGCACTAATGAGTCATATGCCTCATCATCACTTCTAGAAACTTCTAGAATGATGACTCACTCATATCGGAAAAAAAGATAAATCCGTCTTTAACCGAATGTCAAAAGGCGGCTGATAGAAAACTGGAAACTGGCAACTTCCAAAAGTGATCCTGAAACAACTTTCAGGATAACCCCGAAACTGTATAAATATACCCGCATTTGTATTACGACCGAATACAAATGCAACTGAGACAAAGATATTATACCTACTCAATATAATACTCGGATCCGGCTTAAACCAAAGCCGACCAGTATCAACTGCCCGAAAACTGACACGTGCGTAAACGCACGTGCATTTTCCGAACCCTGCCATAAAACCATACGGCCTCTACAACGTTTCGCCCGAACTTGGGAAACTGTCTGTGGGGGACTCTAATGACTCGTCAGCACCCTGGCAGTGGGTTTAACCACAAACCGTCAGCGGCACTAGCTATGCATAACGGTTGCCCACGGACTGACCTCAAGGGTGGCCGAGGAGCGAACTCAAGGGAGACCGATGAGCGAACTCCTCCGAAAACCCTACTGAGCCTAACAGTGACAATGTATATACAGTCCGGTCCGTTCGTCAATGAGTATCGCATATCCGCCTAGGGGGCTAGCAACGTCAGACCCCCAATAGCAGTATAAGTCGTGTCGGAGTGAAGCCCAATAACACCCTGAGATACTACTGGAGTACCTACCAGTAAATCTCCTGCCATGGCCATGGACTTTGTGTAATGGCTCTCCTAGACACAGCACGACCTCGCCCCAATACCGGGAGAGACGAATCCCCTGCCGATCCGCTCACGTGCCTCCATATGGCTCGGGACTGTACCCAAAAGCTACCTGTTTGCACGACTCCTTTGAGCCGTGGTAGGGTAGAAATCAAAGCACAGTGGGAACTCACACGAGACAAATGACGACCTCAGGTCGATGAACTAACCTGTACACATGTCACCAGGGAACTGCTATCTGACGGTAGATATAATACTAACTAGCAGATTCCCGGCGAGTCCTGTCCGGTGTACTCATAACCCAATGAGCACCTGTATACATCTTAGGTGATCCAACTGACACCAGTGGCTTGTGAGACCGGCCACCGCCCCTCGTCGGGGTCTCGACTGTACACACTAGTCTACTCCGGAGTATCGATGCCCTGTCTCGAAACTCCCACGACTAGGGACCACAATTAACGATATGCATATAAACTACCCAACTCTCACGTATATGATCGCCATCATACTGTTGGTAGTAAAGCAAGATCCTAAGGGCTCTATCAAAGTGTAACATGCAATCAGTCACCTGAACATGTACACGACTGATAAAGGCAAACCAGATAGCATACTATCATCTCGAGTAAGACTGTCCTACCGGGATAGGTCCTCCGCAATCATTGCAATCACGTACCTGCGATCCAATAATTGACTATGAGGGCACTATCTCCAACAATCTCCCACTTGCACTCAAGGCTAATTATTGCGATGTTGCGTACTCACAGCCCGTGTGAAACCAACACCCAACTCCTCTACTAATCAGTATCACAAAGCCCGTTTGTAAAACTATTGTGTTCGAGAAATAGCCTCGGTGAGTGGATCCGCCTAGAAGTTTCTTTCTATATCTCTTTTAATCTCAAGTTCGCGGAGAAAGCCATCTCCCGAATAGAGTAGTACCTGTCTTAGAACATGTCTGGATATCTGATGGGACCTTAGTTCATAAATGAACTCCATATCCAAACTTCTTAGACTGAATCGATCACTGAACCTAATCAGTATCCAGCTCCATGCCACCCACAGTATCCTCTGGAACCACCTGTCCATAATACTGTCCCTCTTCGTCAGAGGGAAAAACTAAAACTCTGACAGTCACTCTGTCATCCACGTCACCTTTGAAGCCTGGAATGATAATCGTCTCCCGAAGGAGGCTGCCGTCATCAAATCCGTAGAACATGTACTTATGTTCTATAACTGCTTCCTTATGTTTCTCCAGGATTGGATTAATACAAACTTATTGCATCTATTGCAAAACCAACATTTGGTGTGGTACTTGACATCTCATGATTGACTCAATTGCCTAAGAAAGTGATCTGCCAATCATGCACATCCCTCTCCCCTTTAGTCTATACGACATCTTTAGAGAGGGTGACTCCATCACCTGCAGGTACACCACCATGCTAGGAGTCAAATATTCCAAAAAACCATTAGAATATTGTCAAAGTACCCACATTTGGGAAACTACCCAAATCCAGATCTAAAACCATAGATCTAGAGACCAGAATGTCAAATATTATATCCATATCCTGTCTGGAGAAACAACTGTGTGACGACCACAGTACAACCGATCGTAGTATAGGAATTTTACTTCCCACTCTGTGTATGTCATCCAGATACCATGACATCACACCCTACTACCTTCTTAACTGATCCATCCCCTATTCTGATTGAAGTCAATCCCATGACTGTCACATCAAAATTAGATGATCTATCTCCGCTATAACTGCTCAAGTCTATAAATAGACATAAGCTACTTGCCCACCATGCTTCCGTTGCTCCCACTGACTACGACAACCCTCCTACCGGGTCTCATATCCTGGAACAACAGTAGTGTCAAGTCTGGGTAGATAAGAACCTCCCTGTCACCGTCCTTGAGGCTACCGAAGTACCTCTCGGGTGTCTGAGGTTACCTACCAAATCTGCGGAGTGGCTATTGGAATGTCAAACCTGATTGAATGTATAGGTCCTATTAAATTTTTCCGTAATCGTTCGCGGTTCTGGAATCACTTCCAGTTCTACCATACTCCCACTACTGTTTTCTGAAAAAGATCCATTTTTACTAAAACTGTGGCGAGTCAAGAACAATAACACTATTGATCTTCTAAATGGTAGAATATCAACCCTCGTCATAGCCAGGGTCAACCCACAAACAGCCATTACAGAAACGTGCCCTGAGTTATCCAGTGTCTGGTTTTAATCATAAGCTGGACAACTCCCCGTACCTTAATTTCTTTTAAGGTACGAACTATTCTATATCCAATATAGAAACTTTGGCACTAATTTAATTTGGAACCATATTCAAATCCATGCATCTGTCTCCAGTGCATATCAACTTAATGGAAAGAGGCTAATCAGCATTACGCAACTTAGGAATCCATCCAATTATGAGTAACCTGAAAGAGAAAACTCGTTTCTCATAACCATCACTATCATCTGAATACCAATCACAAGAATCTACATCTTCGATCTCTTTGAAGAATCCCGATACTTGTGATACCTGGTTCTCTACTTTATTCTTATACCCACAACTTCTCAAAACTTAGACCTTGTATTTCTACGAAACACTTGTCTAAATACTAGAGAAGTTATAAGTAAACAGAACATAGTACGAGGACCTACCCCTTTGTCCTGATGGACACTGGACAACATACAATACTCTGTATAAGTCCGCTGAGTTAAACAACTCAAAACCTGTGCGTTGTAGGTGGAAAACTGTACCCTGGCGATTTCCTCAAATATCACCAATTGCAACGAATTCCGATATAATGAGGATAATCACCTAATTCCCAATATCTTACTCCCACTCATCATCTGTAAAACCATACAGATATGAGAATGAAACCTGGTAAATACATACCCTTGGAGTAAGTGTCTAATCGGGAAAACAGTTTTTCCTTTAACAATGCACTGAAACATGAAAATGTTTCGTAGGGGTATCCTGGTATTCATAGCAATGCCTCTTCCATAATCCAATTCATGACTTCAACCGTATATTTTATTGCCATCTCTCCAAATCCCTTTATTTGTCTTTAGTCGTTACCTTCTGTACACCATCGTTAGGCTAAATGGTTTTCTTCCTTCCCTACCGTTCGGCACCAGCCTATGGTTTGGAAGAAGACTATCCAGTAAGCATAATAGGTGTACCCTCCTAAACTAAGGAGTACTCGCATCTTGAGAGAAGGTGACGATAAAAGACAACTGAATAATACCTTATTCTTTTAAAGGTGAAAATAGGAGCGGCGATGAAGTACGCGGTTTTGGTCGTGAATGATATCAGTCGCAATTTACTTTGCCCTCTTTCTAATCCCTTTATTTTGTCTTTACATATTACCTTCTGCACACCCTACTTATGCTAATTGGTTTTCTTCATTCCCTACCTTTCGGCACCAGCCTATGGTTTGGAATAAGACTATCCAATAGGCGTAATAGGTGTACTCTCCTAAACCAAGGAGCTCTCGCAACCTGAGAGAAGGTGATAATAAAAGACAACTGAATAAACCAATTCTATTTCTCCTGAACCTGGATCCATTCTCGAAGAAGTCCCTTCGAGTTCGTATATAACCATACGATGGATCTATCCAATGGAAGTGGATATCCGTAGTAATACGGGTGTTCTGAGAAATTCAAAGGGTAAAAGAAGGAGTGGCAATGACTTATGCAACTCAGACAATCCAAAAAGCCAGTATTTTAAGAAGGTTCGGTCAACCTGGTCACTGAGTCATAGTCTAGGGTCGGTCAAAGGTCGCTGCCAAAGAGAGAGAGAGAGAAAAGAAACACTCTGCGTGCACTCTATCCTAGATCAGAATGGTCATCATTTTATCTAATCCGGAAACCTCCCACTGTCCTGTCAAACTCTCCTCCAAACCTAAAGAAGAATCAATCGGGATCACCCGAAGAGTAAACCAACTCATCAGTGGGAATCAGGATCCAACTCTCATCGCATGTTAACGTGATGGAATGCATCCACGTTATTCATACTCCAGAAGGTATGCGCATACTTGGCAAGTTTCAGTTTCTTTAGAAACTCCCGATATCATTTTCTTGCCCCATGCTCTTATGACCTTGACGTATGCCAACAAATCATAAGTCACATGTCAAGTTCTGCCCGTCATTATCTTGTTAATTTGAACCCACCCGTACATACCCTTGACGTATGCCAACAAGGTAATACGACTGTCCCAAACCAACTCATCTATCTATGAAACAAATGAATACCCAGCAGCTACCAAACACTATGCCTTGACGTATGCCAACAAACATAGCTTGAATACTACTGACCATCCATAAGAAACGACGGAGGGCTACGACTGGTTTTTGGCGAAAAACCTTTAACGTAGTGAACTTGATATCGCTGAAGGAACCTGATAGCTTTTTAAAATATAGTGGCGAAAACCTTTTGCTAAAGAGGTCACTCCCGGTAAAGGGATCTCGGCTCTTTCCTGGTGGAATGAGGTGCAGGATATTCCACTGAATACCGCTATGCAAAGCAACATGTAATCGACTATAGTGAAGTTATTACTCTGACGCAAACTTATGTCCAAGGGGTCGGTCCCGGTGAAGGGATATCGGCCCTTGCCTCGTCGAATGAGGTGCTGGATATTCCACTGAATACCGCTATGCATAACAAAAGGAAACGTCTTTGCAATAACACTTTTTAAATTGTTCCAACAACTGTATACAGGTTTGTTTTACTTTGCGTTGATCAGAATCAACGCAGTCCCATCATTCAATCACACCAGAAAAGAACGAAAATAAAATGTACGTATATGCCATCCGCATTCGTTACTGGGTCCCGTCATCACTCGTTAGGTTACTTAACTAACGACAGAGCGGGGACTGCACTAGCGCGGGTGTAAAACATATACAACATCTAATAGTATATAAACCAATATACAGAATCGCTCCAGGCGTGATAATATGCAACATTACAGAAAAGTAATAAGCATCACAGAACAATACAGATATCTGGGATCCCCGAGTTTCACAGAGCCGCTGCTGAAACTCGACGTTCCCCTGTCGTGTGGATAGCCTGTGCAATGAAACCTAGACCCCTACGGGTGCGGCAAGTTACCCGCCAAAACCTGAAGCGAGGTAGTCCCCACTGCATAGTGAATGGAACACCCGGCACTTCACGGAATCCGGTAAATTGAGCACCCCTCCTCGGGTCAACCTGTACCCCCTACGAGTGCGATGAATAGTCTGCCAATTCTGAAGTGGGGCCCCTCTGCCTCTCAAAGCCATGAGATGCGGACCCGTTGCTTTCCCGAACCCGGCTATCCGTGCACTCCGTCTCGGGGCAAAACCTAGTACAGTAATGAAAAATAGTACAACAGGTACATCGACCGCAACCTGGTCGTGCCCCAAAAGAATATTATACAACAGGCAGTGACGGCAGTCCACAAGTTAGACGCTCGCCCCGCAATATCAAATGTACAAATAAACTCAAACTGTACTATCATTGCACACTGCTATCCACCACGACAAATCCGCAACATTACAGCACAACACAGAACATCAACGCGAATGTCACGTTCGCAAACCCGTCTAAAAGAACTATAGCAATCGGACGCGGTTTACCGATCAAATGACATTCCCGGTCGGAGATATAATGTAAGCACTGTAAACTAACGTGTTTAAATTTCGATCGACCAAAGACCAAATATCAAAAAGTGGGCCCCACGGCTTACTGGTGAACAGTAACAAAACCTGGGCGTAAATGATATATATCAAAAATCACAAAATCCCAAATAAAGCCAACTGAGAAAAACTGGTGCACTGTTCCCTCTGAAGCGCGGCGGTTCCGCGGTCAAACCCTAGGTTTGACCGCGGAAGCGCGGCGCTTTGGTGGGATCACGTGACCGTCTTTTCTCAGATGTCTTAGAAAACCCTGCACTGATTTTTAAGATATACAGAAATCAATTTTGACACCGTTTAAAATCAACAGAAACTGTCGGCTAGGATTTTTGTGTTTTTCGATATTCGGTCGGATCGATGTTTTAAACGCGTTAGCACAAGTTAGTATAGCAAAATGGTTAGGCTCTGATACCACTGTTAGTCTACGCTAGCGCCCCGGCAGTCTACAGACGCCAAATGCGGAACAAAACTTTTAACTTGGCGCTATCGTATACTTTAACCCGGATCTGCCATTATTGCTAAACTAACAAACTGTAAAGAGTGTAGAATGGTTATACCGAACGATCCGAGTCCTTCGTTCTTCAACCATCATCCCACGCTCCGTTGCGGCTGCTCCGATCTCGTCGATCTCCGATCTCCTCGTCGAGGTGGCACCACATGATCGGTTCTTTAAACGGGCTCCCGCCTCTGACTCGAGGCAACTCGATCGTCAAGTTTGCTAAAAGAGACGACCAAGATTGATGTAGAGAATGAGTAGATGACTTTGTCTCACTTCGTCCAAATCCGTGGACGATCGGTTAATGAAGTTGCCGTGGGAATTGGGTGATGGAATGAAATGAGCTGTGGATTCCATACACCCCAAATCTATCATAATCTTTTTTTTCCAACCATAAAAAAAAAACTATCAAGTGAGAGAGAGAGTGAATGAGAGAGGAGGCCATCCATTCATATATGAAGGAGGAGGGTGAGTGTAGGAGCAAGTGGTGACTTTAAGAAAGCTTCTCACTTTAAAAGATCAAGAAGAAAATATCTTAACCAAAACAAGAATCATTAAACCTAAAGCATGACTCACAAATACACCTCATCATGCTTTTAATGAAACCATTAATGCACTAATGAGTCATATGCCTCATCATCACTTCTAGAAACTTCTAGAATGATGACTCACTCATATCGGAAAAAAAGATAAATCCGTCTTTAACCGAATGTCAAAAGGCGGCTGATAGAAAACTGGAAACTGGCAACTTCCAAAAGTGATCCTGAAACAACTTTCAGGATAACCCCGAAACTGTATAAATATACCCGCATTTGTATTACGACCGAATACAAATGCAACTGAGACAAAGATATTATACCTACTCAATATAATACTCGGATCCGGCTTAAACCAAAGCCGACCAGTATCAACTGCCCGAAAACTGACACGTGCGTAAACGCACGTGCATTTTCCGAACCCTGCCATAAAACCATACGGCCTCTACAACGTTTCGCCCGAACTTGGGAAACTGTCTGTGGGGGACTCTAATGACTCGTCAGCACCCTGGCAGTGGGTTTAACCACAAACCGTCAGCGGCATAGCTATGCATAACGGCTGCCCACGGACTGACCTCAAGGGTGGCCGAGGAGCGAACTCAAGGGAGACCGATGAGCGAACTCCTCCGAAAACCCTACTGAGCCTAACAGTGACAATGTATATACAGTCCGGTCCGTTCGTCAATGAGTATCGCATATCCGCCTAGGGGGCTAGCAACGTCAGACCCCCAATAGCAGTATAAGTCGTGTCGGAGTGAAGCCCAATAACACCCTGAGATACTACTGGAGTACCTACCAGTAAATCTCCTGCCATGGCCATGGACTTTGTGTAATGGCTCTCCTAGACACAGCACGACCTCGCCCCAATACCGGGAGAGACGAATCCCCTGCCGATCCGCTCACGTGCCTCCATATGGCTCGGGACTGTACCCAAAAGCTACCTGTTTGCACGACTCCTTTGAGCCGTGGTAGGGTAGAAATCAAAGCACAGTGGGAACTCACACGAGACAAATGACGACCTCAGGTCGATGAACTAACCTGTACACATGTCACCAGGGAACTGCTATCTGACGGTAGATATAATACTAACTAGCAGATTCCCGGCGAGTCCTGTCCGGTGTACTCATAACCCAATGAGCACCTGTATACATCTTAGGTGATCCAACTGACACCAGTGGCTTGTGAGACCGGCCACCGCCCCTCGTCGGGGTCTCGACTGTACACACTAGTCTACTCCGGAGTATCGATGCCCTGTCTCGAAACTCCCACGACTAGGGACCACAATTAACGATATGCATATAAACTACCCAACTCTCACGTATATGATCGCCATCATACTGTTGGTAGTAAAGCAAGATCCTAAGGGCTCTATCAAAGTGTAACATGCAATCAGTCACCTGAACATGTACACGACTGATAAAGGCAAACCAGATAGCATACTATCATCTCGAGTAAGACTGTCCTACCGGGATAGGTCCTCCGCAATCATTGCAATCACGTACCTGCGATCCAATAATTGACTATGAGGGCACTATCTCCAACACTAAGCACCCGAGGGAAACTTTCTCCCGAACAAAGTGACAGTGCACTTCAATGTGTTTTGTCCGTTCATGAAATACAGGGTTGATTGTCATATATAACGCGCTTATGTTATCATAATACAAAGTAGCTGGTTGAGTGTGAAATACCCCAAGATCACGTAGCAGAAATGATAACCAAGTAAGCTCAGCAGCAGTAGAAGCCATCGCCCTATATTCTGCCTCGGCATTTGATCTAGAAACAGTAGTTTGCTTCTTTCGACTCCATGATAGACAATTTGCACCAAGAAAAGTACAAAACCCAGTAGTAGAACAATGAACAGTCGGGCATCCTTCCCAATCAGCATCAACGAAGGCATATAGTTCAATAGATCTATGAGTTAGGATGCGGACGCCCATGTTCAATATGCCACTAATATATCTTAAAATTCTCTTTATCAATTTAAAGTGGCCTTCTGTCGGTTTGTCCATAAACTGACATATATACTG
This sequence comes from Agapanthus africanus, assembly GCA_030015575.1. Lineage (NCBI taxonomy): Eukaryota > Viridiplantae > Streptophyta > Magnoliopsida > Asparagales > Amaryllidaceae > Agapanthus > Agapanthus africanus. The sequence goes on from JASDDO010000012.1 coordinate 409,620,741, forward strand.
TATTGACAAAATAAGAAATATCTAGTCTTGTCATTGTTAAATATTGCAACCCTTCAATAATATTGCGATATAAAATTGGATCATGAAATGGTGTATCGTCCGTAGACAATAAATGTGGTCGAGTAGCTATTGGCATAGAGATTGGCTTGCAACCATCCATTTGTGCACGAGTAAGTAAATCATGAGAATATTTTGATTGAGATAGCACTACTAGAAAACGTAAGTATTATGGACGGTATATTAGCGTCCATTCATTTTTGAACGGTCGCTAATAAAGTATCAGAGACCGTATACAATGTACGGTCTCTAATACTCGGTCGCTAATACAATTAGCGACAGTTTACTTTTTAATAGCGACAGTATTAAACGGTCGTTATTGATCTTTGCACATTTAGCCCGCGAGAAGCTTCTTCTTTCCCCGTTCATCCCTAAATTTTTTCTCCAACCCGCGAGCTCCTCATTTGCAAGGTGATTTTCTCTTCCTTCTTCCCCAATTCTTTAAAAAAAATTCAATTTTATTGTCTAATTTTTTTATGTAATGCTTTTGTTGTTGTAGGTGATCGACATCTTCTTTGTTGTTCAAAATCTGACGAAAAGGTTAAGTTTTTTCTCTCTAAAATTATTATTTTTTCAATTAGATTATTATCTGTGATGTGGATTATAAAATTGTTATGTCATTATGATGTTAGATTATGAAATTGTGACATGGATGTTAGGTTATAAATTTTTTGAATTAAATGTGAATGTCAGGGTTATAAATTTATTTTATTTAGTTTGCAAAATCTTACGAAAAATTAAATGTGGAATAGAAAATTTTATTGGTTTTGAGATAATATGGAAAGTGAGGAATTGAAGATAAGTTAGGTGTTGGATTTTAGGATGAGGAATTGAAGAATTTGTTTGATGTTGGATTGTAAGATTTGAAGAATTTATAAACTCTAAAAAAACCTAATTACAAATTATAAACCCTAATTACAAATTAAGGTATTGAAGAATCTATAAACCCTAAAATAACCCTAATGACAACTTATAAACCCTAATTAACAAATTAAGATAAACTTAAGTTAAAAATATTAAAACCGTAGAGACTGGAAAAACCTAACTATAAGAAACTCCAATGTTAACACTAATTAAGATATAACATTAATTACCCTAATTAAGAAGCCTTAATCAAGACCAGATAATAGTGAACCGAGACCTTAATTAAAAAACGATTAAATAATTTTTTTTAAGGGAAACCCTAAAATTTTGATTAGAAACTTAAGTAGCGTTTTATTTTATCATTTAATTAGTAAGTTTATGATCGAAAGGTCTTAAACTTGTTTAGGATCGACTTATAGTTTCCCGTTTTACAACTAGATCTTTTTTCCATCGAATAGAATCACAAATAATTGTGAGAGTTGAGCTTCCTAATCAATTTTTTCAAACATATGTATAGTATTCGACCAGGGATTTGGCATACAGTAATTGTCGGATTTGTCCAGTTTGGACATGTTACGAATGCAACAAGACTCGTATCTCACATCCTCCTGTATTTTCGTCCATTTCGAGAAGTTTCGATGGTGCTTTCCACTTGTTCCCTGTGTACAGATTTATGTACAAACATGGGGAACATGGGGAAAGTGCTGCCGAAATTTTCTCAAAATAGACGAAAAACAGGAGGATGTGAGATGCGAGTGCTGTATTCATAATGGGAATTAGTACGTTTATCCTTGACAGCCTTGAAACTCATTATTCGTCCCGATCTTTTGCCCTGAATATTTACACCAATCTTAAATGACTTTAGATGGTTTGATGCGTCCACATCAAGAAATTTTATTTAAAACTTGAAAATTTATTTAATGATGAGCTTGTAATAAACTCATAAAATATGTTAAACTCATATTATTATCTGTGTGATAACATATGAAAATTCTTCCGGATAAATCATGGGAAAAAAAGATAGGTATAGTTTGAGAGACACCAAATTTAAAGATGGGCTTAAAGCCTTTTTGGACTACGCAAATAAGAACCCAAAGCGTAGCCGAGACGAACTCTTGTTCTGTCCTTGTAAGAAATGTATGAATAGAGCCCGTTTTCGACGTGAAGTGATAAAAGAACATGTGTTTGTAGAGGGTTTTGAACCAAACTACATACTTTAGAATTACCATGGCGAGGGAATACATGACGAGGAAACGAGGATGGATAATGAGACAGCAGCTTCGCAAGCTGAATTGCCGACGGGTGACAGGATAGATGACACGCATGAGATATTGGAAGATTTATTTGCTGGAGAGGAAATGAATGATGTTGAACCGTTTGAAGGCACCAGTGAATTAGAAGAATTGCAGAAACTTCTGAAGAAAAATAAACAAGATCTGTACGAAGGCTGTACGGAATTTAGTAGGCTGTCATTTGTAATAAGGCTCCTCCATCTGAAGATGATCGGCGGGATAGCTGATGAGCATTTTGGCGTGCTTCTTGATCTCCTACGTAAGGTAATTCCTTAAGGAAAGGAAAGCATTCCAGAGAATCATTACTAGGCAAAAAAGATTGTTAAGACACTTGTAGTGAATTAAAAAAATTGCAGAAACTTCTGAAGAACAACGAACAAGATTTGTATGAAAGCTGTACGGAATTTAGTAGGCTGTCATTTGTAATAAGGCTCCTCCATCTGAAGATGATCGGCGGGATGGCTAACGAGCACTTTGACGTGCTTCTTGATCTCCTACGTAAGGTAATTCCTGAAGGAAAGGAAAGCATTCCAGGGAATCATTACCAGGCAAAAAAGATTGTTAAGACACTTGCAGTGAATTAAAAGAATTACAGAAACTTCTAGAGAAAAACGAACAAGATCTGTACGAAGGTTGTACGGAATTTAGTAGGCTGTCATTTGTAATAAGGATCCTCCATCTGAAGATGATCAGCAGGATGGCTAACGAGCACTTTGACGTGCTTCTTGATCTCCTATGCAAGATAATTCCTGAAGGAAATGAAAACAATCAGAGAATCATTACCAGGCAAAAATGATTGTTAAGACGCTTGGTTTCTAATATGAGAAGATCGATGCATGTCCCAATGACTGTATGTTGTATCGCAAGGATTACACGTCTCTCGATGAGTGTACCACTTGCAACTTGTCTAGGTGGAAAAATGTTAAGCGAAATTCAAACGAAGAAACGTCCGATGTCTGCAAAAAGAGCAAGAAAAGTTCAGCCAAAGTCCTTCGTTATTTCCTTTAGTTAAGAGGTTATAAAATTTATATGTTTCAAAGGACATGGCAAAAAGTATGCGATGGCATTCCGATCGTCGGATCAAAGACGGGAAGCTGAGGCATCCGGCTGATGCAGAAGCATGGAAGCAATTAGACAGTGTTAATCATTTTGGGGATGAGCCGAAGAATGTACGTCTAGGTTTGGCAACCGATAGTTTCGTGCCTTACGGACTCATGAGCTCTAGTTGGTCCACGTGGCCGGTATTGCTTATGCTTTATAATTTGCCTCTCTGGATGTGTATGAAGCAACAGTATATGATTATTTCCTTATTAATTCCTGAAAAATATTCACCTGGCCAGAACATTGACGCCTATATAGAACTTTTAATTGAATAGCTAATAGAACTCTGAGAACATGGAGTAGAGAGATATGATGTGTACGCCGACGAGTGTAAGTCGATGTACAACACCCCACAACTTGCGGGGAGGCGGAATAATGAAAAACGATCTTGTTTAAAGCGTAAACATCGACTAACCGAGAATCTTTGCATAAACAATAACTAACAAGAAACCATAGAAGAGTTAACTACTATGATAAGTGATTATACCTAAAGAACCGAGTCCTTCATCTGGTCGTTCTCCACGTCCTCTCCGGCCTTCTCTAAGTAGTAGAAGATCCACCCGAGAGCTTTACTACAAGCTTCACCTTAAACTAGAGGTAACTAGGTTTCTTAAATCGCTAATCTAAGTAACCTAGGTGATATAGAGAATGGTTAAGGATTAAGTAGTCTACTCTAATCCTTGGTCTCAACACATGAGAGGGGAGGATTAGGGTTTGAAGAGGGAGAGCTTGAGGAGAGAGAAAGTGAGCAAGAGAATGAGATGAGATAATAAGCTATCATAATATATATCAAGCATTATGATTTATCCAACAAAAAAAATGAATGATTAATCATCATGCTTAATAAATATAAGAGGGTGATTCATCTCCATGAGTCATTAAGCATTTATGATGCATTAATGACTTGGATGAATCACTCAAATGACTCACTAATCTCATTTAATGTATATGCCACCTTAACCCTCAAGTCACCATCTTCTAGAAGCTTCTCGCTCAATTACGAGAACGCCCCTCCTATCCGTGAAAACACGGAAAAACTTTAGACTGTATAAATCCAATAACCGGATACTAGAAACTGGCTTAAACCAAAGCCGACTAATAAAAACTGTCCGGATGTCGTACGTGCGTAAACACACGTATGCGTCCGAACCCTTGTCGTAAAACCATACGACCTCTATATCGTTTCGCCTGGAGTAGGAAAACTCTCTGTGTGGGACTCTAGAGACTCGACTACTATGCTGGTAGTGGGTTTAACCACAGACCGCAAGCGGCACTAGCTGTACGTAACGGTCCCCAGGTAGATGTCGATAAGAAGGCCGATGAGGAAACCCATCCGAACTCCTACTGAGTCTGATGTGACAATCTCCGTACAGTCCGGTTTGTTCGTCTAAGACTATCGCATATCGGGCCTAGGGGGCGGCAAGCGTCAGTCCCCTAATAGCAGTATAAGTCGTGTCGGAGCGAAGCCCATTACACCCTGAGAAACTACTGGAACCTACCAGCAAATCTCACTTGCCCTGGCCAGGGACTTTGCGTAATGGCTCTCTGACACAGCGCGATATCAACCCCCAATAACGGGAAAGACGAATCCTGTCTAACCGCTACTGCCTCCAAGTGCTCGGGACTGCACCCAACTGCTACCTGTTTGCACGACTCCTTTGAGCCGTAGTAGGGTAGCAATCTAAGAACAGTGGGACACACTCGAGGCGAAGTAGCAGTGTCAAGTCTGCGGACTATGCTGTACTCATGTCACCTGGGAACTGTTCACTGACGACTGGTATAAAACCAACCAACAGTTCCCTGTGAGTCCTGTCCGGTGTACCCGTAACCTAACGAGCACCTGCATACTATCTCCAATACGACGTACTGACGGCTGTGGGACAGACCATCTCCCCAACTGGGATGAGAAGCGTACACACTAGTCTACTCCGGAGTATTGATGCCCTGTCTCGATAATCCTACGACTAGGGACCTGAATAAGGATGTGCTTGTAGACTACCCAGCTCCCACTAGTGTGACTGCCATCACAACGCTGGTAGTCAAGCAAGATCCTAAGAGCTCTATCAATACGTATACTCACATATTAAGATAGAAAAACCAAGTAGCATACTACCATGTTTAGCAAGACTGTTATATACATGGGAATATCCCAAGCTTCCATTAAGTAATATACAAACTAGTATGATACAATAATGGCCCCTAGGGCATATACACTAACAATCTCCCACTTGCACTAGGGCCATGTATTGGCATATCGAAGACCGATAATCTCGAGTAGCCTCTCGAACTGAATCTGAGGTAGGGCCTTTGTGAATGGATCAGCAGTGTTCTCTTCAGTAGCAACTCTCCGAACCTCGATCTCCCAACGATCAATGATCTCCCTGATCAGGTGATACCGCCTTAAGATGTGTCTGGACTTCTGATGGGACCTTGGTTCCTTCGCTAAAGCTATAGCTCCGTTGTTGTCGCAATACAGAGGTATTGGATCAACAATGGTAGGAACCACCTGAAGTTCTGTTAGGAACTTCTTCATCCAGACCGCTTTCTTTGCGACATTGCAAGCAGCAATATACTCCGCTTCCATCGTCGAGTCAGCAACGGTGTCCTGCTTGGAACTCTTCCAGCACACCGCCCCTCCATTGAGGGTAAAGACATAACCTGACATGGACTTGGAATCGTCCTTATCACTCTGGAAGCCGGAATCAGCATAGGCCTCCATCCTGAGGTCTTTTCCACCGTAAACCAAGAACATCTCCTTAGTCCTCCTCAGGTACTTGAGAATGTTCTTTACTGCTATCCAGTGCTTCTCCCCTGGGTCTGACTGATACCGGCTTACCACGCTCAGTGCGTAAGCTACATCTGGTCTGGTGCACAACATCGCATACATTATAGAGCCTACCGCAGAAGCGTAGGGTATAATAGACATGCGTTCCCTTTCCAAATCAGTCTTGGGAGACATCTCTTTGGATAGGGTGATTCCGTGACAAGCCGGTAGATTACCGCGCTTAGAATCTTCCATACTGAATCTTTTCAGTACAGTGTCGATATACCTGGACTGCGAAAGTCCCAACATCCTCTTGGATCTATCACGATAGATCCGGATCCCCAGAATGTAAGAGGCATCACCCAGGTCTTTCATGGAGAACCTGTGTGACAAGATTCCTTTGACAGATTGTAGCATAGGAATGTCATTTCCTATCAATAGAATGTCATCCACGTACAAGACGAGGAATACGACAGTTCGTGCTACCACTTTACTATATATGCACGGTTCATCTGGATTTTTGATAAAGTCATATTCTTTGACTGTTTCATCAAAACAGATGTTCCAACTCCGCGATGCCTGCTTCAGTCCATAAATGGACTTAAGCAACTTGCATACTTTCCCGCTGCTCCCACTCTGATTGAAACCCTCTGGCTGATCCATATAGACGCACTCTTCTAAATTTCCATTCAGAAAAGCCGTCTTTACGTCCATCTGCCAGATTTCATAATCATGGAAGGCAGCAATAGCAAGAAGGACCCGAATGGATTTGAGCATAGCCACTGGAGAAAAAGTTTCGTCATAGTCCAAACCAGGTCTTTGACGAAAACCCTTTGCAACAAGTTTAGCCATATAAGTTTCCACCTGTCCATCTATACCAATCTTTTTCTTGAAGATCCATTTGCATCCTATGGGTTTTACCCCATCTGGAGCAAAGTCCAAAGTCCATACTTTGTTGATGTACATGGACTCCATTTCGGTCCGCATTGCATCTAGCCATCATACCGAGTCGCCGCTCTGGATGGCCTGCTGGAAGCCAGTAGGTTCATCATCATCTATGATGCAATCCTCTCTATCCCGATGCAATCCTCTCTATCCCCATCTATGAGAAAACCGTAGTATCTCTCAGGCGGATGAGACGGCCTACTACTCCTGCGGAGGGGTGCAGGAATGTCCTGTTCTTCTTGAACTACTTATTCTACCAAACTTTCAGTATTAGTTTGTGGTTCTGGAATTTCTTCCAGTTCTATTTCGCTCCCATTTATTTCCTTTTCTAAAAACTGATATTCTAGAAAATGGGCATTGCGAGAAACAAACACCTTTTATTCCTCTGCGTAATAGAATAGATACCCCTTGGAGTTCTTTGGATATCCCACAAACTTACACTTTACTGATCGTGCCTCGAGCTTGTCCACATGCTGCTTTTTAACAAAAGCTGGACATCCCCATATTTTCAGATACTGAAGATAGGGTTTCTTCCCACTCTACATCTGATAAGGCGTGGTAGGCACAGTCTTGGTAGGAACCATGTTCAAAAGATATGCCGCTGATTCTAGCGCATAACCCCAGAAAGATCGCGGTAACTCAGCATTACTCATCATGGAACGTACCATATCCAATAGGGTTCGATTCCGTCTCTCCGATACACCGTTATGCTGTGGAGTGTATGGAGGAGTAAGCTGAGAGAGAATTCCTTTCTCTTTTAGGTAACCTAGGAACTCGGCACTCAAGTATTCACCACCTCGATCAGATTTTAGTGTCTTGATACTTTTGCCGGTTTGGTTTTCTACTTCATTCTTGTACTCTTGGAATTTCTCAAAAGCCCCGGATTTATGTTTCATCAGATAAATGAATCCGTACCTTGAGTAATCATCCGTGAAAGTAATGAAATAGGAAAAACCACCTCTTGCATGTGTAGACATTGGACCACATACATCGCTGTGTATGAGTCCTAAGAGCTCGCTCGCTCTTACTCCATGTCCAGTAAATGGAGTCTTTGTCATCTTTCCTTTGAGACAAGATTGACAAGTGGCATAAATTTGATATTCGAACGAGTCCAAATATCCTTCTCTATGTAACTTAGTCAACCTTCTCTCATTGATGTAACCCAGTCTACAATGCCATAAGAAAGCTTTATTTAAATCTGGAGACTTTCTTTTTAGTGTGTTCTGGACATTGAAAATTTGGAGTTGGTTTAACACATATATACCGTTTTCCAGTGTACCGGACCCAATCAAACTATGATTAAGGTGGATGTTAACAACACCACTTCCAAACGTGAAATCATAACCTTTATTTGATAACAAGGAAACAGATATAATATTACACGTTAAGCTGGGTACACAAAAACAATTATGTAAAACCAAAATGTGTCCACTCGTCAAACCCAGGTGATAATCCCCTACGGACGCAGCTCCCACGCTAGCTCCGTTAGCAACCATCAGGGTCATATCACGTTCCTTCAGCACTCTACGGTTTCTCAGTGCCTGCAATGAATTGCAAATATGAGATCCTGATCTGGTATCCAATACCTAGGAAGTAGAGTTGATTGACAGACAATTCTCAATTACAAACACACCTGAAGTCGAAGCCACAGCTTGCTTCGGTTCCTGGTTCTTGGCGTTCCACGCCTTGCAATCTTTCTTCCAGTGCCCTTTCCTGTGACAATGGAAGCACTCATCCTGGCCCACTACCGGTACCGCAAACTTTTTCTTTCCCTTCCCTCCCACCTTACTTACACCTCCTCTAGGTCTGGGGGCGGCCTTCTTTTTCCTTCCTTTGGCCCTAGCCTTGGACCCGGAAGAAGAAGCACCGCTAACAAACATAGCGGGTGTTTCCCTTGCCTTCTACAAGGTGCCCTCTGCACTCCTTAACATGTTCAGGAGTTCCGGAAGTTCAACTTCTTTTCTTTGAATGTTGAAGTTCAGGATAAACTGGGCGTAGGTAGAAGGAAGGGACTGGAGAATAAGGTCTGTATAGAGCTCATTATCCAAAGTCGTCCCAAGGTCTGCGAGCTCTTCTATATAGCCGATCATCTTTAGGACATGTTCTCCTACCGATGACCCGACAGCCAACCTCGCTCGAAACAAGTTCTTAGAGGTCTCGTATCTTGCTATACGAGATTGCTCTCCATAAAGTTCCTTTGTATGGAGAAATATGGCATCTAGTTTCATATCCTCGTGCCTCCTCTGATGTTCATTGTTCATCGAGGCAAGCACGATGCACTTGGCTTTCGCGCAATCGAAATCCCAGGTTTTGTGGATTTCCTTATCCGCATTACTGGATTTGGGACCAGGGACAGCAGGTGCCTTAGCGGTGAGGACGTACCCCAATTTGTCATAGGTCAAAGCCATTTTGACATTCCGCAGCCAATCTTTATAGTTTAGCCCTGTCAGTATATTTTTCTCTAAAAGTAACTTAAGTCCAGTCATTTTCAGGGTCGCTGCAATTAGGAGAGAGAGAAGAAAACTCTTTTGCATGATGCTCTTGCAAGTTTAGAGTGGTTTTTAATTTATCTAAACTGGATGGCTCCCACTGTTTCTCGAATCCTTCCCCAAACCATAAAAGAAGAATTAGCCAGGACTATTCTCACCGTACAATACTTGCTTAACCATTCAGCCAGGCTAGTGTCGATACTTCGAGGGAGGTTTTCCAACGCTTTCGCGAAGTTCCTTAATTAAATAACCTCTTTTCTCTGGGGGCGTAACCCCGCTGACACCTTTCTTGACACCTACTTGGTTTATAGCATTGATTGTTAAGTGACGAATATCCTGATGGGTAGCATATACTCACAGTAGGATCGGGATCCAAATATCATCGTATGATAATGTTGAAGGAATCCTACCAACATTCATCAAACTCCAAATGGTATGCAACTCTTTGCAAATTTCAGTTTCTTTAGAAATTCCCGATATATATTTTTGCCCCATGCTCTTATGACCTTGGCGTTGGTCAAAATGTCATAAGTCACATGTCAAGTTCTACCCATCATTATCTTATTAATTTGAACCCATCCGTACATATCCTTGACGTTGGCCAAAATGATAATACGACTGTCCCAAACCAACTCATCTATCTATGCAACAAATGAATACCCAGCAGCTACCAAACACTATACCTTGGCGTTGGTCAAAATACATAGCTTGAATACTACTGAATACCCAAATGAAATGACGAAGGGCTACGAATGGTTTTGGCGAAACCGTGAACGTAGTGAACTTGATATAACCGAAGGAACCTGATAGCTTTTTAGAAGGAGTGGTTAAAGCTCCGCAATTAAAAAAATATCATCTGTTTTAAAATAACCGAGTGGTTTCTTTTAAATTGTTCCAACGATTCATCTTTTGATTTATTTTCTTTGTATTATAAATAATGTGTCCCATCATTAACCTATCATTGCAGAAAACAACGAAAATACAACGTCCTCTTATGCCATCCGCATTTGCCACGGGGTCCCGTCATCACCCGTTAGGTTACTTAACTAACGGCAGAGCGGGGGCTGGGCTAGCGCGGGTGTAAAATATAAGTGACGTCTAAATAGCTATTATATATAGATATTGTACATTCGTCAGACGCAATAATAGGCATTTCAGATCTCATATGAACTTTATTGGATTTGCAAGCAATCCGTGTTTGTTTAGAGCCTGCAATAAAAGACGGATTACACAGTTGTGATGAATAGCCATTACCCCACCCTAGACCCCTACGGATACGACAAACTACCCGTCAAGTACCCGAAGTGAAGCGGTCTCCCTCAACAAAGTGAGTAGGCCACTAAACACTTCAAAGTACCCGGTAGTTTGTGCACCCCACCTTGGGTCTATCCTAGGAGCAAAAACAGTAAAATGAAATAATACAACGGTGGCTACAACCGCAACCTGGATGTGCCCCGCAAAATAATATTACAACATATTACAATTACATTGAATGAATGAATATAACAACCCATCTCAAACCCCGGCTAATCATCACAACAGTCCAATACAGTTCACAACCACAAACAGTAAAAACCATTACAGAAATGTGCAACCCCCTGCCAACCGACATACTAGCAGTTAGAGGAGGTTTACGAACACATTATACAATCACATATATAATCATATTAGCAAACATCGTAAAATTTCGATCGAGCAAAACACTTTAGATTCTACTGCAAAACTTCTCTGTGCTCCTGAGATCTTAGCAGAAAATAAAATATCCAGAAATATCACTGTTAAAACAAAGGGGTTACTGGAAAAATTTGGGCCGACTCGGCCCTAACTCGGCCGCGGATCCGCGGCGGATCGCATGGATCCGCCGCGGTTCCTCGGTGAGTTAGCCGAGTTGGGAGTCCAAATTTCTTCAGTAGCCCTATAATTTCATGCTTGTTATTCTGCAGGTCCCTGAAAAACTTTTAGGGCCTGTTTTAAATTCGACAGAAACTGTGTTAAAACGATGATCTTTCCGGTTCTTTTTGCGTTCGAAATACTTACGAGTTTGCTAATGAGTTAATTATTGTTTAGCGAAGCTCTGATACCACTGTAAGTCGATGTACAACACCCCACAACTTTGCGGGGAGGCGGAATAATGAAAAACGATCTTATTTAAAGCGTAAACATCGACTAACCGAGAATCTTTGCATAAACAATAACTAACAAAAAACCATAGAAGAGTTAACTACTATGATAAATGATTATACCTAAAGAACCGAGTCCTTCATCTGGTCATTCTCCACGTCCTCTCCGGCCTTCTCTAAGTAGTAGAAGATCCACCCGAGAGCTTTACTACAAGCTTCACCTCAAACTAGAGGTAACTAGGTTTCTTAAATCGCTAATCTAAGTAACCTAGGTGATATAGAGAATGTTTAAGGATTAAGTAGTCTACTCTAATCCTTGGTCTCAACACATGAGAGGGGAGGATTAGGGTTTGAAGAGGGAGAGCTTGAGGAGAGAGAAAGTGAGAAAGAGAATGAGATGAGATAATAAGCTATCATAATATATATCAAGCATTATGATTTATCCAAAAAAAGAAAATGAATGATTAATCATCATGCTTAATAAATATAAGAGGGTGATTCATCTCCATGAGTCATTAAGCATTTATGATGCATTAATGACTCGGATGAATCACTCAAATGACTCACTAATCTCATTTAATGCATATGCCACCTTAACCCCCAAGTCACCATCTTCTAGAAGCTTCTCGCGCAATTACGAGAACGCCCCTCCTATCAGTGAAAACACGGAAAAACTTTAGACTGTATAAATCCAATAACCGGATACTAGAAACTGGCTTAAATCAAAGCCGACTAGTAAAAACTGTCCGGATGTCGTACGTGCGTAAACACACGTATGCGTCCGAATCCTTGTCGTAAAACCATACGACCTCTATATCGTTTCTCCTGGAGTAGGGAAACTCTCTGTGTGGGACTCTAGAGACTCGACTACTACGCTGGCAGTGGGTTTAACCACAGACCGCAAGCGGCACTAGCTGTACGTAACGGTCCCCAGGTAGATGTCGATAAGAAGGCCGATAAGGAAACCCATCCGAACTCCTACTGAGTCTGATGTGACAATCTCCGTACAGTCTGGTCTGTTCGTCTAAGACTATCGCATATCGGGCCTAGGGGGGCGGCAAGCGTCAGTCCCCTAATAGCGGTATAAGTCATGTCGGAGCGAAGCCCATTACACCCTGAGAAACTACTGGAACCTACCAGAAAATCTCACTTGCCCTGGCCAGGGACTTTGCGTAATGGCTCTCTGACACATCGCGATATCAACCCTCAATATAGGGAGAGATGAATCACGTCTAACCGCTACTGCCTCCAAGTGCTCGGGACTGCACCCAACCGCTACCTGTTTGCACGACTCCTTTGAGCCGTGGTAGGGTAGCAATCTAAGAACAGTGGGACACACTCGAGGCGAAGTAGTAGTGTCAAGTCTGCGGACTATGCTGTACTCATGTCACCTGGGAACTGTTCACTGACGACTGGTATAAAACCAACCAACATTTCTCTGTGAGTCTTGTCCGGTGTACCCGTAACCTAACGAGAACCTGCATACTATCTCCAGTACGACGTACTGACGGCTGTGGGACAGACCATCTCCCCAACTGGGATGAGAAGCATACACACTAGTCTACTCCGGAGTATCGATGCCCTGTCTCGATAATCCTACGACTAGGGACCTGAATAAGGATGTGCTTGTAGACTACCCAGCCCCCACTAGTGTGACTGCCATCACAACGCTGGTAGTCAAGCAAGATTCTAAGAGCTCTATCAATACATATACTCACATATTAAGATAGAAAAACCAAGTAGCATACTACCATGTTTAGCAAGACTGTTATATACATGTGAATATCCCAAGCTTTCATTAAGTAATATACAAACTAGTATGATACAATAATGGCCCCTAGGGCATATACACTAACAACGAGAAGTTTAGAATCCGAGCGACTGTTATTTGGACAATCAATGATTTTCCAACATACGATATGTTATCTGGATAGTCTAGAAGCATGCATGTCCATCATGTGGTCTTGATTACAGTGCGCTAAAGCTTAAGACACGTGGTAAATTTTGCTACTGGTTTCATCGTAGGTGGTTATGGAGAATCATCCGTACAGAATGATGGCAAATAAGTTTGATGGAATATTGGAAAAGGGTGAAGCACTAAAAAATTTGTCAGGGATAGAAATTTTCGAGCAGATTTCATCGCGTCAATTCCAACAAGGTTCTAATCGTTTTAACTCAAATGGTTTTTTCAATAAACAAAAAAACGGAAGCGATCTAAAGGTAACGAATTGTTGAGTGTGTGGAAAAAGAAAATTATATTATGGAATCTTTCTTAATGGAAACATCTGTTGATTCGACATAATATTGATGTCATGCATGGAGAGAAGAATGCGTTTGATAATATTGTTGGCACATTGTTACATGATAATTCTAAGTCCAAGGATAAGTTGAGTGCTCGCGAGTGCTTGGAGGAGTTTGGAATCCGACAGGAATTGCATCTAGTATTTCGGGATGATGGTGTCTATGAATTACCAGTTTCAAGCCACACGATGTCAAAATTGGCTATGAAAAGATTTTGTGAGGTGCTAAAAAGCATCAAAACCCCAGATGGGTATTCCTCTAACATAGCAAAGAATGTGCAGGTCGAGCCACCAAAGCTCCTGAATCTTAAAACTCACGATTGTCATATCCTTCTGCATCAATTGCTTCCAGTGGCTCTTCGACATAATCTGCTATTCAATGTCACTAAAGATTTGATAGAGTATTGCGACTTTTTCAATAAACTTTGTTCTAAAGTGATAGATGTGGCCAAATTTGAAGAGTTGCAAAAGAGTATTGTTGAAACCCTCTATAAGTTGGAGATGATATTTCCACCATCTTTCTTCACCGTCATGGTTCATCTTTTTGTGCATCTAGCTACAGAGGCAATGATTGCTGGACTTATCTCATATAGGTGGATGTATTCAGTAGAAAAGTAATATATTTTTTAAGTCAATTAAGTTATTTAATTCATATTTGTCTAAAGTATTCGTTAACGTTTTAGATACTTGGGATTCTTGAAACAGCAAGTGCGTAATCGAGCTCGATCGGAATAGTCATTGGCCGAGAGTTATTGCGCCAACGATACCTCAACTTCACTTCTCGTTACATGTGTAGAGTTGAAACAAGATTAAACCGTCCTTCTCGAATTAACGATGACCGGTTATCCCATCCACAAGGGCAGGATCGATCCTACCGGAGGGAGTGGCTCGATCAAGCGCATTCGTATATCTTTAATAATCTTGAAATTACTGCCGATCATAGAAGGTATATAAATTAAAACTTTTAATCGCGTCAATATTTAAGTCTCTATATCTATATATGCCTAAATAATTAATAATGTAATTCTTTTAGCTGACATATTGAAGAACTTACGAATGGGATTTCCAGAAAATGTACTAATTGGAAGATTAATCAAGAACATAAGAAACATTTTCCACGGTTGTTCCGTAAACACGTACGTATGTCTTATATATTTCACGTTTCATATGCATATATCACATATAGTTTATACATTTTACGTGTAAATGCATTGTAGATTGAAGATGACATAGGAAAAGGGATACACTTTCCGGATGTAATCGTGCGACTATCTAAAGATCCTAGTGTAAAAGTGAATCGATACGGTTCATATTGTATTAATAACCTAAAATTTCTTACAACCGAGAAATTGACTACCCAAAACAATGAGATTTTTTATCCGTTTGAACAAACGTGTTTCTCAAGTTCCCATGATCAAAAACCGCAGGGAGGAAAAAAAGAATACTACGGTCAGCTGGAGGATATAATAAAGCTATTTTACGGGAGTAATGAGCAAGAAAGATTTGTTATATTCAAAGTTTATTGGTGCTCTTGCATTCAGATAAATGGGTACGGTTTTCAGCTTGTCAATCTCAATAAAGAAATTTATCGAGATGATAAATTCATGTTAGCTTCACAAGCTGAGCAGTGTTTCTATATCAAATATCTTAATTGCGAAGAAGCTTGGATTGCATTGCTGGCACCTCCTAAATCCTTGTTCGATAGTTCTACTAATGAGATTGACCTTGATGAAGCAGATCCAGTTGACATATGAAAAATTTTACAGCTGTAAACAATTGTAATCAATTGTTATATATTATAAACTTTGCAGTTGTAAAAACTTATAATCACATGCATATAAATGATATATGAAAAACTTTGCAGTTCTAATCACTCGTAATGTATTGATTTGTTAGTTTGATAATTTATGCATATTATATATTTTGTATCGGCGTTACTCTTGCATGGAATAGATTGGATGAAAAGGCATATTCGGAAAATTTGCCAAAGCATTTTCTTCAAAGGAAAAAGATCGAGATACTTCCTTCTCGACACAGCCTGATCCTGAGAGTAGAGGTATATATTAAGAGTTTTAAATAATCATCGACAACATTATTTTATTCAAATAACTATTGCATTGATTATAATAAATTAAAATGTGTAGGTATATCTGATCAGGAAGATGCAGATCCATCAGTGCACCATGATCCGTATGCATACCTAGACGAGCAGTGTATGGACTTGAGTAGAGAATCTGGGACATTCTCGGATCCCGTCACCGATGAGTGGATTCATGCATTGCCTCTTACTCGCGATTTACAAAATGAAAAACCGTATCGAGATAGGGACAATGTGAAGGCAATGGCACGGTGGGCTGCTGCTCGATCTCAAGTCAATATGATGATAGAGGCAGCAGACACGAGTATTGATGAGGCACGAGCTGCGGGGGATAATCTGGCCCAGTTTGAACACCATGGAAGAGGTGTTGCAAACGAAATTATGAAATACAGTATGTATGGAAAAAGGGCAATTCTGTAATGGGTAGATGGGAAGCCCGTGGGTCCGGGTATGTGGGCCACACATTTTCACGGTTATATCGGCATTCTCGTCCGCAACACCGACTTCTGGAACGTGGGCTTCACGTTTGCAGATAACCCTTGGGAAGCATACGTATGGACTTGGTGCTCATTCTTGGTAATACATAATTCAACTATATTTCAATATTACATGCATACTTGTTATTTGTTATAAATTTATTAAATAATATATTTATTAATCTGTATTACAGAAACATTTCGTCTTAGAAAACGATATAGACGGACATTGGATGCATGTCCGGTATGAGATGTCACAAATATTCAAGAGATGGCGTCAAAAATTGAAGAAAAAATTCAAATAGTCGGAGAAATTTATGGATGATTGGGAACGTTTTGCTGCTCTCCCCTCCATCATCCCTAGAGATCAGTTTGCGTTTTTTATATGCATTGGGATACACCCGAAACAAAGATAATTAAAAATATACTTAAATAATTTGAATACCGAATTTAGATTAAATCACATTTAGAGATATTATCTTCTGAATAAATAGGAAGAACTACTTTAAGTTGGTCGACCGCTCGCTCCAACCAACAATCGGCTGAGGCACAACGGATCAATGAGCTAGAGGAGCAGCTCAGGAGGAGGGATGAAGTAGATAAAAAGAGTGAGGAAGATGAAGCGGTTTGAAGAGCTCAAATGGAGGCACGGTGGGAACAATTCTCGCAACAATATGCTCTACCTCCGCAACCGTGGTCAGCACAGGGTCCATTGTCGCCGCAGCCGGCATATTACCCTCCTCCGATGTAACGACTCTGAATTTTCTGTACAATTCTCACAACAATTTCTCTTTTTCATTTTTGAAATCTCTTTTAAAAACAAACATCGGTAAGTGGAGTTAATACCGATGCCAACCTTCTAAACCTTAAAAACTCACCCTTTTTCTTACATATTATTCATACAACTTTTACACAATACTTTTAACATTATTATAAATGTTTAGAATAATTTGTAATCTAGAATTCCATGAAAAATCACTTTAAATTAACTTTTACGCTAAAATACCATGAACTTCACATATCACATCTTTTAGTATTTTTGTTAATTATACCTTTAGAAAACTTCATGGGGTAATGACCTACCTCTCACATACACACATCTTTCCATAGCACGATACTCTGTGAACGTATTTTTGATACGAATGCAACGTTACACTAAAATACCCTTTGCTATAAAAATCGGGTTTCTTTTAAAATTGTATTTTAATTTCCTTTGCAAATAAGCCTCTACAACCCTTTTTAGGGGACCTGCTATTGGATGGTGCGGATTATCGCACATCCTTGGGCTAGTAGAGCGAGATGCAGATCTCCTCACGGAGTATTCGGTCTCGAAAGGTTTTTTATGCGATTTTTAAGAAGAAAGCAATTTTCTACTTAATAATAAAATTAATTTTTAATAATTATATAAATATTATAAATCCATATATTTTCAAAATATAATAACCTTATATTTTTTCAAATAAAAGAATTACAAATTTCATCAAAATACCATCAAGATATCAAAACAAGACAAGTTTACAATAAAATATCATGAACTATTCAAGTTAAAATAATTATCACTAAAATACCTCAATTCTTAAAATACACATTCATGGAAATCCTAAATAACATAAATAATTTCTCGAGGTTATTTTGAAACTATATTAAAATTATTTTTCATAAAACCCCCTCGAGCTATATAAAACACTGTTAAGAATTTTAGTAAATATGGGTTTAAGCAGGATCAATTCTCTTGAGCCTCAGGGAGCCGGAGAAAGTGAGTGCTTGCCTATTTACGGTAGAAAAACTTAACAGTATTATCAATGGTAATTGTCTTGGAAAAAAATAAAAATCATGCCGTCCATATGTAGCAGTTACCGATAAGTCCTAAACCTAATTCAAGATCTAAATCAGTTTAAAGTGTCTGACTCAAGTCTGAGGCTAACTCATATCTAAATCCAAACTCAAACCTGAATCTAAAACCAAACATGAATACTTGATCATGAACTTGAATCCAAACTCAAGTCAAAATCCAATTCAAACATGAACCCAAAATCTAGCATGCATACTTGAACATGAACCAGAATACCTGAATTCAAACACATATATCAAACCTGAGTACATGACTTGATTTGACTCGAACCATGAATACAACTTGACATGAATACTTGATATGGACCCGAACTCTATCTTGCCACTTGATGTATTCATGGATTCGAGCAAGGCTTGTAAATTTAACTGTAACATAGAATACACGAGGTGTTGCGGTAGTTCATGCGTGAATCCAACGAAATCTCAGGAGTCCCACTAGATCATGAATCCATGTCTACTAACACAAGCAAGCTATCCTGAGGGTTCGTGTTTCCTTACTCCTGGATTACAGCCTGTTGAGTTTGGAATACTTCAACACTAGGTTGAAGTCCCGTTACTAACACTTGATTCAGGCCCGTGGTTTCTTACCCCTGGATTATAGCCTGTTGGGTTCGAGAACACTCTTGAGATTGGTTGACATTCACTCTTGAACTTATGTTAAATTAGTATACCCAAGTACAGACCTGTTAAAACACTTACATTCACTGCATGTTCACTATACTTACACTACACGGCCATGTTACTTTTGTTTACTATGCTCATGTTGTCATGCTTATCTACTTGTCATACATTACCATACTTCTTCACATGTACTACAATAAAACTGCATGCTAAACATACTTTCCAAGTTTACATTAAACGACATTCTGACACAACATACTTCATACTCAATTATTTATAATATACTTTTACCTTATCATTTCACTTTATACTTCACTTCATTTCCTTAGGACTTACCGAGCGAAAGTTCGCTGACGGGCATTCCACCCTTCTCTGTTTTTCTTGGAATGTTCGTCAAGTACCGTAGAGACAGAAGATGTAGACATCTCAGAGGAAGAGCACGATCAAACCAAGACCCAAGCCTAGACCAGTTACTTTTCTCAGTTTATGTATGCCACCTGTTTAGGCGTTTCAATCCTTGTATTTTCTTTCAGTTAAAAATCATGTAGTGTAAATGAATCAAGTTGAATTTAAATAAAGTTGTTGAAGTTTTAATCTCATGTTTATTATCTTGTCATTTTATATTGCTTATTTTACGCTTAGTGTATTTATTCCGGGAAATGACCTTCTCGAAATAAATACGTCGCGGGTTTCGTCACGTACCTACTTCCGTCTACTGGGAAGCGGGACATGACATCCGATGCAGCGACCGTATTACCCTCCCCCATCACAGGGAATGTCGTACTATTCTTATCCTCCGCTTCCGTAATCACAAGGAGGGTACCACCCTCGGCCTCGGCCATAAGATACTTATTAGCCTAACCCTCCACCACAGGAACCGTATAATCCTGATCAGCTGACCCCACAGGAAGGGTTATTAGGTAACTTTTTTTTGCAGGAGGACTTCGACGATGTGAATCGATACTATTCAAGGCGAGCTTCTGATGGTGATGGTAGCGGTGGGAGTTAGTGAGGTACGTATAGTTATTATTTACATAAATTTGAGCATACAATTAAACTGTGTTGAGTTTTGATGTTTAAAATTCATGTTGTGTATTCGTAGGGTTCTTATAAGTTAACGGCGAAAGGGTTATGTTTTGACGATAGAAGTGGAGGGAGTTAGTGAGGTACGCATGCGTGCATGTGTGTGTGTGTGTGTGTGTGTTAGTATTGCTAATATTGTTTCGAAAATTATGATTTACGTTTATATATTTATTTATTTGTTTCGATTCATAGGGTTGAGTGAGCTACGATTGCGCATGATTTGGAGATTTTTTTCATATTGTTGGACATATATATAGCATATGTATTGTGTTGTTCATATTCAAAACAATTTAGTTTATGTATGCTTGTTTATTAAGAATTTAGTATGTGTTTGATTGCGTTGTTGATCTTGGTGGATATATCGTGGATAGTGTTTATATGTTGGTTTATATGTGTACGTGTTCGTATTAATTGTTGATCTTGTTGGATATGTTGTGAATTGTGCATATATATTGATTTGTATGCGAAACGCTATTGTGGTGTAATATATTGTGATTTTGTGTATTATTGTATTGAATATAGCATTTTTCTGTAATTTTTTTCCACAAAAAATAGGTATTAACTACCGTATTAGCTACAGGAATGGCTGCTCATACCTTATCAGCGACCGTTCGTTGATATTAGGAAACGGTTAAATTTGTTGAGATGTCCGCGTGTCTCCTTATTAGCGACAGGAGAAAGCGGTCCCTGATACATATATTAGAGACCGTTCATGAACGATCGCTAATATATCTATCAATGACCGCCCAATCAGCGACCGTGTTTTAGCGACCGTTTAAATTATAAACGGTCGCTAATAGACATTAGCGACCGTTTATAATTTTTTAGAGACCGTTCCATACGGTCTCTAATAGTGACTATATGTAGTAGTGTAGGAATAAACCCATGTTCATGTGATGTACCTCAATCCCAAGAAAATAGCGTAATGCCCCCATGTCCTTCATAGCAAAGGTTTTTCCCAGCAAAGAAATAAAGGAATCAATAAGTGAAGGATTATCGACGGTGAAAAGCATGTCATCGACATAAAGAAGAAGTATAATCATTCTTTCCAGGAATTTGTAAATGAATAATGATAAATCCACTATGCTACAAAAGAAATCCAAAACTAAAAAGAACATCACTAAAGCGGTTGAACCACGCTCGAGGGGCCTGTTTAAGGCCGTAGAGAGCCTTTTTCAAGCGACACACATGAGTTGGATAGGATGGATCTTCAAAACCTGGTGGTTGCGTCATATATACAGTTTCATTAAGAAGTCCATGAAGGAATGCATTTTTAACATCTAATTGATGAATTACCCATTTATTAACAGTTGCCATAGTAAGAACCATTTGAATGCTACCTGGTTTTAATGACATGATTATAAGTCTCTGAAAAACAAACACATTCTTATTGCGTGTATCCTTTCGCTACTAAATAGGCCTTGAGTTTCTCTAATGTACCATTTGCCTTGAGTTTGGTCATAAAGACCTATTGACAACTAACGATATTAAGAGTTGAAGAAAAAGGTACCAACTCCTATGTATCACTCTCGAAGTGTTGTAATTTCTTCCTCCATTGCTGCTCGCCGCACATCAAGTTTAAGTGCCGACTTTATGGTTTTGGGTTCTTGAGGAATAGCTAAGCTCATATATGCATATCTCGGATTTGGTTGACAGCTGCCATCTTGACTGCGAGTGATCATGGAGTGAGAAGGTGGAGGACAGTTAGTAGCTCCAGATGTCATGATGGGAATAGAATGAGGAATGGGTGAAGAAGCCCCGGAAGAAGAGTGTATAGGATTTGGAGAGGAATTGAATAGACGAGCAACTTGATGAGCTTCATCTAATGTGGTAGAGGATGAGGACGAACAAGAAGAAACTATTGGGAAACAAGTTGATCCACAGAATAATGCTCATGACAGACTAATCACGCAATAATCAACAACCACGCAATTAACGAAAGACAAATTAATAAGTGCGAGAATAAATAAGAAATTAAAATGCAAACAAGAGAGGATTTGTAACGAGCTTCACCCGCCATATGGCAAATTCTCGGCAGAGCGGAGTTTGCAAATGTCCACTAGAATTCTTGAATCAATTATAAGCATAAGCAACTCTAAGAGATTTCTCTCAAATCTCTCTAGATCTCAAAAACCCTAATCGCCACTCTCTCAATATAATGGTCTCTCTACTAATTAATTTTGGCAGTATAGAATACATATGAGAGGTACCCTTTTATAGACAAGCTCTAATACTATAAAAAAAACAAGAGATAAATCTAAATTTACCAAAACAGATTCGCTGCATTTGCCGTCGACAGACGTCTGACCCACACTTGGGCAGACGTCTGTCTCCAATCTGTATCCTTTTGTTTTCCTTGTTCAGACGTCTGTCGTGTCCCCAGATGTTTGTTTTAAAGTCTCGAGTCGGGCTTCATTTGCTTCATCAGATGTATGAGCCACACTTGGTCAGACGTCTGGCCTTCAGTCTCGGGTTGGGGCTTGATCTTCTGCAGATGTCTGTCGTGCTGGCCTTCAGACGTCTGTCGTTGCTCTGTGTTTCTGACATGCTATGTCCAGACATCTGCCTTTGTCTTTGGAAGAAGTTTGACCTGATACATTCTTCATAATTTCTAACAATCTCCAACTTGAAGATGCTTCAGCCTTGATTCCCAACGCCAGTGGACTTTACATGGCCCCTCTCTACTCCCTCCTTATCATATTTTCATGGAAAGGTTTACTAAATTGCAATAGAGCTCCGGCTTGTCTTTGTCTACGACTTTGGTGAGCACATCTGCCGATTTCTTTTCTCCACCAATATTTTGCAATGTCAACTCGCCTTCTTCCACCGCAATGTGAATGAAATGATAACACACTTTGATGTGCTTCATCCGAAAGTGATATGCTGTATTTTTCGCCAAATGTATCGCACTTTGGTTGTCGCTCCACAAGCTATTAAAGTCTTACTTCTTGCCCAATTCTTTAAGTAACCCTTGCAACTATATCTCCTTACTGGATTCCATGATCGCTACGTATTCGGCCTCCGTAGTCGACAATACCATAACTTTTTGCAATCGAGAGACCCAACTCACTGCTATTCCCCAACAGTAAACACATACCCCGTTGTGCTCTTCTCGCTATCTCGATCATCCGAGTAGTCCGCATCAACGTAACCTTGCATCTTTAGAGAGTCACCCCCGAAATACAAGAAGTGATTTGACGTACCCCTTAGATACCTCAACATCTATTTCACCACATTCCAATGCTCCTTACCCGGGTTTTACATATACCCGCTAACAACTCCCACTGCATGTGCAATATTAGGTCTCGTACTCACCATCGCATACATCAAAATCCCCACCGCAGATGCATAAGGCACACTCTCCATCACATCTTTCTGCTCTTGAGTTGTTAGGAACAACTCCTTACCCAGGTTTGAAATTCTTCGTTAAGGGCGTAATCACCGGTTTTGACTTGTCCATGTTGAACCGCTTAAAAACCTTCTTAATATAGTGCCTTTGCGATAACCACAGCTTCCGCTACTTCTTATCTCTCACGATCTTCATGCCCAAGATTTGCTTTGCCACTCTCAAATCCTTCATGGAGAAATTTTCAGCCATCATCTTCTTCAAACTTTAAATATTCCCGAAATTCGGACCCGCTACTAGTATATTATCAACGTACAATGATAGAATAATAAAGTCGTTGTCCTTAAAAGTTTGAACATAGACGCAATGATCTGATTCATAATGTACAAATCATGTATCCAACATAAACTGATTGAACTTGAGATACCACTGCTTAGGAGCTTACATAAGGCCATACAAGCCCTTCGGCAGTTTACACACTGTTCCCGCCAAAATTTTTGGCAAAGAGCTATTTGTTCCCTTATAAAAAAAAGGGAGAGAAAAGAAAGAGGAAAAGAATCCTCGTAGTTTGGCATCACGTGTAAAATACGTGAGCGCTTATATGCAAAGCATATAAGCGCTGAAAACAAATAACTAAGGATCAAATTGGCCTCACGTGTTAAACACGTGAGCGCTCATATGCAAAGCATATGAGCGCTGAATAAAATAAACCTAAAGGCCAAACTGGCATCATTCGTTAAACACGTGAGTGCTCATATACAAAGCATATGAGCACTGAAAATAACAGGCTAAAACCCATACTAAGGGTCACGTGTTAAACATGTGAGTTTTCTTTCCGCATTCTTTGGCAGCACTCACATGTAAAGCATGTGAGCGCCCCAATTTAAAATGATCCTATCTGATAGAATTAAATTCTATTTGGGAAATAATTTCCCTGATCTTTCTAATATGGAAAGATCTTTTTCTAACAGAGAATCTTGGATTTAAAATCTAATGATGATAGAATATCACCAATTAAACCATCTGATAGAATTAAATTCTATGTAGGAAATATTTTCTCGATCTTTCTCAAATTAGAAAGATCATCTCTGTTAAATAGATAACCCTTGGATCAAACATCCAACGACGTTCATATGATAGAATAAAATTCTTTCTTAGGAAAATATTTTCCTAATCTTGTTAAATTAAAAAAATATTCATATAACAGAATTAAATTTTGTGTTAGGGAAATATATTCTAAACTTGTCAGACTAACAAGATATTCATATGATAGAATAAAATTCTAATCTTATTAAACTAACAAGATATTCATATGATAGAATAAAATTCTATATGATAGAATTAAATTCTATATTGGAATAAAATTCTAATCTTGTTAAATTAATAAGTTATTCATATAATAGAATTAAATTCTATATTAGGAAAATATATTCCTAATCTTGGTAAACTAACAAGATATCCATATGATATAATAAAATTCTAATTTTGTTAAACTAATAAGATATTTATATGATAGAATAAAATTTTATCTTAGGAAAATATTTCCTAATCTTGTTAAACAAACAAGAAATCTTCTCTGTTAAATAGAGAGTCTTTGAATTAAAAATCCAACGGTGAATAAAATTCACCGATTGATCTACGAGATCATTTTGATTCATCATGAAATCAATCACGATCTCTCAATGAGAGATTTTTTCAACAAATTGATTTTTCTTTTCTCCTATAAATACGAGCAAAGAGATTAATCAAAGAAGGGGGGAGGAGGAAAACAAAAGAGGAGACCCCTATAAGTTTCTATAAAAATACAGAAGGCTCTCAAAACAACAGAGAATTTAATTCTCTCAAAGAAGAAGATTTCCCTACTAAAAACCTTAGGTAAAGAAAAAAAAGAGATCAAAAAACATATCCTTTACCTATTAAAAGGGTTTAACTCTTCTCAAAGTACTTAGTTCTTTCTCCAGATCTGAGATCCACAAGACAAGTCTTCCACAAGTTGAGAATTTAATTCTCATCGGGAAGATCTTGTTCTAGAGAATCAAAGATTCAAGGGAAAATATAGATACAAGAATATGAAGAAGATGGAGTTCATAATACTCTGGGAACTCAGTTCCTTCAAATCAAGAATTTAGTTCTTAAAAGAACCTAATCCCAGATCCTCAAAATAGTGATCTTGGTGATCCTTAATAGTCAAAACACTATTAAAAAAGGTTTAACCTCTCTAAAAACATGAACATGGAAAATATGGAATTCATAATACTCCAGGAACTTAGTTCCTTCAATTCAAGAACTGGTTCTTAAAGAACATGATCCCAGATCCTCAAAATAATGATCTTGGTGATCGTTAATGGTCAAAATACCATTAACAGAGATTTAAGTTCTCTAAAAATATAAACAGAGATTAAATCTCCAAAAACATAGCGCCTCACGTGAAACGCACGTGAACGCCTGAAAAAGTTAGTGCTTAGCACTATTAAAGCGCCTCACGTGAAACGCACGTGAGCACCAAAAAACAGAAAACGGAAAAGTTAGTGCTTGGCACTAGTGCGGTGCCACAAAAGATTAGAGCTGAGCACTATTATAACGCCTCACGTGATATACACGTGAGCGTTATATGCAACTAAGTGCTTAGCATTGCTGGGTGTTAAAGAAACCCAAACCAAGCCCAAATTGGCTATGTCCCTCTGGAGTCAATTGCAACTGAGCCCAAATGCTCTGTTGTTGGATCTCAACTAAAATTTGAAGATCCTTAAATATTGCTAAGTTGATCTTAGTCTCAAATAAGACAAACGTATCCTTAGTTAAAAATAAATTGAGCTCAAACGCTCATATGTTTATGTTGAACTTAATCTCAAATTAGATTAACGGTCCTTAAACCAAACAAAACATTTTTGAACTAAAGGAATATATAATCTAAGTTCAAAACCCAAAACCCGATCTTAGCCTAAATTGGCTAAGTATATATTTATGATATCCAAATTGATATCCAAACTGATCTTAGTCTCAAACATGACTAATGATCTCTCATTGATGATATCCAAAATAATATTCATCCTGTGTCTTCTAAATTAATCTTAGTCTAAAATACGACTAATGATTTTTAGCTCCACAACAACCCTTTTTCCCTTAAATACGGGATTTGGTTCAAAAGGGCACATCTCTCCACACCTCTGATACATGTCGTTGTAATTCCTCAACGTCTTCAGAGAGGTGGCGGGTCCCGATGACCAACAATTTCTTTCGCTGATGCACTTCCAAATTGACATGCATGCCTCAAATCGGATCGTGCCCCAAATTGGGCACATTCCATATCTCCATTGTTCACTTCGTCAAGTAATAAATACACGTACGCGCAAGATGAATAATGGACCGAAATATCCTTAAACTAATATTCGTCCCTAAATACGGCGATAATGGACCGAAATGTTCTTAAACTAATATTTTCCCCCAAATAAGGCGATAATGAACCAAAATGTCCTTAAACTAATATTCGCCACCAAATAAGGCGACAAAGGACCGAAACGTGCTTAAACTAACATTTCGTCTCAAACATGGCGATAATGGACCGCGATGTCCTTAAACTAAAATAATCGACCCTAAATGCTCATATGTTCAAGTTGATCTTAATCTCAAACCAGATTAACGATCCTTAAACCAACCCAAACCCAAATCTAAAAATATATGGATTTGGACTAATCCACGCCCTATGGGCAACAACATAAATTAGTCTCCGTATACAATCCACTGGAAACCAAAATAAAACAAACATACACACAACACGAAGTGAACCTCCGGAGCAGGAGAAAGTGGTTATCGCGATGCGGTAACGTAATTAACTGTAGGGATTTGCACCTGCATGGAAGAGCGTCCCCATAATCAAAAACCCCTCGCAAACGAGGGGGAATCTGGTAAAGTCTGCTACAACGGTCGCGTTTGTCCAAACCTCCGATATACGGTGCCATAAATCAACTTGGCATCTTTGGAGAGGTGGACGGATAAATCCAAATAGTATCCGCCCCCAAGATTCAGGCCAGATGTCCCAACGTCCCGGTCCGTCTTCCGGCGGTGAATAGATTCTGTCACGCCTGGTGGGACTTTTCCTCTTTTCACTCCACACTTCGTGTGTCGTGTTTCGCGAACAAAATTGCGGTTCGCTATGGTTGCCTTTGGATTCGAGATACTAAGATTTGGTGTCTTTCTCCTGTGCAGAAGAAGAAGAAAATTGATGGCTTCTAACTGCACAACTTGCAACAGCAACTCTCGCTCCGCCCCAACTGGAGGAGTGACTTATGGGCCCAATGCGGCCTCCATCTTTTCAATGCCGGTGGGGCAAGTAACTCAAGCCACTACTGGATTGTTTTTCGGGACCATGATCCCACCAACGAGTTTCAGTGCCGCAAGAAGAAGCTCCAAAGAAGTCGGTCTTCGATCGACTTACAACCACAACGGCCCCTCTCAACGAGCCGTCTAAATCCGATGCCTCAGTCTTAAACAAGCTGGGCCGAAGTTCAGACGTCTCAGTCTTCAACAGACTGAGCAAGAACCAAAATGGGCCCGTAAAAAGGCTCGTGATATCTGAAGGGGCTGCCCCAAAACGAATATCCCTCCCAACTCCTCCTGCAGGTGAAGCAATCAAAAGTGCTTCCCCTACCAGAAGACCGGTCTTCGGAAGATTGGTCGTTCCTCCGCAAACCCTACCAAGGACGTCAGTCTTCAATAGGCTAACACCAGCAACAATCCCTCACCAAAGCCAGGGACATGAAGAAGCCGCTTCCAAAACTATGGCGGTCCCCTCTGCAAGACACGCTCGACGTCGCCATTGGCGCTGGGTAAGAAATGCTAGGGGCAACTCCCCTCTGGACTTACTCCGCCAGCTCTAATGGTGGAAGTTGGTGCTGCTGTTCCAACCGGGAACAGTTTTGATCTACTTAGGAGGGTGCGAAAGAACTATCCAACGGCGGTGCTAAAGAAATCGCCCTCTCCTGCAGAAACCACAGTGTAGGCAAAACTAGAGCAGCCCCGTCAACGGATCTCCTCCCAAATTCATAAAGTCTGGCGAAAAGTCTAGGACTCCGTAATCGATCAAAACTACTCGCGTCGACCGAAGAAATCGAAGGCTCTGCAAGATGAAGACCATCCTTCCACTATACAGTGAGGGACTTCTTCCACACGGGTGCATGTTACAATGGCTCCTTCAACTTCGACCTCCCACAAAAGGAGTAGGCTGGAGAAAATCCCACCACCTGCGGCAAATTCCAAAGGCGATGGACCCAAACGCCCCAAGTCTGAGGGCATGATCGTACACACGGTTTACATGGCTTCTAGGAAAGAGGAAAGCCGTGCTTCCGTGGTTCATCGACTGCAAACTTGGTCGCTAACAAAAGCTCAATAGCAAAAACAAAAGCTCCAAGAGATGCTGACCAAAATGACAGCACTCACCGGACAGAAAGAAAGTCCAGAACCCGCATCTGAACGACGCCAAGAGCAGAAGACCGATACAGAGTTCCTGAGACGGGTGCTTGAAAGAAAAGACAAAGAAGCTGCTGAGCAAGCCGCCAACATAAAGCAGATGGCGCTCTTGTTTCAGGATATGGTTGGAATGATGATTCAGCCAGAACCCCCAGCTGAGGATCCCCCAATAATCATCGAGGATAACCGAGGGGAAACATCAAACCCTCTTCCGGCTCTATTAGCGGCCAGGGAGGAAACGATCTCCAAGGATACTCTTTATGATTACATCGCTCAACAAATACGAGTTTATCAAGCGAATGAAGCGGCCGGCCAAACTGTCAAAACTGGGTGACAGTATCCAGGCTGGTATGACCAAATCAAATACCCGTAGGAATATACGATCCCCAAGTTCTATGTGTATAAGGGGACAGGCAACCCACACTAGCACATCGCGCAGTTCAGAGCTCTGTGTGGCAACACTGGATGCGATGACAAACTGTTGTTTCGCCAGTTCGTTGGCAGCCTGTCAGAGACAGATTTTGAATGGTACTCGGAGCTCCCAAATGACTCCGTGAAAACATTCACAAAAATGGAACTGCTATTCACACAGCGGTTCGCCAGCGCAAGTGAGTGCACCCCCATCACGACTTTAATCAATGCCAGGGTAAAGCCGGGAGAAACCTGGGTCCAATATGCGATCCGGTAGCGGAACCTGTGGTCAAAGTGAGAACAACACATCGAAGAATCCCCCGCCGTGGGCATGTTTATCGGGACCTTAGACCCGCAAATGACTGTGTCCTAGTTCATGACGTTCTTCAAACCAACAACCTTCCAGGCTCTGATCGATAAACTGGCCCATATGGACCAGATGGGTCACGGGCCTTCCTCCTCAAATATGGACCCTCGAAATGCCAAGGCTAAAGGGAAAGCAGCCTTCGTCGCCAACACTTAACAACAACCGAGTGACCAAAAACCGGCTGTTCGCCAAAAAAATGCACGTCCACTCCTATCCCTGGAAGAAAGGTTAGGACGCGCTTACTCTTTTCCCCACGATAAAACGAGGAGGCTATTTGAGTTGGCAATGCGTAACAAACTCAGACCTACGGTGTCCACCGCAACTCGGTGACGTCAACAACCCCAACTACAGCTCCTATCACAAAATGGTGAGCCACCCAATTGTGGATTGCTGCGTCTTCAAGAACTGGGTTGAGGATCAGTATCAAAAGGGGAAGTTCGAGCTTTCTGAGAACTGGAGGGTGAACCTGCCACAGAAGAACACACCCAAAAAGGTGGATGCACCGAGGGCATCATGCTCGCTCATGGAAGAAGCTCTATGGGAAGTCGTTCTTTCGGCTAAAACCAAAAGAATGTTGAAAGATCTACAGGAATGTCCGGCAGTCAGGTGGAAAAGTCTACTTGAACCTAAAATCATCGAAGGGATGCTGAAACCACGTCCTGTACTGAAAGTTGTTGACAAAGGGCAAAATTCCCAAGTCAAGCTTTCAAAGTCTTCGAAGAAAAAGAAGAAAACCGAGAAGCCAGTGCAGCCTGCCGAGTATGAATACAAGCACACAAACATACAAAAGTATATTAACGCGCTGGGAGTACAACCAGAAGGCGTGGAAACCGGTCACACTCGAAGAGTTCCTCAAGCATATTCTTGAGAACGAAGATAGTGACAACGATGAGGAAAATAACTCATCAAAAGAAACCGAAGACTATGTAGCAAGTTGCTACATGGTCTTCCATTCGTCATTAAATGGCAAAGAAGCTCCCTCAGCATCAGAATGCAACTCGGAGGAACTGGGGGCAGAATCGGCGCTAAAATCCTCGGAACTACCAGAAGACCCAATCGATAGGCTGTTAAACGAAGACTTTCAAAAACGCAAAGCTGACCGAGAACGCGAAACAGCCATATACGAAAAGGCTAAGCGTCTGCGTCAGGATGAAGAAACTGCGGCAATGTAACGTTTCCAAAATAATAAAATATTATTTTCGGGAATTTTTATAATTTAATATTATTTTAATGAATATTTTAATATTCGGGTATAATTAAATACAAATAAATGGGGAAAAATTAGGGAAAATTCTAAAATAGGGTATTTTATGGAATTATGCCATTTTAAAGTTTTTAAGATTAGTTATATGCTAATTTAGTGCTAATCGCGATTTAAAAATCGCTAATCGGATTTTTATCATTTTTGTGCAAAAATGTGCACATATCATTTTTCCACACTTGTTACACTTGTTACATGTTTTGGGTGCATGGTTGCTTAGGGTTCACCATGGTGGGAGAAGAAAAAGAAAAGAAAAGAAAGAAAAAGAATGATGATGATGAGAGAGAGAGAGAGACTAGGTCAACTCCCACTTTTTGAACCATACCCATCATTTCCTCACACCCATTTCTCTCTCCCCTCTCATGGAGCTGCTGCTGCTCTTGCTCCTGCTCCTTCATCTCCCTCCCCTTCACTTCATAGATCCCTCTTATTTCCCTCACCAAAACCCCATTCCCACTTTACAAAACTTGCTCCCAAGCTCACTAGCTACACATTGAACCTAGCAAGATTGGATTTGGAGGACTTTGAGTAACTCAAGAATTTTCTTGAGTTACCAAATAAGGTAATTTCTGTACCTATTAGAGTAGTATCTCATTTCTTGTGCATCAATACTAGTTTTGTATCGATATTGTGTCGTTTTGTGGACTTTGGAGAATTCAAGTTAGGGTTTAGGGTTTGATCTGAAATCAAAGTGAAATTGAGGCTTGTTGTGACCTTAGAACCCCTGTGGTGATGTGTTATTGGACCAAACCTGAACTTGAAACCAGAATACGGATTTACGAGACGATGTCGGAGAAAAACTGTGAATCTGTGATCGTATTTAGAAATCTGTTATCACCCCGAGACCCCAAAAATAAAACTGAGTTGACAGTGAGATATGCAGGCACCATGGAACCACCACACCAAACCCTAGCCCCCAACTCCAATTCCCGGCCGCCAATTTATTCCTTCTGGCCGCAAATTGCAGCCAGAGCAGGAGGGAACTGTCTCGATTTTTGTGCATGGCCCTATTTCCTCTAGTCTTGACCCTGGATATGTCTAGTTTTGACAAAATCCTGTTAGGGTAAAATATGGGTTGATTTGCTTGAGTTGGCGTATGATTTACGACTTGTTTTAACATGGATTTTGGTATTTGGTGATTCGTTTCTGTCGGGTGGCATTTGGACGTCAACGACAAGTGGATATTGAACGTGTTTACATGCGAGACGATAGGTTTTTACCTATGCGAGTAGCGTGTGCTATTTTGGTTTCCGATATGATTTTCATGTGCTTTAGCGTTGTGATATACTTGTAGGTGCCCTACGTGATGTTGAGGCAAAGAAGATGAAGATGGAGACATCGGCACCGACACATGAGAAGCAAGGTGAGTAGATTTATATCTACGGGGAGAAGTCGGATGGATGGCGTATAGCACCCCCACAGTCCGTGGTGATGTATACAAATACGTATACACACATACCCCCGGCCTCCTGAGCTTCTACCTGTCCCCGTGAGTCTCTTTATTTTCCTACTATCGAACCCCTTTATTATGTGTTGTTAGGATTATTGAGGGTAATAATGGAATTATTGATGATAAGGATGTATTGTTTTAGTATAGTGCGAACCCTAGAGTAGTGGGTGCACGCACACATACACATACACACATACTTGCATACATTCTTTCATTTATCTGTGCGCATATGATGGTGTGTATATCTACACATGGGTATGGGACTATGTGTTCATATACGAGATTTGAGGATGATACGTGGGATTGAGATGAGTCGATGAGTTTGATTGAGGCCGTGAGATTTGGCAATATGACAGAGTTCGTATTTGAGATGTGATATGATGGTAGTGATACCGGATATGTGATGAGATGAATGTGATATCGACCCGTACCTAGCTATTGGAATGCCGTACGACGATTTACCGTACGGGCTTTATATTGATGTTAGATCCGCACTCATGACTCGAGGATGTTATATGATATACTGTATCGTACGTGATACTATTGAGGCGAGATCACCGACTATATATATATATATATATGTATGTATATCGACTCAGATTTAGGTGGTTTTCATGCCCCTCCTGATTGACTTGATAGTTGGGTCCGTAGTTCGCATAGTAGGCGTTAGACTTGACCCGAGTCATACCTATTTCAAAACTAACAAATCGGGGATATTTTAAAGATAAGCAAAAAGGGATTCTACGGATATTTTCAAGCGACGCATCTTTTCTTAAAACATCGTAGCCCTTATTTTACCAAAAGCCCTGATTCGTCTTATTTCAAAAGGCAAGGTTGCATGATATATCTATTGAGGCAGGTTCTTTACTGTTGCGTTGATTATTCGATTCCGCATATTCATGCTATTTGCATTGCATCGCTTGTATTATTGATATATTTCAGTCATGCTGCTAGGACACCAGCACCATTATCGATGATGCGTATGTTCCATGTACACTTGTTTGCCGGCTCACACACTTCATCATCGATAATTGCCATGTCACTACACTGTAGTACTGTTGCATTCAGTGTATGTTGCTTACATTTCTTTACATGTCGCATACATCATGCTTTCGGATTATACGCATTGAGATATGTTGTTTCCATGATATTTCTGGTTTTTGGGAACCGTGGGTGTTTCAAAAGGAGAATATGTAATTGTTTTAAATCCCGGTTACCCTTGATATGATATTCAGTGCGTCCACCATGTGTTTTCTCGGTGCTGAGAGCGACATGTGAAACCCGATTCGAGGAGGCGGATGAGGCCGATTGCGGGTACATGGTGGACCCGGTATGGTTCCCCGGGGCAAGAAATGTTTTTCGTGGAGTAGACGATGAGCCTGGCAGGGTGGCGAGTACCTACCGGTGATTGGTTGGACTTGGCGGTTATCCGGAGGATACCGACCAGAGTCGATAGATGGATATGGGCGTACTGCTGGGGCCGAGGGCCGATTCCGCAGACAGAGCCCGTGGGCTGATCCGGACTGACGGAGCCCGTTATATGAGGATTTACGTGCCGATGCTGGGCACAGTTTTCATGATGTTTTCGAGTGTCGATGCTGGGCACTCCGGTTCCATGATTTTGACGTGTCGCGAGGGACACAGGTGGTTTATATCCTCATATTTCCTTGCATATGCTGATAATATTTACATGCATGATGGTTATTGTCATTGGGTGACGAGTGGATGGGATCCACGTATATGCAGATTGATTTCATTGATTATACCTCACATTTATGATATGCTATTACCTGAGGCACTGGCACGAGCACTTGGCACTACACTCATGCATAGAGATTACCTTGCCAGTTTAGCATGCTTCAGACTTATTCATATTGAGGTTTATTTATATCTGATCGTATTGACCTAGGATGGGTCATACATTCGATCTCTGCTTGTAGATATTTTCTATTCACGAGTTGGCAACTCACCCCCGTTGTGCCACAGTCCTTGCAGGTTTTTGCCGTACAGATTCCATAGCGGCATTTCTGGCACACTGCTTCCTTATGGGTGACTTGCTTGGGTAGGTGGGTTCTTTTGTATCAGAACCGCCATTGTTCTTGTATTATTCATTATATCTAGACATTCTATCAACCAAAACTTGTATATTGTTTCAGAATTAGAAAACAGTGTTGTATTATTTCGACCTTAGAGTCGCGCTTGTAGTATTACGGTTTTCTGGCTGTTTTGAGTTCTTTTTGGGTTTTGATCCTCGCCCTTTGGCGTTGTATATTATTATTGCTTGCGTGGTTGTGACCGTCGATTGACGAAGAGCTAGCTCCCGCTTGGGGATGCCTTTTATCATTTCATATATATTATTCTTGTTGTACCCCGTTCGAGGCCAGTTTTTACAAAGGAAACCCTGCCGAAATTTTCAGGAAAGGTTACACATTTTAAAAACGCATATTCGGCTTGGTTATTTAAAAACTTTGATTTTCGAAACATGATTTCTTTACTTCTTAAAACCAGTTTTCCTTATTTACTCTTTAAATGGTTTTAGATTTCTGGGCTTTTGGCTTACTTGGATCAGATGGGGTCCTATAGACTTCATATGGTTCAAGGGCTAGTCACGTGCTCTTTCGGGTCGTCACAGGCAAGGTGGAGTCGTAAAGTACTCCAACCAAACCAAGGCATATCTGCGACAAATAAGAGCAAGATTAAGGCAGAGAAGCGGTTCGCCAAAGCCCTGTCAATGGAGATGAAGTTGCCATCTCTGGTAGGAAACACTCCCGGAGTCATATACCTCGACGGAGAGGATTCACATTCAAACTACTGCCTATATCATCGGAGGGTCACCCACCCCACCGAAGAAGGCAGTACCTTCAAAAAGTGATGGCAAGGATATGTTGCCCACCAAAAACACTTCAAGAGGATGAAGCGCGAAGCTCGTCGACAGCAAAAGAGTGTGACAGATGCGCGTGAAAAAACAACCGGCAACTGTCATATGGTTGATACCTGTCCGGAAGGGAAAAGCCCCAAGTTCTTACCTTCGGGAGCGATTCTGAGGACAAAATGACCCTCAACCCTATCTTCAATGACTCCACCTCCGAAAAAGAAGAGGGGAAGAAGAACTGTGAGAATATTCAGCTGCGTAGCCGCACGCTTTCTGAAAAGAACCTCGGACCTTCAAACAAGGGTTCGAGCAAAAAGGACAAAGGGAAAGAAAAAAATCCTTGAGGAAATTTCCCTCGATGAAACCCGCCTTATAGCACAGCAAAACCTGGAGGCTTATAAGGCAAGGATGACACGGTCATACGAAAGATTGGCTAGGTTGAGAACATTCCGCCAAGGTGAGCTCGTGATAGTCATCAAAAGACCAATGATCCCCAATCGTGCGAAATGGGAGAAATTCGAGCCGAACTATGAAGGCCCGTATATCATAAACAAAATTTACCAAGGTGGAGCCTATCTGCTCATGGATATGCATGGAGAAAGACCCTTCCGGTCAATAAACGGCTGATTCCTCAAAAAAATACTACGCCTAACGAGTCATGACCTAGGTCAATGATAGATGACAATGTTAGTTGTATGTATGCCCTAGAGTCCATTATTGTACATATGATGTATATTATATTGGATGCTTGGACATATATAGAGAGGAATTTCTTGCTCGACATGATAGTATGCTATCTGGTTGCTCTTTATCTTAACATGTATACCTATCTCTTGATACCGTCTTATGGTTACATGTTGGTAAAGCCTTTAGGATGTGTACTTGACTACCGGGATTATGATGCAGATCATACTAGTGGGGCCATGGTAGTACATAAGTTCATCCTTTAATGTTCCTAGTCGCGGGTGTATCGAGACAGTGCATCGATATACCAGAGTAGACTAGCGTATACGCTTCTCGACCCATGAGATGGGCGATGGATGATCCCATATCCATTGGTGTTTGACATCAGAGATGGTATACGGGTGCTCAGTGGAGACTGGGTACACTGGACGGACTCGCCGAGAACTCCTAGATGGTATTACACCTGACGTCAGATAGCAGTTCTCTGGTGACACTGGTACAGGTTAGTCTGTAGACCCGAGATCGTCATAGAGTCTTGTGTGATTCCCACTGTGCTTTGATTTCCACCTTACCACGTTCAAGAGGACGTGAAAAACGGTGGCTTTTGGGTACAGTCCCGAATCACATGGAGGTAATGATCGATAGGAGGGGTTTCGTCTCTCCCGGTATTGGGGTTTGATGTTGCGCAGTGCACCAGTAGTTTCTCGACCCGTTATGAGCCTCGTATCGGCATGACTTATCGGGTTATTGGGGTCTGACGTTTACCACCCCTAGACTTGATATGCGACATCTTTGACGAAGAGACTGGACAGTACGGTAGTGTTACTGACAGGCTTTACAGGAGCTAAAGCAGGCTTGCTTGTTGATCTTCTGATCGCTCAATACCCGGGTAGCCGTTACGTCCAGCTAGTACCGCTGATGGCTTGTGAGTGCTTGATGTGATCATCACCTACTGCCGGCGTATTGGCGAGTCTTTAGAGTCCTACACAGAGGTTTTACTGGCTCAGGCAAAACGAAGTAGGACATATGTGATATGTGCGGGACCGATATTAATACGAGTATATGATACCGTATTCTATTCTCGCGATATTTGTATCGGTCGGTTATATGAGATATAGCAGGGTTATCGAATCAAGTGTTGATTCGATAAGTTGATACATACTATATTAGTCGGTTATATATGATATAGCCGGATTATTAAATCAAGTGTTGATTTGATAATTTAGTGTATAATTGTGTATTTGATATACTAGTTTATATTAACTAATATTAGTTCACTTAAGCATTTATTTTTTTCACATGCGCACACTTAATATGTATGTGATATATATTAATTGTAATTTTTTTTATTTTGTGTCATGGTTGATGATACACACTACATGGGTGTATGAGACTTACACCATACTAATTATAATGTAGGGTTTAAATATTTAAAGTAAATCCAAATTAGTGGATAATTAGTCACATGCATGAAGCTTGTAGAAGCTTGTGGGTGCATTGACTTGGTCCACTAATATTGTCTTACTAAAGATATTTATTATCCTAACCATTATAACTTAGCCATGGTTATGTCTCTACATGAGTTAGATATATGATACAAACTCATCCATGGTTGACTTTCTCACCTCATTAATTCATTCTCATCTCTTGACTTCATCTTCTTCATCCTTGAGAAAAAGCTTGCTAGATTTTTCTAAAGTGAGAAAATATTGTGAGAAAAATAAAACTAAAGTGAGCCCACTTCCTACTTCATCATTCTCTACTAGATTAGCACTTTAGTATAGGATGTTAGCTTCACTAATCTTTCATTGGTGAAATAGTAGCTAGAGTTAGTGTCTCCTCGACATAGATCATTTTCGGCCTCGAAGACTTCAAGCAATTTCATTCCTTTCACCTTGAGAAGCCATGCAAGAGTCCGGGAGTTCCATGATCGCAGCGAAGGGACCACTACAAGGAGAAATTGAAGTGAAGGACCGGTCTACAAAGATTGTATTCCGTTATCACTTAGATGTAAAGTAGTTTACATTTCGTTTCGTATGATTCTCTAGTTAACGATTCTAGTTTAGGGTTCTTTAAAACGGCAAAATTTTGAAAATGGCATGGACGATGCCTCCTGAAACCTTGTTGTCGTTGATAGGAACCCTACAGACAACGCTCGTGTCCGCTCGCTATTTTCCTGAGTCAAAAACTCTGAGAGTAGTATACAAAAAAGTTTCGTTGCCTCAAACATGGTGACAAAGGACCGAGATGTCCTTAAACTATAAATTCGCCTCAAATATGGCGGCAACGGACCGAGATGCCCTTAAACTAAAAATCCGCCTCAAACATGGCGATAACGGACCGAGATGTCCATAAACTAGAATCTCACCTCAAATATGGCAATATAGGACCGAGAAGTCCTTAAACTAATTATCTGCCTCAAACATGGCAATAGGGACCGAGAAGTCCCTTAACTAACAACGGGCCGAAATGTCCTTAAACTAAAAATTCGCTTCAAATATGGCGACATCGGACCGAAATGTTCTTAAACTAAAAATTTGCCTCAAACATGGCGACAAAGGACTGAGATGTCCTTAAACTAGAAATTCGCCTCAAACATGGCGACAAAGGACCGAGTTGTTCTTAAACTAGAAATTCGCCTCAAACATGGCGACAAAGGACCGAGAAGTCCTTAAACTAGAAATTCGCCTCAAACATGGCGACAAAGGACCAGGATGTTCTTAAACTAGAAATTCACCTCAAATATGGCGACAACGGACCGAGATGTCCTTAAACTAGAAATTCGCCTCAAACATGGTGACAACGGACCAAGATGTCCCTAAACTAGAATCTCGCCTCAAATATGGAAATATAGGACCGAGAAGTTCTTAAACTAATTATCTGCCTCAAACATGGCAGTACGAACCGAGAAGTCCCTAAACTAACAACGGACCGAAATGTCCTTAAACTAAAAATTCGCCTCAAATATGGCGACATCGGACCGAAATGTCCTTAAACTAAAAATTTGCGTCAAATATGGCAACACCGGACCGGACCGAAATGTTCTTAAACTAAAAATTTGCCTCAAACATAGCAACACCGGACCAAAATGTCCTTAAACTAAAAATTCACCTCAAATATGGCGACAAGGACCGAGATGTTCTTAAACTAGATATTCGCCTCAAACATGACGACAAAGGACCGAGATGTGCTTAAACTAGAAATTCGCCTCAAAGTGGCGACAACGGACTTAGATGTCTTTAAACTAAAAATTCGCCTCAAACATGGCAATAACGGACCGAGATGTTTTTAAACTAGAATTTCGCCTCAAATATGGTGACATCGGACCGAGGTGTTCTTAAACCAAAACTTCGTCTCAAACATGGCGATTACGGACCGAGATGTCCTTAAACTAAAAATTTGCCTCAAACATGGCGATTACGGACCGAGATGTCCTTAAACTAAAACTTCGCCTCAAGTATGGCGACATCGTACCGAGATGTCCTTAAACTAAAATTTCGTCTCAAAAATGGCGATAACAGACCGAGATGTCCCTAAACTAGCGCATCGCATCCAAAATGGTGATATACTCTCTTGAGATCTATATTGTAATCGAAGCCCTAACGGTGAAGGCTGCAACTCAAGTCCCGCTGGCTACACAGCTACTCCAGCGGTGAAGTCATCCCCAAGTCCCACTGGCAAACGGATGAGTCATTTAAAAAAACGGTATGTCCACAAGCAAAATGGGCACGGATGAAAACCCGAAAGGGCACCGTGAATAAAAACAGCGGGATTACCGGCGAGCTTATGAAAACCTAGAAGGGCGCAATCTCGTAAAAACCGGTATGTCCACAAGCAAAATTGGAACGGATGAAAACCCGAAAGGGCGCCGTGAATAAAAACAGCAGGATTACCGGCGAGCTTGTGAAAGCCCGGAAGGGCGCAATCTCATAAAAAAAATTTACGAGATCCTCTCGACTCGTAAGGAGAACTCCCTCTATGAGACCCTCACGGCTCATAGGATTCAAAAGTCTTAAGCTACAGGAATTTGAACATGTTCTTAAGCCATCGTATCCCCCAACCTGCCCTACAGGCGGTCCAATATTGGCCCTTGTATACAATCCACATGCACAAATAAACGATTTCCCCGCCAAGTTCCACCAATGATGAGAAATGTCCTCATATGGTGAACGACACTTGTAAGTCTTCTCGACTTATAAGGAGAAAATACTCTTATAAGATCCTTACGGCTTATAGAAGAACGTACACTTAGGAATCCCCACGATTCCTAAGGAGAAAATACGCTTACGAGATCCTCACGATTCATACGGAGAAATACCTTTATGAGACCCTTACGGCTCATAAAGTCAAAAAGCTTTAGTCGACAGGATCCTAACCCTGTTTGCTAAGCCACGTTTGTTCAAATCAACAAAGGCAAATGATGAGTCGCTCCTGACAATATTCCAGTCGCAGCGATGCTGATGCCTAAAAATGTATCAAGTTTCAAGTCCTCTCAAGGCAAATGATGATTCTCTTCTGGCAATATCCCAGTTGCAGCGATACTGATATCTAAACAGGTGTCAAACTCCAAGTCCTTTCACGACAAATGATAATTCGCTCATGGCAATATTCCAGTCCTAGCGATGCTGATGCCAAGGTTGGTTTCAGATTCTAAACTCGCGATAAAAACAGCAGCGAGTAAAAAAAATATGAATAAAAAAATATAGCCGAAATGTTTGGGCAGCTTGCAATAAAAGACAACGAGTAAAAATATATAAAAATATAGCCCAAATGATTGGGCACCGTGGATAAAAAGCCGAAATGATTAGGCAATCGCGACTTTCGTGATATGAAAAGCTGAAAAGATAGAGCATCGTGGAAATAAAAAATAAAAGGAAAGGAAAGGAAAATTTCTTTGCCCTATAGGTGAGTCTACACTGACCCCTGTATACGATCCATGGGCACAAATGAAAGAAATGGAACCATATTTTCCCACTAGGCTCCTTCAAAGGGATAGTCAGATCTTGATGGCAACATCTATAGCCTAAAGACCAGCTCGACGCTCTTCTCATTCCAACAGGGTGCAGACGTGATGTCAGCAAAGCTCCAAGGAGCCAAATCAAAAAGGAGTAATGGCAAAATCCCAGCTCCAACTTGACGTTCCTTTTCAGTACAGATGTGGCGTCAACAAAGACCCAAGGGTCGGACAAAAAAGGAGGCATGGAAAAATCCTAGCTCCAAGTCTTGACGGTTCATAAATAACTCAGAGACTATCTCGACGTTCCTTCCCATTCCAGAAGGATGCAAACGTAACGTCAACAAAAGACCCAAGGGTCGAAACCAAAAATGGAGCCATGGAAAAATCCTAGCTCCAAGTCTTGACAGTTCATATACAACTCAGAGACTATCTTGACGTTCCTTCTCATTCCAGCAAGATTCAGACATAACGTCAACAAAAGACCCAAGGGTCGAAATAAAAAAGGAGTAATGGCAAAATCCCAGCTCCAACTCAACGTTCCCTCTCGGTGCAGACGCAACGTCAACAAACAAAAGTGGAGTGATGGCAAAAATCCTAGCTCCAGCTCGACGTTCTCCTCATTCCAGCAGGGTGCGGGCGTAACTATCAAACGAAATTGGAGCAATGGCATATTCCTATCTCTGGACCTGGATGGCGATACATACAACAAAAAGTTCATTTGAATGTCTACCCAACTTCAGCAAAGAATCGGTATGACATCACCAAAATAAAGTGGAGCAACGGTATATCCCTAACTCCGTATCTCGATGGCAACATCTACAGCCTAGAGATCAGCCTGACGTTCCTTCTCAGTGCAGACACGATGTCAACAAAGACCCAAGGGTCGAACAAAAAAGGAGGCATGGCAAAATCCTAGCTCAAGTCTTGACGGTTCATATACAACTCAGAGACTATCTCGACGTTCCTTCTCATTCCAGCAGGATGCAGACGTAACATCAACAAAAAAACCCAAGGGTCAAAACCAGAAATGGAGTCACGTCAAAATCCTAGCTCCAAGTCATGACGGTTCATATACAACCTAGAGACTATCCTGGCGTTCCTTATCACTCCACCAGGATGTAGACGCAACGTCAACAAAAGACCCAAGGGTCGAAACAAAAATGGAGCAATGGTATATTCCTACCTCCGAACTTCAACTGTGATACATACAGCATGGAGGTCCTACAGGATGTCTACCCCACTTCAGCAAAGAATCAGCGCGACATCGTCAAAGCCAAAAAAAAAGTGACGGCATATTCCTAGCTTCGGGTCTTGACGGCAACTCATATAAAACCCGAAAGACCATTGGAGATCATCCCACCCCAGAAAGGTGCGGTTATGACTCATCGGGGGTCCAAATTGAGCATAATCTCAAGTAAAAAGCATCATGGCAAATTCCTAACGCTTGCTCTTCTAACGGTAATATAACCTAAGGAGATTACTTGAAGACGTCTTGTCCAGCCTCCGAAGGGATCAGAGACACGACAGTCATGGGGCGATGGCATATTCCTAGCTCCGGGCTTCAATTGCGACATATACAACATAGAGGTCCTACAGATATCTACCCTACTTCAACAAAGAAATGGCACAACATCATCAAAACAAAAAATGAAGCAACGGCATATTCCCAGCTTCGGGTCTCGACGGAAAATCATATAAAGCCTAAAAGACTATCGGAGATCATTCCACTCTTGCGCGGAATGGTTATGACTCATCGAGACTCCAAATTGAGCCTAACCTCAAGTAAAAAGCGTCATGGAAAATTCCTAACGCTTGCTCTTCCAACGGTAATATGACCTAAGAAGATTACTTGAAGACATCTTTTCTAGCCTCAGAAGGGATCAGAGACGCGACAGTCGCGGGGCTATTTGAATAGCAGCTTAAAGACTGCATATCGAGGAATATATCAGTCAATGCGACGGTACCACGGACTAAAATCCTAGTACCACAAACCTAACAGACCCCTGTCGTAAAGAATAAGGTTATCTATATTTGACGTTAGGATACACCTGCGAGATCCTCTCGACTCATCTCGACTCGTAAGGAAAAACATCTTTATGAAACCCTCATGGCTCATGAAGGTGAAAAGCCTTCGGCGATGG
The DNA here is from genome assembly GCA_030015575.1 of Agapanthus africanus. Taxonomy (NCBI): domain Eukaryota; kingdom Viridiplantae; phylum Streptophyta; class Magnoliopsida; order Asparagales; family Amaryllidaceae; genus Agapanthus; species Agapanthus africanus. Next base: position 409,663,757 of record JASDDO010000012.1, read on the forward strand.
GGATATCAACATGTTTCCTAAGCACTGTGGCCTTACAAGTAGGTCCAAACTGACTCTTGTATACTATCCACGGACCACATTCTCCAAAGTCGCATACCGATGAGGAGGAAAAACCACTTACGAGTCCTCTCGACTCGTAAGAAGAAAATTCTCTTGTGAGATCCTTATGACTCTCAAGAGAAAATGCACTTAGGAGTCCTCACGACTTCTAAGGAGAAAATACACTTACGAGATCCTCTCGACTCGTAGAGTGAAAAGACTTTATGAGACCCTCATGGCTCATAAAGTTGAAAAGTCTTAGGCGACAGATCTAAACCTGTTTCCTAAGCCATCGCTGCCCTACAAGAAGGTCCAAACTAACTCTTGTATACTATCCACGGGCCACATTCTCCAAAGTCGCATACCGATGAGGAGGAAAAACCACTTACGAGTCCTCTCGACTCGTAAGAAGAAAATTCTCTTGTGAGATCCTTACAACTCTCAAGAGAAAACGCACTTAGGAGTTCTCACGACTTCTAAGGAGAAAATACACCTACGAGATCCTCTCGACTCGTAGGGAGAAAAGTCTTTATGAGACCCTCATGGCTCATAAAGTTGAAAAGTCTTAGGCGACAGATCTAAACCTGTTTCCTAAACCATCGCTGCCCTACAAGGAGGTCCAAATTGACTCTTGTATACTATCCACGGGCCACATTCGCCAATGAAATGAAGAAGCTACTTACGGGACCTCACGACTCGTAAGGAAAAAAATACCCGAGTGAGATCCTTACGACTCACAGAGGCGATGAACACTTAGAAATCCTCATGATTCCTAAAGAGAAAATACACACCTATGAGATACTCAAAAATCATAGAGAAAAAGAAACCTTTTTAAGACTCTTATGGCTCATGAAAAAAAACCTTAGGCTATACGGATCCTAAACTTGTCTCCTAAGCCATCAATTGTATGGCCATGCATAACTCTGCACTATTTCATTCACGTACACACTTACGTAGGCAAAATAATAGGGGGGATTTGTTCCTGCCAAAATTTTTGGCAAAGAGCTATTTGTTCCCTTATTAAAAAAGGGAGAGAAAAGAAAGAGGAAAAGAATCCTTATAGTTTGGCATCACGTGTTAAACACGTGAGCGCTTATATGCAAAGCATATAAGCGCTGAAAATAAATAACTAAGGGTCAAATTGGCCTCACGTGTTAAACACGTGAGCGCTCATATGCAAAGCATATGAGCGCTGAATAAAATAAACCTAAAGGCCAAACTGGCCTCACGTATTAAACACGTGATCGCTCATATGCAAAGCATATGAGCGCTGAACATAAATAACCAATGGCCAAACAGGCCTCACGTGTTAAACACGTGAGCGCTTATATACAAAGCATATGAGCACTGAAAATAAACAGGCTAAAACCCATACTAAGGGTCACGTGTTAAACACATGAGTTCTCTTACCGCATTCTTTGGCAGTTTTCACATGCAAAGCATGTGAGCGTCCCAATTTAAAATGATCCCATTTGATAGAATTAAATTCTATGTAATAGAATTAAATTCTATGTAATAGAATTAAATTCTATTTGGGAAATATTCTCCCTGATCTTTCTAATATGGAAAGATCTTTTTCTAACAGAGAATCTTGGATTTAAAATCCAATGATGATAGAATATCACCAATTAAACCATCTGATAGAATTAAATTCTATGCGGCAAATATTTTCCTGATCTTTCTCAAATTAGAAAGATCTTCTCTGTTAAACAGAGGACTCTTCGATCAAAAATCCAACGGTGTTCATATGATAGAATAAAATTCTATCTTAGGAAAATATTTTCATAATCTTGTTAAACTAACAAGATATTCATATAACAGAATTAAATTCTATATTAGGGAAATATATCCTAAACTTGTTAGAATAACAAGATATTCATATGATAGAATAAAATTCTAATCTTGTTAAACTAACAAGATATTCATATGATAGAATTAAATTCTATATGATAGAATTAAATTCTATATTGGAATAAAATTCTAACCTTGTTAAATTAATAAGATATTCATATAATAGAATTAAATTATATATTAGGAAAATATATTCCTAATCTTGGTAAACTAACAAGATATCCATATGATATAATAAAATTCTAATCTTGTTAAACTAATAAGATATTTATATGATAGAATAAAATTTTATCTTAGGAAAATATTTCATAATCTTGTTAAACAAACAAGAAATCTTATCTGTTAAATAGAGAGTCTTTGGATTTAAACTCCAACGGTGAATAAAATTCACCGATTGATCTACGAGATTATTTTGATTTATCATGAAATCAATCATGATCTCTCAATGAGAGATTTTTTCAACAAATTGATTTTTCTCTTCTCTTATAAATACGAGCAAAAAGATTAATCAAAGAAAGATGGGAGGAGGAAAACAAAAGAGGAGACCCCCCATAAGCTTCTGTAAAAATACAGAAGGCTCTCAAAACAACAGAGAATTTAATTCTCTCAAAGAAGAAGATTTCCCTACTAAAACCTTAGGTAAAGAAGAAAAAAGAGATCAAAAAACATATCCTTCACCTATTAAAAGGGTTTAACTCTTCTCAAAGTACTTAGTTCTTTCTCCAGATCTGAGATCCACAAGACAAGTCTTCCACAAGTTGAGAATTTAATTCTCATCGGGAATATCTTGTTCTTGAGAATCAAAGATTCAGGGGAGAACATGGATACAAGAACATGAAGAAGATGGAGTTCATAATACTCCGGGAACTTAGTTCTTTCAAATCAAGAACTTAGTTCTTAAAAGAATCTGATTCCAGATCCTCAAAATAGTGATCTTGGTGATCTTTAATGGTCAAAACATCATTAAAAGAGGTTTAACCTCTCTGAAAACATGAACATGGAAAACATGAAGTTCATAATACTCCAGGAACTTAGTTCCTTCAAATCAAGAACTTAGTTCTTAAAGAACATGATCCCAGATCCTCAAAATAATGATCTTGGTGATCGTTAATGGTCAAAATACTATTAACAGAGATTTAAGTTCTCTAAAAATATCAACAGAGATTAAATCTCCAAAAATATAGCGTCTCACGTGAAACGCACTTGAGCGTCTAAAAAAGTTAGTGTTTAGCACTATTGGAGCGCCTCACGTGAAACGCACATGAGTGCCAGAAAACAGAAAAGTTTGTGCTTAGCACTAGTGCAGCGCCACAAAAGACTAGTGCTTAGCACTATTATAGCGTCTCACGTGATATACACGTGAGCGTTATAGGCAACTGAGTGCTTAGCACTGCTGGATGTTAAAGAAACCCAAACCAAGCCCAAATTAGTTGAGTCCCTCTGGAGTCAATTGCAACTGAGCCCAAATGCTCTGTTGTTGGATCTCAACTAAAATTTGATGATCCTTAAATATTGCTAAGTTGATCTTAGTCTCAAATAAGACTAACGTATCCTTAGTTAAAAATAAATTGAGCCCAAACGCTCATATGTTTAAGCTGATCTTAATCTCAAATTAGATTAACGGTGCTTAAACCAAACAAAACATTTTTGAACTAAAGGAACATATAAGCTAAGTTCAAAACCCAAAACCCGATCTCAGCCCAAATTAGTTAAGCATATATTTATGATATCCAAATTGATCTTAATCTCAAACATGACTAATAATCTCTCATTGATGATATCCAAAATGATATTCATCCGGTGTCTCCTAAAGTAAACTTAGTCTCAAATACGACTAATGATTCTTATGTCCACAACAACCATTTTTCCCTCAAATACGGGATTTGGTTTAAAAAGGTACATCTCTCCATACCTTTGATACATGTCGTTGTAATTCCTCAACGTCTTCAGAGAGGTGGCGAGTCCCGATGATCAACAACTTTTTTCGCTGATGCACTTCCAAATTGACGCGCATGCCTCAAATCGGATCGTGCCCAAAATTAGGCGCATTCCATATCTTCCTTGTTCAATTCGTCACGTAATAAATACACGTGCGCGCAAGATGAATAATGGACCGAAATATCCATAAACTAATATTCGCCCTGAAATACGGCGATAATGGACCAAAATGTCCTTAAACTAATATTCGCCCCCAAATATGACGATAATGGACCGAAATGTCGCTAAATTAATATTCGCCCCCAAATACGGCGACAAAGGACTGAAACGTCCTTAAATTAATTTTTGCCTCAAACATGGCGATAATGGACCGCGATATCCTTAAACTAAAATAATCAAGCCCAAATGCTCGTATGTTTAAGTTGATCTTAATCTCAAACCAGATTAACGATCCTTAAATCAACCCAAACCTAAATCTAAAAATATACGGATTTGGACTAATCCACGCCCTACGGGCGACGGCATAAATTAGTTTCTGTAACAACCCTAAACTTTATGTATAAATTTATTTCAAAAATACAGAAAGGGGTATTTTTTCCTGAGCACAAGTTATAAATTTGTTTTGCTTTTTAATAGCAAGAAGGAGCTTGTAGCTCATTGGTAAGACCTTGCACTGCTGTAACAAAACACCGGAGTTCAAATCCCATCAGCCACATTATTTTTTTATATTGATTTCTTTTAATCTTTTAGAAGCCCAAGAGTCTACACGTGCTTAACCCGTAAACCCAAAGGTCAAACTAAAAACAAACGAGTCCAGGGGGTAGACCAAGCGGCAATGGACACGTGGCGACGAGTCGAGGCCCGACTTGGCCTGACTCGGCCGGCGGGAAGCCTGGATCGGTCGGCGAGGCCGGGTTGGATCGGCAAAAACCCGAGTTTTCTACTTTTCACTTATGACTTTTTGTCTCCCCTTAACCCCTGTCATGTTTAAAATTCCTGCACTTTAACAGAGACAATTAAAACCAATTTAAATCTTTTTTTAAATGCAAATTTTTAATGCGTTTTCTATCAAACCCTAACCCTAAACTTTTTCTATAAATACCCACACTCTTTTCCATCCCCTCACTCACAAACTCTGTCCAAACTCTTAAGAAAATTCTCTAGAACTTTTGTGTACAAGTAGAGTTAGCGAAGGGCGAAGCTCCGACGAACTTCCGGCAACGACTCTAGGAGCACCCGGCGACGAAACGACGCACCGGCACCTCCTACCACTCCCTATTCCTCTTCTCTAATCTAAAATCCATTAATTCCCTCCTCTCTCTTCTCTTTTCTAATCTAAAAACTTGTATTTCCAAAACCCGACAGAAGCGGAGTTAATCCGACTTCCGATTCGGTTTTCTTTAAAAAGTTCCAATTTTCTTAAATACAACAATACCAAACCATCACATCATGACTATTAATCCTTAACAAAACATATTGAACAAGTTCCTTAGCAAAAGAATGTATATTGTAATTTTTATCGCATTTTTTCAGAAAAATACCATGTAGTTTAGCTTCGACATAAAAATATCATTACCCTTGCTATACCTTTAGATAGTTCACGAGGTAATGACCTACCTCTTCATAATACTCATATGTAACATAGAACGATAATATTGGGAAACATAGAATTGGAAAAATAAGATTTTACACAAAACTACCTCAAACTTATAAAAACCGTTTTCTACAAGATTATGTATCTTAAACAAATCTTTGCAAAGCGCTGCTACAAGCCATTTGGGGAACCCGTTCGGAATGGTGCAGATTATCGCACATCCTCTGGCTTAGTAGTGCGAGATGCAGACCTCCGCAAGGTGCATACGGTCTCGAAAGATTTAAAAATACAAATATCTTAAGAAAATGAGATTTCTAGAAAAATAATAAATTAAAATTATTTTATATAAATATGTGTGTGTGTGTGTCATCAAAATATCTAATTTTTGATATAATATAAATATTTCAACTTTTCTAAATCAAAAGAATCACTTTATATGAAAACACCATGCAATTCCATACAAGTTCAATACTTTACAATTAAATACCATATATTATGAAAATAGGTTTATTCACTAGAAATGTCACAATGATAAAATATACATCTATGAAAACTTTAAAGAAGATAATAAAATACTTGAGGTGTATTTTGAAAATTATACAAAATTACTTTTACATAAAAACCCCTCAAGTTTTATAAATTACAATAAGGACCCTAGTAAATATAGGTTTAAGCGGGACCGGTCTCTTGAGCCTCAGGGAGTCGGAGATATGGGTGCTTGCCTATTTAAAGTAGACAACTTAACAAATGGTATTATCAACACGGTAATCGTCTTTGAAAAAGACACAAATCCTGCCGTCCATGTACAACGGTTACCGATAACACCAAAACCTAATTCAGGATTCAATTTCTTTTCTAATTGTCTGACTCAGACTGAGTCTCAATATAATCAATCTGACTTGAATTAGATTCAAGTACATACTACAATTCAATATGAATCTATATATTCAATCTGTCCAATTTATCAATCGATATAACTTGACCGAACCGAACCATGGATATATTCCATTTACATGATTATCCAGTACCTCCATTCCATTTATACGATATCATGGTTTCGGCAAGTCTTCCATTTACAATACAAGTCTTCCATTTACATTTACAAAACATTACAAACAACACATTTACAATTCAAACAATACAAAACAATACAATCAAGACATCGCGGGTTTTAAGGGGTAGATTGGTACGGAAGGTGTTAGAAGTATCACGAGACTGCAACCATTAAGACACCTAACCTGTATTCCATTGCTGTTGTACCGTGGTATAAACGGTTTCTTGTACTCCTGATACCTTAGTCTCCGGGGTAAGTGAGACTCCACTCGTATACACTGGCCTTTTCTGTACCAAGCTACAAACAACAGCGTTAATACTAAATGCAACATTATAACAATATAATACAACTTTAAAAACTACACTCTATCTCTCTGTCTATTTTATTTCTCACTTATCTTTGGGACTTACCGAGCGATGTGTTCGCTGACGACATTCTCTTTCTTCTTCTTTGAAATGTCGTCAGGTGTTTCGGACTCACTGGAGATCGAGCCCACCAGCGAGGACTTGGATCAGCTAGCCTTCGAACCAGAGCTCTAGATACTTGTACATTTCATTTCAGTACTTTCCATTTCTGTTAGGCCGCTGTTTAGGCATTGCTTTTCATTCCATGTATTTAATTTTCCATGTACTGTAAAAGAATGTTAATAAATAAAGTTGTTGTTCATTACATTTGTCTTTTGTGTATATTTCTTTTATATTACTTAGTTACGCTTAGCGTATTTACTTCTGAGTAAATACGTAGCGGCCAGTCACGTCCCCTTCGCCGTACACCAGGAAGCGGGGCGTGACAGTTTCCGTATACAATCCACGGGCAACCAAAATAATGTTAGTTATATGTATGCCCTAGAGGCCATTACTGTACATGTGATGTATATTGTAGTGGATGCTTGGACATATATAGGAAGAACTTTCTTACTCGACATGATAGTATGCTATCTGGTTGCTCTTTATCTTAACATGTGGACTTGTATTTGTTTACTGTCTTGCTCTCACATGTTGATAAAGCCCTTATAATATGTACTTGATACTTGGACTATGATGAAGATCATACTAGCGGGGCCAGTGTAGTCAACGAGTACATCCTATAACTGTTCCTAGTCGAGGGTGTATCGAGACAGGGCATCGATACTCTAGAGTAGACAGGCGTATACGCATCTTGACCCATATGATGGGCGATGGATGATCCCATATCTATCGGTGTTTGACATCAAAGATGGTGTACGGGTGCTCAGTAGAGACTGGGTACACTGGACGGACTCGCCGAGAACTCCCAGATAGTATTATACCTCACGTCAGATGGCAGTTCTCTGGTGACACTGGTACAGGTTAGTCTGTAGACCCGAGATCGTCATAGAGTCTTGTGTGATTCCCACTGTGCTTTGATTTCCACATTACCACGTTCAAGAGAACGTGCAAAACGGTGGCTTTTGGGTACAGTCCCGAGTCACATGGAGGAAATGAGCGATAGGAGGGGTTTCGTCTCTCCCGGTATAGGGAGTTGATGTTGCACTATGCTCGATTGGCCATAATAGGAAATCCCTGGCCAGGGTTGCAGAGATCTACTGGTAAGTGTTATCAGTAGTTTCTGGAATCGTTATGGACCTTGCATCGGCATGATTTATCAGGCTATTGGGGTCTGACGTTAAACCACCCCCAGGCTGTGATATGCGACATATCAGACGAAGAGACCGGACTGTACGGTAGTGTTACTGATTGGATTCACAGGAGTACGAGCAGGCTTGCTTGTTGATCTTCTGATCGCTCAATACCCGGGTGGCCATTACGTTTAGCAGACCGCTTGCGTCTTGTGGGTGTTTGATATGATCATCACCTACTGCCGACGTATTGACGAGTCTTTAGAGTCCTACACAGAGGTTTCCTGGCTCAAGAGAAACGGAGTAGGAGCGCATATGTGATATGTGCGGGACCGAGATTAATGCGAGTATGTGATACCGCATTCTATTCTTGCGATGTGTGACATTATTGGTTATATGTGATATAGCTGAGTTATCGGATCAAGCGTTGATTCGATAAGATGTTGCATTTGATATTAGTCGGTTATATGTGATATAGCCGGATTATTAAAACAAGTGTTGATTTAATAATTTAATGTATAATTATATATTTGATATATTACATTACATTAACTAGTATTAGCTCACTTAAGATTTCTTTTCTCACATTTGATATACTTTACATATATGTGATATATATATTGTTTTCTTTTTGGCACAAAATATATATGTGATATATATAAGTGTGTCATGCTAGGTTACACATGCAACATGGATGTATGAGACTTATACCATGATAGGGTTAAGTTAGGGTTTTTATTTATGTTAATCTAATTCAAATGAGTGAGATTTTGTCATGGTTAATCTTGGACAAAAGCTTTTGGATAACCATTGACATAGTCAACTCTTTTGTCAAGTTTAGGATATTTATTTAACCCAACCCTTAACCTTCGTGTATGGTTTATTCTATACATGAGTTAGGCATGATATTTTGTGACCATGGTTGCATTTGTAACCTCAAGAGTTCATTCTTTCTTTAATCAGAACTTCATCTTCTTCTTCCTCATTCTTGAGCTCTCTTGATTTTGACAAAGTGATGAAACCTTGTGAGAAAATGATTTCTAATGTGAGCAAAATTCCTACTTCATCATCCTCTACTACTTGCCATTTAGTATAGGGTGTTTGCTTCACTAATTCCATGATTAGTGAAGAGATAGCTTGGGTTAGTGTCTCCTCGACGTAGATCATCTTCGGCCTCGAAGTCTTCGAAGCAAGCATGTTCGTTTCTTCAAGAGAGCCTCTCTAGAGTCCGGAGTTCACGATCGCAGCGAAGGGGACTACTACACGGAGCTATTGAAGTGAAGGACCGGTCTACAAAGGTTGTATTCCTTGTTCACTTTTAGTTGCAAAGTGTTTGCATATGTTTTCCGTACGATTTCTAGTTAACGATTCATGGTTAGGGTTAGCTAGAATGACAATTTTTTGAATTTGGCATGGATGATGCCTCCCGAAACCTTACTTCCGTGCTAGGAAACCCTGCAGTGGTATAAGATCCATGCTAGAAATTTATAAGGATTTTGTTAAGATTACGAAACCGAAATACTGCGAAACTTGCATCGCCAAAACCTGCTTGCTGTCGATTTTAAAATGTCGTAAAAAAATTTTTCAAACAAGTACAGAGTGATGTATGCGATATATCATGAACACACACAAAAATATCAGGGCATTCCCAAAATTTTTGGCCGGCCACATATAGGGTGATCTCGGCCAAATCCGAGCCCCACCCCCTGATTTTTGCATGTGTTCCAGTGACTTGGTTTTGATGTTTCAGGAGTTGTTTATTTTTGCTAATTTTGCATGTGATGTAATCTTATACTATAAACAATTCGGAGTGTTTCGTATTCGTATTTTTAACATTGTTTCGGGTTGTTCACATATTGTCTTGGTGAAGTTAAAAGGTTCGATCGATTGTCAAAAACCCATTTTTCCAAGTTTAACGTATTCGGAAAAACATGCAAGTGATTCTATGAACCCTCTAGAAGAATGAAACCCTATATCATGACCCGAAATAGCCCGTGACTGGCACTTGAATCATATGAAGTCTATAGGACCCCATCTAATTCAAGTAAGCCAAAAGCCCAGAAATCTAAAACCATTTTAAAGAGTAAATAAGGAAAATTAATTTTTAAGAAGTAAGGAAAACATGTTCTAAAAACAAGGTTTATAAAAAAGTAAGCCGAATATGCATTTTTAAAATCTATATTCTTTTCTGAAAATTTCGGCAGAGTTTCCTTTGTAAATACTGACCCCGAACGGGGTACAACAAGAATAATATATATGCAACGATAAAAGGCATCCCCAAGCGGGAGCTAGCTCTTTGTCAATCGACGGTCACAACCACACAAGCAATAATATAATATACAACGCCGAAGGGCGAGGATCAAAACTCAAAAAAAAGAAACTCAGACAGCATGAAAACGTAATACTACAACGCGCGACTCTAAGGTCGAAATAATACATAACTGGTTTCTAAGTCTGAACAATATACAAGTTTTGGTTGATGGAATTACTAGATACAACTGAATAATACATATACAATGGTGGTTCTGATACAAAAGAACCCACCTACCAAAGCAAATCACCCGCAAGGGAGCAGTGTGCCAGAAATGTCGCCATGGAACCTGTACGGCAAAACCTGCAAGAAACTGTGGCACAACGGGGGTGAGTTGCTAACTCGTGAGTAGAAAATATCTACGAGTAGAAATTGAATGCATGACATAATCCTAGGTCAATACGATCAGATACATATATCCTCAAATGAATAAGTCTGAAGCATGATAAGGTGGCAATATAACATCTATACATGAGTGTAGTGCCAAGTGCTCGTGCCAGTGCCTCAGGTAATAACATAACATAAATATGAGGTATGACCAATGTCGACTATATCATGAAATCTATAAGTATGTGGGTATCATCCAACTATGTAATCCATGTCTGTATGTATATGGATCTCGTCCACACGTCACTCAATGACAATAAGGATCGTGCATGTAAATATCATAAACATATGCATGGAAGTATGAGGATGTAAATCAACATGCGTCGCTCGCGACATATCAAAATCATGGAACCTGAGTGCCAAGCATCGACACTCGAAAACATCATGAAACCTGTGCCTAGCATCGGCACGAAAATCCTCATATATCGGGCTCCGTCAGTCTGGATCAGCCCATATCATCTCTCAACTCCGGTCGGTATCCTCCGGATATCCGCCGAGCTCAAATACAATCACCGGTAGGCGGTAGTCCCTCTGCCAGGCTCACCATCTGTATACACACCATCCCTTTCTTACCCCGGGGTACCATACCGGGCCCACCATGTACCCGCAATCGGCCTCACCGTCTCCTCGAATCGGGTTTCACATGTCGCTCTCAGCACCGAGAAAACACATGGTGGACGCACTGAAATATCATATCAAGGGTAACCGGGTTTTTAAAACAGTTATATAATCTCTTTTGAAATATCCACGGTTCCCAAATCCAGAAATATCATGGAAACAACATATCTTAATGCGTATAATCAAAAGCATGATGTATGCGACATGTAAAAGAAATGTAAGCATATCAGTATATCATGCAACATGGAATAGTAATATGCACATATTGAGGGAAACCGCTCTTTTAAAATGAATCAGTTTTAAAGAGTATCTTGCGGTTACCAAATCTCTAATCAAGCCAGGATCATCTGTGTATGTGCGAATACGTATGAATATACAGTATATAGGTACACAAGTATGCTAAGCAAGGGTCATATCCTGAATGCAACAGTACTACAGTGTAGTGACATGGCAATTATCGATGATGAAGTGTGTGAGCCGGCGAGCAGTGTACGTGGAACATATGCATCATCGATAATGGTGTCGGTGTCCTAACAGCATGATTGTAATATAGCAATAAACACATTTACACATGCAAAGCGATGCGAATAGCATGAATATGCGGAAATCGAATAATCAACGCAACAGTGAAGAATCTACATCAATATGTATATGTCATGCAGTTATACCATTTGAAATAAGACGAATCGGGGTTTTTAGTAAAATAAGGGCTACGGTGTTTTAAGAAAAGATGCGTCGTTTGAAAATATCCGTAGGATCCCTTTGCCTGTCTTTAAAATACTCCCGATTCGTTAGTTTTTGAAGTAGGTATGACTCGGGTCTAGTCTAACACCTACTATGCAAACTACAGATCTAACTATCAAGTCAATCGGGAGGGGTATGGAAACCACCTAAATCTGAGTCGATATAAATATGAATATAAATATAATAGTCGGTGATCCCGTCTCAATAGTATCGCGTACGATACAGTATATCATATGACATCCTCGAGTCATGAGTGTGGATTTATCATCAATGTATAGCTCGTACGTAAATCCGTCGTACGACATCCCAAATCTGGGTACGGGTCAATATCACAGTCATCTCATCAATTATCTGGTATCCTTATCATCATATCTCATGATCTAGGGTACTGATCTAAGTCTAGTACAAATCAATACCATCTATATAAGTATGAATGCGTGTGTGAAACACATGTCCAAAGGCCCGCTAAAAACCACATGTCGTATCCCAAATTCGAATCATATCATATCACCGATCTCATGGCACTATGCCCAATATCATCGACTTATCTCCAATGTCATCCACTATCCTCATCATCACAGTATAAGTATAGTAATAAGCGTGTGTGTGTGTGTGGGTGTAAACCTATTCTAGGGTTCGCAACTAGGAACTATACTAGTTTACTTCTATGCCCTAATCTAACCATAGTAAATCTAATCTCAATATCCACGACACACTATAAGTGTAGGGTTCCTAGGCACACTAATGAAGTCTCACAAGTGATCAAACATGGCCAATTAATATTTTACAAGTGCCGAGAAACCCTAATACGGATCGTTAACTAGATATATAGGCGAAGCGATGCAAGTAAACAACTTTATCTAAAAGGAAGGGGATACAACCTTTGTAGATCCGGTCCTCCACCTCCTAGGCTCCGTGATGACGTCCCTCCACTGTCCAAATCGAATCCTGGACTCTAGCATCGGCTTCATCGGAGAAATGGGCGGGCTAGGTCGTCGGCTTCGATGCCGAAGATGATCTACGTCGAGACAACACAAGATCAAGCTCCAACTTCACCAAGTCATGAAACTTGTGAAGAAAACACCCTATACTACTTGGCAAGAGGTAGAGGATGAAGAAATAGGAGGTGGGTTCACTTTAGAATTGGATTTCTCACTCTTTTGCTCAAGTTGCCATTGATGGTGGCAAGTTTTCTTCTTGAAGAAGAAGAAGAAGAAGATGGAATGAATATGATAGAATAAAAAAGATTAACTTCAAAAAAGAAAATCCAACTCATTCTTATCATAATCCAACCTTGGTTAGGTGTAGAGAATAGACTATGGTTAGTTTGATTGGTTAGGGTTAAGCATGAGATAAGAATGGTGGACTTGTTCAAAACTTCATGAAGCTTCTACAAACAAACAAAATAAGCCACCATTCTTTTCTTTATCATTTCAAAAAGAATAATAAATAAATAAATAAACAAAACCCTAACCATTCATATAACCATGGTTTAATTCTTTACACAAACCCAAGTGAGCATGTATCATCAAACATGATACAAACTAGTGCACAAAAATATATCACATATACAATGTGCAATTCAAGTGAGAAAATCCATTTAAAGTGAACCAATACTAGTTAATGCAAAGTAATATATCAAATATATAATTATACATTAAATCATTAAATCAACACTTGATTCAAAGATCCGGACATGTCGCATATAACCGACTAGTATCCAATGTATCGGCTTATCGAATCAATCCTTGATTCGATAACTAGGTTATATCACATTCAACCATTCGATACATTCATCGCGAGAATGGAATGTGGTATCATATACTCGCATTATTCTCGGTCCCGCACATATCTTATATGCGCTCCTATTTCGTTTCGCTTGAGCCAGAAAACCTCTGTGTAGGACTCTAAAGACTCGTCAATACGCCGGCAGCAGGTGATGATCATATCAAACACCCACAAGCCGCAAGCGGTCTGCTAAACGTAACGGCCACCCGGGTATTGAGCGATCAGAAGATCGACGAGCAAGCCCGCTCACACTCCTGTGAATCCAACCAGTAACACTTACCGTATAGTCCGGTCTGTTCGTCTGATATGTCGCATATCTCGCCTAGGAGTGGTAAACGTCAGACCCCAGTAGCTTGATAAGTCATGCCGACGTAAGGTCCATAACAATCGTGAAACTACTGATAACTCTTACCAGTATATCACTGCAACCCTAGCCAGGGATTTCCTGTTATGGCCAGTCGAGCATAGCACAACATCAACCCCCAATACCGGGAGAGACGAATCCCCTCCTATCGCTCATTGCCTCCATGTGAATCGGGACTGTACCCAAAAACCACCTGTTTGCACAACTCAGTAGAGCCGTGGTAGGGTGGAAATCAAAGCACAGTGGGAGACACACAAGACTCTATGACGATCTCGGGTCAACAGACTAAGCTGTACCAGTGCCACCAGAGAACTGCCATCTGACGTGAGGTATAATACCATCTGGGAGTTCTCGGCGAGTCCGTTCAGTATACCCAGTCTCCACTGAGCACCCGCATACCATCTCCGATGTCAAACACCAATGGATATGGGATCATCCATCGCCCATCACATGGGTCGAGAAGATATACGCTAGTCTACTCTGGAATATCGATGCCCCGTCTCGATATTCCCACGACTAGGAACAATGAAGGATGTACTCATTGACTACCCAGGCCCCACTAGTATGATCTTCATCATAGTCCTGGAAGTCGAGTACACATCCTAAGGGCTTTATCAACATGTAATCAGAGAGACAGAAAGTATACATGTTAAGATAAAGAGCAACCAGATAGCGTACTATCATGTCGAGCAAGAAAGTCCTACCTATATATGTCCCAGCATCCACTACAATATACATCCTATGTACAGTAATGGCCTCTAGGGCATACATATAACTAAAAATCTCCCACTTGCACTAGGGCCATCTGTAGCAGTGGTTGCCATATCACATACTCAACCATCCCATATGAGTCTCTCTCTGGGAAAAGGCCTTCGTGAGTGGATCCGCCGTGTTGTCCTCTAAGTCTACTCTCCTAACCTTGATCACCCTGGAGATCAACTATCTCCATGATCAGGTGATGCTTCCTCAGAATATGTCTGGGTCACTGATAGGATCATGGTTCCTTGGCCAAAGCCACAATTCCATTGTCACACAATGGTGGGAACCTAGTTCATCTTATGAACCAATATACACCCAAACTGCCTCTTTGGTAGTATCTATAATAGCGATGTTACCAGCCTTTATCGTCTAGTTTGCCACGGTATCTAGCTTGGAACTCTTCCAACATACCGTCCCTTCACTGAGGGTAAAGACAATGTCTGCGACTGACATTCAGTCATCCTTATCACCCTGGAACCTTTCCAGTGATTCTCCCCAGGATCAATTGATACAATCTTACTACAGCTAGTGAGAATTCTAACATCCATTTAGATCTATCTCATAGATCCAAATCTCAGGATTTAGGAGGTATCATTTTGATCTTATATGGAGAATCTATGTGATAAGAGGAGATCGACCGATCGTAGCATAGGAAATTCCTTTCCTATCAAGAGTATGTCATCCACGTACTCTACGAGGATCATTACCATACTCCATACTACCCTTTTGTACATACAAGGTTCATCTACCATTTTGATGAAGTCAAACTCTTTGACTACCACATCAAAACAGATGTTCCAACTCCGCGATGCCTGCTTTATCCTGTAAAGCAACTTGCACATGTTTTCGCTGCTCCCACTGTTTACGAAGCCCTCTGGCTGTGTACTTATAGACTTTCTATTCTAAATCAGTATTTAGAAAAGCAGTCATGACACCCAACCACCAGATATCGCAGTCATGGTATGTAGCAATGGTAAGTAGGATCTGGATGGACTTAAGTATAGTCCCTGGAAAAGGTTTCATCATTTTCCACTCTTGGTCGATGACGAAAACCTTTAACAAGTCTAGCTTTGAAAGTCTCAACTTTTCCATCTACACCAAGTAATCTTCTCAAGATATACTTGCTCCTGATGGGGATTTAACCCTTCAGATTTAGCAACCAAAGTCCATACTTTGTTGGTGTACATGGATTCCATCTCAGATCGCTAAGCATCCAGCCATTCTTACAGAGTCCCTACTCTTGATGGCCTGATCGAAACTAGTTGGGTCATCATCTCATGATGCATTCCTCGCTCCCACTGTCATCGAGAAACCGAGGTATCTCTCAGGCAGGTGAGGAACCCTACTTGATCGGCGGAGAGGCTGAGGTTCGTCGGGGACTATTGAATCCTTTGGTTCTGTCAAATCATCAGCTGCAGTTTTGTATATCCGGAACCTTTCCAGTTCTACAGAACTGACCTTGCCTCGATCTTGTCCGGATTTTTCTTTCGACATAGTCCGGACAATCCCAAATCTTAACTTACTTAAGAGATAGGCTCTTCCCACACCATATCATATATGGAGTGGTAGGCACTGATTTGATTCGAACCTAATTCAATAGGTATGCAACTTCTCAAGTGCATAACTCCCTAAAAGGAAACATGTAACTCAGTAGTACTCATCATAGAGTACACCATATCTAATACGGTGCGATTGCTCCGCCCTGATACACCGTTGTGTTGTGGTGTATTCAGAGGAGTAGCACTGAGAGAGAATCTCATTCTCCTTTAGAATAGTCCAGGAATTCTATGCACAAGTATTCTCCTCCCTGATCTTATCATAGGACATAATACTTATACCCGTATTTTGGTTATCTACTTCCAACTTGTATTTTGTGAATACCTCAAAAGCTTCGGACTTATGTTTCAACAGAAACATATGACTGAATCTTGAGAGATTATCAGAGAATATAATGAAGTATAAAGAACCAGTCTTGGCATGTGTAGACAGGAGACCTTACATACATCATCATGTATCAGTCCCAAGAGTTCATTAACTCTTTCTCTGTTTCCAATAAACAGGGCTATGTTCATCTAATCTTTGTGACATGACTGGCAAGTTTCACAAGATGTAAATTCAAACTGATTTAAATATTCATCTAAAATGTAACTTCATCCAGTCGGGTCGCATTGATATGACCTAGTCTACAATGCCTCAAGAAGGATTCGTTCATTTCTGAACTCTTCCTCTTGTGTGTGTTCTGTATACTAGGAACTGTAGTTTGATTTAGAACGTCAATGCTTTTAGATAACGTGCCTGAACCGATCAACTTTTGATATAGGAAATTGTTAGTTATATGTATGCCCTAGAGGCCTTTGCTGTACATACGATGTATATTGTAGTGGATGCTAGGACATATATAGGGAGGACTTTCTTGCTCGACATGATAGTATGCTATCTGGTTGTACTTTATCTTAACATGTACTCTGATTGTCTCTATGTTACATGTTGATAAAGCCCTTAGGATATGTACTCGACTACTGGGACTATGATGAGATCATACTAGTGGGACCACGGTAGTCGACGAGTACATCCTATAATTGTTCCTAGTCAAGGGTGTATCGAGACAGGGCATCGATACACCAGAGTAGACTAGCGTATACGCATCTTGACCCATATGATGGGCGATGGATGTTCCCATATACATCGGTGTTTGACATCAAGGATGGTGTACGGGTGCTCAGTGGAGACTGGGTACACTGGACGGACTCGCCGAGAACTCCCAGATGGTATTATACCATACGTCAGATGGCAGTTCTCCGGTGACACTGGTACAGAGTAGTCTGTCGACCCGAGATCGTCATAGAGTCTTGTGTGATTCCCACTGTGCTTTGATTTCCATCATACCACGTCTAAGAGGGCGTGCAATAAGGTGGCTTTTGGGTACAGTCCCGAATCACATGGAGGCAATGAGCGATAGGAGGGGATTCGTCTCTCCCGGTATAGGGAGTTGATGTTGTGCTGTGTTTGATTGGCTATAACCGGAAATCCCTGGCCAGGGTTGCTGAGATTTACTGGTAAGTGTTATCAGTAGTTTCTCGAACTGTTATAGACCTCATATCCACACGACTTATCGAGCTACTGGGGTCTGACATTTACCACCCCTAGGCGAGATATGCGACATATCAGACGATGAGACCGGACTGTACGGGAGTGTTACTGTTTGGATTCACAGGAGAAGTTACAAGCTTGCTTGTTGATCTTCTGAGCGCTCAATACCTGGGTAGCTGTTACGTTTAGCTGACCGCTTGCAGCTTGTGGGTGTTTGATATGATCATCACCTACTGCCGGCATATTGACGATTCTTTAGAGTCCTACACAGAGGTTTCTTGACTCAGGCAAAACGGAGTAGGAGCACATATGTGATATGTGCGGGACCGAGGATAATGCGATATGTGATACCGTATTATATTCTCGCGATATTTGATATCAGCCGGGTCATCGGATCAAGTGTTGATTCGATGAATCGGTACGGATAAATATTAGTCGGTTATATCCTATATAGCCGGATTGTCGGATCAAGTGTTGATTCGATATTTTAATGTATAATAATATATATGATATATTAAATTACATTAACTAATATTTGCTCACTAAAAGATTCTTTTTCTCACTCGGGTAATACATTGATATATATGCGATATATGTTAATTGTATTATTTTATTTTGTTACGATAAATATTATATATGTGATATATAATATTGTAACATGATATGATAACTAATGCAACTTGTTTAGTGGAGTTTAAACATGATTAGGGTTTGGATTAGGGTTAAACTTTCTAGATGTTTCTAGAAGGTTTTGTTTTGTTTTGTGAAAGATATTTTCAAGTGACTCAT
Organism: Agapanthus africanus; assembly: GCA_030015575.1. NCBI lineage: Eukaryota > Viridiplantae > Streptophyta > Magnoliopsida > Asparagales > Amaryllidaceae > Agapanthus > Agapanthus africanus. Next base: position 409,682,680 of record JASDDO010000012.1, read on the forward strand.
GCTTTAACCCAACCCAAACCCTAACCCTAGTTAATTCTCTACAAAGGTTAACTTGACCATGGTTGCATAATTCTATCATGTTATTCTTTTCCTATTCATCACAAAAGGATTCTTATAATGTTCATCATCTTCTTCCTTCTTCTTCTTTGCTTGAAATGGTTTCTTGCTTTGATTTTTGTGATGGATAAATATGAGAAAAAGATAAATAAAGAGAGAAAAAATCCTACTTCATCATCCTCATCTTCCCTTGCCATTTAGATGAGGGTGTTCATATCATTTCATGAGTGTTAGCTTGTGTTAAAGAAACTTCAAGGTAGATCATCTTAGTATCGAAGATCGGAAGCAAAGGTTGCATCTTTCTCTTCGTGGAACCTCTCGAGAGTCCGGATCCCGATGATCGCAGCGAAGGGACCACAACACGAAGCATATGAAGTGAAGGACCGGATCTACAAAGGTTGTAATCCCTCTCACTTAGTGTTAAAGTGTTTAGCATGCTTGTTTTCGCCTAATCTCTAGTTTAAAGTTCCGTATTCGGGTTGTTCGGCACGGCTAAATTTTTAATAGGGCATGGTTGATACCTCGTAGACCCTTGTGCGCGTGCATAGCAACCCTACAGTGGTATCAGAGCCAAGCTAGAGCTTTAGGCGAAGTCTAGACGAAGTTTAAAGTCCGATCGAACCCGGAAAACCCGATAAAACCCACTCTTTGGAAATTTTCTGAAAATTTGGATTTTTGTGAATTAAAAATTGCCAAAAAATTCAGCAGGGAATTCTATGAGTTACTGTGAAGGACGTGTTGATAACTCGACAAACGAGCCGCGGAACCGCCGCCCCACCCTGGGTTTAGCGGCGGATCCGCGGCCATTTTGGTGAGTTACTCCACGTGGCTTGCACAGTAATTCTTGTTTTCAAGTGCTGAGTCTTCTGGAAATTTTTATTTTTTTATTCAACTGTTGAATTATCTGGGTTGTATTGGGGACTTAAAGTTTCGATCGGATATTATAACTTTGTTTAGTTTTGTCCGGATAATTTTTAGAAACTGTTAAAAAGTTCGAACGGATATCAATAACTCACTTTTTCCCCTGTCGGAAAATTTTTCAAAAGTTGGATTTTTTCTCGTGTTTAAGAACGTTCTAAGTCGTGCAAGTAACTCGGTGGACCCTCTAGAAGACAACAAACCTTAACTCGATTATGTGACCGTCTTGAACTGCCTTTTGAACCTTAGGGTTTGGGGCAGTACGGCGTGCCACATGTGAGGCGTTGGCTTGACCCTTCTACGGCTGGACCATTAGTACTGTGGCATGTGATGGATGTTTTTAAACTGATTTCAAGTGTTGAGATATATTGGGGAAATCTTGGGTGTTTGATTATTCGATCGGAAAGTTTAACTTTGTCTATTTATCTGGAATGTGATACAATATTTGGAATCCACAGGTAGTTATGAGATAACTAATTTGAATATTATAAATCTAGCAGTTCAGTCTCAAATGATCGGTTGCCACGGAATTTTGATGTGATCAAAAGTCCGTCGTAATCACGTAGCGTACGCGGATACTCGCCGGGTAAACTTAATAGACAGCTACACCTCTTAGCCCCGACCAAGTAACTGTAAGAGAACCCCGTCGCCGAAAGCATCCGTTCGGGTGCTCGCGGCAGCGGTGTTCCGCCTTAGTGCACTTCGTCGACGGCATCTGGGGGTGCGGCCGTATACTAAAGTTTGCGACGAGCATTCGATCAGGATGTCGGGAATCTTGTTGAATTGGCCGACTTGATATTGAAAAGAGTTTTCGATAATGAGACTAAAATGCGGGGTTTATAATTGTTAGGCATGCGATGTCTAAGGAATTCATTTGGTTAGGCATGCGATGTCTAAGGAGGTTGCGGATTCCAACTGTTGTAGTTTTACACTTTCTTTTCTGTGACCGTAAGCGTAGTATGCGGTGTATCGCCGGCTTCGTTGCTATACATCAACGACAATCGGGATACGCTTACTTGCTTACGTTGATGATATGAGATATTATGTGTTGCTGTGATATGTTCTATTGGATCGTCGCGTTTGAATAGCCGGGGGTTTTATGTGAGATGAGAGTTTTTTCTTTTTCATTCATGTAAAATTCATTTGTATGTAATATTCTTTTATTGGGGCACTTCCAGGTAGCGGAAGATGTCACCGTTGTATATTATTTACTTTTCCGCATTAGGTAGACCCAAGGCGGGGAGCACAAGTAACCGGGTTCTAGGGTCCAGTGGGAGACCATCTCGAGGAGTCGAGACCGGGTTCCCTAACCCTAGAATTGGCAGTGTTACTTGCCGCTCTTATAGGGGTCTAGGGATGTGGGTTTGGCTATTCATCGCGACCGTGGAATCCGTGTTTTATACAGGCTCGTATTGAAAACACGGACGTCCTAGTATATCCAATATTTCATATATGTTTCTTCTGCTGCAATGTTCTGTGATGAGATCATATTACTGCCTGAGACGAATGTTTATATTATATATATGAGATATATGTTATATTGCAAATTTCGTTTTCAAATGTGATGCTTGCGAAGCATAATAAAATGGGACTTCATTAATGAGATTAATGAAATAAAAGAAACCTGAGATGTTGTAGAAACTTGTTTATAAAAACTGGTAGCTCTAGTTCTTGCTTTGCATAGCGGTGTTCCTTGTAGAACATCCAGCACCTTATTCGATAAGGAAAGGACCGAGATCCCTTCACCGGGAGTGACTTCTTTAGCAATAACTGGCAGATGCTACAAACTCGGTTTGTCTTTTGATTGCTTCTATAGTTCTTGCTTTGCACAGCGGTATATCTGATATATCCTGCACCTTATTCGATGAGGAAAGGGCCGACGATCCCTTCACCGGGAGTGACCCCTTTAGCAAAACTAGAAAAGCCTCAAAAGCACTCCATTTAAAATCACTCGATTCTACAACGATATCAAGTTCATTACGCAAAGGGTTTTCTGAAAAACCCGTCGTAGCCCTCCGTCATTTCAGATAAGTACTAGTTAGTATTCGTGCTACGTTTGTTGACCATGTTAAGGCGTAGTGTGCGGTAGCTGATTAGTGCTTATCTGTATAAGCATATGATGCGATTGGATTAGGGTAGTCGTGCGACTTTGTTGACCATGTTAAGGGTCGTGCGGGTGGATTTAATTCAATCGGGAAATGACGGGTTGAACTTGACTAGCACTTATGATTTGTTGACCATGTTAAGGTCATACAGCTGCTAGGGGCAAAATATTATTGGGAATTTCAAGTGTTGAAATTTGCAATGAGATTGCATACCTTCTATAAGATAGTTGGATCCCGATACCCGCTGCGAGTAAGAGTTACTCCTGGGAGAGTTTTATACATTACAATTAGCCGATCAAGTAGGTGTCTAGAAAGGTGTTAACGGGGTTACGCCTCTGGGAAAACGAGGTTTACTTTAATTAGGTTCGTGCGAAAGCACGGGGGACCTCCCTCAAAGTACCGACACTGGCCTGGCTGAAAGATTGGCGAACTTATAGCGTGTAATTAATCCCGGCTAGTCTTTCCTTTTAGGGTTTGAAGGAAGATTTGATTAAAACAGTGGGAGACATCCTGATTAGATATATTAGATAACCAATCTAATCTTGCAAGAGCATACGCTGAGTGTTTTCTTCTCTCTCTCTCCAGATAGCGACCATATCATGCCTTAATCAAGATAATAAAACTGATATATTGACCGAACCCGCTTGGTATACTGAGCTGGGGAACGTTGGTCCCGCTCCAACTTATAATTGTTATAAGACAGAGCAGGAAATTGGGGAATACCAGATTTCCCGTGCCGCCCAAACGAAGAAAGTGCATGATGATGCATCATCTTCGGGTGTGTTCATTACAGAGAACTGTTTCTCAGTATCCTTTACGTCCTGGGTATGTGATACCGGATCAGAATCCCGCATATGTAATCTGTTACATGGGCTACAGATAGGTAAAGAACTGAGAACGGGTGATAAGTTTCATGAGACAGAAAACGGTGCAAGTGTTGCAGCCAAGTCTGTTGGTCACTGTCACCCTGTATTACCAGAATACATTGATTCTGAACAAATGTTATTAGATACCGAACCTGATATACAAAATCATATCAGTCTCTTTATTAGTAAAGAAGGATATAATTTTGTATTATTGGATAATGTTTTGAACATTTCCTATATCAAGAGTTGATCGGTTCAGGCACGTTATCTAAAAGCATTGACGTTCTAAATCAAACTACAGTTCTTAGTATACGGAACACACACAAGAGGAAGAGTTCAGAAATGAACGAATCCTTCTTGAGGCATTGTAGACTAGGTCATATCAATGCGACCCGACTAGCTGAAGTTACATTAAGATTCATATTTAAATTTGTTTGAATTTACATCTTATGAAACTTGCCAGTCATGTCACAAAGATAAGATGACCACAACTCTGTTTATTGGAAACAGAGAAAGAGTTAGTGAACTCTTGGGATTGATACATGTTGATGTATGTAAGGTCCCCTGTCTACACATGCCAAGATCGGTTCTTTGTACTTCATTACATTCTCTGATGATCTCTCAAGATTCAGACATATGTTCCAGTTGAAACACAAGTCCGAACCTTTTGAGATATTCACGGAATATAAGTTAGAAGTAGAAAACCAAAATACGGGTAAAAGTATTATGTCCTTTGATGTGATCAAGGAGGAGAATACTTGAGCACGGAATTCTTGAACTATTCTAAAGGAGAATGTGATTCTCTCTCAGCATTACTCCACCTATACACCATAGCACGATGGTATATCGGGACGGAGCAATAACACCCTATGTGATATGGTGTGCTCTGTGATGAGTACTACTGAGTTTCCTATTTCCTTTTGGGAGTTATGCACTTGAGAAGCTGCATACCTATTGAATAGGGTTCAAATCAAATCAGTTGCCTACCATTTCATATGTGATATGGAAAGGGAAGAGCCCATATCTTAAGTTTGTTAAGATTTGGGGTTGTCCGGCCAATGTCTAAAAGCAAAATCCGGACAAGCTCGAGGCAAGGTCTGTTATGTAGAACTGGAAATGTTCCAGCTATACAAACTGCAGCTGATGATTTGGTAGAACCAAAAGATTCAATGGTTTCCAACGAACCTCAACCTCTCCGCCGATCTAGTAGGGTTCCTCACCCACCTGAGAGATACTTTAGTTTCTCTATGACAGTGGGAGCGAGGATTGCATCATGAGATGATGACCCAACTAGTTTCGAGCTGGCCATCAGGAGTGGGACTCTGTAAGAATGGCTGGGTGCTTATCGATCTGAGATGGAATCCTTATACACCAACAAAGTATGGACTTTGGTTGCTTTATCTGAAGGGTTAAATCCCCATCAGGAGCAAGTATATCTTGAGAAGATTACTTGGTGTACATGGAAAAGTTGAGACTTTCAAAGCTAGACTTGTTAAAGGTTTGCATCATAAGACCAGGTATGGATTATGTTGAAACCTTTTCTAAGGATCTATGCTTAAGTCCATCCAGATCCTACTTGCCACGGCTACATACCATGACTACGATATCTGGTGGTTGGGTGTCATGACTGCTTTCCTAAATGATGTTTTAGAAAAGATGGCGTCTATAAGTACACAGCCAGAAGGCTTCGTAGACAGTGGGAGCAGCGGAAACGTGTGCAAGATGTTTTATATGATAAAACAGGCATCGCGGAGTTGGAACATCTGTTTTGATGTGGTAGTCAAAGAGTTTGACTTCATCAAAATGGTAGATGAACCTTGTATATACAAAAAGGTAGTAGGGAGTATGGTGGTGATCCTCGTAGAGTACGTGGATGACATAATCTTGATAGGAAAGGAGTTTCCTATGCTACGCTCGGTCAATCTCCGCTTATCACAAGGATTCTCCATATAGGATCAAAGTGATACCTCCTAAATTCTGGGTTTTGGATCTATGAGAAAGATCTAATTGGATGTTAGGATACTCACTAGTTGTAGTGAGATAGTATCAATAGATCCTGGGGAGAATCACTGGAAAGGTTCCAGGGTGATAAGGACGACTGAATGTCAGTCGCAGGCATTGTCTTTACCCTCAGTGGAGGGACGGTTTGTTGGAAGAGTTCCAAGCTAGATACCGTGACTTACTAGAAGATTAAAGGCAAGATACATCGTTACCAAGGATACTACCAAAGAGGTAGTCTGGATATTAATTAGTTCATGAGATGAACTTCGTTCCTACCATTGTGTGACAATGGAGTTGTGGCTTTAGCCAAGGAACTACCGTCCCATCAGAAATCCAGATATAATTCTTAGGCAGTATCACCTGATCATGGTGATGGTTGATCTCCAGGGAGATCGAGGTTAGGAGAGCAGACACAGAGGACGACAGCGCGGATCCACTCACAAAGGCCTTTTTCCCAGTAGAAACTTTTATGGGATGGTTGAGTATGAGATACTTCAACCGCAGCTAATTGTTGGGTATGCGATACCATAATAGATGGCCCTAGTGCAAGTGGGAGATTGTTAGTTATATGTATGCCCTAGAGGCCATTGCTGTACATACGATGTATATTGTAGTGGATGCTAGGACATATATAGGGAGGACTTTCTTGCTCGACATGATAGTATGCTATCTGGTTGTACTTTATCTTAACATGTACTCTGATTGTCTCTATGTTACATGTTGATAAAGCCCTTAGGATATGTACTCGACTACTGGGACTATGATGAGATCATACTAGTGGGACCACGGTAGTCGACGAGTACATCCTATAATTGTTCCTAGTCGAGGGTGTATCGAGACAGGGCATCGATACACCAGAGTAGACTAGCGTATACGCATCTTGACCCATATGATGGGCGATGGATGTTCCCATATCCATCGGTGTTTGACATCAAGGATGGTGTACGGGTGCTCAGTGGAGACTGGGTACACTGGACGGACTCACCGAGAACTCCCAGATGGTATTATACCATACGTCAGATGGCAGTTCTCCGGTGACACTGGTACAGAGTAGTCTGTCGACCCGAGATCGTCATAGAGTCTTGTGTGATTCCCACTGTGCTTTGATTTCCATCATACCACGTCCAAGAGGGCGTGCAAAAAGGTGGCTTTTGGGTACAGTCCCGAATCACATGGAGGCAATGAGCGATAGGAGGGGATTCGTCTCTCCCGGTATAGGGAGTTGATGTTGTGCTGTGTTCGATTGGCTATAACCGGAAATCCCTGGCTAGGGTTGCTGAGATTTACTGGTAAGTGTTATCAGTATTTTCTCGAACTGTTATAGACCTCATATCCACACGACTTATCGAGCTACTGGGGTCTGACGTTTACCACCCCTAGGCGAGATATGCGACATATCAGACGACGAGATCGGACTGTACGGGGGTGTTACTGTTTGGATTCACAGGAGAAGTTACAGGCTTGCTTGTTGATCTTATGAGCGCTCAATACCTGGGTAGCTGTTACGTTTAGCTGACCGCTTGCAGCTTGTGGGTGTTTGATATGATCATCACCTACTGCCGGCGTATTGACGATTCTTTAGAGTCCTACACAGAGGTTTCTTGACTCAGGCAAAACGGAGTAGGAGCACATATGTGATATGTGCGGGACCGAGGATAATGCGATATGTGATACCGTATTATATTCTCGCGATATTTGATATCAGCCGGGTCATCGGATCAAGTGTTGATTCGATGAATCGGTACGGATAAATATTAGTCGGTTATATCCGATATAGCCGGATTGTCGGATCAAGTGTTGATTCGATAATTTAATGTATAATAATATATATGATATATTAAATTACATTAACTAATATTTGCTCACTAAAAGATTCTTTTTCTCACTCGGGTAATACATTGATATATATGCGATATATGTTAATTGTATTATTTTATTTTGTTACGATAAATATTATATATGTTATATATAATATTGTAACATGATATGATAACTAATGCAACTTGTTTAGTGGAGTTTAAACATGATTAGGGTTTGGATTAGGGTTAAACTTTCTAGATGTTTCTAGAAGGTTTTGTTTTGTTTTGTGAAAGATATTTTCAAGTGACTCTTGCTTTAACCCAACCCAAACCCTAACCCTAGTTAATTCTCTACAAAGGTTAACTTGACCATGGTTGCATAATTCTATCATGTTATTATTTTCCTATTCATCACAAAAGGATTCTTATAATGTTCATCATCTTCTTCCTTCTTCTTCTTTGCTTGAAATGGTTTCTTGCTTTGATTTTTGTGATGGATAAATATGAGAAAAAGATAAATAAAGAGAGAAAAAATCCTACTTCATCATCCTCATCTTCCCTTGCCATTTAGATGAGGGTGTTCACATCATTTCATGAGTGTTAGCTTGTGTTAAAGAAACTTCAAGGTAGATCATCTTAGTATCGAAGATCGGAAGCAAAGGTTGCATCTTTCTCTTCGTGGAACCTCTCGAGAGTCCGGATCCCGATGATCGCAGCGAAGGGACCACAACACGGAGCATATGAAGTGAAGGACCGGATCTACAAAGGTTGTAATCCCTCTCACTTAGTGTTAAAGTGTTTAGCATGCTTGTTTTCGCCTAATCTCTAGTTTAAAGTTCCGTATTCGGGTTGTTCGGCACGGCTAAATTTTTAATCGGGCATGGTTGATGCCTCGTAGACCCTTGTGCGCGTGCATAGCAACCCTACAGAAATGTTCAAAACATTATCCAGCAATACAAAATTTTATCATTACTTTAATAAATAAAGAGATTGATATGATTTTGTATATCAGGTTCGGTATCTAATAGCATTTGTTCAGAATCAATGTATTGGTAATACAGGGTGACAGTGACCAACAGACTTGGCTGCAACACTTGCCCCGTTTTCTGTCTCATGAAACTTATCACCCGTTCTCAGTTTTTCTACCTTTTTTGTAGCCCTATGTAACAGATTACATATCTGGGATCCTAATCCGGTATCAAATACCCAGGATGCGGAGGATACTGAGAAACAGTTCTGTGTAATGAACACACCCGAAGAAGATGCATCATATGCACTTTCTTCGTTTGGGCGGCATAGGAATTCTGGTATTTCCCTTTTTCCTGCTCTGTCTTATAACAATTATAAGTTGGAGCAGGACCAACATGCCCCAGCTCAGTATAACAAGCGGGTTCGGTCAATACATCCATATTATTATCTTGATTAAGGCGTGATATGGTCGCTACCTGGAGAGAGAGAGAAGAAAACACTCTGCGTGCGCTCTTGCAAGATCAGATTGGTTATTTTATCTAATCAGGATGGCTCCCACTGTTTTTATCAAATCTTCCTTCAAACCCTAAAAGGAAAGACTAGCTGGGATTAATTACACTCTACAAGTTCGCCAATCTTTCATCCAGGCCAGTGTCGGTACTTTGAGGGAGGTTCCCCGTGCTTTTGCACGGACCTAATTACAGTAAACCTCGTTTTCCCAGAGGCGTAACCCCGTTGACACCTTTCTAGACACCTACTTGATCGGCTAATTGCAAAGTGCAAAACTCTCCCAGGAGTAACAATTACTCGCAGTGGGTATCGGGATCCAACTATCACATAGAAGGTATGCAATCTCATTGCAAATTTCAACACTTGAAACTCCTGATAATGGTTTTTACCCCTAGCACCTATGACCTTAACTATGGTCAACAAATCATAAGCACTAGTCAAGTTCTACCCGTCATTTCGTGATTAATTAGACCCACCCACATGACCCTTAACTAAGGTCAACAAAGTCACGCGACTGTCCTAACTAATCGCATCATATGCGGTGTAGGAAGACATCACTTAGCTACCATACACTGTGCCTTGACTATGGTCAACAAACACAGCACGAATACTAAGTACACTACTTCCTAAAATGACGGAGGGTTGCGAATGGTTTTTTATGAAAACCTTTAACGCTTTGAACTTGATCTCGTTGCGGAATCAAATGGTTTTTAAATGGAATGTTTTTTAGGCTTTTTCTAGTTTTGCTAAAGGGGTCACTCCCGATGAAGGGATCGTCGGCCCTTTCCTCGTCGAATGAGGTGCGGGATATATCATATATATCACTGTGCAAAACAGAAACTATAGAAGCAATCAAAAGACAAACCGAGTGTGTAGCATCTGCCAGTTATTGCTAAAGGAGTCACTCCCGGTGAAGGGATCTCGGTCCTTTCCTCATGGAATAAGGTGCAGGATGTTCTACAAGGAACACCGCGATGCAAAGCAAGAACTGTAGCTACCTGTTTTTATTTTGAAATTCGATTCCATAACATCAATTAGGTTTATTTTCTTTCATTAATCTCATTAATGAATATCTCATCATTTAAATTACCTAAAAATCACAGATAAATATGACGTACACTTATGCCATCCGCATTCGCCTTGATGTCCCCTGGTGCACCGTTAGGTTAGGTAACTAACGGCAGAGCGGGGCAGGGCTAGCGCGGGTGTAAAACATAAGTAACGTCTATATAATATATCATATATACTATATATTATATCTATCACAGAACATCACATGATCACATCACAGATAACGCGGCAGAAAATATCATATAAAATATTGGATATACTAGGACGTCCGTGTTTTCAATACGAGCCAGTATAAAACACGGATTCTACGGTCGTGATGAATAGCCAATCCCACACCCCTAGACCCCTACGAGAGCGGCAAGCAACCCTACCAATTCTAGGGTTAGGAGACCCGGACTCGACTCCTCGAGATGGTCTCCCTCTGGACCCCAGAACCCGGTTACTTGTGCTCCCCTCCTTGGGTCTATCCTAATGCGGAAAAGTAAATAATATACAATGGGTGACATCTTCCGCAACCTGGAAGTGCCCCAATAAAAGAATATTACATACAAGTTTTTACATGAATGAAAATGAAAAACACTCATCTCACATTAAAAAAACCCCGGCTATTCGAACACGACGATCCAATATAACATATCTAGCAACACATAACATCACATGTCATCAACGTAAGTAAATATGCGCATCCCAATTGTCGTTGACATATAGCAACGAAACCGGCGATATCACATATTACACTTACGGTCACAGAAAAGAAAGTGTAAAACTACAACAGTTGGAATCCGCAATCTCTTTAGACATCGCATGCCTAATCAAATGAAATACTTAGACATCGCATGCCTAACAATTATAAACCCCGCATTTTAGTCTCATTATCGAAAACACTTTTCAATATCATGTCGGGCAATTCAACAGGATTCCCGAAAAACTGATCGAATGCTCGTCGCAAACTTTAGTAGGCGGCCGCACCCCCGACGCCGTCGACGAAGTGCACCAAGGCGGAACACCGCTGCCGTGAGCACCCGAACGGATGCTTTCGGCGACGGGGTTCTCCTACAGTCACTTGGTCGGGGCTATGGGGTGTAGCTGTCTATTAAGTTTACCCGGCGAGTATCCGCGTACGCTACGTGATTGCGACGGACTTTTGATCTCATCAAAATTCCGTGGCAACCGATCAAGTGAGACTAAACCGCTAGATTTATAACATTCATTCAGCTATCTCATAACTGGTTGTGAATTCCAAGTATTGTATCACATTCCGGATAAATAGAAAATGTTAAACTTTCCGATCGAACAATCGAACACCCAAGTTTTCCCGATACAGCTCAACAAATGAAATAAGTCTAAAAACATTCAGTTCGTGCCTCAGTACCAACGGTCCAGCCGTAGAAGGGTCAAGCCAACGCCTCACATGTGGCACGCCGTACTGCCCCAAACCCTAAGGTTCAAAGGGCAGTTCAAGACGGTCACATAATCGAGTTAAGGTTTGTTGTCTTCTAGAGGGTCCATCGCGTTACTTGCACTACTTAGAACGTCGTTAAACTACGGAAAAATCCAACAATTGGAAATTTCCCGGCATGGGAAAAAGTGGGTATTTATATCCGGTCGAACTTTTTAACATATTCTAAAATTATCCGGAAAAACACATAGACAAAATTTGATAATCCGATCGAATCTACGAACTCCTAATACAGCCCAGAAAACATAACTCTTGAGTAAAAATTAAAATTATCCAGAATACACAAGAAACACCAACAGAAACAACTGAAGAAAACTCACAGCCTGATCATCACAGACGGCCGCGGAACCGCCGCAAAAGGAGGGTCAACGCCGAGGTTCCGCGGCCGTACTGTAGAATTAGGCTGTCGTTTTCTGCAGTTTTTCTTATAATTTCCTGCATATTTTTAATTCTAAAAATTCCTCAATTTTCAAAAATGTACAGAGAGCAAGTTTGGAGTTAGGGTTTCGGTTCGATCGGACTTCAAACTCCGTCTACGCATCGCCTAAGGCTCTAGCTAGGCTCTGATACCAATGTTGGTCAGGCAGCCACCCCATCCAATGGGGTCGCCGTGGTACCAACGGGTCCCTCGGTAGCTACTTTTTACGCATGCCCCCTCGCGAGGACTACAACCCGCCGGAACACCTTCCGGTCTCTGGACACCCTAGGGGTAAGAGCCTATGCTTCGCCACATTGTCACACAGTGAGAACCCCCCATAGGTCGACATCCAATACCTAGTAGCTCTGATACCACTGTAGGGTTCCTAGTCACACTAATGAAGTCTCACAAGTGATCAAACATGGCCAATTAATATTTTACAAGTGCCGAGAAACCCTAATACGGATCGTTAACTAGATATATAGGCGAAGCGATGCAAGTAAACAACTTTATCTAAAAGGAAGGGGGTACAACCTTTGTAGATCCGGTCCTCCACCTCCTAGGATCCATGATGACGTGCCTCCACTGTCCAAATCGAATCCCGGACTCTAGCATCGGCTTCATCGGAGAAATGGGCGGGCTAGGTCGTCGACTTCGATGCCGAAGATGATCTACGTCGAGGCAACACAAGATCAAGCTCCAACTTCACCAAGTCATGAAACTTGTGAAGAAAACACCCTATACTACTTGGCAAGAGGTAGAGGATGAAGAAATAGGAGGTGGGTTCACTTTAGAATTGGATTTCTCACTCTTTTGCTCAAGTTGCCATTGATGGTGGCAAGTTTTCTACTTGAAGAAGAAGAAGAAGAAGATGGAATGAATATGATAGAATAAAAAAGATTAACTTCAAAAAAGAAAATCCAACTCATTCTTATCATAATCCAACCTTGGTTAGGTGTAGAGAATAGACTATGGTTAGTTTGATTGGTTAGGGTTAAGCATGAGATAAGAATGGTGGACTTGTTCAAAGCTTCATGAAGCTTCTACAAACAAACAAAATAAGCCACCATTCTTTTCTTTATCATTTCAAAAAGAATAATAAATAAATAAATAAATAAACAAAACCCTAACCATTCATATAACCATGGTTTAATTCTTTACACAAACCCAAGTGAGCATGTATCATCAAACATGATACAAACTAGTGCATAAAAATATATCACATATACAATGTGCAATTCAAGTGAGAAAATCCATTTAAAGTGAACCAATACTAGTTAATGCAAAGTAATATATCAAATATATAATTATACATTAAATCATTAAATCAACACTTGATTCAATGATCCGGTCATGTCGCATATAACCGACTAGTATCCAATGTATCGGCTTATCGAATCAATCCTTGATTCGATAACTAGGTTATATCACATACAACCATTCGATACATTCATCGCGAGAATGGAATGCGGTATCATATACTCGCATTATTCTCGGTCCCGCACATATCTCATATCACATACAACTATTTCGTTTCGCTTGAGCCAGGAAACCTCTGTGTAGGACTCTAAAGACTCGTCAATACGCCGGCAGCAGGTGATGATCATATCAAACACCCACAAGCCGCAAGCGGTCTGCTAAACGTAACGGCCACCCGGGTATTGAGCGATCAGAAGATCGACGAGCAAGCCCGCTCACACTCCTGTGAATCCAACCAGTAACACTTACCGTATAGTCCGGTCTGTTCGTCTGATATGTCGCATATCTCGCCTAGGGGTGGTAAACGTCAGACCCCAGTAGCTTGATAAGTCATGCCGACGTAAGGTCCATAACAATCGTGAAACTACTTATAACTCTTACCAGTATATCACTGCAACCCTGTCCAGGGATTTCCTGTTATGGCCAGTCGAGCAAAGCACAACATCAACCCCCAATACCGGGAGAGACGAATCCCCTCCTATCGCTCATTGCCTCCATGTGAATCGGGACTGTACCCAAAAACCACCTGTTTGCACAACTCAGTAGAGCCGTGGTAGGGTGGAAATCAAAGCACAGTGGGAGACACACAAGACTCTATGACGATCTCGGGTCAACAGACTAAGCTGTACAGTGTCACCAGAGAACTGCCATCTGACGTGAGGTATAATACCATCTGGGAGTTCTCGGCGAGTCCGTTCAATGTACCCAGTCTCCACTGAGCACCCGTATACCATCTCCGATGTCAAACACCAATGGATATGGGATCATCCATCGCCCATCACATGGGTCGAGAAGATATACGCTAGTCTACTCTGGAATATCGATGCCCCGTCTCGATATTCCCACGACTAGGAACAATGAAGGATGTACTCATTGACTACCCAGGCCCCACTAGTATGATCTTCATCATAGTCCTGGAAGTCGAGTACACATCCTAAGGGCTTTATCAACATGTAATCAGAGAGACAGAAAGTATACATGTTAAGATAAAGAGCAACCAGATAGCGTACTATCATGTCGAGCAAGAAAGTCCTACCTATATATGTCCCAGCATCCACTACAATATACATCCTATGTACAGTAATGGCCTCTAGGGCATACATATAACTAACAATAAGCTATCATATATATATAATATATACATATATAGTATACCAACTTCGGACTGCGGGGGTGCTATACGCCATCCACCCGACTTCCCCCGTAGATATAATCTACTCACTTGATCTTCATTTGTCGATGTCGCCACGCGCTTTCTTGTCGTTACGAAGTCTTCATGGGGTACCTACACATCAACGTATCGTAAATGCGTATTAAAACCAAATCAAACTAAAACGACATACAAAAAACGAAAACCAAAACGATACGCTAAGTCCTATAGGTTATAACCTATAGACTACGCTTTCAAAATCATCGAACAATCCTCGATATCGTCGTACAAACGCCAAGTAATCGAGGTAAAACGCAATACGCAAATCCAGAATTCAAAATACAGAATACGGAAACACAAATCAAAACAGCAACTTAGGAAAAAGGCTCCAGATTCTACCCTAGGTCAAATTGGACAATTTTGCACATGCCAGGGGTCTAATCTATAGATGTAGGAGCTACAGAACCAAAACAAGGCAAATCCACCCTGGTCCGGCCGCAATTTGCGGCCAGAATGGATTTATTTGCGGCCGAGTCAGGGAGTTAGGGGCTTGGGTTTTGGTGGTAGCTTCCTGGGTGCCTGCATATCTCACTGTCAATCCAAAATAATTTTCAGAGTCTCGAGGTGATAGCAGATCTTATATAACCTTCACAGATTCCACAAATCTTCCGATATCGGTTTCTAAATCCGTATTCCGGGTTTCAAGTCTCAGGTTTGGGTCTTAATTCAAGCACTAAGGTGTTTGTGTAGCCTCTACTGAGCTCAATTTCACATCACAACTCTCAATTTCCCATAAACCCTAACTAGAATTTTCTAAGTCCACAAAATCTCACAATATCGGTTCTATCATAACATGGGGGTATAAGTAATGGGAAAACTAAGATAGTGGTTCAGAAAATACCTCATTTGGCAACTCAAGAATTTTCTTGAGTTGCCCCAAGTGGCCAAAATCCTTGCTTTCCTGGTCCAATGTGTTTGTCTTGAGCTTGTGCATCATTTTTGTGAAATGAAGATAGGGTTTTGGAGTGTTTAATGAGGTGATTTGAGGAGGTGAAGAGGGGGAGAAGGAGCTAGGGCAGCAGCAGCAGCTGAAGAGGAAGAGGGAGAGAGGAAATGAGGTAAAATGGTGGAGGAATGGTTCAAAATAGTCAAAGGTAAACCCTCCCTTTCTCTCTCTCACCCATGCTTCATATTATATTCCTTATCCTTTTCTTTTCTTTTCTTATTCCCTCTAATCCATTTTCCTTCTCTCCTCAATAGTAACCCAAAACAAACCATGGTAGAAATGCACAAGTGCTAAAAAAAAGGTATGGTGCATGTTTTGCACAAAACAAGTTTAAACGCGATTAGCGATTTTTAATCGCGATTAGCACTAAATTAGTGTCAAACTAATCATAAAAACTAAAAAAATTGACATAATTCCATAAAATACCCTATTTTAGAATTTTCCAAAATTTTTCCCATTTATCTGTATTTAATTATACCAAAATATTAAAATATTCATTAAAATAATATTAAATTATAAAAATTTCCAAAAATAATATTTTATTTTTTTGAAATTTGATTGGTTCGAAAGAGTGTGTTTGTAGTGTAACCGCAATCAGAACGGTGTCGCGTGTAGCTAGACCGAGATGAGTACGGGTCGTCCTTTGGAAAATGTTGAATCTTTTATTCTTACTTTAGATGTGTTGAGGAAGAGAGGAGAGATAAAGAATATTGTAGAATGGTTTCTAAATCTACGTTAAGCATTAATGCAAAATATAGATCTAGATTATTAATGGATGTAGTTAATATAAGAAGGGGCTTGTAGGGTTCGTTAGGATTTAGTAGTTATGGACGATTAATTAAAAGTTACCCTTTTTATCCTTTAATAGATTTAAAACTAGAACGACGGTGATGCGTGTAGATTAGGGTTTCTGGAGGGAAAAGGAATCCCACTCTTAACCCTTATCTCGACACGGAACTCCGTTCATATCTAGCCTTTACCAAAACAATCATTAATCTAATCTCTAATCGCGGTCGGAACTAACAAAGAATTGTTAGCGCGCCCGATTAGGATGTTAATGATTCTTTTGATAAAGTTCATAAACTTTATAGGACTTAAAAAGGGTTTAGAGATGTTCATCATCCATTAGCCTACCCTAATCCTACGAACCCTAACAAGCGGAGAATTACTCGCGCATGTTGGGAGAAAAAGAGATGGAGAGAAAATACATAATTAAACTACTAAGAAATAGAATAAGAAAGAGAAAGCTACCTTTATTAATCAACAATATTCACTACACTTTGATTCCTTAGAAAATGATTACAAAGACTAGTTTGCTTCTCGATCTCTTCCAAGGAGGTAGACGAACAGTTGATGATCAGCCTGGATGCGTGAGCCGTCTGGGACTTCGTGATCTCGTCGACTTGATGATTTTTCTAAGAGGCTCTCGGTCTTTATTTATAGTCCCAAAGCCAGAAAGTTAGCTTCCAAAATTGGAAGCTAACAGTATAGATTCACCCCCAAAATCCTCATCTCCTAAATCTCCTACCCTGCGGCGGATCCGCGGCCAACAGGGGGGTTTGGCCGCGGATCCGCGGCCAAGGGTGGGGATTACTTCATCAAAAGTTTGGGGCTTTCTCCTTGTGACATGTGTCTATCTCTGGTATCTTTGGAAATTTGAAATCTTTTCTTTTCTTCTGCCAGACTTGATTTCTTCATTTTGAGTTCTTAATTAGGCAGGTTAGCTTCAACAACCTGATTTCCTTGATTTTAAACCTGCAAATTCTACACAACAACTTAAATAATATTTAGTAGACTTAGTTCTACTAGGATTAGGTCAATAATAATATTATATACATTTTCCTACCAAATGCTAATTATAATATATCAACACATGGAAAATAGTATTTTTACAAATAAACCCTCTTATGTATGATATATTATAATAAAGACCTTTTTTAATATCGAAATGGTAGGAAAAATGTAATAACAAATGTGCAGTTTTATCAACTGAACAAATACCCCCAAACTTATCTTTGATCGTCCCGAGCAAACTAGTTTATTCAAGAGAAGGAGAAAAAAGAAAGGAGAAAGCTAAGCACACTTTCGTAGGCAAACACGATTGCACTGAGCACGTGCAACAAGCCGTTAAACCTCTAGGTGTCCCTAGTAGGAGGAGTGTTGTCTCCTGAGGGTTTTCAGCGGATTACACCCACAAAATCCAATAACAAAAGAGAGATGGTGAAATTTACATATAAAGATAAGAACCATAAAAGAAAGACTTTGAAAATAAGAGTTTCCAACTACACTAGCTTTTCAGTTGTCATGAGCCCTATCTTAATAATCATGAAAAAATGTTAGAAATCACATTATCCCTCAATAAAACATCGTCTTTATTCTTCATTCCTATCTTTCTTCCAAATATTGATCATATACCCCTATGTGTGTGTATAAAACATCCCTACACTCGGAGAATTCAATTCAAGCTATCATACTCTTGTCCATCTACCTTAGTACTTTTTAATTTGATGAATACTTAGGTTTGCTCACACCTTTTCATGCGACCGTTAATACTTCTTAAGGTACTAACCGACCGATTACTCATGTGCTTGCTGATTAGATGATAATATTTTCCTCGTCTTGCACCACCTAAGGCTTAGCAGTGACTCCCAGACCAGTTGGCCTTAGGGCACTAGGTGAAGAGGCACCCTCGCTATATTTTTTTATTGCTGCCTTGGCGATACAAAACCAGTGTTCATTTTTTTCTTTTCACCATTTTTATATTTTCTTCATTTTTTTTTATTTTTTTTTCATTTCCTTCATACTTTGGCTTTTAGACAAGAGCATTTCAAGGTATCCTCTACTATCCCGAGTTTCAAGACGAGTGTAAGTGCATATATTAGGGTATCAACATTCAAATGTTTGGCTTCCAGAATAGAAATTATTTTTCAGACTTATTTTTATCCTCAGATTAGTGACTTCCATCATCTTACTAACCCTTGGGACAACAGCTCATAACTACTTATTACTAGTTCGTTTAAGAAAACTTCTAATTTTCTTTATTTTCTTAAACTATTCCTATCTTTCATATATAATTTTTCACTTTCTATTCTTTTATTATCAAAATTATTATTTTTTGCTTATATATAGTATAATGCAAAGTATGTGTACATAAGCACAAACCTCCCCCAAACCTGTTTACAGCAGTGTCCTCACTGATGTCATCCGTTAAGCTCAAAAACCTGTAGACTTGGGAGGAAATTATTAATGGGGGCAAGAATATATGCAAGTGAAATCCTCCCCCAAACTTATTTTTGGCTCACAATTTTGTAAAAATCATTTTCTTTCAAGAGCCAAAATATAACCCCCCCCAAACTTGAGTTAAACAATGTTAATCTTTTAAAATCACACGAGGGGGGTAAGGTTATTGGTCAATGCCAAGCTTTGCAAAGACCGAAGGTCAACACCAACCATTCAAAAATTTTATCGATGAAGCACCAAGGTTGGTGGAAGAACATGTCACCTTTCGACGTGAAGAAGTGGGGAGGAGATAAGAGGTGTAATGGAAAAGGATTGCATCTCAATTTGGAGAGACGACACAGTGATAGTAATGATGGATTACTCGCATTATCATGATTGTCCAAAAGAGGGGTGGAGGTCCAATTTCTTCATCTTGGAGTTGATTCATCTCAACACCCGTGTCTAGTAAAAATGCGAGTTCATCAGCGAAAATTTCCTCAAAGCTTTCATCGATACCTCGAAAAATAATGTCATCAGAAAAAATGGGGTAATCGTCAGACTCTATAAAAAATTCCTTATCAGCGTTAGATGTTGACCCGGACAACTCGGTGGAAGAGTCCGTGTCAACCAACAACATATGAAAAGAGTCAGAATTATGAGGTTGATCATATTCGCTGCTGTCGACATCCATTAATTCGACAGAACACACATGAGAATATGGTTCGGAGGGTTCACTTCCCAACTTGTAAATGTTAAGCTCAATTGACTTCTTTCCAAAGGATAGGGTCATAGAGCCGTTTCTACAATTGATTACTGCGTTGGAAGTGGCCAAAAAGGGTCGACCGAGTATCACCGAGATTTGATTGCGTGGGTTTGCCACAGGTTGTGTATCAATAACGATAAAGTCCACAAGAAATATGAATTCACTTTAATTAACACATCCTCTAGCTCACCCCTAGGTTGGTTGATAGATCGATCGACCATCTGAAGAGTGCAATGCGCAGGTTTTAACTCTCCGATCCCTAATTGCTCATAAACAGAATACGGAAGCAAGTTAACACTAGCATTTAAATCGAGCAGAGCACGATTGATATTTTTACCCCCAATAGAAATTGAAATTGTAGGACTTCCGGGGTCCTTTCGTTTCTTAGGTAGTTGTTGTGTAAAAGCTGTGCTCACATTACTCGCAAGGAAAACTTTTTTAGGTACTTGAACTTTTCTCTTCCTAGTGCACAAGTCCTTTAGGATTTTCGCATATGACGGAACTTGTTGAATAGCATCTAGGAGAGGAATGTTTATGTTAACTTGCTTAAAAATTTCCACAATCTTCTCCATTTGTGGACTTGGTCTGTTGCCCCTAAACCTGTTTGGATAAGGTGCTTGATCAATAAGTTTTGGGTTCAACGTTTGTGGAGAAGACTGTGGGGACGGATTCGATCCCAAAATTAGAGTGGGAATCGACTTAGATAGATTCGGCGAAATGTTCGAGGCTTAGGGAAAACGGAGAATAGGCTCGGGTGAAGGTGGGAGATTAGACGAATTAGGGGAAGAAGAAGAAGTTGGGGTATCATTGGTGTCATTATCATCACATTGCTCACCCATTCGGTTCTTCAGCACTTTTCCCGATCTCAACGTGGTAACAGTACTCACATTATAACTTTGTGAGTGGCCAGGATTAGGTATGGGTTGATATGGGAGTTTCCCTTTCTCTCTCGCACTCATTGCGGCGTTTAACTGTGCGATTTGGTTTTCTATTGATTTAATACTCTCACCATGGGAGGCGGAGTTTTTCGTTATGGTATCAATAGAAGACTTCATCTCAGCCGACAATTGCATGGATTGTTTCATGAACATATCCAAAGTTTGTGCAAGTGAGTTGTCAGTACCGGCCACTTGTGGTGTAGAAATGTTGGCCGGATTTTGGAAATTCTGTGACTGAAAGGGGGCTGATTCTGTGGTTGTGGTTGCTGTGGAGGAGGGCTTTGATAATTGCTTTGTTGGTTTTGATTCCAAGCAAAGTTAGGATGATTCCTCCATCCTTGATTGTACATGGAAGAATAAGGGTCGTTTCTCAGTCGCTGCTGAAAAGCAGCATTAGTTTGCTCGTGACCTTGAAACGGTGCATTCATAGGACATTCTTCCGTTAAGTGTGAAGGATCCGAACAGCAACTACAGACGGTCTTAGGAAGCGTGACCTGATTTAGGGAGAATGATGAGAATCTGTTCTCAATAGCGTCGAGTTTCTTCTGTATCGCTGCCATTTCGGCTTTTACTGCGATTGAAACATCGAGCTGGTGAACACCTCCCCTAGATGAAGGTGGTCTTACGCTTTCCCACTGCAAAGTGTGTTCAGCGAGGTCTTCCAGATACTTCCAAGCTTCACCGTCATCTTTAGACATGAAATTGCATTGACACATTGTTTCAAGCATCTGCTTTGTCGCTGGATTAATGCCCTCATATATAATTCGGCATAAATCCTATCTATTGATTCCATGATGAGAACATTGGACAAGCAGATCTTTGAAACGTTCAAAGCACTTCCAAAATGGTTCATTGGGAAGCCTGGTGAACTGGTTGATCTCGCTTCTAACACGGGCAGTCTTATGGTTTGGGTAAAACTTCTTAAGAAATGCTATTACGAATTCATCCCAATTAGTGATAGAGTGTGTGGCAGTATTGTAAAGCCATTTTTCTGCCAAGTCGTACAGTGTGAATGGGAGAAGACGTAAGCGTATAGCATCTAAAGTCAATTGTGAAGTACCCATCATTGCGCATACGTTTTCGAATTCATTGGCAAGACGGGCACTAGGATCCCGTGTCCAGCTAAGCATGCACTAAGCGGGTTTAGTGCAAGTGGCAGCGTGTGTATGATTTAAAATTGGCTTGTTTTGAAAAAGTAGGACTCAAGACAAATCTCCCTAAGATGCACAAGCAACCCTAGAACTAAGGTTACCTAGGTCCAGTCTCTAGACCGCTCCTAGACTTCCAAAGAACAAGCCGTAGGATCAATCCTCTACCACCTCTTTACTACTCTTGTAGCCAGGTAAGTGCCAGGTGAGTGGGAGGCTCCCCACTACGAAAGTAGTGGTCCTAATTAAGTAACCACTCGCCTTGGACACACTTGCCTAGGCACTACAAAAGTAATGCGGATAAGCGATAGATTACCCACGACCTTCCTCTGTCCTTAATGAGCGCGACAGTCCTTAGAGTCTGGTCTAGATATTTTTTAAATTATTGTAGGGTTGATGCAGATGCTCGGTTTGTGATTTGTGGGACTTAGGAAGGGTGATGAAATCCCCACCTAATCTTGATTTGGTCTTTGCCCCTTAAAGTCCGTATTAGAATATGCAAAACAAAACCAATCACAAAACTTTTGCAAAAAGATTTTTGAGCGGCGCTATTTTGCAAAGAATCCTGCAGAAAATAGATTTTATTGGACTTGAGAGGAGAGAGAAGGAGTTGAGAAAGATACCAGAAAAGACCGAAACCCTAACTCCTCTGTTGTGCCGCGTTTCCGCCGCCACAAGGGTGTTTTTGCCGCGGATCCGCCGCGTGGCAGAAGGATCACTTGATGAAATTTTTTGTATAGCCTTATGTGCTCCTCTGGATCTCTAAGAATGTCTTTGTTTCCTGTTTTCCTTGATTCTGTGACTCCAGATCTTCTTGCAAAAATCCACGCACAAATCGTTAAATATGCAATTTGCAGTTTTGTTTTAATAATGATATGAATCGTCTAAGAATTCAACACAAATAATAAGAATAAAAATTACGCACGTATCCCCGGCAACGGCGCCATTTGATTGGTTCGAAAGAGTGTGTTTGTAGTGTAACCGCAATCAGAACGGTGTCACGTGTAGCTAGACCGAGATGAGTACCGGTCGTCCTCTGTGAAACGTTGAATCTTTTATTCTTACTTTAGATGTGTTGAGGAAGAGAGGAGGGATAAAGAATATTGTAGAATGGTTTCTAAATCTACGTTAAGCACTAATGCAAAATATAGATCTAGATTATTTATGGATGTAGTTAATATAAGAAGGGGCTTGTAGGGTTCGTTAGGATTTAGTAGTTATGGACGATTAATTAAGAGTTACCCTTTTTATCCTTTAATAGATTTAAAACTAGAACGACGGTGATGCATGTAGATTAGGGTTTCTGGAGGGAAAAGGAATCCCACTCTTAACCCTTATCTCGACACGGAACTCCGTTCATATCTAGCCTTTACCAAAACAATCATTAATCTAATCTCTAATCGCGGTCGGAATTAACAAAGAATTGTTAGCGCGCCCGATTAGGATGTTAATGATTCTTTTGATAAAGTTCATAAACTTTATAGGACTTAAAAAGGGTTTAGAGATGTTCATCATCCATTAGCCTACCCTAATCCTACGAACCCTAACAAGCGGAGAATTACTCGCGCATGTTGGGAGAAAAAGAGATGGAGAGAAAATACATAATTAAACTACTAAGAAATAGAATAAGAAAGAGAAAGCTACCTTTATTAATCAACAATATTCATTACACATTGATTCCTTAGAAAATGATTACAAAGACTAGTTTGCTTCTCGATCTCTTCCAAGGAGGTAGACGAACAGTTGATGATCAGCCTGGATGCGTGAGCCGTCTGGGACTTCGTGATCTCGTCGACTTGATGATTTTTCCAAGAGGCTCTCGGTCTTTATTTATAGTCCCAAAGCCAGAAAGTTAGCTTCCAAAATTGGAAGCTAACAGTATAGATTCACCCCCAAAATCCTCATCTCCTAAATCTCCTACCCTGCGGCGGATCCGCGGCCAACAGGGGGGTTTGGCCGCGGATCCGCGGCCAAGGGTGGGGATTACTTCATCAAAAGTTTGGGGCTTTCTCCTTGTGACATGTGTCTATCTCTAGTATCTTTGGAAATTTGAAATCTTTTCTTTTCTTCTGCCAGATTTGATTTCTTTATTTTGAGCTCCTAATTAGGCAGGTTAGCTTCAACAACCTGATTTCCTTGATTTTAGACCTGCAAATTCTGCACAA
Organism: Agapanthus africanus; assembly: GCA_030015575.1. Classification (NCBI taxonomy): domain Eukaryota; kingdom Viridiplantae; phylum Streptophyta; class Magnoliopsida; order Asparagales; family Amaryllidaceae; genus Agapanthus; species Agapanthus africanus. The sequence goes on from JASDDO010000012.1 coordinate 409,706,721, forward strand.
CAACTTAAATAATATTTAGTAGACTTAGTTCTACTAGGATTAGGTCAATAATAATATTATATACATTTTCCTACCAAATGCTAATTATAATATATCAACACATGGAAAATAGTATTTTTACAAATAAACCCTCTTATGTATGATATATTATAATAAAGACCTTTTTTAATATCGAAATGGTAGGAAAAATGTAATAACAAATGTGCAGTTTTATCAACTGAACAAATACCCCCAAACTTATCTTTGATCGTCCCGAGCAAACTAGTTTATTCAAGAGAAGGAGAAAAAAGAAAGGAGAAAGCTAAGCACACTTTCGTAGGCAAACACGATTGCACTGAGCACGTGCAACAAGCCGTTAAACCTCTAGGTGTCCCTAGTAGGAGGAATGTTGTCTCCTGAGGGTTTTCAGCGGATTACACCCACAAAATCCAATAACAAAAGAGAGATGGTGAAATTTACATATAAAGATAAGAACCATAAAAGAAAGACTTTGAAAATAAGAGTTTCCAACTACACTAGCTTTTCAGTTGTCATGAGCCCTATCTTAATAGTCATGAAAAAATGTTAGAAATCACATTATCCCTCAATAAAACATCGTCTTTATTCTTCATTCCTATCTTTCTTCCAAACATTGATCATATACACCTATGTGTGTATAGAACATCCCTACACTCGGAGAATTCAATTCAAGCTATCATACTCTTGTCCATCTACCTTAGTACTTTTTAATTTGATGAATACTTTGGTTTGCTCACACCTTTTCATGCGACCGTTAATACTTCTTAAGGTACTAACCGACCGATTACTCATGTGCTTGCTGATTAGGTGATAATATTTTCCTCGTCTTGCACCACCTAAGGCTTAGCAGTGACTCCCAGACCAGTTGGCCTTAGGGCACTAGGTGAAGAGGCACCCTCGCTATATTTTTTTATTGCTGCCTTGGCGATACAAAACCAGTGTTCATTTTTTTCTTTTCACCATTTTTATATTTTCTTCATTTTTTTATTTTTTTTCATTTCCTTCATACTTTGGCTTTTAGACAAGAGCATTTCAAGGTATCCTCTACTATCCCGAGTTTCAAGACGTGTGTAAGTGCATATAGTAGGGTATCAACATTCAAATGTTTGGCTTCCAGAATAGAAATTATTTTTCAGACTTATTTTTATCCTTAGATTAGTGACTTCCATCATCTTACTAACCCTTGGGACAACAGCTCATAACTACTTATTACTAGTTCGTTTAAGAAAACTTCTAATTTTCTTGGTTTTCTTAAACTATTCCTATCTTTCATATATAATTTTTCACTTTCTATTCTTTTATTATCAAATTTTTTTTTGCTTATATATAGTATAATGCAAAGTATGTGTACATAAGCACAAACCTCCCCCAAACCTGTTTACAGCAGTGTCCTCACTGATGTCATCCGTTAAGCTCAAAAACCTGTAGACTTGGGAGGATATTATTAATGGGGGAAAGAATATATGCAAGTGAAATCCTCCCCCAAACTTATTTTTGGCTCACAATTTTGTAAAAATCATTTTCTTTCAAGAGCCAAAATATACCCCCCCCCCCAGACTTGAGTTAAACAATGTTAATCTTTTAAAATCACACGAGGGGGGTAAGGTTATTGGTCAATGCCAAGTTTTGCAAAGACCGAAGGTCAACACCAACCATTCAAAAATTTTATCGATGAAGCACCAAGGTTGGTGGAAGAACATGTCACCTTTCGACGTGAAGAAGTGGGGAGGAGATAAGAGGTGTAATGGAAAAGGATTGCGTCTCAATTTGGAGAGACGACACAGTGATAGTAATGATGGATTACTCGCATTATCATGATTGTCCAAAAGAAGGGGTGGAGGTCCAATTTCTTCATCTTGGAGTTGATTCATCTCAACACCCGTGTCTAGTAAAAATGCGAGTTCATCAGCGAAAATTTCCTCAAAGCTTTCATCGATACCCCGAAAAATAATGTCATCAGAAAAAATAGGGTAATCGTCAGACTCTATAAAAAGTTCCTTATCAGCGTTAGATGTTGACCCGGACAACTCGGTGGAAGAGTCTGTGTCAACCAACAACATATGAAAAGAGTCAGAATTATGAGGTTGATCATATTCGCTGCTGTCGACATCCATTAATTCGATAGAACACACATGAGCATATGGTTCGGAGGGTTCACTTCCCAACTTGTAAATGTTAAGCTCAATTGACTTCTTTCCAAAGGATAGGGTCATAGAGCCGTTTCTACAATTTATTACTGCGTTGGAAGTGGCCAAAAAGGGTCGATCGAGTATCACCGGGATTTGATTGCGTGGGTTTGCCACAGGTTGTGTATCAATAACGATAAAGTCCACAGGAAATATGAATTCCCCGACTTTAATTAACACATCCTCTAGCTCACCCCTAGGTTGGTTGATAGATCGATCGACCATCTGAAGAGTGCAATGCGCAGGTTTTAACTCTCCGATCCCTAATTGCTCATAAACAAAATACGGAAGCAAGTTAACACTAGCATTTAAATCGAGTAGAGCACGATTGATATTTTTACCCCCAATAGAAATTGAAATTGTAGGACTTCCGGGGTCCTTTCGTTTCTTGGGTAGTTGTTGTGTAAAAGCTGTGCTCACATTACTCGCAAGGAAAACTTTTTTAGGTACTTGAACTTTTCTCTTCCTGGTGCACAAGTCCTTTAGGATTTTCGCATATGACGGAACTTGTTGAATAGCATCTAGGAGAGGAATGTTTATGTTAACTTGCTTAAAAATTTCCACAATCTTCTTCATTTGTGGACTTGGTCTGTTGCCCCTTAACCTGTTTGGATAAGGTGCTTGATCAATAGGTTTTGGGTCCAACGTTTGTGGAGAAGACTGTGGGGACGGATTCGATCCCAAAATTGGAATGGGAATCGACTTAGATAGATTCGGCAAAATGTTCGAGGCTTAGGGAAAACGGAGAATAGGCTCGGGTGAAGGTGGGAGATTAGACGAATTAGGGGAAGAAGAAGAAGCTGGGGTATCATTGGTGTCACTATCATCACATCTCACCCATTCGGTTCTTCAGCACTTTTCCTGATCTCAATGTGGTAACAGTACTCATATTATAACTTTGTGAGTGGCCAGGATTAGGTATGGGTTGAAATGGGTGTTTCCCTTTCTCTCTCGCACTCATTGCGGCGTTTAACTGTGCGATTTGGTTTTCTATTGATTTAATACTCTCACCATGGGAGGCGGAGTTTGTGTTTTACACTGGCTATTCATCGCGACCGTGGAATCTGTGTTTTACACTGGCTTAATATAAAATATGGTAATCCTAGTATATCCAATATTTCTATATGTTCTTCTGCTGCAATGTTCTGTGATGAGATCATATTACTGCCTGAGACGAATGCTTATATTATATATATGATATATATTGTATATTGTTGCTTTCGTTGCATATGTGATGCTTGGGAAGCATATTATTATGGGACCTCATTAATGAGATTAATGAAATAAAAGAAACCTAAAGATGTTGTAGAAACTTGTCTCGAAAACTGGTAGCTCTAGTTCTTGCTTTGCATAGAGGTATTCCTTGTAGAATATCCAGCACCTTATTCGATAAGGAAAGAGCCGAGATCCCTTCACCGGGAGTGCCCTCTTTAGCGAAACTAGCAGATGCTACAAATTTGGTTTGTCTTTTGATTGCTTTTATAGTTTTTGCTTTGCATAGAGGTATTTGTAGAATATCCAGCACCTTATTCGATAAGGAAAGAGCCGAGATCCCTTCACCGGTAGTGAACTCTTTAGCAAAACTAGTAAAAGCCTAAAAAACACTCCATTTTAAATCACTCGGTTCTACAACGAGATCAAGTTCATTACGTAAAAGGTTTTCTTAAAAACCTGTCGTAGCCCTCCGTCATTTCAGATAAGTACTTCATAGTATTCATGCTACGTTTGTTGGCCTTCGTCAAGGCGTAGTGTGCGGTAGCTATTTATGCTTATGTAACGTTTTGAAAATCGTTTCGGTGAAATTTCGAAAAAAACGGTAAAATAAGGGGGTTTTCTGTAAAAAGTCAAAATACAAATATCTTATTTTAAAAATTAAATATACATATTCTAGCTATGTAATTGCTAGTATTTGGTGTTTATTGAGCCACTTGTAAAATTTCTAGTTTACGGAAAAAAATTTCCGAAATTAATTATTTATAGCCGTCACTAATACATTTAATTAGGGATAATTACAAATTGGAATGGGTTAAAACAACTTTAGTGTACCATGACACATATAAACACATATTGTAGCATGTTCTTTCAAAGAAATTTTTTTGGTGGGTTCTAGTTTTATTTGTATAGAAAAGTTAAAAGAAAAGGAATAAAATAGAAAAAAAATGGATGTAAGATGCAATAATGAGTTTTGAAAGGGGTTTTCTTGACTTGGGAAGTGACACAAAACCAGACACACAGCTCCCCCCAAATCTGGCCGAAGGCATGGCTGCCCCACTCCCCAAAACAAAAAAAAATTCCCACTTCTAAAAGAAAAGAAAACAAAGAAGAGAATAATGGAAAAAGAAAGGTTAATAAATGAGGTATGGTTTTTATTTGACTTTGGTGATTTCATCACAACACATACACATAACTCTCTCTCCCCTCACCACTTTAGCCGAGCCCCAATTCAGCAGCCTCTTTTTTTTTGTTCATCTTCATTTCATTGCTAAATCATCAAAAATCTCACAAAAATGCATCAAAAATCCCACAAACTCCAAATCCATTCCTTACCCATTATTCCTTGGCCATTCAAGCATGGATCTTGGAGCTTGGAAGCTAATTTGGGAGGCTAGTTTGCAAGTGGGATCTACAAATTTTAGATACAAAATCTTAACCCTTTGGTTATGTGTTGATTAATTCCTCCAATTTAGGTTATTGTGATGTTTAAATAGGGCTTTAAATTCAAGTTTAAAATCTTAAGTGAAAGGGTTTTGAATGCAATTAGGGTTCTTATCATGTAATCATGGTTGCAAAATGTAGATTATCATCTTAAAGAAATGAAAACCTAATCTAGTTGCTAATACGTAAATTGTTAGATGTAAAATGTCCAAATTTAGCCTTTTTAGCAAACTAGATTTTTAGAAATTATTAAAAATGTGAAATTTAAAATCTAGTTAGGGTTTTTATAAATTGGTTATGGTTTGAAAGTGTAGTATAATATCTTAGAGTATGCAAAATGAAATCTAGTTGTCAATTTTCTAATTGTTACATTTAAATAGTTCTAATTAAGCTATTTGTAAACTAGATTTTTGGGTTAAATGAAAATTGATGAGATAAAAATTTAATTATGGTTTGTGTGACTTAGTTAAAATATTATGTGGGTAATGTAACCATTATATTGGTTAAAACATCATGTTTTGAAGTAAAACGGTTAATTTTGCTTGCTAGATTTTCGGAAAAATAGCTTTTAAAGCGAGTTTGAGGTTTTTGTGAGTTTTTAAGCTATTTTATATTATAATTAGTGCTTGTAATTGTAAAAATGAGTGTGTTTGGGTTTTTCTCGATGGTTTGGCATTTGTACGCCGACTTCGAGGGTTTTTGGGTTGATTTGTGAAAACAACCATAGGTTTTGACCTATGTGGGATTCACGTGTCATTTTGGGTCATGAGTCGGATTTTAATACGACACGGTGCGTTATGATATGTAGGTACCCCATGTGGACTTCGAGACGACAAGCAAGCGCGTGGCGACGTCGGCACCGGCTAGCGAGGACCAGGTGAGTAGATTTATATCTACGGGGAGAAGTCGGGTGGATGGCGTATAGCACCCCCGCAGTCCGTGGTGGTGTATACGGATGCGTATACACACCAACAATTATTATATGTTATTTGGGATTAATAATGATGTTAGGATGGATATTGGTGTGTTGGATTATTTTAGTGTTGCGAACCCTAGGGTAGTGTTGCACTACACATACACACATACGTACTTGCATACATTCCTATTTATATGTGCTCATGGGATTCTTTATAGTTATGTGTTCATATGGGTATGTGACTATGTGTTCACATACGGATTTGAGGATGATACTTGGGAATGAGCTGAGTCGATGAGAATTGTTTTGTGGTTGTGATATCGGTGATATGGCAGGATTCGTACTTGAGGTACGTCCTGGTGTTATAGCGGATCTTGGGGCGGCGATACGGGTGAATAGTGTTATAAATAAAATGGTCGACATGTGATCGTGATATGAGGCATGATATGCTAGGATTTTGATATTAGGCCGTATCGGGCGATGTATACCCCTTGATGATGATATGTGCTGACAATATCGGTTTGTACGAGATTGTCGATCAGTAGTCAGATCATGAGTATATTGAGGATATTAGTATTGTAGTAGACATAGTTCAGTACCCTAGACTATGATCTTGGATAAAGAGGATACCAGAGGAATAGTGTGAGGAATATGATATTGACCCGTACCCAGATTTGGGGATGCCGTACGACGGATTTACGTACGAGCTATATCTTGATGATTGATCCGCACTCTTGCCTTGGGATGTCTAATTATAGATATGGTATCGGATATGATATTATTGAGGCGAGATCACCGACTAATATATATACAGGTATGTATATATATCGACTCAGATGTTAGGCGGGTTCCTTACCTGTAGTCTAGCTTGTAGCTTAGCCCTTTAGTTTAGTTAGTTGTTAGATTAGATTCGGTTCCTACCTATTTCAAAGCTTACGAATCGTGCGTATTTTAAAAGACAGGTCAAGGGATTCTACGGATATTTCAAAAACGTATCTTTTCTTAAAAACACCGTAGCCCCTATTTTCAAAACCCCACGATTCGTGTTATTTCAAAAGGCACCATTGTAGGACTTATATTAGGTTAATGCAGATTAGTTATCATTGCGTCTGGTATTCAGCTCCCGCTCATTATTGTTGTTCGCTCCGCATCACATGCTTATATTATGCTTCATATTCTACTGTTGATATCTTATGGTTAGGACACCAGCACCATTACCGATGATGCGTATGTACCACGTACACTTACTTGCCGGCTCACACACATCTTCATCGGTAATTGCCATGTCACGTACACCTTAGAAAATATTATTGCTTGACATAGCCTGTTAGCTAATAGTTTAGACATGATATTAGTGTACTTGCCTTATATGTTAGTTTAGACATTGTAGTTATTACCTGCTACTTCATGCATACTGTTATTCGTTGTTATGCCGCATTCATGGATTCTCATGCATATATTCACTTTTTACGTGCTATTGAGGTTTTGGATTCGGATTTCCATGAGATTTTCTGGATTTGGGGAAAACCGCAAAAACATATACAAACTTCTTCTTTCTCTTTTTAAATGAAAAGCGCGGTTTTTCCCATGATGTATGAGTCGTCCACCATGAGTTTGCTGATGGATTTCGAGACCCGATTCGAGGAGTTGGATGAACCGTTTCGGGTACATGGTGGACCCGGTAAGGTACCCCGGGGCAAGAAGCTCGTGGTGATGACGATGAGCCTGGCAGGGGGAGACTACCTACCGGTGATTTTACCCGACGCGTCGGATATCCGGAGGATACCGTCGTGGTCTTGAGATGGATGGTAGGGGCCGGTCTGGACTGATGGCGCCCTAGAGATTGAGATTGAGACATTGAGATTTCGAGATATTGAGGTACTGAGATTTGATGATACAGGCCTGTCCGGATAGCCGGAGCCTGAGGCTTTGAGACATTGAGATTTATGTTTTGTGTCGATGTTAGACACTGTTTATACTGATTTCGTTTATGATACCTCATTTTAAAAATACAAAGGAAATCTCACTAATTTATGAATACAGTTCTTCATTTGCATGTATTCTGTTTTCATGCACTCATACCTCATTCATATGATATATTGCTACCTGAGGCACTGACACGGGCACATGAGATCACACTCGGGTTAGATATTACCCTAGCCATTGTTATAGGCTGCATGTTATTCATATATTTGAGGATATATTATGATCATTGACCTTGGTTGCGTTATTTATGCGATTTCTGTGCGTAGATGTTTTTCTACTCACGAGTTAGCAACTCCCCCCCGTTGTGCCCCAGTTTCTTGCAGGTTTCGCCGTACAGGTTTCTTTACGGTTTTGCGGGTACAGTTTCGTTCGGGTGACTTGCTAGTAAGTGGGTTTATTTGTATCGTACCCATCATTACATCTTGTATATTATTATTCTGTTGTATCTAGAAGTTCCATCAACCAAACATGTTTTTATCTCAGATAGAGACCAGTGATGTTTATTCTTTCGACCTTTGAGTCGCGCGTTGTATTTCTATGGATTTCTTGCTGTTTTGAGTTTCCTTTTGAGTTTTGATCCTCGCCCTTGGCGTTGTATATTATATTGCTTGTGTGGTTGTGACCGTCGATTGACGAAGAACTAGCTCCCGCTTGGGGATGCCTTTTTATTGATTTCGTATACTATTCATGTTGTATCCCGTTTGGGAGCCAGTATTTACGAAGGAGACTCTGCCGAAATTTTCAGGAAATACTTGATGTTTTTAAAACCGCATAACTCGGCTTATGCTATTAAACTACTTGATTTTAAATTGGTTTTCCTTCACTCAACTATTTTTCTTGGTTTGGATTTCTGGGTTTTCGGCTTACTTAGATTATGTACGCCTAGAGACGTTTCGTAGTTTAAGTGTCGGTCATGTTCCGTACTTTCGGGGCGTGACAAAGTTGGTATCAGAGCATTAGGTTTTACCTTCGGAGCGTAGGATGACCCTTGGTTGATGGAATAGGTCACTAAAGTAGAGTGACGTACCGTTGGTATGTTCCGCGGCATATTTACGACACGCCACTCCACTTAAGAAGCCTTAGGATGTACATTTCCTTGTTCAGTATTATATTCCTTCCTGATCTAGCCTCATTGGTACCAGTTTGGTTTTGCTGCCACGATTACGGGCAGGGAGAGCTACAGCTAGAGTTGTGGTCAGCACGAGCTCGTCACGAACGAGGACTGACCAGGGTGAAATTCCTGCGACACACGATTGCGGAGATGTGTCTTTTTACTGTGTTTCCGCGACACGAGCGTTTGGCGGATCGCCTTTATGAGATTACTCGGATGTGCTGATCGACACTAGAGGATTGAGCCAATGATAGAGGCCAGCCAGATTTTGATGACCGTTGGTGTATTATTTATTCATGATGGTCGAGGCACTGTTCAGCATGCGGACGAATGAGCCAGTGATTTTGGCGAATGAAAAGATATCGCCCCAGATTTTTGAAGCTAACGCCGCACGAGTTATACTTCGAGATATGATAGGAGATTGCTAGTCACCAGAGATGAAAGACTAGGACATATGGTTCATTGCCTACCCCCGATGCGAGGTCATCAGATTGATTGATTCCAGCTAGGGACAACTTCACGCTGATACGTTGAGAGTCGATAGAGGCGATCGAATGTCAGGAACCTATTTTCCAAGTTTAAAGTATTCGGAAAGACATGCAAGCAATTATATGGACCCTCTAGAAGAATGAAACCCTAACTCGATATAATGACCGTGTGAAAGCCTTTGAACCTTAGGGTTTACGGCGGTTCCGCGATGCCATTAGTGAGGCTTGGGTTTGCCCTTCTACGGCTGGTTCACCAATGCTGTGGTATGTACTCGATACTATTAAAACGCACCCAAGATGTTGAGCTCTTGGGGGATTATGAGGTTTTGACGAGTCGATCGATGGTTCGACTTCATTCGGATGCTAGGTGGTGAGATTCATTCTTGGGAGACTCTAGATACGAGGATAGCCGTTGGAGCCAGTCCATACAGCCACGAAGAGACGAGTCCGAAACAGTCGACGTTAGAGAAAAGTGGAGTAAGAGGTTCGTACGAGATCTTGATGAGACGACGTTCCATTCAGCCGACATCAGAGATGCGGTGCGCATGCCTAGGCATTGTACTTGAATTTACCTTCCAGAAGGAGTCGCGATGAGTATGCAGTCGTTCCAGAGCAAGATGCAGATATAGTAAAGGACGATGACTTCCGGACAGTTCGGCAGAGACATGATTTGGGAGAGACCTCGACAGGACCTTTCTGGAATAAATTACGAGAAGACTTGGACCCAGGAGTGGTCATGTTAGGCACGCCGGCAGGGCAGAGTTCAGGATCGTCGACGAGACATGCTATGAGTGACCACGACAGTTGGCCAGAGATTCTTGGAGGATGTGCTTGAGCGGGGACTATTCCGCCATACTTGATTTTGGGTATTTTGGGCGATCTATTCGCATGATTGATTTTGATGATTGAGTTTCATGATATTTGTTTTCATGGACCATGGTTGCACCTACTGAGTATTTACGATTTTGCACAGTTGTTGCACTTGACATCGTTTTCGTGCCTTGGTTTCTCATGTTTATGATTTTATGGGTTTCATACAGTTGAGTTGATTTTGTGCATATGTACGCACACGATTTGGTTCTTGCACTCGGTATAGTTCACATATGCTTGCAGTGTAGTGATTCACATTTTGTGCACTTAGATGCACTGGACTTCGATTTCGATTGTGATACTCGATATTGTTTTGTGCACCTGATTGGATTTTGCGCATGTTCGGCACTTGATATTGGATTTCATGATTTCATGCATGATGGATGCACCAGATTTGGATTTTTAGCGCATGTTGGGCGCCTGTTATGAGATGCGATTTGGTGCACACCAGATGCACTGAATCGGGATTTTTCGTGCATGTCAGATGCACCTGATTTTGCTGTCAGGCACACACGTTGCCTATGACTGATGTTGTGTGCACACCCGTTGCACCTAGATGTTGTTTCTGTGCACATGTATGGCACATTTATAGATTTTGATTTCCGTGCGCACCTGACGCACGTAGTATTCATATATATTTGTGATTGATTTCTTATGGAGCAGTACGTTTTTATGATATTCGCTATGTGTTCTCGTACTGAGCAGGACTAGTCAGAGGACAGTACCTGAATATATTTTACATGCATTGATAGTTATCGAAGGGATTTCCAAAAAGCGAGCTATAGTCTCAGTATTTACCTACGTGTCCGAGATGACACGAAACATTTTATAAAGGAAACCCTTCTGAAATTGCTTCCAAAACGGCGGGACGTGCATATTAAACAAAGGATATATGTATATATATATATATATGTAGTTATTTTTTTACAATAAACGTCCGCCACTATGCAGTGCTGCGAGCATCGCACAACGATTTGAAGAAGATTTGGCATGCATTGCTTCCAGATGTTTTAATGATGTATATCATATTGATTTTCATTTTGGATTTGGACATTGTGTCTTCACCATAACTCCGATGATTGCGGGATGCTGGATGGAGTTTTGATTTGAGTTATAGGCTTATTTTTTATGCGCATGCGCCGCGCTACGATTTGTTTTATGTATTTATGATTTCGCAGCCCCGACGACCTGATGGTTTTGCTTAGATGTTTTAGTATTTGGGGGGAGTTTTAATTTAAATTCGGGGACCGAATTTCTTTAAGGGGGGAAGATTGTAACGTTTTGAAAATCGTTTCGGTGAAATTTCGAAAAAAACGGTAAAATAAGGGGGTTTTCTGTAAAAAGTCAAAATACAAATATCTTATTATAAAAATTAAATATACATATTCTAGCTATGTAATTGCTAGTATTTGGTGTTTATTGAGCCACTTGTAAAATTTCTAGTTTACGGAAAAAATTTCCGAAATTAATTATTTATAGCCGTCACTAATACATTTAATTAGGGATAATTACAAATTGGAATGGGTTAATACAACTTTAGTGCACCATGACACATATAAACACATATTGTAGCATGTTCTTTCAAAGAAATTTTTTTGGTGGGTTCTAGTTTTATTTGTATAGAAAAGTTAAAAGAAAAGGAATAAAATAGAAAAAAATGGATGTAAGATGCAATAATGAGTTTTGAAAGGGGTTTTCTTGACTTGGGAAGTGACACAAAACCACACACACAGCTCCCCCCAAATCTGGCCGAAGGCATGGCTGCCCCACTCCCCAAAACAAAAAAAAATTCCCACTTCTAAAAGAAAAGAAAACAAAGAAGAGAATAATGGAAAAAGAAAGGTTAATAAATGAGGTATGGTTTTTATTTGACTTTGGTGATTTCATCACAACACATACACATCACTCTCTCTCCCCTCACCACTTTAGCCGAGCCCCAATTCAGCAGCCTCTTTTTTGTTTGTTCATCTTCATTTCATTGCTAAATCATCAAAAATCTCACAAAAATGCATCAAAAATCCCACAAACTCCAAATCCATTCCTTACCCATTATTCCTTGGCCATTCAAGCATGGATCTTGGAGCTTGGAAGCTAATTTGGGAGGCTAGTTTGCAAGTGGGATCTACAAATTTTAGGTACAAAATCTTAACCCTTTGGTTATGTGTTGATTAATTCCTCCAATTTAGGTTATTGTGATGTTTAAATAGGGCTTTAAATTCAAGTTTAAAATCTTAAGTGAAAGGGTTTTGAATGCAATTAGGGTTCTTATCATGTAATCATGGTTGCAAAATGTAGATTATCATCTTAAGGAAATGAAAACCTAATCTAGTTGCTAATACGTAAATTGTTAGATGTAAAATGTCCAAATTTAGCCTTTTTAGCAAACTAGATTTTTAGAAATTATTAAAAATGTGAAATTTAAAATCTAGTTAGGGTTTTTATAAATTGGTTATGGTTTGAAAGTGTAGTATAATATCTTAGAGTATGCAAAATGAAATCTAGTTGTCAATTTTCTAATTGTTACATTTAAATAGTTCTAATTAAGCTATTTGTAAACTAGGTTTTTGGGTTAAATGAAAATTGATGAGATAAAAATTTAATTATGGTTTGTGTGACTTAGTTAAAATATTATGTGGGTAATGTAACCATTATATTGGTTAAAATATCATGTTTTGAAGTAAAACGGTTAATTTTGCTTGCTAGATTTTCGGAAAAATAGCTTTTAAAGCGAGTTTGAGGTTTTTGTGAGTTTTTAAGCTATTTTATATTATAATTAGTGCTTGTAATTGTACAAATGAGTGTGTTTGGGTTTTTCTCGATGGTTTGGCGTTTGTACGCCGACTTCGAGGGTTTTTGGGTTGATTTGTGAAAGCAACCATAGGTTTTGACCTATGTGGGATTCACGTGTCGTTTTGGGTCATGAGTCGGATTTTAATACGACATGGTGCGTTATGATATGTAGGTACCCCATGTGGACTTCGAGACGACAAGCAAGCGCGTGGCGACGTCGGCACCGGCTAGCGAGGACCAGGTGAGTAGATTTATATCTACGGGGAGAAGTCGGGTGGATGGCGTATAGCACCCCCGCAGTCCGTGGTGGTGTATACGGATGCGTATACACACCAACAATTATTATATGTTATTTGGGATTAATAATGATGTTAGGATGGATATTGGTGTGTTGGATTATTTTAGTGTTGCGAACCCTAGGGTAGTATTGCACTACACATACACACATACGTACTTGCATACATTCCTATTTATATGTGCTCATGGGATTCTTTATAGTTATGTGTTCACATGGGTATGGGACTATGTGTTCACATACGGATTTGAGGATGATACTTGGGAATGAGCTGAGTCGATGAGAATTGTTTTGTGGTTGTGATATCGGTGATATGGCAGGATTCGTACTTGAGGTACGTCTTGGTGTTATAGCGGATCTTGGGGCGGTGATACGGGTGAATAGTGTTATAAATAAAATGGTCGACATGTGATCGTGATATGAGGCATGATATGCTAGGATTTTGATATTAGGCCGTATCGGGCGATGTATACCCCTTGATGATGATATGTGCTGACAATATCGGTTTGTACGAGATTGTCGATCAGTAGTCAGATCATGAGTATATTGAGGATATTAGTATTGTACTAGACATAGTTCAGTACCCTAGACTATGATCTTGGATAAAGAGGATACCAGAGCAATAGTGTGAGGAATATGATATTGACCCGTACCCAGATTTGGGGATGCCGTACGACGGATTTACGTACGAGCTATATCTTGATGATTGATCCGCACTCTTGCCTTGGGATGTCTAATTATAGATATGGTATCGGATATGATATTATTGAGGCGAGATCACCGACTAATATATATACAGGTATGTATATATATCGACTCAGATGTTAGGCGGGTCCCTTACCTGTAGTCTAGCTTGTAGCTTAGCCCTTTAGTTTAGTTAGTTGTTAGATTAGATTCGGTTCCTACCTATTTCAAAGCTTACGAATCGTGCGTATTTTAAAAGACAGGTCAAGGGATTCTACGGATATTTCAAAAACGTATCTTTTCTTAAAAACACCGTAGCCCCTATTTTCAAAACCCCACGATTCGTGTTATTTCAAAAGGCACCATTGTAGGACTTATATTAGGTTAATGCAGATTAGTTATCATTGCGTCTGGTATTCAGCTCCCGCTCATTATTGTTGTTCGCTCCGCATCACATGCTTATATTATGCTTCATATTCTACTGTTGATATCTTATGGTTAGGACACCAGCACCATTACCGATGATGCGTATGTACCACGTACACTTACTTGCCGGCTCACACACATCTTCATCGGTAATTGCCATGTCACGTACACCTTAGAAAATATTATTGCTTGACATAGCCTGTTAGCTAATAGTTTAGACATGATATTAGTGTACTTGCCTTATATGTTAGTTTAGACATTGTAGTTATTACCTGCTACTTCATGCATACTGTTATTCGTTGTTATGCCGCATTCATGGATTCTCATGCATATATTCACTTTTTACGTGCTATTGAGGTTTTGGATTCGGATTTCCATGAGATTTTCTGGATTTGGGGAAAACCGCAAAAACATATACAAACTTCTTCTTTCTCTTTTTAAATGAAAAGCGCGGTTTTTCCCATGATGTATGAGTCGTCCACCATGAGTTTGCTGATGGATTTCGAGACCCGATTCGAGGAGTTGGATGAACCGTTTCGGGTACATGGTGGACCCGGTAAGGTACCCCGGGGCAAGAAGCTCGTGGTGATGACGATGAGCCTGGCAGGGGGAGACTACCTACCGGTGATTTTACCCGACGCGTCGGATATCCGGAGGATACCGTCGTGGTCTTGAGATGGATGGTAGGGGCCGGTCTGGACTGATGGCGCCCTAGAGATTGAGATTGAGACATTGAGATTTCGAGATATTGAGGTACTGAGATTTGATGATACAGGCCTGTCCGGATAGCCGGAGCCTGAGGCTTTGAGACATTGAGATTTATGTTTTGTGTCGATGTTAGACACTGTTTATACTGATTTCGTTTATGATACCTCATTTTAAAAATACAAAGGAAATCTCACTAATTTATGAATACAGTTCTTCATTTGCATGTATTCTGTTTTCATGCACTCATACCTCATTCATATGATATATTGCTACCTGAGGCACTGACACGGGCACATGAGATCACACTCGGGTTAGATATTACCCTAGCCATTGTTATAGGCTGCATGTTATTCATATATTTGAGGATATATTATGATCATTGACCTTGGTTGCGTTATTTATGTGATTTCTGTGCGTAGATGTTTTTCTACTCACGAGTTGGCAACTCACCCCCGTTGTGCCCCAGTTTCTTGCAGGTTTCGCCGTACAGGTTTCTTTACGGTTTTGCGGGTACAGTTTCGTTCGGGTGACTTGCTAGTAGGTGGGTTTATTTGTATCGTACCCATCATTACATCTTGTATATTATTATTCTGTTGTATCTAGAAGTTCCATCAACCAAACATGTTTTTATCTCAGATAGAGACCAGTGATGTTTATTCTTTCGACCTTAGAGTCGCGCGTTGTATTTCTATGGATTTCTTGCTGTTTTGAGTTTCCTTTTGAGTTTTGATCCTCGCCCTTGGCGTTGTATATTATATTGCTTGTGTGTTTGTGACCGTCGATTGACGAAGAGCTAGCTCCCGCTTGGGGATGCCTTTTTATTGATTTCGTATACTATTCATGTTGTATCCCGTTTGGGAGCCAGTATTTACGAAGGAGACTCTGCCGAAATTTTCAGGAAATACTTGATGTTTTTAAAACCGCATAACTCGGCTTATGCTATTAAACTACTTGATTTTAAATTGGTTTTCCTTCACTCAACTATTTTTCTTGGTTTGGATTTCTGGGTTTTCGGCTTACTTAGATTATGTACGCCTAGAGACGTTTCGTAGTTTAAGTGCTGGTCATGTTCCGTACTTTCGGGGCGTGACAAAGTTGGTATCAGAGCATTAGGTTTTACCTTCGGAGCGTAGGATGACCCTTGGTTGATGTAATAGGTCACTAAAGTAGAGTGACGTACCGTTGGTATGTTCCGCGGCATATTTACGACACGCCACTCCACTTAAGAAGCCTTAGGATGTACATTTCCTTGTTCAGTATTATATTCCTTCCTGATCTAGCCTCATTGGTACCAGTTTGGTTTTGCTGCCACGATTACGGGCAGGGAGAGCTACAGCTAGAGTTGTGGTCAGCACGAGCTCGTCACGAACGAGGACTGACCAGGGCGAAATTCCTGCGACACACGATTGCGGAGATGTGTCTTTTTACTGTGTTTCCGCGACACGAGCGTTTGGCGGATCGCCTTTATGAGGTTACTAGGATGTGCTGATCGACACTAGAGGATTGAGCCAATGATAGAGGCCAGCCAGATTTTGATGACCGTTGGTGTATTATTTATTCATGATGGTCGAGGCACTGTTCAGCATGCGGACGAATGAGCCAGTGATTTTGGCGAATGAAAAGATATCGCCCCAGATTTTTGAAGCTAACGCCGCACGAGTTATACTTCGAGATATGATAGGAGATTGCTAGTCACCAGAGATGAAAGACTAGGACATATGGTTCATTGCCTACCCCCGATGCGAGGTCATCAGATTGATTGATTCCAGCTAGGGACAACTTCACACTGATACGTTGAGAGTCGATAGAGGCGATCGAATGTCAGGAACCTATTTTCCAAGTTTAAAGTATTCGGAAAGACATGCAAGCAATTATATGGACCCTCTAGAAGAATGAAACCCTAACTCGATATAATGACCGTGTGAAAGCCTTTGAACCTTAGGGTTTACGGCGGTTCCGCGGTGCCATTAGTGAGGCTTGGGTTTGCCCTTCTACGGCTGGTTCACCAATGCTGTGGTATGTACTCGATACTATTAAACTGCACCCAAGATGTTGAGCTCTTGGGGGATTATGAGGTTTTGACGAGTCGATCGATGGTTCGACTTCATTCGGATGCTAGGTGGTGAGATGCATTCTTGGGAGACTCTAGATACGAGGATAGCCGTTGGAGCTCAGTCCATACAGCCACGAAGAGACGAGTCCGAAACAGTCGACGTTAGAGAAAAGTGGAGTAAGAGGTTCGTACGAGATCTTGATGAGACGACGTTCCATTCAGCCGACATCAGAGATGCGGTGCGCATGCCGAGGCATTGTACTTGAATTTACCTTCCAGAAGGAGTCGCGATGAGTATGCAGTCGTTCCAGAGCAAGATGCAGATATAGTAAAGGACGATGACTTCCGGACAGTTCGGCAGAGACATGATTTGGGAGAGACCTCGACAGGACCTTTCTGGAATAAATTACGAGAAGACTTGGACCCAGGAGTGGTCATGTTAGGCACGCCGGCAGGGCAGAGTTCAGGATCGTCGACGAGACATGCTATGAGTGACCACGACAGTTGGCCAGAGATTCTTGGAGGATGTGCTTGAGCGGGGACTATTCCGCCATACTTGATTTTGGGTATTTTGGGCGATCTATTCGCATGATTGATTTTGATGATTGAGTTTCATGATATTTGTTTTCATGGACCATGGTTGCACCTACTGAGTATTTACGATTTTGCACAGTTGTTGCACTTGACATCGTTTTCGTGCCTTGGTTTCTCATGTTTATGATTTTATGGGTTTCATACAGTTGAGTTGATTTTGTGCATATGTACGCACACGATTTGGTTCTTGCACTCGGTATTGTTCACATATGCTTGCAGTGTAGTGATTCACATTTTGTGCACTTAGATGCACTGGACTTCGATTTCGATTGTGATACTCGATATTGTTTTGTGCACCTGATTGGATTTTGCGCATGTTCGGCACTTGATATTGGATTTCATGATTTCATGCATGATGGATGCACCAGATTTGGATTTTTAGCGCATGTTGGGCGCCTGTTATGAGATGCGATTTGGTGCACACCAGATGCACTGAATCGGGATTTTTCGTGCATGTCAGATGCACCTGATTTTGCTGTCAGGCACACACGTTGCCTATGACTGATGTTGTGTGCACACCCGTTGCACCTAGATGTTGTTTCTGTGCACATGTATGGCACATTTATAGATTTTGATTTCCGTGCGCACCTGACGCACGTAGTATTCATATATATTTGTGATTGATTTCTTATGGAGCAGTACGTTTTTATGATATTCGCTATGTGTTCTCGTACTGAGCAGGACTAGTCAGAGGACAGTACCTGAATATATTTTACATGCATTGATAGTTATCGAAGGGATTTCCAAAAAGCGAGCTATAGTCTCAGTATTTACCTACGTGTCCGAGATGACACGAAACATTTTATAAAGGAAACCCTTCTGAAATTGCTTCCAAAACGGCGGGACGTGCATATTAAACAAAGGATATATGTATATATATATATATATATATATATGTAGTTATTTTTTTACAATAAACGTCCGCCACTATGCAGTGCTGCGAGCATCGCACAACGATTTGAAGAAGATTTGGCATGCATTGCTTCCAGATGTTTTAATGATGTATATCATATTGATTTTCATTTTGGATTTGGACATTGTGTCTTCACCATAACTCCGATGATTGCGGGATGCTGGATGGAGTTTTGATTTGAGTTATAGGCTTATTTTTTATGCGCATGCGCCGCGCTACGATTTGTTTTATGTATTTATGATTTCGGAGCCCCGACGACCTGATGGTTTTGCTTAGATGTTTTAGTATTTGGGGGGAGTTTTAATTTAAATTCGGGGACCGAATTTCTTTAAGGGGGGAAGATTGTAACGTTTTGAAAATCGTTTCGGTGAAATTTCGAAAAAAACGGTAAAATAAGGGGGTTTTCTGTAAAAAGTCAAAATACAAATATCTTATTATAAAAATTAAATATACATATTCTAGCTATGTAATTGCTAGTATTTGGTGTTTATTGAGCCACTTGTAAAATTTGTAGTTTACGGAAAAATATTTCCGAAATTAATTATTTATAGCCGTCACTAATACATTTAATTAGGGATAATTACAAATTGGAATGGGTTAATACAACTTTAGTGCACCATGACACATATAAACACATATTGTAGCATGTTCTTTCAAAGAAATTTTTTTGGTGGGTTCTAGTTTTATTCGTATAGAAAAGTTAAAAGAAAAGGAATAAAATAGAAAAAAAATGGATGTAAGATGCAATAATGAGTTTTGAAAGGGGTTTTCTTGACTTGGGAAGTGACACAAAACCACACACACAGCTCCCCCCAAATCTGGCCGAAGGCATGGCTGCCCCACTCCCCAAAACAAAAAAAAATTCCCACTTCTAAAAGAAAAGAAAACAAAGAAGAGAATAATGGAAAAAGAAAGGTTAATAAATGAGGTATGGTTTTTATTTGACTTTGGTGATTTCATCACAACACATACACATCACTCTCTCTCCCCTTACCACTTTAGCCGAGCCCCAATTCAGCAGCCTCTTTTTTTTTTGTTCATCTTCATTTCATTGCTAAATCATCAAAAATCTCACAAAAATGCATCAAAAATCCCACAAACTCCAAATCCATTCCTTACCCATTATTCCTTGGCCATTCAAGCATGGATCTTGGAGCTTGGAAGCTAATTTGGGAGGCTAGTTTGCAAGTGGGATCTACAAATTTTAGGTACAAAATCTTAACCCTTTGGTTATGTGTTGATTAATTCCTCCAATTTAGGTTATTGTGATGTTTAAATAGGGCTTTAAATTCAAGTTTAAAATCTTAAGTGAAAGGGTTTTGAATGCAATTAGGGTTCTTATCATGTAATCATGGTTGCAAAATGTAGATTATCATCTTAAGGAAATGAAAACCTAATCTAGTTGCTAATACGTAAATTGTTAGATGTAAAATGTCCAAATTTAGCCTTTTTAGCAAACTAGATTTTTAGAAATTATTAAAAATGTGAAATTTAAAATCTAGTTAGGGTTTTTATAAATTGGTTATGGTTTGAAAGTGTAGTATAATATCTTAGAGTATGCAAAATGAAATCTAGTTGTCAATTTTCTAATTGTTACATTTAAATAGTTCTAATTAAGCTATTTGTAAACTAGGTTTTTGGGTTAAATGAAAATTGATGAGATAAAAATTTAATTATGGTTTGTGTGACTTAGTTAAAATATTATGTGGGTAATGTAACCATTATATTGGTTAAAATATCATGTTTTGAAGTAAAACGGTTAATTTTGCTTGCTAGATTTTCGGAAAAATAGCTTTTAAAGCGAGTTTGAGGTTTTTGTGAGTTTTTAAGCTATTTTATATTATAATTAGTGCTTGTAATTGTACAAATGAGTGTGTTTGGGTTTTTCTCGATGGTTTGGCGTTTGTACGCCGACTTCGAGGGTTTTTGGGTTGATTTGTGAAAGCAACCATAGGTTTTGACCTATGTGGGATTCACGTGTCGTTTTGGGTCATGAGTCGGATTTTAATACGACACGGTGCGTTATGATATGTAGGTACCCCATGTGGACTTCGAGACGACAAGCAAGCGCGTGGCGACGTCGGCACCGGCTAGCGAGGACCAGGTGAGTAGATTTATATCTACGGGGAGAAGTCGGGTGGATGGCGTATAGCACCCCCGCAGTCCGTGGTGGTGTATACGGATGCGTATACACACCAACAATTATTATATGTTATTTGGGATTAATAATGATGTTAGGATGGATATTGGTGTGTTGGATTATTTTAGTGTTGCGAACCCTAGGGTAGTGTTGCACTACGCATACACACATACGTACTTGCATACATTCCTATTTATATGTGCTCATGGGATTCTTTATAGTTATGTGTTCACATGGGTATGGGACTATGTGTTCACATACGGATTTGAGGATGATACTTGGGAATGAGCTGAGTCGATGAGAATTGTTTTGTGGTTGTGATATCGGTGATATGGCAGGATTCGTACTTGAGGTACGTCCTGGTGTTATAGCGGATCTTGGGGCGGCGATACGGGTGAATAGTGTTATAAATAAAATGGTCGACATGTGATCGTGATATGAGGCATGATATGCTAGGATTTTGATATTAGGCCGTATCGGGCGATGTATACCCCTTGATGATGATATGTGCTGACAATATCGGTTTGTACGAGATTGTCGATCAGTAGTCAGATCATGAGTATATTGAGGATATTAGTATTGTAGTAGACATAGTTCAGTACCCTAGACTATGATCTTGGATAAAGAGGATACCAGAGGAATAGTGTGAGGAATATGATATTGACCCGTACCCAGATTTGGGGATGCCGTACGACGGATTTACGTACGAGCTATATCTTGATGATTGATCCGCACTCTTGCCTTGGGATGTCTAATTATAGATATGGTATCGGATATGATATTATTGAGGCGAGATCACCGACTAATATATATACAGGTATGTATATATATCGACTCAGATGTTAGGCGGGTTCCTTACCTGTAGTCTAGCTTGTAGCTTAGCCCTTTAGTTTAGTTAGTTGTTAGATTAGATTCGGTTCCTACCTATTTCAAAGCTTACGAATCGTGCGTATTTTAAAAGACAGGTCAAGGGATTCTACGGATATTTCAAAAACGTATCTTTTCTTAAAAACACCGTAGCCCCTATTTTCAAAACCCCACGATTCGTGTTATTTCAAAAGGCACCATTGTAGGACTTATATTAGGTTAATGCAGATTAGTTATCATTGCGTCTGGTATTCAGCTCCCGCTCATTATTGTTGTTCTCTCCGCATCACATGCTTATATTATGCTTCATATTCTACTGTTGATATCTTATGGTTAGGACACCAGCACCATTACCGATGATGCGTATGTACCACGTACACTTACTTGCCGGCTCACACACATCTTCATCGGTAATTGCCATGTCACGTACACCTTAGAAAATATTATTGCTTGACATAGCCTGTTAGCTAATAGTTTAGACATGATATTAGTGTACTTGCCTTATATCTTAGTTTAGACATTGTAGTTATTACCTGCTACTTCATGCATACTGTTATTCGTTGTTATGCCGCATTCATGGATTCTCATGCATATATTCACTTTTTACGTGCTATTGAGGTTTTGGATTCGGATTTTCATGAGATTTTCTGGATTTGGGGAAAACCGCAAAAACATATACAAACTTCTTCTTTCTCTTTTTAAATGAAAAGCGCGGTTTTTCCCATGATGTATGAGTCGTCCACCATGAGTTTGCTGATGGATTTCGAGACCCGATTCGAGGAGTTGGATGAACCGTTTCGGGTACATGGTGGACCCGGTAAGGTACCCCGGGGCAAGAAGCTCGTGGTGATGACGATGAGCCTGGCAGGGGGAGACTACCTACCGGTGATTTTACCCGACGCGTCGGATATCCGGAGGATACCGTCGTGGTCTTGAGATGGATGGTAGGGGCCGGTCTGGACTGATGGCGCCCTAGAGATTGAGATTGAGACATTGAGATTTCGAGATATTGAGGTACTGAGATTTGATGATACAGGCCTGTCCGGATAGCCGGAGCCTGAGGCTTTGAGACATTGAGATTTATGTTTTGTGTCGATGTTAGACACTGTTTATACTGATTTCGTTTATGATACCTCATTTTAAAAATACAAAGGAAATCTCACTAATTTATGAATACAGTTCTTCATTTGCATGTATTCTGTTTTCATGCACTCATACCTCATTCATATGATATATTGCTACCTGAGGCACTGATACGGGCACATGAGATCACACTCGGGTTAGATATTACCCTAGCCATTGTTATAGGCTGCATGTTATTCATATATTTGAGGATATATTATGATCATTGATCTTGGTTGCGTTATTTATGCGATTTCTGTGCGTAGATATTTTTCTACTCATGAGTTGGCAACTCACCCCCGTTGTGCCCCAGTTTCTTGCAGGTTTTGCCGTACAGGTTTCTTTACGGTTTTGCGGGTACAGTTTCGTCCGGGTGACTTGCTAGTAGGTGGGTTTATTTGTATCGTACCCATCATTACATCTTGTATATTATTATTTTGTTGTATCTAGAAGTTCCATCAACCAAACATGTTTTTATCTCAGATAGAGACCAGTGATGTTTATTCTTTCGACCTTAGAGTCGCGCGTTGTATTTCTATGGATTTCTTGCTGTTTTGAGTTTCCTTTTGAGTTTTGATCCTCGCCCTTGGCGTTGTATATTATATTGCTTGTGTGGTTGTGACCGTCGATTGACGAAGAGCTAGCTCCCGCTTGGGGATGCCTTTTTATTGATTTCGTATACTATTCATGTTGTATCCCGTTTGGGAGCCAGTATTTACGAAGGAGACTCTGCCGAAATTTTCAGGAAATACTTGATGTTTTTAAAACCGCATAACTCGGCTTATGCTATTAAACTACTTGATTTTAAATTGGTTTTCCTTCACTCAACTATTTTTCTTGGTTTGGATTTCTGGGTTTTCGGCTTACTTAGATTATGTACGCCTAGAGACGTTTCGTAGTTTAAGTGCCGGTCATGTTCCGTACTTTCGGGGCGTGATAGCTTATCTGCTTAAGCATATGATGTGATTAGATTAGGGTAGTCGTGCGACTTTGTTGGCCTTCGTCAAGGGTCGTGCGGGTGGGTTTAATTCAATCAAGAAATGTACGGGTTGAACTTGACTAGCGGCCTATGGTTTGTTGGCCTTCGTCAAGGTCATAGGAAGCTAGGGGCAAAATATTATTAGGAATTTCAAGTGTTGAAATTTGCAATGAGATTGCATACCTTCTATGAGATATTTGGATCCCGATACCCACTGCGAGTAAGAGTTACTTCTGGGAGAGTTTTACACATTACAATTAGCCGATCAAGTAGGTATCTAGAAAGATGTCAACGGGGTTACGCCCCTGGGAAAACAAGGTTTATTTTAATTAGGTTCGTGTGATAGCACAGGGAACCTCCCTCAAAGTACCGGCACTGGCCTGGCTGAAAGATTGGCGAACTTGTAGGGTGTAATCCCGGCTAGCCTTTCCTTTTAGGGTTTGAAGGAACATTTGACTAAAACAGTGGGAGCCGTCCTGATTAGATATATTAATAACCAATCTAATCTTACAAGAGCACACGCAGAGTGTTTTCTTCTCTCTCTCTCCAGGTAGCGACCATGTCACGCCTTAATCAAGATAATAATACGGATGAATTGACCGAACCAGCTTGTTATACTGAGCTGGGGAACGTTGGTCCCGCTCCAACTTATAATTGTTATAAGACCGAGCAGGATATAGGGGATTACCAGAATTCCCGTGCCGCCCAAACGAAGAAAGTACATGATGATGCATCTTCTTCGGGTGTGTTCATTACCGAGAACCGTTTCTCGGTATCCTCTATGTCCTGGGTATGTGATACCGGATCAGGATCCTACATATGTAATCTGTTACATGAGCTACAGATAGGTAGAGAACTGAGAACGGGTGATAGGTTTCAAGAGTTGGAAACGGTGCAATTGTTGCAAGCCAAGCAGTTGGCAATTATCACCATGTATTACAAAATACATTGATTCTGAACGAATGTTATTAGATACCGAACCTGATATACAACATCATATCAGTCTCTTTATTTAGTAAAGAATGATATAATTTTGTATTGTTGGATAATGTTTTGAACATTTCCTATATCAAAAGTTGATCGGTTCAGGCACGTTATCTAAAAGCATATACGTTCTAAATCAAACTACAGTTCTTAACGTATAAAACACACACAAGAGGAAGAGTTCAGAAATGAATGAATCCTTCTTGAGACGTTGTAGACTAGGTCATATCAATGTGACCCGACTAGCTAAGTTACATTAATATGCATATTTAAATCAGTTTGAATTTACATCTTATGAAACTTGCCAGTCATGTCACAAAGATAAGATGACCATAGCTCCGTTTTTTGGAAATAGAGAAAGAGTTAGTGAACTCTTGGGATTGATACATGATGATGTATGTAGGTCTCCAGTCTACACATGCCAGGACCGGTTCTTTGTACTTCATTATATTCATTGATCATCACTCAAGATTCGCACATGTGTTCTTGTTGAAACACAAGTCTGAACCTTTTGAGATATTCAAAGAATATAAGTTAGAAGTAGAGAACCAAAACGGGTATAAGTATTATGTCCTATAATGAGATCAGGGAGGAGAATACTCTGGACTATTCTAAAAGAGAATGAGATTCTCTCTCAGCATTACTCCTCCGTATACACCACAGCATGTCGGTGTATCGGGGCGGAGCAAATCGCACCCTATGTGATATGGTGTGCTCTATGATGAGTACTACTGAGTAGCCTATTTCCTTTTGGGAGTTATGCACTTGAGAAGCTGCATACCTATTGAATAGGGTTCTAACCAAATCAGATGCCTACCACTCCATATTTGATATGGTATGGGAAGAGCCCATCTCTTAAGGATGTTAAGATTTGGGTTGTCCGGCCTATGTCTAAAATCAAAATCCGGACAAGTTCGAGGCAAGGTCAGTTATGTGGAAGTTTGTTGGATATCCCAAGCATTCACAAGGGAATATCTTCTACCATACTGAGGAGCAAAATGTGTTTTGTTTCTCAGCATGCCACCTTTTAGAAAGGGAATTTCTTGTGAAGAAATTAGTGGTCATGAGGTAGAACTGGAAGGAGTTCCAGCTATACAAACTACAGCTGATGATTTGGTAGAACCGAAGGATTCAATAGTTCCCGACGAACCTCAGCCTCTCCGCCGATCTGGTAGGGTTCTTCATCCACTTGAAAGATACTGCGGTATTCTCGGTGACAGTGGGAGCGAGGATTTCATCATAAGATGATGACCCAACTAGTTTCGAGCAGGCCATCAAGAGTGGAGACTCTGTAAGAATGGCTGGATGCTAAGTGATCTGAGATGGAATCTATATACACCAACAAAGTATGGACTTTGGTTGCTATATCTGAAGGGTTAAATCCCCATCAGGAGCAAGTATATCTTGAGAAGATTACTTGGTGTATATGAAAAAGTTGAGACTTTCAAAGCTATGCTTAAGTCCATCCAGATCCTACTTGCCATTGCTACATACCATGACTACGATATCTGGCGGTTGGGTGTCATGACTGCTTTTCTAAATAGTGATTTAGAAGAGAGCGTCTATAAGTACACAGCCAGAAGGCTCCGTAAAAAGTGGGAGCAGTGGAAACGTGTGCAAGTTGCTTTACAGGTTAAAGAAGGCATCACGGAGTTGGAACATCTGTTTTGATGTGGTAGTCAAAGAGTTTGACTTCATCAAAATCGTAGATGAACCTTGTATATACAAAAAGATAGTAGGGAGTATGGTGGTCATCCACGTATTGTACGTAGATGACATACTCTTGATAAGGAAGGTGTTCCCTATGCTACACTCGGTCAATCTCCTCTTATCACAATGATTCTCCATATAGGATCAAGGTGATACCTCCTAAATCCTGGTTTTTGGATCTATGTGATAGATCTAAGTGGATGTTAGGATTCTCACTAGGTGTAGTGAGATTGTATTAATCGATCCTGGGGAGAATCACTGGATAGCTTCCAGGGTGATAAGGTCGACTGAATGTCAGTCACAGGCATTGTCTTTACCCTCAGTAGAGGGACGGTATGTTGGAAGAGTTCCAAGCTAAATACCGTGGAAAACTAGATGATAAAGGCTGGATACATCACTACCAAGGATGCTACCATAGAAATAGTTTGGATGTACACTAGTTCATGAGATGAACTTCGTTCATACCATTGTGTGACAATGGAGTTGTGGTTTAGGCCAAGGAACACTCGTCCCATCAAAGATCAAGACATATTCTGAGGCAAGTATCACCTGATCAAGGAGATGGTTGATCTCCAGGGGATCGAGGTTAGGAGAGCAGACACGGAGGTTAACACGGCGGATCCACTCACCAAGACCAGCTTCCCCAAATATTATTTGAGAGATTTTAGGATGGTTGAGTATGAGATACTACAACCACTGCTATTTTGTTGGGTATTGAATACTATAACACATGGCCTTAGTGCAAGTGGGAGATTGTTAGTTATATGTATGCCCTAGAGGCCATTACTGTACATGTGATGTATATTGTAGTGGATGCTTGGACATATATAGGGAGGACCTTCTTGCTCGACATGATAGTATGCTATCTGGTTGCTCTTTATCTTAACATGTGGATTTTTATTTGTTTACTGTCTTTCTCTCACATGTTGATAAAGCCCTTAGGATATGTACTTGACTACTATGACTATGATGAAGATCATACTAGTGGGGCCAGTGTTGTAACACCTTAGGATATGATTAGTGGCTAATTATACTTTAAGATATGGTTTTTAATAAAAAAAATTACCAAATCGTTCTTTAAATATTTTATCAAAATTAATGAATATTTTATTAGAATTTATTTAGGCTTGCACACACATGTGCATGTAAACTAGAGTTAACTTAGGGTTAGACCATGATTAGCAACCATGGTGGACTAAACATTTTGCTAAGCTAATTTAAAATTTTAATTAAGTGTTTTAGGTTTGTTTCTTTTTTAAAATGGAAATGATTAGAATTGTGGTTGACTTGGAGAGAGAGAGAAAGAGAATGGGCATCATGGCTTGAGCCATGCTCATATTTAATGAAGAGAGAGAGAAGGGGGCTTGACTATCTATTCTCTCATTTCTTTTTGTTAACTCTTTCTCACTTCTCTCACTCTCACTCATACACACACACACTCACAACAAGCAGCAGCAACAGAAGAAGAAGCAGCAGCAGCAGCAGCAGCCACAGCAGCAGCACCATCAGCAACAGCAGCAGCACCAGCAGCATCAGCACAAACAGCAGTAGCTTCAGGCAACAGCAGCAGCAACATGCATCAGCAGCAGCTCCTTCTCTTCTTCTTCTTCTTCTCCTTCTCCTTGCACCTAGGGTCAAGTGAGGTATAATTCTTAGCCTAACTTCTTTGCTTACTAAACTTATGCGTTGTTAAGCTTAATTAGTGTTTAGTGTGGTCATTAGTGCTAGAAATGGTGATTTATGTGGAGTTTTGGCCAAGTGGTGATTTTGGTGGTTAGCCTAGCTTAACTAAGTGTTATTAGGCCCTTTAAACTGAGATTTAACCCCAGATTTCACTAAAATACCATAGGGTTTCATTTAGTGCAAAATTTAACGTTTTAAAGCGAAATTTAGCCTTTCTGTGATCTGCTGTAGACCCATGTACTTCAGACAAAATCTAAGTTAACTGGAGCATACTTGATAGATGTTGACCACACACCCAGAGAACGAGACCCCCTACCCACATTCTGGCCGTCGATTTATTCATTCTGGCCGCAAATTGCGGCCAGATGAGGGTATTTTTGTGTTGGGTTTGGGTGAGTAGGAGTCTGCTGTATATTTAAGGTCTCTAGTATATGCAACTTTTTGGGTTTTCACCCGAGTCAAAATCTGGAGCGATATATCGTTTTTCCTATACGTTTAGTTTGCGCGACACGTGTGATACGTGAGTGGGTTAGTGTTACTGCGTGTCGCGACTTGTCGGGGTAGATTCAGACTCGTATACACACGTTTCAGCGTATCGGACACACACGCGTTTAGTTCGCGATGCGAGTTTCTCGTTTGATTTCGATATCGCGTTTTTGAAATATTTTGCTTATGTGTATTCCTCGTATAAATTCTAGGTTCGCAGGCGGGTATGTCGAACGCCGCAAAGAAGGGGAAACAGGTGGTCGGCTACGCTTAGCACGAGGCCAAGTGAGTAGATTTAATATCTACGGGGAAATCGCCCGTATGGCGTTAAGCGTCAGGGCGTGATAGGATATTTTAGTCGTATATAATCATATATACTATTGTAGCATACCATCCTTGTTGCATATAGAATGGTAGTTATAGAACACTGCACTGTCACTAACGGTTCAAGCTGCACGAGCACTATTTGTATGTTACACCCACACCGTTAGTGATTTCCATGACACTCGCACTATAGGCTTGCTACGAAACATATATGATATCTTCATACTTGCGCACATGCACACTCTATATTCATACTAGTGCATACATTTATTGATATATCCCTACTTGCGCACATGCACACTGTATACTCATATTAGTGCATACATTCATTGATATATCCCTACTTGCGCACATGCACACTGTATACTCATATTAGTGCATACATTCATTGATATATCCCTACTTGCGCACATGCACACTGTATACTCATATTAGTGCATACATTCATTGATATATCCCTACTTGCGCACATGCACACTGTATACTCATATTAGTGCATACATTCATTGATATATCCCTACTTGCGCACATGCACACTGTATACTCATATTAGTGCATACATTCATTGATATATCCCTACTTGCGCACATACACACTGTATACTCATATTAGTGCATACATTTATTGATATATCCTTACTTGCGCACATGCACACTGTATACTCATATTAGTGCATACATTTATTGATATATCCCTACTTGCGTACATGCACACTGTATATTCATATTAGTGCATACATTCACTGATATATCTCTACTTGCGCACATACACACTGTGTATCCATATTAGTGCACATATACATTGGCACACTCATATTCGCGTATATATCCATTTGCACATCCATACCTATATACATACATATGTTACATACATGGATGATATTGACCTGATTTCTAGAATAATAGGGACCGCATGAGATATTTTCAAAACTGGATCTTCTTTTTTAAAAAGAGCGGTTTTCCCTTTTTATTCTTAGTGTCATACGACACATTGCATGGATTTACACATTGAGTTATGGATTCATGTGATTTCTGGATTTGAGAACTGTGGTATTATTTTAAGAAAATACGCACTATTTTAAAAACCCGGTTTCTCTTGTTATGATATTTCAGAGCGTCCACCATGCGTTTTCTCAGTTCTGAGACGTATGACACATGAAACCCGATTCGATGAGGAGGACGATCCATTTGCGGGTACATGGTGGACCCGGTATGGTACCCCAGGGCGAGATAGAGATTTCGTGTGGATGACGATGAGCCCGGCAGAGGGACTACTACCTACCGGTGATTGGTTGGACCTGGCGGTTATCCGGAGGATACTGACCAGAGTCGATAGATGGATACGGGATGACACGTACTGCCGGGGCCGAGGGCCGATTCCGTAGACGGAGCCCGTGGGCCGATCCGGACTGACGGAGCCCGATATATGAGGATTTGCGTGTCGATGCTGGACACGAGTATTTCATGTTGTTTTGGGTGTCAATATTGGGCACCCTACTTCTATAAGATTTACAGGATTGAGAGCCGGATAGAGTAACGGCGCCTGAGTTGTTACTGGGATTTGGGTGCATTGATGGACACCGGTTACTTTTCCACATTGACATTCCGTGTAAATGTATTTTATCCCATGCTCAGCATTCATTGTTATGTATCTCATCTTGTAGTGTAGTACCTGATAGAGTACTTAGGCATGACTATTGCATACCCTGCTCATCCTATATAGATGTTATTAGATTGCATTTGCTATGCATGACTATTGCATACCCTGCTCATCCTATATAGATGTTATTATATTGCATTTGCTATGCACGATTATTGCATACCCTGATCATCATGTAGAGATGTTATTAAATCGCACTTGTTGCATGATTATTGCATCCAGCTCATCATATAGATGTTATCTGTTGGCATAGGTTAGAGTATCGCAGCACGTGCATACTCGCGATTACCTTTACATGTTATCTACTATTCACGAGTTGGCAACTCACCCCCGTTGTGCCACAGTGTTTGCAGGTTGCCCCTCAGAGTACTCGCGGCAGGCTGCTTTCTTGCATCTTTTGATTCGGATACCACTGTAGTCGGCGTGTGAGCCCTTTTGTTGATAAATGGGTTTTGGCGGTATCCGTTTATTTTCTAGTTGTATACACTGTTGTATCTAGTACTCTCCATCTACTATTCATGTATTGACTTAGAGACCAGTTGTGAGGACGATGTATATTATTTCGTACTCTGGTGTCGAGCTCGTTGTGAGCCGACTTTATTTATGCAGTTTTATCTTTCATGATACTTGTTTTCACTTATATTGCTCATTTCTTCGCTACGGCGTCGTATATTATTATTGCGGTGGTTGTTTCCGCCGTTGGGCGTGATTGCTCCCATTTGGGATGCTTTATTCATATTATATGTCATCTTTATTTATATCTTGTCTTGTACCCGATTTCGGGGCTAGTTCTTACAAAGGAAATGCTGCCGAAATTTTTAAAAGAAAACAACTTAAACTTTAAAGAATTTTACTAAATTACTAAGGTTTTCTAAATGTTTTAACAAATGTTTCCATACAATGTTTTAACACTCATTGCTTTAATGGTTTTGATTTCTGGGTTTCGGCTTACTTAGTCGCGTTACGCCTGTAGACGTTACGTGGTTAAGTGCCGGTC
The DNA here is from genome assembly GCA_030015575.1 of Agapanthus africanus. Lineage (NCBI taxonomy): Eukaryota > Viridiplantae > Streptophyta > Magnoliopsida > Asparagales > Amaryllidaceae > Agapanthus > Agapanthus africanus. The sequence continues at coordinate 409,738,365 of JASDDO010000012.1, forward strand.
ACGGGCCGAAGTTTGGGTCGTGACAAAGTTGGTATCAGAGCGTAGGTTTTACCTTTCGGAGTGTAGGATGACCCTGGTACGATGGAGTAGGTAGCTGAAGCAGAGTGGCGTAGCGTGTGTATGTTCCGCGGCATACTCACGACACGGTACTCCGCCTAAGCGACCTTAGGACTTATTGATTGAAATCCCTTCATGGTTATATACATTCTTGTGATTCGATTTCCGTATCCTTATCGAATCCTACTTTTTTTCAGCCATTATGCCGCCAAAGACTACGAGGGCCCAGAGAGTGGCCGTGAGAGCCTAGATTCGAGTTGACTCGTCTGAGACGAGGACTGATCCGGGAAGTACACTCGTTGTGCCATAGCAAATTGTTCCTCTTACGACCGATCAGATCGCTATGCTAGGGGCCGGCATGCAGGAGATGCGCCAGATGATAGGGTCACTAGTTGAGACACTTCGAGCGCAGCGACCAGAGGTAGTTCCACCCGTTATGGGGACCGCGATGGTACCTACAGTACAGGCAGTTGCCCCTGCAGCCACAGAGGTCATCACAGTATCGCTATCAGAGTTCATGAGGCAGAAGCCTCCGGTCTTCACAGGCACCGATGCAGCAGAGGACCCATAGTCTTTTATTGATAGGATGGCCCGGATATGTCGTTCACTTAGATGCTCAGATGCGAGATGGGTAGAGTTCGCGAGTTTTCGCCTGGAAGGTCTTGCGCAGAAATGGTGTGAGTCGGTCGAAAAGGGAAGAGCAGCAGGTCTTCCTCCTATGACCTGGACCGAGTTTGTGACGGTATTTCTAGCCCGTTTCCTTCCCCAGAGTGTCAGGGATGCCCGAGCGCGCAGGTTCGAGTCTTTACGTCAGACGCCAGAGATGACAGTGGCAGAGTACGATGTACTGTTCACCGAGCTATCTGTTTATGCCCCATACCTAGTGGTTACTGAGGAGATGCGAGTCAAGAGATTTGTTCGAAGCTTACTTACCCCACTGTTCCTTGCGATCAGCGCACAGCATTGCGAGACTTATGCAGCAGCTGTAGACGCAGTCCTATTAATCGAGGAGCGCCTTGCAGAGACTTCAGTGGTTCCAGGGCCGAAGAGGGTTCGTACTGACACAGCAGTACGGAGACTTCCATTCGAACGCCGTGATAGACGTCGTACAGGTGGCAGAGACTCGGGGCGAGGTCAGATGTTTAGCTCTTATCCCCAGGAGGGTCAGCAGTCGTCGCGTGGATGCTTTGGGTGTGGTAGTCCCCGTCATCGCATCAGAGATTGTACCGAGATACGCCGGAGGGAGGCAGCAGTACTACATGTCACAGTTCCACCTTCACCACCCCAGAGGGCGTTACCTATTGTACCTACTGTTGCTCCGCGTCAGAACCATGCACAGAGAGGTCGTGGTCGCGGAGGGTTTGCACATAGAGGACGTGGTGGCCGAGGCAGAGGAAAACCAGCTGCCGGCAGAGTACAGCCAGTTTCTAGTAGGGGACCGCCAGTCGCAGGTGGAGGACAGGCACGGGTTTTCGTTTTGACGCATCAGGACGCGCAGGCGTCCAATGCAGTGGTCTCAGGTACCCTATCAGTATGTTCTGTTGACGCATACATGTTGTTTGATCCCGGATCCACTCACTCGTACGTTTCCACACACTTCGTGCCGAGTTTGGGTAAAGAGTCTGGTTTGCTTGATCAGCCGCTTGTTGTGACAACTCCTGTAGGCGAGTCGTTTGTTGCTAAACACGTGTTCCGATCCTGTGTTGTCCGTATTGACGAGAGAGAGTTGCCTGTCGACTTGATCCTTCTTGAGATGTTGGACTTCGACATTCTTTTGGGTATAGATTGGTTAGCCACGTGCTATGCGTCTGTGGACTGCCGTGAGAAGACAGTTAGGTTTTGTATTCCCGGCGAGTTGACTTTTGTTGTGCAGGGGGACAGTGGTGCCGCCCCTCACAGTTTGATTTCTTCTCTTCGCGCTGGACAGCTTTTGAGGAAGGGATGTCAGGGATTTCTAGCCTATGTTTGCGATCCTAGAGCTACAGATGTTCCGTTGGACCAGGTTCCGATTGTTTGTGAGTTCCCTGATGTCTTCCCTGACGAGCTTCCTGGGCTACCGCCTGAGCGCAATATTGTTTTCAGCAGTGACTTGATTCCCGGCACGGGGCCTATTTCTGTACCGCCTTATCGATGGCCCCGGCGGAGTTTAGAGAGTTGAAAGGTCAGTTGCAAGATTTTCTGGATAAGGGACTTATTCGACCCGGTGTGTCTCCTTGGGGTGCTCCAGTCCTGTTTGTCAAGAAGAAGGACGGCAGTTTGCGTTTGTGTATCGACTACCGCCAGCTGAACAGGGTTACCGTGCGGAACAGATATCCCTTGCAACGCATCGACGACTTGTTCGACCAGCTTCAGGGCACAGGGTATTTTTCGAGGATCGACTTACGATCAAGCTACCATCAGCTGCGGGTTCGACAGGAGGATATTCCAGGGACAGCTTTCCGCACGCGTTACGGCCATTATGAGTTTTTGGTGATGTCGTTCGGACTCACCAACGCCCCAGCAGCGTTTATGGACTTGATGAACCGTATTTTCAGGCTGTATCTTGATTTGTTCATCATCGTATTCATTGACGATATTTTGGTGTACTCCTAGAGCCGAGAGGAGCACGAGCAGCATCCGCGGATCACATTGCAGACTTTGAGGGAGCACCGGCTATTCGCAAAATTCTCCAATTACGCATTCTGGCTTGGCAGCGTAGACTTCTTGGGTCACGTGATTACACGAGATGGTATATGTGTGGACCCGAAGAAGATCGAGGCCGTTCAGCGTTGGCCCAGACCCGCATCAATTACTGAGATCCACAGCTTTTTAGGACTGGCCGGCTACTACAGGCGATTTGTATAAGACTTCTCCCGTATTGCCGCACCTTTGACCGGGTTGACCCGGAAGGGAGTTCCTTTCGATTGGACAGAGGAGTGCGAGCACAGCTTTCAGCAGTTGCGGACTCGTTTGACTACGGCGCCGGTGTTATCATTGCCTTCAGGATCGGGCGGATTTGTGGTCTATTGTGACGCTTCTCGAGTGGGGCTAGGGTGCGTATTGATGCAGCACGACAGGGTGATCGCGTATGCTTCACGGCAGTTGAACAAACATGAACAGAACTACCCCACTCACGATTTGGAGATGGCTGCAGTGGTCTTTGCACTCAAGATCTGGCGACATTACCTATACGGCGAGTCGTGCCAGATATTCACTCATCACTGTTGGGGTAAAAATTTACATCCCGGTTGACCAAGTCAAAATCAAAGTCAACCCCAAGCCAGGTGGGCCTAAGCCCAGGTCAAGCGGGCCCATGCCCAAGTCGAGCCCGCAGCCAGCCTCTCCATGCCAACAACAAAATCATGTAATAAATAATTTTTATGTAATTGTTTATGCATGAATGTAAACAAAATGGGCATAAAGCCAATATTTTGTAAGCCCATGGCTTATGTGCAAAAATGAAATGGCACATGAGCCATGGGATGGCTAAAATGCCATTTTTGTAAAGCCCAAGGGGCTATATGTAAATATGTAAGCCTATATAAGGCAACATGATGATGAAGCATACACATTTCATTCCCCCAAAAACTAGGGTTTCTTGTGCCTCCTGCTCCTTCTCCAAGGTTCTAAACCTTCTCATTTCTTTTGAATTAAATCAAGAGTTTTGCCCTTTCTTTTCCAAAACTAAGTAGTTTTCCACCACAAAACCCACAAAGGGGAACTCAGATCTCCCATCAGATCTCAAAAAAAGAGAGTGATTTTTAAAATCTCCTACTTCTTGATCTTCAAGATCCGGCCAAACAACAGGAGGAAGAAGAAGAACCCCCTTCATCAGCTTCAAAACATCCTAGGAGTTTTAACTCCATATATATATATATATATATATAATATATATATATATATAACAACAAATATTTCCTTTCTGAAGCATAGCTTCTGTTTCTTAGGCTAAAAGCCTCCTTTTCTCTCCAGCGCTCAAGCGAAGAGCGCCCGCGTGTCGACACGTGGAGCGCTCGCGCTCCAGCGCTCAGCGCTCGAGCGCAAAACGCCCACGTGCCGACATGTGGCGCGTTTGCACTACAGCGCCCTGCGCTCTGTTAGTTATGTATATGCCCTAGAGGCCATTGTTGTACATTTGATGTATATTATAATGGATGCTTGGTTATATATAGAGAAGACTTTCTTGCTCGTCATGATAGTATGCTATTTGGTTTCACTTTATCTTAACATGTTGACTTGTATTGGTTTACTGTTTTACTCTCACATGTTGATAAAGCCCTTAGGATCTGTACTCGACTACTGGGACTATGATGAGATCATACTAGTGGGGCCGCGGTAGTCGATGAGTATATCCTATAACTGTTCCTAGTCGAGGGTATATCGAGACAGGGCATCGATACTCCAGAGTAGACTAGCGTATACGCATCTTGACCCATATGATGGGCGATGGATGATCCCATATCCATCGGTGTTTGACATCAGAGATGGTGTACGGGTGCTCAGTGGAGACTGGGTACACTGGACGGACTCGCCGAGAACTCCCAGATGGTGATATACCACACGTCAGATGGCAGTTCTCCGGTGACACTGGTACAGGGTAGTCTGTAGACCCGAGATCGTCATAGAGTCTTGTGTGATTCCCACTGTGCTTTGATTTCCACCTTACCACGTCCAAGAGGGCGTGCAAAACGGTGGCTTTTGGGTACAGTCCCGAATCACATGGAGGCAATGAGCGATAGGAGGGGATTCGTCTCTCCCGGTATAGGGAGTTGATGTTGTGCTGTGTTCGATTGGCTATAACTGGAAGTCCCTGGCCAGGGCTGATATAGAGATTTACTGGTAAGTGTTACTAGTAGTTTCGCTCAATACCTGGGTGGCTGTTACGTTTAGCTGACCGCTTGCAGCTTGTGGGTGTTTGATATGATCATCACCTGCTACCGGCGTATTGACGATTCTTTAGAGTCCTACACAGAGGTTTCTTGGCTCAGGCGAAACGGAGTAGAGGCACATATGTGATATGTGCAGGACCGAGAATAATGCGATATGGGATACCGTATTATATTCTCGCGATATTTAGATATGAACCGGGACATCGGATCAAGTGTTGATTCGATGAATCGGTACATGATATATTAGTCGGTTATATTCGATATAGCCGGATCGTCGGATCAAGTGTTGATTTGATGATTTAATATATAATAATATATATGATATATTATTATATTAACTAATATTGGCTTGCTTTATTATTTCATTTTCTCATTGGATGATACATTGATATATATGCGATATATGTTAATTGTATTATTTTCTTTTGTTGCAAATATATAATATATATGTGATATATATTATTGTGACATGATATGATTAATTGTTAAACATGTTTAAGGATGATTAATTGAGGTTAGGGTTTGATTAGGGTTAGATGCTTCAAGTTCCTTCTAGAAGCATTTTTCTTTTGTCATTTGTAAAGATATTTTGGATGACACATTTTTAACTTAACCAAACCCTAACCCTAGTTGTTTCTCTACACATTCTCATCCATTCATCCTTGACCATGGTTTGCATATCAATCATATACTTTATTTTTCTATTCATGACAAAAGGATTAATTCATATTATCATTATCCATTATCTTCTTCTTCTTCCTTCTTGAAGAAGCTCTCTTGAAAATCCTTAAGTGATGAAATAAAAATGAGAAAATGATATTAAAAGAAAGCAAAATCACTACTCTCTCATCCTCATCTCATCTAGCCCATGGGATTAGGGCGTTCTTCTCTTTTGAGTGAGAAAGCTTGAGTCGAAGCAACTTCAAGGTAGATCATCGGAGATTTGGAATACGACAAGCTAGAATGGATCGTTCGAGTCGTGGAGCCTCTCATGAGTCCGGGAGATCGTGGATCGCGGCAAAGGGACTTCTACTCGGAGCTTGTGAAGTGAAGGAGCGGACTACAAAGGTTGTAATCCCTCACACTTAGATAAAAGTTATCATCTTGCGTATTAAACCCTAATAATCTAGCAAAGATCCCGGCTTTGGGTTGTTCGGTACGTCTAAAATTTAATCCGGGCATATTTGATGCCTTAAGAACCTTCACAAGAGTGCCTAGGAACCCTACAGTGGTATCAGAGCCTAGCTAGAGCATTAGGCGATGTGTTTACGAAGTTAAAACTCCGATCGAACCCGAAACGACGAAACTTGACCCCTCTCTGGAAATTTTTTAAATTTTGGGATTTTCCTGAATTAAAAATATGTAAAAATATCAGCAGGGTATTGTAAGAATTACCAAGAAGCCCAAGCCCCCAAATCGATCAAACGGCCGCAGAAGCGCGGCGCAAGCTTGCTTGCGCGGCGGTTCCGCGGCGGATTGGTCGATTGGCGACACGTGTCTTCTTGGTAATAACCGTAGGTACATGCTGACTATTCTGGGTATTTTTAATCTGTTCCAGGTGTTTAAAATTCTGGGGTTTGTTTTGTAATAGTAGACTCGATCGGAAATTTTAAATTCGTATTTCTTTCCGGATATTTAGAAACTGTTAAACTATTTGAACGGATATCATTAACTTACTGTTTCCCGGTACGGCAAACTTTCAAGTGTTGAAATTTATTCGGGTTTAAATCTTTCGGGAAAATTGTACAAGTTAAGCGGTGGACCCTCTAGAAGACAACAAACCTTAACTCGATTATGTGACCGTCTTGAACTGCCTTTTGAACCTTCGGGTTTGGGGCAGTACGGCGTGCCACATGTGAGGCGTTGGCTTGACCCTTCTACGGCTGGATCACCGGTACTGTGACATATTCTCGGATTATTTGAACCCCGCTCAAGTGTTGAGCAGTTTAGGAAATTTTGGGTGTTTGATAATCTGTTCGGAAAGTTTAATACTGTATATTTATCTGGAATGTGATACAATATGTGGAATTCGTAGAGTTAGGCGTGAAATGCGGAGTATGTGATATTTCGGATTTACGATGTCTAAAGTGATTGTGGATTCCAAATATTGTAGTTTTACACTTTCTTTTCTGTGACCGTAAGTGTAATGTGTGATATCGCCGGTTTCGTTGCTATATGTCAACGACAATTGGGATGCGCATATTTACTTACGTTGATGATATGAGATATTATGTGTTGCTGTGATATGTTATATTGGATCGTCGCGATCAGAATAGCCGGGGGTTTTATGTGAGATGAGGGTTTTTATTTTCATTCATGTAAGATTCATTTGTAATGTAATATTCTTTTATTTGGGGCACTTCCAGGTTGCGGTTGCTGTCACCAGTGTATATTATTTACTTTTCCGCATTAGGTAGACCCAAGGTGGGGAGCACAAGTAACCGGGTTCTAAGGTCCAGTGGGAGGCCATCTCGAGGAGTCGAGACCGGGTCTCCTAACCCTAGAATTGGCAGTGTTACTTGTCGCTCTCGTAGGGGTCTTGGGATGTGGGTTTGGCTATTCGTCGCGACCGTGGAATCCGTGTTTTGTACAGGCTCGTATTGAAAACACGGACGTCCTAGTATATCCAATATTTCATATATGTTCTTCTGCTGCAATGTTCTGTGATGAGATCATATTACTGCCTGAGACGAATGCTTATACTATATATATATGCTGATATATAAATATTACTACTTTCGTTTCTTCTGTGATGCTTAGGAAGCATAAGCTGATGGGATTTTTATTAATGAGATTAATAAAAGAAAAGAAACCTAAAGATGTTGTAGAATCAAAACTTTATAAAAGGGGTAGCTACAGTTTTGCTTTGCACAGTGATATATACGATATATCCTGCACCTTATTCGATGAGGAAAGGACCGAGATCCCTTCACCGGGAGTGACTCCTTTAGCAAAACTGGCAGATGCTACAAAACGCGGTTTGTCTTTTGATTGCTTTTAGTGTTTTGCTTTGCACAGCGGTATATGTGATATATCCTGCACCTTATTCGATGAGGAAAGGGCCGACGATCCCTTCACCGGGAGTGACCTCTTTAGCGAAACTAAGAAAAGCCTCAAAAACACTCCTTTTCAAAACTTCACTCGATTCTATGACGATATCAAGTTCATTACGCTCAGGGTTTTCTGAAAAACCTGCGTAGCCCTCCGTCATTTCAGATAGATACTATTTAGTATTCGTGCTATGTTTGTTGACTTAGTCAAGGCGTAGTGTACGGTAGCTAAGTAGTACTTATCTGCTAAAACATGAGATGTGATTGGATTAGGGTATTCGCACGGCCTTGTTGACTCAGTCAAGGGTCGTACGGGTGGGTTTAATTCAATCAAGAAATGTACGGTTTGAACTTGACTTGCGATTTATGGTTTATTGACTTAGTCAAGGTCATAGATCGCCAGGGGCAAAATATTATCGGGAATTTCAAGCGTTGAAATTTGCAATGAGATTGCATACCTCCTATGAGATAGTTGGATCCCGATACCCACTGCGAGTAAGAGTTACTCCTGGGAGACTTTTACACAGGACAATTAGCCGATCATGTAGGTGTCTAGAAAAGTGTTAACGAGGTTACGCCTCTGGGAAAAACGAGGTTTACTTTAATTAGGTCCGTGCGAAAGCACGGGGAACCTCCCTCAAAGTACCGACACTGATCTGGCTGAAAGATTGACGAAGTTGTAGGGTGTAATTAATCCCGGCTAATCTTACCTTTTAGGGTTTTAAGGTAGATTTGATAAAAACAGTGGGAGACATCCTGATTAGATAAGATAATAACCAATCTAATCTTGCAAGAGCATACGCTAAAGTGTTTTCTTCTCTCTCTCTCCAGGTAGCGACCATTTCATGCCATAATCAAGATAATAAAATGGATGTATTGACTGAACCTGATTATTGTACTGAGCAAGGGAACGTTAGACCCATTCTTTCTTATAAGAGTTATAAGACTGAACAGGAAACAGGAGAATATCTGGATTCTCACGCCGCCCAAAAGAACATGCATGTTGATGCATCTTCTTCAGGTGTGTTTGTTATTGAGAACTGTTTCTCAGTTCACCCTACGTCCTGGGTATTAGATACCGGATCAGGATCCCACATATGCAAACAGTTGCATGGGCTACGTAAAGGTAGAGAACTGGGAAAAAATGATCATTCCGTTCTAGTAGGGAACGGTGCAAATGTTGCAGCCAAAGCAGTTGGCGAATATCACCTTGTATTGCCGAGTCGTAATACACTGATTCTAAATGAGTGCTATTATATACCGAACATGATGTGCAACATTATATCAGTCTCTTTATTAAGTAAAGAAGGATATAATTTTGTAGTAAAGGATAATGTTATGAACATATTCCTAGATCAAAAGTTGATTGCATCAGGCTCGTTACATAATGGCATATTCATTCTAAATCAGAATACAGTCCTGAATATTCAAAACACACACAAGAGGAAAAGTTCAGCTGTGAACGAATCCTACTTGTGGCATTGTAGACTTGGTCATATCAATGCGACAAGACTGGCTAAGTTACATAGAGATGGTTATTTGAATTCGTTCGAATTATCATCTTATGATACTTGCCATTCATGTCTCAAAGGAAAAATGACCAAAGCTCCGTTTAGTGGACACGGAGAAAGAGTTACCGAACTCTTAGGACTGGTACATAGTGATGTATGCGGTCCCATGTCTACGCATGCCAGGAACGGTTCTTCCTACTTCATTACATTCACTGATGATCTCTCAAGATTCGGATATGTGTTCCTGATGAAACACAAGTCTGAAGCTTTTGAGAAATTCAGAGAATATAAGCACGAAGTAGAGAATCAAACGGGCAAAAGTATTAAGATTCTTCGATCTGATCGTGGAGGTGAATACTTAAGCAATGAGTTCCTAGATTATCTAAAAGAGAATGGGATTCTCTCTCAGCTCACTCCTCCTTATACACCACAGCACAACGGTGTATCGGAACGAAGGAATCGGACCCTATTAGATATGGTGCGATCTATGATGAGAGATGCTGAGTTACCTATTTCCTTTTGGGGATATGCGCTTGAGACAGCCATATACATATTGAATCTAGTTCCATCTAAATATGTACCTACCACACCATATGAGATATGGAGTGGGAAGAGACCATATTTTAAACGAGTTAAGATATGGGGTTGTCCGGCCTATGTCAAAAGACAAAATCCGGACAAACTCGAGGCACGATCAGTCCTTTGCAAATTTGTGGGATATCCAAAGAATTCTCAAGGATATTTTTTCTACCACGCTGAGGAACAAAAAGTGTTTGTTGCTCAACATGCCACCTTTTTGGAAAGGGAATTTCTAGCAGAAGAAATTAGTGGCAAAGAGGTAGAGCTTGAAGAGGTTCCAGAAACACAAATTACAACTGAAGATTTAGTGGAACCAGAGGATTCAGTAGTACCCGACGATCCCCAGCCTCTCCGCCGATCTAGTAGGGTTTCTCGTCCACCTGAGAGATACTACGGTTTTCTCATTGATGGTGGAAGCGAGGATTGCATCATGGATGATGATGAACCAACTAGTTTCGAGCAGGCCATCACGAGTGGTGACTCTGTGAAATGGCTGGATGCAATGCGATCTGAGATGGAATCCATGTACACCAATAAAGTATGGATTTTAGAAAATGCTCCTGAAGGGGTAAAACCCATTGGGAGCAAGTGGATTTTTAAAAAGAAATTTGGTGTAGATGGAAAAGTTGAGACTTTCAAAGCTAGACATGTAGCAAAAGGTTTTCGTCAAAGACCAGGTGTGGACTATGACGAAACCTTTTCTCCAGTGGCTATGCTTAAGTCCATCCCGATCTTACTTGCCATTGCTGCATACCATGACTACGAAATCTGGCAAATGGATGTTAAGACCGCCTTTCTAAACGGTGATTTAGAAGAGTGCGTGTACATGACTCAGCCAGAGGGCTTCGTAGATAGTGGGAGCAGCGGAAAGGTGTGCAAGCTGCTTAAATCCATTTATGGGTTAAAGTAAGCATCGCGGAGTTGGAACATCTGTTTTGATGTTGTAGTCAAAGAGTTTGACTTCATCAAAAATATAGATGAACCTTGTATCTATAAGAAGGTAGCAGAGGGTAAGGTTGTCTTCCTCGTATTGTACGTGGATGACATACTCTTGATAGGAAATGATATTCCTATGCTGCAATCAGTCAAGCTCTTCTTATCACAGAGATTCTCAATGAAAGATCTAGGTGATGCCTCCTGCATATTGGGAATCATGATCTATAGAGATAGATCTAAACGGATACTGGGATTGTCCCAATCCAGGTACATTGACACCATACTAAAGAGGTTTAGTATGGAAGAATCCAAGCGTGGGAACCAACCCACGATCTCTGGACTCACTCTCTCCAAAGAGATGTCTCCCAAGACTGATTTGGAGAGAGCTCGCATGCAAGGGATACCCTATGCTTCGGCAGTAGGCTCTATCATGTATGCGATGCTATGTACCAGACCCGATGTAGCATACTCACTAAGTGTAGTGAGTCGGTATCAAGCAGATCCTGGAGAGAGTCATTGGACAGCAGTGAAGAACATTCTCAAGTACTTACGAAGGACTAAGGAGATGTTCTTGGTGTATGGTAATGGAGAACTCCAGGTGGAGTCCTTTACCGATTCCAGCTTCCAAAGTGATAAGGACGACTCTAAGTCGCATTCGGGTTTTGTCTTTACCCTCAATGGAGGGGCGGTATGTTGGAAGAGTTCCAAACAGGATACCGTTGCAGACTCAACGATGGAGGCTGAATACATCGCTGCCAACGATGCTGCCAAAGAGGCTGTCTGGATCAAGAAGTTCATTAATGAACTTGGTGTGGTTCCATCCATTGAGCATCCAATACCTCTGTATTGCGATAACAATGGAGCTGTGGCTTTGGCCAAGGAACCCAGGTCCCATCAGAAGTCCAGACATATTCTGAGGCGGTATCACCTGATCAGGGAGATAGTTGAACGCCGGGAGATCGAGGTCAGGAGAGTAGATACGAAGGACAACACTGCGGATCCATTCACGAAGGCTATTCCCCAGATACAGTTTGAGAGATTATTCGGGATGCTAGGTATGAGATACTACAGCAGCTGGCCTTAGTGCAAGTGGGAGATTGTTAGTTATGTATACGCCCTAGAAGCCATTGTTGTACATTTGATGTATATTATAATGGATGCTTGGTTATATATAGAGAAGACTTTCTTGCTCGTCATGATAGTATGCTATTTGGTTTCACTTTATCTTAACATGTTGACTTGTATTGGTTTACTGTTTTAATCTCACATGTTGATAAAGCCCTTAGGATCTGTACTCGACTACTGGGACTATGATGAGATCATACTAGTGGGGCCGCGGTAGTCGACGAGTACATCCTATAACTGTTCCTAGTCGAGGGTATATCGAGACAGGGCATCGATACACCAGAGTAGACTAGCGTATACGCATCTTGACCCATATGATGGGCGATGGATGATCCCATATCCATCGGTGTTTGACATCAGAGATGGTGTACGGGTGCTCAGTGGAGACTGGGTACACTGGACGGACTCGCCGAGAACTCCCAGATGGTGATATACCATACGTCAGATGGCAGTTCTCCGGTGACACTGGTACAGGGTAGTCTGTAGACCCGAGATCGTCATAGAGTCTTGTGTGATTCCCACTGTGCTTTGATTTCCACCTTACCACATCCAAAAGGGCGTGCAAAACGGTGGCTTTTGGGTACAGTCCCGAATCACATGGAGGCAATGAGCGATAGGAGGGGATTCGTCTCTCCCGGTATAGGGAGTTGATGTTGTGCTGTGTTCGATTGGCTATAACTGGAAGTCCCTGGCCAGGGCTGATATAGAGATTTACTGGTAAGTGTTACTAGTAGTTTCTCGACCCGTTATGAGCCATACATCGACACGATTTATCGGTTACTGGGGTCTGACGTATACCACCCCTAGACTTGATATGCGACATATCAGACGAACAGACCGGACTGTACGGGAGTGTTACTGATCGGATTCACAGGAGAACGCACAGGCTAGCTTGTTGATCTTCTGATCGCTCAATACCTGGGTGGCTGTTACGTTTAGCTGACCGCTTGCAGCTTGTGGGTGTTTGATATGATCATCACCTGCTACCGGCGTATTGACGATTCTTTAGAGTCCTACACAGAGGTTTCTTGGCTCAGGCGAAACGGAGTAGAGGCACATATGTGATATATGCAGGACCGAGAATAATGCGATATGGGATACCGTATTATATTCTCACGATATTTAGATATAAACCGGGACATCGGATCAAGTGTTGATTCGATGAATCGGTACATGATATATTAGTCGGTTATATTCGATATAGCCGGATCGTCGGATCAAGTGTTGATTCGATGATTTAATATATAATAATATATATGATATATTATTATATTAACTAATATTGGCTTGCTTTATTATTTCATTTTCTCATTGGATGATACATTGATATATATGCGATATATGTTAATTGTATTATTTTCTTTTGTTGCAAATATATAATATATATGTGATATATATTATTGTGACATGATATGATTAATTGTTAAACATATTTAAGGATGATTAATTGAGGTTAGGGTTTGATTAGGGTTAGATGCTTCAAGTTCCTTCTAGAAGCATTTTTCTTTTGTCATTTGTAAAGATATTTTGGATGACACATTTTTAACTTAACCAAACCCTAACCCTAGTTGTTTCTCTACACATTCTCATCCATTCATCCTTGACCATGGTTTGCATATCAATCATATACTTTATTTTTCTATTCATGACAAAAGGATTAATTCATATTATCATTATCCATTATCTTCTTCTTCTTCCTTCTTGAAGAAGCTCTCTTGAAAATCCTTAAGTGATGAAATAAAAATGAGAAAATGATATTAAAAGAAAGCAAAATCACTACTCTCTCATCCTCATCTCATCTAGCCCATGGGATTAGGGTGTTCTTCTCTTTTGAGTAAGAAAGCTTGAGTTGAAGCAACTTCAAGGTAGATCATCGGAGATTTGGAATACGACAAGCTAGAATGGATCGTTCGAGTCGTGGAGCCTCTCATGAGTCCGGGAGATCGTGGATCGCGGCAAAGGGACTTCTACTCGGAGCTTGTGAAGTGAAGGAGCGGACTACAAAGGTTGTAATCCCTCACACTTAGATAAAAGTTATCATCTTGCGTATTAAACCCTAATAATCTAGCAAAGATCCCGGCTTTGGGTTGTTCGGCACGTCTAAAATTTAATCCGGGCATGTTTGATGCCTTAAGAACCTTCACAAGAGTTCCTAGGAACCCTACACGCTCAAGCGCAAAGCGCCCACGTGCCGACACGTGGCGCGCTTGCGCTCAAACGCAAACGCTCGAGCGCAAGTCGCCCTGGTGCCAACACATGGCGCGCTGGCGCTCAAGCGCAAGCGCAAGTCGCCCCCGTGCCGACACGTGGCGCGCTTGCTCTCAAGTGCAAGCGCTCAGGCGCAAGTCTCCCACGTATCAACATGTGGCGCGCTTGCGCTCAAGCGCAAGCGCTCAGGCGCAAGTCTCCCACGTATCGACATGTGGCGCGCTTGCGCTCAAGCGCAGAGCGCCCACGTGCCGACATATGGCACTCTAGTGCCTGAGCGCACAGCGCCCAAAGTGCTGCCCCCACGCATCCCTTGGATGCCTTTCCCCCCTCTTTTTATGTACATACATATGCATATACATATGTATACATATTCACACACACACGTGCTCCACGACACTGTCCCTGTTAGAAAAAAATTTCTAACGGGGCGCTGCCCCGCACCCCGCAAAGGGGCTGCTAGCCCCCTTGACCCCCAGCCCGCTATCCGGGTTGCCGGACCCCCGTAAAAACTCTGCGTGGCTCCCGATATATCCAAAACCCCCCTTCAAAACACAACACACGTACACTGCACATTGAGTTCGCATGGCCAGTTTAACCCGTTAATCGGAGGTTCCCTCGCCCCAAAGGCGAGGGGTAATTAACGGCAGCTTAGTCCGCGGCTGCCGGAGATTCGGATCCCTACAATCATTAAACCCCGGCCTACCCTAGGCAGGGGGAATCTGTAGTACGCATGACAAGCGCGCGCGTATTCCCATCTCAATAGGGTGACGAAAAACACCCTACAGATTCTGGCACGCCCGGTGGGACCAATCTCTCCTCCCATATTTCGGGTTAAGCATTCATGCGAACTCAATCATTATACATACCTGTATTTATACTAAAATAATGCTCTTTCATGCAGATTTTCAAGCAATCACCTTCCGACGATGTCTTCGATGATGAACTCAGCTCCCGTCCCCTTCACGATGAAGATAGACTCCAGGACGGTCCTTCCGGCCAGTCTCAGGCGACAATGGGAGGAGCCGCTGTTACCATTCGGCTCTATTATGTTCATGCCTGTTGGCGCCATCCCAACTCCTCAAGCCCCTGTGGCAAACAAACCGGTCTCGAAAGTCAGGAGACCAAATGTGGTGGTCGCGAGGGCGCCTCAGCCCAAGCGCAAGTCCGTTTCCAAACGACTTTCCATAGCCCCAGCTGGGGGCAAGGCCATCAATACCAACAAAGCTACAACGTGTCCCGAGCAAGCTCCAGCGGTGCCCTTGACCACTGCTCGATCGGGTGTCTTCTCTAAGCTCCCCTATGATCAACTCATAATGGCTTCCCGGATAGCAGACGCCCGCCAAGCCTTCAAAATCGAGAAGCTGAGGGAGAAAAGGCTCCGATATAGAGACAACAAAAGGGCTAGGGCTCCTGCCAGACTAAACCTCATGAGGTTCGAAGAACAGGGTTATCACGCCGAAGATGAGGAAATGGCTGGGTATGTGGTCCACACTGTCTACACGGTGGGCACGCGCAGCAAGAGCAAGGACGGGGCTACCACATCTCAAACCCAATCTGGCTTGAATGTGGTGGCCGCTTCCCAAGAGCAGCCGCCTCTGCTGGGTGATGAAAACCCTCTCGATGAGGATGATAGGCAGAAAGACCCTTCGATCCATGAGGAGTCGGGCTCGGAAAGCGAAGAAGAGCTGACTTTTCTCCCCAGGACCGTAGAGCAAGAACTGCTTCAAGAGCTCCGAAAGCAGCTCAGAAACAAAGACAACTAGATGGCCAAGCTCTACTCAAAAATCGACGACTTGACGAATGTCGTAATGCAACTCACAGCCCGGCTTGCCTCTCAGCCGCCCAATCGAGCGGAGGGCTCTGCTCGTGAACCGGGAAATGGTGTCCCAAAGCAGCCGATGCCTATTCCCTCAAATCCAAGGGTGGGCGGACCGCAAGAAAGTCAGTAGCATCCTATCTCGGCAAATGTCTTGGCTACCGATGACAGTAGCCCGCTAACTCAAGATCAAATCATGGATTTGGTTACTGACAAAGTCAAAACCTTGGTAGCCGAAGCCGAAGCGCAAAAAGATGTCAGCAGTAGTGGGAGACCATATCCTGCTCAGTATGATCTGGTAGAATTTCCTAGCGGCTATGTCATCCCCAAATTCGGAAGATTCGACGGGACGGGAAATGCGAATCATCACATCGCCCACTTCAAAGCCTCATGCGGGAACACTGGGGGAAACGATGCGCTTCTTCTCCACCAGTTCGTTAATAGCTTGACCGATGTTGCTTTCGACTGGTACGCAAGCATACCGGATGGCTCCGTTACTGCTTTCATCCAAATGGAATCTTTGTTTCGACAAAGGTTCATGAGCGTCAGTGATAAGATCACCATTGCCGAGCTCGTAAGGACCAAGCCCAAGAACAACGAAAGCAGCACGGATTTTATAACCCGATGGCGCAATCTCTCCGTCAAATGTGAACCGTCGATAGAGCAGGACCAATCTGTCAGTCTCCTTGTCGGAAATCTTAATAATTGGATGGCCCCATTTCTATGCACCGCGGGCCTTAAAACATTCCAAGAGCTGACCAAAAAGGTCCAAACGTTGGAACACTCAAAGCCCGAGTCTGCTCAGGACCTTCAGTTCACAAACAGACCGAAACCTTGGAGGGACGACAACCGAAAAGGCGGAAGTTCTAACAGCACCGATTCTCTAAATAAGCAGAGAACGGGCGGAGAAAAAACTGACCAGTCTCGAGAGCTAACTTTGGAGGAGAGAAGAAATAAGGTCTACTCATTCCGAAGGGACAAGGTCCAAAAATTTTTTAAAGATGCTCTGAAGAATGGCCTGCGGCTACCAGAACCAAAAAGGCTAAGTGAAGCGAACAGGACTGATCATCCTAACTTTTGCCCATACCACAGAGTGCTGGGGCACACTATTGAAGACTGTTGCATCTTCAAGGATTGGGTCGAGAAACAATATAAGGCGGGAGAAATATCATTGTCCCCTGGCGTGTTAACCAACGATCAAGCTGCGACCGCCAATTTCATACAAACGGAGACCGAAGTTCTTCGTGAAACTGATTCTCTCGGACATCTTCCTTTCTCTGAAAATAGTCGACCACCATGTCATAAAACTGGGAACAATCGACCACCACGTCATTAATCTGGGAACAGTCGACCTCTAAGTCGTTAAACTGGGAATGTAAAAAAATGTGTAAATAAAAAAAATGTGTAAATAAAAGAAAAATAAAGAAAAGCCGAAATGATGGGGCAACTCGCAATAAAAATCAGCGAGTAAAGATAAACATGAAAATAAAGCCGAAATGATGGGGCAACCGCGAATAAATAGCCGAAATGATAGGGCAATCGCGATTTTCGCGATAATAAAAGCTGAAATGATAGAGCAATCACGGTAAAACAAAAACAAAACAAAACAAAAAAAACAAACAAAACAAAGGCGAATGATGAGTCGCTCCTGGTACCATATTCCAGTGCAGCAATGCAGACGCCAACAAAATTCAAATTCCCAAAACTCTCTCGGCCCTACGGTTGGTCCCCAAGTTAACTACCGTATACAATCCACGGGCTCAAATAATTCTCAGAATACTCATGCCCCACCGCAACCACCAGTTACGCGGCTGGTCTCCACCTTTGGAATTATGCTCCATTGAGAAGACCCACTCATGTGTCCTCACGATACATGAGGAGAACAAACCTTTGTGGGATCCTTACGACTCACAAAGGAAAAACACACTTATGAGTCCTCACGACTCCTAAAGAGAAAATACACCTGCGAGATCCTTACGACTCGTAGGGAGAAAATACTTTTATGGGACCCTCACGGCCCATAAAATTGAAAAGTCTTAGGTGATAGGGATCTAAACTTGTCTCCTAAGCCATCGCTTTCCAAATCCCATACCCCAATGGCGAATGATGAGTTGCTCCTGGTACCATATTCCAGTGCAGCGATACAGACGCCGTCCAAAACTCAAATTCCTAATGGCGAATGATGAGTCGCTCCTGGTACTATATTCCAGTGCAGCGATGCAGACGCCAACCAAATTCCAAATCCCATACCCCAACGGCGAATGATGAGTCGCTCCTGGTACCATATTCCAGTGCAGCGATGCAGACGCCAACAAAATCCCGAAATGTTTCCGGCCCTACGGTCTGGATCATACATCCTACAAAACCATATACAATCCACGGGCGTAAACAATCCCAATCTCTCCCAAGTCTTACCGGTGAGACCACACACAAAGTCCCACAAAAAATAATAAAATAAAAAAAATAAATAAATAAAAAGGTATGTCCACAAGCAAAATGGGCATGGATGAAAACCCGAAAGGGCTCCGTGAGTAAAAACAGCAGGACTGCCGGCGAGTTTGTGAAAACCCGAAAGGGCGCAAACTCGTAAAAGAAAAAAAAGAGATGAAATGCACTCACAAGGTCCTCTCGACTTTGTGAGGAGAAAATTCCCGCGTGAGATCCTTACGACTCACAAAGGAGCAACACACTTAGGAGTCCCCACGACTCCTAAAGAGAAAATACACCTACGGGATCCTTACGACCCGTAGGGAGAAAATGCTTTGTGAGACCCTTACGTCTCACAAAATTGAAAAGTCTTAGATGTGGGGACCTAAAACCTGTCTCCTAAGCCATCGCTTCCTAACAAGCAAGCGCCAATGATGAGTTGCTCCTGGCATTATTCCAGTGCAGCAATGCAGATGCCAAACAAAAAAAACCAATCCCCAAATCCTCTCAAAGACAGATGATGATTCGCTCCGGGTAACAAATTCCAGTATAGCGATGCTGATGTCAACTCAAATCAAAAAAATCAAACCAACCAATTCCAACATCGACCTTTACGTCAAACAGCGACACTCTGCATCGGGGAAACGTCCAACACAGACACTCCGCATCAGGGAAACGTCCGACAACGACACTCCGTGCCGGGGAAACTTCAAGCAGACACTCCGTACCGGGGACACGTCAACCAGCGACACTCTGCATTGGGGAAATGTCCAACACAGACACTCCGCATCAGGGAAACGTCCGACAACGACACTCCGTGCCGGGAAACTTCAAGCAGACACTCCGTACCGGGGACACGTCAACCAGCGACACTCTGCATTGGGGAAACGTCCAACAGCGACACTCCATGCCGGGGAAACTTCAAGCAGACACTCCGTGCCGGGGACACGTCAACAAGCGACACTCTGCATCGGGGAAACGTCCAACACAGACACTCCGCATCGGGGAAACGTCAAGCAGACACTCCGTGCTGGGGACATGTCAACTAGCGACACTCTGCATTGGGGAAACGTCCAACACAGACACTCCGCATCAGGGAAACGTCTGACAACGACACTCCATGCCGGGGAAACTTCAAGCAGACACTCCGTGCCGGGGACACGTCAACTAGCGACACTCTGCATCGGGGAAACGTCCAACACAGACACTCCGCATCAGGGAAACGTCCAACAGCGACACTCCGTGACGGGGAAACGTCAAGCAGACACTCCGTGCTGGGGAAACGTCAACAAGCGACACTCTGCATCGGGGAAATGTCCAACACAGACACTCCGCATCGGGGAAACTTCAAGCAGACACTCCGTGCTGGGGACATGTCAACTAGCGACACTCTGCATCGGGGAAATGTCCAACACAGACACTCCGCATCAGGGAAACGTCCAACAGCGACACTCCGTGCCGGGGAAACATCAAGCAGACACTCTGTGTCGGGGACACGTCAACAAGCGACACTCTGCATCGGGGAAACGTCCAACACAGACACTCCGCATCAGGGAAACGCCCTGTTGGATATAGTGCCCTCTAAGTCAATTATTGGATCGCAGGTACGTGATTGCACTGATTGAGGGAGGACCTATACCGATAAACAGTCTTACTTGAAATGATAGTATGCTATCTGGTTTGTCTTTATCATCATGTAGATGTTGATAGAGCCCATAGGATTCTTGCTTGACTACCAGCAGTATGATGGCGATCATATATGTGGGAGCTGGAGTCTTTAAGCACATTCTTAAAAGTGTCCCTAGTCATGGGAGTTTCGAGACAGGGCATCGATACTCCAGAGTAGACTGGTGTATACAGTCGAGACCCCGACGAGGGGAAGTGGCCGGTCTCACAAGCCACTGGTGTCAGTTGGATCACCTAAGATGTATACAGGTGCTCATTGGGATATGAGTACACCAAACAGGACTCGCCGGGAACATGCTAGTTGGTATTATACATATCGTCAGATAGCAGTTCCCTGGTGACATATGTACAGGTTAGTTCATCGACCTGAGGTCATCATTTGTCTCGTGTGAGTTCCCACTGTGCTTTGATTTATATCCTACCATGGGTCAAAGAAGTCGTGCAAACAGGTATATTTTGAGTACAGTCCCGAGCCACATTGGAGGCAAGTGAGCGGATCGGCAGGGGATTCGTCTCTCCCGGTATTGGGGGTGAGATCGCACTGTGTTTAGGAGAGCCATTACACGAAATCCCTGGCCAGGGTAATCGAGATATACTGGTAGGTATACCAGTAATATCTCAGGGTGTTCTGGGCTGCTCTCTGACACGACTTATGCAGCTATTGGGGGTCTGACGTTTACCGACCCCCTAGGCCTAATATGCGATACTCATAGACGAACGTTCCGGACTGTACGGATATTGTCACTGTCAGGCTCAGTAGGGTTTATAGATGAGTTCGCTCGTCAGCTTTCCTTTTAATCAATACATAGGCAAACCGTTACGTACAGCTTATACCTCTGACGTGCTAGTGGTTATACCCAGTGCCAGTATATTGATGAGTCATTAGAGTTCCCCACAGACACTTTCCCAAGTTCGGGCGAAACGTTGTAGATGCCGTATGGTATTATGGCAGGGTTCGGAAAAAGCACGTGCGTTTTCGCACGTGTCATTTTTCGGGCAGATAATACTGGTAGGTTTCGGTTTAAGCTGGATCCCAGTATTATACTGTGTAGATATAATATCTTTGTCTCAATTGCATTTGTATTCGGTCGTAATAAAAATGCGGGTATGTTTATACCGATACGGGGGATATCCTGAAATTCGTTTTAGGATCACTTTTTGGAAGTTGCCAGTTTCCAGTTTTCTATCAGCCGTATTTGACATTCGGTTAAATGCGGATTTATCCTTTCGTCTTTTGGGTGAGTCATGGTTCTAGAAGATTCTAGAAATGGTGACTAGGATTAGTGACTCATCATTTGCATTAATTGTGAGGTGAGGTGTTAAGTGAGGTGGATTAAATCATTTAATGTGTTCATACCATTCATTCTTTCTTCATGATAAATATCCTTGATATTTTTCTTTGATCTTTTGCTTACACTCACCCTCCCCTCTCCTACACTCACCCTCCCTCTTCTATAAGTGGTCGGCCCCTTCTTGTGAGGATGGTATGGTTTTTTCATTTGCTTGAGAGAAAAAGATCATGATAGATTAGTGTATGGAAATTTCCTAGTTCAATTTCCATTCACCCGATTCCAAATGGCAACTTCATTAACCGTTCGTCCATAGCCTTGGACATAACGAGACAAAGTGTTCTACTCATTCTCTACTTCATCTTGGTCATTTCTTTTAGCAAACTTGACGATCGAGTTGCCTCGGTTCAGAGGCGGGAGCCCGTTTAAAGATCCGTCGACGTGGTGCCACCTGGACGACGAGACTGGAGTTTCAGAAGATCGAAGCCGCCGAAACAAAGCGTGGGATGATGATTAAAGACCGAAGGACTCGGATCGTTCGGTATAACAATTCTATCCTCTTTACAATATGTTAGTTTAGCTTTAATGGCAGATCCGGGTTAAAGTACGCGATAGCGCCAGTCGTAAAAGTTTTGTTCCGCATATTGGCGTCTGTTAGACGGCCGGGGCGCTGCCGCGGACTTACAGTGGTATCAGAGCTTCACCATTAAACTATACTAACTTGTGCTAACGCATTTAAAAGATCGATCGAACGGAATTTCTGAAACTACATTTTTCTGTACCCACAGTTTCTGTTGATTTTTAAACTGTTCTAAAATTCATTTTTCATATCACAGAAATATAAGCAGGCTTTTTTAAGCTGACTGTACAAATTTGGTCACGTGATCCCTTAGAACCACCGCGGATCCGCGGTCAAACCTAGGGTTTGACCGCGCATCCGCGGCGGTTTAGTGGGAACAGTGATCAAATTTTGTACAGAGGCTTCTATGCAGGGAATTGTGGTTTCTGGTATTGTTATTTTGGGCCCAGTTTTGGTTACTGTACAGCAGATGCTTATGGGGCCCACTTCGGGAAATTTTGTCGATCGAAATTTTAAACGTGTTAGTTTTCGGTACTTACTTTATATCTCCGACCGGGAATGTCATTTGATCGGTAAACCGCGTCTGATTGCTATAGTTCTTTCAGACGGGTTTGCGAACGTGACATTCGCGTTGATGTTCTGTGTTGTGCTGTAATGTTGCGGATTTGTCATGGTGGATAGCAGGGTGCAATGATAGTGCTGTTTGGATTTATTTATACTTTTGATATTGTGGGTCGAGCGTCCAACATGTGGACTGCCGTCACTGCCTGTTGTATAATATTCTTTTGGGGCACGACCGGGTTGAGGTCGATGTACCCGTTGTACATATTTTTATTTCTGTACTAGGTTTATCCCGCGAAGGAGTGCACGGATAGCCGGGTTCTGAAGGGCAACGGGTCCGTATCTCATGGCTTTGAGAGGCAAAGGGACCTCACTCTAGAATTGGCAGACTATTCGCCGCACTCGTAGGGGGTACAGGTTGACCCAAGGTGGGGTGCTTGATCTGTCGAAAATATTGTATATTTTTACCGGCAATTTCCTCATCATTTGCATTCATATAGAAGTGTTCGGCATTCATATTCTACATATTAGCAAATCAGGCGTTAAAAATCAGATTGCATGTGTTAGACTCTAAAACCGACATTTCTAAGGAAATTGACCGCATTTCATGGCATCGCATCATCTCTGTATTTGTGCAACACTTGTTTCGAGATTTGTGCAGGAAATTGCAGGAGCAAAGCCAAAAGAGCTGATCAAAAAATACGCCAACTCAATGATTTCAGATCTGGTAGCAATTCAGAAGGAATTATACAAATAAATATACCCTAAAAAGGCCCAACAATCATCCCAAGACTGTACCAGAAAGACCATACCCCAAGGCTCATAAAGCGCCGCGGATCCGCGGCGGGAGCTGGCTTGTGCCGCGGATCCGCCGCATTCTTGCCACGTCAGCAGTTTATTTTTAGAGTAGAATTCTTCTCCCAGGGCCCACATTCCTTTCTGATATGTCAAATTCCAGAATTCTCGCGAAGCTACTGCCAGATCAGCAAAGATCATTAAGCATGGCTAATCCTAATTAAGCTCCTAACTAATCTCTTCTAGAAACTCCCTCCTAACTAATCACATCTAGAAGCTTCTCCTCTAACTAACTTTTGGAGGGAAATTCAAATTTCCTCAACAAACTTTAGGAGGGAAACTTAGAATTTGAAATCCTAGATCTACGGTTTAGTTATCTATAAATAGGAACCTAGACCTAGGGTTAAAAGGTTGTTCATCAATAGATCTTAGGTAATCAATCATTAGTTAGTTCATTCTTTACCTCTACTCTCTTCATCTTCTTCCACAAGTCTAGTGACAAGGCTTGTGCGAAACTCTAACCCTAATTCCACTCCAAATTCAAGATCTTGAGTACCAAATCAAGCGAGAAGCCTTCAACCTTTTAGGAGCCGAGCCGATCTTCAATCGGGCAAGTGATCAAAGCCGATCCGCGACTCACGGAGACGAGCGAAGCCAAATCGACGATCGAGTTCTTCCTCTTGTAGTTCTTGAGTGAATGTAATGAAATTGTCGATATAAATAAAAGGTGAAATTCTTTAATCTTGCTTTCTCTTAATTCTTGCATCATGATTAGATCTCAATTTGTAATTGTTGTTCTTGTTGTGATGTGTGAGTAAAACTCCGCTCGTAAAGGAGTCGAGACGATTGTAGAATGATGATGTAATAAATCTTAATACGATTTTTAAGTCCTACGAGTTTTGTAAACCCTAGCAAGTTCAAGAATCGATGACCTAGTTTCGTAGCGAAGCTTTCTTGATTGTGATTGCTCAAAATTAGGGATCTACGATTGTTTCTTGAATTTACTAGAGGCTAGAATATGAATGATATCGATGAATGAACAAGGGATAAGATGAAACCCTAGTTTCACAAGAAATCTCTAATTCTCATCGATCATCATCGATCTAGTATCAATTCATCGAAGGATAAAAATACGACATCGTGAGCATCACATCTATAGATCCGATCGATTCCTACGAGCCTCATTTCGATTCTTGAGATTTGGTTTGGAAAAATCAACAAACTATCAATTCTTGATTCTATCTTTTTCTTGTTATTAGATCTAGATTTTCTCATTCTTGAACTTCAAAATATAAATCATGAATTGTTTTGTTTTCTTTTCTTTAAAGTTTCAACTCATCTAAATCGAAACACGAACGATTACACTTTCCCTGTGGACGATCCGCACTTACTAACACGCTACAATCGACACCGTTATTGATTGCGGTCAAATAATTTTTGGTTGTGATTTCTTTACTATTTCCATACTACACATCAAGAATTCTTTTCAATCAAATGGCGCCGTTGCCGGGGATAGTGCGCTAATAGTTCGTATTTTGAAATTTGAGTTGAACAATTTATTCCATCATAATTTTTAGATCTAAACTCGTACAAACCCTAATACGTGTGTTGTGATTTGTTGCGAGAAAATCTGGAATCATTGGAGCTGTGGAAAAAAATTTCAGATAGTTCCAGAGAGCTCAGAGAGTAGACAGGAGCTCTCTGTATAATTTTTGTGCACAGTACTGTTCATACTGTGGCGGAAGAGCGGCATTAGGCAGCTATTGCGGCGGAACCGCGGTGGTCTTGAGGCTTCACTGCACCAAAATTCCTCTGTAACTTTCTATCTTTCTTATCTTCTCCTCTGTCTGCTCCAATTGACAATTTGCTGCAGGTTTCTTTGCAAATAATCGCAGCGCCGCAAAAGCAAAATAAAATTTATGCGTGTTTTTGATTCTTTTGGTTGTTTGCATATTAATACGGAATTTAAGGGGCACGACCAAATCCAAATTAGGTGGGGATTTCATTACCCTTCCTAGGCCCCGAAAACCACAAAACTTGCATCCGCATTTACCCTCATTAATTAAAAAATATCTAGAGATGACTCTAAGGACCGTCGCGCTCAATTAGGACAAGAGAAGGCCGTGGGTAATTCATTGCTTATCCGCGTTTTCCTGTGGTGCCTAAGGCGAGTGTGTCTAAGGCTAGTGGTTTTTAATTAGGCCCACTACTTACGTAGTGGAGTACCTTCCCACTTACCTGACACTTATCCGGCCACAGAGGGACAAAGAGGCAGTGGAGGATTCTATCCTACGACTTGTCTTTTGGCAGTTAGGAGCGGTCTAGAGCCGGACCTAGGTGACCACTAAATTTTAGGGTTTTGTGTGTTGCATTTTTTTTGTTGCATCATTTTTTCAAAAATCCGTATCATTTTTCTAAACGAACACCAATCACATTCATCATTTCCCCTAATTATAAATTCACACTGCCACTTGTACTAACCCTTTTTAGTGCAAGATAGGCTGGACACGGGATTCTAGTGCCCGTTAGTCCGCGTTTCCCTCATCGACCCAAAAGTCGGTATTTCTACATTTACCCTTTCTTTTACCCACCACCACACCCACATCGATGGATCCACCTCCATCGAACTTCTTTTCCACTACTCTGCCGCCGTCCGTTGGTGCGCAGAATCCACCTCGCATCTCTCTCCAAGAGAGGTGCTATCCAACACGAGGTCCACTTTCCACTTGTCTTTCCATTCCACCAGCCAACGGGGAAAATTTTCAAATAAAACCCCAATACATCAACCTTCTACCAAAATTTCACGGTCTCGAGTCTGAAGACGCATACGTATTTATCACGAAATTTGAAAATGTATGCGCAATGATGGGTACTTCACAGCTTTCTATGGATGCTTTACGTCTTCGTCTTCTCCCATTCACTTTGTGCGATTTAGCCGAGAAGTGGCTATATAACACTACCGCACATTCCATTTCAAATTGGGAAGACTTCGTCAAAGCATTCCTTAAGAAATTCTACCCACACCACAAAACAGCTCGAGTCCGTAGCGAAATCTATCAATTCACCCAGCTTCCAAATGAAACATTTTCAAAATGTCTTGAACGTTTCAAGGATCTGTTAGTCCAATGTCCACATCACGGCATCCCGAGATGGGAACTGTGCCGAATCATTTATGAGGGCATTAATCCTAACACAAGACAGACCCTTGAATCCATGTGTCAAGGCAACTTCATGACTAAAGATGATGGGGAAGCCTGGAAATTTCTAGAAGATTTCGCTGAAAAATCTTTATAGTGGGAGGGTGTGAGTCAATCGTCTAGGGATGGCAATGATATTTCCATAGGAGTTAGAGCTGACATTGCAGCTATACACAAGAAACTCGAGACTATGGAAAATAAATTTTTAGCCGCCACCCTAAATCAAATGTCACTCTCCAAAACTGTATGTGGTTGCTGTTCTGATCCGTCTCACTTGACGAAAGAATGTCCGTTTCAAGGTCATGAGCATACCAATGCCGCATTTCAAAGACCTAGAAACGATCCATCTTCCTCCATATATGATCAGGGTTGGAGGAATCACCCAAATTTTGCTTGGAACCAATCACAATCTCAAAACACGGTTCCAAACACGAATCATTTCCAAAGGGTCCCTCCACCACAACAGCACCCACAACTTCAATTGAGTCAGCACCCCTTCCAAGCACAAAACTTTCAAAATCCGGCCAACACTTTTGCACCGTCTAGTCCTTTGCAATTGACCGGTACAGATAATACCTCTTCACTAGCACAAACCTTGGATACTTTCATGAAACAATCCATCCAAGGGACGGCAAGTTTGCAATCTTCCGTCGAAAATGTGATGAAGATCATTATCTCTCAAAATGAGAACATCAAATCAATGGAAGAACAAATTGCATAACTAAAAGCCGAAATGCGTGCAAGAGAGAAAGGGAAACTTCTAGCTCAACCTTTACCTAATTCTGGCTATTCACATCCTGTGGATGCAATCACGTTGAGATCTGGAAGAGTGCTTGACAATCACGTTGGGGAAGAGTTTGATGATACTGATAAATCAATCAATAACACCCCGGCTGAGACCTTTCCTCACACACACATTTCTAATTCTGACCCCAGTTCTTCTACCCCACCACCTTCTTCCGAGCCTATTCTTCGTTTCCCAAAAGGCTCGCCACTTCAGCCCACCTCTTTTACCCCTCCACGGACGATCCCCACTTCTGTTTTAGGATTGGGTCCACACACACTTTTTTCTCCTATGATGGACCCAGCGCTTATTGTTAAAGCACCTTATCCTAATCAGTTAAGGGCTAACACACCGAGTCCACATATGGAGAAGATTATGAACATTTTTAAGCAAGTAAACACCAACATCCCTCTCCTAGATGCCATCCAACAAGTTCCGTCCTATGCAAAAACTCTTAAGAACTTGTGCACTAGGAAGAGGAAGACTCAAGCGCCCAAGAAGATTTTCATGGAAAAAACAATAGACACGGCTTTCCCCCAACAATTACCGAGGAAACGTAAGGATCCTGGATATCCTACTATTTCCGTTTCTATTGGGGAAAAACACATCAACCGTGCTCTACTAGACCTTGGCGCTAGTGTTAACTTGCTTCCATACTCAGTCTATGAGCAACTAGGTATCGGAGAGTTGAAGCCAACCCATTGCACTCTTCAGATGGCTGACCGATCAATCACCAAACCTAGGGGTGAACTGGAGGATGTGTTAATAAAAATCGGAGAATTTATATTCCCGGTAGACTTTATTGTAATTGATACACAGCCTGTAGCGAACCCACGGAATCAAATTCCGGTGATTTTAGGTCGCCCCTTTTTGGCCACTTCCAATGCAATAATCAACTGTCGTAATGGTTCTATGACCCTATCCTTCGGGAATAGGTCAATAGAGCTGAACATTTACAAGTTAAGAAGTGTACCCTCCGAACCTACTGCTCAGGTCTGTTCTGTCGACTTAATGGATGTCGACAGCAGCGAATTTGACGATCCTCATGATACTGATCTTAACTCTTTTCTTACGTTGTTGTTTGACCCAACTTTGTATCATACACATACGGACTCTTCCACCGGGATATCCGGGTCAACAATTAACGCTGATTATGAACTGCTTTTAGAGTCTGAAGATCACCCTGCACTTTGTGATGACATTATTCATCGGGGTATAAATGGAACTTTTGAGGAGATCTTCACTGATGAACTCGCATTTTTGAATGACACGGGTGTTGAGATGAATCATCTCCCAATCAATGAAATTGAACCTCCACCCCTTCTTTTAACTTGTAAAAAGAATGCGAGTAATCCATCGCATACACTGCATCGTCTCTCCAAAATGAGACGCACGCACACTCTCTTCCACCACTTAACCTTTCCCCACTTCTTCTTCCACCAACCCGAGCACTGCATTGATAAAATTTTTGAATGGTTGGTGTTGACGTTCGGTCTTTGCAAAGCTTGACATCGACCACTGATTCTTGACCCCCTCACATGATTTTCAAAGATTAACATTGCATAACTCAAGTTTGGGGGGGCATTTTTTCTGGCTCTTGAAAAGAAAATTTTTACAAAATGATGAGCCAAACATAAGTTTGGGGGAGGGTCTTCACTTAAATATTCTGCCCCCACTAATAAATTCCTCCCAAGCTTACAGGTTTTTCGAGATTTAGCAGATGGCAACAGTGAGGACACTGTTGAAAACAAGTTTGGGGGAGGTTTGTGCTTATTTTCGCATCATTTGCATATCATTTGCATAAGCACAAAACATTATTTTGAAAACCTATAAAAATTTAAAAAATTTCAAAAAGATAAAAATATTTTTTGTACAAAAATAAGATAATAAAAGTTTAGATAGTGAATGTAAGTCGATGTACTTCACCCCAGTACTTGTGGGGAGGCGGAATTTTCAAAAACTTATCAAGTTTAAACAACGAACATCGACTAACCACTAGAATCGAAGCTAAACTCTAAATAACCGTATCCTATGAGTTTCTTTTCACAAGTGATTAGGGATTATACCTAATGAAACCGGTCCTTCTTCTTTAAGTCCTCCTTTGTTCTCCTCGACCTTCTCTAGGTAGTAGACGATCCACCCGAGAGCGAAACTCCAAGCTAAACCTCTAACTTGAGATAACTAATCAACTTTGATTGCTAATCAAAGATGAGAGAATGATATAGAGTGAAGGTTATGGATTGTTTAGTCTAACTAATCCTTTGATCTCAACACATGAGGATTAAGGATTAGGGTTTGAAGATGAGAGCTTGAGGAGAGAGAATGTGTGATAAGATAATGAGAGAAGAGAGAGAGTGTATCATAATATTATGAAGCATTCTTATTATCAAATAATCAATAAAGGAAATGAATAAGCATGCTTCACAAAATATCTTGTGATGATTCATTAACATGAGTCATTAAGCAATAAATGTGCATTAATGAAGTGAATGAATCACCACCATGACTCACTCTCTTATCCAAAAGAAACCTCCTTAGTCACATCTTCTAGAAGCTTCTCGAGTAATTACGAGAACGCCCCTCCGATCCGTAAAAATACGGAAAAAATTTAGACTGTAAAAATCCAATAACCGGATACCAGTAACTGGCTTAAACCAAAGCCGACTGGTAAAAACTGTCCGAAAGTCGTACGCGCGTAAACGCACGTATGCGTCCGAACCCTTTGTCGCAAAACCATGCAACCTCTATATCGTTTCGCCTGGAGTAGGAAACTCTCTGTGTGGGACTCTAGAGACTCGACTACTACGCTGGCAGTGGGTTTAACCACAGACCGCAAGCGGCACTAGCTGTACGTAACGGTCCCCAGGTAGTTGTCGATAAGAAGGCCGATGAGTAAACCCATCCGAACTCCTACTGAGTCTGATGTGACAATCTCCATACAGTCCGGTCCGTTCGTCCAAGACTATCGCATATCGGGCCTAGGGGGGCGGCAAGCGTCAGTCCCCTAATAGCGGTATAAGTCGTGTCGGAGTGAAGCCCATTACACCCTGAGAAACTGCTGGAACCTACCAGCAAATCTCGCTTGCCCTGGCCAGGGACTTTGCGTAATGGCTCTCTGACACAGCACGATATCTACTCCCAATACCGGGAGGGACGAATCCTGTCTAACCGCCACTGCCTCCAAGTGCTCGGGACTGCACCCAACTGCTACCTGTTTGCACGACTCCATAGAGCCGTGGTAGGGTAGCAATCTAAGAACAGTGGGACACACTCGAGGCGAAGTAGCAGTGTCAAGTCTGCGGACTACGCTGTACTCATGTCACCTGGGAACTGTTCACTGACGACTGGTATCAAACCAACCAACAGTTCCCTGTGAGTCCTGTCCGGTGTACTCGTAACCTAACGAGCACCTGTATACTATCTCCAGTACGACGTACTGACGGCTGTGGGACAGACCATCTCCCCAACTGGGATGAGAAGCGTACACACCAGTCTACTCCGGAGTATCGATGCTCTATCTCGATAATCCAACGACCGGGGACCTGAATAAGGATGTGCTTGCAGACTACCCAGCCCCCACTAGTGTGACTGCCATCACAACGCTGGTAGCCAAGCAAGATCCTAAGAGCTCTATCAATACGTATACTCACATATTAAGATAGAAAAACCAAGTAGCATACTACCATGTTTAGCAAGACTGTTATATACATGTGAATATCCCAAGCTTCCATTAAGTAATATACAAGCTAGTATGATACAGTAATGGCCTTCTAGGGCATAAACACTAACAATCTCCCACTTGCACTAGGGCCATGTACTGGCATATCGCAGACCAATGATCTCGAGTAGCCTCTCGAACTGAATCTGAGGAAGGGCCTTCGTGAATGGATCAGCAATGTTCTCTTCTGAAGCAACTCTCCGAACCTCGATCTCCTGACGATCAATGATCTCCCTGATCAGGTGATACCGCCTCAAGATGTGTCTGGACTTCTGATGGGACCTTGGTTCCTTCGCTAAAGCTATAGCTCCGTTGTTGTCGCAATACAGAGGTATTGGATCAACTATGGTAGGAACCACCTGAAGTTCTGTTAGGAACTTCTTCATCCAGACTGCTTCTTTTGCGGCATCGCAAGCAGCTATATACTCCGCTTCCATCGTCGAGTCAGCAACGGTGTCCTGCTTGGAGCTCTTCCAGCACACCGCCCCTCCATTGAGGGTAAAGACATAACCCGACATGGACTTGGAATCGTCCTTATCACTCTGGAAGCCGGAATCAGCAAAGGCCTCCAACCTGAGGTCTTTTCCGCCGTAAACCAAGAACATCTCCTTAGTCCTCCTCAGGTACTTGAGAATGTTCTTTACTGCTATCCAGTGTTTCTCCCCTGGGTCTGACTGATACCGGCTTACCACGCTTAGTGCGTAAGCTACATCTGGTCTGGTACACAACATCGCATACATTATAGAGCCTACCGCAGAAGCGTAGGGTATAATAGACATGCGTTCCCTTTCCAAATCAGTCTTGGGAGACATCTCTTTGGAGAGGGTGATTCCGTGACAAGCCGGTAGATTACCGCGCTTAGAATCTTCCATACTGAATCTTTTCAGTACAGTGTCGATATACCTGGACTGCGAAAGTCCCAACATCCTCTTGGATCTATCACGATAGATCCGGATCCCCAGAATGTAAGAGGCATCACCCAGGTCTTTCATGGAGAACCTGTGTGACAAGAATCCTTTGACAGATTGTAGCATAGGAATGTCATTTCCTATCAATAGAATGTCATCCACGTACAAGACGAGGAATACGACACTTCTGGCCACAACTTTACTATATATGCACGGTTCATCTGGATTTTTGATAAAGTCATATTCTTTGACTGTCTCATCAAAACAGATGTTCCAACTCCGCGATGCCTGCTTTAGTCCATAAATAGACTTAAGCAGCTTGCATACTTTCCCGCTGCTCCCACTCTGATTGAAACCCTCTGGCTGATCCATATAGACGCTCTCTTCTAAATTTCCATTCAGAAAAGCCGTCTTTACGTCCATCTGCCAGATTTCATAATCATGGAAGGCAGCAATAGCAAGAAGGACCCGAATGGATTTGAGCATAGCCACTGGAGAAAAGGTTTCGTCATAGTCCAAACCAGGTCTTTGACGAAAACCCTTTGCAACAAGTCTAGCCTTATAGGTTTCCACCTGTCCATCTACACCAATCTTTTTCTTGAAGATCCATTTGCATCCTATGGGTTTTACCCCATCTGGAGCAAAGTCCAAAGTCCATACTTTGTTGGTGTACATGGACTCCATTTCGGTCCGCATTGCATCTAGCCATCGTACCGAGTCACCGCTCTGGATGGCCTGCTGGAAGTTTGTAGGTTCATCATCATCTATGATGCAATCCTCTCTATCCCCGTCAATGAGAAAACCGTAGTATCTCTCAGGCGGACGAGACGGCCTACTACTCCTGCGGAGGGGTGCGGGAATGTTCTGTTCTTCTTGAACCTCTGGTTCTACCAAAATTTCAGTAGCAGCTTGTGGTTCTGGAATTTCTTCCAGTTCTACTTCGCTCCCACTCTTCTGATTTTCTAAAAATTCAGTTTCTAAGAAGTGGGCATGACGAGAAACAAAAACCTTTTGTTCCTCTGCGTAATAGAAATAATATCCCTTGGAGTTCTTCGGATATCCCACAAGCTTACACAGTACTGAGCGTGCCTCGAGCTTGTCCACATGCTGCTTTTTTACAAAAGCTGGACACCCCCATGTCCTAAAATGTTTTAGACAGGGTTTCTTCCCACTCCACATCTGATATGGTGTGGTAGGCACAGTCTTGGTTGGAACCTGGTTCAAAAGATATGCCGCTGATTCTAGCGCATAACCCCAGAAAGATCGCGGTAACTCAGTATTACTCATCATGGATCTTACCATATCCAATAGGGTTCGATTCCGTCTCTCCGATACACCGTTATGCTGTGGAGTGTATGGAGGAGTAAGCTGAGAGAGAATTCCTTTCTCTTTTAGGTAACCTAGGAACTCGGCACTTAAGTATTCTCCACCTCGATCAGATCTTAGTGTCTTAATACTTTTGCCTGTTTGGTTTTCCGCTTCACTCTTGAATTCCAGGAATTTCTCAAAGGCCTCTGATTTATGCTTCATTAAGAACACATATCCATACCTAGAGAAATCATCTGTAAAAGTAATGAAGTAGGAATAACCACCTCTCGCATGTGTAGACATTGGACCGCATACATCACTGTGTATGAGTCCTAAGAGCTCGCTCGCTCTTACTCCTTGTCCAGTGAATGGAGTCTTTGTCATCTTTCCT
The DNA here is from genome assembly GCA_030015575.1 of Agapanthus africanus. Classification (NCBI taxonomy): domain Eukaryota; kingdom Viridiplantae; phylum Streptophyta; class Magnoliopsida; order Asparagales; family Amaryllidaceae; genus Agapanthus; species Agapanthus africanus. The sequence continues at coordinate 409,772,162 of JASDDO010000012.1, forward strand.
TTGAGACAAGATTGACAAGTGTCATAAGTTTGATATTCGAACGTGTCCAAATATCCTTCTCTATGCAACTTAGTCAACCTTCTCTCATTGATGTGACCCAGTCTACAATGCCATAAGAAAGCTTTATTTAAATCTGGAGACTTTCTTTTTAGTGTGTTCTGGACATTGAAAATTTGGAGTTGGTTTAACACATATATGCCGTTATTTAGAGTACCGGACCCAATCAAACCATGATTAAGGTGGATGTTGACAACATCTCTTACAAACGTGAAATCATAACCTTTATTTGATAACAAGGAAACTGATATGATATTACACGTTAAGCTGGGTACAAAATAACAGTTATGTAAAACCAAAATGTGTCCACTCGTCAATCCTAGGTGATAATCCCCGACGGACGCAGCTCCCACGCTAGCTCCGTTAGCAACCCTGAGGATCATATCACCTTCCTTCAGCACTCTACGGTTTCTCAGTGCCTGCAATGAATTGCAAATATGAGATCCTGACCCGGTATCCAATACCCAGGAAGTAGAGTTGATCGACAGACAATTCTCAATTACAAACACACCTGAAGTCGAAGCCACAGCTTGCTTCGGTTCCTGGTTCTTGGCGTTCCACGCCTTGCAATCCTTCTTCCAGTGCCCTTTCCTGTGACAATGGAAGCACTCATCCAGGCCAACTACCGGTGCTGTAAACTTTTTCTTTCCCTTCTTTCCCACCTTACTAACACCTCCTCTAGGTCTGGGTGCGGCCTTCTTCTTCCTTCCTTTGGCCCTAGCCTTGGACCCGGAAGAAGATGAACCGCCAACAAACATAGCGGGTGTTTCCCTTGCCTTCTGCAAGGTGCCCTCTGCACTCCTTAACATGTTCAGGAGTTCCGCAAGTTCAACTTCTTTTCCTTGAAGATTGAAGTTGAGGATAAACTGGGCGTAGGTGGGAGGAAGGGACTGGAGAACAAGGTCTGTATAGAGCTCATTATCCAAAGTCGTCCCAAGGTCCGCGAGCTCTTCAATATAGCCGATCATCTGTAGGACATGTTCACCTACCGATGACCCGACAGCCAACCTCGCTCGAAACAGTTTCTTAGAGGTCTCGTATCTTGCTATACGAGATTGCTCTCCATAAAGTTCCTTTGTATGGAGAAATATGCCATCTAGGGACATATCCTCGTGCCTCCTCTGATGTTCATTGTTCATCGAGGCAAGCACGATGCACTTGGCTCTCGCGCAATCTAAATCCCAGGTTTTACGGATTTCCTTATCCGCATTGCTGGATTTGGGACCAAGGACAGCAGGTGCTGTAGCGGTGAGGACGTACCCCAGTTTGTCATAGGTCAAAGCCATCTTGACATTCCGCAGCCAATCTTTATAGTTTGGCCCTGTCAGTATATTTTTCTCTAAAAGTAACTTAAGTCCAGTCATTTTCAGGGTCGCTGCAATTAGGAGAGAGAGAAGAAAACTCTTTAGCATGATGCTCTTGCAAGTTTAGAGTGGTTTTTAGTTTATCTAAACTGGATGGCTCCCACTGTTTCTCGAATCCTTCCTCAAACCATAAAAGAAGAATTAGCCAAGACTATTCTCACCGTACAATACTTGCTTAACCGTTCAGCCAGGCCGGTGTCGATACTTCGAGGGAGGTTTTCCAACGCTTTCGCGAAGTTCCTTAATTAAATAACCTCTTTTCTCTGGGGGCGTAACCCCGCTGACACTTTTCTGGACACCTACTAGGTTTATAGCATTGATCGTTAAGCGACGAATATCCTGATAAGTAGCATATACTCACAGTAGGATCGGGATCCAAATATCATCGTATGATAATGTTGAAGGAATCCTACCAACATTCATCAAACTCCAAATGGTATGCATCTCTTTGCAAATTTCAGTTTCTTTAGAAATTCCCGATATAAATTTTTTGCCCCATGCTCTTATGATCTTGACTAAGGGCCAACAAATCATAAGTCACATGTCAAGTTCTGCCCATCATTATCCTGTTGATTTGAACCCATCCGTATACTCTTGACTAAGGGCCAAACAAAGTAATACGACTGTCCCAAACCAACTCATCTATCTATGCAACAAATGAATACCCCAGCAGCTACCAAACACTATGTCTTGACTAAGGGCCAAACAAACATAGCTTGAATACTACTGACCATTCATAAGAAATGACGGAGGGCTACGACTGGTTTTGGCGAAACCGTGAACGTAGTGAACTTGATATAACCGAAGGAACCTGATAGCTTTTAAAAGGAGTGGTTAAAGCTCCGCATTTAAAAATATCTGTTTCAAAAATAACCGATTGGTTTCTTTTAAATTGTTCCAACGATTTAAACTTTGGTTTGTTTTACTTTGCATTATAGATAATGCGTCCCATCATTAACCTATCATTGCAGAAAACAACGAAAATATAACGTCCTCTTATGCCATCCGCATTCGCCACGGGGTCCCGTCATCACCCGTTAGGTTACTTAACTAACGACAGAGCGGGGGCTGGGCTAGCGCGGGTGTAAAACATAAGTGATGTCTAAATAGCTATAATAAATATAGATATTTTACATTCGTCTGACGCAATGATATTCATTCCAGAACACAGATAAACAATATTGGATTTGCAAGCAATCTGTATTTCTTTTGAGCCTGCAAGAAAAGACAGATTACACAGTTGTGATGAATAGCCGTTTACCCCACCCTCGACCCCTACGGGTACGGCAAACTACCCACCCGGCAGTCTGTGTACCCCACCTTGGGTCAGTCCTAGGAGCAAAAACAGTAAAATGAAATAATACAACGGTGGCTACAACCGCAACCTGGAAGTGCCCCACGAAAATAATATTACAACAAATTACATTTACAACAAATGAATTAATCAATAACCCATTGCTAACCCCGGCTATACACCACAACAGTCCAATACAGTTTATATGCACAAACAGATATAACCATTTCAGAAATGTGCAACCCCCTGCCAACCGACATACTAGCAGTTGGGGGAGGTTTACGAACACATTAAACAATCACAGATATAATCCAATACGCAAATACTGTACAATTCGATCGAATAAACAACATCAATATTGCTCTAAAATCTGCTCTGTTAAACAGTAACCTGAGCAATAATTAAATATTCCAGAAAACCCCAAATATCACAGGGGACCCACCCAAAAAAATTGAGCCCATGACTCGGCAACTCGGCCGCGGAAGCGCGGCGGATCGGTGGGATCCGCCGCGCTTCCGCGGCGCTTTAGTCGAATCATTGGCTCGAATTTCTTGGGTGTTCTCCTGTGGTCATGTCAAGCTCTCTGAACACACCAGAAAAATTTTAGGACTTCATTTTAAGTTCGACAGAAACTAAACAGAATTAGGGTTTTCCGGCTTCGTTTTTTCGTTCGAAATTCGTACAAATTTGCGATTAAGTTATTTAGTGTTTAGCGAGGCTCTGATACCACTGTAAGTCGATGTACTTCACCCCAGTACTTGTGGGGAGGCGGAATTTTCAAAAACTTATCAAGTTTAAACAACGAACATCGACTAACCACTAGAATCGAAGCTAAACTCTAAATAACCGTATCCTATGAGTTTCTTTTCACAAGTGATTAGGGATTATACCTAATGAAACCGGTCCTTCTTCTTTAAGTCCTCCTTTGTTCTCCTCGACCTTCTCTAGGTAGTAGACGATCCACCCGAGAGCGAAACTCCAAGCTAAACCTCTAACTTGAGGTAACTAATCAACTTTGATTGCTAATCAAAGATGAGAGAATGATATAGAGTGAAGGTTATGGATTGTTTAGTCTAACTAATCCTTTGATCTCAACACATGAGGATTAAGGATTAGGGTTTGAAGATGAGAGCTTGAGGAGAGAGAATGTGTGATAAGATAATGAGAGAAGAGAGAGAGTGTATCATAATATTATGAAGCATTCTTATTATCAAATAATCAATAAAGGAAATGAATAAGCATGCTTCACAAAATATCTTGTGATGATTCATTAACATGAGTCATTAAGCAATAAATGTGCATTAATGAAGTGAATGAATCACCACCATGACTCACTCTCTTATCCAAAAGAAACCTCCTTAGTCACATCTTCTAGAAGCTTCTCGAGTAATTACGAGAACGCCCCTCCGATCCGTAAAAATACGGAAAAACTTTAGACTGTAAAAATCCAATAACCGGATACCAGTAACTGGCTTAAACCAAAGCCGACTGGTAAAAACTGTCCGAAAGTCGTACGCGCGTAAACGCACGTATGCGTCCGAACCCTTTGTCGCAAAACCATGCAACCTCTATATCGTTTCGCCTGGAGTAGGAAACTCTCTGTGTGGGACTCTAGAGACTCGACTACTACGCTGGCAGTGGGTTTAACCACAGACCGCAAGCGGCACTAGCTGTACGTAACGGTCCCCATGTAGTTGTCGATAAGAAGGCCGATGAGTAAACCCATCCGAACTCCTACTGAGTCTGATGTGACAATCTCCATACAGTCCGGTCCGTTCGTCCAAGACTATCGCATATCGGGCCTAGGGGGGCGGCAAGCGTCAGTCCCCTAATAGCGGTATAAGTCGTGTCGGAGTGAAGCCCATTACACCCTGAGAAACTGCTGGAACCTACCAGCAAATCTCGCTTGCCCTGGCCAGGGACTTTGCGTAATGGCTCTCTGACACAGCACGATATCTACTCCCAATACCGGGAGGGACGAATCCTGTCTAACCGCCACTGCCTCCAAGTGCTCGGGACTGCACCCAACTGCTACCTGTTTGCACGACTCCATAGAGCCGTGGTAGGGTAGCAATCTAAGAACAGTGGGACACACTCGAGGCGAAGTAGCAGTGTCAAGTCTGCGGACTACGCTGTACTCATGTCACCTGGGAACTGTTCACTGACGACTGGTATCAAACCAACCAACAGTTCCCTGTGAGTCCTGTCCGGTGTACTCGTAACCTAACGAGCACCTGTATACTATCTCCAGTACGACGTACTGACGGCTGTGGGACAGACCATCTCCCCAACTGGGATGAGAAGCGTACACACCAGTCTACTCCGGAGTATCGATGCTCTATCTCGATAATCCAACGACCGGGGACCTGAATAAGGATGTGCTTGTAGACTACCCAGCCCCCACTAGTGTGACTGCCATCACAACGCTGGTAGCCAAGCAAGATCCTAAGAGCTCTATCAATACGTATACTCACATATTAAGATAGAAAAACCAAGTAGCATACTACCATGTTTAGCAAGACTGTTATATACATGTGAATATCCCAAGCTTCCATTAAGTAATATACAAGCTAGTATGATACAGTAATGGCCTTCTAGGGCATAAACACTAACAGTGAAAAATTACATCCATGAGATTAGAAAAATTTAAGAAAACCAAGAAAATTAGAATTTTTCTTATACGAACTAGTAATAAGTAGTTATGAGCCGTTGTCCCAAGGGTTAGTAAGATGAAGGACGTCACTAATCTGAGGATAAAAATAAGTCTGAAAAATAGTTTCTATTCTGGAAGCCAAACATTTTGAACGTTGATACCCTGCTATTCGCACTTACACACGTCTTGAAGCCTGGGATAGTAGAGGATACCTTGAAATGCTCTTGTCTTAAAGCCAAAAGTATGAAGGAAATAAAAAAAATGAAGAAAATATAAAGTGGTGAGAAAAATGGACACTGGTTTTGTTATCGCCGAGGGCAATAAAAAAATATATAGCGAGGGTGCTTCTTCACCTAGTGCCCTAAGGCCAACTGGTTTGGGAGTCACTGCTATGCCTGAGATGGTGCAAGACGAGGAAAATACACCAAGTAAGAAAGCACATGAGTAATCGGTCGGTTAGTACCTCAAGAAGTATTAACGGTCGCATGAAAGTGTGTGAGCAATCTCCTCTAAATATTCATTAATTAAAAAGTACTGAGGCTGATGGACAAGAGTATGATAGCTTGAATTGAATTCTCCGGGTGTAGGGATGTCCTTTACACACACGCAGGGTTATATGATCGATGTTTGGAAGAAAGATAGGAATGAAGAATAAGACGATGTTTTATTGAGGGAGGACGTGATTTCTGACATCTTTTCATAACCATTAAGATAGGGCTCATGACAACCTAAAAGCTAGCTTAGTTGGAAACCCTAATTTTCAAGGCTTTTCTTTTACAATTCTTATCTTTAAATGTAATTTTCATGATCTTTCTTTTATTATTGGATTTTGTGGGTGCAATCCGCTGAAAACCCTCAGGAGACAACACTCCACCTACTAGGGACACCTAGAGGTTTAAAGGCTTGTTGCACGTGCTCAGTGCAATCGTGTTGCCTACGAAAGTGTGCTAGTTAGTTTTTCTCCTTCTCTTTATTTTATCCTTCTCTTTTTAATAAAACATTCGCTCGAGACGATCGAAATTAAGTTTGGGGGTATTTGATCAGTCGAAAATATTGTATATTTTTACCGGCAATTTCCTCATCATTTGCATTCATATAGAAGTGTTCGGCATTCATATTCTACATATTAGCAAATCAGCCATTAAAAATCAGATTGCATGTGTTAGACTCTAAAACCGACATTTCTAAGGAAATTGACCGCATTTCATGGCATCGCATCATCTCTGTATTTGTGCAACACTTGTTTCGAGATTTGTGCAGGAAATTGCAGGAGCAAAGCCAAAAGAGCTGATCAAAAAATACGCCAACTCAATGATTTCAGATCTGGTAGCAATTCAGAAGGAATTATACAAATAAATATACCCTAAAAAGGCCCAACAATCATCCCAAGACTGTACCAGAAAGACCATACCCCAAGGCTCATAAAGCGCCGCGGATCCGCGGCGGGAGCTGGCTTGTGCCGCGGATCCGCCGCATTCTTGCCACGTCAGCAGTTTATTTTTAGAGTAGAATTCTTCTCCCAGGGCCCACATTCCTTTCTGATATGTCAAATTCCAGAATTCTCGCGAAGCTACTGCCAGATCAGCAAAGATCATTAAGCATGGCTAATCCTAATTAAGCTCCTAACTAATCTCTTCTAGAAACTCCCTCCTAACTAATCACATCTAGAAGCTTCTCCTCTAACTAACTTTTGGAGGGAAATTCAAATTTCCTCAACAAACTTTAGGAGGGAAACTTAGAATTTGAAATTCTAGATCTAGGGTTTAGTATCTATAAATAGGAACCTAGACCTAGGGTTAAAAGGTTGTTCATCAATAGATCTTAGGTAATCAATCATTTGTTAGTTCATTCTTTACCTCTACTCTCTTCATCTTCTTCCACAAGTCTAGTGACAAGGCTTGTGCGAAACCCTAACCCTAATTCCACTCCAAATTCAAGATCTTGAGTACCAAATCAAGCGAGAAGCCTTCAACCTTTTAGGAGCCGAGCCGATCTTCAATCGGGCAAGTGATCAAAGCCGATCCACGACTCACGGAGACGAGCGAAGCCAAATCGACGATCGAGTTCTTCCTCTTGTAGTTCTTGAGTGAATGTAATGAAATTGTCGATATAAATAAAAGGTGAAATTCTTTAATCTTGCTTTCTCTTAATTCTTGCATCATGATTAGATCTCAATTTGTAATTGTTGTTCTTGTTGTGATGTGTGAGTAAAACTCCGCTCGTAAAGGAGTCGAGAAGATTGTAGAATGATGATGTAACAAATCTTAATACGATTTTTAAGTCCTACGAGTTTTGTAAACCCTAGCAAGTTCAAGAATCGATGACCTAGTTTCGTAGCGAAGCTTTCTTGATTGTGATCGCTCGAAATTAGGGATCTACGATTGTTTCTTGAATTTACTAGAGGCTATAATATGAATGATGTCGATGAATGAACAAGGGATAAGATGAAACCCTAGTTTCACAAGAAATCTCTAATTCTCATCGATCATCATCGATCTAGTATCAATTCATCGAAGGATAAGAATACGACATCGTGAGATTACATCACATCTATAGATCCGATCGATTCCTACGAGCCTCATTTCGATTCTTGAGATTTGGTTTGGAAAAATCAACAAACTATCAATTCTTGATTCTATCTTTTTCTTGTTATTAGATCTAGATTTTCTCATTCTTGAACTTCAAAATATAAATCATGAATTGTTTTGTTTTCTTTCCTTTAAAGTTTCAACTCATCTAAATCGAAACACGAACGATTACACTTTCCCTGTGGACGATCCGCACTTACTAACGCGCTACAATCGACACCGTTATTGATTGCGGTCAAATAATTTTTGGTTGTGATTTCTTTACTATTTCCCTACTACACATCAAGAATTCTTTTCAATCAGTGCTCAATTTACCGGATTCCGTGAAGTGCCGTGTGTTCCATTCACTATGTTGTGGGGACTATCTCGCTTCAGGTTTTGGCGGGTAACTTGCCACACCCGTAGGGGTCTAGGTTTCATTGCACAGGCTATCCACTCGACCAGGGGAACGTTAGGTTTCAGCAGCGGCTCTGTGAAACCCGGGGATCCCAGATTATCTGTATTATTCTGTGATGCTTATTACTTTTCTGTAATGTTGCATATTATCACGCCTGGAGCGATTGTTGTATATTAGTATATATACTATTAGATGTTGTATATGTTTTACACCCGCGCTAGTCCAGTCCCCGCTCTGTCGTTAGTTAAGTAACCTAACGGGTGATGACGGGACCCAGTGACGAATGCAGATGGCATATACGAACATTTTATTTTCGTTCTTTTCTGGTGTGATTGATTGATGGGACTGCATTGATTCTTATCAATGCAAGGATAAAACAAACCTATATTTGATGTTGTTGGAACAAATTTTAAAAGGGAGTTATTACAAAGACGTTTCCTTTTGTTTTGCATAGCGGTATTCAGTTAGAATATCCTGCACCTCATTCGATAAGGTAAGGGCCGAGATCCCTTCACCGGGAGTGACCCCTTGGGCAGAAGTTTGCGTCAGGGTAATAACTTCTATATACTCGATTACAAGTTGCTATGCATCGCGGTATTCAGTTGGAATATCCTGCACCTCATTCCACGAGGAAAGAGCCGAGATCCCTTCACCGGGAATGACTTCTTTAGCAAAAGGTTTTCGCTACTATATTTTTTATAAAATTCTATCAAGTTCCTACAACGAAATCAAGTTCATTACGTTAAAGGTTTTTCGCCAAAAACCAGCCATAATCCTCCGTCGTTTCTTATGGATGGTAAGTAGTATTCAAGCTATGTTTGTTGGCCTACGTCAAGGCGTAGTGTTTGGTAGCTGCTGGGTATTCATATGTTGCACAGATAGATGCATTAGTTTAGGACAGACGTACAGCCTTGTTGGCCTACATCAAGGGCATGTACGATGACCTAAATTAATCAGGACAATGACGGGTAGAACTTGACATGTGGCTTATGATTTGTTGGCCTACGTCAAGGTCATAAGTGCATGGGATAAAAATTATATCGGGAGTTTCAAACATACATGAAACTTGCCAGACTTGCGCATACCTTCTGGAGTGTGTTAACTTGAGTGGCTTCCATCAAGTTATCATACGATGATAGTTAGATCCCGATTCTCACTGATGAGTTGGTTTACTCCTCGGGTGACCCCGACTAATTCTTCTTTCAGGTTTGGAGGAGAATTTGAGATTACAGTGGGAGGTTTCCTAAATTAGATAAAATGATAACCATTCTGATCTAGGTAAGAGTGCACACAAGGTGTTTCTTTTCTCTCTCTCTTTGGCAGCAACCTTTGACCGACCCTAGACTATAACTCAGTGACCAAAGTTGACCGAACCTTCTTAAAATACAGGCTTTTGGATTGTCTATAGTTGCATAAGTCATTGCAGCTCCTTCTTTTACCCTTTGTATTTCTCAGAACAACCCGTATTACTACGGACATCCACTTCCATTGGATAGATCCATCGTATGGTTATATACGAACTCGAAGGGACTTCTTCGAGGATGGATCCAGGTTCAGGAGAAATAGAATTGGTTTATTCAGTTGTCTTTTATTATCGCCTTCTCTCAGGTTGCGAGGGCTCCTTGGTATAGGAGAGTACACCCTATTACGCTTATTGGATAGTCTTATTCCAAACCATAGGCAGGTGTCGAAAGGTAGGGAATGAAGAAAAACCAATTAGCCTAAGCCGGGTGTACAGAAGGTAATAAATAAAGACAAAATAAAGGGATTAGAAAGAGAGCAAAGTAAATTGCGACTACTAACATTCACGACCAAACCACGTATTTCATCGCCACTCCTACTTCACCTTTTATTTCTCCAGAACAACCCGTATCACTATGAACATCCAATTCCATTGGATAAATCCATCGTATGGTTATATACGAACTCGAAGGATATTTTTTCGAGGATGGATTCTGGTTCAGGAGAAATAGGAATAAGGTTTATTCAGTTGTCTTTTATCATCACCATCTCTCAAGTTGAGAGTACTCCTAGGATTAGGAGGGTACACCTATTATGCTTACTAGATATTCTTCTTCCAAACCATAGGCTGGTGCCGAACGGTAGGGAAGGAAGAAAACCATTTAGCCTAATGATGGTGTACAGAAGGTAAAGACTAAAGACAAATAAAGGGAATTGGAAAGATGGCAGGGAAATATACGGTTAAAGTCATGAATTGGATTATGGAAGAGGCATTACTAAGAATACTAGGACACCCCTTCGAAACATTTTCATGTTTCAGTTACATTGTGCATTGTTAATTGAAAACTGATTTCCCGATTAGATACTTACTCCAGGGTATGTATTTGCCAGGTAAGATTCTCACATCTGTATGATTTTACAGATGTTGAGTGGGAGCAAGTTATTGGGAATTAGGTGATCATCCTCATTATATCAGAATTCGTTGTAATTGGTGATATTTGAGGAAATCGCCTGGGGACAGTTTTCAACCTACGACGCACAGGTTTTGAGTTATTCAACTCAGCGAACTTATACAGAGTATTGTATGTTGTCCAGTGTCCATCAGGACAAAGGAGTTGGTCCTCGTACTATATTCTATTTGCTTGTGACTTCTCTAGTTTATAGAAAAGTGTTTCGTAGAAATACAATGTCTAAGTATTGAGAAGTTGTGGGTATAGGAATAAAGTAGAGAACCATGTATCGCAAGTATCGGGATTCTTCAAAGAAATCGAAGATGTAGATTCTTATGATTAGTATTCAGTTGATAGTAATGGTTTTGAGAAACTTGTTTCTCTTTCAGGTTACTCATAATTGGATGGATTCCAAAGTTAAGTAATGCTGATTAGCCTCTCTCCATTAAGTTGATATGCACTGGAGACAGCTGCATGATTTGAATCTGGTTCCAATTAAATAAGTGCCAAAGTTTCTATATTGGATATAGAATGGATCATATCTTAACGATGTTAAGGTAAGGGGAGTTGTCCAGCTTATGCTTAAAAACAGACACTGGATAACTCAAGGCGCGTTTCTGTAATGGCAGTTTGTGGGTTGACCCTAGCTTTGACGAGGGTTGATTTTCTACCATCTGGAAGATCAATAGTGATATTGTTCTTGACTCGCCACAGTTTTAGTAAAATGGATTTTTTCAGAAAACATTAGTGGGAGTATGGTAGAACTGGAAGTGATTCCAGAACCACAAACGATTTCGGAAAATTTAATAGGACCTATATATTCAATCAGGTTTGACATTCCAATAGCCACTCCGTAGATAAGGTGGGTAACCTCAGACACCCGAGAGATACTCCGGTAGTCTCAAGAACGGTGACAGGGAGGTTCTTGTTTACCCAGACTTGACACTACTGTTGTTCCAGACTATGAGACCCGGCAGGAGGATATGTATAGCGTCGTTCTAAACTAGTTTTAGAAATGTACGTATATATTATTCTGCCAGAGGGTTGTCATAGTCAGTGGGAGCAGCGAAAGCATAGTGGGCAAGTAGCTAATGTCTATTTATAGACTTGAGCAGATATAGCGGAGATAGATCATCTAATTTTTGATGTGACAGTCATGGGTTTGACTTCATCAGAATAGGGGATGGATATGTAGAGAAGGTTGTAGGGTGTGATGTCTTGGTATTTGGATGACATACACAGAGTAGGAAGTAAAATTCCTATACTACGATCGGTTATACTGTGGTCTTCACACAGTTGTTTCTCCACAAAGGATATGGATATAATATCTGACATTCCGGTTACTAGATCTATGGTTTTAGATCTAGATTTGGGTAGTTTCCCAATGTGGGTACTTTGACAGTATTCTAATAGTATTTTAGAATAGTTGACTCCTGGCATGGTGGTGTACCTGTAGGTGATGGAGTCACCTTCTCTAAAGGTGTCTTACAGACTAAAGGGGAGAGGGACGTACATGATTGACAGATCACTTGCTTGGGAAATTGAGTCAATCATGAGATGTCAAGTACCACACCAGATGTCATTTTTGCACTAGATGCGATAAGTTTATATTAATCCAATCCTGAAGAAACATACGGAAGCAGTTTTAGAACATAAGTGAATGTTCTACAGATTTGATGACGGCAGCCTCCTTCGGGAGACGGTTATTATTCCAGGCTTCACAGGTGACCTGGATGACATAGCGATTGTCAGAATTATAGTTTTCCCTCAGACGAGGGACAGTATTATAGACAGGTGGTCCAAGGGGATACTGTGGGAAGCATGGTGCTCGGCACTGATTAGTTTCAGTGATTGATACAGTCTAAGAAGTTTGGATTTGGAGTTCATTTATAAACTAGGTCCTATCAGATATCCAGACATATTCTAAGACAGGTATTACTCAACTCGGGAGATGGTTTTCTCCGCGAGGTTGAAATATAGAGAGATACAGAAAGAAACACCGAAGCGGATCCACTCACTGAAGCTATTTCTCGAACACAATAGTTTTGCAAACGAGCTTTGTGAAACTGATTAGTAGAGGAGTTGGATGCTCGGTATCACACGAGCTGTGAGTACACGACATCGCAATAATTAGCCTTAAGTGCAAGTGGGAGATTGTTGGATATAGTGCCATCTAAGTCAATTATTGGATAGCAGGTACGTGATTGCAATGATTGAGGGAGGACCTATACCGATAAACAGTCTTACTTGAAATGATAGTATGCTATCTGGTTTGTCTTTATCATCATGTAAATGTTGATAGAGCCCATAGGATTCTTGCTTGACTACCAGCAGTATGATGGCGATCATATATGTGGGAGCTGGAGTCTTTAAGCACATCCTTAAAAGTGTACCTAGTCGTGGGAGTTTCGAGACAGGGCATCGACACTCCAGAGTAGACTAGTGTATACAGTCGAGACCCCGACAAGAGGCAGTGGCCGGTCTCACAAGCCACTGGTGTCAGTTGGATCACCTAAGATGTATACAGGTGCTCATTGGGATATGAGTACACCGGACAGGACTCGCCGGGAACATGCTAGTTGGTATTATATATATCGTCAGATAGCAGTTCCCTGGTGACATGTGTACAGGTTATTTCATCGACCTGAGGTCATCATTTGTCTCATGTGAGTTCCCACTGTGCTTTGATTTATACCCTACCACGGGTCAAAGGAGTCGTGCAAACAGGTATATTTTGGGTACAGTCCCGAGCCACATTGGAGGCAAGTGAGCGGATCGGCAGGGGATTCGTCTCTCCCGGTATTGGGGGTGAGATCGCACTGTGTTTAGGAGAGCCATTACACGAAATCCCTGGCCAGGGTAATCGAGATATACCGGTAGGTATACCAGTAGTATCTCAGGGTGTTCTGGGCTGCTCTCTGACACGACTTATGCAACTATTGGGGGTCTGACGTTTACCGACCCCCTAGGCCTAATATGAGATACTCATAGACGAACGTTCCGGACTGTAAGGATATTGTCACTGTCAGGCTCAGTAGGGTTTATAGATGAGTTCGCTCGTCAGCTTCCCTTCCAATCAATACATAGGCAAACCGTTACGTACAGCTTGTACCTCTGACGTGCTAGTGGTTATACCCAGTGCCAGTATATTGATGAGTCATTAGAGTTCCCCACAGACACTTTCCCAAGTTTGGGCGAAACGTTGTAGATGTTGTATGGTATTATGGCAGGGTTCGGAAAAAGCACGTGCGTTTTCGCACGTGTCATTTTTCGGGCAGATAATACTGGTAGGTTTTGGTTTAAGCCGGATCCCAGTATTATACTGTGTAGATATAATATCTTTGTCTCAGTTGCATTTGTATTCGGTCGTAATACAAATGCGGGTATGTTTATACCGATACAGGGTTATCCTGAAATTCGTTTCAGGATCACTTTTTGGAAGTTGCCAGTTTCCAGTTTTCTATCAGCCGTATTTGACATTCGGTTAAATGCGGATTTATCCTTTCGTCTTTTGGGTGAGTCATGGTTCTAGAAGATTCTAGAAATGGTGACTAGGATTAGTGACTCATCATTTGCATTAATTGTGAGGTGAGGTGTTAAGTGAGGTGGATTAAATCATTTAATGTGTTCATACCACTCATTCTTTCTTCATGATAAATATCCTTGATATTTTTCTTTGATCTTTTGCTTACACTCACCCTCCCCTCTCCTACACTCACCCTCCCTCTTCTATAAGTGGCCAGCCCCCTCTTGTGAGGATAGTATGGTTTTTTCATTTGCTTGAGAGAAAAAGATCATGATAGATTAGTGTATGGAAATTTCCTAGTTCAATTTCCATTCACCCGATTCCAAATGGTAACTTCATTAACCGTTCGTCCATAGCCTTGGACGTAACGAGAAAAAGTGTTCTACTCATTCTCTACTTCATCTTGGTCGTTTCTTTTAGCAAACTTGATGATCGAGTTGCCTCGGTTCAGAGGCGGGAGCCCATTTAAAGATCCGTCGACGTGGTGCCACCTGGACGACGAGACTGGAGTTTCAGAAGATCGAAGCCGCCGCAACAAAGCGTGGGATGATGGTTAAAGACCGAAGGACTCAGATCGTTCGGTATAACAATTCTATCCTCTTTACAATATGTTAGTTTAGCTTTAATGGCAGATCCGGGTTAAAGTACGCGATAGCGCCAGTCGTAAAAGTTTTGTTCCGCATATTGGAGTCTGTCAGGCGGCCGGGGCGCTGCCGCGGACTTACACGTCCGACAACGACACTCCGTGCCGGGGAAATATCAAGCAGACACTCCGTACCGGGGACACGTCAACCAGCGACACTCTGCATTGGGGAAACGTCCAACATAGACACTCCGCATCAGGGAAACGTCCGACAACGACACTCCGTGCCGGGGACACGTCAACCAGCGACACTCTGCATCGGGAAAACGTCCAACACAGACACTCCGCATCAGGGAAGTGTCCAACAGCGACACTCCGTGCCGGGGAAACGTCAAGCAGGCACTCCGTGCTGGGGACACGTCAACAAGCGACACTCTGCATCGGGGAAACGTCCAACACAGACACTCCGCATCGGGGAAACGTCAAGCAGACACTCCGTGCTGGGGACATGTCAACTAGCGACACTCTGCATCGGGGAAACGTCCAACACAGACACTCCGCATCAGGGAAACGTCCAACAGCGACACTCCGTGCCGGGGAAACGTCAAGCAGACACTCCGTGCTGGGGAACGTCAACAAGCGACACTCTGCATCGGGGAAACGTCCAACACAGACACTCCGCATCAGGGAAACGTCCAACTGCGACACTCCGTGCCGGGGAAACGTCAAGCAGACACTCCGTGCCGAGGACACGTCAACCAGCGACACTCTGCATCGGGGAAACGTCCAACACAGACACTCCGCATCAGGGAAACGTCAACCAGCGACACTCTGCATCGGGGATACGTCAACCAGCAGACACTCCGTGCCGCGGACACGTCGACCAGCGACACTCCATCTCGGGGATACGTCAACCAGCAGACACTCGGCGCCGGGGACATGTCGACCAGAGACACTCCGTCTCGGGAAAACGTCAAGCAGACACTCCGTCTCGGGGACACGTCAACCAGCCGATACTCCGCCTCGGGAAAACGTCGACCAGCGACATTCCGTGCCGGGGGCACGTCAACGAGATCACTCCGGGCTAGGGAAACGTCTACCACGGACACTCTATCTCGGAGACGCGTCAAGCGCCGGCCGTCCATGTCGTAAAAAGGGCTGTGCATCCCAAAAAGTGGGAACCAAAGCAAGTCGCCTCCACGCAAAAGAAGATCCATCAATTTCATGCACACGACCCATATATGCTGTGTGCATTTATTGATGGAGGGCAATTTGTTGGGGTAAAAATTTACACCCCGGTTGACCAAGTCAAAATCAAAGTCAACCCCAAGCCAGGTGGGCCCAAGCCCAGGTCAAGCGGGCCCATGCCCAAGTCGAGCCCGCAGCCAGCCTCCCCATGCCAACAACAAAATCATGTAATAAATAATTTTTATGTAATTGTTTATGCATGAATGTAAACAAAATGGGCATAAAGCCAATATTTTGTAAGCCCATGGCTCATGTGCAAAAATGAAATGGCACATGAGCCATGGGATGGCTAAAATGCCATTTTTGTAAAGCCCAAGGGGCTATATGTAAATATATAAGCCTATATAAGGCAACATGATGATGAATAAAGCATACACATTTCATTCCCCAAAAAACTAGGGTTTTTTGTGCCTCCTGCTCCTTCTCCAAGGTTCTAAACCTTCTCATTTCTTTTGAATTAAATCAAGAGTTTTACCCTTTCTTTTCCAAAACTAAGTAGTTTTCCACCACAAAACCCACAAAGGGGAACTCAGATCTCCCATCAGATCTCAAAAAAAAAGAGTGATTTTTAAAATCTCCTACTTCTTGATCTTCCAGATCCGGCCAAACAACATGAGGAAGAAGAAGAACCTCCTTCATCAGCTTCAAAACATCCTAGGAGTTTTAACTCCATATATATATATATATATATATATATATATATATATAACAACAAATATTTCCTTTCTGAAGCATAGCTTCTGTTTCTTAGGCTAAAAGCCTCCTTTTCTCGCCGGCGCTCAAGCGCAGAGCGCCCGTGTGCCGACACGTGGCGCGCTTACGCTCCAGCGCTCAGCGCTCGAGCGCAAAACGCCCACATGCCGACACGTGGCACGTTTGCACTACAGCGCCCTGTGCTCAAGCGCAAAGCGCCCACGTGCCGACACGTGGCGCGCTTCCGCTCGAGCGCAAGTCGCCCCGGTGCCGACACGTGGCGCGCTGGCGCTCCAGCGCAAGCACTCGAGCGCAAGTCGTCCCGATGCCGACACGTGGCGCGCTGGCGCTCGAGCGCAAGTCGCCCCCGTGCCGACACGTGGCGCGCTTGCGCTCAAGTGCAAGCGCTCAGGCGCAAGTCGCCCACGTATCGACACGTGGCGCGCCCAGCGCTCAAGCGCCCAGCGCCCATGTGCCGACACGTGGCACTCTAGCGTCTGAGCGCACAGCACCTAGGCGCACAGCGCCCAAAGTGCTGCCCCCACGCATCCTTTGGATGCCTTTTCCCCCTCTTTTTATGTACATACTGTTAGTTATATGTATGCCCTAGAGGCCATTACTGTACATATGATGTATATTGTAGTGGATGCTGGGACATATATAGGGAGGACTTTCTTGCTCGACATGATAGTGTGCTATCGGTTACTCTTTACCTTAACGTGTACATTGATTGTCTCTCTATTACATGTTGATAAAGCCCTTAGGATGTGTACTTGACTACCTGGACTATGATGCGGATCATACTAGTGGGGACATGGTAGTCCATAAGTACATCCTTCAAAGTCCCTAGTCGTGGGTGTATCGAGACGGGGCATCGATATACCAGAGTAGACTAGCGTGTACCTTCTCGACCCATACAGATGGGCGATGGATGATCCCATATCCATTGGTGTTTGACATCGGAGATGATATACGGGTGCTCAGTAGAGACTGGGTACACTGGACGGACTCGCCGAGAACTCCCAGATGGTATTATACCTTACGTCAGATGGCAGTTCTCTGGTGACACTGGTACAGAGTAGTCTGTTGACCCGAGATCGTCATAGAGTCTTGTGTGATTCCCACTGTGCTTTGATTTCCATCTTACCACGTCCATGAGGGCGTGCAAAACGGTGGTTTTTGGGTACAGTCCCGAGTCACATGGAGGCAATGAGCGATAGGAGGGGATTCGTCTCTCCCGGTATAGGGAGTTGATGTTGCGCTGTGTTCGATTGGCTATAACAGGAAATCCCTGGCCAGGGTTGCTGAGATTTACTGGTAAGTGTTACCAGTAGTTTCTCGAGTTGTTATAGACCTCATATCGACACGACTTATCAAGCTATTGGGGTCTGACGTTTACCACCCCTAGGCGAGATATGCGACATATCAGACGATCAGACCGGACTGTACGGTAGTGTTACTGGTTGGATTCACAGGAGTGTGAGCGGGCTAGCTCGTCGATCTTCTGATCGCTCAATACCCGGGTGGCCGTTACGTTTGGCAGACCGCTTGCGGCTTGTGGGTGTTTGATATGATCATCACCTGCTACCGGCGTATTGACGAGTCTTTAGAGTCCTACACAGAGGTTTTCCTGGCTCGAGCAAAACGAAAGAGGAGCACATATGAGATATGTGCGGGACCGAGAATAATACGTGTATGTGATGCTGTATTCTATTCTCGCGATATGTAACATTGATCGGTTATATGTGATATAGCCGGGTTATCGGATCAAGTGTTGATTCGATGATTTGTTACTATTCATGTTAGTCGGTTATATGAGATATGACCGGATCGTTAAATCAAGTGTTGATTTAATGATTTAATGTATAATTATATATTTGATATATTATTTTACATTAACTAATATTGATCGGTTGTATGTGACATAGTCGGGTTATCGGATCAAGTGTTGATTCGACAATCTGTTACTATTCATATTAGTCGGTTATATGAGATATGACCGGATCGTTAAATCAAGTGTTGATTTAATGATTTAATGTATAATTATATATTTGATATATTATTTTACATTAACTAATATTGGTTCACCTAAGATGGTTTTTCTCACTTGTTGTGCACATTGTATATGTGATATATTTTCATGTGCACTTGATTGTATCATGTTTGTTGATTCATGCTAACTTAAGTTTGTGTAAAGATCAAACCATGGTTGTATAATGGTTAGGGGTTTTCTTCTAATTATCCATTCATTCATTTGTTATGCATGGTGGGGGGCAAGAATAAAATGGTGGCTAATTTTTATACCTTTCATAAAAATTGTTGAAGCTTTGAAGCTTACACCATTTTGTCTTTGACTTTGACCCAACCATTCCACCCAACCATGGTTAAATCTCTACCACTAACCATAGTTAGCATTATGATACATATGATATTATTCTTTCCCATTGGAATTGGCTCACACCAATTCTCATAAGATTCTTCTTGTTCATTCTTGTTCCCTCATGCTTCTTCTTCTTCTTCATCAAGAAGAAGAAAGCTTGGAGCCTCCAATGGCAACCTTATCAAATGAGTGAGAAAAATAAATCTAAAGACAACCCATCTCCTCTTTCTTCATTCTCTACAACATGCCCTCGTTGAAGAGTGTGTTGTCTTCACAAGTTCTTAACTTGGTGAAGGCGGAGCTCGAGTTTGAGAAGCTTCGACGTAGATCTTTCTTCGGTATTGTAGTCTTCGACTTAGCCCGATTATTTCTCCGACGAAACCATCACCGGAGTCCGGGATCCGACGACCGAAGCGGAGGGACATCGTCTTGGAGCCATGGAGGTGGAGCAAAGAAACTACAAAGGTTGTATTTTCTTCTCTCATTAGTTATGTTGATAGCTAGCTTCTTCTAGTTTCGCCTAAACTCTAGCCAACGATCCGTAGAAGGGTTCTTCGGCGCATGTAAAATTTTCGTTTGGAATGGTTGATGCCTTGTGACCACCCCTTGATGTGCCCCGGAACCCTACAGTGGTATCAGAGCCTAGCTAGAGCCTTAGGCGATCCCCGGACGGAATTAGAAACCCGATCGAACCGAAATCCCATTGCAAAATCGCTCTCTGTACATTTTTCAAAACTGTTGAATTTTGGCAATTAAAAATATCCAGAAAAACAAGCAGGCTTTTTTAAGAATTACTGTGAAATTTGGTAGCCTAATTCCACCAAAGCGCGGCGGAAGCGCCGCACAAAGGGGGTTTGTGCGGCGGAAGAGCCGCCAATCAGAAGCCGACACGTGTCACTTTTCACAGTAATTCCCATAATCCAGTGCTGGTTTTCCTGGAATATTTAAACTGAACTCAAGAGTTGAGTTGTTCTGAGTTGTTTTGGGAATCATTGTTTCGATCGGAAAGTCTAAATTCTGTCTATGTGTTTTCCGGATAATTAGAATGTATTGAAGTATTTGGACGAGTATCATTTACTCACTCTTCACGGGGTTTACGTCTTTCGGATATATGTGCAAGTTTTGTAGTGGGCCCTCTAGAAGACACAAACCTTAACTCGATTATGTGACCGTCTTGAACTGCCCTTTGAACCTTCGGGTTTGGGGCAGTACGGCGTGCCACATGTGAGGCGTTGGCTTGACCCTTCTACGGCTGGACCGCTGCTACTGTGCCATACACCGGAATTTTTGAACTCCGCTCAAGTGTTAAGCTTTAGTGAATTTTAGGTATTTGACCATTCGCTCAAAAACTTTAATACTGTATATTTATCTGGAATGGGATACAATAATTGGAATTCACAAACAGTTATGAGATAACTAAATGAATGTTATAAACATAGTAGTTTAGTCTCACTTGATCGGTTGCCACGGAATTTTGATGTGATCAAAAGTCCGTCGCAATCACGTAGTGTACGCGGATACTCGCCGGGTAAACTTAATAGATAGCCTCACCCCATAGCCCCGACCAAGTGACTGTAGGAGAACCCCGCCGCCGAAAGCATCCGTTCGGGTGCTCCCGGTAGCGGTGTTCCGCCTTGGTGCACTTTGTCGACGGTATCGGGGGTGCGGACGCCTATTGAAGTTTGCGACGAGCATTCGATCAAGATGTCGGGAATCTTGTTGAATTACCCGACTTGATATTGGAAAGTGTTTTCGATCTTGAGACTAAAATGCGGGGTTTATAATCGTTAGGCATGTGATGTCTAAGTAATTCATTTGATTAGGCATGTGATGTCTATGAATGTTGCGGATTCCAACTGTTGTAGTTTTACACTTTCTTTTCTGTGACCGTAAGTGTAGTATGGCGATATCGCCGGTTTCGTTGCTATACGTCAACGACAATTGGGGTATGCATACTTACTTACGTTGATGACATGTGATGTTATGTGTTGCTGGATATGTTATATTGGATCGTCGTGTTTGAATAGCCGGGGGTTTTTATGTGAGATGAGTGTTTTTCATTTTCATTCATGTAAAAACTTGTATGTAATATTCTTTTATTTGGGGCACTTCCATGTTGCGGAAGATGTCACCGGTTGTATATTATTTACTTTTCCGCACTAGGATAGACCCAAGGAGGAGGGCACAAGTAACCGGGTTCTGGAGTCCAGTGGGAGACCAACTCGAGAAGTCGAGTCCCGGTCTCCTAACTCTAGAATTGGTAGGGTTGCTTGCCGCTCTCGTAGGGGTCTAGGGGTGTGGGTTTGGCTATTCATCACGACCGTGGAATCCGTGTTTTATACTGGCTCGTATTGAAAACACGGACGTCCTAGTATATCCAATATTTCAGATGATTCTTCTGCTGCGATATCTGTGATGTGATCATGTGATGTTCTGTGATAGATACAGTATATAGTATATGTGATATATTATATAGACGTTACTTATGTTTTACACCCGTGCTAGCCCTGCCCTGCTCTGTCGTTAGTTACCTAACCTAACGGTGCACGAGGGGACATCGAGGCAAATGCGGATGGCATAAGTGTACGTCATATCTATCTGTGATGTTTAGGTATTTAAATGATGGGACTTCATTAATGTGATTAATGAAAGAAAAGAAACCTTAAGATGTTGTGGAATCGAATTTCAAAATTAAAACAGGTAGCTACAGTTCTTGCTTTGCACAGCGGTATATGTGATATATCCTGCACCTTATTCGATAAGGAAAGGACCGAGATCCCTTCACCGGGAGTGACTCCTTTAGCAACAACTGGCAGATGCTACACACTCGGTTTGGTTTTTGATTGCTTTTAAGAGTTTTCGCTTTGCACAGTGATATATGTGATATATCCCGCACCTCATACGACGAGGAAAGGGCCGACGATCCCTTCACCGGGAGTGACCCCTTTAGCAAAACTGGAAAGGCCTCAAAATCACTCCATTTCTAAACTTCATTCGATCCTACAACGATATCAAGTTCATTACGCAATAGGTTTTCAGAAAAACCTGTCGTAGCCCTCCGTCATTTCAGATAAGTAGTAGTTAGTATTCGTGCTGCGTTTGTTGGCCTTTGTCAAGGCGCAGTGTGCGGTAGCTGGCTGGTGCTTATCTGCTTATGCATATGATGCAGATTGGATTAGGGTAGTCGTGCGACCTTGTTGGCCTTTGTCAAGGGCCGTGCGGGTGGGTTTAATTCAATCAGGAAATGACGGGTTGAACTTGACTAGCATCCTATGGTTTGTTGGCCTTTGTCAAGGTCATAGGAGGTTAGGGGCAAAATATTATCGGGAATTTCAAGTGTTGAAATTTGCAATGAGATTGCATACCTTCTATGAGATAGTTGGATCCCGATACCCGCTGCGAGTAAGAGTTACTCCTGGGAGAGTTTTGCACATTGCAATTAGCCGATCAAGTAGGTGTCTAGAAAGGTGTTAACGAGGTTACGCCTCTGGGAAAACGAGGTTTACATTAATTAGGTTCGTGCGAAAGCACGGGGGACCTCCCTCAAAGTACCGACACTGGCCTGGCTGAAAGATTGGCGAACTTGTAGTGTGTAATTAATCCCGGCTAGTCTTTCCTTTTAGGGTTTGAAGGAAGATTTGATAAAAAGCAGTGGGAGCCATCCTGATTAGATAAAACATAACCAATCTGATCTTGCAAGAGCGCACGCTGAGTGTTTTCTTCTCTCTCTCCGGGTAGCGACCATATCACGCCTTAATCAAGATAATAATACGGATTATTGACTGAACCCGCTTGTTATACTGAGCTGGGGAACGTTGGTCCCGCTCCAACTTATAATTGTTATAAGACAGAGCAGGAAATTGGGGAATACCAGATTTCCCGTGCCGCCCAAACGAAGAGAGTGCATGTTGATGCATCATCTTCGGGTGTGTTCATTACAAAGAACTGTTTCTCAGTATCCTCCTGATCCTGGGTATGTGATACCGGATCAGGATCCCAGATATGTAATCTGTTACATAGGGCTACAAAAGGGTAGAAAAACTGAGAACGGGTGATAAGTTTCATGAGGCAGAAAACGGGGCAAGTGTTGCAGCCAAGTCTGTCGGTCACTGTCACCCTGTATTACCTGAATACATTGATTCTGAACGAATGTTATTAGATACCGAACCTGATATACAAAATCATATCAGTCTCTTTATTAGTAAAGAAATGATAGAATTTTGTATTGTTGGATGATGTTTTGAACATTTCCTATATCAAAAGTTGATCGGTTCAGGCACGCTATCTAAAAGCATTGAAGTTCTAAATCAAAACTACAGTTCTTAGTATACGGAACACACACAAGAGGAACAGTTCAGAAATGAACGGATCCTTCTTGAGGTATTGTAGACTAGGTCATATCAATGCGACCTGACTGGCTGGAGTTACATAAAGATGCATATTTAAATTTGTTTGAATTTACATCTTGTGAAACTCGCCAGTCATGTCACAGAGATAAGATGACCACAGCTCTGTTTACTGGAAACAGAGAAAGAGTTAGTGAACTCTTGGGATAATACATGTTGATGTATGTAGGTCCCCTGTCTACACATACCAGGAATGGTTCTTTATACTTCATTACATTCTCTGATGATCTCTCGAGATTCAGACATATGTTCCTGTTGAAACACAAGTCCGAACCTTTTGAGATATTCACGGAATATAAGAAAGAAGTAGAGAACCAAAATATGGGGATAAGTATTATGTCCTTTGATGAGATCAAGGAGGAGAATACTTGAGCATGAAAATCCTGGACTATTCTAAAGGAGAATGAGATTCTCTCTCAGCATTACTCCTCCGAGTACGCCATAGCACGATGGTAAATCGGGGTGGAGCAGACACACCCTATATGATAAGGTGCGCTCTATGATGAGTACTACTGAGTTACCTATTTCCTTTGGGGGTGTTATGCACTTGAGAAGTTGCATACCTATTGAATAGGGTTCGAATCAAATCAGTTGCCTACCATTTCATATGTGATATGGAAAGGGAAGAGCCCATGTCTTAAGCTAGTTAAGATTTGGGGTTGTCCGGCCTATGTCTAAAAGCAAAATCCGGACAAGCTCGAGGCAAGGTCTGTTATGTACAACTGGAAAGGTTCCAGCTATACAAATGACGGCAGATGATTTGGTACAACCAAAGGATTCAGTAGATACCAACGAACCTCAGCCTCTCCGCCGATCTAGTAGGGATCCTCACCCACCTGAGAGTTACTCCGGTTTCTCTATGACAGTGGGAGCCAGGATTGCATCATGAGATGATGACCCAACTAGTTTCGAGCTGGCCATCAGGAGTGGGACTCTGTAAGAATGGCTGGATGTTTAGCGATCTGAGATGGAATCCTTATACACCGACAAAGTATGGACTTTTGTTGCGATATCTGAAGGGTTAAATCCCCATCAGGAGCAAGTATATCTTGAGAAGATTACTTGGTGTAGATGGAAAAGTTGAGACTTTCAAAGCTAGACTTGTTAAAGGTTTGCATCATTGACCAGGAGTGGATCATGATAAAGCCTTTTCTAAGGAGCTATGCTTAAGTCCATCCAGATCCTACTTGCCACGGCTACATACCATGACTACGATATCTGGTGGTTGGGTGTCATGACCGCTTTTCTAAATGATGATTTGGAAGAAAGCGTCTATAAGTACACAGCCAGAGGGCTTCGTAGACAGTGGGAGCAGCGGAAACGTGTGCAAGATGCTTTATAGGATAAAGCAGGCATCGCGGAGTTGGAACATCTGTTTTGATGTTGTAGTCAAAGAGTTTGACATCATCAGAATGGTAGATGAACCTTGTATAAACAAAAGGGTAGTAGGGAGTATTGTGACGATCCTCGTAGAGTACGTGGATGACATACTCTTGATGGGGAAGGAGTTTCCTATGCTACGCTCGGTCAATCTCCGTCTATCACAATGATTCTCCATATAGGATCAAACTGATACCTACTAAATCCTGGATTTTGGATCTATGAGATAGATCTAAATGGATCTTAGGATACTCACTAGTCGTAGTGAGATGGTATCGATCGATCCTGGGGAGAATCACTGGAAGTGTTCCAGAGTGATAAAGACGACTGAATGTCAGTCGCAGGCATTGTCTTTACCCTCAGTAAAGGGACGGTATGTTGGAAGAGTTCCAAGCTAGATACCGTGACATACTAGACGATAAAGGCAGGATACAGCGCTACTTAAGATGCTACCAAAGAGGCTGTTTGGATGAATAATGGTTCATGAGATGAACTATGTTCCTACCATTGTGAGACAATGGAGTTGTGGCTTATGCCAAGGAACGCTGGTCCCATCAGTGATCCAGACTTATTCTAAGGCAGTGTCACCTGATCATGGAGATGGTTGATCTCCAAGATGATCGAGGCAAGGAGAGCAGACTTAGAGGATAACACGGCGGATCCACTCACGAAGGCCTATTCCCAGAGAGAGACTTTTATGGGATAGTTGAGTATGAGATACTGCAACCACTGCTACAGATGGCCCTAGTGCAAGTGGGAGATTGTTAGTTATATGTATGCCCTAGAGGCCATTACTGTACATATGATGTATATTGTAGTGGATGCTGGGACATATATAGGGAGGACTTTCTTGCTCGACATGATAGTGTGCTATCGGTTACTCTTTACCTTAACGTGTACATTGATTGTCTCTCTATTACATGTTGGTAAAGCCCTTAGGATGTGTACTTGACTACCTGGACTATGATGCGGATCATACTAGTGGGGACATGGTAGTCCATAAGTACATCCTT
Organism: Agapanthus africanus; assembly: GCA_030015575.1. Classification (NCBI taxonomy): domain Eukaryota; kingdom Viridiplantae; phylum Streptophyta; class Magnoliopsida; order Asparagales; family Amaryllidaceae; genus Agapanthus; species Agapanthus africanus. Next base: position 409,798,155 of record JASDDO010000012.1, read on the forward strand.
CAAAGTCCCTAGTCGTGGGTGTATCGAGACGGGGCATCGATATACCAGAGTAGACTAGCGTGTACCTTCTCGACCCATACAGATGGGCGATGGATGATCCCATATCCATTGGTGTTTGACATCGGAGATGATATACGGGTGCTCAGTAGAGACTGGGTACACTGGACGGACTCGCCGAGAACTCCCAGATGGTATTATACCTTACGTCAGATGGCAGTTCTCTGGTGACACTGGTACAGAGTAGTCTGTTGACCCGAGATCGTCATAGAGTCTTGTGTGGTTCCCACTGTGCTTTGATTTCCATCTTACCACATCCATGAGGGCGTGCAAAACGGTGGTTTTTGGGTACAGTCCCAAGTCACATGGAGGCAATGAGCGATAGGAGGGGATTCGTCTCTCCCGGTATAGGGAGTTGATGTTGCGCTGTGTTCGATTGGCTATAACAGGAAATCCCTGGCCAGGGTTGCTGAGATTTACTGGTAAGTGTTACCAGTAGTTTCTCGAGTTGTTATAGACCTCATATCGACACGACTTATCAAGCTATTGGGGTCTGACGTTTACCACCCCTAGGCGAGATATGCGACATATCAGACGATCAGACCGGACTGTACGGTAGTGTTACTGGTTGGATTCACAGGAGTGTGAGCGGGCTAGCTCGTCGATCTTCTGATCGCTCAATACCCGGGTGGCCGTTACGTTTGGCAGACCGCTTGCGGCTTGTGGGTGTTTGATATGATCATCACCTGCTACCGGCGTATTGACGAGTCTTTAGAGTCCTACACAGAGGTTTTCCTGGCTCGAGCAAAACGAAAGAGGAGCACATATGAGATATGTGCGGGACCGAGAATAATACGTGTATGTGATGCTGTATTCTATTCTCGCGATATGTAACATTGATCGGTTATATGTGATATAGCCGGGTTATCGGATCAAGTGTTGATTCGATGATTTGTTACTATTCATGTTAGTCGGTTATATGAGATATGACCGGATCGTTAAATCAAGTGTTGATTTAATGATTTAATGTATAATTATATATTTGATATATTATTTTACATTAACTAATATTGATCGGTTGTATGTGACATAGTCGGGTTATCGGATCAAGTGTTGATTCGACAATCTGTTACTATTCATATTAGTCGGTTATATGAGATATGACCGGATCGTTAAATCAAGTGTTGATTTAATGATTTAATGTATAATTATATATTTGATATATTATTTTACATTAACTAATATTGGTTCACCTAAGATGGTTTTTCTCACTTGTTGTGCACATTGTATATGTGATATATTTTCATGTGCACTTGATTGTATCATGTTTGTTGATTCATGCTAACTTAAGTTTGTGTAAAGATCAAACCATGGTTGTATAATGGTTAGGGGTTTTCTTCTAATTATCCATTCATTCATTTGTTATGCATGGTGGGGGGCAAGAATAAAATGGTGGCTAATTTTTATACCTTTCATAAAAATTGTTGAAGCTTTGAAGCTTACACCATTTTGTCTTTGACTTTGACCCAACCATTCCACCCAACCATGGTTAAATCTCTACCACTAACCATAGTTAGCATTATGATACATATGATATTATTCTTTCCCATTGGAATTGGCTCACACCAATTCTCATGAGATTCTTCTTGTTCATTCTTGTTCCCTCATGCTTCTTCTTCTTCTTCATCAAGAAGAAGAAAGCTTGGAGCCTCCAATGGCAACCTTATCAAATGAGTGAGAAAAATAAATCTAAAGACAACCCATCTCCTCTTTCTTCATTCTCTACAACATGCCCTCGTTGAAGAGTGTGTTGTCTTCACAAGTTCTTAACTTGGTGAAGGCGGAGCTCGAGTTTGAGAAGCTTCGACGTAGATCTTTCTTCGGCATTGTAGTCTTCGACTTAGCCCGATTATTTCTCCGACGAAACCATCACCGGAGTCCGGGATCCGACGACCGAAGCGGAGGGACATCGTCTTGGAGCCATGGAGGTGGAGCAAAGAAACTACAAAGGTTGTATTTTCTTCTCTCATTAGTTATGTTGATAGCTAGCTTCTTCTAGTTTCGCCTAAACTCTAGCCAACGATCCGTAGAAGGGTTCTTCGGCGCATGTAAAATTTTCGTTTGGCATGGTTGATGCCTTGTGACCACCCCTTGATGTGCCCCGGAACCCTACACATACATACTTTGGGCGCTGTGCCCCTGCAGCCACAGAGGTCATCACAGTATCGCTATCAGAGTTCATGAGGCTAAAGCCTCCGGTCTTCACAGGCACCGATGCAGCCGAGGACCCATAGTATTTTATTGATAGGATGGCCCGGATATGTCGTTCACTCAGATGCTCAGATGCGAGATGGGTAGAGTTCGCGAGTTTTCGCCTGGAAGGTCTTGCGCAGAAATGGTGTGAGTCGGTCGAAAAGGGCAGAGCAGCAGGTCTTCCTCCTATGACCTGGACCGAGTTTGTGACGGTATTTCTAGCCCGTTTCCTTCCCCAGAGTGTCAGGGATGCCCGAGCGCGCAGGTTCGAGTCTTTACGTCAGACGCCAGAGATGACAGTGGCAGAGTACGATGTACTGTTTACCGAGCTATCTGTTTATGCCCCATACCTAGTGGTTACTGAGGAGATGCGAGTCAAGAGATTTGTTCGAGGCTTACTTACCCCACTGTTCCTTGCGATCAGCGCACAGCATTGCGAGACTTATGCAGCAGCTGTAGACGCAGCCCTATTAGTCGAGGAGCGCCTTGCAGAGACTTCGGTGGTTCCAGGGCCGAAGAGGGTTCGTACTGACAGAGCAGCACGGAGACTTCCATTCGGATGCCGTGATAGACGTCGTACAGGTGGCAGAGACTCGGGGCGAGGTCAGATGTTTAGCTCTTATCCCCAGGAGGGTCAGCAGTCGTCGCGTGGATGCTTTGGGTGTGGTAGTCCCCGTCACCGCATCAAAGATTGTACCGAGATACGCCGGAGGGAAGCAGCAGTACTACATGTCACACTTCCACCTTCACTACCCCAGAGGGCGTTGCCTATTGTACCTACTGTTGCTCCACGTCAGACCCATGCACAGAGAGGCCGTGGTCATGGAGGGTTTGCTCATAGAGGACGAGGTGACCGAGGCAGAGGAAAACCAGCTGCCGGCAGAGTACAGCCAGTTGCTAGTAGGGGACCGCCAGTCGCAGGTGGAGGACAGGCACGGGTTTTCGCTTTGACGCATCAGGACGCGTAGGTGTCCAATGCGGTGGTCTCAGGTATCCTATCAGTATGTTCTGTTGACGCACACATGTTGTTTGATCCCGGATCCACTCACTCGTATGTTTCCACAAACTTCGTGCCGAGTTTGGGTAAAGAGTCCGGTTTGCTTGATCAGCCGCTTGTTGTGACAACTCCTGTAGGCGAGTCGTTTGTTGCTAAACACGTGTTCCGATCCTGTGTTGTCCGTATTGACGAGAGAGAGTTGCCTGTCGACTTGATCCTTCTTGAGATGTTGGACTTCGACATTCTTTTGGTCATGGATTGGTTAGCCACGTGCTATGCGTCTGTGGACTGCCGCGAGAAGACAGTTAGGTTTTGTTTTCCCGGCGAGTTGACTTTTGTTGTGCAGGGGGACAGTGGTGCCGCCCCTCACAGTTTGATTTCTTCTCTTCGCGCTGGACAGCTTTTGAGGAAGGGATGTCAGGGATTTATAGCCTATGTTTGCGATCCTAGAGCTACAGATGTTCCGTTGGACCAGGTTCCGATTGTTTGTGAGTTCCCTGATGTCTTCCCTGACGAGCTTCCTGGGATACCGCCTGAGCGCAATATTGTTTTCAGCAGTGACTTAATTCCCGGCACGGGGCCTATTTCTATACCGCCTTATCGATGGCCCCGGCGGAGCTTAGAGAGTTGAAAGGTCAGTTGCAAGATTTTCTGGATAAGGGACTTATTCGACCCGGTGTGTCTCCTTGGGGTGCTCCAGTCCTGTTTGTCAAGAAGAAGGACAGCAGTTTGCGTTTGTGTATCGACTACCGCCAGCTGAACAGGGTTACCGTGCGGAACAGATATCCCTTGCCACGCATCGACGACTTGTTCTACCAGCTTCAGGGCGCAGGGTATTTTTCGAGGATCGACTTACGATCAGGCTACCATCAGCTGCGGGTTCGACAGGAGGATATTCCGGGGACAGCTTTCCGCACGCGTTACGGCCATTATGAGTTTTTGGTGATGTCGTTCGGACTCACCAACGCCCCAGCAGCATTTATGGACTTGATGAACCGTATTTTCAGGCTGTATCTTGATTTGTTCATCATCGTATTCATTGACGATATTTTGGTGTATTCCCGGAGCCGAGAGGAGCACGAGCAGCACCCGCGGATCACATTGCAGACTTTGAGGGAGCACCGGCTATTCGCAAAATTCTCCAATTGCGCATTCTGGCTGAACAGCGTAGACTTCTTGGGTCACGTGATTACACGAGATGGTATATGTGTGGACCCGAAGAAGATCGAGGTCGTTCAGCGTTGGCCCAGACCCGCATCAGTTACTGAGATCCACAGCTTTTTAGGACTGGCCGGCTACTACAGGCAATTTGTATAAGACTTCTCCTGTATTGCCGCACCTTTGACCGGGTTGACCCGGAAGGGAATTCCCTTCGATTGGACAGAGGAGTGCGAGCACAGCTTTCAGCAGTTGCGGACTCGTTTGACTACGGCGCCGGTGTTATCATTGCCTTCAGGATCGTGCGGATTTGTGGTCTATTGTGACGCTTCTTGAGTGGGGCTAGGGTGCGTATTGATGCAGCATGACAGGGTGATCGTGTATGCTTCACAGCAGTTGAACAAACATGAACAGAACTACCCCACTCACGATTTGGAGATGGCTGCAGTGGTCTTTGCACTCAAGATCTGGCGACATTACCTATACGGCGAGTCGTGCCAGATATTCACTGATCACTGTTGGGGTAAAAATTTACATCCCGGATGACTAAGTCAAAATCAAAGTCAACCCCAAGCCAGGTGGGCCCAAGCCCAGGTCAAGCGGGCCCATGCCCAAGTCGAGCCCGCAGCCAGCCTCTCCATGCCAACAACAAAATCATGTAATAAATAATTTTTATGTAATTGTTTATGCATGAATGTAAACAAAATGGGCATAAAGCCAATATTTTGTAAGCCCATGGCTTATGTGCGAAAATGAAATGGCACATGAGCCATGGGATGGCTAAAATGCCATTTTTGTAAAGCCCAAGGGGCTATATGTAAATATGTAAGCCTATATAAGGCAACATGATGATGAAGCATACACATTTCATTCCCCCAAAAACTAGGGTTTTTTGTGCCTCCTGCTCCTTCTCCAAGGTTCTAAACCTTCTCATTTCTTTTGAATTAAATCAAGAGTTTTGCCCTTTCTTTTCCAAAACTAAGTAGTTTTCCACCACAAAACCCACAAAGGGGAACTCAGATCTCCCATCAGATCTCAAAAAAAGAGAGTGATTTTTAAAATCTCTTACTTCTTGATCTTCAAGATCCGGCCAAACAACAGGAGGAAGAAGAAGAACCCCCTTCATCAGCTTCAAAACATCCTAGGAGTTTTAACTCCATATATCTATATATATATATATATATATATAACAACAAATATTTCCTTTCTGAAGCATAGCTTCTGTTTCTTAGGCTAAAAGCCTCCTTTTCTCGCCAGCGCTCAAGCGCAGAGCGACCGCATTCCGACACATGGCGCGCTTGCGCTCAAGCGCTCAGCGCTCGAGCGCAAAACGCCCACGTGCCGACACGTGGCGCGTTTGCACTACCGCGCCCTGCGCTCAAGAGCAAAGCGCCCATGTGCCGACACGTGGCGCGCTTGCGCTCGAGCGCAAGTCGCCCCGGTGCCGACACGTGGCGCGCTGGCGCTCCAGCGCAAGCGCTCGAGCGCAAGTCGCCCCGGTGCCGACACATGGCGCGCTAGCGCTCCAGCGCAAGCTCTCAAGCGCAAGTCGCCTCCGTGCCCACACGTGGCGCGCTTGTGCTCAAGTGAAAGTGCTCAGGCGCAAGTCGCCCACGTATCGACACATGGCGCGCTTGCGCTCAAGCGCCCAGCGCTCAAGCGCAGAGAGCCCACGTGCCGACACGTAGCACTCTAGCGCCTGAGCGCACAGCACCTAGGCGCACAGCGCCCAAAGTGCTGCCCCCACACATCCCTTGGATGCCTTTTCCCCCTCTTTTTATGTACATACATATGCATATATGTCACGACCCGAAAGTACGGAACATGACCGGCACTTAAACTACGAACGTCTCGAGGCGTACGTAATCTAAGTAAACCGAAAACCCAGAAATCCAAACCAAGAAAAGTAGTAGAGTGCAGGAAAAACCAACTTAAAGCAAGTAATTTCAATAGCATAAGCCGAATTATGCGGTTTTTAAAACATCAAAATTCACTGAAAATTTCGGCAGAGTCTCCTTTGTAAATACTGGCCCCCAAACGGGATACAACATGAATAGTATACGAAATCAAGAAAAAGGCATCCCCAAGCGGGAGCTAGCTCTTCGTCAATCGACGGTCACAACCACACAAGCAATAATATACAACACCAACGGCGAGGATCAAAAACTCAAAACCACCAGAAATATAACGAGCGACTCTAAGGTCGAAAGAATAAACAACACTGGTCTCTATCTCAATAGATACATGTTTGGTTGATGGAACTTCTAGATACAACAGAATAATGATATACAATATATATAATGGGGGTATGATACAAGTAAACCCACCTACTAGCAAATCACCCGAATGAAACTGAGCCCGCAAGCCGTAATGAAACCTGTACGGCAAATCTGCAAGAAACTGGGGTACAACGGGGGTGAGTTGCCAACTCGTGAATAGAAAAACATCTACGCACAGAAATCGCATAAATAACGCAACCTAGGTCAATAATCATAATATATCCTCAAATATATGTATAACAGGCAGCCTATGACAATGTCTAGGGTAATATCTAACCCGAGTATAATTTCATGTGCCCGTGTCAGTGCCTCAGGTAGCAATATATCATATGAATGAGGTATGAATGCATGAAACAGAATACATGTAAATGAAGAAACTGCTTTCATAAATTAGTGAGATTTCCTTCGTATTTTTAAACTGAGGTATCATAATGAAATCAGCATCAACAGTGTCTAGCATCGACACAAAACATAAATCTCACTGTCTCGAAATATCAATGTCTCAATCTCAATATCTAGGGCGCCGTCAGTCCAGACCGGCCCCTACCATCATCTCAAGACCACGACGGTATCCTCCGGATATCCGACGCGTCGGGTAATATCACCGGTAGGTAGTGCTCCCCAGCCAGGCACAACGTCAACACCACATTCCTCTTGCCCCGGGGTACCATACCGGGCCCACCATGTACCCGTGACGGTTCCTCCACTCCTCGACACGGATCTCCAAAACAACAGCAAACTCATGGTGGACGACACTTTACATCACTAGAAAACCGCAACATTTTATATTTTAAAAGATCATAAGTTATAAATTTTGCGGCTTTTCCCGAAATCCAGAAATATCATAAATCTCAAGAAATCATCACAAGTGCATATGTCAATGATAATGAACTAGGCATGAACAACTGAATAACAGTATGCAGGTAATAACTACAATGTCTAATATGGCATATAAGGAAAGTACACTAATATCATGTCAAAACTACCAGCTAACAATCTAAGTCAAGCAATTATATTCTCTAAAGTGTACGTGACATGGCAATTACCGATGAAGATGTGTGTGAGCCGGCAAGTAGGTGTACGTGGTACATACGCATCATCGGTAATGGTGCTGGTGTCCTAACAGCATGATATCAATAATGGAATATGCAGCAAAATAAATATGCGAGGCAGAGCGAACAGCAATAATGTGCGGGAGCTGAATACTAGACACAACGATAACTAATCTGCAAAATCTAATATAAGTCCTACGAATGGTGCCTTTTGAAATAACACGAATCATGGGGTTTTGAAAATAGGGCTACGGTGTTTTTATGAAAAGATACGTCGTTTTTTTTTTTTTGAAATATCCGTAGATTCCCTTGAGCTGTCTTTAAAAATGCCCACGATTCGTTAGTTTTTGAAATAGGTAAGAAGTCTAATCTAATCTAACAACTACACTAAACTATACGGCTGAACTAACAAGCTGAACTACAGGTAAGGAAACCGCCTATCATCTGAGTCGATACATATACATACCTGTATATGTGTAGTCGGTGATCCCGCCTCAATAATATCATATCCGATACCATATCTATAATCAGGCATCCCAAGTCAAGAGTGCGGATCAATCATCAATATAGCTCGTACGTAAATCCGTCGTACGGCATCCCAATCTGGGTACGGATCAATATCACATTCATCATACTATTCACCTGGTATCCTCTTTATCAAATATCATGATCGGGATACTGATCTACGTCTAGTACCATACTGATACCGCCTACGTATGCATGGACGTGTGTGAAACACTACGTCAAGGACCCGCTACAACGTCATGTCGTATCTAAGATACGAACCCTGCTATATCACCGATCTCACGGCCTCAAATCAAATCTCATCGACTCAGCTCAATCCCAAGTATCATCCTCAATCCATATGTGAAAACATAGTCCCATATCCATGTGAACACATAACTATAAGGAATCCCATGAGCACATATCAATAGGAATGTATGCAAGTATGTATGTGTGTATGTGTGTGTAACACTACCCTAGGGTTCGCAACACTAAAGTAATCCAACACACCAATATCCATCCTAAGCATCGTTATTAATCCCAAATAACATATAATAATTGTTGGTGTGTATACGCATCCGTATACACCACCACGGACTGCGGGGGTGCTATACGCCATCCACCCGACTTCTCCCCGTAGATATAAATCTACTCACCTGGTCCTCGCTAGCCGGTGCCGACGTCGCCACGCGCTTGCTTGTCGTCTCGAAGTCCACATGGGGGTACCTACATATCATAACGTACCATATCTCATTAAAATCCGACTCATGATCAAAACGACGCACGAATCCCACATAGGTCAAAACCTATGGTTGCTTTCACAAATCAACCCAAAAACCCTCGACGTCGGCGTACAACCGCCAAACCATCGAGAAAAACCCAAATACACTCATTTGCACATTCACGAACACTAATTTTAATATAAACTAGGTTAAAACTCACAAAAACGCCAATTTCACTCAAAAGTCATTTTTCCGAAAATCTAGCAAGCACAATTCGCCGTTTTTGTACAAAACATGATGTTTAAATGAATGTAGCGGCCAATATATTTATTAAATATCTTAAATAAGTCATAAAAACCATTTCCATAATTTAAACTCATAAATTTGCATAATTTCCAAAATCCTAGTTTGCAAAATATCAAATTTAACACCCTTTAAAGCAAAATTCACAATTCATCAATTAAGCTTCGTTTTGCATGAACCAAACTCATTAAACCACTCATTATAATAGTTATAATGACATGAACACTTAATTATATTTTAATCTAAGCATTTGATAATTTTTTCAAAAACTCTAGTTAGCAAAAACAAAACTTAATTTAGACATTTCCATGCAACAATATGAAATTTAACTACTAAATTACTTTCTACAAATTCTAAGATGGTAAGCTACCCATCACAACCATACACCAATTCACAACCATAATCCCATTGCTCAAAACCCTAACTTGAAATCAACCTCATTCTTGAATTTTTCAAACATGCAATTAGAACCAATCTAAAACCTAATTAAACACTTAATAAGCTAACATAAAGCAATTAAACAACAATTTCACTAAAGGGTTAAAATTTATACCTCCCAATTGAGTTCTAGCATGCAAAGCCTAGCCTCCAAAAGTAGTTTCCATGCTCCTAGATCCATGCTAGATAGGCAAGAAATAATGGGTAGGAGTTGGATTTGGAAAAAGCTTTGAAATTGTATGGATTTTGAAGCTTTTTCTTGGATTTTTGAAGCAAAATAGTGTGGATTTTGGGGGGAGAAAGGGCTGCTGTTGTGGGATCATTTTCGGCCAGAAGTGGGTGAGGGGAGAGAGAGGGAGGTGAGGAAAATGCAAGGGAGGAAAGTCAAGGTCAAGGTAAGGTCAAAGTCTAACTACTTTATCTATTTTCTAATCTTTTCTTTTATTTCATTTCATTTCTTTTTCCTTTGCAAACCAAGTGGGGAAAAAGTGAGGGCTGCTGAATTTGGCTAAGGGGAGGAGTAAGTGGGGGTGTGTGGGTGTGGGTACGGGTGTGGGGTGATGAAAAATGATAAATACAATACCCCAAGCATCCATTTACGCTAAAAAAAGCCTTTTTTCTTCAATAATTTCTAAACCGTTTTGGCAAATGATTTCGTTCCAAAAACCACATGATAAATTTTTATTTAATGTTTTATGATGCACAAAATTTGTTTCAACTCATTCCAATTTGTAATTTTCCCTAATTAAATGTATTAGTGACGGCTTAAAATAATAATAAAATAATATTTTTTTCAGAAAATTTGAAATTTCACCAGCGGCTCAATAAACACCAAATAATAGCAATTACATAGCTAGAATATGTATATTTAATTTTTATAATAAGATATTTGTATTTTGACTTTTTTACAGAAAACCCCCTCATTTTACCGATTTTCCGAAATTTCACCGAAACGATTTTCAAAACGCTACAATATACATATGTATACATATTCACACACACACGTGCTCTACGACACTGTCCCTGTTAGAAAAAAATTTCTAACGGGGCGCTGCCCCGCACCCCCGCAAGGGGGCTGCTCGCCCCCTTGACCCCCAGCCCGCTATCCGGGTAGCGGGACCCCCGTAAAAACTCTGCGTGGCTCCCGATATATCCAAAAAAACACTTCAAAACGCAACACATGTACACTGCACATTGAGTTCGCATGGCCAGCTTAACCCCTTAATCGGAGGTTCCCTCACCCCAAAGGCGAGGGGTAATTAACGGCAGCTTAGTCCGCGGCTGCCGGAGATTCGGATCCCTACAATCATTAAACCCCGGCCTACCCTAGGCAGGGGGAATCTGTAGTACGCCTGACAAGCGCGCGCGTATTCCCATCTCAATAGGGTGTCGAAAAACACCCTACAATCACAAGAGCTTGAAGTATATATTTCAGCAGCGAGACCTGAATCTTAGACAGTGCCGTTGGATGGAACTAGTAAAGGAATACGATTGCGAGATCTTGTATCACTCGGGCAAGGCTAATGTAGTGACGGATGCTTTGAGCGGGAGGCCCGGGGGTAGTCTATCTTGTTTGAGCGCAGTACAGAGGCAGTCGTCGGCAGATTGGCAGATTTTATGCGACAGCTAAGTGCAGTTCGAGTTCACGCCGATCGGGGGATAGCTTACGCATGTTCGTGCACGCCCACAGTTGCTTGACCGTATACATGAGGCACAGTACAGTGATGACTGTTGTTCAGAGATCATAGCACAGATTGGACAGGGCAGATTTTCCTAGTTCGTGATTGATGATCAGGGGATACTGCGATTTGGGACTAGACTGTGCGTACCAGATGCTGAGGGATTGCGGCGTGAGATTCTTGATGAGGCACATCGATCGGTGTATAGTGTTCATCCGGGTTCCACCAAGATGTACCATGATATGAGAGATGTTTACTGGTGGGACGGAATGAAGAGGGACATCACAGACTTCGTGTCGAGATGCCTGACTTGTCAGCAAGTCAAGGCCGAGCACCAGATGTAAGTGCACGGCGGCGCCCCGGCCGTCAATCCGACGGCCAAATGCGGAAGCGGTGATAAACTTAAATTTTGCGAACTTAGCAAACCGGCACCACCGCGCACTAAACACCCGGATCGGACCATTAAACTAGTTCTAGCTAACTACAAGACGGGTTAGAGATATACCGAGTGATCCGAGTCCTCCGGTCTTCCCGCGGAAAATCCTGTCTCCCGCGGAAAATCCTGTCTCCATATCGTCGCCTCCTCGCCGAAGGGGGCACCACATCGCCTGCATCTTTTACGGGCTCCCACCTCAATACCGAAGCAACTCGGGCGCGAAGTTGGCTGGCCGACGCGTCCAAGATTTGCTGTAGAATGTGTAGTGTAGAGGCTATGTCTCATTTGGGGTTTGTTGCCTTTGAAGATGATGGAGGAATCAAGACAAGAAGAATGGTGCTTGCATTTTTCTTAGCATGAAATGAGATGAACAAATTTTCCCTCTTTTAAAATGACATGATCTTCTCATCCTCTCCTTTTCTCTCAAGAGTGTTCTTGACCTTCTCATATGAGAATGGTGGTGGAAAAGAATATCAAAACCACAACCTTAGAAGGAAGGTGAGTGTAGGAAAAGGTGGAGGGTGACCACAACCTAAACATCATCATAACAAATCCACATCAATCTCTAATCACCTCAAATCACCAAAAAGCAAGTGATGAAGATAGAAAAGAATGGTATCAAAAGATGCTTTCATAATTAATACATTTGCAAGAAACCCCTCCACAATGTGTTATTTGCAAACTTGCAAATAACACCCTCCATCGGAAAAGTCCGGCCGAGAAAGAACAAAGGAAAACCGGCCGGAACGGAATGCAAACTGGCAACTCCAGAAAACTGGTCCTGTAATAAATTATAGGAAAACCCCCATACTGTGCATACACACCCGCATCTGTATTCCGTCCGGATACAAATGCAATGAGACAAAATCTACACTGTACTAAACTAGGATCCGGCTTAAACCAAAGCCGGCTAGTAATATCCGTTCGATCCTGATCCGTGCAATACCGCACGTATCCGATCGAACCTTGCCATATATCTATACGGCCTATAGTACAAACCGTCCGATCCTGATCTGTGCAATACCGCACGTATCTGATCGGACCCTGCCATATCTCCATACGGCCTCTACAGCGTTTCGCCCGAAAGCTTGAGTAACTGTAAGTGTTGTGGACTCTAAAGACTCGTCAATACTATGGCTGTGGATTTAACCACTAGCACGTCATAGGTATAAGCCAATACGTGACGGGCCACCAGCTATTGACCAAAAGGGACGTCGATGAGAGAACTCATCCTGACACCCTACTGAGCCTGTCAGTGACAATATTCGTACAGTCCGGTCCGTTCGTCTATGAGCATCGCATGTCGGGCCTAGGGGGTTGGTAAAAGTCAGACCCCCAAAAGCGGTACAAGTCGTGTCGGAGTGTAGCCCAGAACACCCTGAGATACTACTGGAATACCTACCAGTAAATCTCCTGCCTTGGCCAAGGACTTCGTGTAATGGCTCTCCTAGACACAGCGCGACCTCACCCCCAATACCGGGAGAGACGAACCCCTGAAGATCCGCTCACTGCCTCCATGTGGCTCGGGACTGTACCCAACTAAAACCTGTTTGCACGACTCCTTTGAGCCGTGGTAGGGTAGTAATCAAAGCACAGTGGGAACTCACACGAGACAAATGATGATCCCCAGATCGATGAACTAACCTGTACACATGTCACCTGGGAACTGCTATCTGACGTCAGGTATAAGACCAACTAGCATGTTCCCGGCGAGTCCTGTCCGGTGTACTCATAACCCAATGAGCACCTATATACATCTTAGGTGAACCAACTGACACCAGTGGCTTGTGAGACCGGCCACCGCCCCTCGTCGGGGTCTCGACTGTATACACTAGTCTACTCTGGAGAATCGATGCCCTGTCTCGAAACTCCCACGACTAGGGACCTTTTAAGGATGTGCTTATAGACTCCAGCTCTCACTTATATGATCGCCCTCATACTGTTGGCAGTCAAGCAAGAATCCTAGGGGCTCTATCAACGTGCAATAGCGACCTGTCAGGTCACCTAAAGCAGTACACGATGATAAAGATAAACCAGATAGCATACTATCATCTCGAGTAAGACTGTCCTACCGGGATAGGTCCTCCCTCAATCATTGCAATCACGTGCCTGTGATCCAATAATTGACTCTGAGGGCACTATCTCCAACACCAGAGGCCAGCGGGAGAGCTACAGCCGTTACCCATTCCGGAGTGGAAATGGGAGCAGATTTCTATGGATTTCGTTGTGGGTCTACCCAGGACTAGGCGAGGGTATGACTCCATTTGGGCAATCGTGGATCGATTGACGAAAGCGGCTCACTTCCTGCCGGTGAAGACTACTTTCGGATTTGCTCAGTATGCCCAGATTTACATCGACGAGATTGTATGACTGCATGGAGTCCCGACATGTATCGTGTCCGACCGAGGCACCCAGTTTACCAGCCGACTATGGCAGAGGCTTCATGTCACGACCCGCAAAGTACGGAACGCAACCGGCACTTAAGTTACGAAACGTCTCAAGGCGTCCGTAAAATAAGTAAGCCGAAGCCCAGAATACAAAACCCAATTAAAAATTAAAGTGAAGGAAAAACCAATTATTTACAGCATTTTACTTCTTTAAACCACATCAAGTTTCCTTTAAAACAACTTTCCCTTTTTCCAAAAATTCCAGCAGAGCTCCTTTGTAAAACCAGCCCCAAACGGGTACAACAGGAATATAATGAATAACATGAAAATGGCATCCCCAAGTGGGAGCTAGCTCTTCGCCTCAAGGCGGTCACAAATCCCACGCAATGTAAAATAACAATGTGTATAAATAAGCAAGAAGCATAAGAATAACATGTCGACTCAAGTGAGCTCGACCCCAGATATAACATAAAATAAATCCCCAAGTCTCACAATCTTGTCTCTAAGTCAATATACAGTAATCCAAATAAGACAGGTACAGCTGAAATAATAGTAGCAGATGGAGTACTCTAGATACAATGGACATAAATAAGGTGGAACAAAATGATAACAACCCACCTGTGAGCAAAAACCTCGAGTCCAGGCAAAAAGGGCAAAATGAGCAAAAGTATCCGCCGCTACAGTGCTGACAGAACGGACCTGCAGAAAAGCTGTGGCACAACGGGGGTGAGTTGCCAGCTCGTGAGTAATAAATAACATCTACAAAGGCTATCGCATGAATGTACACAAGTATCCTAGCATCCCTAGAACAGGTATGGATATATGTACTAGCAGGTATGTATGCATCATCAGTGTACTATCAAGTATGTATGTCACATGGATATAATAACAGGTGTGTATGCCACATGAATATACTATCATATATGTATGCTATATGAGTAAACTCAAGATCTCATCATGTAGGTATAAGGATTATTCTTCCTTTGTTTTTGAAACTCCTTTCAAGTATCAGCATAAAATCCAGGAAAATCAACAAAATCCGTGTCTAGCAACGACACCTCAAAACTGTCTCAAATCTCATATATCCATGTCAAGTATCTCTGGCCTCAGCCGTCCAGCTGATCCATATCAAATATCAATATCCCAATCCAGCGGCCACGGTCGGTATCTTCTAGATATCCGCCGTGCCAAATGAAGTCACCGGTAGGTAATCCGTCCCCTGCCAGGCTCAACGCCATCTCCTGCGATCTTCTTGTCCCGAGGTACCGTACCGGGCCCACCATGTACCCGAGACGGTTCATCCACCTCCTCGAAACGGGTCTCGAAAACCACATCAAACTCATGGTGGACGACACTTTACATCACTAGAAAACCGCAATCTTTATATTTTAAAAGATTATAAGTTTGAAATCTTGCGGCTTTCCCCCAAAATCCAGAAATATCATAAATCTCATGAAATCATCATGTATGCATATGTCAATGATAATGAGTGCCTATGGTATCAATTTGCAAGGTATGATTTATACTAGGCATGAACAAATGATATAATAATACATATGCATGAGAATAGCAGTTCTTATGATTTCATTTTAAATATTTGTTGCAATAACACAGGTCTAAGCAATTAACATATTTCAGATTTATAGTTATCTAGTGTCGTGACATGGCAATTATCAGGGTGTGTGTGTACACATGAATAGTGCTCGTGCTGCATATAAAAACCTGGTAATGGTGCATGTGTCCTACAAATGAGTTTGCGTATATGGAACATCATATAGATCCTAACTGCAGCAAATGTCATACAAGTATTATTATTCTAATGTCACAAGTAAATGTCAAGTCTATTATTTTCAAGTTTACTAAATCTATCGGGCGACTCGCGCTATCCAAACGATCGTCCCCCGTAAATGTTAAATCTACTCACCCGTGATCCCGCGCTAGGTGTGTCCGACCACCTGCTTTCCTTTCTCCGCTGCGCTTGAAGTCCCCGCTGGCGAACCTAGCATTTACAAAAGTCACCATATAAGGAAAAATCCTGCAAAACACGATATATCTATAAAAAGGGATACGCGTGCGTGAAACTAGACGCGCGTGCACACGACACGTCGCGATGCGCACAAACCCACCAGAACCTACACCGACGCGCTGTGTCGCGCAGCACGCCACAGAACCATGCGTATCACGCGTGTGTCGCACGAGACTTAAAACATCGAAAACACTATACAAGCTCCAGATTCTTCCTTGGGGCTAAACTTAAAAAGTTGCAGGTACCAACAGACCAACCTACCCAGAACAACCCTACACCCAAAGATCCAACATCCCACCCCCTACTCTGGCCGCAATTTGCGGCCAGAATGATTAAACCGGCGGCCTCAAAGGTGAGGTGGGCCCCCGTGCTCTGTGTGTGTGTCTCTACTAGTCTCACCATGCTACAGTCTTCACAATTTTATTTTTAAGGTCTTGATTAGTCGAAAATATTGTATATTTTAGCCGGCAATTTCCTCATCATTTGCATTCATATAGAAGTGTTCGGTATCCGTATTTCACATATTAGCAAATCTATCACAGATTATCAGATTACATGTATTAGGCCTTAAAACCGGCATTTCTAGGGAAATTGACTGCATTGCATGGCATCGCAATATTTCTATATGTCGCAACCCATGTTTCGAAGTCTGTGCAGGAAAAGGAGAAGCTCGCTCAAATTTACACCGCTCAAAGATACGTCAACTCACTAACTTCAAATCTGATATCATTACAAAGGAGCAATCACAAATCAATATATCAGAAGAAGCCCTAAAATACAGAACAAGGCCACACCAGAAGACTCAAAGCCCAAGCTCTTCAAAGTGCCGCGGATCCGCGGCAATGGCTTGCTTGTGCCGCGGATCCGCGGTGGGACAATTGATTCAGACAACAAATTTTGGTCTACAATTCTTCATTCATGGCCCACTGCTCAGAAATGTATCTCAAGTTCCAGAAGACTCTAGAGGTTTCTGCCAGATCAGCAAACAAGGGTTTCCAAGCCTAATTAAACCTTGCTTAAACCCTAAGCTAGCTCCTAACAAACTACCTTCTAGAAGACTCAACAAACTTTTGGAGGGAACTACCATTTTCAAATCTAAACCTAGGGTTTGGGAAGTCTATAAATAGAAGCCTAGACCTAGGGTGAGAGATCATGTGGAGATAGATAGAATCAAACCATTTGTGATTCATTTTAGTTCATTTTAGCCAATCTCTTTCTTCATCCCCTTCCTCCACAAGTCTAGTGAGAGGGCTTGTGGGAAACCCTAACTCTAATTCCAATTGAAATCAAGATCCTGAGTACCCATTAAGCAAGAAGCCTTACAACCTTTAGGAGCGGAGCCGATCTTCAACGGAGCAAGCGATCCGAGCCGATCCACGACTCACGAAGCCGAGCGACGCCCGATCAACAATTTAGATTCTTCCTCTTGTAGTTCTTGAAGCGAATGTAATCAAAATTGTTGAGATAAATAAAGGTGATATTCTTTTATCTTGTTTTCTTTAAATTCTGCATCATGACATCTTTACAATTCGTGAATATTTTCTGTGTGGTGATGTGTGAATAAAACTCCGCT
Organism: Agapanthus africanus; assembly: GCA_030015575.1. NCBI lineage: Eukaryota > Viridiplantae > Streptophyta > Magnoliopsida > Asparagales > Amaryllidaceae > Agapanthus > Agapanthus africanus. The sequence continues at coordinate 409,815,959 of JASDDO010000012.1, forward strand.
CGTCGAGGAGTCGAGATGGTCAATAGAATGATGATGTTACATAGCTTTAATCGATTCTTGAGTCCTACGTGTTTTGAAAACCCTAGCAAGTTCAAGAAACGACGACCCATTTCGTTTCGATGCTTTCTTGATTGACATCGTTCGAAATTTGGGAGTTACGATCGTTTCTTGAATTTGGTAGAGGCTAGAAAAGGAATGATATCGACGAAAGAACAAGGGTTAAAAGATGAACCCTAGTTTCATCAAGAAAGCCCTAACTCTCGTCGATGATCATCGATCTAGTATCAATCCTTCGAAGGACAAGAACACGATATCTTTAGATTACATCACGTCTATAGACCCGATCGATTCCTACGAGCCTCTTTTAGATTCTTGATTGTTGATTGGAAATATCATCGATACACCGATTCTTGATTGTTTATCTTTTTCTTGATTCTTGAATAGAATAGTGACACTTGAAAATCAAAACTCTTGAATCATGTTTTCGTTTATCTTAGCTTAACTTTTCAATTCAAGCATATCATAATACAAACGAATCGTGCAATCCCTGTGGACGATCCGCACTCATTCATGAACTACAATTGACACCGTAGTTTGATTGCGGTCAAAATATTTTTTGGTTGTGAAGTTCTTTATAAATTTTCTGAATACCGACACAAGAAACAGTTTCAATCAAATGGTGCCGTTTTAGGGGACCTTTTGAATTGATTCATACTACACAACGGAAAAACGATCAATCAAAATGGCGCCGTTGCCGGGGATCGCGCGCTAATTCGTTTCATTTTATAGTTTGAATTGAAAGAATTATTCCATTTTACTTCTTGAAATCAAAATTCGTACAAACTCTTATACGTGTGTTGTGATTGATTGCAAGGTGATCTGGAGCATTCTGTGCTGTGGAAAATTTTTTTGGAATATACCAGAGAACAGAGGGAAGCAACAGGAGCTTCCTAGTGAATTTTGGTGCAGAGATCACACCAGAGGACCGCGTTTCCACGGCCATTGCCTACCATTTGCGGCGGAACCGCCGCGCATTTGGGGGTTCTCTGCAAAATTTTTAGTGCAGGTGACTTCTTGCTCTCTCCCCTCTCCTCTTTTTAGCTCCAACTAATACTTTGCTGCAGGATTCTTTGCAAATAATCGCAGCTCGCAAATTGCAAAAGTAAATTGTGCGTGATTTTATTTCTTGGTTGTTTGCATTCTAATACGGAAATTAAGGGGCACGGCCAAATCCAAATTAGGTGGGGATTTCATTACCCTTCCTAGGCCCCGAAAACCACCAAACTTGCATCCGTATTGACCCACATTAACTAAAAGAAATCTAGAGATGACTCTAAGGACTGTCGCGCTCAATTAGGACAGGAGAAGGCCGTGGGTAATTCATTGCTTATCCGCGTTTTCTTGTGGTGCCTAAAGCGAGTGTGTCTAAGGCTAGTGGTTTTTAATTAGGCCCACTACTTACGTAGTGGAGTACCTTCCCACTTACCTGGCACTCATCCGGCCACAGGGGGACAAAGAGGCAGTGGAGGATTCTATCCCGCGACTTGTCTTTTGGCAGTTAGGAGCGGTCTAGAGCCGGACCTAGATGACCACTAAATTCTAGGGTTGTGTGCTGCATTTGTTGTGTCGCATCATTTTTTTTAAAATCCGTCCCTTTTTCAAAAGAAAACACCACATTCATTTACCCCTAATTATAAGCCAACGCTGCCACTTGTACTAACCCTTTTTAGTACAAGATAGGCTGGACACGGGATTCTAGTGCCCGTTTAGTCCGCGTACCCTTTATCGACTCCGAAGTCGATATTTCTCCATTTACCTTTCCTTTACCTACTACCACACCCATACCGATGGATCCAAATCCATCAAACTTCTTTAACCCTAATCTGCCGCCGTCCGTTGGTGCGCAGAATCCACCCCGCATCTCTCTCCAAGAGAGATGCTATCCACTTAGAGGTCCTCTTTCGACCTGCTTATCCACACCACCAGCTAATGGGGATAACTTTGAGATTAAGCCCCAGTATATCAATCTTTTACCCAAATACCACGGACTCGAGACTGAGGACGCTTACGTTTTCATTACCAAATTTGAAAACGTATGCGCAATGATGGGTACGTCACAACTTTCAGTGGATGCGATGCGTCTACGACTTCTTCCATTTACATTGTGCGATATAGCCGAGAAGTGGCTATATAACACTACCGCACACTCTATTATGAATTGGGAAGAATTCGTCGCTGCATTCCTTAAGAAATTTTACCCAATCCAAAAGACAGCTCGAATCCGTAGCGAACTGAACCAATTTGCCCAGCTCCCTACCAAACCATTTTCAAAATGCTTTGAACGTTTCAAGGATCTATTGGTTCAGTGTCCTCATCACGGCATCCCGAGATGGGAATTATGCCGAATCATTTATGAGGGCATTAACTCAAACACTAAACAGAGCCTTGAAAACATGTGTCAAGGTACTTTTATGACCAAAGATGATGGGGAAGCTTGGAAGTACTTAGAAGAGTTCGCTGAAAAATCACTACAGTGGGAGAGTGGAACCCAACCATTGAATAGGGGTGGCGTACACCAAATAGATGTGTCCATAGGTGTTCGAGCTGAAATGGCAGCAATGCAAAAGAAGCTCGACGCTATGGAACACAAATTTTCTGCAGCCTCCCTAAACCCAATGTCGCTCCCCAAAACTGTTTGTGGGTGCTGTTCTGATCCGTCTCATTTAACGGAAGAATGTCCATTAAACTCTGCGTTTCAAGGTCACGAGCATTCTAATGCCGCATTTCAACGACCTCGAAACGATCCATATTCTTCCACGTACAATCAGGGTTGGAGGAACCACCCGAATTTTGCTTGGAACCAAAACCAATCTCAAAACACGGTTCCAAACACTAATCAATTTCAACGGTCTCTTCCTCCACCACAACAGCAACCCCTTCAACTCACCCAGCACCCCTATCAGTCACAAAATTTCCAAAACCAGGGCAACAATCCTGCACAGTCTAATCCTATGCAGTCCTGTTCTGACGAGTTCTCTCAATTCACTCAAACTATGAAATCACTTTTATCAAATTTCATAGAGGTTTCGGCTGAGGTTAGATCTTCCGTCGGTGAGATAAAGAAAAACTCAGCATCCCAAGCTGAGAGTATCAGAACGATGGAAGCTAAAATCGCACGCCTAAAAGCCGAAATGAGTGCGAGAGAAAAAGGGAAACTTCCCTCTCAACCCCTACAGAATCCTGGGCATTACAATGTAAATGCCATCACAACGTTGAGATCGGGAAGAGTGCTGAATAATAATGTCGGGGAAGATATTGATGATACTGAAAATCATATCAACACCCCGGCTGAGACCTTTCCTCACACACACACTTCTCCTTCGGATCCTTCTTCTTCTACCAAACCACCTTCTCGTGAGCCTATTCTCCATTTCCCATTAGGCTCAACACCTTCACCCAACCCTTATAGTTCTCTACAGACGGTCCCCACACCTCTTTTGGGATCTCGTCTACCCCCCTTTCCTTCTCCTATGATGGACCCTGTGCTTATTGCGAAAGCACCTTACCCGAATCGGCTAAGGGCTAATAGAACGAGTCCTCATATGGAGAAAATTATAGAAATGTTCAAACAGGTTAACATCAATATCCCTCTCCTAGATGCGATTCAGCAAGTCCCCGCTTATGCGAAAATTCTTAAGGACTTGTGCACTAGGAAGAGGAAGACTCAAGTGCCGAAGAAGGTCTTTATGTCTAATAATATCAGCACTGCTTTTATTCCCCAGCTACCAAAGAAACGAAAGGACCCAGGATGTCCTACAATATCGATTTCGATTGGGGGTAAAAACATAAATCGTGCTCTTTTAGACCTTGGCGCGAGTGTTAACCTGCTCCCTTATTCTGTCTATGAGCAACTAGGGATTGGAGAGCTGAAACCTGCTCACTGTACTCTCCAGATGGCAGACCGATCTATCACCAAACCAAGGGGTGAATTAGAGGATATGTTGATAAAGGTCGGGGAATATTTTTTCCCTGTAGACTTCATTGTGCTCGACACACATCCTGTAGCAAACCCCCGAGGCCAAATTCCGGTGATTTTAGGTCGTCCTTTCCTTGCCACTTCCAACGCTGTTATAAACTGTAGAAACGGTTCAATGAACTTATCATTTGGAAATATGACCATTGAACTAAATATTTACAAAGTTGGAAGTCAGCCATCAGAACCTAGTGCTCATATTTTAGATGTGTGCTCTGTCCATGAGATCGCTCCCGATAGTTGTGGAGCCGAGGAACTTTGCTTTACTGATCTCAATGACATTACCACATCTCTACTTGATCTTACACCTGATCTTAGTGAGGACACTTTACCTACACTTGAGTCCTGCACTTCTGACTTTTCTCCACCCGAGTCTGTATCTTTCACAGGCTCTGAGCTTCTTTGTAAATCCAAAAATCATTCAATGATACCTCCTTCTATCATTTCTCCGCCTGAATTAGATCTCAAAGTGTTACCTTCTCACCTTAAATATGCATATCTTGGTGAGAACGAGACTTTACCGGTTATAATTTCCGCTTCTCTTGCATCAGAGCAAGAGAATGCACTTTTATCGGTATTGAGATCTAACAAAGAGGCGTTTGGTTGGAGTATGGCGGACATCAAAGGGATCAATCCCTTGATAGTTGAACATCATATACATGTGATGGATGATGCCAGACCAACACGAGAACCACAGAGACGGTTGAATCCCGTCATGAAGGAAGCAGTTATGAAAGAGATCGTCAAATGTTTAGATAATGGTATTATATACCCCATCTCCGATAGCCAGTGGGTGAGTCCTATACATGTCGTTCCTAAGAAATCCGGCATCACAGTTATAACCAATGAGGCGAATGAGTTGATTCAGACACGCGCCCAAACTGGGTGGCGTGTATGCATCGATTATAGAAAACTCAACGCTGCCACGAGGAAAGATCATTTTCCTCTACCATTCATTGATCAGATGCTGGAACGCTTAGCAGGACGACAGTACTATTGTTTTATGGATGGATACTCAGGCTATAATCAGGTCCCCATCGCCAAAAAGGATCAAGATAAAACCACTTTTACTTGTCCTTTTGGTACTTTTGCTTACAGTCGCATGCCCTTTGGGCTATGCAATGCTCCCGCTACCTTTCAGCGGTGTATGATGGGGATATTCTCTGATATGGTAGAGAATTTTTTGGAGATCTTTATGGACGACTTCTCGATTTTTGGAGATTCTTTTTCCGATTGCCTAGCGAATCTTGACGGTGTTCTTACTCGATGCGAAGAGAAGAACTTGACTTTGAACTGGGAAAAATGCCACTTTATGGTCTAAGAAGGAATTGTTCTTGGACATGTCATTTCACAGAAAGGCATTGAAGTTGACAAAGCTAAAGTAGATGTCATTCAAAACCTCCTTCATCCCAAAAGCGTCAAAGATATTCGCTCTTTCCTTGGCCATGCGGGCTTTTATAGGAGATTCATTAAGGACTTTAGCAAAATTGCTAGACCTTTAACTCTTCTCCTGGCCAAGGATACGACCTTCCATTTTGACTCGGATTGCGAGACAGCTTTCGACTCACTTAAACACTCACTCACTTCAGCCCCCGTTTTATCATCACCAAACTGGGACTACCCCTTTGAGCTGATGTGTGACGCATCTGATTTTGCAGTAGGTGCAGTCTTAGGACAGCACATCGAAAAGATGCCATACGTGATTTACTATGCTAGTAAGACCCTGAATGATGCGCAAATCAATTATACAACCACAGAAAAAGAACTTTTAGCGGTTGTATTTGCATTAGAAAAATTCAGGCCTTACTTAATCGGCTCACCTATAGTTGTGTATACTGACCATTCCGCTCTAAAACATCTTCTGGCGAAGAAAGATGCAAAAGGTCGACTAATACGTTGGATCCTACTGTTACAAGAATTCGATCTTGTTATCAAAGATAAGAAAGGATGTGAAAACGTAGTAGCTGACCACCTTTCACGCATCATTTATTCCCCTGTGACCCTGCCGATCAATGACTCGTTTCCTGATGAGCAACTCTTGAGCATATCCGCCGAACCATGGTTCAGGGATATTGTAAACTATCATGCTACGGGACTAATACCCAGCGAGTGGTCAAAACAGGACAAATACCGTTTTTTATCCTAAGTAAAACACTTTTACTGGGATGAACCCTATTTGTTTAAATATTGTCCTGATCAGATCATTCGCCGGTGTGTCCCGAATGAAGAGTTCAAGAGTGTTCTTTCTTTTTGTTATGATCAGGCTTGTGGGGGTCACTTTGGTCCTAGAAAGACAGCGAAAAAGGTTTTGCAATGTGGATTTTATTGGCCGACCTTATTCAAGGACGCATTTGAGCATTGCAAAACCTGTACACAATGTCAGTATACGGGTAGCATATCCCAGAGGAATGAAATGCCTCAGCAACCCATTCTGGTTGTTGAAATGTTTGGTGTTTGGGGCATAGATTTTATGGGTCCTTTTCCCAACTCCTTTGGGAATTTGTACATACTGCTGGCGGTTGATTATGTCTCAAAGTGGGTAGAAGCCATTCCATGTCGCACTAATGACAAGAAAGTTGTCATTAAGTTCTTAAAAGAGAATATCTTTTCGCGATTTGGACACCCACGCGCTATTATTAGCGATAATGGGACACATTTCTGCAACAGGTCTTTCGAGACTCTGATGCGGAAATACTCAATCAACCACCGACTTTCTACACCCTATCACCCCCAAACAAGCGGGCAGGCTGAAATCTCAAACAGACAAATCAAACTTATCCTGGAGAAGACTGTTGCTAAAAATAGAAAAGACTGGTCGACCAAACTGACGGATGCTCTTGGGCATTCCGAACTGCATATAAGACCGACCTAGGGATGTCTCCATATAGGATAGTGTTTGGAAAAGCTTGTCATTTACCCGTCGAGATAGAACATAAAGCATTGTGGGCTATTAAAGAAATAAATTTTGATCTAAACCTTACTTGCAACTTTCGGAAGCTGCAACTTAACGAGCTAAGCGAACTCCGCGATGAAGCTTATGATAACGCTGTAATCACAAAGAATAGGACTAAGGTTTTTCACGATAAAAACATTTTAAGGAAAACATTTTCACCTGGTCAACAAGTCCTTCTTTATGATTCACGATTACACCTTCATGCGGGTAAGCTCCGATCTCGATGGAAGGGACCTTTTGTTGTGCGGTCTGTATACCCGCACGGGGCAGTAGAAGTTGAAAATGTTAAAAACGGCACTGTTTTCAAAGTAAATGGACATAGATTAAAGCCGTATTTTTCCACTGACCCCACGGAGGAGCTCTTGTTCTTACAAGAGCCAGTTTATTTGGATTAAAATTCCTCCGTCTCACCTTCATATCCAGTATATCATTGTATCATCTTTTGAATGAAGGTGAGTGAAAAGAATAAGTTTTGGGGAAGTTCTTCACTTATATATTTTGCCCCCACTAATAATTCCTCCCAGACTTACAGGTTTTGTAGATATAGCTGTCGGCAACAGTGAGGACACTGTTGAAAACAAGTTTGGGGGAGGTTTGTGCTTATTTTTGCATCATTTGCATATCATCTGCATAAGCACAAAACATTTCTTTTAAAAATCTATAAAAATTTAAAAATTTTCAAAACCCATAAAAATTTAAAAATTTTCAAGTATAAAAATAATTTTAATATTTACACTTTTTTGTACATAAATAAGATAATGAAAGTTTAGATAGTGAACAATTACATCCATGAGATTAGAAAAATTTTAGAAAACTAAGAAAATTAGAAGTTTTCTTATACGAACTAGTAATAAGTAGTTATGAGCCGTTGTCCCAAGGGTTAGTAAGATGAAGGACGTCACTAATCTGAGGATAAAAATAAGTCTGAAAAATAGTTTCTATTCTGGAAGCCAAACATTTTGAACGTTGCTACCCTGCTATTCGCACTTACACACGTCTTAAAGCCTGGGATAGTAGAGGATACCTTAAAATGCTCTTGTCTTAAAGCCAAAAGTATGAAGGAAATAAAAAGAAAAAAAATGAATAAAGAAAAATATAAAGTGGTGAGAAAAATGGACACTGGTTTTGTTATCACCAAGGGCAATAAAAATGTATAGCGAGGGTGCTTCTTCACCTAGTGCCCTAAGGCCAACTGGTCTGGGAGTCACTGCTATGCCTGAGGTGGTGCAAGATGAGGAAAATACACCAAGTAAGCAAGCACAGGAGTAATCGGTCGGTTAGTACCTCAAGAAGTATTAACGGTCGCATGAAAGTGTGTGAGCAATCTCATCTAAATATTCATTAATTAAAAAGTACTGAGGCTGATGGGCAAGAGTATGATAGCTTGAATTGAATTCTCCGGGTGTAGGGATGTCTTTACACACACGCAGAGTTATATGATCGATGTTTGGAAGGAAGATAGGAATGAAGAATAAGACGATGTTTTATTGAGGGAGGACGTGATTTCTAACATCTTTTCATGACCATTAAGATAGGGCTCATGACAACCGAAAAGCTAGCTTAGTTGGAAACCCTAATTTTCAAGGCTTTTCTTTTACAATTCTTTTCTTTAAATGTAATATTCATGATCTTTCTTTTATTATTGGATTTTGTGGGTGCAATCTGCTGAAAACCCTCAGGAGACAACACTCCTCCTACTAGGGACACCTAGAGGTTTAAAGGCTTGTTGCACATGCTCAGTGCAATCGTGTTGCCTACGAAAGTGTGCTAGTTAGTTTTTTCTCTTTCTTTATTTTCTCCTTCTCTTTTTAATAAAACATTCGCTCGAGACGATCGAAATTAAGTTTGGGGGAATTTGATTAGTCGAAAATATTGTATATTTTAGCCGGCAATTTCCTCATCATTTGCATTCATATAGAAGTGTTCGGTATCCGTATTTCACATATTAGCAAATCTATCACAGATTATCAGATTACATGTATTAGGCCTTAAAACCGGCATTTCTAGGGAAATTGACTGCATTGCATGGCATCGCAATATTTCTATATGTCGCAACCCATGTTTCGAAGTCTGTGCAGGAAAAGGAGAAGCTCGCTCAAATTTACACCGCTCAAAGATACGTCAACTCACTAACTTCAAATCTGATATCATTACAAAGGAGCAATCACAAATCAATATATCAGAAGAAGCCCTAAAATACAGAACAAGGCCACACCAGAAGACTCAAAGCCCAAGCTCTTCAAAGTGCCGCGGATCCGCGGCAATGGCTTGCTTGTGCCGCGGATCCGCGGTGGGACAATTGATTCAGACAACAAATTTTGGTCTACAATTCTTCATTCATGGCCCACTGCTCAGAAATGTATCTCAAGTTCCAGAAGACTCTAGAGGTTTCTGCCAGATCAGCAAACAAGGGTTTCCAAGCCTAATTAAACCTTGCTTAAACCCTAAGCTAGCTCCTAACAAACTACCTTCTAGAAGACTCAACAAACTTTTGGAGGGAACTACCATTTTCAAATCTAAACCTAGGGTTTGGGAATTCTATAAATAGAAGCCTAGACCTAGGGTGAGAGATCATGTGGAGATAGATAGAATCAAACCATTTGTGATTCATTTTAGTTCATTTTAGCCAATCTCTTTCTTCATCCCCTTCCTCCACAAGTCTAGTGAGAGGGCTTGTGGGAAACCCTAACTCTAATTCCAATTGAAATCAAGATCCCGAGTACCCATTAAGCAAGAAGCCTTACAACCTTTAGGAGCGGAGCCGATCTTCAACGGAGCAAGCGATCCGAGCCGATCCACCACTCACGAAGCCGAGCGACGCCCGATCAACAATTTAGATTCTTCCTCTTGTAGTTCTTGAAGCGAATGTAATCAAAATTGTTGAGATAAATAAAGGTGATATTCTTTTATCTTGTTTTCTTTAAATTCTGCATCATGACATCTTTACAATTCGTGAATATTTTCTGTGTGGTGATGTGTGAATAAAACTCCGCTCGTCGAGGAGTCGAGACGGTCAATAGAATGATGATGTAACATAGCTTTAATCGATTCTTGAGTCCTACGTGTTTTGAAAACCCTAGCAAGTTCAAGAAACGACGACCCATTTCGTTTCGATGCTTTCTTGATTGACATCGTTCGAAATTTGGGAGTTACGATCATTTCTTGAATTTGGTAGAGGCTAGAAAAGGAATGATATCGACGAAAGAACAAGGGTTAAAAGATGAACCCTAGTTTCATCAAGAAAGCCCTAACTCTCGTCGATGATCATCGATCTAGTATCAATCCTTCGAAGGACAAGAACACGATATCTTTATATTACATCACGTCTATAGACCCGATCGATTCCTACGAGCCTCTTTTAGATTCTTGATTGTTGATTGGAAATATCATCGATACACCGATTCTTGATTGTTTATCTTTTTCTTGATTCTTGAATAGAATAGTGACACTTGAAAATCAAAACTCTTGAATCATATTTTCGTTTATCTTAGCTTAACTTTTCAATTCAAGCATATCATAATACAAACGAATCGTGCAATCCCTGTGGACGATCCGCACTCATTCATGAACTACAATTGACACCGTAGTTTGATTGCGGTCAATATATTTTTTGGTTGTGAAGTTCTTTATAAATTTTCTGAATACCGACACAAGAAACAGTTTCAATCAAATGGTGCCGTTTTAGGGGACCTTTTGAATTGATTCATACTACACAACGGAAAAACGATCAATCAGGTCTCAGGTCAACAGCAGAATCTACAGAGGCTAAAAGTCGCTAAAACTGTCAAATTACGCCAAGTCGGATAAGTCGGGTATCTTTGTGAAATCTGGAACCAAACTTGGGTGTTCTAGTCTCCACAGCACCTAAATGGGCTACTCTAACCATCACAACCAATTCTTAGCCAAAATTCTCTTAATTCATCCAAAATTACCACTAAAGCATGCAATAAACACCAACTAAGCTAGATAACCATAATTTTAGCAATTTAATGTTATCTATCTAATTTTAACAACACTACTAGGCTAAAACAGGCTAACCAACATCTAAAAGAGTTCATTAAGCTACAAGCACTCTAATGTAGCTAGATCTAACATCACGACATAATTCTAGCACTAAAACTCTATTAAGACACTAAACTAGCTAAACAAACACATAATCTAAGCAATAAGGAAAAAGTTTAAGAGTTATACCCCCTAGGAACCTCTCAAACGAGGAGAAGGAGAAGAATAAGGGAGTGGGTGCTGCAAAACTTGGCTGGAAATGAGCTGAGCTTCACTGTTGCTGAAGCTGATGCTGTTGTTTGGGCTGAAATGTTGTTGTTGCTGTTGCTTTAGCTTGGTGTGGTGTTGTTATTTGTGGTGCTGTTGTAGCAGCAGGTGGAGAAGATGTTGAAGTGTTTGTGGTGAAGTGTGGGGTGTAGTGATGTTGTGTGAGTGTGGCTGAAGTTGGGGGGGGCTGATGTGCAGCTGCTGCTGTTTTATGGTGTTTGCTTGGCTGTAACATCAGCTACTGTTGCATTGGAGGCTGGTTTTGTGGCTGATGTTTGATGATGCTGGTTTGGAGGCTGATGGTGTGCTGTTGGTGGCTATAGTAGCTGCTGAAGCTAAGGGGAAGGTAGCTGATACTAATGATGTTGCTGGGAGCTGAAGTGTTACTGCTGATGCTGATGCATGGCTGAAGTTAGGGCTGAAGGAGTTGTTTTGGTGGCTAAAAGATGATGTTTGGTGTGTGAGTGAGGTTTTGGAGTTGGGGCTGTTTGCAATGATGTTAAGGGCTGAATGTGCAGCAGTTGGTGTGCTGGTTGTGATGTTTTGGTGCTGAATTTGGTGGCTGAAAAGCTGATTTTTGGGCTGATATGAGTGTGTGAGAGATGTGGGTGAGAGGGTGATGGATAAGCTAAAAAGTTGTGAAGTGAAAAGAGGTGACACATCCTTAACCCATCATTTCTCTCTCTCAAACCAAAAGCTATCATGATACACATCCCATCTCTCCCTCTCTCTCACAACAAGCAAGTCAACCTACACCCTAAACACCCTTGGACAAAACCAACCACCCCTAATTAACCTAATTAGCTCATAATCAACTCCATTATCTTAACCAAGGGCCTAACCCACCATGGTTAACTTAAACATGATTAACCCACAAGCTCCATTATATGGCAAAACCCTAGTCTTAACCCTAGCTAACGTGCACAAGTGTGTGTGGTCGAGATAAAATTCTACAAAAATCACCATAATTCCAGATAAATTACTAGAAACCCGTTTTGGTAAACTTTTTACCAAAAACCCCACATTAACACACAATTACCACTAACCCTAATCTCAGGTGTTACACTTCAGGAGGCTTTGGGCACCCGTTTGAGTTTCAACACAGCATTTCATCCGCAGACCGATGGCCAGTCAGAGCGGACTATTCAGACTCTCGAGGACATGCTTCGAGCGTGCATTTTAGACTTTGGAGGTAGCTGGGATCATCATTTACCCTTGGTGGAGTTCTCCTACAACAATAGTTTCCAGGATACTATTCAGATGGCACAGTTTGAGGCCTTTTATGGGAGGAGATGTAGATCGCCCGTCTGTTGGACAGAGCTCAGTGAGAGCAGTATTTTAGGGCCGCAGATCGTACAGGAGACGACTGAGAAGATACAGCTGATTCGAGACAGGATGAGGACGGCTCAGAGCAGGCAGAAATCGTATGCTAAAAGACGTCGCCACAGATTAGAGTTCGCAGTTGGCGATCACGTTTTTCTGAGGGTCTCTCCGATTAAGGGAGTGATAAGGTTTGGACGGAAGGGGAAGCTTAGCCCCAGATTCATAGGTCCCTTCGAGATCCTCGAGCGTGTGGGCGCAGTAGCATATCGTTTGGCTCTTCCACCCGACTTCCCAGATGTTCACCCCGTACTCCACGTGTCGATACTTCGCAGATACCTACATGACCCTTCTCACATGATTCAGCATCAGACCGTTCTCCTCGAGTGCGATCTTTCGTTCACCGAGCAGCCAGTCGTGATATTGGACCGGCAGGTGAAAAAACTTCGATCGAAGGCCTTGCCATCTGTGAAGATGCTTTGGCGCAGCCCGAATGGTGAAGAGATCACTTAGGAGGCCGAGGGCGAGATGCGGAAGAAATTCCCTCATCTCTTTGAAGGTACGCGTAGCTATATATTTTAAATTCGGGGACGAATTTCTTTAAGGGGGAAGATTGTAACACCTTAGGATGTGATTAGTGGCTAATTATACTTTAAGATATGGTTTTTAATAAAAATTTTACCAAATCGATCTTTAAATATTTTATCAAAATTAATGAATATTTTATTAGAATTTATTTAGGCTTGCACACACTTGTGCATGTAAACTAGGGTTAAATAGGGTTAGACCATGATTAGCAACCATGGTGGACTAACCATTTTGCTAAGCTAATTTAAAATTTTAATTAAGTGTTTTGGGTTTGTTTCTTTTTTAAAATGGAAATGATTAGAATTGTGGTTGACTTGGAGAGAGAGAGAAAGAGAGTGGGCATCATGGCTTGAGCCATGCTCACATTTAATGAAGAGAGAGAGAAAGGGGCTTGACTATCTATTCTCTCATTTCTTTTTGTTAACTCTTTCTCACTTCTCTCACTCATACACACACACACACTCACAACAAGCAGCAGCAACAGCAGAAGAAGCAGCAGCAGCAGCCACAGCAGCAGCACCAACAGCAACAGCAGCAGCACCAGCAGCATCAGCACAAACAGCAGCAGCTTCAGGCAACAGCAGCAGCAACATGCATCAGCAGTAGCAGCACCCCGGCAGCAGCAGCTCCTTCTCTTCTTCTTCTTCACCTTCTCCTTGCACCAAGGGTCAAGTGAGGTATAATTCATAGCCTAACTTCTTTGCTTACTAAACTTATGCGTTGTTAAGCTTAATTAGTGTTTAGTGTGGTCATTAATGCTAGAAATGGTGATTTGTGTGGAGTTTTGGCCAAGTGGTGATTTTGGTGGTTAGCCTAGCTTAACTAAGTGTTATTAGGCCCTTTAAACTGAGATTTAACCCCAAATTTCACTAAAATACCATAGGGTTTCATTTAGTGCAAAATTTAACGTTTTAAAGCGAAATTTAGCCTTTCTGTGATCTGCTGTAGACCCGTGTGCTTCAGACAAAATCTGAGTTAACCGGAGCATACTTGATAGATGTTGACCACACACCCGGAGAATGAGACCGCCTACCCACATTCTAGCCGCCGATCTATTCATTCTGGCCGCAAATTGCGGCCAGATGAGGGTATTTTTGTGTTGGGTTTGGGTGAGTAGGAGTCTGCGGTATATGCAACTTTTTGAGTTTTCACCCGAGTCAAAATCTGGAGCGATATATCGTTTTTCCTATACGTTTAGTTTGCGCGACACGTGTGATACGTGAGTGGGTTTAGTGTTCATGTGTGTCGCGACGTGTCGCGGTAGATTCAGACTCGTATACACACGTTTCAGCGTATCAGACACAAGCACGTTTAGTTCGCGACGCGAGTTTCTCGTTAGATTTCGATATCGCATTTTTGAAAGATTTTGCTTATGTGTATTCCTTATGTAAATTCTAGGTTCGCAGGCGGGTACGTCGGACAACGTAAAGAAGGGGAAACAGGTGGTCGGCTACGCTTAGCACGAGACCAAGTGAGTAGATTTAACATCTACGGGGAAATCGCCCGTATGGCGTTAAGCGTCAGGGCGTGATAGGATATTTTAGTCGTATATAATCATATATACTATTGTAGCATACCATCCTTGTTGCATATAGAATGGTAGTTATAGAACACTGCGCTGTCACTAACGGTTCAAGCTGCACGAGCACTATTTGTATATTACTCCCACACCGTTAGTGATTGCCATTACACTCGCACTATAGGCTTGCTACGAAACATATATGATATCTTCATACTTGCGCACATGCACACTCTATATTCATACTAGTCCATACATTTATTGATATATCCCTACTTGCGCACATGCACACTGTATACTCATATTAGTGCATACATTTATTGATATATCCCTACTTGCGCACATGCACACTGTATACTCATATCAGTGCATACATTCACTGATATATCCCTACTTGCGCACATGCACACTGTATACTCATATTAGTGCATACATTTATTGATATATCCCTACTTGCGCACATGCACACTGTATACTCATATTAGTGCATACATTTATTGATATATCCCTACTTGCGCACATGCACATTGTATACTCATATTAGTGCATACATTCATTGATATATTCCTACTTGCGCACATGCACACTGTATACTCATATTAGTGCATACATTCATTGATATATCCCTACTTGCGCACATGCACACTGTATACTCATATTAGTGCATACATTCATTGATATATCTCTACTTGCGCACATGCACACTGTATACTCATATTAGTGCATACATTCATTGATATATCCCTACTTGCGCACATGCACACTGTATATTCATATTAGTGCATACATTCACTGATATATCCCTACTTACGCACATGCACACTGTGTATCCATATTAGTGCACATATACATTGGCACACTCATAGTCGCGTATATATCCATTTGCACATCCATACCTATATACATACATATGTTACATACATGGATGATATTGATTTGATTTCTAGAATAATAGGGACCGCATGAGATATTTTCAAAACTGGATCTTCTTTTTTAAAAAGAGCGGTTTTCCCTTTTTACTCTTAGTGTCATACGACACATTGCATGGATTTACGCATTGAGTTTTGGATTCATGTGATTTCTGGATTTGAGAACCGTGGTATTATTTTAAGAAAATATGCACTGTTTTAAAAACCCGGTTTCTCTTATTATGATATTTCAATGCGTCCACCATGCATTTTCTCGGTTCTGAGACTATGACACATGAAACCCGATTCGAGGAGGAGGACGATCCGTTTGCGGGTACATGGTGGACCCGATATGGTACCCCGGGGCGAGATAGAGATTTCGTGTGGATGACGATGAGCCCGGCAGAGGGACTACTACCTACCGGTGATTGGTTGGACCTAGCGGTTATCCGAAGGATACTGACCAGAGTCGATAGATGGATACGGGACGACACGTACTGCCGGGGCCGAGGGCCGATTCCGCAGACGGAGCCCGTGGGCCGATCCGGACTGACGGAGCCCGATATATGAGGATTTGCGTGTCGATACTGGACACGAGTATTTCATGTTGTTTTGGGTGCCGATGTTGTGCACCCCGCTTCTATGAGATTTACAGGATTGAGGGCCGGATAGAGTGACGGCGCCTTAGTTGTTACTGGGATTTGGGTGCATTGATGGACACCGGTTACTTTTCCACGTTGACATTCCGTGTAGATGTATTTTATCCCATGCTCAGCATTCATTGTTATGTATCTCATCCTGTAGTGTAGTACCTGATAGAGTACTTATGCATGACTATTGCATACCCTGCTCATCCTATATAGATATTATTAGATTGCATTTGCTATGCATGACTATTGCATACCCTGCTCATCCTATATAGATGTTATTATATTGCATTTGTTATGCATGATTATTGCATACCCTGCTCATCATGTAGAGATGTTATTAGATCGCACTTGTTGCATGATTATTGCATCCAGCTCATCATATAGATACTATCTGTTGGCATAGGTTAGAGTATCGCAGCACGTACATACTCGCGATTACCTTTACATGTTATCTACTATTCACGAGTTGGCAACTCACCCCCGTTGTGCCACAGTGTTTGCAGGTTGCCCCTCAGAATACTCGTGGCAGGCTGCTTTCTTGCATCTTTTGATTCGGATACCACTGCAGTTGGCGCATGAGCCCTTTTGCTGATAGGTGGGTTTTCTGGGTATCCGTTTATTTTCCAATTGTATACACTGTTGTATCTAGTACTCTCCATCTACTATTCATGTATTGACTTAGAGACCAGTTGTGAGGACGATGTATATTATTTCGTACTCTGGTGTCGAGCTCGTTGTGAGCCGACTTTATTTATGCAGTTTTATCATTCATGATACTTGTTTTCACTTATATTGCTCATTTCTTCGCTACGGCGTCATATATTATTATTGTGGTGGTTGTTTCCGCCGTTGGGCATGATTGCTCCCGTTTGGGATGCTTTATTCATATTATATGTCATCTTTATTTATATCTTATCTTGTACCCGATTTCGGGGCTAGTTTTTACAAAGGAAATGCTGCCGAAATTTTTAAAAGAAAACAACTTAAACTTTAAAGAATTTTACTAAATTACTAAGGTTTTCTAAATGTTTTAACAAATGTTTCCATAAAATGTTTTAACACTCATTGCTTTAATGGTTTTGATTTCTGGGTTTCGGCTTACTTAGTCGCGTTACGCCTGTAGACGTTACGTGGTTAAGTGCCGGTCACGGGCCAAACTTTGGGTCGTGACAAGTGTAGTCAACGAGTACATCCTATAACTGTTCCTAGTCGAGAGAGTATCGAGACAGAGCATCGATACTCTAGAGTAGACTAGCGTATACGCATCTTGACCCATATGATGGGCGATGGATGATCCCATATCTATCGGTGGTTGACATCAAAGATGGTGTATGGGTGCTCAGTGGAGACTGGGTACACTGGACGGACTCGCCGAGAACTCCCAGATGGTATTATACCTCACGTCAGATAGCGGTTCTCTGGTGACACTGGTACAGGTTAGTCTGTAGACCCGAGATTGTCATAGAGTCTTGTGTGATTCCCACCGTGCTTTGATTTCCACCTTACCACGTTCAAGAGAACGTGCAAAACGGTGGCTTTTGGGTACAGTCCCGAGTCACATGGAGGCAATGAGCGATAGGAGGGGTTTCGTCTCTCCCGGTATAGGGAGTTAATATTGCGCTATGCTCGATTGGCCATAACAGGAAATCTCTGGCCAGGGTTGCAGAGATCTACCGGTAAGTATTATCAGTAGTTTCTCAAATCGTTATGGACCTTGCATCGGCATGACTTATCAGGCTATTGGGGTCTGACGTTAAACCACCCCCAGGCTGTGATATGCGACATATCAGAAGAAGAGACCGCACTGTACGGTAGTGTTACTGATTGGATTCGCAGGAGTATGAGCAGGCTTGCTTGTTGATCTTCTGATCGCTCAATACCCGCATGGCCGTTACGTTTAGCAGACCGCTTGCGGCTTGTGGATGTTTGATATGATCATCACCTACTGCCGGCGTATTGATGAGTCTTTAGAGTCCTACACAGAGGTTTCCTGGCTCAAGCGAAACGGAGTAGGAGCGCATATGTGATATGTGCGGGACCGAGATTAATGCGAGTATATGATACCACATTCTATTCTCGTGATGTGTGACATGATTGGTTATATGTGATATAGCCGAGTTATCGGATCAAGCGTTGATTCGATAAGATGTTGCATTTGATATTAGTCGGTTATATATGATATAGCCAGATTATTAAATCAAGTGTTAATTTAATAATTTAATATATAATTATATATTTGATATATTACATTACATTAACTAGTATTAGCTCACTTAAGATTTCTTTTCTCACATTTGATATACTTTACATATATGTGATATATATATATTGTTTTCTTTTTGGCACAAAATATATATGTGATATATATAAGTGTGTCATGCTAGGTTACATATGCAACATGGATGTATGAGACTTATACCATGATAGGGTTAGGTTAGGGTTTTTATTTATGTTAAGCTAATTCAAATGAGTGAGATTTTGTCATGGTTAAGCTTGGACAAAAGCTTTTGGATAGCCATTGACATAGTCAACTCTTTTGTCAAGTTTAGGATATTTATTTAACCCAACCCTTAATCTTGGTGTATGGTTTATTCTCTACATGAGTTAGACATGATATTTTGTGACCATGGTTGCATTTGTAACCTCAAGAGTTCATTCTTTCTTTAATCACAACTTCATCTTCTTCTTCTTCCTCATTCTTGAGCTCTCTTGATTTTGACAAAGTGATGAAACCTTGTGAGAAAATGATTTCTAATGTGAGCAAAATTCCTACTTCATCATCATCTACTACTTGCCATTTAGTATAGGGTGTTTGCTTCACTAATTCCATGATTAGTGAAGAGATAGCTTGGGTTAGTGTCTCCTCGACGTAGATCATCTTCGGCCTCGAAGTCTTCGAAGCAAGCATGTTCGTTTCATCAAGGGAGCCTCTCTAGAGTCCGGAGCTCACGATCGCAGCGAAGGGGACTACTACACTGAGCTATTGAAGTGAAGGACCGGTCCACAAAGGTTGTATTCCTTGTTCACTTTTAGTTGAAAAGTGTTTGCATATGTTTTCCGTACGATTTCTAGTTAACGATTCATGGTTAGGGTTAGCTAGAATGACAATTTTTTGAATTTGGCATGGACGATGCCTCCCGAAACCTTGCTACCGTGCTAGGCAACCCTGCAAATAAAACAAACATACACACGACACGAAGTGAAACTCCGAAGCAGGAGAAAGTGGTTATCGCGATGCGGTAACGTAATTAACTGCAGGGGCTTGCGCCTGTAGGGAAGAGTGTCCCCACAATCAAAAAACCCTCGTAAACGAGGGGGAATCTGTTAAAGTCTGCTACAACGGTCGCGTCTGTCCAAACCTCCAATATACGATGCCATAAATCAACTTTGCATTTTCGGAGAGGTGGACGAATAAATCCAAATAGCATATGCCCCCAGGATTCAGGCCAGACGTCCCGGTCCGTCTTCCGGCTGTGAACACACACCATAGTTTCTTTCCCTTTCACTTCTTATCCTGGTGGCTACATCATATAGATCTCCTCCTCCAAGTCTCCATGAAGGAACGTAGTCTTGACATCCGACTGCTCTAAATGCAATTCCTCCACCGCCACAATATTAAGAATTACCCAAATAGATGTCATCTTTACAATAGGGGAAAATATTTCTTTATTGTCAATACCTTGCTTTTGTGCGTAACCCTTGACTACCAAACGAGCTTTGTACCTCTTCAGGCCATTAGCCTCATCTTTAATTCTGTACACCCATCTGTTTAGCAACGCCTTATGACCCTTGAATAGTTTTACTAGTTCCCACGTACGGTTCTTCTTCAAAGAATCCATCTTCTCGTCCATAACTTGCTCCCACTGCTTTCTAGCACCGTCGCTTGTTGCTTCTTCAAGGGATTCAGGCTCTCCGGAATCTGTATACAACATGAAGTCAGTAACAATTCTATCAGGTAGCCTCCTATCTTGCATAGATCTCCTCAGAACTAGTGCATCTAGTTGCTGAACATGGTCACCATCCTGTTCTTGAACCCGATCCTGCACTACGACCTCCTCCAAATTCTGATCTTCACTTGTAGACACCTGATTGCTCTCTTGAGTTCCATCTAGCTCGACGAACTCATGTACTTCACCTTCTTTAGCTTACTTCTTTTCTTTGTACAAGTGTTGATCATCAAAGACGATGTTCTGGTTTCGTATTTGTCACGACCCAAAATTTGGCCCGTAACCAGCACTTAAACTACATAACGTCTACAGGCGTACGCAACTTAAGTAAGCTGAAACCCAGAAATCTAAACCACCCAAAACTGGATAAGCGGAGAAAAACATAGTTTAAAACATTCGGAAAATCACAAGTAAAATCTCTAACTCTAGTTTTCTTTCTTGAAAATTTCGGCAGCACCTCCTTTGTAAAAACTAGCCCCGAAAACGGGTACAACATAGAATAAATATAAAGCATCCCAAACGGGAGCAAATCATGCCCAACGGAGGAAACAACCACCACAAGCATATATACGACGCCGAAGCGAAGAAATATAAAGGAAAACTGCATAAAGAAGTAAAACTTTACAACAAGACCGGCTCCCACGAGCACGGCACCCAAAGTCACCAAAATATAAACAACACCGAATCCTCACAACTCGTCTCTAAGTCAAATAAAAAAAGTGGTAGTTGGAGAATACTAGATCCAACAAAAAGATATACAATTTACAAACGGATAACCGCAAACCCACCTAAAAGCAAAGGCCACACAGCTAACCGTAGCGGTATCCGCAAAAGCAGAGATGATAAGACGCCATGTCGTGACTACTCAGAGGGTAAGTCCTGCAAAACACTGTGGCACAACGGGGGTGAGTTTCCAACTCGTGAATAGTAAATAACATCATACTGTAATCACAAGTATGCACGAACAGCGATTAATCTATCACATGTAATCTGATAGCATAAATATGGCAATATGAAAATGCATCAATCATATAAAGGTACATCATCAGGGTACTACAACTACATGAAGCAATGCATATCAAAATAATCCTGAGTGTGGGATGATATAATATAAAATCTCATGCAAAATCATCAGCATGGAAAAACCCCAATGTCCCTCATTGACATATCAAATCCCAACATCCTCAGGCACTGCATCCTCAGATCGGCCCTCACATCCTGTAAGTCTCATGGAACCTGAGTGTCAAACATCGACACCCAAAACATCATGAAAACATATACCTGTATGTGTGTGTGTATAAGTATGAGGATATCAACCCCGTATGTCCACCGACGATACTTAGAAATCATGGAAAACCTGAGTGTCAAACACCGACACTCGAAACATCATGAAACCCGTGTCTAGCATCGACACGTAAATCCTCATAACTCAGGCACTTTCACCACGACTGGCCCTGACGATATGTCGTACATCACTCCGGTCGGTATCCCCACGATAACCGCCGAGTCCAAATAAAATCACCGGTAGGTACTTGCCCGCCTTCCAGGCTCATCGCCTATCATCTGCGATCATCTTGCCGAGGAGAACCGTACTGGGCTCCACCATGTACCCGCACACGGCCCACTACACTCCTCGCATCGGGTATATATCACAAATCTCAGAACCGAGAAATCTCATGGTGGACGCATCAAAATATCATATCAAGAGAAACCGAGTTTTCAAACAATACATAGTTTCTTGAAAATACCCCTACGGTCCTCAAATCCATTAATCACATGAAATCCATATCTCAATGCGAAAAATCCATGAAAACTGATATATGCAACATAAAACAGCAATATGAGCATATAAAGGGAAAACCGCTCTTTAAAATGAATCCAGCTTTAAAATATATCATACGGTTCCCAAATCCTCCGAAATCAAGTGCAGCATCATATGAGGTGTACATGTAATTATAGCCAGGTTTAAGTATCTACATGTAAGCAAGTATGTATGATGCATTTTATAAGCGCAATAATCAACGTCTCAATATCACATGTCCAAAACAATACCACTTAGGGTATATGCAACTATAGCAAAAATATGTGGGTGTACATGTCAGTATGTATGCATGATGTACATGTAGCTGTAACCGAGTATATGGGTGTACATGTCAGTAAGTATGCATGATGTACATGTAGCTGTAACAAGGTATACGTGAAATGGAATAAGGGTCACTACCTCAACTATCCCTGCCCAATGCAATATCACGTATGTATGTGTCCACGGTATTTCATATACACAATGGAATAAGAGTCACTACCTCAACTATCCCTGCCCAATGCAATATCACATATGTATGTGTTTTGTGTGTGTCATGGCAATTACTGACGGTGTGGGTGTAGCATACAAATTAGTGCTCGTGCAACATGAACCGTCAGTAATGTGTTATATCCAAAGGTACAAGTCAAGGTACAACAGATAATACTATGCAATGACGTTCATATGAAATCAACTAATATGCAATAACATGCAGCTATCATATCAGCCCCGACGCATAGCGCCATACGGGCGATTTCCCCGTAGATGTTAAATCTACTCACCGATGGTCTCGAGCTATGAAAATCCGACCACCTGCTTCCCCTTGTTCGCAGCATTCGAAGTCCCCACTTGCGATCCTAAAATTTCACAAACACATCACATAAGCTAAATATCCTACGTCGACGCAAAGATAACGAAACGTAAGGATAACACCTAGAAAATTACACTGCGCACCTAGCGCACAAAACGCGCACGGCATCGGCAAAAACTCTAACTAGGATCGCTAAACTACGAACACCAAGTCTATACTCCGATCGTCCCGATCGCGCAAACCCAACACAAACAAATACGAGGAATATAATAGATATAATCTCGCAACGACCAATTAAACCCACGTCTAAAATTCACCGAAACCTAGTAAGCAACTTATGGCAATATTTTGCACAAGTCTAATGCTAAAACAATTCTAGCGATTTCAAACATCATACAATAGCTTAACTAAGCTATCGAACCACCTCTATATTTTTAAACTTGCTTAATTAAGTTTTAGCAAAAACCTAGTAAGCTAAACTCTTAATTAGACAAAGTTGTAATTAACAATAATTATCATATTCTACTCGGTTAAGTTTTCTTAAACTTCAATTAACATTTAACACTTCATCAAGTTTAAACCCTAACTTGAATTTCTAAAAAAAATTATGATGAATGAATAAATCAAGAGCTTAAAGCTATATTAACCAACTAATTAGCTAGCTTAAAGATTTAAATACAACCATTAAAGATTAAGGTTTGAAATTATACCTCTCAAGAACACAAACAAGCAACTAGATCCATCATTTTTTTCCTCCAAAAATGATATTTTTCTTGAAGATCCAAACAAGTTTTGTGAAGGAGAAAGATGGGTTATGATTTGTTTATGAGTTTTGTGGAATTATTTAAGGAATTTTGGAGATATAATGAGCTTTGAGAAGATGAAATTGAGCAAAGAAAAAGAAGGGATAGAACTAGGAGGCTCGGCCAAGGTAAGTTAGGGGGGTTTTGGGGGGGAAATGTGTGAAGTTTCTAGCTAAAATCAATAAATGCTCATTAAAGCCAAAATGCCACCTTTCTTTCATTTCTTTTCTTTTAAAATTTAAAACCTTTTGTCTCCAAAATATCTAGATATTATATGGAGGGTTTTGTTTTTCTTAAGCTTGATTAGTTAGCAAAGATACAAATTAGGAGTAATTAACCAAACCCAATATGTAAATACCACTTATTAAGTGCATAAATAACACATTAAAATAATATTTAATTAGGGAAAAATTCTATATGAACCAAAACTTTCCATTGACCCCCAAAGTCCGTGCACTAGTTTTATTCTAGCTAAACAAGGTGCCGGCAAGTTTACGGAAGTTTGATCACAATCGGGTTAAAACGGAAAATACCGACTATTTTACCTTAAAACGGAAAAATTTGCATAACGATTTCTAAAACGTTACAGTATTACCTTCTTTCTTATATAATCCCACAACCGATATTTGAACTCTTCTCCACCATAGCCGATGAAAGCACACTTCTTAGAATTTGAGTCAAGCTTATTCCTTTCTGTCTTATCAATCAAAGAATACGCAATGCAACAAAAAACTTTAAGGTGTGTATAATTAACTGGTTTACCTGACCAAATTTCTTTCAGAATGCATTTGTCGAGCGCACTCACTGGGCTTCTGTTGATGAGATACACAACAGTATCGACCGCTGCTGCCCATAGGAACTTTGGAACATCCGCATCCAAGGTCATGCTTCGCACTCACTCTAGAATCATTCTATTCATCCTTTAAGCGATACCATTTTGGTGTGGCGTCCCCGGTATCGTCTTTAATCAACAAATACCCTTCTACGAGAAAAAAATCCTTGAATTCCTGTGTGCAGTATCCCCTCCATTATCAGACCTAAGGCATTCACCTTAGTCCTCGTTTGGTTCTCCAAATTTGCAATCCAATGTTTGAAGATACCAAACACATCGGATTTCTTCTTCATCGCATACACCCATGTTTTCCGGCTTGCATCGTCGATGAACGTCATGAAATATCAATTACCTTCATAAGACTCTACCGAGGCCGGACCCGATACTTTCGTATGCACCATCTGCAGCTTTTTGGTCTTCTTAGCAATGCCTCTAATTTGATATCTAAGCACAGTTTGCTTCTCGCAAATACAACTCTCACAAATCTCCAACTCCATCTTTTTCAGCCCCGAAAGAAACCTTCTATCTTGAAGAATTTTCATGTTCTTCTTACTAAGGTGCCCCAATTGCTTGTGCCACAACAAAGTCTCCGAATTTACCTTCGAACCTGTCGCTAGTGCAACCGCCCATTGCTCCCACTGAAAGAATACAACGAACCATTCAGCTTACCTCTTGCGACCACCAACAATCCTTTGGTAATTTTCCATTTAGAATTCCCAAATATCGTATTATATCCTTCGTTGTCTAGCTGACTTGTAGAAATTAGGCTTTTCTTCAAATCTGGAATATATTGCGCGTTATTCAGCTTGATTTGACCTGTTCCTGACGGTTGCAAGATGATCGTCCTTTTGCCAACGATCTTGCACGGCCGATCATTTCCTACCATCACATGTCCAAGATCGTCTTGAACATGCTCGCTGAAGTGATGTCGTCCTGAAGTACAATGAAAAGATGCGCCCAAATTTAGAAACCAAGTATCCGCCTTTGTGTTCTTGCTCACCGATAGGCAAATACCTTGTTCCCCTTGTTCTTGTGTAAACACCACATTCGCATCCTTTTCATCCCCCTTCTCATCTGAGCCTTTATTTGAAGATTTGCATTCACTTTTCCTGTGATCCTTCTTTCCACAATTCCAACACGCGCCTTGGATTTTTCCTTGCGATTTTCCTTAGGTTTTAGACTTGCCCCTCTTCCATTTCCCCTATTCATCGTCCTATCGCGATTCTCCACTTCAAGCGTAAAAGTTCCCGAACTCCCACTCACAGCTTTTCTCCTCATCTCATCGCTTAATATGCTACTCACAACATTATTAAACGTGAGAGTCCCCGAGATAGAATTGTTAACCGCCATTATGAAGTTCTCCTAACTCTCCAACAACAAACAAAGAAATAGTATGGCTCGAATCTCATCTTCAAATGTAATTGAAACGAAATCTAATTGGCTCGTCACATTGTTGAAATCATTTAAGTGTTCTATCATCGAACCACTTTCTGCCATCTTCATGATGAAAAGTTTCTTCATCGGAAAGATTTTGTTTGATGTCGAAGGCTTCTCATACAACTTGGCTAACGTCATCATTAGCCCCATGATTATCCTCTCCTTTGAGATATTAAAGACCACCTACGAGTCAACGACAACCTAATTGTCGTCGAGGCTTTCCTATCCAAAAGGTTCCACGCCTCATCAACCATCTTCTCAGGCTTCTCGTCTATCAATAGAAGATACAGGTCCCTATGATATGGTAGTCCTCCATATGCATGTGCCACCAACCATAATTGTGACCATTGAACTTTTCGATCCTTATCTTATCCTCCGCCATCTTTCTCTCTATCGTCGCAGCAAACACAACTTTTCCCCTAATCCGAACCAACACCTTCAAAACGACTATCTAAGAAAATGGGGAAGAGGACCTTAACCGTTACCCACCGTTAAACTAGATTGTAGAATTGAAGAAGCCTAGGTTTCTTAACCACGCTCTGATACTAGTTGTTGGTATCAGATAAACGCAACACCGGCTCTGTACCAGTTGTTAGGAAACAAGTTACTCCATGGAACAATTCTCGTGACAAACCAATCATGCAATAATCAACAACCACGCAATTAATGAAAGATAAATTAATAAGTGCGAGAATAAATAAGAAATCAAAACGCAAACAAGAGAGGATTTGTTAACAAGGTTCACTCACCGTATGGGTAGTCTCCGGCAGAGCGGAGTCTGCAAACGTCTACTCGAATTCTTGAATCAATTACAAACGCGAGCAACACTAGGAGATTTCTCTCAAATCTTTTTAGATCTCACAAACCCTAACCGCCACCCTCTCAATACAATGATCACTTTCTCTATTAATTAATTTTGGCATCATAGAATACATATGAAAGGTTTTCTTTTATAGGCAAGCCCTAATCCTATAAAAAATAAGAGATAAATCTAAATTTACCAAAACAGATTTGCTGCGGATTTTCCGTCTACGGATGTCTGGCCTACACTTGGGCAAACGTCTGTCTCCAATCTGTATCCCTTCGTTTTCCTTGTTCAGACATCTATTTTCCCCCCAGACGTTTGTTTTAAAAGCTTGAGTTGGGCTTCATTTGCTTCATCAGACGTATGAACCACACTTGGTCAGACGTCTGACCTTCGGTCTCTGGTTGGGGCTTGATCTTTTGCAGACGTCTGTCGTTGCTCTGTGTTTCTGACATGCTATGTACAGACGTCTGCCCTTGTCTTTGGTAGACGTCTAACCTGATGCATTCTTCACAATTTCTAACAGAAACCCATTCGGTGAAAGTGCTATGTTCTTCTAACATGTCAACACTTATGAGGTGCGAGATAAGAGCAATACTCACTCATTGAATATAACATGGCGTGATATATACACTCGACCAGAAGAAAAATGAAGGCATCGGTATCCTTTATGTTTATGCTCCGACCGAAACAAGCCTAGTATCCCAGAATAGACAAGCGTGATATATACACTCGACCAGAAGCAAAATGGGTGCTTCCAACGCTTAATCGAAAAATATCTTTGTAACCAATAAAAATACAAGGCAGAGAGTGTGTATCTAATTTTGTGGCAGTATGGTCTTAAAGATATGGAAAGCATAGAGTCCCAAACACTCGTAAAGAGGAATTATCAGGATCCCTTTTATATAACAATTGGAGAGGGTTTAGCATGTTTAAATTAAAAGATGGAAACCAATTAATTATAAATACCGCAGTAGAGAAAGCATCCACCTAATATTTCTGAGGATTATGAGCATTAAGCATCATTGCAAGACCAAGTTCAACGACATGACGATGTTTTCTCTCCGCAACATTGATCTGTTCTGGTGTATTAGGACAAGTAACCTGATGAACAATTTCATGTTCGCAAAAATAATTGGAGAGTTCGGTATTAATAAATTCGGCTCATCCATCACTTTGAAATTTTTTCAACTTTGCATCAAATTGCTTTTCTACCATAGGATGAAAATTACAAAAGCATTTAAAGAAATCGGACTTGTATTTAAGTGGATATAACCAACTAAATCTAGAATGATCATCGACAAATAATGCATAATAAAGAAAGCCTTAATTTGAAGAAAATGGCGCTTTTCCCCATAAATCACAATGAATTTTAGCCAACGGTTCAATGGACCGATTATTGGAAACAGGAAATGGAAGTTTTATGATTTTGCGCATTAAACGACTAGAATAAGGATGAACATTATTATTATTAGAGACTGAAATTAAACCATTGCGTTGTAAATTCTCAAGAATGTGATGTCGTGAATGTCCAAGTTGTTGATGCCATATTGAAGCATCAACACACTTTTGTCTATTTGAGAAGAAAGCAGCGATACTTGGATGATCCATAGCATATAGACCATTGCGCTTACTCCCGAATGCCGGAACCTTCCCCGTCTTCAGATCCTTAATACAATAATAAGAATGGTCAAAAATAACTTCGCAAGAAAAATCATTAGTTAACTTAGAAATAGGTAGCAATTTCTTCTTAATATCAGGAACTACTGGTACATCCTTAAAAGGAATAGCATGAGATACACATAGAATATCATCTCCTATATGAGTAATAGGAAGCTAATTTCCATCTCCAACCATGACATAATCATATCCATTATAAGAAAATAAATTGCTCGGAATACATGGGTTGCTGTCATATGTGCACTTGCCCCCGTGTCAGAAAGTCACTCTTTTGTGGGTGCATCGCTTAAGTGCAATGCAGCAAGGGCTTTCGGAATATCCTGTGGTTAATAGTTGTTGTTGAAGCGATGCCAAAAGTGCAAAGCATCATGATTGCGACACCCATAAATTTGGCAAATTAATGGTTGATTCTGTGCTTGAGATGATGCCCGATCAGTAAGACCAGAGTCATGACGCGGTTGTGGAACTGATTTTAGTTGGCCATTGCGAGCGACGACACCATTATTTTGAAACCCGTGTCCTTGAGAGTTGAAGTTATGCATATGGTTGCTTTGACGATGATTCTTGTAATTATTCTTTTGGTCATAAAAGACTATGAATGGATGCACAAATTCTCATGAAGCATTTTTTAGAAGTTTATGACTTTGTAACAATGGCAAAAGATCAACATATGATGGAATTGGAGGCTTGAGCATAGTAGTAGCAGTAAAACTTTCATACTTAAGTCCAAGGCCATGCAACAAAGTAAAAACTTTTTCTTGATCGACAATAGGTTTGCCGATAGCATTTAGTTGATTGCAAATCAATTTAAATTCTTTTAAATAATCAGAAAGAGAGGACTCATCCTTATTAAGATACCGAAGTTTTGACATAAGCTCGTACTCCCTTGTTTGAGAGTTTTGAGAGAAAGTCGATTGCAACGCTTTCCATACTACGGCGTATGTTGTAAGTCCAACAACAATACCGAGAACCTCTTCGAAGAGGGTTCCGGTGATCCACGTTTTGACAAGGCGATCTGAACGTCTCTAAGACATGAAGTTTGGGTTAGGAATTTTGCCAGCGCCGCCGACATTATCAATTTCTGATGGAGGCGGTAATTCGGCGCCGTCGATAAAGCCTTCCATCCCGTTGCTCTCTATAAGAGCATAAATTTGAGCCTCTCAGTACATAAAATTGTTATGGGTAAGCTTCAAGGAAACAAAGTTGGCAACATTAATATTTGCGGGGTATGGATAACGAGATGAAG
This sequence comes from Agapanthus africanus, assembly GCA_030015575.1. Classification (NCBI taxonomy): domain Eukaryota; kingdom Viridiplantae; phylum Streptophyta; class Magnoliopsida; order Asparagales; family Amaryllidaceae; genus Agapanthus; species Agapanthus africanus. The sequence continues at coordinate 409,845,561 of JASDDO010000012.1, forward strand.
ATGTGTTTGTGGTGGATTGATCCATTGGACAAAAAAAAGTTTGAGCCTTTGGAATTTCTCTGTTACTAAGAGAAAAATATAATTTGGAAAAGGTAATCTCACCTTCTTAACTTATTTTTGGTGAGTATTTTGCATTCATTTTATAGAGAGATTACAATGTATTTATTGGGATATGTGGATAATATAATTTCATATTGGAAAAAATATGAAAGGTGCATGGATATAAGATATAAGATGAGACAAATCTCAACAAGGCTTGAGTCTTATTGATGGAACCCACTTATATCAAAAGCCCGTGTACACTCATATAAATAAAATATATAATCGCTCCCCTCATTCATGGATTTTTACTTTAATAACACCTCTGAGAGAGAGCCGTTTATATACCCTTGGTAGACCACCTTTCCTCATGCCATAGTTGCACATTTCCTTCTCCTTGTGTCATAGTTGCATCTATTTGTCTCTAAGAGATTAGCCTCTACATGTATTTGTACGATTCATGTGGTAACAACGTTGCACGTGAGAGAGAGTGTTGAGATATGTGAATAACATAGTCCCACATTGGAAAAAATAGAAGAGGTGCATGAATATAAGATATAAGATATGACAAATCTCAATAAGGCTTGAGTCTTATTGATGAAACCCACTAATATCAAAATCATGTGTACACTGATATAAATAGAATATATAATCACCCCTTTCGTTCGTGTATAATTAAATTTAATAGTATTAATTATAATTACAACAAAGATTTGAATTTGAAATTTTGAATTACAAGCAATAGTTTTATTTCTATGAATGTATTGCATGGCAATTATGTCACTTAATTGAGAGGGGTTACGATCTCTAACAATTATTTCAATTATCTGTGAGGGTTTTGGTTAATATCATATCCTTCGATTTGCTCTGTTGAATATCTTTCTCAACAGGGGCACCGCCGGTGGAAGATGGCGAGGGAGGCACTTGTGGGGGACAGTGTTAGGGTTAGAATTAAGGCTAGGGTTTGGGTTAGAATTAGGGTTAGTGTTAGGATAATTAAGAAAGGGGTAATTTTGGGTATTTTATACTTTTTTTGTTGACGTGGGCTGATGTTGCATAGACGATGCTGACGTGGCATTGTTAGTGATGATGCTCAATATTGGCAATCCCCAAGATCAGGACACGTGGCAGATGACGTACCCCAGAATTCAGAAGAAAAGGCCCACAGGGACCGACCAGGACACCCCTGTACCCGACCTGCACGCGCGAGCTGGCCCTCCTCGGGCCCCCTGCAAATGGGCCTCCTCGACCCCTCAGCTCGCCCCGAGCTGCCACAAGACCAAAACTCCTCGGCCTTCTCGCTCGCCCCCGAGCTCCCTAGCCAAGGACGTCTTCATCGGTCCTCCGACCAACTCCACCGCTCACGGGCGTAACCGTCGCTCCACAAATCTCGCCATGCGCAGATTCTCCGCCAGCAATATCCCACGTTCTACGCCATCACGATCCCTATTAATGGGCGATCTGCTCTCCGCGCGGGCGTGACGTCGGGAGCATAACTGTCGGCGAGATTTTCACGCTTGCTGCTGCGTGCTACCACCGCTATATAAACCTCCATCACAGAGGGGTCAAGTAAGCCATTTTTTACTCGACTTAGCCGTTACGCTGCTCGGATCTAGTACTAACTTGATCGTCGGAGGGTCCTCGGTGGTACCAAACAACCCCGGGACTTCTTTGCAGGTACTCGGCGCTAAGCTCCTCAAATCACCAATCTCCTCAAAACCCATTGAGACCCACACGCAACAAGAGATCACCTTCAGAATCCATCGGGAGATCGACGGAAGACAACATCTGAGGGAGATCCGAAAAGGACCTCCATCAGATGGCTCCGTCTGTAGGAATCGAAAACTCCACAAAAACAAAGTTGGCCTTCCGATCTCCGTCCATATGGCAAGCAACCATTATGAAGATCCGGGTACCAGCTGCCTCCTCCCCCTCACCAGAGGCGCGGATGAACCCCCTCCGGCGACCATCATCAACGCCCTCGCCAGCCGAATAGATCGGCTGCAGTCCCTCGTAGAGGCGCTCGTCCGCATCCAAACGGCCGGGCATAGGCCCCAGATCGCCGCTCCTCTGCCTCCAGAAGGCTCTGCCCCCGTCGGCACGGCTGACCACCGGCAGGCTACAACTCCTGACCACGAATCTCACGGGCCGATACTCCCTAAGGCTCGTTGGGTACCCCATAGCTCCACACCAAGGTCCGCCGCCGGAGCGCCTCACCTCGAGCCTCCTCGGGACACTTACCCCCCTGAGGAAATGTCGGTCACCTCGCCTGCCAACAGGCATGACCGACACCCCCCCTCGATGGGGTCGCGCAGAAGGGGCTCGCCAGGACGGCTCGAGGGCCACCTCGTCCGGGGATCTGAGGAATCTCATCGAGAAGGTTTTCCCGTCAAACAGAGAGACCTTCGGGGGCTTGTTGCGCGAGGAGACGTGGACAGCGAGAAGTCCCTCGGTAAACGGTTTGGTGAGCAAGTCGGCGGCGTACTCAGCCCCGTCGGCCGAGAGGTGACCTTCCCGGCGCATGCCCTCGATCTTCTTTTCGAGGGCGTCGAGTCAGCCGTGGTACCCCGAGGACTCGGCGCCCCGTAATCCCTGGCCTCTGCTGTGGGAGACCTGCGTCTGGGCACGGCCCCAGTCCCCCCCGCGCGCGTTGACCCCAAGCCTCAGCTCGTAGCACTCGCGGACGAGCGCCTCTGAGCGAGCCAAACGGCTCGTGGAGATCAGGCCGAAAAGCCTTAGAGACCGCAGCTTGCCCACGGCCTCATCATAGAGCTGCTCGGACAGGGGGTTGTAAAGCCCCGGCGACACCTTCCAGATGGAGTACATCAGCAGCTACAGCAGGGAGGAGCGTCGGGGGAGCAACCGGCCGAAATGGTCCTCGATGTTCCCATAGACCAACTGCACTGTGTCCTCGGTGCATTTCTGGTTGTAAAGGTATACGTCTTCGAAGCGGATGATGTCGGGGATGGTAAATGGGAAGTCTTACATTCTCGACGATCTGTTTATGAAGGAAGGAAGGACCAGTGCTCTTTCAGCCTTATATAGCCTACTGCGCCCCAACAGAGCTCAACAGTCGCCCGCTTTCACCCAAAAATTCACTGCCACGCGGCGGTCATCAAGCCTTCTCTGGCGGAATCGAAACGACGCGACCCTAGTGCTTCGCCTCCCCCACATTCAATGCACATGCTACGCGCACAGTCGCCGCGCCCGTTCCTGTTCCCCATGCCAACAACTGGATGGTCGGGCTAAACCTCATGAAGAATTAGCCAAGCAGCTGCCCTGCTCGGCTATACCTGGCCGGTAGCTTCCCTACTCGCAACGCCAGGAATTAAAGCCCTCGCCAAGAGGCAACCGCGCAGCTTCACTGCCCGGTTGTCCTTAGCAGGCCTCCTACGGCTCCTCCAACGCTAAGGATCCAAGTCCTCCGTAGAGGCAGCCGAGTGGCTACCCTGCTCGGCTATCCCTGGTAGGTAGCTTCCCTACCACAACGCCGGGGATCAGAAAGCCCTCCCAGAGGCAGTCGAGCCCGAGGATCCCTCGCTCGGCTATCCTTCAGGACAAAATCCCTCGACAAGAGGCACCGGGCAGTAACCCTGTCAGGCCAAAGGTCCTTGGTAGGCTTCTTATAGCCCCTCCCGCGCTAAGGACCAAAGTCCTCCCAGAGGCAGTCGAGTCCTTGCTCGGCTATTCCCGGCTGGTAGCCTCCTACCACAACCGACAGGGATCAAAGTCCTCGCCAAAAGGCACTGGGCAGTAACCCTGCTCGTTCCCCGTCTTGAAGGATCAAAGCCCTCGCAAGAGGCAACCAAGCAGCTACCCTGTCATCTCCGGCTGGTAGCTCCCTACCCATGACGCCAGGGATCGAAGCCCTCGCAAGAGTCTCCCGAGCGGCTACCCCGCTCACTCATCCCAGGCTGGTAGTTTCCTACCCACGACGCCAGAGATCAAAGCCCTCGCCAAGAGGCAACCGCGCGGCTTCATTTCCCGATCATCCTTAGTGGGCTTCTTACAGCCCCTCCAACGCTAAGGATCAAAGCCCTCGCAAAGGCAACCGAGCAGCTACCCTGCTCGGTCATCTCCGGCTGGTAGCTCCCTACCCATGACGCCAGGGATCGAAGCCCTCGCAAGAGGCACCCGAGCGGCTACCCCGCTCACTCATCCCGGGCTGGTAGTTGCCTACCCACGACGCCAGAGATCAAAGCCCTCGCCAAGAGGCAACCGCACAGCTTCACTGCCCGATCATCCTTGGTAGGCTTCTTACAGCCCCAACGCTAAGGACCCAAAGTCCTCCCAGAGGCAGTCGAGCCCGACTCTCGCTCGACCAGCCCCAGCTGGGGGTCACTGCTCGCAACACCAGTAGTGGAAAGCCCGCGCCAAGGGACAATCGAGCAGCCTCACATGCATACTCGTCACAAATACGGCGGACAGCCATCTGCCCGTCACATGCAAAGAATCCGAGGCCCCAATAAGGGGCATCAGGTCCATCCAAGTCTGAGCGATCCCCCCTCGACTTCAGGGCCATGGAGACGCCTCCTTCTCGGCAACGCTTGGCGCGCTTGGCAAGTGATTGAAATCAACTCGATGAACGATCGCCAAACAGATGGCTGACCTGACATAGAAGCCCAACAGTGCAAGCAGAGATATTTTACAAGCGTTCTTCATGAACAAAAGACAAAGTGCAAATCGATGAAACCAAAGAAAACGTTTTATTACTAAAAGAAAAATTCTTTACAAAAGGTATTTTGGGCTCCCCAGCCTTACAAAATGCCCAGAGGCTTACAAAATTCCAGAAGCAACAAAATAAAAGAAGGAGGAAGACGGGGGTTTTAGGCCTCGGGGCCAGGAGCGACCTCGGGGCCCTCGACATCCACCACGAGACAAGCTGGGTCCTCGGCGACTTCCTTGCCAGGAATCTCCTGCCCCTGCTCATCGGCATCCGCGAGGGGGTATTCGGCCCGGAGCTCTTCATCGGCGAACCCCGGCATCCGGGCAATAACGGCGTCGAGGGCATCGTGCCAGATGAGGGTCGTGGCAACAGCCAGGTCATCATAGAAGTCCTTTGACTTCTTGTAGCCCTCCACCGCCTTCGCCGTCGAGAGGTCGGCCAACTTCGCCGCTCTCAGGCCGGCCGACTTCGCCGACTCGGCTGCCGCCCCCAGCTCCTTCCGGAGGGTTTTCATCGTCTTCTTCAGGTTGCCGGCAAGCACCTGAGCGTCCTCGAGCTTAGCCTCGGTAGCCACGGCAGCCTCGCGGTACCGGACTGTTAGTTATATGTATGCCCTAGAGGCCATTACTGTACATTGGATGTATATTGTAGTGGATGCTGGGATATATATAGGTAGGACTTTCTTTCTCGACATGATAGTACGCTATCTGGTTGCTCTTTATCTTAACATGTATACTTTCTGTCTCTCTGATTACATGTTGATAAAGCCCTTAGGATGTGTACTCGACTTTCAGGACTATGATGAAGATCATACTAGTGGGGCCTGGGTAGTCAATGAGTACATCCTTCATTGTTCCTAGTCGTGGGAATATCGAGACGGGGCATCGATATTCCATAGTAGACTAGCGTATATCTTCTCGACCCATGTGATGGGCGATGGATGATCCCATATCCATTGGTGTTTGACATCGAAGATGGTATGCGGGTGCTCAGTGGAGACTGGGTACACTGAACGGACTCGCCGAGAACTCCCAGATGGTATTATACCTCACGTCAGATGGCAGTTCTCTGGTGACACTGGTACAGCTTAGTCTGTTGACCCGAGATCGTCATAGAGTCTTGTGTGTCTCCCACTGTGCTTTGATTTCCACCCTACCACGGCTCTACTGAGTTGTGCAAACAGGTGGTTTTTGGGTACAGTCCCGATTCACATGGAGGCAATGAGCGATAGGAGGGGATTCGTCTCTCCCGGTATTGGGGGTTGATGTTGTGCTATGCTCGACTGGCCATAACAGGAAATCCCTGGCCAGAGTTGCAGTGATATACTGGTAAGAGTTATCAGTAGTTTCACGAATGTTATGGGCCTTACGTCAGCATGACTTATCGAGCTATTGGGGTCTGACGTTTACCACCCCTAGGCGAGATATGCGGCATATCAGACGAACAGACCGGACTGTACGGTAAGTGTTACTGGTTGGATTCACAGGAGCATGAGCGGGCTTGCTCATCGATCTTCTGATCGCTCAATACCCGGGTGGCCGTTACGTTTAGCAGACTGCTTGCGGCTTGTGGGTGTTTGATATGATCATCATCTGCTGCCGGCGTATTGACGAGTCTTTAGAGTCCTACACAGAGGTTTCCTGGCTCAAGCGAAACGAAATAGGAGCACATATGGGATATGTGCGGGACCGAGAATAATGCGTGTATGTTATACCGTATTCCATTCTCACGATGAATGTATCGAATGATTGTATGCGATATAACCTAGTTATCGAATCAAGGATTGATTCGATAAGACGATACATTGGATACTAGCCGGTTATATGCGATATGACCGGATCATTGAATCAAGTGTTGATTTAATGATTTAATGCATAATTATATATATTTGATATATTACTTTGCATTAACTAGTATTGGTTCACTTTAAAAGGATTTTCTCACTTGAATTGTGCAAGTTGTATATGTGATATACTTTTGTGCACATGATTGTATCATGTTTGATGATACTTGCTCTTTTGGGTTTGTGTAAAGATTAAACCATGTTTAGTGAATGGTTAGGGTTTCTTTTCTCTTATTTATTTATCCATTTATTATTGGTTTGGAAAAGATAAAGAGAAAAAGAAATGGTGGCTTAGTTTGTTTTTTCTTTGAAGCTTCTTAAAGCTTTGAACAAGTCTACCATTCTTGTCTCTTCTTTAACCCTAACCACTCATCTAAACCTTGGTTAAATCTCTACACTAAACCATGGTTGAAGTTATGATAAGTATTCTTTTTATTTTCCTTTTTTAAATAACTTATCATATCTTCTTCTTCTTCATCATCTTCTTCTTCCATGAAGAAGCTTGTCTTCATCAATGGCAAGTTGAGCATATGAGTGAGAAATCCAATTCTAAAGTCAACCCACTTCCTATTTCTTCATCCTCTATCTCTTGCCAAGTTGTATGGGGTGTTTCCTTCATAAGTTTTCATGGCTTGGTGAAGTTGGAGCTTGTTCTTGTGATGCCTCGACGTAGATCATCTTCGGCATCGAACCGACGATCAAGCCCGCCCATTCTTCGATGATGCCAATGCTAGAATCGTGAGTTCGATTTGGACAGTGGAGGGAGATCATCGTGGAGCTTAGGAAGTGGTGGACCGGATCTACAAAGGTTGTAGCCCTTTTCCTTTAGATACATTTCCGTTTACATGCTTGCTTCGCCTATATATCTAGTTAACGATCCGTATTAGGGTTTGTAGGCACAAGGAATTTTTTGATTTGTGCATGTTTAATCACTTGTGAGACTCCACTGCAGTGCCTAGGAACCCTACAGTGGTATCAGAGCCTAGCGAGAGCCTTAGGCGAAGTCTAGACGGAATTAGAAGTCCGATCGACCCGAAACCCCGACTTGAAAATGCTCTCTGGACAATTCTGTAAATTGTGGATTTTTTGGAATTAAAAATATGCAGAGAAATGTGCAGGAAATTCTAAGAAAAACTGCAGAAAACGACAGCCTAATTCTACAGTACGACCGCGGAACCGCGGCGTTGACCCCCCTTCTGCGGCGGTTCCGCGGCCGTCTGTGATGATCAGGCTGTGAGTTTTCTTCAGTTGTTTCTGTTGGTGTTTCTTGTGTGTTCTAAATGCTTTTAATATTTATTCCAGAGTTGTATTTTCTGAGTTGTATTGGGGACTCGGTGTATTCGATCGGACTGTCTAATTTTGTCGGTGTGCTTTTCCGGGTATTTTTAGAATATGTTAAAAAGATCGACCGGATATAAATACCCACTTTTTCCCCTGCCGGGAAATTTCCAATTGTTGGATTTTTCCGTAGTTTAACGACGTTCTAAGTAGTGCAAGTAACGCGATGGACCCTCTAGAAGACAACAAACCTTAACTCGATTATGTGACCGTCTTGAACTGCCCTTTGAACCTTCGGGTTTGGGGCAGTATGGCGTACCACATGTGAGGCGTTGGCTTGACCCTTCTACGGCTGGACCGTTGGTACTGAGGCACGAACTGAATATTGTTAGACTTATTTCATATGTTGAGCTGTATCGGGAAAACTTGGGTGTTCGATTGTTCGATCGAAAAGTTTAGCATTTTCTATTTATCCGGAATGTGATACAATACTTGGAATTCGCAAATAGTTATGAGATGACTGGATGAATGTTATAAACATGCAGTTTAGTCTCACTTGATCGGTTGCCACGGAATTTTGATGTGATCAAAAGTCCGTTGCAATCACGTAGCGTACGCGGATACTCGCCGGGTAAACTTAATAGACAGCCTCACCCCATAGCCCCGACCAAGTGACTGTAGGAGAACCCCGTCGCCGAAAGCATCCGTTCGGGTGCTCGCGGTAGCGGTGTTACGCCTTGGTGCACTTCGTCGACGGTATCAGGGGTGCGGCCGCCTACTAAAGTTTGCGACGAGCATTCGATCAAAATGTCGGGAATCCTGTTGAATTGCCCGACTTGATGTTGAAAAGTGTTTTCGATAATGAGACTGAAATGCGGGGTTTATAATTGTTAGGCATGCGATGTCTAAGTAATTCATTTGGTCAGGCATGCGATGTCTGAGGTGGTTGCGAATTCCAACTGTTGTAGTTTTACACTTTCTTTTCTGTGACCGTAAGTGTAATATGTGATGTCGCCGGTTTCGTTGCTATATGTCAACGACAATTGGGATGCGCATATTTACTTACGTTGAGGACATGTGATGTTATGTGTTGCTGGATATGTTATATTGGATCGTCGTGTTTGAATAGCCGGGGGTTTTTTATGTGAGATGAGTGTTTTTTCATTTTCATTCATGTAAAAACTTGTATGTAATATTCTTTTATTGGGGCACTTCCAGGTTGCGGAAGTTGTCACCGTTGATGTATATTATTTACTTTTCTGCACTAGGATAGACCCAAGGAGGGGAGCACAAGTAACCGGGTTCTGGGGTCCAGTGGGAGACCAACTCGAGGAGTCGAGTCCGGGTCTCCTAACCCTAGAATTGGTAGGGTTGCTTGCCGCTCTCGTAGGGGTCTAGGGGTGTGGGATTGGCTATTCATCACGACCGTGGAATCCGTGTTTTATACTGGCTCGTATTGAAAACACGGACGTCCTAGTATATCCAATATTTCATATGATTCTTTCTTCTGCTGTGCTTTATCTGTGATGTGATCATGCGATGTTCTGTGCTCTGTTCAGATAGATGTAGTATATAGTATATATGATATATTATATAGACGTTACTTATGTTTTACACCCGCGCTAGCCCTGTCCCGCTCTGCCGTTAGTTACCTAACCTAACGGTGCACGAGGGGACATCGAGGCGAATGCGGATGGCATAAGTGTACGTCATATTTATCTGTGATGTTTAGGTAATTTAAATGATGGGATATTCATTAATGAGATTAATGAAAGAAAATAAACCTAATTGATGTTGTGGAATCGAATTTCAAAATAAAACAGGTAGCTACAGTTCTTGCTTTGCATCGTGGTGTTCCTTGTAGAACATCCTGCACCTTATTCGATAGGGAAAGGACCGAGATCCCTTCACCGGGAGTGACTCCTTTAGCAATAACTGGCAGATGCTACATCACTCAGTTTGTCTTTTGATAACTTCTATAGTTTCTGCTTTGCACAGTGATATATATGATAAATCCCGCACCTCATTCGACGAGGAAAGGGCCGACGATCCCTTCACCGGGAGTGACCCCTTTAGCAAAACTAGAAAAGCCTCAAAAACATTCCATTTAAAAATCATTTGATTCCGCAACGAGATCAAGTTCAAAGCTTTAAAGGTTTTCACAAAAACCATTCGCAACCCTCCGTCATTTTAGGAAGTAGAGTACTTAGTATTCGTGCTGTGTTTGTTGACTTTAGTTAAGGCACAGTGTACGGTAGCTAAGTGATGTCTTCCTACACCGCATATGATGCGATTAGTTAGGACAGTCGCGTGACTTTGTTGACCTTAGTTAAGGGTCATGTGGGTGGGTCTAATTAATCACGAAATGACGGGTAGAACTTGACTAGTACTTATGATTTGTTGACTATAGTTAAGGTCATAGATGCTAGGGGTAAAAACCTTTATCGGGAGTTTCAAGTGTTGAAATTTGCAATGAGATTGCATACCTTCTATATGATAGTTGGATCCCGATACCCACTGCGAGTAATTGTTACTCCTGGGAGAGTTTTGCACTTTGCAATTAGCCGATCAAGTAGGTGTCTAGAAAGGTGTCAACGGGGTTACGCCTATGGGAAAACGAGGTTTACAGTAATTAGGTCCGTGCGAAAGCACGGGGAACCTCCCTCAAAGTACCGACACTGGCCTGGCTAAAAGATTGGCGAACTTGTAGAGTGTAATTAATCCCGGCTAGTCTTTCCTTTTAAGGTTTGAAGGAAGATTTGATAAAAACAGTGGGAGCCATCCTGATTAGATAAAATAATAATACGGAATTTTGACCGAACCCGCTTGTTATACTGAGCTGAGGAACGTTGGTCCCGCTCCAACTTATAATTGTTATAAGACAGAGCAGGAAATAGGGGAATACCAGATTTCCTATGCCGCCCAAACGAAGAAAATGCATATGATGCATCTCCTTCGGGTGTATTCATTACAAAGAACTGTTTCTCAGTATCCTCTGCATCCTAGGTATATGATACCGGATCAGGATCCCAGATATGTAATATGTTACATAGGGCTACAAAAAGGTAGAAAAACTGAGAACGGGTGATAAGTTTCATGAGACAGAAAACGGGGCAAGTGTTGCAGCCAAGTCTGTTGGTCACTGTCACCCTGTATTACCAATACATTGATTCTGAACAAACGCTATTAGATACCGAACCTGATATACAAAATCATATCAGTCTCTTTATTAGTAAAGAAGGATATAATTTTGTATTGTTGGATAATATTTTGAACATTTCCTATATCAAAAGTTGATCGGTTCAGGCACGTTATCTAAAAGCATTGACGTTCTAAATCAAACTATAGTTTCTTGTATACTGAACACACACAAGAGGAAGAGTTCAGAAATGAACAAATTCTTCTTGAGGTATTGTAGACTAAGTCATATCAATGCGACCCGACTAGCTGAAGTTACATTTAGATGTATATTTAAATCAGTTTAAATTTACATCTTGTGAAACTTGCCAGTCATGTCACAAAGATATAATGACACCAGCTCTGCTTACTGGAAGCCGAGAAAGAGTTAATGAACTTTTGGGACTGATACATGATGATGTATGTAAAGTCTCCTGTCTACACATGCCAGGACTGGTTCTTCATACTTCATTATATTCTCTGATAATCTCTCAAGATTCAGTCATATGTTCCTGTTGAAACATAAGTCCGAACCTTTTGAGATATTCACAGAATATAAGTTAGAAGTAGAGAACCAAAATACGGGTATAAGTATTATGTCCTATGATAAGATCAGGGAGGAGAATACTTGTGCATAGAATTCCTGGACTATTATAAAGGAGAATGAGATTTTCTCTCAGTGTTACTCCTCTGAATACACCACAGCACAACGGTGTATCAGGGCGGAGCAATTGCACAATATTAGATATGGTGTGCTCTATGATGAGTATTACTGAGTTACCTATTTCCTTTTGGGGTTATGCACTTGAGAAGCTGCATACCTATTGAATTAGGTTTGAATCAAATCAGTGCCTACCACTCCATATGAGATATGGTATGGGAAGAACCCATCTCTTAAGCGAGTTAAGATTTGGGGTTGTCCGGCCTATGTTTAAAGCAAAATCCGGACAAGATCGAGGCAGGATCAGTTCTGTAGAACTGGAAAGGTTCCAGCTATACAAAACTGCAGTTGATGATTTGACAGAACCATAAGATTCTATAGTTCCCGACGAACCTCAGCCTTTCCGCCGATCTAGTAGGGTTCCTTATCCGCCTGAGAGATACCTCGGTTTCTCAATGACAGTGGGAGCAAGGAATGCATCATGAGATGATGACCCAACTAGTTTCGAGCAGGCCATCAAGAGTAGGGACTCTGTAAGAATGGCTGGATGCTTAGCGATCTGAAATGGAATCCATGTACTCCAGCAAAGTATGGACTTTGGTTGCTATATCTGAAGGGTTAAATCCCCATCAGGAGCAAGTATATCTTGAGAAGATTATTTGGTGTAGATGGAAAAGTTGAGACTTTCAAAGCTAGGCTTATTAAAGGTTTTAGTCATCAACCAGGCATGGATAATGATGAAACCTTTTCCAAGTGACTATGCTTAAGTCCATCCGGATCCTACTTAACATTGCTACATACCATGACTACGATATCTGGTGGTTGGGTGCCCTGACTGCTTTTCTAAATACTGATTTAGAAGAAAACGTCTATAAGAACACAGCCAGAGGTCTTCGTAAACAGTGGGAGCAGCGGAAACGTGTGCAAGTTGCTTTACATAATGAAGCAGGCATCGCGGAGTTGGAACGTCTGTTTTGATGTGATAGTCAAAGTGTTTGACTTCATCAAAATGGTAGACGAACCTTGTATATACAAAAGGGTAGTAGAGAGTAAGGTGGTCATCTTCGTATTGTACGTAGACAACATACTCTTGATAAGAAAAGAGTTTCCTATACTACGATCGGTCAATCTCCTATTATCATAAGGATTCTCCAAATAGGATAAAGATGATACCTCCTAAATCCTGAGATTTGGACCTATGAGATAGATCTAAAGGGATATTAGAGTTCTCACTAGGTATAGTGAGATTGTATCAATCGATCCTGGGGAGAATCACTGGAAGTGTTCCAGGGTGATAAAGACGACTGAATGTCAGTCACAGGCACTGTCTTTACCCTCAGTAAAGGGACGGTATGTTGGAAGAGTTCCAAGCTCGATACCGTGGCAAACTAGACGATAAAGGCTGGTAACATCGCTATTAAAGATACTGCCAAAGAGGCAGTTTGGGTGTATATTGGTTCATAAGATGAACTAGGTTCCTGCCATTGTATGACAATGGAAGTGTGGCTTCGGCCCTGGAACCCTGGTCCCATCAGTGACCCAGACAAATTCTGAGGCAACATCACCTGATCATGGAGATAGTTGATCTCCAGGGTGATCGAGGTTAGGAGAGAAGACTCAGAGGACAACACGGCGGATCCACTCACGAAGGCCTTTTCCCAGAGAGAGACTCATATGGGATGGTTGAGTATTAGATACTGCGACCACTGCTACAGATGGCCCTAGTGCAAGTGGGAGATTGTTAGTTATATGTATGCCCTAGAGGCCATTACTGTACATTGGATGTATATTGTAGTGGATGCTGGGACATATATAGGTAGGACTTTCTTGCTCGACATGATAGTACGCTATCTGGTTGCTCTTTATCTTAACATGTATACTTTCTGTCTCTCTGATTACATGTTGATAAAGCCCTTAGGATGTGTACTCGACTTCCAGGACTATGATGAAGATCATACTAGTGGGGCCTGGGTAGTCAATGAGTACATCCTTCATTGTTCCTAGTCGTGGGAATATCGAGACGGGGCATCGATATTCCAGAGTAGACTAGTGTATATCTTCTCGACCCATGTGATGGGCGATGGATGATCCCATATCCATTGGTGTTTGACATCGAAGATGGTATGCGGGTGCTCAGTGGAGACTGGGTACACTGAACGGACTCGCCGAGAACTCCCAGATGGTATTATACCTCACGTCAGATGGCAGTTCTCTGGTGACACTGGTACAGCTTAGTCTGTTGACCCGAGATCGTCATAGAGTCTTGTGTGTCTCCCACTGTGCTTTGATTTCCACCCTACCACGGCTCTACTGAGTTGTGCAAACAGGTGGTTTTTGGGTACAGTCCCGATTCACATGGAGGCAATGAGCGATAGGAGGGGATTCGTCTCTCCCGGTATTGGGGGTTGATGTTGTGCTATGCTCGACTGGCCATAACAGGAAATCCCTGGCCAGGGTTGCAGTGATATACTGGTAAGAGTTATCAGTAGTTTCATGAATGTTATAGGCCTTACGTCGGCATGACTTATCGAGCTATTGGGGTCTGACGTTTACCACCCCTAGGCGAGATATGCGGCATATCAGACGAACAGACCGGACTGTACGGTAAGTGTTACCGGTTGGATTCACAGGAGCATGAGCGGGCTTGCTCGTCGATCTTCTGATCGCTCAATACCCGGGTGGCCGTTACGTTTAGCAGACCGCTTGCGGCTTGTGGGTGTTTGATATGATCATCATCTGCTGCCGGCGTATTGACGAGTCTTTAGAGTCCTACACAGAGGTTTCCTGGCTCAAGCGAAACGAAATAGGAGCACATATGGGATATGTGCGGGACCGAGAATAATGCGTGTATGTGATACCGTATTCCATTCTCGCGATGAATGTATCGAATGATTGTATGCGATATAACCTAGTTATCGAATCAAGGATTGATTCGATAAGCCGATACATTGGATACTAGCCGGTTATATGCGATATGACCGGATCATTGAATCAAGTGTTGATTTAATGATTTAATGCATAATTATATATATTTGATATATTACTTTGTATTAACTAGTATTGGTTCACTTTAAAAGGATTTTCTCTCTTGAATTGTGCAAGTTGTATATGTGATATACTTTTGTGCACAAGATTGTATCATGTTTGATGATACTTGCTCTTTTGGGTTTGTGTAAAGATTAAACCATGTTTAGTGAATGGTTAGGGTTTCTTTTCTCTTATTTATTTATCCATTTATTATTGTTTTGGAAAAGATAAAGAGAAAAAGAAATGGTGGCTTAGTTTGTTTTTTCTTTGAAGCTTCTTGAAGCTTTGAACAAGTCTACCATTCTTGTCTCTTCTTTAACCCTAACCACTCATCTAAACCTTGGTTAAATCTCTACACTAAACTATGGTTGAAGTTATGATAAGTATTCTTTTTATTTTCCTTTTTTAAATAACTTATCATATCTTCTTCTTCTTCATCATCTTCTTCTTCCATGAAGAAGCTTGTCTTCATCAATGGCAAGTTGAGCATATGAGTGAGAAATCCAATTCTAAAGTCTACCCACTTCTTATTTCTTCATCCTCTACCTCTTGCCAAGTTGTATGGGGTGTTTCCTTCACAAGTTTTCATGGCTTGGTGAAGTTGGAGCTTGTTCTTGTGATGCCTCGACGTAGATCATCTTCGGCATCTAACCGACGATCAAGCCCGCCCATTCTTCGATGATGCCAATGCTAGAGTCGTGAGTTCGATTTGGACAGCGGAGGGAGATCATCGTGGAGCTTAGGAAGTGGTGGGCCGGATCTACAAAGGTTGTAGCCCCTTTCCTTTAGATACATTTCCGTTTACATGCTTGCTTCGCCTATATATCTAGTTAACGATCCGTATTAGGGTTTGTAGGCACAAGGAATTTTTTGATTTGTGCATGTTTAATCACTTGTGAGACTCCACTAGAGTGCCTAGGAACCCTACACGGACGACCTCCTGCTTCCCGGCCTCCACCTCGCCCTTCAGGGCGGCGACCCTCGCCATCACCGCCTCCAGCTCCCGCTTAGAGCTCTCTTCCAGCGAGGCGAGCTGGCCCGCGGCCTTCATCGCCGGGGCTATCACCTCGGCCTCCATGCGTAAGGAGAGGGCAACGTGTTGGAGAACCTGAAAGACGGGAAATAGGTCAGAAAGACAAAGGAGGCACCGAATCTCACCAAAAAACCAAACACTCACCGTCACGGACTCCTGGGCGATGGACGCCAGCTAAGCCCTGAAAGTCCCCCCGAGGACCCTACCCCCGGCCGATGTCTCTATTTCATGCAGAAGGCTATCCGCGACGGATAGCCCCGAGGGAACTGCGAACTGGAGGCCCCCTTCCTCCACCATGATCAGCAAGGACGGGCCCCGGGAAGATCTCTGGGAACTCCTCTTGAGCGGCTCTGAGGGAGAGCCGATCTCCTCCTCCGAGGCCGGGTCCTCCAGAATCCGAGCCCGCTTCCGGCCCGACACTCTGCTAGGCCCCGGGGCGGGATCCACCCCTGAACGCTCACGGGACGCGACCACCAGAGGAAAAGGAGCCGAGGCAGGCTTTGAGCGAGAAGAGCTGGTGCCCCCAGCCTTCGCGACCTTCCTCGGCTGGCGCATGGAAGATCGGAGCGAGTCCATGTCCATGGGTCCTACACAGAACCAAATGTAAAGAAGTCAGCGACACAAGCAATATACAAGCCAAAAAGCAAGCCTAAACTTATCGACGAACTCAACGGGGCTGAGCCCGGCCCAACTCAGGACCCTCTCAGACAGCAGCACGTCGAAATGGGGGATGGGCTCCCACGACGCCACTCTCACCGCGACGGGGTCATTGGACTGGTTCCCCGGCAAGCATTTCTCCCTCGACCACTGTGTAGGCATAGGCCAGTCCTCGCCCTCGGGGGGGAAACGAAGAAGAACTTCTTCTTCCAGTCGTGAATGGAAGAAGGCAGGGCCACAACCCCTGTCCCGGCGAGGCCCCCCTGTCGCTTTCTAAAAGAAAGGTAGACCTACCTCGGGTCGCCCGCTCGACCACCAGGGTGATTTTTGAAGACGAGGGAAGAATCAAGGAGGGAGAGGCTGAAAGGAATCGCTTGTAACTTCAGGAGGATCAGGAACCCGAGGAGAATCCTCCACGAATTCGGCACTAACTGGTCAGGGGCTAACCCGAAAAAGTTCAGCGCTTCGACGACCTCAGGAGAGAAGAGCATGCGCATTCCACCCCAAAAAGCTTCCAAGTATAGGGCGATCTTCTTGCCCCGTACTTGGTCTGCCCTCTCTCCCTCCTTGGCCAGACGAAGCGTATATCGCGGGGGGATGTGGAAGCGAGCTCGAGCATTGGCGAACTCGTCCTCATGCCTCACCCAACACGAGGCGCCGGGGGCAGCATCTACCGCCTCCTCCCTGGGGGCTGCCCCCGCTGCACGATCCCAGGAAGAGGGCCCGACTCCTGCTCCCCGGGAGGACTCAAGCTCACCTGAAGGATCCCTAGAACCTACTCCGACGACATCTACTGACTCGACAAAGGAAGACATCTAACCTTGAGAAGAAGGGTCCTCGGGAAACGAAGGCAGAAGAAAGAAGACGTGCGCCGAGCAACCAGGACTTAGAACGGGGAAATATAAAAGAGTAGGGGCCCTAGAACAGGCCCCATCCCTATTTATCACAGTGAGCGACCTCATCCAACGGATCCCTTCGTCTCCCGACAAAACACCTCCTCGCATCCAACGGCTCTGATTGTTCCACTTGTCGTTCCCACGCTGGACCGCATCCCTGCAGGCGTTGCAGGTCTGCACACGTCGCATCGGCCAACCGACGCTTGACACGTGGACCGTCACTTTAACGGCATGAGGCACGAACCGGTGCATCTTCCTTAAATGCAGAGATCTCGCCCTGATTTGCTGACAGGAAAGACAGTTGACAGCCCGGAAATGCGTCCCGACGAAACCTTAGGAGGGAACTCACCCCAGGCGGCCCGGCAGTCCACTCCTGACCCGACCCGCTAGCTGGTCGGGACAATAGTGGGGGCTAATGATGATGCTCAATATTGGCAATCCCCAAGATCAGGACACGTGGCAGATGACGTACCCCAGAACTCAGAAGAAAGGGCCCACAGGGACCGACCAGGCCACCCCTGTACCCGACCTGCACGCGCAAGCTGGCCTTTCTCGGGACCCCCTGCAAATGGGCTTCCTCGACCCCTCGGCTCGCCCCGAGCTGCCACAAGACCTAGACTCCTCGACCTTCTCGCTCGCCCCCGAGCTCCCCAGCCGAGGACGTCTTCCTCGGTCATCCGACCAACTCCACCACTCACGGGCGTAACCGCCGCTCCGCAAATCTCGTCATGCGCAGATTCTCCGTTAGCAATATCCCACGTTCCACGCCATCACGATCCCCATTAATGGGCGATCCGCTCTCCGCACGGGCGTGACGTCGGGAGCATAATTGCCGGCGAGATTCTCGCGCCTGCTGATGCGTGCTACCACCGCTATATAAACCCCCATCACAGAGGTGTCAAGTAAGCCGTTTTTTACTCGACTTAGCCGTTACGCTGCTCGGATCTAGTACTAACTTGATCGTCGGAGGGTCCTCGGTGGTACCAAATCATCCCGGGACTTCTTTGCAGGTACTCGGCGCTAAGCTCCTCAAATCACCAATCTCCTCAAAACCCATTGAGACCCACACGCAACAAGAGATCACCTCAAGAATCCATCGGGAGATCGACGGAAGACAACATCTGAGGGAGATCCGAAAAGGACCTCCATCAGTTAGCATTGCTAGTTTTCTGACATTTTGAAAGATAATATTAGTTTTCTGTCACATGCTTAAACTTATGAGGAGTTTTCAGCAAACAAGCCTTATATTTTTATAAGCAGAACGCATCCGTATTGTAATTGGCTTTACAACTTCATATACATGTGTTGAAAAATATATGTTTGAAATGCAATATTGTGGAACGATTGATGATGGCCCTAGGGAGCTCATCAGGGGCAGTCCCTGCGAACAAAGGGAAAACACATAGGGTGGGGGGCGGGGGGGGGGGGGCACCCCTTGTGCCTGCCTGCACTCGCAGCCATAGGACCTCCAGAATTCCCCATGGCCATTTTCCACATCGTGGAAACAAGTAGAACGCGCATCGAAGAGCGAGCGCACGGATTAGGCTTTAATTAGCGGGTTTTAATTTTTAAGAACAGATAAATAATAATGATGGAAAGAATTGATACGCAGAAACATTCAGAAACAAACGAATATAAAAATAAAAAATATACCTTTCTTTTATGATTTTGATAGAATACTTATGAAATATTGAAATATATATAATCATTTTAAGACAATATTAAAAATATGATACATTATAACATTATCAGACACAATAATAAGATACGAATTATTCTAGCCGATTAATAAGATAATTTGCAATTGTCAATGGAATTTATAAGGGCTTTCACTTCAATTTGACCCACTAAAGAACATGTTTAAGCGCAGGTAAAGCAGTTTTAAGCAAAGTCACAAATTCGCGGTTCAGGAATTATTCGGCAAAGTCGAAAATTCGGATTCGGGGAACTATTCGGAAAAAATCGGCAGGTATTCGGAAAAGATTCGGCATGTATTCGGGAAATGTTCGGGAAGGATTTCGAACAAGAAATTAATATATGAGGCGCTGGGTTTTGATATTGCGAATCATTCGTTATTTTTGTGAATTATTCGCTGTATATTTGTATTATTCGTGAATTATTCCAAGCGTTCGCCAATGACGATTAAATCGAAGAATTAATCGGCCGATCAAAAATTCGCGAATTATATATTTCAGCAGCACTTCAAGACTCTAAAGTAACAAATAGGGTTTTATACTACTACCTTAAAGGAAACAACTCTAAGCTTTTAGTAGGAGTTATAAAGGAGCTTTATCGCCTTTTCACTATGAGGTTGAAAAGTATAGTTAAGGATTAGATGGGTAAATTAATTGCAAACTGTTGTATCAATGCTCAATCATAATAGTTATAGTCATAATGAGACCCATAAATATTGTTCCAATTTCAGAACCAAATATTTAATTATGTGCGCGACATATACTCCACAAACAATTCCAAAATTAAAAATGTTTGATTTATATGTTGATGCTTGGGATCCAAATCCAATTCCTCATATGCATTAATTAGTTCGATTTAATTATTTAGTTCAGGTGGGTATTTAGAATTATTCCAAGTATATTCCTGGCTCGAACCTTCTTGAGAAAGAATATCCAACTATTGGTATTGGGTCTTCTTTCTATCAATGCTCGGTTTTGATAGTTATAGTCGTAATGAGACTCATTCGGTGTGTGTAACTATTGTTGAATCAACAAATATTGTTCCCACTTCAGAACCAGATATTAAATTATGTATCGACATTACTCCATAAACAATTCCAAAATTCAAAAAGATTGATATACAGTATATATGCTGATGCTTGGGAACCGAATCCAATTCTGCATATGCATTAATTACTTCAATTTAATTAACATATCAAGATTAGATTAGGTAGGTGTTTAAAACTAATCCCAAGCATATTCCATGCCCGAACATTTTCTTGAGAAAGATGACCCAATTTGGTATTGGAGATGGTGAAAGCATGTTATGATACATATACCGTTAGTTTTTTGCACGTAAAATGCATGTGAGGAGAATACAAAATATTATAAAATAGATGAATTTATTTTTTGTTGAATTTTTTTTGGTGGCGAGGGGAGGGGATTCTTAAAAAGAATAATTTTTGAAATTTTAAAATAAGAAAGATGGGTATGGATTCATGAGGGGGGAGGGGGAGAGGGATATTTGAAATTTAAAATAAGAAAAAGTTCACATGGGATTTATTAGAGGATGGTGAATTCTAGCATTTTTTGTATTTTTTTTTTGCAACATTTTTCTAAGAAAAGAAGATCTAAAATAGATTGTGGATTAGTGGGTCCCGTATGAATTGCATTACAATAGTAGATATTAGAAGGGGGTAAAAAAATTAAACTAACACCTGTAATTCTTTCCTCCAATTCATATCATGATGGAGCCAACAATATTGTTAATGCTATTTGTATTATTTCTAAATAAATTTTTAATCATTTATTAACCTTTCCTAGTTTTTTTTCTCAAGGAAGGGGGGGGGGGGGAAACTTAAGTACTAGTTTTTCATTTAGTTATTTATGAAATGCTCCACATTCTTACGAGCTATCTTCTTAAAACAAAACTTTGAAGTTATGATGGACGATTTGAAAAGTATATTTTCATATTGTGATAATTTAAACCATGAGCGAAAGGAATATTTTTATTGACCACGATCGTTTACATGCTATGATTTTTTAGCATTACCCTCTCTTCATGCAGTATGGCGATGTCTACTATATGTTATAGTTTGCAAAACATATATAAATCATGCAGTGTTTTTCGGCCTGTTTGGAAATTTACCTCACCGTTCAAGTGACTTATAAGTTAACCAAATACATAATTGGACAACCCCATGGGGCCGGGATTTTTTGTCAGTAGGAAAACCTGCCTGGTTTTTTTTTGTGACAATTTACCCTTTTTTAACTATTACCCAATACAAGGAATATCTCAAAAACTAAAACCAAAATTAAATAGTTCTAAGTACTTTGAAAAACAGTTCAAAGATTAATTACTCATCTATCCATATATCAAATGTCATCCTTGTTTGAATTAATAGCATCCGATATTCTTAAGAGTATTTATCGGCGGATCTAAATATGCTACCGCCGTGTAGATTTAGACCAATTCCAAACCGCAGGATATAAACCCATTTCCATAAGTTACTAAACAACTAACTATTACGAGTTGGAACAATCGTTCTCAGATCGGGGACTCTTGCCTTCCGAATAAGAAAATGTCACCATCCCGATATAGGTTGAAAAAAGCCAAGAGCTTTATTAGTTAAATGAGCATGCTACTTGTTTGTGTTGTTGTACTATATAATATTTAATTTTTTTAAAGAATTTAAATGTAGATAGTCGGTCATATACATAATATCATACATACCTGCATACACACACACACACTTATACGAACGATCCAAAAACACTCCACCTTTCACAGATACATTTTGCATTCCACATAAGCTTGCAAAAGAAGAAGACTATCCCTGTAGTACCACGCTTCCACGCTTCTATTTTCGTTCCGCCGCCGCATAGAGAAATATCTCGTTTTCCAACTAACATTGATGTAAACCAGGTGAGTATTGTAGATGTTGGATGAGATGCATATAGACAATATTAAATATATTTTTAAAAAAGGAAATTCAAAAGCAAGAGCTTAGAAGCTAATTAGCTGCTTATAACATTCTTCGGATAGACTCATTTAACACTTAATATCTTTTCTTGACTGTTGTGAGGGTTTTGCGTACTCTCCCGAACCAATTAACCAGAATTGAATATTCCAATTTTAACCAACGCTTAACTAATTAAGCGCAGGAAAAAGGCTTCTATTGATATCTGTCGTTTAAAAGGAAGTCAACGATGATCTCAGGCTAGCCTACACCGCTAATAATCTATATCCACACCGGTTCCAAAAGGGTCAGATGTTAAAAAATTCAACTATGAAATTACCAGTACTTTTGCATTTGCGACACGCTACGTTATATGCTAAATATCATAAACAAAAATTTGATCATATTTTTAGTCGAAATAAAAAGGAATGCAGATTTTAAAGAATTCAGGAAGGTTTCAACAGCAAAGCATGAAATTTTAACGTTATTTTCTTGCCATTTGTGATGCTATCCGATATCAGATTGAGATTTCAATTTGAGATCTTTTTGTACTGCGTTAGAATAGTACAGCCAAATAATGGATAAGGTCCAGGCTTGCTGAGGTGGGAAAAAGAGAACACTCCTAGGTGCAAGTAATCCAAAATTTAATATATTAAATAAAATAATAAGCATTTTCAAAAATGATATGCATTCATTCTATATAAAGAAACCAAGAACGAGGAGGCTCTCTCGCCCTCTCTCTCCGCTTTCTCTACACACCTATGTTTCTCCGCTTCCGTTAATTTTCCCCCACGTGAAAATCTCGGTGCCCTAGTTCTTGTTTTTATCCAAAAATGGATTTTTTTTAAACCCCACGATCAGAAAGAAAAAGAGAGAGAGAGAAATTGAGATTGATTATCGTCGTGATCAATGGCGATGGAGGACTCCATCGACAGCAGCAGCAGCAGCAGCAGCAGCAGACCGGTGGATCCTTTCAGTAACAGCCGCCATCAGCAGCAGCAGCACCGCCACAAGCTCGACGTCTTCAACGAGGTCCTGCGGCGGCTGAAAGATTCAGGCGTCGCCGAGGCGCAATCCCCTTCCTTTGATGATGACCTTTTGGCCCACATCAATCGCCTCCCTGTCAGGTATAATTCCGATCCCCGTCGTAATTTCGAGCAATCGGCATTGTCATTTTAGGCTGCAATCCGGAAAAAAGTTGTGTTTTTTGGGTACATTGATAGCTCACTGGGCGAAAAAAGCTTTCGGCAAAGTGGTTCTTGACATGACACCAAAGCAGCAAGATTCGATAGGGTCCGAAAAATCATGGGTCTCAAATGTATCGGTTTATTTAAAAATATATTTATTTACCCCCATTTTTCAACCGCATGGGGGGAGGGTGTGTGTGTGTTGTGGTAAATGCTAAAATTCACTTTTATATTATGACCTAAAAAAGCTTAAACTTTTGGGTGAGGGGGTGCCTGATGGCGGTCTAATTAATGTTGTAGATATGTGTTGGATGTGAATGTGGAGAGAGCGGAGGATGTTTTGACGCACAAGAGATTGCTTGAACTGGCGCATGATCCTGCTAATAGGCCTGCCTTCACTGTCCGCTTGGTTCAGGTGAAATTGATCTTAAAACATTTGATGATCTAATATTGTACTATTTGGTTTATGTTAGAGTTTTATAAAATTTCTAGGCTATGTTAAGGTTTGGAGTTAAATTAGTGTAAGCAGATTTTTGTATAGTTATGCAAACTCAACTCTGAAAAGTGCCTTGCCTGGCTTTGTTTTGGAGTTGGAGTATGCGGAGTATTGCCAACCTAGGCCCTTTTTTGATCTAAGTTAGGATAGCCATAACTATTTTCGAACTTGAGATATATGTTATGAATGAAACTCCAGTTCACAAGGCAACAATAACTTTAATGCTGTTTGGTTTTGGACCTTTCTTAGCTCCAATAGTGATGTTATCTTCTCTTCTTTTGGAGTTGAGGTACATGATGGCATACTGAAGTTTTAGATAATTCTAGTTATACAGTAAAACCTCCGTATAGGAATACTCTATATAGGAATAACCTCCCTATAGTGATAAAAAGTCCCGGTCCCGACTCGGGACCAGTTATAAATAAGAATAACCTCCACAGTGTGATATTCCATACTTTTTCCAAGTCCCGCCTGTACTAATTTACCTCTATATAGTAATAAATTGGCATTAAATTTTAAATAATTTTTTATATATATAAAAAATACATAAAATTACTTGGCTATTACAATTGAACTTAAGATGACATAAATTACTTAACTACACAATTGAACTTAAGATGACATAAAGTACTTATTCAAAGTTGTTTGGGACAATGACTTAATTTTTTGAGTTACTACCATATCCTTTAACTTGCGAGTTCGTAGTAACTCGTCACCACAATCACCTTCTTGTTGAATCCAAAACATTTCTAACTTATCCAACATGTTTGAAGCTTCTCGACATGACACCTTTTCTATTTCCACACTATCGTCTTCCGGATTATCACCTTGCGCTTCTTGCCTTATTGCCGCCATGATTTCTTTTATATATAAAACTCTACTTAAGAATAACCCCCCTATAGTAATATTTTTCCCCGGTCCCAAGGATATTACTGTATAGAGGTTTTACTGTATCTACTTTTAGGCCAAGCCAATTCTTGCTAGATAACTCCAATTGAAAACCCATCAGTAAAGTTGGAATCTTGGTGTTATTTTTGGATCACTCTACAAAACTCTGGTTATCCTAACTTCAGTGCTACACAAGACCATATAATTTGTGGAAACCAAGGTTATCTAAAGTCCACTGCAACCTTATTTACCTTAACTCCAAATAAAAAAGGTAAAAAAAAAAAAACATTTGGAGTTAAGATAACTCCAAAGCCAACCTACATATTAATACGGTAGTTAACAACATAATTTTTTTAAGTGAAGGTAGAATCCTAAAAAACTAGAGTTTGCATAAACTATACCTTTAGTTTAAGAAAAGGTATACATCACCTATCATAACTCCAAACAAACATGGCCTTATAGGTAACACAATTTTATATATGTTTGTCATGCATGTTCACCATGTATCTTCATACGATTAAACCCAAAGCTATTATTATTTTTATTATTACTATTTACAAGACTATATTAGGTTTTGTTGTGAGCTCTGGTCCTCATGAAGAATTGACCTAATAGGCTGGCTCTAGTTCGACCTGATATGGCGCCATGATCTTGGACATATGGTTTAAGCTCACTACCAGCAAGATATAACATTCCACTAGCCAGCGCAAGTTTGATGGAAGGAAAACGCCGCTTACTATATAGAGAATGATAATCATGCATTAAATCAGCAAGGATTTTTTGGATAACATTCATTGTTGCGATCGAAAAATTAATTTTCTGTTAACATATCCAAAACCTTTTGCTTTATTTATAATGATTTTGGGGTTTTCATTCTGATTATTCTTGTTTATACTGAACAAGTTCAAATTTACAGGAACCCAGCTGTTAATAATGTATAACGCATTCTTGTTTGCTTTATATGTCCAGTTTCAGCATAGTTAACCAGTTGAACTTAATATGCCAACGTCTAATAGGAGGTTTGAGGGCGTGAAAGCTTTGGTTGGTCTTACTTTAATACACACTAGCAATGCACCCACGCTACGTGCGGAAAAGCATAAATTAAGAGCCATGAGTTGATGAAAACTACTTCAAAGTGAATTGGAATTCTATTTGTACTTTATACTCTAATTTCAAAGCCAGATAAATCATACTTAATCATGCAAAACAGTTGAAGAGTTTATAAGATATATTTCTATTCTAAATAAGATTTAAGAATCTTATTGTCAGTTCGAATAGAGAAGTCATGCAAGGCAGTATTTAATAACCCTTTTAGGATGCGCTTGGTAAGTGATAATCCTAGATTCCCATGAAATATTACTAAGCTTGTTTTGATGTAAAAAATATTTCCGGGAATATAAGATTAGCATTGTAATCTAATGCCCCAAATCATGGGAATCTTATTCCCATCCAGGTCACACTGCCTATCACAAAATTATCCCCAATTATTCCCACCTAACACAAAATTTGCCACAACTGTCTCCGCCTGCCTATCGCAGCCTAGTCGTCTCCTCGCCGTCCTACACCGATCGACCGGCTGGTCGTCGATAGTCCATCGGCCATCTGACGCCGACCTCCCCCTTACCGCCTTCCGCTCGCACGTAGACACACTACCCGCTGGCCGTCTTTCCGCACTGGCGAGACTGGTTGAATACACCAATCCACAGTGGCAAGAAAAATGATAGCCCATCATGTAATTGTTGAGATTTTAAAGCATTGTTAGAACTTGAAAACATAAGTTATGTAATTTTGTTAATATACAAATAAATGTACATGATAAGAATAATAACTTACAATTTCTCCGTTAACTGATATCTTCTTAGACAAATTGTTGTGGTCGATATAAGGATCCACAAGCTATTTATAAGGATGAAAAAGTAGTACTTGTTGCAAGAGGCTAAGTAAAGTCCCCCAATATTTTAAATGCAGCACTGGACATACAGGAATTACATGTTGCAGTGAAGGTCATTTTTACATCAACAAATATTATGCTTGTTGAAATTCTATGCTTGCTTCACTGCACACATTAAATTCATTTGTTTGTTTGTAATGTTCTTTCACTTCACTACACATAGTTTGACATAAATTATTTTCCTTATTGAAATTCTATGTTTGCTTCACTGCGCATATTAAATTCATTTGTTTGTTTGCAATGTTCTTTCACTTCACTACACATAGTTTGACATAAATTGTTGTCCTTATTGATGACTATGGTGGTTGAAACATGAAATTGAAGGTCATTTTTACATCAACAAATAGTATGCTTGTTGAAATTCTATGCATGCTTCACTGCACTTGTTGAAATTCTATGCATGCTTCACTGCACATTTTAAATTCTTTTGTTTGCTTGCAATGTTCTTTCACTTCATTACACTTAGTTTGACATAAAATATTGTCCTTATTGATGACTATGGTGGTTGAAAAATAAAATTGAAGGTCATTTTTACATCAACCAATAGTATGCTCGTTGAAATTCTATGCTTGCTTCCCGGCACATATTAAATTCATTTGTTTGTTTGCCATGTTCTTTTACTCCATTACACATAGTTTGACATAAATTATTGTCCTTATTCATGACTATCGTGTTTGAAACATGAAAAGGAGCATATATAGATTGAATTATTGTAGACAAAATATGTGTTGTTGCATGCTCATAATTGCATTTGCTGAAGCAAATAATTGACCAGGGGC
Organism: Agapanthus africanus; assembly: GCA_030015575.1. Classification (NCBI taxonomy): domain Eukaryota; kingdom Viridiplantae; phylum Streptophyta; class Magnoliopsida; order Asparagales; family Amaryllidaceae; genus Agapanthus; species Agapanthus africanus. The sequence continues at coordinate 409,872,772 of JASDDO010000012.1, forward strand.
AATTTGGGAAATAGAGAAAATCTGTCACCCTTCTATAGCTTTACATTATGTATATAGATAGTTTAATAGTTACCTTATTCTTGTTTGATCTAATAAATTCAATCCAATAATATAACCTTTTCCCCTCCTCATTACCCTTATTTGCAACACATAACCTGTGAGCTTTTTGTGTTTGGAGAGGAAGAAGAGAGACCATTACTTGTTTGTTCTAAGATTCCTAATAAATCTCAATTGTGATTTATGTGATATTTTGTCTTTGTAAAATATCTGTGGAAGGAATGTTATGGTGGCTCCCTGTGCTAATCAACTTCAATATATTATTTCTAGTTAACTTTTCAACTTGTTCATTTTTTCGGAAGGCATTCCATGTGGCCCTGAAGGGTTATTGGGCGTCAGGGTGTGTGTGTGTGTGGGGGGGGGGGGGGAGATATTATTTATATAAATTGTTGGCCCACAACCCATAAATTTATGCTTTTCTTTGAAGTTGTTATCAACAACTTATGACATAGGGCAAACCTCAGTTTAGTAAAGGATGTTCCTAAACCTGTACGTGAAGTAGTTGACTGGACCAACCTTTTTTCCCGATCCCTAGCAAATTGAGCTTAGCCTGGAGCTTGTGCCTGGATCGTCTTTTTGGAACTCCTTTCTTTATTTTGAAATTTTATGTTTGTCTGTCAGACATATTGTTCTCCCTTGGAATCAAAGTGACTTATGGCTGCGATTAAATACCTTGTGGTATGCATTTTCTTACTTCACCTATACCAAGAATGTAGCAAAAGGAGCAAAGTCCTGCAGTGATACTTTCCTCTCCCAAGTGAAAGGTTGCCGTCTGATCCCTGAGTGAAGGTTGTCAGTGTTTTAAAGGCGTAGTGCCTAGGCGCCTCATCCTTCTAGGCTAGGCAATTTGAGGCGCTGCGCCTTGGAGGCGTCCAAGGTGGCGGTCTTCGATGACACGAGTGCCTCGCTCGGTCCAGGCGCTAGCCTAAGTCATCCAAGTCGAGGCGCCGAGGTAAGCGCCTGGGTCACTTTTTAAAAAAATCTCGATAATGATATTTTCACTCCCTTTTTACTTTATCTATACTCAAGTTTAGTCGAAAAATGCATAACAATGGGAGTAAAGGATATACTTAAATAGGGTAATATTAACAATAACGAGGGTTTTATTTTTCATAAATATATTCTTTTCACTGTTTTCCCAAAAACTACCACACCCATCTCCATGTTTTGCCGCCAATGCTGACAACTACATCTGATGGAGGTCTGGATCTCCTTCAGATGTTGTCCTCCGTCGATCTGTCGTGAGCGTTGATGAATGACTGAGATTGGGTTTGAGGGTTGCCTCCCGAAGCGTGTGGATCTCAGTGGGCTTGATTTGGAATGAAGCCGAGCTACCTGTAAAGAAGTCCAGGGGTGGTTGTACCACCGTGGACCCTTCGACAATCAAGTTAGTCGAGATATTTGAGCAGAGTAGCGGTCTATTGGGGTAAAATTGCCTTACCTGAGTCGTATGAGAGGGATTTATATAGCGTCTGCCATGCGCTAGCTGGCGCGAGATCCTTGCCGGCCGTTACGCCCCTGGCGTTACGCTTGCGTGAATGACGGGATCCCCATTAATGACGATATACGCTCGTTAATGGGGGGATCCGACAGCGTGGAATGCGAGATCGTGGGGCGGCGGATATCTCGCGCCTGGCGAGATTCGCGGAGCTGTGGCAAAGGCGCCCGTGACCCGCATTCTGGGTCGCCCGATAGAACCGAAGAGGCTTAGCTCAGTGAGAGGCCTAAAAGAGAGCGGGAGGCCGAGCTAGTTCGGTTCTGTGATAGCTCGGAGGCGAAAGGTCGAGGAGCTCGGCGTGTAGGAAGGCTCGGAGGCAAGGCAATGGCCGTTTACAGGGCGAGCACATGAACGTTCATGGCATCCTCGGAGGTCGGGTCCAAGTGGCAGGACGATAGCCCGGGGGACGCCTCCAATGCGTGGTTCATGCCCTGTTTTCGTGTGCCTCGGGACACGTCATCTGCCACGTGTCATGATCTGGAGAGTTTCCGATTATGAGCATCATCATTAGTCCCCCACTCGTCCCGATCTATTTATGGGTCGGGTCGAAAGTGGTCTGATCGGTTCCCCGGGCTCAGTTCGTAGTTAAGGACATCGTCAGTGCGGATTTCCGAGACGGTTAGGCGTATCCCCGATGATGTCAGTGGATCAGAGAGGGGATCGTGCATTAAAGAGAGAGCGCCGATTCGATCGTACGTCCGTTGGGGCGCAGGCAACGTGTCCGACGCCGATTGGCGGACGTGACAGGTCGTCATCGTCTTCTGCGCTCGAAGGGACGTCTCCAATGGTTGCGCGACACGTGGAGCGTCGATGGCTGGCGAGCGCAAAGCGTCGTTTTGGCGGGAAACGATCAGAGTCGTCGGATGCGTTTGCCAAAACGCTATAAATAGAGCTAGGATCCCCCAGGGTCCACACTTCGCCATCATTTCCCTATTGCTGCGAGAGATAGCTCGACGCTCTTTCCTTTAGGCCGGATCTCTCGCGCTCTTTCCTCGGATGACTCTTTTGAATCAGGTTACATGTTTTTTTTCTGAGAAGTCTGTTGAGATAGTTAAGGTAGATTCTAGGGAGTCTTCTTCTGCTTCCTTTTCTGCCCCATCCGAGTCGGATTCCCCTCGCAGAGTTAGGGTAACCCGCGCCGCCCGTGGTTAGGCGATGGGGAGGGTCCCCAAAGCGCGCATCGGGAATGCTCGCGATGCACCCTCCCTCCTAAGGAATGTGAACGAGCTCACCACGATCCGGGCTCGCTTCCACATTCCCTCTAGCTATTCGCTTCGTATGTCTAGGGAGGACGAGAGGGCGGATCAGGTGTAGGGCAAGGAGATCATCTTGTACCTTGACGCATTCTGAGCTGGACTGTGTCTACCCTTTTCCCCTGAGGTATGCGGGGCGCTACGATTCTTTCAACTAGCCCCGGGCCAGCTAGTGCCGAACTCATGGAGAATTTTCCTCGGGTTTCTGGTCTGGTTGAGACTTGAAGAAATCTCTTTCAGCTTAACCCTTCTCCTTTTCTCTCTTTGTTATAAAAATCATCCCGGCACCCATAAGGACGAGCCGAGCTGAGTGTACGTTTCCTTTAGAAAACGCAGATGAGGGACGACCGGGTCGGGGGTCGTAGTAGTTTCTTCTTCCATCCATGAATGGAAGGAGAAGTTCGTGTTCGTCGGGTCACCCGAGGGTGAGGATTGGCCTGTGCCTGTACAGTGACACATGGCCGACTGCCCGCGGATGAAGCGGTCGTCCTCTCCCGAGGCGAGGGCAGTGTCGATGTGGGAGCCTATCCAATGGGTCGATGTTTTGCTTTCCGAGCAGGCCCTCAGTTGGGCCGAGCTCAGCCCCGCTCGATTCATGGGTAAGTTAGGAGCCTAGCCGACCTGTCTAGACTTGCATATTTTTCTTCTGTTCTTTCTGGCGTTACTCTCTTTGTGTATTTTCCTTTTTGCAGAACCGATGGACCGAACCAAATTCCTGACTGCCATAGCCGTGAAGAAGGGGAGGAAGACCGGGGGCGTCGGCTCGTCCCGCTCTGAGCCCGGCCCAAAGGCGGCCGCATCGGCTAGGCCTTCCACCACGCCCCAGGCTTCGAAGACCAGCCGCGGGAGAGCCGTAAGCATGCTCGGGAGCCGGAGCCCCGGGCTTTGAAGGTAGAGGATGAGGCCGACCCCCCAAGGTCCCCTCAAGAGATACAAGAGGACGGTATCTCGATCTCCGTCCTCTCCGATCTTCGTGCAGGAGGGGACGTTTGTTTCGAGGTGCCCTCGGGGCTTTCTTTCGCCGATAGCTTGCTCTCGGAGATGGAACGATCGGCCGGGGGCAAAATCCCCCGGGGACCCTCAAGGCCCAAGTCGCCGCCATTGCTCAGGAGGCTGTACAGGTCAATATCTTCTTTCCGTTTAGGTTTTTGCTAACCATTTTTTTCGTCGGATCGGATGCTTTTAACCCCTTCTTTTATCTTCCTCAGGTTCTCCAGCACTGCGCCCTCATCGCTAACATGGAGCACGAGGAAATTGCCCTGACGATGCAGATGGCGGGCGAGTCTTCCTCGCGGGAGGAGGGTCTGTGCCGGGAGCTGCGTCAGGCGAAGGAAAGGATCACCGCCCTCGAAAATCGGGTGGCCGCCGAGAAGATGGTGAACTCCAAATGCAAGGAGTCCATCCGAATTCTGAATGAGTCCAACAAGGCCGTTGAGGCTAAGTTGGAGGAGGCCAGGGTGCTCAACGCCACGATGAAGAAGACGCGGGACACCCTTAAGAAGGAAACCGAGGCGGCGAAGGAAGGGATGAAGACCGCCGACCTCCGGGCCGCAAAGGCGGTGGAGAGGTACACGACGTCGGAACAATTCTATGCCGATCTTGCTGACGCCTCGGCCATTGTCTGGCATCAGGCTCTCGATGCCGTCAAGACGTTGATGCCGGGGTTTACCGACGGCGAGCTTCGGCTTGAGTACCCCCTCTCCGAGGATGAGACGCCGGAAGTGCCGCCGGGGGAGAGGCTCCTGGTAGGAGTGCTGGAGATAAGTCCCTGGATCTCAGCGCTGAAGCTCCTGATAGGAGCGTCGACCCTAAAGCCGCCGCCCCGGCTCCCGACGCCGAGCAGATCGAAGTCCTCCCCGGCCCCGAGGCTTGAGCTTTTCTGCCGTCTTCTCTTTTTTTCTTGAATCTTGTAAGCCTTCGGGCAATTTTGTAAAGCTGAGGAGCCCATAATACCTTTTGTAAAAACTCTCAGATTGTGAATAAAGCCGTTTTGATTTTATGTTTTCTTGTGTGAGCCTGTTAGCGCTCTCCTCGTATCGCGAGTCAGACCGTAGGTCGATGACTGGTCCTTTGAATGGCGATCGCGCATCGAGTGAAAGTCAATTATTTGTCAAGTATACAAAGGCCGGTGTCAGGCCGGTGTCCTTATGTCCCCGAAGTCGAGGTGACAATCGCTCACTTAAAATACGTCGGTTGGCCCCTTCGAGTAGAAAGGTATAAATTTGCCAATTCCTTTGAGTTACCGACGACCATTTCTTTTAGAGTAAGTCAGGCAATAGCCAAGTTTGAGTTGGTCAGCGCCGGCCGAGAAACAAAAATGTTCGGCGGTTTCATGAGGTCTTCAGACCCTTAGTGTAGATGGATAGGGAGTTACCCGCTAAGGGTTAACCGAGCAGGGAAGCTGCTCGGTGGCCTCTTGGTGAGGGCTTTGATCCTCGGCGTCGGTGGGTAGTAAGTTTCCCTCTAAGGACAGACCTAGCAGGGAAGCTGCTTGGTGGCCTCTTGATGAGGGCTTCGACCCTAAGCGTCGGTGGATAGTAAACTGCCAGCTAGGGATTGACCGAGCAGGGAAGCTGCTCAGCGGCCTATTGATGAGGGCTTCGATTCTTAGCGTAGATGGGTAGAAACTACCCGTTAAGGATGGACCCAGCAGGGAAGCTGCTCGATGGCCTTTTGATGAGGGCTTTGATCCTTAGCGTAGATAGGTAGGAGCTACCTGCTAAGGATGGACCGAGCAGGAAAGCTGCTCGGTGGCCTCTTGATGAGGATTTTGATTCTTAGCGTAGATGGATAGGAGCTCCCCGCTAAGGATGGACCGAGCAGGGAAGCTGCTCGGTGGCCTCTTGACGAGGGCTTTGATCCTTAGCGTAGATGGGTAGGAGCTACCCGCTAAGGATGGACCGAGCAGGGAAGCTGCTCAGTGGCCTCTTGATAAGGGCTTTTGATCCTTGGCGTCGGTGGGTAGTAAACTACCCGCCAGGGATTGACCGAGCAGGGAAGCTGCTCGGTGGCCTTTTGATAAGGGCTTTTGATCCTTGGCGTCGGTGGATAGTAAACTACCAGCCAGGGATTGACCGAGCAGGAAAGCTGCTCGGTGGCTCTTGATGAGGGCTTCGACTTTTGGCGTCGGTGGGTAGTAAACTACCAACCAGGGATTGACCGAGTAGGGAAGCTGCTCGGTGGCCTCTTGATGAGGGCTTTTGATCCTTGGTGTCGGTTGGTAGTAAACTACCAGCCAGGGATTGACCGAGCAGGGAAGCTGCTCGGTTTTGCGAGGCGTCGTTCGATCTCCCCCGGCGTGTGAAAATCTGGAAGAGTGACCGTTGCGGGCGACGCGTGGCAGAAACGCATAGGCGAGGCGAGGCGTTCCACGATCCGCGTCGTTCCGACTTCGGTTGGCCGTGAGACACGGGATGCCCGCCACATGGCGGTTCTGTATTGGAAAGGTTGAAAATATCTTAGGATTCGCGCCCATGCGCGCCAAATTTCGGCCCTTGGGGATTCTTCTGTTGAGGCTATAAATAGAGAAGGAGATGTGTTTCTTTCAGCGTCGCTTTTCTGAGATGGTCGGACGCATCTACACGATTGAAGAGATCGTCACTCCTGATGACGTCTATTTGTACAATCAGTCCCTCTCAGAGGAACGTACCGGGGTGTAGTCCAGCGCATCGAGGACCATTTCGGCCGTCTACTTCCTCATCGGTCGTCCCTCCTCCAATTGCTAATGTATGCAATTTGGAGGAGGTCCCTGGGGCTGTACAACCCACTCTCGGAGGAACTGCAGGATGAGGCGCTCGATAAGCTGCACACGCTCTATGTCCTCGGCATCATCTCGACGAACATGCATGACCAATCAGCTTCCCTTCTTTTGGAGTGTTTCTAAAAGAGGCAGATCGCGGACCCTTGCCCGGCGGATGGAAGTTCCAGCGCTTCCGTGGCATCCCGGGTATGTGGGCAGCATCAGATGGAGCAGGCTGAAGAGGCTAGGGCTCGGCTGGCGGAGATCTCCACGGAGTACCACCAGCAGTGCTTTCTCGATCCCATACCCCCTCTGCTGCAATTTTAATTTTCGTGTAAGGCTGAGGAGCACATAATACCCATAATAAATAAAATTCTCTTTTTGCGACGTACTATTATTTCCTTTTTGTCTTCTTTGCGTGTTTGAGTATTTTCATAGAACGAAATCCGTGACCTTTGAACCGAGGAAGAAAGAAACACATAGGAGAAGTTTCTTCTAATTCAAAAGACTTAAAAAAATTTACATCGCTTTCGGCAAAGAAGAAACATATATTCATAGATACAATTTTTAAATTCACTTGTACAACTTGAGCTTCTCGGCGTAGTAAGGTCGCGGAAACTTACGATCCGCCGCGTCCTTTAAGCGATAGGCCCCGCCGGGCAATACCTCGGAGACGAGGAATGGGCCGTCCCATTTCGGGAAAAACTTGTACAACTTGCCTTGGTCTACGAACTCGTTCCGCCTTAGGACCAGATCTCCAGTCTTGAAGGTGCGATGCTTGACTCGTGCGTTATAGTAGCGAGCAGTTTGCTGTAGGTAAGCAGCAGCTTTGATCTGTACCCGGTCCCGTTTCACTTGCAAGATGTCCAAATTAGTTCGGAGCGCCAAGGTATTAGCTTCGTCATCGAAGTGCTCGACTCTGTAACTTGGCAGTCCGATCTCTGTTGGGACCACCGCCTCGGTGCCGTAGCAGAGGCTGAAGGGGGTTTCTCCAGTGGGGGTCTTCTTCGATGTGCGCAAAGCCCATAAGACCCGGGGTAGTTCGTCGACCCAACTGTCCTGCCTTCCTTCCATACGAGTTCGAAGACCTCAGATTACATCCCGGTTAGCGATCTCGGCCTGCCCGTTGCACTGAGGATGCGCGACCGCAGCGAACTTCATGAGTACGTGGTATTCGTTGCAGAATCCCTTGATTTTGTCATTTTCGAAGTTCGTCCCGTGGTCGGTAACGATACACCTCGGGATCCCGAACCGGGATATTATGTTATGCAGGAATTTGATGGTCGCGGTGGCTTCCGGTTTTCTGATGGGGACGGCCTCAATCCACTTCGTAAAGTAGTCTACCGCAATGAGGATGTATTTGTGCCCGTTCGTGCCAGTTGGGAGTTGGCCTACCATGTCCATTCCCCACTGGGCAAACGGCCATGGGGATGTCAGGGCTGTTAGCTCGGTAGCCGGAAGGCGGGGTACGCTGCCATGGAGTTGACAGCTCTTGCATCTTCTGACGAGCTTCTGAGCGTTCTGATGAATGGTCGGCCAATAGTACCCTTGGAGCAACGTTTTCTGGACTAAGGTGCGGGCCCCTTGATGAGCTCCACCAACCCCTTCGTGAATCTCACGCAGGACGTAGTCGGCTTCTTGGGGGTCGACGCACCGAAGTAGAGGTTGCGTGTACGACTTCTTGTAGAGCTTTCCATTTCTCCAAACGAAGTGGCGGGATTTGGCCCGGAGGCGGCATGCTTCCCCTCGATCTTCCGGGAGCATACCCTCCTTCAGGAATTCTACGAGGGGCTTTCTCCAATTCGGTCTTCTTCCCGGGCAGAGTAAACTTGAAGTGCCGTCGCCCTGTCTTCCACGCTAGGCCGTGTCAAGACCTCGAAGAGGATATTTCTCTTGTTGTTGGCCGTATAGTAGGAGGCTGGCTTGCTCAGAGCGTCGGCCTGGGCGTTTAGGTGCCGGAGAATCTGCTCCACTTGAACTTCGTCGAAGTCCTTTTGCAGTCTTCTTACCTCGGTTAAATATTTCACCATCAGAGGCTCCCGTGCCTCGAAACGACCGATCACCTGGCCTACGACCAGGGCAGAGTCACTGCGGATTCGGATTGTCTTCAGGCCCAGTCCGGAGGCGATTCGTAGTCCAGCTAGTAAGGCCTCATGCTCCGCGGCGTTGTTTGAGGCTTTGAACACGAGCTTCAAAAAGTACTCCATCTCTGCCTCATTCGGACCTCGAATGATGAGACCGGCACCGCTCCCATCCTCGGTAGATGATCGATCGACGTAAAGGACCCAATCGGGGGCGGAGTCAGGCCTCTCCTCGACCGAGGGTTGAGACCCGGGGGCTGGCGCCGACACTGTCTCCTTGTTGGGGATAGTGCATTCGACAATAAAATCGGCCAGGACTTGTGCTTTGATAGCCTGCCTCGGACGGTATTTGACGTCGAATTGAGATAACTCCCACCTCTATTTCTCCAAACGACCAGATGATTTGGGGGAGGCGAGAATAGTCCCTAAGGGACGCTCGATGAGGATGAGAATGGTGTGTGCCTGGAAGTAGTGCCGTAGTTTCCTTAAGGCTACGATAAGCGCCAAGACAATCTTTTCTATGGCCGGATACCTTGTTTCCATGTCCGGATACCTTGTTTCCATGTCGTTAAAGACGTGGCTTACATAGTAGACCGGCTTCTGGACTCCTTCGACTTCTCGGACGAGCACCGAGCTTGCAGCTTGATCGGACACCGCTAGGTATAGTGATAACTCGTCTCCTTCAATTGGCTGGATGAGCAGTGGGGGAGTTGCTAGGTGTATTTTCAATTGCTCGAAGGCGATCTGACACTCTTCCGACCATTCGAACCTTGGGATTTTTCTCAGGGCTTTGAAGAATGGGAGGCACTTTTCTCCGGACCTTGACATGAAGCGACTAAGAGCGGCCACTCTCCCCGTGAGTCGCATGATTTCGACGTTGCTCTTTGGCGCGGCCATGTTGAGGATAGCGCTGATCTTCTTCGGGTTAGCCTCGATCCCTCGGTGGGTAACCATGAACCTGAGGAATTTTCCACTAGTGAGGTCGAACGCGCATTTGGCGGGGTTCAGCTTCATTTTGTATTTGCGAAGGATGTCGAAAGTCTCACCAAGATCTTTGGCGTGCTCGTCCGACGAGCTCGACTTGACGAGCATGTCGTCGAAGTAAACCTCCATGTTCCTTCCGATCTGTGGTTTGAACATCCTGTTGACCAAACGCTGGTATGTAGCTCCAGCGTTTTTGAGGCCGAAAGGCATCACTTTATAGCAGTATACCTCCGGTCCGTTGTGAATGCGGTAAGCTCTTCATCTGTCGGGTTCATACGGATTTGGTTGTAGCCGGAGAAAACATCCATGAAGCTGAGCAATTCATGGCTTGCCGAGTTGTCGACAAGCTGATCTATCCGAGGGAGGGGATAGTTGTCTTTCGGACAGGCCTTGTTGAGATCTATGAAGTCGACGCATATGCGCCACTTCCCGCTTGCTTTTTTAACCATGACCAGATTCGTTCAACCATTCTGAGTAGGCCACGTTTCGAATGAAGTTGGCTGCAAGCAACCTGTCAACTTCGTCCTCGATCGCTTTTTGTTTGATCGGAGCGAAACTTCGTTTCTTCTGCCTGACGGGTCGGACCGTCGGGTCGACCTCGAGCTTATGTGAGATTACTTTGGGGTCGATCTTGGGCATGTCGGCGGGTGCCCAAGCGAACACGTCCGAGTTTCCTCGGAGGAAGTGTATCAAGTCGTCGTGCCGGGCTCCCGTTAAGAGTGACCCGATCTGGACAGTTCGTTCATTGCCCCCCGACTAGGGGGACCTCTGTTAGCGCCTCCATCGGGGCCTCTCGGATTTCATTTTGTTCGTCACGAGTATCCAAGGACCCCTGGAAATCACTCGTGCTTTCCAGGTCGTCGCTTCGTTCCTCGGGCGTAGATGTCGCTGTGAAGCAATTCTTTGCGGTTTGCTGGTTCCCGTAGGCCCGGCCTATTCTCCCTTGATCGAGTGGAAACTTGATCGTGAGGTGGTAGGTCGAGATCTGGGTCCGAAGGGAGTTTAGCGTTGGGCGTCCCAGGAGGATATTGTAGGTCGATAGAATTCCAGCGACGATGAACTCCACTGGTACGGTTCTCGTACGACCCGCCTTCCCGATATTAAGGAGGAGGGTGACCACTCTTTCTGTCGGGATAGAGTGGTTAGTAAACCCTGACAGAATGTGGGCGGTTGGCCTCAGGTCCGACGGGCCGAGCCCCATACGTAAAAGCAGTCGTAGAAAAGGATGTCCGCCGAGCTTCCCGAGTCGACCAGTATCCTTTGAATCTCATAGCGGTGGACCCGTGCTGTAATCACAAGGAGGTCGTTGTGAGGCAAGAATATCCCGTGGAGGTCTTCGTCGGTGAAGGTGATGGGATCGGCTGCTTTGATTTTCTTCCGGGGCTGGTTGCTAGTCCCTTCGACCGGCAGGAGGTGTCGAATCTCGCCGGGTCCAGACACGCTCTCCGTTGATACGACCATGATTTGGCCGATCGTCAATTCGCCGGAAGGGGATGGTTCTCTTGCTCCCGGTCTGCTTGTCCTTTTCCCGCAAGTACTTTGCCGGGTGCCCCGAGCGAATCAACTCCTCGATGTAGTCGCGGAGCTGTTTGCAGTTCTCGGTGGGTTGTCCCTGCGACCTGTGGAAGGCGTAGTAAGGGTCTCGTGTCCGTTTGGCCGCTCTATTGGTGACCGGAAGGAGCTTGAAAAATCGCTCGCCCTTTGCCTCCTCCAACAACTCAGTCTGGGAGATGTTGAGCGGAGTATAGTCCTGGAACTTCAGGGAGTATGGCTTTGGCCGGTCAACCTTCTTCTCTTCTCTACCCCTCTTCTTTTGATCAGCCTGGTCGCTCCGGGGAAGGTTCGCATTTACCTCGGACTCTAGCTGGATTTCTCGCTCGGTCCAGGCTTTTACCTCGGCTATGGTCTTAGATTGCGCTAATGCAAAGGAGCAGAGCCACTTCTTGTGTCTAAGACCTGACCTAAGGGCCGTGATGACAGTCTTGTCCTTCTCCTCTGGAATCTCAAGAAGAGCGTTGTAGAAGCGAGTGGCGTATCTTTTGAAGGATTTCTTATCCCCGCTCTTTATAGTGAAGAGGTAATCGACGGTCCGCTTCTGCCGTCTATTCCCGACGAAATGCCCAAGAAACTGGACGACCAGCTCATCAAAGGTAGAGATGGAGCGTGGCGTGAGTCCCCGGAACCAATCTCGTCCGGCGCGGATGAGAGTGGCGGGGAAAGCTCGGCATTGGGCGGCGTCAGAGTTGTCTTGGAAGCTTATGCCCGCCGTGAACGCGTCCAGGTGGTCTTTCAGGTCAGACTTCCCGTCAAAGAGGGCCACCTTTGGAGGCTTGTTTCTGAGGAGACGCGGACAGCGAGCAGTTCTTCAATGAAGGGCTTCATAAGCGAGTCGGCGGCATACTTGGCCCCCTCGCTTGAAGGACGACTCTTCCGATGTATACCCTCGATCTTCTTTTCGAGGGCATCGAGATGGTCGTGGTATCCTGAGGATTCAGCGTATTCGAAGTTATGGTCCCTTCCGCTGGCGGCCTACGCCTAGCTGCGACTCCGGTCCCGTTCTATGAGGTTTCTCAGGTCCCCTGGCGAGATTGTTTGTGAGTTATCGCGGGAGAGGGTGCCGACCTTGCCTGGGAGCAGGCGAGCTGACTGACACCTCCTCGGGAGGGACAAGAGCGCGACGGACCTCAGGGCAGGGCGCTCTTTCGCGAGACCCCGACATGGAGCTGTGAGGCGCCCAGCGGGTCATTGAATTGGTCGCCGTGGGGGACCTGTGTCCGCCGGAGATAGCGAGACGCTGTTCAGTTGTGCCGGCGTCGACAGTGTCATCTCCCTCTCTGCGGAGGTCGCGATCCCGAGGTAAGGGTACGGCGACCTGGGGAGCTTGTCCCGCTGTTTAGACGCGGACAAGGGCATCCACGATGGAGGCGAGCCTGTCGATCCGTGCAGACAGGGCGTGAACGACGTTAGGGGGAGGAGAGGATCCGTCCACGCCTCCGTTGTGGGGAGGGTGGCAGCTTGTGCTGGAATCGTCACGATGATCACTCGCCATCAGTTCGAGATCGGAAAATCAATTTTCGATGAGTGGAATTTTCGATTTCCCAGAGACGGCGCCGACTGATGGAGGTCTTGATCTCCTTCAGATGTTGTCTTCCGTCGATCTGTCGCGAGCGTTGATGAATGGCTGAGATTGGATTTGAGGGTTGCCTCCTGAAGCGTGTGGATCTCAGTGGGCTTGATTTGGAATGAAGCCGAGCTACCTGCAAAGAAGTCCCGGGATGGTTGTACCACCGTGGACCCTCTGACGGTCAAGTTAGTCTAGATATTTGAGTAGAGTAGCGGCTTATTGGGGTAAAATTGTCTTACCTGAATCGTCTGAAAGAGGGGTTTATATAGCGGCTGCCATGGGCTAGCTGGCGCGAGATTCTCGCCGGCCGTTGCGCTCCTGGCGTTACACCTGCGTGAATGGCGGGACCCCCTATTAATGACAAGATACGCTCGTTAATGGGGGGATTCGACGGTGTGGAATGCGGGATCGTGGGGCGGCGGATATCTCGCGCCTGGTGAGATTCGCGGAGCTGTGGCGGAGACGCCTGTGACCCGCATTCTGGGTCGCCTGATAGAACCGAAGAGGCCTAGCTAAATGAGAGGCCTAAAAGAGGACGGGAGGCCGAGCTAGTTCGGTTCTGTGATAGCTCGAAGGCGAAGGGCCGAGGAGCTCGGTGTGTAGGAGGGCTCGGAGGCGAGCCAATGGCCGTTTATAGGGCGAGCGCAGGAACGTTCAGGGCATTCTCGGAGGTCGGGTCCAAGTAGAGGGACGATAGCCCGGGGGACGCTTCCAATGTGTGGTTCATGTCCTGTTTCCGTATGCTTCGGGACACGTCATCTGTCACGTGTCATGATCTGGGGAGTTCCCCGATTATGAGCATCATCAACATCTTTAGCCGCAACTTCACACCCATCTCGCCGACGACTACATCTCCACTATCCGCCGCCAGCTTCTATTCTAGATCATCTTCTCTTTTCCTGTTCTCTACAATCAAGCCTTCAAGTTCAAGGGTAACTTTTTCCCCTTTACTCTCATTTACTCTTTTGCAATCTCAAGTGTTCATCACCATCTACGAAAAATAAGTCGAAATTTTTTGTCGCCTTACTTCGCTCAGGCATTCGCCTTATTTTCTGTCTCGCATCAAGCAATAAGCAGGTTTCAGTGCCTTGATCAGGCCATTCGCTTTTAAATCGATGGGGGGCGCTTCCAAACATGTATATCAAGAATGAACATGAGTAAATTAAGAACGAAAATTTAGATGTAAAATATTAGCAGTTATAAGGATATGTCAGTAAACTCAGTGCTACACTTCCATCAAAGGCTAGGCTATCTATGGTCTATCTTACATGACTATGTAGTAAATATTGTGCGCGCCTACACACACATATTTGGTTTAACCAAGTTATTGCTTATGGTCTATAATCATCCACTGTTCTATTTTTATGTAGTATTTAATTTATGTTATTAATTTTGGCACAAATCATGAAAATGTGTTAAAAGTAAATTGGCAATAGTTATTACTCATGTTTTAGTAATCCTTCTTCAAGAGATCACATTTGAGCAAAATTTATCATGATCATTGTCAACCTTTCATTGCACAATTGGTCCTGAATATTACTTCCTCTTTCCTAAAATAAGGCATGATGCATTTTAGACTTTTACAGTCATATCAATTAACGTCATAGTGGAGTCTCTCATTTTTAGGTACCTCCATTGTATGATGATAGTCAAGGCGATCCTTTTGATTCCAATACACAGGGGAATGATGATGTTCATTCTTCTTCAAATTATTTTAGCCAACAAAGGTGCTGTCACCACCCTGTCCATTTTATAATTCACATTTTATCAATGCTTGTTATCTTCTATGATAAATTTTCCTCATTTTTTCATAACAGTTCCCATCTGCTTGTTCGTTTAATATCTTGAGACGTTTATTTATTTTGCAATTGTCAGCATTCATCCCCCTCCTGCCTTTGGTTCATCCCCAAATCTTGATGCCCTTGCCCTTGAAGCCAGCAAGCAACATGTTCACAATGGAGACAGTGCTGCAAATGCCATTCCACACTTTAGCAGGTTATGAACTTATGATAGTCCATTTATTTCTTTGTCCTAGCAAATTTAGCTGTTTTGTTCTGCATGGTCAATTAAGATGAAACATTGACATATACTGGATAATTTGTTCTACTATAACTTGATATTTGAGAATATATAGATTTTATAACTTAGGAACCACATCCATCACATAATATTTTAACCAGTCCTAGCATATATGCTTCTGCCTTCGGTGTTCATTGTATTTTGGATGAAAATCTAGTCATCACATCACAATGTAAACAGTCTAAAATTAGTGCATGACTCTGTGAATTTTCTTTATCTTGCAATTTATTTTTTAGTCTGCTTATTTTATGTAAGAATTGCACTTTAATGATTTATCTTCATGTTTCTGCTTCTTTGTTTATTGAGCTCATTTATCTTTTTTTTTTAGACCCATGCATGAAATCACCTTTTCAATGGATGACAAGCCTAAGCTTCTCAGTCAGGTAAACATGCTTATTTGTAGTTTCTTAAGCCACATGTGAGTTTAACATTTTTTAATATATAAGCTTTAGATGAGATAATGTCAACAATTGGTCCAAAGTTAAAATCCTAGCATGGAAACAACACTAATAATATCTAGAAGAAGAAGGGTTAATGTCAGCGTTACCTTAGCAATGATTGAAGGAATATAAGTGGATTCATGCAGTACTTAGAAAAGCTTGAAAGAGGAATAAAAGGTAACTAGCAAGAAAGCAAAAAATGCTAAACATGATATATTTGGGATTCAGTTGGCTTTGGAGTCAAAAATGCAGGGTGACAGATCCAATGTGTGCTACTCATGAAAAACATGAATTGTATAGAAATGCTGGTGCACTTTTTTCTCTTCTAGGTCCTCCTTTATGACCTTGGTAACTGGTTTAGCCATAAAAAGTTATACCTAAATTAGGATTAAATGTAATTGTATTGTGGAGAGCGAAAGGTAGAGCAAAGTGGGAGGACAAGGCTTCCATGAGTACACTAATAAAGATGATGTTTTTTTAAAAAGTGATTTTATGTTTATGCAATGACAAAAATTACTTCGGAGTATCATAAGACAAATAAAATAAATACGGCATTAATTTAAGATCTCACAAAAAATATACAAGTAATTAAAGATCAAAGGCAACAATAAAATTATTAATATCACGTAGTTCTACGGTTCAATACAATAGTTTATAAATTATACACGGATTAAGATAAAGGCACCAATATAAGCATAAAAAAGATGTTTGTAAATACCAAATTGTGTAATGCACATAGTGGAGTGGAAGCCTTTACGTTGTTGATACCATAGAGCTGTGACGAAAAGGTTGGAAACCGGAGAAAATCCCTTTATATGAAACTGAATGTTGGTTTTGAGCATGTTATAAAAACTAAATGCATGCACGTTTTGACTCGAGGATTTATCCCTAAGAAGATTGAGAAATGCTGAAATCGGTCGAGATGGAGCTTCAATTCGTCTGAAGTAGCGAATATTCTTTATACTGCAGCCTCTTAACTGCTTCGGCTAGAGTGAGGCTTTAATGAGCTTTCTACAACAATCTACCAATGATTGTTACCATGTTTCTTGATGTTTGATCCGCTGTATACGGTGGCAGTTAACCTGTAGGGGCGCATGTCTCCACTGGCTTCAAACAAAGAAACCCTCTAGTATTAAGACCCCACCCTTGAGCCCAATCCCACACCACTCAATTCTTTTTCCCAAAGCGCCTCAAGCTTTTTACTTCTATGAAACTAACTCTTTCTCCACGTAACTATCCCCACCTTAATGACTTCTTAGCTGTAAGTTCGAATAACCCTTTCTCCAAATCCCGGCTTCTCTCGTTCGATTCCTCTATGCTTGCGAGCCCTGGCCGTCGCGACCAGTGGGTTTGCCGTCACTGACCCAATCTCTATTTTTTTTGTCCATTAGGGCTTCACTAAATTAACAAGTCCATTTTTTTTTTCTATTTCATGTTTCCATATCATTTTCTTATAGCTGAAAAATTAAGTATTTGTGCTCCAGTTTTATTTTATTAACGTATGTAGAAGTGAAGTGAAATGTTAGTTTTGCGGTACATTATATTTGGATTCTTTAATTTAGTAATAAACCATAATTATTGGGAATTAATTATATATTATTAACTTAGAGTTATATGCTAATTTTGCCGTGTTTTAGAGAAATAGAGTTTGTATTTAGATTAGAGCTCTTTAATATTAATTATGGTAGATGAATTGAAATTTGCGTTGAATGTTATTTGAATTTGGAGGTTGTGATCTATTCATTGTTTAATCTTAAGGTAAATTATACAAAAATATCATGAACTATGTATTATATAGTTGGAGTTTTTAAGATGAATCTTGGAACCTTTGTGTGGCCCCACTGACCAAAACTCATAGGTCCGCCACTAGTTGTATATATCCTTTTCTAACTTCTTATCAAGTGTATAGGTGTTTATATGTATACATACACATCTATATGAGAATAATGGAGGAAAGAGGCCATAGGAAGGAATTTCCTCCTATGGCGTCGAAAAAATACATCCTCACCGTGTTTTCCGACGATCATAATCCATCATCTTTATCGTTATCATCTAAGATGTGGGTACGCCAAATTTTATGTGATTCTACAACTTTTTCACCGTTGATTTAGCAATGTAAAAAGTTCTATTGTCGGTAAACCGTTAATTTTGAACCCACTAATTCAACGGTGAAAAAGTTATAGGATCACATGAAATTTGGTGTACCCACTTCTTAGATGATAATGATGAACATGATGGATTCCGATCGTCGGAAAACACGATGAGGGGCGTATTTTTTCGACGCCATAGAAGGAAATTCCCTCCTATGGCTTCTTTTCTCCATTATCCTCCATCTATATACATATATGTATACAGTGAATGTGTGTGTGTAAGAATAATGGAGGAAAGGTACCATATGAGGGAATTTCCTCCTATGGCTTCGAAAATAACACACCCTCCACGATTTTTTTCGACGATCGACATTTATCTTCATCTTTATCATCTAAGATGTGGATACACCAAATTTTATACGATTCTATAATTTTTTCACCGTTGATTTAGTGGGTTTAAAATTAACTGTAAACCGACAATAGAACTTTTTACATTGCTAACTCAACGGTGAAAAGTGGTAGAATCATATGAAAGTTGGTGTATCCGATGATAAAGATGATAATGGATGCCGATCGTTGAATAAAATGTTGGATGAATGAATTTTTTCGACGCCATAGGAGGAAATTCCCTCCTATGGCCTCTTTCCTCCATTATCCCCCTCTCTCTCTTTCTTTCTTTATATATATATATATATATATATATATATATTATGCATACATGTGTGTATTCGCACACGTATGTAAATGTGTGTATAAATATAAAAAAATCCATTTTGGATGTATAATATAACCTTTTTTTGATTAGTTCAAAATACAGTTTGTATATTCAAAATATAAGTTATTTGGAAGCGTAGTACTTGCGTAAGTGGTTTTCCTACCTTCGTGCCTATGCAGACCTCTTGTTAGCATGGATCTATACGCTATATAACTATCCGAACATTATTATTATTATTTCTTACTTAGAAACTTTACATGTTGGATTTCAAGCATAATGGAATGAGGGAACAAGGTTTTGAGAATGCCGTTTGGATACTGTATAGGAAATTTTTTTACATGGCAGATACTTAGGATATGTAATGTTATTAAGGGCATGTTGGTCAATTGAGACTTTTTGATAAAAATAGAATTTCTACAACTAGAACATTTTTATAGAAGTTTTATAGAAGTGGGACTTTTTATTATGGGATTTTAGAACTACTAGAAATATAATTTTGAACTATGTTAGAATACTTTCTTTATTTAAGAATTCATTAGTCAAGTCCAAATTATACATTTAAGCTCAATTAGTACACCAAGCACTAATTTAATTTTAAAAATCGACGTATGAATAATCACTAACTAGTGTACCGCATGTGTTCATGTGCTTATATCACAAAGATTTTAGAGATTTTTAGGAGATAATTTTAATGATCCGAGACAATATGATGTTTTTTTTATGCTTTTTGAATATTTTTCTCAAAATTATGAGAATTTTTTTTGCCACCTGTCATTATGAAAATCAAATAGACATTTTCGATATAGACACGCCCATCCTTTTGCATTAAAATAATACAGATGATTATACACGCGATAAAATCATTATTAGTATATCTAATAAAAATAATAGTTAATTAATATGTTAAAAAAATTTGGGCTACTCAGCTAGAGAATATTTAATTGTTTCTAAACGGTTTGCAAGAATAAAAACAATTTACTGGTTTTAAAATGGCAAATGCGATCTTTGTAAACTGATGAAACATAATTTAATCCATCTTTCTTTTAGTTTCATGATTCAATTAGGGCTTAAATACATGTTCAAACATTTTTTTATTTTCTTAATTAAATTGGTTTGCGCCTTTATTTTTATTAAGTTAGATTTAAAGGAGGTCGAGAAACTTTGTATTGAATTAGTTGGATTTGGTAGATGGAAGAGAGGGACATAAAAGATTTGAGATCTTGCAGAAAGAAAAGGAGGGGGAGGTGTAGGTAAACGCTAGTGCTCGTGCCGCAAACTAGCGGTCATGCGGAATACAAAACGAAATTTTTTGAAACTTGAGTACGCACTACTATAACCTAGAATCGAATCCAAATACTAAACTAGAAAACCTAGAAAGAGTTTTAACTACTACGTTAGTAAATACAACCTTTATAGTCATGTCCTTCATCTTCAACGCCGCTTCTTTAGCTCTAATGTCGTTGGGAACGAGCTTGGGAGTCGGTCTTCCTTACTGAAGATGATCCATCTCGAAAGAAACTAAACTTAGGTTCTAGCTTCACACCAAAATACCAAGTGAAGCAACTAGTGATCAAAACTTGCTAAGAATTAGGATGAGTGGTGGCTAATATTTAATTATTCTCTCATTTTCTTTTTCCTTTCTCATAAATAAAAAACTCAAGAGAGGAGGAAGAAGGGTGTTGATCAAGTGAGGAAGTATGATAAAAAACTCATCATCTTTTCTTCTCTTTCTTTCTTTTAAAAGTGTGAAGTGGGTGGAATTGTGAATCACTAGTGTGAGTCACAAGCCCACACTTTCACTTGATGGAAGAAAGAATGAAAAGAAAAGGGCAACCTATGTCTTATGTACACACACACACATATATATATATAAATATATTTATACATACACTAATACAAGTATATGCGACAAATACATACACCCGTATTCGTATCAAAATACGAATACCCGTATTCGTACTAAATACCCGTATTTGTATCAAGATACAAATATACGTATTTATAAAAATACTCGTATTCGTATAAATACCGTATTCTGTCAAAATATGAATACCAAAAAGAGAGATACTAAAAAGAGATATAATACTAGCTCACATTTAATCCAAAATGTGATAATCTGGCTATCTTTCAAACCGGTTAGTATTAACAAAATGTTCGATTAAAAGCACGTGTTCACGTGTACAAAAACACGTGTTTTAATCGAACCTGGGTACGTATTAAAATACATACACTACATCGTTTCGCCCGAGCTAGAAAATCCTCGATGTGAGACTCTAAAGGCTCGACAATACGCTGGCAGTGAGTTTAACCACAAGCACGTCAGCTGCACTAGCTGTACGTAACGGCTATCTAGGTTTTGAACGAAGGAAGGCCGACAAGCAAACTCGTCTGTATCTCTACTGAGCCTGAAAGTGACAGTTTCCATACAGTGGTCTGTTCGTCTAAGAGCATCGCATATGGGGTCTAGGGGTGGATAAAGTTTGACCCTTAATAACTCGATAAGTTGTGTTGGTGTGAATCCCATCACCCACTGAGAAACTACTAATCAAAATCAGTAATTCTCGTCCATCTTGGCCAAGGATTTCTGGTGATGGCCATCCATACACAGCGCGACATCTACCTCCAATGCCGGTAGAGACGAATCCCCGACGATCCGCTCACTGCCTCCATGTAGCTTAGGACTATACCCAACTAAAATCCGTTTGCACGACTCAGTAGAGCCGTGGTAGGGTAGCAATCAAAGCACAATAGAAACTTACACGAGACAAATGACGATCTCAGGTCGACAAACTAAGCCGTACTTATGTCATCAGAGAACTGCTATCTGACAATAGGTATAATACTATCTAGCATGTTCCCGGCGAGTCCGTCCAGTGTAACTCATAACCCAATAAGCACATGTATACTATTTTTGGTGACTAACTGACACCAATGACTGTGAGACCGGCCATCTCCCTTCGTCGGGGTCAAGAAACATATACACTAGTCTACTCTGGAATATCGATGCCCAGTCTCGATATTTCCATGACTAGAGACATTTAAAGATTTGCTTATAGACTACCCAGTTCTCACAAGTGTGATCGCCGCAATAATTCTGGTAATTAAGCATAAATCCTAAGGTCTCTATCAACACGTAATAGTGATCCGTAATACCACATAATAAATGTACATGATGATAGAGATGAGTCAGATAGCATACTATCATCTCAAGTAAGACTGTTCTATCTGTATAGGTCCTCCCTCAACCATCATAATCACCTGTCTGCGATTACAATAATTGTTTTGAGGGCACTATAGCCAACAATCTTCCATTTGCACTCAAGGCTAATTATTGTGGTGCCGCATAGTTACGACTCGTGTGATACCGAACACCCAACTTCTCTACCAATCAGCCCCGCAAAGCATGTTTGCGAAACATTTGTATTCGAGAAATAGCCTCAGTGAGTGAATCTGCTCCAATATTTCTATCTTAATCTCTCTATATCTCAACTCCACGGAGAACGACTATTTCCCGAAATGAGCGATAACTGTCTTAGAACTTGTCTGGATATCTTATTGGACCAAGTTCATAAATGAACTTTAAATCCAACAAACTTCTTAGACTGTATCTTCCACTGAATTTAATCAGTACCATGCGCCATACCTACCTCAGTATCCGCTTGGATTATTGTCTAACATACCACCTTTCAGAAGAGAGTAAACTTTAACTCTAACAGTCTCTCTGTCATTCATGTCACTTTGGAAGCTTTAAATGATAACCCCTTCCTGAAGGAGACTGTCGTTACCATATACCAAGAACATTCTCTCATGTTCGTAACTGTTTCCTTATATTTTTTCAGGATTGGATTAATATATGTTTATTGCATCTAGTGCAAAAGCAATATCTGATGTGGTACTTGACATCTCATGATTGACTCAATTGCCTAAGCAAGTGATATGTTAATCATGCAAATCCCTCTCTTCATCAGTCCAGAAGACATCTCTTTAGAGATGATGACTTCAACGCCTGCGGGTACACCACGTTAGGAGTCAAACAACAATATTCTTATTATAGTTCATGTCACAGAATGTGATAAAGTTTTACGTTGGCTGTCACAAACCTACCACAACGCTCATCCTTTCTCATCCGGACTTAGGACCAGCAACGGTAGGTTTACCACCACGTCAGGAGTCATCTATTCTAAAATACTTTAGAATAGTGTCAAAATACCCGAATTAGGACATTTCCCAAATTTAGATCTAAAACCATAGATCTAGTTACCAAAATATCTGATATTTTATCTAGATTCTTATATGAAGAAACGTTTGTGATAACTACAGTTTAACCGATCGTAGTATAGGAATAATACTTCCTATCAGGAGTATGTCATTCAAAAACTAGGACAGTACTCCCTACTTAACTTTCTTACCAGGTCTATCTGTCATTCTTAATGAAGTCAAACACTATGATTGTCACATAAAAAATAGATGACCCATCTCTGCTATATTTGCTTTAGTCTATAAATAGACATAAGCTACCGGCCCACCAAGCTTCCGCTGCTCCCACTGACTACAACAATCCTCTGTCAGAGTTATATACACGTGCACTTCTAAATTTAATTTAGAATGACGTTATAGTCATCCACCTGCCAGATCTCATAGTCTAAGACAGCAGTAGTGATAAGTTTGGGTTATCAAAACCTCCCTATCACCGTCTTGGAGGAGATGGAAGTACCTCTCGGATGGCTGAGATTACCCACTAAATCTGCGGAGTGGCTAATGGTTCGTCGAATCCTATTGAATTCTTAAGTTCTACTAAATATTCAGTAACCGTTTGTGGTTCTGGAATCACTTCCGGTTCTAGAATCACTTTCAGTTCTACCATACCCCCACTAATGTTTTCTTAAAAGAGTTCATTTTACTAAAATATAGCGAGTCAAGAACAATATAACTATTGATCCTGCAAATGGTAGAAAATTAACCATCGTTTAAGCCCGGGATAACCCACAAACTGCCATTACTGAAATCGTGCCTTGAGTTTAAGCATACACTAGACAACTCCATATACCTTAACTTCGTTAAGATATGAATCCATTCTATATCCAATATAGAAATAAAGATACTAATTTAATTTGAACCAGGTTCAAATATTATACAGTTGTTTCCAGTGCACAACCAAAAAGGAAAAAGCCATACAATATTACTCATTAAGAATTGCATCCACGGATAAGTAATCTGAGAGATAAGCAAGTTCTCAAAATTACTATGACGGAATACCTAGCATAAGTATCTACATTTTCGATCATCTCGAAGAATCCTGATACTTCCAACGTATGGTTCTCTACTTTATTCTTATACCTATAACTTTTCAAAATTTGGACATTGTATTTCATCGAAATGCGTGTCTAAAACCAGAAAAGTCATAAGTAAACGGAATATAATACGGGTACTAACTCTTTGTCCTAATGGGCATCGGACAACACAGAATACTTTGTATAAGTCTTCTGAGTTTAATAACTCAAACCCTGTGTGTCGTAAGTTGAAAATTATATTATGATTAAGAAGAATTACACCGTTATTGAATGCACTTTATCTAATCATCAACTGATAAAGGTAAATATTATAAACATAATTTCAAAAAGTTATATCTCACTTTATAAAATAAATATACAGATATATCAGTTTGAAATTGGTGCATAACAATGGATATTCAAAATCAAATATTTGCCGTTAGGCAAAACCCATGCGACCTTCTCAAATATCACCAATTATAAAGAATTCTGATTTTTGAGGATCTAGTCACCCAATTCTCAATATTCTACTCCCACTCAGTATTTGTAACGCTATATGGATGTGAGAATCAAGTTCGGTAAATACATACCCAAGAGTAAGAATCTAATTGGGAAAGTAGTTTTCAATTAACACCGTACAATAAAACTGAAACATGAAAATGTTTCGAGAGGGTGGCCGGGCATTCTTAGTAAAGCCTCTTCCAATACCAGATTCATAACATCAGTTACAATTTCCATTACCCTTACTCCAATCCCTTTATATGTCTTTGCTTCTTACATTCTGTACACCATATTTAGGCTAATTGGTTTTCTTCTTTCCCTACCTTTCTACACCCATCTAAGCATTGGAAGAAGACCATCTAATAAGCGTAATAGGTGTACTCACCTAATACTTTGAGCCATCACAACCTAAGATAAGCTAAATAGAAAAGACAACCGAATACTCCTATTCTATTTCCCCAGAACCGGAATCTATCCTCGAACTGAAATAAATTTCTACGAGTTCGTACGTAACTGTACGAGATGGTTTTATCCATTCTATATGTATCTTCGTAGTGATACAGAATATTCTGGAGAAAGCAAAGGGTAAAGTAGAAGTGGCATGGATATATTTGACTTTGTCGTGAATCATGACAATCCAAAACCAGGTTTGTAAAAAGGTTTCGATCAACTTGGTTTACGAGTTTTAGTTTAAGGCGGGTAATGGTCGCTGCTAAAGGGAGAGAAAAGAAACACTCAGCGTGCACTCTAATTTAGATTAGATTGGTTAATCACTTTATCTAGTCTGGATGGCTCCCACTGTTTTCTCGAATTCTTTTTCAAACCCTAAAAGGAGAACTGGTCGGGATCATTTATACCTTTCAAGTTGGCTAACCGTTCAGCCAGGACAATGTTGGTATTCCGAAGGAGGCTTTTCGTGCTTTCGCACGGACTTAATTAAATAATCCCATTTCCGCAGAGGCGTAACCTCGTTAACACTTTCTAGACACTTAATAGGTTAGCTAATTGTGAAATGAATCTCCTGAGGAGTAATACCCACTCATAGTGAGAATCGGGATCCAATTATCATCGTGTGATAACCTGACGGAATCCACTCAAGTCATTACACTCCAGAAGGTATGCGCATGCCTGGCAAGTTTCCTTTATGTTTGAAACCCCCGGTGTTGTTTTTACCCCTAACGGCTCCAAGACCTTAACAATGCCAACTTATCATAAGCCGCTATTCAAGTTCGGCCTGTCATTTTCTTGATTTGTTAAGTTATGCCAGCGCCCTGGTTATCTATCGTGACCGTTTGCGGAACAAAAATTTTCAAAACTGACGCTAGAACAATCCTATAATCCGGATCTATCATAAACCTAAAGCTAGCAAACTAAAGAGGAGTTTAGAATGGTTATACCGAATGATCCGAGTTCTTCGGTCTTCTACCATCTTCCTAAGCTCCTAGAGGCCACCATGATCAAGCTTGATCGTCGGCCTCCCACCATCGAAGATGATCCACATGAGGATTTATAGTTCGAGCTCCAACCTCATAGCCGAGATAACTAGGGTACCTAGTTCGCCAAACTAGATAGTCTAGAGGATGTAGAGTCTAATAATGGATTAATTTGTTCCAAACACTTTAGATTTCTCAACACATGAGACTTTTAGGGTGGAGGTAGAAAAAGAAGCTTGAGGAGATGAGAGTGTGAAGCAACCATCAAGAATGACCAAGTGTTGTGAAGCACAAGAATAAATCAAGCCTCTCAAAATATCTCACAACACAAATAAATCAAGCATGCTCAAATAGTGAACCATGAGTCACCCCATGAGTCACCACAAAGCCATGCTTCATTTAAAGCCAAAGAACATCTCATCCCTCCACCTCATTAACCATTTAAACAAAATGGTTATAAACTAAATGAGGTCTCTTTCTAGAAGCACCTTGTAATAAATTACAAGAATACCCCTCACCGTATATACATACCCGTATCCGTATACGAATACAAAGAGACGAAAATAATCCAATAATATAATACTAGGATCCGGCTTAAACCAAAGCCCACTAGTATTATCCGTCCGAATCATGATGCATGCACAAGTGCACGTATATGATCGAACTCCGCCGTAAAACCATACGGCCTCTACATCGTTTCGCCCGAAGCAGGGAAACCCTCTGTGTGGAACTCTAAAGACTCGTCAATAAGCTGGCAGTGGGTTTAACCATAAGCACGTCAGCGGTACTAGCTGTACGTAACGGCTACCCAGGTATTGAGCGAAAGGGAAGCCGACGAGCAAACTCATCCCAACCCCTACTGAACTTGTCCGTGACAATCTCCGTACAGTCCGGTCTGTTCGTTTAAGAGTATCGCATATCGGGTCTAGGGGGTGGATAAATTCAGACCCCTAATAACACGATATTTTGTGTCGGTATGAAGCCCATCGCCAACTGAGAAACTACTGATCCAAATTAGTAATTCTCGACTATCTTGGCCAAGAATTTCTGGTGATGGTCACCCGTGCACTACGCGACATCAACCTTCAATATCGGGAGAGACGAATCCCGACGATCCGTTCATTGCCTCCATGTGGGACTGTACCCAACTAAAACCTGTTTGCACGACTCCTTTAAGCCGTGGTAGGGTAGTAATCAAACCACGGTGGGAACTCACACGAGACAAATGACGATCTCAGGTCGATAGACTAACTTGTACACATGTCATTTGGGAACTGCTATCTGACAATATGTATAATACCAACTAGCATGTTCCCGGTGAGTCCGTCCAGTGTACTCATAACCCAATGAGCACCTGTATACTATCTTAGGTGACTAACTAACACCAATGGCTTATGAGACTGGCCACCGTCCCTCGTCGGTGTCTCGATAAGTACACACTAGTCTACTCTGGAGTATTAATGCTCAGTCTCGATACTCCCACGACTAGGGACATTTAAGGATGTACTTATAGACCACCCAGCTCTCACATATATGATCGCCATCATAATGCTGGTAGTCAAGCAAGAATCCTATGGGCTCTATCAACATGTAATAGTGATCTGTAATACCACATAATATATGTACATGATGATAAAGGCAAACCAGATAGCATACTATCATTTTGAGGAAGACTATTATATCCGTATAGGTCCTCCTTCAATTATCATAATCACGTGCCTGCAATTACAATAACTGCCTTGATGGCACTATAGCCAACAATCTCCCACTTGCACTTAAGGCTAATTATTGCGGTGTCGCATACTCACAGCCCGAGTGATACCGAACACCCAACTTCTTTACTGATCAGTCTCACAAAACTCGTTTGTGAAACTATTGCGTTCGAGAAATAGCCTCAGCGAGTGGATCCGCTCTAATGTTTCTATCTTTATCTCTTTATATCTCAACTTTGCAGAGAAAGACTATCTCCCGAAATGAGCAATACCTGTCTTAGAATTTTTCTGGATATCTGATGGGACCCAGTTCACAAATGAACTCCAAATCCAGCAGATTTCTTAGACTGTATCATCCTCTGAATTTAATCAGTATCCTGCGCCATGCCTTCCTCAGTATCCACTTGGACCAAGTCCAACATACTGCCCCTCAAAAGAGGAAAAACTATAACTCTGACAGTCACTCTGTCATCCAGGCCATCTTGGAAGCCATAAATGATAACCGCTTCCCGAAGGAGGCTGTCGTTACCATATACCAAGAATATCCATTTATGTTCATAACTGCTTCCCAACGTTTCTCCAGGATTGGATTAATATATACTTATTGCAGCAAGTGCAAAATCAATATCTGATGTTGTACTTGACATCTCATGATTGACTCAATTGCCTAAGTAAGTGATATGTCAATAATGCAAATCCCTCCCCTCATCAGTCTAGAAGACATCACTTTAAAAAGGATGACTCAATCACCTGCGGGTACACCACCATGTCAGGAGTCGTCCATTCTAAAACACTTTAGAATAGTGTCAAGTACCCAAATTGGGACACTTCCCAAATCTAGATCTAAAACCATAGATCTAGTCATCAGAATCCCTGATATTTTATCCATATCCTATGTGAAGAAACCACCTTGTGACAACCACAGTATAACCGATCGTAGTATAGAAAGATCTCTTCCTATTAAGTGCATGTCATCCAACTACCAGGACATCACTCCTTACTACCTTCTTATTAGGTCTATCTTTTATTCTGATGAAGTCAAATTCTATGACTGTCACATCAAAAATAGATGATCTATCTCCACTATACCTGCTTTAGTCTATAAATAGATATAAGCTACTTTCCCACTATGCTTCCGCTGCTCCCAGCGACTATAATAACCCTCTGGCGGAGTCATATACACGTGCACTTCTAAAGCTAATTTAGAACGACGCTATACTCATCCTCCTGCCAGATCTCATAGTCTAGAACAGCAGCAGCGACAAGTTTGGGTAATCAAAAACCTTCCTGTCACCGTCTTTGAGGATACCGAAGTACCTCTCGGGTGCCTGAGGTTACCCACCAAATCTGCGGAGTGGCTAATGGTTCGTCTAAACCAATTGAATTCTCAGGTTCTACTAAATTTTCAGTAATCGTTTGTGGTTTTGGAATCGTTTCCAGTTCTACCATACTCCCACTAATATTTTCTGAAAAGAATCCATTTTACTAAAACCGGTGGCGAGTCAAGAACAATATAACTATTGATCTTCCAGATGGTAGAATTTTAACCCTCGTCAAAGCCCGGGATAACCCACAAACTGCCATTACTGAAACGCGTCTTGAGTTCGTCCAGATTCTGGTTTTAAGCATAAGCCAGACAACTCCATATACCTTAACATCGTTAAGATATGAATCCATTCTATATATCCAATATAGAAACAAAGATACTAATTTAATTTGAACCAGATTCAAAAATCATGCAACCGTTTCCAGTGCATATCAACCAAATGGAAGGAGGCCAAGCAGCATTAGTCATCAAGGAATGCATCCACGTAGGAGTAACCTGAAAGAGAAGCAAGTTCTCAAATCTATTACTTACGTCGGAATACCTAACACAAGTATCTACATCTTCAATCACCTTGAAGAATCATGATACTTGCAACATATGGTTCTCTATCTTATTCTTATACCTATAACTTCTCAAAATTTGGACATTGTATTTTAACAAAATACTTGTCTAAAACTAGAGAAGTCGTGAGTAAATAGAATATAGTACGAGTACCAACCCCTTTGTCCTAACGGACATCGGACAACATACAATATTTTGTACAAGTCCTCTGAGTTCAATAACTCAAACCTTGTGCGTCGTAGGTTGAAAACTGTACTATAGTTAAAAAGAATTACACCGTTGTTGAATGCATCTTATCTAACCATCAACTGATATATGTAAATGTGATAGACATAATTTCAAAAGGTTATATCTCACTTTATAAAATAAACGTACAGATATATCAGTTTGAAATTGATGCATAACAACGGATATTTAAAACCAAATATTTGCCGTCAGGCAAAACCCAGGTGATTTCCTCAAATATCACCAATTACAAAGAATTCCGATATATAGATGATCTAATCACTCAATTCCCAATATCTTACTTCCACTCACCATCTGTAATGCCATACAGATGTGAGAATCAAATCTGGTAAATATATACCCTGGAGACAGAATCTAATTGGGAAAACATTTTTCAGTTAACATCGCACAATAAAACTGAAACATGAAAATGTTTCGAAGGGGTAAGCAAGTATTCCTAGTAATGCCTCTTCCACTATCCAGATTCATGACTGTAAGCGTATATTTTCTTGCCCTCATTCCAATCCCTTTATATGTCTTTAATTATTACCTTTTGTACACCATACTTAGGCTAATTGATTTTCTTCCTTCCCTACCCTTCGGCACCAGTTTAAGTTTTGGAAGAAGACTATCCAATAAGCGCAATATGTGTACTCTCCTAATACTAGGAGCTCTCGCAACCTGAGAGAAGGTAAAGGGAAAAGACAACTGAATAATCCTTATTCTATTTCTCCAGAACTAAAAACCATTCTCGAACTGAAACAAGTTCCTTCGAGTTCGTATGTAACTATATGATGGAATATCCAAGAAATGTGGATTTTGTAGTGATACGGAGTGTTATGGAGAAATGCAAAGGTGATATAGGAGTGGCAGGGGTATACGCAGTTTCGTCGTGAATGATACCAGTTGCAATTTCCTTTGCCCTTAATCTAATCCCTTTATATGTCTTTACTTATTATCTTCTGTACACCACACTTAGGCTAATTGGTTTCTTTCTTCCCTACCTTTTGGTGTGCCTATGGTTTGGAAGAAGACTATACAATAAGCACAATAGGTGTACTCTCCTAATACCAGGAGCCTTCGCAACCTTCGAGAAGGTAAAGATAAAAGACAATCGAATAATTCTATTCAATTTCTTCAGAACCAGAATTCATTCTCGAACTGGAACAAGTTCTTTCGAGTTCGTATGTAACTATACGATGGAATATCTAAGAAATATGGATCTTCATAATGATACGGAGTGTTCTGGAAAAATGCAAAGGGGATGTAGAAGCGGCAATGATATATGCGACTAAATGACAATCCAAAAGCCAAAGCGTTTTAAGAAGGTTCGGTTAACTTGGTTCATGAGTTTTTAGTTTAGGATCAGGCCATGGTCGCTGCCAAAGAGAGAGAGAGAAAAGAAACACTTAGTGTGCACTCTAGCCTAGATTTGATTGGTCAATTATTTTATCTAATCAGGATGACTCCCACTGTTTCCTCGAATTCTCTTTCAAATCTTAAAAAGAGAATTAGTCGGGATCATCTGAAATCACCCGAGGAGTAACACCTACTCATCAGTGGGAATCGGGATCCAACTATCATCGCATGATAATTTGATGGAAGCCACTCAAGTCACCACACTCTAGAAGGTATGCGCATGCCTGACAAGTTTCATGTATGTTTGAAACTCCCGATGTGGTTTTTACCCCAAGCGGCATATGGTTTTGATAGAGACCAACGTACTATAAGTCGCAATTCAAGTTCAACCCGTCATTATCCTGGATTAACTTAGACCCACCCGCATAAGCCTTTGATAAAGACCAAAGTAGCTATGATCCTAAGATGCAACAGATAAGTAACATTTAGCTACCGTTCACTATGCCTTGATAGAGACCAGCGTACATAGCACGAATACAAACTGCCACTTATCTGAAATGACGGAGGGCTACGGCTGGGTTTTCGGCGAAAAACTCTTTAATGTAATGAACTTGATATTGTTGAAGGAACCGAGTGGTTTTACAAATATACAGTAGCGCAACCTTTTGCTTAGAGATTTGGTCATATCCCGAATATCCATCCAAGAAGCAATAATATTCATGTCCGGCTAAAATCTCTAGCATTTTGTCGATGAAAGGAAGGGAAAAGTGATCCTTTCTCGTAGCTGCGTTTAGCTTTCTATAATCGATCCAAACTCTCCAACTAGTTTGGGTTCGAGTTGGAATGAGTTCGTTTGCATCGTTTTTAATCACAGTTATGCCAGACTTCTTTGGCACAACATGGATCGGACTAACCTAAGAACTATCGGAGATTGGGTAGATAATGCCATTTTCTAAACATTTTATAATATCGTTTCTCATCGCTTCCTTCATTACTGGATTCAGCCTACGTTGTGGATCTCTCACGGTCTTGGCATTATCAACTAGATGAATCCTATGATGTACAATAGAAGGGCTAATTCCTTTTATATCAACCATGGTCCAGCCAATGGCTTCACGATTAGCGCAAAGGATTTCCAGTAATGCTTCCTTTTTCTCCTTAGCAAGATCATTAGCGATTACAACCGGCAAGGTTTCGTTTTCTTCAAGATAAGCATATTTTAAGTGAGATGGTAGAGTTTTAAGCTCTAATTTAGGTGGTTCTTCCACCGAGGGAAGTGGTCGCGGTCTTAGTTCCGTAGTTAATTGTTAATGATTGTCCTAACGTGAGTATAACACTTGACCATTTGATGAGTCTAACTCATCTTCAAATTCGATCTCATTGAAAATCTGTTCTAAGTTAAAATCAAAATCTTCCTCACAAGACACTTCCCCTATCATGTTTACAACATGGGAAATCGGTTCACTATACTGGTTCCCTATATTAAAGATGTTAAGATCAATCGTCATGTTTTCAAAAGATAGTTTCATGGATCCATTACGGCAGTTGATTAACGCATTTGACGTTGCAAGGAACAACCGTCCTAGAATGACCGGAATTTGGCTTCTTAGGTTAGAGGCTGTTCAGCTTCAAGGACTACGAAGTCCACTAGGAATATGAATTCTCCTACTTTAATCAAAACATTCTCGATCTCTTCTTTCGTTGTTTTGATCGATCGATCGACTAACTGTATAGTTACCTTAGTCGGCTTCAATTCGTCTAAATCTAGTTGATTGTAAACCGAGTATGGAAGCAAGTTTACACTTGCTCTCAAATCTAGCAACGCTCTGTTTTTGTACATTTTACCTATTGTGCATGAAATGGTAGGACAACCGGGGTCCTTATATTTCATGGGAATTGAGCTAGATAATACTTCGCTAATATTAGTGGCTAGGAAGATTTTTTAGACACATTAGTGTCTTTTCTTGGTGCACAAGTCCTTTAGAAATTTAGCATATGATGGAACTTGTTGTATAGCATCAAGAAGAGGAATATTGATTTTAACTTGTTTAAACATCTCAAGAACTTTTTCCATGTTAGCTGACTGTTTGTTCGACTTTAACCTATTTGGGTAGGGCGTTTTGGTTTCAATAGGTCTATTTAACATAACAATTGGAGGTTCTTGTTTAGACTCTTGGTTCGAGTCATCTTGATTCGGTTCATCACTTTGGTGAGATTTAGATTGGGAAAAGTGTGGTTGGGATTGTAGTTCGTTCGACTTGGTAGGCATGCCAACTGGGTTGTCTATTAGCTTACCTGACATAAGAGGTGTGATCGTGTTGACTTGATCAACCTGGTTTCCTTGAACCTTGTGCTGATTTGTATTAGCCCGCTGATCCTTTGGGTTTGTAATGGATTGACTAGGTAATTTTCCTTCTCCCCTTTCACTCATTTGAGCAGCTAGTTGGTCCATCTGCATTTCTAGCCTAGCTATTGATTGGGTATTTGCACTAAGCATTTGCCACTAGATTGCATGAACGTGGCTAGAGTAGATGTAGTTTGTGCCAAATTTTTTATCAACGCTTCTATGTTGTCGCTAGTTTGATTGGTTGTTTTAAGCAATGTTTCTACCCCATTCTCCAAGATGGAGACTCTTTTTTCATTATCAGTACCAAAGCCCGGTGGAGCATAGGTAGGGTTTGACTGATTCGCATTATTAGGTTGACCTACTCTATTTTTGTATGACTGGTATTGATTATTCGTCTTATTATCAACGTGAAAGTTATTGTTCAAGTTATTATCAGGAGAATTTTGATTCCATACTAAATTTGGATGATTTTTCCAACCGGGATTATAGGATGGCGCAAACGGATCATTTCTTGGTCTATTAAATGATGCATTAACTTGATCTAAACATTGGGAATTATTAAGATATGGACATTCTTCTAACAAGTGGCTAATGACTAGGCATTTTCATCCTTTGCGCAATGGCTACGACACCTGATTAACTTGACTCACTTGATTAGGCATTTTCATCTCTATGGCCTCCATCCTACACACTAAGGAAGTTAGTTTGGTTTCTGAGGCTGTAGATGATTCAACTAGACTTCCATTACTCCTAAAGTAAATCGATTTCTCGTTCAAACCTTCCAATTGCATGGTTCTTTCGGTTAATTCTTCGAAGAATTAACAAGCATTATCCTTGTCCATGGACAAAAAATCTTCTTGACACATGGATTCTAACATGGTCGTAGAGTTGTAATTTAATCCTTTATAAATTATTTGACAAAGTCTTCATTTTTCTATACCGTGGTGTGGACACTTGATCAAAAGATCCTTGAATCGGTCTAAGTACTTCTAAAATACTCCCCCTATTTGATGGAAGTTGTTTATTTCATTTCTAATCTTGGACGTTTTATGAATTGGGTAGAATTTCTTAAGGAACGTTTTTACGAATTCATCCCAACATGTGATTGAGTTGGTGAAATGCTATATAGCCAGTTCTTAGCATTATCTTTTAAGGCAAATGGTATAAACCTAAGTTTTATTGCATCCTCACTCAACTGTGGCAATTTAATCATTACACACTTCTTCAAACTCACTTATGAAAATATATGCGTCCTCCGAGTCGGACCGGTAAACTTAGGAAGAAAATTAATGTAATGCGGTTTAATTTCAAAATGGTTTCCATTAGCGACCGGTAAGCTGATGCACGAAGGTAAAGACGACTTGATCGGGTAGCATCTATCTCTAAGTGTGGTAGGAGCTATAACGCTATCCATTTTTTTCTTCTATAATGATTTTTCGGACTAAGTGTTTCGTATTGTCACAAGCCTAAACGCTTATGCACTATGAAAGTTTTTATAGTTTTTTTATATTAATATTTTTTCTCTTTTTAAAAAAAAAACGAATCTAAAGAAAAATCTAAGACTAACAAGCAAACCAAGCAACCAACCTAGTCGACTAGGGTGAATCTAAACCTAGACAGCTCCTAAGTTAACCGTTAGGCTGGCTAAACCCAAAGTAGACTAACTAGTCAGCCGGGTAAGTGCCAGGTAAGTGGAAGATATCCGCTATACGAATCACCGAAATAGCGGGCCTAATTAAATAAGCACTTTCCTTAGTCACACTTGCCTAGACACCAGCTGACTAGACCCTTCGAACTATTTGTTAGCCTAAAAGTCAACTTTTCCAAGTGAGCTATGTGAGTCCTTAGGGTTTTAAATCTAATCGATTTTAATTAAAAGCCTGGATTCATGCAGTATGGAAGATGATTTGTGGGCCAAGGAAGGGTGATGAGATCCCACTTTATCTTTTATGGTTTGCCCTCAAGATATTTTAAATATGGGTGCAACAAATCAACTCCAATCAAATCTAATCAGAAAATACAAAAAAAATTTTAAAATGGCGTAAATGTAAGTGCACGGTAGCACCCCGGCCGTCTTTCCGAGACCAAAATGCAGAAAAGAAACTTTTTCTTAACTTGTAAACCGGCGCTACCGCATACTAAAATCCCGGATCGGACCATTAATCTACTACTAGCTAACTAGAGAAAGGATAGAGAGCTATACCGAGCGATCCGTGTCCTTCGGTCTTCGGCCACCATCCCGATCTCCCCGCGGCAACTCCGGTCTTCATCTCCTTGTCGGAAAGGGCACCACATCGAGAAGTTTTTTTACGGGCTCTCGCTTCATCCGAAGCAACTCGGGCACGAAGTGTGCTAGCCGACGTGTCCAAGATGTTGTAGAGAATGTTTGTGATCACTTTGCCTCTTGCATCCATGAGTTTGGATGGAGGTAGAAGATGTTGCCATTAATGGAGAATGTAAGCTACAGGAAGAAGAAGAAGAAGAGAAGACTTTCTCCTTTTCTTTTCTTTCTTTTGTTGTGATGCTATGAATAATGAGAGTGAGAGAGTGTTAGAAAAAAAAATACAAGAGCTAACATATCATATGGCAACCCCCTTCTCTCTCCTCCTCATTTCATGACACAAATCAATCCATTAATGTGACACATTTGCTAAAAAAGATACCATGACTCATAGTATATGTCTATGTCACATTAATGCATCTAATGATGATTTCAAGCTCACTAATTCCATTATCCAAACATTAATCCAAATGTTTGGTTGTCACGACCCGAAAATGGCACGTGACGGCCCTAATACTACGCAACGTCTACAGGCGTAACGCAGTAAAAGAAAGCCAAAACCCAGAAATCTAAACCATTAAAAGACAAGAAAAGATAAGAAACATTGTTTAAACCTTTAAAAAAAATCTGAAGTATAAATTCTTTAAGTCCAATTTTCTTTCTTGAAAATTTCGGCAGCACCTCCTTTATAAAAACCAACCCCAAAAATGGGTACAACATAAATATAAAGTAAAGCATCCCCAACGGGAGCAAATCCACGCCCAAAGACGGAAAACAACCATCACAACAAATATACGACGCCGTAGCGAAGAAATAGAAGACGATAGAAAGGAAACTGTATAAAAGACAACAAGTCACAACATAATATACAATATCGTCCTCACTAAGTCTCTAAGTCAATATGAAAATAGTAGATGGAGAGTACATGGATACAACGAATATACAATACAACGAATAACCACAAAACCCACCTAAGCAAACTGCACACTGTGAGCTGATGCGGTGTCCGTAGCAAAAGATGATAAGATGTGTGATAATAGCCTGTCTCTGACTATCCTGAGGAACACCTACAAACACTGTGGCACAACGGGGGTGAGTTGCCAATTCGTGAATAGTAAATAACATATCCATGTAATCGCGAGTATGCACGTACAACGCGAATCTAACATAAGCATTTAATATCAATGAATAGTCATATGTAATGCAATAATCATAAAAGGTACACTAACAGGTACAACTACACATGAAGCGGTAATAATATGACAATCTGTATGCAGCATCATGTAAGGTACTATATCGGTACTACTAATACATGAAGAAATGATATGAACAAAGGTATGTAAATGCAACAGTCATGGAAGGTACTCTAACAGGTACTACTAATACATGAAGCAGTGCATAAACAATAAATGTAGAGTATGGAATGAAACATGTCATTTCCACGGAATCCTGACATCGTGGTAGGATCAGAATCCATCAAGACAATCCAAATCCCAACTTCCTCAAATCAGCCCCCAATTTGGCTATCATATCAAGTAAGTCTCACATAACCTTAATGTACAACATCAAGTAGATCTCACATATCCCGTATGTACAATGTCAAGCGTATCTCGTATACCCCGAATGTACAATATCAAGTAGATCTCACATATATCCTGTAATCAATATCAAATGAATTCTCAAATGTCCTAAATCCAATGTCAATGAGTCCTTTACATTCTAGGTATATTTGCATGAATAAATATGATGATGTATAAATTTAATGTCAATACACATATATTAGCGTCCCATTCCACTAA
Organism: Agapanthus africanus; assembly: GCA_030015575.1. Classification (NCBI taxonomy): domain Eukaryota; kingdom Viridiplantae; phylum Streptophyta; class Magnoliopsida; order Asparagales; family Amaryllidaceae; genus Agapanthus; species Agapanthus africanus. The sequence continues at coordinate 409,909,647 of JASDDO010000012.1, forward strand.
TATTGGTGTAAGGACATATATAACAGCGGTCTAATCCCCTGTTATATATACAAAGGAGTAAGAAGAAATATCATGAAACCAATGTGTCAAGCATCGACACAGAAATGCTGATCTATCAGGTGCTGTCACCACGACCGGCCCCCTGATAGGTACGTATCACACGCTATCCGAAAAGCACGAGTGCCTAGCTCTGACCTTCGTCTTTCCACGTATCTATACGTACATGACTCCCAACGGTATCCCCATGATTACCGCCGAGTCATTGGTAATGTCACCGGAAAGTATGGTTCCCCTACTAACTCATCTCCTCACTGAGATTCTTGCCCTGGGGTACCTCCGGGCCCCACCATGTACCCGCACACGGACCCCTCCATTCCTCGGGTGGGGTATATATATATCCGAACCGATAAATCTCATGGTGGCTGCTGAAATATCATATCAAGGAAAACCGGGTTTTTCAATTAATGCATAATTTCATGAACTCCCACGGTCCCCAAATCCAGAAAATATCATGAAAAATCTACATCTCAATGCGAAAATCCATGAATATAATATATGCAACATAAAACTGTAATGAAAGCATATCAAGGAAAAGTCGCTAATTAACTGCAACAAGTTAATATAAAATATCATGCGGTTCCTATTTTCTCCAATTCTAAATAACATCAAGTAAAGGTAAACATGTAGCTATAACCAGATGTATGTGAAAACATAAAGGTATAGCAAGATATATGTATCTACCTACAAGTAATGATGTAGTATACCCCCTGGGTATAAGTGAAATAGGTGTGCAAGGTATACCTGTAGCTATGTCATAAAGTGTGCATGTGCCTATCACTAATGGTACAATACTCTATAGGTATACAGGTAACTAGCATCTAAGTATGTCAGAGCATATGTGTAAGCATGTAGGTATACAGGTATGCTATAAGTCAATGCATAAAGAAATATGAATCAAAGTCTCAATGTCCCTAACCAGGAAATATCATATCTATAAGTGGGTTGTGCGTGACATGACAATTATTGACGGTGTGTGTAGCATACAATCAGTGCTCGTGCAACATGAATCGTCAATAATATGTGCAGTGTCCTAAGGATACTAGTCCAAGCACAACAATATCTAAGTAATAGGGTAAATGCGCAATTCTAAATATGACATAGAATATGTGACAGAAATAACATCTCTAGCCCAGACGCATAACGCCATGCGGGCGATTCCCCTGTAGATGTTAAATCTACTCACCAACGCTCCTGCCTAAGTGAAGCCTACCATCTGTTTTCCCTTGTCGTAGCGTCCGAAGTCCCCGTCTGCGAACCTAAAATTTCACAAACACATCACATAAGCAAAAATCCCACCATGACGAAAAGACAACGAAACGCGATGAAAACGTCCGGAAAATTACACTGCGCGCTTAGCGCATCGATCGCGCACGACAACGGCCAAAAACCCTAATTGGGGTCGCTAAACTACAAAACACTAAGTCTAGACCCCGATCGTCTCGATCGCTCAACACAACACAAAAATTACGAGGAATACAATAGATATAACCTCGCAACAACCAATCGAACCGACGTCGGAAAAACCCCGAAACCTAGTAAGCAACTTATCGCAATATTTCGCACTAGTTTCAAGCCAACGCATATCTAGCGATTACAAACACCTTAAAATAGCTTAACTAAGCTATCTAAACCATTCCTATATTTTTAACACTTGCTAAATAAATTTTAGCAAAAACCTAGTAAGCAAAATTGCATAATTAAACAAAGTATTCATTAGCAAAAACTATCATTTTCTACTAGGTTAAGCTTTTCCTAAACACAAATTAACACTTCAATTAAAAATTAAACACTTAAATTAAGCTTTAACCTTAACTTGAATTTCTAAAACCATTTCAAGAATTTTGAAACATGAAATTTAAAGCTTAAACTAACATCTAATTAAGCTAGCATAAAGTATTAAGTAACAATTAGAGATTAGGGTTAGGGTTTTATACCTACAAGAACACCACTTGAATCAAGAATAAAACCAAACTTTAGCCTCCAAAATCCTTACTAGAATGAAGATCCAAGCAACTTTTGTGAAGAAAAATAAAGGTTTTGGATTTTATTTGAATTTCTATTAATTTATTTGGATTTTTCATGTTTTATTTGTGCAAGAAATGATGAAAAATGAGTGAGGAAGAACAAGGGCAGCAAGGGGGAGAGAGGGGCCGGCCATGAGGGTGTGGGGGGTGTTTTGTCCAAAAAAGAAGGAGAAAGTTCTAGTTTAATTCATTAATTGCTTCATTAAATGTAAAATTGACACATTTTCTTTCATTTTCTTTTCTTTTTTTAATTCAAAAACCTTTTGCACTAAAAATATCTAGATATTTAAAAAGAAGGTTCTAAAAATAATTGTAGTGATGATTTCCAAAAATTTTCATTTAGAAGAAATTTCCCGATTTACGTGCATATTTTACGGGCTAAAATAATATTTTATTTGGGAAAAATTCTATCTGAACCAAAACCTCCCAAATACCCCTAAAGTTCGCGCACAAGCTTTATTTTAGCTAAAAAAAGTGCCGGTAAGTTTCTACGGAAGTTTGATCGAAATCAAGATAAAATGGAAAATACCGACAATTTTGCCCTAAAACGGGAAAATTCGCAAAACGATTTCTGAAACGTTACATTGGTCCAACAAAAAGATCCGACAAGATCTAAAGTAAACTCGAGACGGATCACAAGGATACTCCTCACCTGTATATACATACCTGCATCCGCATTCCGACTGAATGCGAATGCGATGAGACTAAAGTAATCCAACAAATCTAATATTAGGATCCGGCTTAAACCAAAGCCCTCTACTATGATCCGTCCGATCATGATCCGTGCAATACCGCACGTATAAGATCGAATCCTGCCATATATCATACGGCCTCTACAACGTTTTGCCCGAAACTTGAGAAACTGTATGTGGGGGACTCTAAAGACTCGTCAATACACTGGCTGTGGATTTAACCACTAGCACGTCAGAGGTATTAGCTGTACGTAACGGGCTACCGGCTATTGACCAAAAGGGAGGTCGATGAGCGAACTCATCCTGACACCCTACTGAGCCTGTCAGTGACAATATCCGTACAGTCCAGTCCGGTCCGTTCGTCTATGAGCATCGCATAGAGGGCCTAGGGGTTGGTAAAAGTCAGACCCCCAAAAGCGGTACAAGTCGTGTCGGAGTGTAGCCCAGAACACCCTGAGATACTACTGGAATACCTACCAGTAAATCTCTTGCCTTGGTCAAGGACTTCGTGTAATGGCTCTTCTAGACACAACGCGACCTCACCCCCAATATCGGGAGAGATGAACCCCTGCAGATCCGCTCACTGCCTCCATGTGGCTCGGGACTGTACCCAACTAAAACCTGTTTGCACGACTCCTTTGAGCCGTGGTAGGGTAGTAATCAAAGCACAGTGGGAACTCATACGAGACAAATGACGATCTCAGGTCGATGAACTAACCCGTACACATGTCACCAGGGAACTGCTATCTGACGTCTGGTATAATCCCAACTAGCAGGTTCTCGGCGAGTCCTGTCCGGTGTACTCATAACCCAATGAGCACCTGTATACATCTTAGGTGAACCAACTGACACTAGTGGCTTGTGAGACCGGCCACCGCCCCTCGTCGGGGTCTCGACTGTATATACTAGTCTACTCTGGAGTATCGATGCCCTGTCTCGAAACTCCCTCGACTAGGGACCTTTTAAGGATGTGCTTATAGACCCCAGCTCCCACGTATATGATTGCCATCATACTGCTGGCCGTCAAGCAAGAATCCTAAGGGCTCTATCAATGTGTAATAGTGACCTGTAAGGTCACCTAAAGCTGTACACGATGATAAAGATTAAACCAGATAGCATACTATCATCTTGAGTAAGATTATCCTACCGGTATAGGTCCTCCCTCAATTATTGCAACCACGTGCCTGTGATCCAATAATTGACTCTGAGGGCACTATATCCAACAGTAAAGAAGTCCTGCAAAAAACAGAGAAGAGAGATATCAAGGTTGAGAGAGAAATAAGCAGAGAGTACTCACAAAAAACTTGAGCTTAAGAAGTCTTAAAATGGCCACGTTTCCGCTGTTTTGATAGGGTATTTGACCGCGTTTTAGCGGTCGAATCGTGGCTTCTTGCTCCAAATTTTTGCAGAGAGCTCCCTCGTTCCTTGCTGCTCCTTTGAAAACATAAAATCTAAAAGAAAAAAACTAAAGATAACTGTTAATCCGAAAAACAAATAAAACTAAAACCGTTTTCCTCAGCAACGGTGCCAAAAACCTGATGTATAATTTTATTATTAACCGCAAGCGCACGGTATGCAGTTGTAGCACTTATGCGTTTAACAGGTCGATCCACAGAGAAGACTTTTAGTTTATTTATTCGCACAATCAGATTAAATGAAAAGTTGGAATTTTTATGCTGATTAAAGAAAAAACTAATGACTTGAATTAAAAATCAAATAATAGAAAGCATACCTAGGGTTAGAATCCCTTAGGCTAAACATATAATAAAACTGCATTTTCCCCCTCTCATGTAGATCCAATTAATCTATTCTAAAAATCTGGTTTTTATTTCTAAGCATAAGGTATATGCTTTGTTTGCTACATACCCTATCAAAATCTGTAAAAACTGTATTTTTATTCTAGATCACTTTAGACGTGTGTAGAGATTAAATTAAAATGAGATATACTACAATGTGCTTTCATCGAGAATAATTTATAGGTTATTTACTTTAATCAAAAGAGAAAGAACATTATGATTATCATATTCTAATTTATCATTTTAATTAAGCCCAAAATATTGAGAAAAAACGTCTTTATTACATTCTAGCTTAGGTTCATCATACCCTAGGTATTCCTACGTTTAGCTACTCATGTTGGAAAAGAAAAATATGCATGAATTAAAAGAAGAAAATATCAAGTCGAAAGCAGAAAAGAGTGCATGCAAAGTAAAAGACAATTAAAATAAAAAGAGAAAACAAATTTATTGATTAAAACAGACTTACAACTTTAACAAGAACGGTCTTCAACTTCAAAGTAAGTACAAAGTAAGAAAAGAAATATACTTGGCCTAAAAAAACTAAACTAAAGGAGAAGACCCTTTTTAATTCCCGAAACCACATATTTATAGAAATACAGTAAAAACTTTAACCCTAAAATAAATCAGAGTCGTACGCCAAAATTCAACGGCAAATATGCAAGTGGGGCCGAGTTTTTTCAGGGTTGATCGAGTTTTCTCAGTTTGATCGCGGTCGTTTGTGTTGATTTTTTGGCCGTGCTCGCCTGATTTGATTTGGTTAGTTCTGATTGCATCTTATCTCGAATCTTTTGCCATCTCTACGCGGTTTTGTGGATTCTCTTCCAGTTTTCAAATCAGGATGATACGATTTGATTTGATCTCCTTCTCTTCTTTGTTGAGACAGTTAAACCGGTAATATCTGCAATTATTCACTCAACAAATGCCTTTAGTAGCATTTAAATATATAAATCATTTTAATTCCAATAAATCACAATTATTATTGATTTCCTTTTTCTTGCATTTATTGCTTAACTAAAGATAGCGAAATAATGATAAAAATATGCAATAAAATGAACTGATCAATAATTATACCTCATTTCTTCTTTTCATACCACTTCGTCCTCCGTCAGCTTCACAGTGTTCATGAACATCTATCCAAGAAACGTCTTTCGGTAAATAAGAACCTTCTTTCTCCGTAATCCATCATTGGATTCCTTCTACGATAAAAAATCAGATGATATACATTTCGTTTTGTTATCTTTTGTTCTGCCTTATTTTTAAGTTCTACTTAAAATAAAACAAGTTTTAGTTGTTCTAACTTCTAACATATTTTTTCTTAGTGAGTGCACGCGAGAACGAAATGAGACTTTCTTAAAGTCTTGCATTTTGTGACTCAGATTAGTTAGTACTTTAGAGATGAGATATTTATATTTTAAAGGTTTTTAAACCCGACCCGGGAGATTTAGGCCTGACCCAATAACAAATGGGGTCTTTAATTATTGTATCGTTCATATCGTATATCGTATCAGAATGTTTCGTATCATACGATATGTATCATATATTGTAAGATACAATAGATTTTTTTGATACAGAGAGCTGATATCTATCAAAAACCTTTCATATCGTATCGTAAGATATGTATTGTATTTCGTAAGATATTAACAACCAAGTACAAAGGTTCTAGATGGAACATTTTTTCTTTTAGTTCTAGTTCTAGTTCCATTCATGATTAACACCAAATCTTGAACTTTAAGTTCCACTTCTAATTTACTTAACGCTGGCTAATTTATCATCCCAATATGCTTTAGTTCTAACTCGTTGTTTCAATTGACTACCCCAATCCCTGTGTTTTAAAGGCGTCTTGGCACCTGGGCGAGACGATCTGAGTTGCTATCGTCTCAAGTGCCCAGGCGATCACCTCAGCGTCCAAGGCGAGCATCTATATGATTTTTATTTAAATGATAAAAATAAAATAAATTTCATATTATTTCAATCTCATTTTTTTTATCTATATATACTTGCTTTCTCCGTAATCATAAAGAAGTCTTTTATGAGAACAGAATTAAACAAAAAATGACGAAAAACTAGGTTTTTAATTCCAAATTGAAAAGTCTTTTATTCTTTTCTTTCACATTCTTTCTTTAATTCTCAAACCAACCTATTAAAGTATGTTGGCGGTCTAAATATTTGCTGCCTCACTTCACTTAGGCGTTTTTTTAATCACCTCTCGTCTCAGGCGATATGCAAGCTTCGTCGCCTTTGAAGTCACCGTTTACTTGTAAAACACTGCCCCACCCACCAAAAAAAACTTATCTTGTAAAAGTGCAATGTTCAATATTAGTAGATTAACTTGAGAAGACTGTAAAGTCTAGAATATCTTTTCAATTTTGTGCACTATAAACTATTTATTCTATGCCCATAATTGGAAACACTAAATGATTCTGATTTTATGATGGTCTATGCATTATTTTGTCTTAAAAGCAACCATTTATCATGCAATTCTTTTTTCCTTGTGCATCTGCTTCTTTTTATTCTTTGATGTTTTCCTTCCTTCTCGTTGACTATTTTAAAGTATGTTCAATTAACCCTAGCTATTCTTTCTTTCCAATCTAGGCCTTTCCATGTGGCGCAAATGCCCAAAGCAAAGGGGGTGTTTAAGTGTTATGTTTTTTTTTTGCCAAATGCCCTAGGCAAAGGGTGTGTTCAAGTGTTTAGTGTTAAGTTTGTTTGAGCATTTGTAGCCGTGACCCACTAGCTGAAGCTTTTGTGTGGAGTGATTATTTTGACATCTTTAAATATTCTGGATTAATAACATTTCGAGTGTGGGTGCTAAATTGGTGTCACACGCCAGCACATAAATTCAATAATAACCGTTTCCAGGGAACAATTGTGGCCTTTTGAATTCATTAATTTTTCCTCTTTAAACAATATTTGCTTTTATGACTTCAGCTGACTTGTTTGCTTGCCGAGCTTGGCCTCAATATTCAAGAAGCGCATGCATTTTCCACAAATGATGGTTACTCGCTGGATGTCTTTGTTGTTGATGGATGGCCATATGAGGTAGTCTTATGTTCACTACTTTTGTTTAGAACTTGATCAGTCTTCTAAATGACTTCAGACATTTGCTTTGGCAAACTTATTTATTATACACACTATTTCTTTGTTGTTAAACTTAATCAGTTTTCTAAATTCCTTCAGACATCTTTTTTAGGAACTCCCTTAATCAAGGTTCAAGAACTCGGTTTCGGTCTCTCATAATTTTATTAGTTTCGCTGGGTTTCGGCTAGTTTCGCTAATCTCGGTTCGGGTTTCGGTTTCGACGGTAATACAGCATACATAGGTGTGGATATGTTAAAGACTTAAATTTATGGTTCTATATTATAAGACAATGATTCTAGTGTTTAAAAATCCAGCCATGATGCAAAATATATCGAAAAGTGTACCTAGATAATTATTAATATTGGTTTGGGTTCACTTTTTTGCGGTTTTCTAACAACAAAGGCCTACAATGATCACAATGACAGTAAAAATGGTATAAAAAAAATAAGTTTTTAAAGATTTCAGCGAAACGATATTGTATGGTTGGTTTCGTATCGGTCTCGGGTTTCGTATCGGTCTTCACCGAAACTGATACGAAACCACCATGTATCGGTGGTTTCGGCCGAAACCTCAAACCTTGCTCTTAATGAAGCCGCCTTATCATATTCTTTTTTTATTCATATCTTCTAATGGGCTACTTAGACAAAGTTATCTATTATCTTATATTTTGCATCGAGGCAAGCACTAGCAGGTTCAAAAAACAAAAAAATACTCAAATATAAGGTTTTTCATATGAAATATCAATGTGGTTGATAAATGCTTTGCAGTTTGGGGTGGAGAATTGGAAGAGAAGAATTTACATTCAAATGGAACAAGCTTCTTCTATTAGTCTGCAGACATTACCAGCGCTTAATTATATTAGTTGTAAGCTAACAACTGTGGCTTATAGATGTTACAATTAACATCTCCTAATTCTGGGAGGTAAATAAAACAATCTTTATTAGATTTAAAAAACATATATAATTATTTCTTAGGTCAATTGATCACTTAGATCTAACATTGGATTGATACTCTCACATCAACTCTGTTATAAATGACCCTTTATAGAGTAATTATAAAGTATGATGTCAGATAATAGTGTAATTATAACTTTAAAGTATATCCTTTCTAAGAAACAAAAGGAGTGGAGAGAAGCTAGTATAAGGGTGATGATCGCTTAAGTGGGCCTAGGCGAATTGAATAGTGCCTGAAATCGCTTAAGCGGCCACGCAATTGCCTAGATAGGCATTTTTTAAACTCAAATTGAGATGTTTTGGACATGTGCAAGGAGGCAATTAATTCTCCAGTTAGGAGTGGCAAATTTGCAGTTGATTGTACTACGAGGTCAGGGTTAGACTAAATAAACAAAAGTAGAGGCAGTAAAGAAATTATATTTTACTACTCGATTTAATTGAGGATACTATTTTGAAGAAAGCAGAAAAAAGAAAATTATTTATATAGCTGACCCCAGAAGTTTGTGATAAAGGCTTGTTGCTATTGTTGCACTTATTTATTGTTGCGGCAGTATAAATATTACTAATAAGTAATAACACATTAAGCTGCACCTCATGGAGTTAGAATCATGGTTTTAAATCTCGTCCAATTCTGATCCGAGTTGGCCGATTCCGATCTTACATATGACGATCCGAGTTTTGATACCGAGATTGATACCGAGATTTCAAACCTTGGTATCGGGTTCACCAATTGATTATTGGTGTTTTTGGTATTTACTTTATCAATGAGTTAATGTGGTTTATCAATGAGTTATTGGTTTAATTTATATCAACAATTACTAAACTAAAGCAAGAACGTAATTACATAAATATTTATGTTTACAACATATTAAAAAAACCACTCTAGACATTATAAGTTACTAAACAATGTCTTATTTTTACTGTTTATCTAAAAGTTCTCATAATTTTTTAAAATTTCATTTAGTCATGCTGTCAAACGATAAAAATCCGATGTTCCAATTCTAGATGGCTGATACAGCCGAGATGGCTGATACAGCCGAGATGGCTGAGTTGATCCTAAAACGACCATCAGCTGCCAGTACCATTACCGAGATTTTAAACCTTGTTTTAAATACATCAATAGAACAATGTTCTTATTATTGGATGTTTCTGGAGATCTTCTAATTTCTTCTAGTTATTTCGACAATTATTCTTTTCTGTACAATCTAATTATTGCTGGAGAGGTTCATACTTGATTATTAGACTATACTTCTCCAAAAAACAGTAGTACTGTTTCCAACTTTTGACATACTTTTTTAATTATTTCTTGTTGTTTCTGATGGTGCTACAGGTATTTCAATTTGATTTGGTACTCTTTCCATCTACATAATATTTTGAAACGAATTTGCTGTCATCGATCTACTAAATATTCTTTCTATCTCTATTAGTTAATTTATTAATTGTTGGTAGGATTTTATCTGGACATACTCTTTTTCACCTGTTCTATATATGCATTAGCACATAATTTTCTTCAATAATGTCTGATACTCAGTAATGTATTTATTTTATCTTTGCTACTACTGCTAGTCTTTTGGTGTTTTGATAGTTGAAAAAGTTATTTATTCTATCTTTGCTACTACTGCTAGTCTTTTGGTGTTTTGATAGTTGAAAAACTTGCCAACTCACCCAATTTTCGTTTTAGCATAACTGTTTCTAATTTATCTTTTTTATTGTACTTGTGTGCTGCAATACTAAATCATCATAAACTTTTAGGAAACTGAGCAGCTTAGGAGTGCATTGCAGAAGGAACTCCAGAAGATCGAGGTACACATACTACATTTCTTGTATAGAAAATGGTAGTTGACCTTCTTCCCACTACGGGTGTGCAACTGTCTCTTAAACAAACAGAGATATGCTGAAAAAAACTAGCGGCTCACTGTAGAGAATTAAAAAAACTATTATAAGACCATTTACACCATACTCTTTTTTTTTGGAGACACCATACTCTTAATTAAGTAAGGTAATTATTTTATCATATGTAAACGGCTAAATATCTTTTTGGATATTCAATGTTGATGGTAGGTTAGATTGTAATCCAGAGATATGCTTTTCAAGAATATCGCAAACGCTAGTCCTCATTGTTATTAAATAGAAACTCTATATCTTTGTCTTAATTTAATTTTCTTCTTCCTATGCAGAAGCAAGCACTGTTTAAGCCTCTTCAGGTTCCTAAATTGGAACGCGCAGAAGCTGCTCCTGAGTCTTTACCTTATCATGTCCAGATACCTTCTGATGGGACTGATGTATGGGAAATTGATCTCAATCTACTAAAGTTTGAAAGTAAAGTTGCTTCCGGTTCATATGGTGACCTGTAAGTTTACACGGTGCACTTCCAAATGATAATTGGTGGTATTATTTCCAACTTCTCTTATACTATTTATGGGTTATGTCAGTTACCGAGGAACATACTGTACTCAGGATGTAGCAATTAAAGTACTCAAGCCTGAGCGTGTAAATGTGGACATGCAGCGTGAATTTGCACAGGAAGTCTATATTATGAGGTTGGTTTGAAAAAATTTCCTTATATTTATCAGTTTGTTCACCAGCTATATCCAATCTAATGATTAACTAAATTCGCAAAGCATGGACATGGACGTGGATACCGACACGGAAAATTTGTAAGAAGAACGTTACGGGGACACAGCTGTACTATTTATCTATATTTAATTATACATATAGTAAACAAAATATAATAACTACAAGAAGTAACTTCTAGCATAACTTTATGAGCACAATAAATAAAATCAAGGTTGTTAACAAAACTAAATCATATATTTCTGTTTCCAATTATAGTTAATTAGGTTGCCTTGTTTAGAGATATCTTTTACCTTAATTGTAGGACAAATATTCTATTATGTATTTTTTCCTTTTAAGTTTTTCTGTTTCCTTTTTTTATGTAGCCTTATTTGTATAAATAGGGCATCGTATTATTGATAAGTAACGAATTCTTAGTTTCTATATGATATTAGAACCCATGGCTCTTTTGATTCTTCTCTTTCCGCCTCCAGAGAAGAAGGAAGGAACCACAACTTCCGCACCTTGATCTTTTCTATCCTCATATATTGGTCACTCAAGTGGTCCTCCATGTCGGTTTCTCCAATTGTCTTCTCTGCTAGTCGTCTCTCTCCAACAATAGCTGCGGCGTCTCTGTTTGGTGGCAACTTCAATAATCTATAGAGAGAAGATCCTTTACGTCTCTCTCCAGTGACAACTCCAACTGATTTTAATCTCTAAGGACAAGCTTGAGGCATCTATTTATCGGTCCTCTATCATACTCCTCGGTCGTATCTTTCAGCGGTCACTCTAGTCATCTTATATCATGATTTTCAGTTGCTCCTCCATTAAGATCTCCAAACATTGCTGCCGTCAGGCTCTCCGGTCGAGTTGCCGGGCTAGAAATCTCCTACTTCGTTGTCATCCCTGACGTCTCTTTCCACCGTCAACTATCGCTTCTCTCCATCAAGCTTGGACATCTCTCTGTGACACAAACCTTGTCTCTTTCCAAAATTGCTAGTCTCGACTTTGATGAAAAACTCTTATGTCTCTCGACAATGACGTTAACGATTCCAACCGTATCGATTTCCTCATTACCAAACTCATGGTTCATCCACCTTGAGTTTGTGGAAGGGTGTAAAGCCAACTAAATCATATATTTATGTTTCCAATTATAGTTTATTAGGTTACCTTGTTATTTTTTTTAATTGTAGGACAAATATTCTACTATGTATTTTCCCTTTTCTAGGTTATTCAGTTTCCTTTTTTATATAGCCTTATTTGTATAAATATAGCTTCATATTATTAATAAAGTATCGAATTCTCCGTTTTTACAAAGATTTTAACTGTCATCCATAAACATAAGTTTTCATGAGCATAAATATATACGTAAATAAAGATGAAAGTAGAACATACAATAATACAATCTATAACAGATAAAATATTAACCTTATTTATTGAACCCAACTTTCTAGACCCAACTCCATATTCGCCAATTTGCACATTTACTTTTGCAAGCTTTAGTACTTCATGAGATAGATTTGAAATAATAATATTCTTGTATCCTTGAAGATATCAAACTTGTCCATGCATATATTCCACATTCTTCTTGCTTAACCATTGTATTGTAGAAGTGTCAGACATGTCCAATTGGGCCTGACATAACCAAAGTGTCGGACACATATCGGACGGAATATCTGAGTATCTAAGAGTCCAATACGTGCTGGACAAGGACACAACAAGCAAATAGAAATGTCCGTGCTTCTTATGCTCAATGTTAATCTTCTATTTATCTATTTTTAAATATAAATTATCTATAGTATTTAACTTATGATTTACAGTTTATATTTTTATTAGTCTACACATCATACAAGATGTGCACTTCTCCCGTCTTTTTTAGTTTATATTTTTTAAGTCTATACATATCATACCGATATCGGATGGTCAATCTGGTATCATAGTTGACTATGTCGGTCATACCCGTTGTATCGGATATATCAAATATATTGAGTTAAAAAAATCATGAAGTTTTGGAAAATTCCTTATATCTCTTGACGAGAAAACCAGAGCGGCCAGAGTCCCTGGCCACTTAAGTGCTTAAGCGATCGCTTCGCTGCTCAAAAAATGTCTTATTTCGGTTTAAGATTGTTATTTATTGTAAGTTTGTTAAACATTGATTCTAAAATGGTTTAAATTGTTTTTAAATACTTGATCCCGTCTTGAGCCAAGTTTCCCAGTCAAAATCATTACTGCTCGAAGCTGAAATTGAAATTTGAACTCGAAACTGCTTGAATCTCGAAGCTGAAACTGCGTGAAAACCCTAGCTTTGAAATCAAAATCAAAACTTGAAAATATTGGCTACTCGATTTGCTTAGCCAAAATCGAATCTCCACTAAACTCGAAGATGAAGGCTTCGAGTCGAAAATCCTAGTTGCCGGAAGTTGAAACCTTCGAATCAAAAACCATAATTGTTCCAAGTCAAAGCCTCCAAGTCGTAAACCTTACCCGCTCGAAGTCTAAATCTCCAAGTTGAATACAATGTGTCGTGCTTAAGGCGAATCCTCCAAGTCAAAGTCGAAGTCCCCAAAATCCTAGTTCAAATTCTCGGTCAAAGAGAAAAAGAAAAAACATGAAAAGATTTAGGGATCGTGGTTGATGCAGATCTTATTATCTGCCTAAATGCTAAACGCGATATATATTTTCTCATTATAAGACTTTATAAGGGTGTGAAGGTCAACAAAGATGGTCTGAGGATAGAAGTATTAAAATCGTACCCATAATCTTTAAATGCACTCCAATAATAAGAAATAAAGATAGTTGCTCGATTAATAGTTTTAGAATATCACCCTGCTTAAATGATAAAAAGCAGATTGTTGGAGAGAACTCGGCCGCTTATGCATTTAAGCGGTCATTTTTGAGAACAATCATAAATCTATTAATCGATTAATAAACCTACTAACTCATTAATAAATCCACTAAACCATTAATAAACTTAAACACTAAACCCACTAATCAAATAGTAGACCAATATTACTCTGTATTAGATCGTTTCCTCTTATCAAGTATTAGAACTCGGACGGTTATTTTTGGGATTAGAATTAGCTATCCCGGATTGGGATCGGTTTAGATATCAAACCATGGTTGACGTTGGTTTTATTGTAAGGATATCATGATCGTTGTTGTTGTTGTTGTGTGTTGTTAAATTTGATTTAAATTCGGATTAGTTAGGATTTAAATATAATCTATTTAGTTTAGATTTAAATCTAATATCTAGATTATATTCATATTTATCTCTAGTTTAAATATGGATTTATCTCCTAGCATTTATATATTCTATATATATGAGGCTTTCTTTAGATTTTTTCATGAATCTATAATTCTCTAATAACCTAGGGTTTGATTATAGTGGGAGAGAGCGGCCAAGCGTGGTCGCGGGATAAAAAGAGGTTTTGTAAGAGAGTTTCTTTGTAAAAGAGAGTGAGAAGTTGGTGTAATCTTTTGTAATTCTTTATCATAATGGATGTTTTCGTCGCGATTTGCAGGATTAGGTGCTAGTTGCGCCGAACCTGATAAATCTTGGGTATTGTTGTTGATGTGTTCTTTTCGTGTGATTTGGTATCCGTCGGATAGTTCTTTTTCAATCTACCCTAAAACATAGGTCTTGGATTTCCGATGCGCATATATATGTAATCCTTACAACATGTGTGTGTGTGTGTGAGAGAGAGAGAGGTGCCGCAAATAGATATTAACCAATTTCGACCTTTTTATTTCATGTATTATAGATTTCTTTAACATCATATTATTATTCTAACAGTAACACATTGTTTTGGGTGTACTTGGTTTATCTTAACTGGACATCTATCTTTCAATTTTATGACTAGTTAAAAAAAATCTCAGGAATTTGTATTGCCTTTATAGATGCCGTTCTACAAAGTATTCTGTATGGGTAAAATTTATATTCGGATATGAAAATAATATGCTACCCATTGTATAACCATGTTTACCGCCATATGCTGTTTTTGTACAAGCTTATAAATTACATCTATTATACATGCCAAAATCTAGTGTGTGATCACCTTTTACCTATGCTTGTAACTATTTGATATTAACAACCAAAAAATGCTAGGTAAAACTCTTTATCCACATGAGTTCTCTTTTGTTTTTGCAGGAAGGTCCGTCACAAGAATGTGGTGCAGTTTATTGGCGCATGTACCAGACCACCTGGCTTATGTATTGTCACAGGTACTGGACGAATTTTGACGTTGGTTACCTGTTAGATATTAAGATTTTGTTGTTAGATGGAATAGAAGGGTTGTGTTATTTATAAGGGGATCCAATATATTGCTACCTTGTATCAGAATACATGCCGGGTGGAAGTGTGTATGACTTTCTTCATAAACAAAAAGGTATTTTCAAACTTCCGACTTTACTGAGGGTTGCAATCGATGTTTCCAAGGGAATGAACTACTTGCACCAAAATAATATTATCCATAGAGACTTGAAGTGTGCCAATCTTCTGATGGATGAAAATGAGGCAAGTAATTTCAGTTGACATTCTACTTGAAAATACTGTTCTCAATTGAGATTTATATGACATTTCTTGCATATGGTAGATCGTCTACTTGTGTTAATTTCATATAGTATTTATCAAAATATGAATAACGACTGTGACTACGAAAGAGTCAAAAGGGGCGTTTAGTACTAAGTTTTTTTTCTACATACTTAAAACCTTGAGCTAAGGCAACAATTATGTGCAAGCACAGTAAAGTCTATACTTGTTAACTGGGACCTAATATTCTAAATTTCTTTCAGTCCATTGCAATTAGTATCTCATAAGTATTTGTGGCAGCAAACAAATTTTTAATAATCCATTGAACTATGAGTCTTTGATGAATATAAGATACAATTGTATGTGTCTATTTTCTTGTGCTATAATGTATGATAGAATACTCTTTCAGTCGTCACATTCAGTATTCTCAGAAATGCCTGACGTGTATTGAAAGTTGAAACATTCCATTCCTCAGTTCCCCCATTCTTATTTTTCTACGTCCATATCGTATTGTGCTTTTTCATGGTACAATTTAACTAACAGTAAGAATATCTACTAAATTCCAGTATCTTAAATGTTTTTGAAATACGAAATTGGGTTCCATTACTTCAGTAGTAATATTGAAAATAAATGCGCATCACGATCTCTTGGCATGCTAGCAACTTTCTGTTCTATAGAATTTATATGTATTTGCTTTCTAACGCAATCCCAAAGAAACAGTTGCTCAGAAGAACGTCAAATTGTTATATGGTTATTAAATTAATATAAAATTACTGTTTCATGGTTTAACAGCCTGGTCCTTGGTTTATGGTGTTTGATGGAAAGAACCAAGCCAATAAAAAAGTGTGTTTCCAGGACGGTAGGTATTAAGAATGGAAATTGTGTTTAAGGTACTGAAAACCCAAAACGAATTGTGTCATGCTCAAAACCACTATCTATAAACTTGTAAAGGGTAAATTTTACTAAATCCCATCCACCTTTTGAGGTTTTTGAGATAACCCCATTGAACTTTAAAAATGCTATATAACCCCATTGAACTATCAATATTGTATGAAATCGTTAGGTTGATTAACTCGTACAAGCCATAATTGGATTGAATAATCCCAAAATATCTTATCGATAGATTGAATAGACTCAAAATGAACGGAATATGTTTTTTTTTGACAAAAATACCTTTCATTTTTGTCGTGAAAATATCCTTCAATAGGGTTTTATAGCATTTTTAAAATTCAATGGGGTTATCTCAATGTTGAGGTCGAAAATTACACCCCGGTTGACCAAGTCAAAGTCAAAATCAACCCCAAGCAAGCGGGACCAAGCCCACATCAAGTGGGCCCATGCCCAAGTCGAGCCCCGCGGACGGCCCCCAATGCCAAAATGAAATCATGTAATAAATAATTTTGATATAATTTTTTATGCATGAATGTAAGAAAAATAGGCATAAAGCCAAATTTTTGTAAAGCCCATGGGCCTATGTGCAAAAGAAATGAGCACATGAGGCATTGGATGCGCAAAATGCCATTTTGTAAAGCCCAAGGGGCTATATGTAAGTTTGTAAGCCTATAAAAGGCAACATGATAATGAAATAAAAATATAGAATTTTATTCCCCTAAAAAATCTAGGGTTTCTGTGTCTCCTTCTCTTTTCTCAAAGTTCTAAACCTTCTTCCCTTTTTTGAATTAAATCAAGAGTTTATTACTCTTCCTTTTCTAAAAATAAACAGTTTTTCACCATCAAACCCTTGAAGGGGAACTCACATCTTTCATCAGATCTCAAAAAGGGGAGATCTTGAATCCCACCCCTTTCCTCCAAGATCTAGCCAACAAAGAGGAGGAAGAAGGAGACCCATCTCCGAAAATCCTACTTTGAGAAAGACCCAAGGCTCAAGAGAAGATCCAAGGTTTAAGAGAGAAGAATGGACCCCCTTTGACCACCTCTGAAGATCTTTGGGGAGGTCAACTCCAAGAACCAAATCCTCAAAAGAGTTTAACTCCTAATCCAGATCTTTTAGGAGTTTAACTCCAAATCTAAATCTTTTGGAGTTTAACTCCACTCAAAATCCTCTTTCGGAGTTTAACTCCTATTTCCGGAGCTAAAAGCCCCCTTCTTTCCGCCGGCGTCCAAGCGCCCAGTGCCCACGTGCCGACACGTGAGGCGAACAGCGCCCACGTGGCGGGCACGTGAGGCGACCAGTGCCCAAGCGCCCAGGTGCCAGGCACGTGAGGCGCCCAGTGCCCAGCTCCCTAGCGTCTTTAAGACGCTCCTCATCCCACTTTTTCCCACACTCAAAATACACCCCCGTTAATAAATTTTTTCTAACGGGACGCTGTCTCGCACCCCGTAAAGGGGCTGCTAACCCCCTTGACCCCCAGCCCGCTATCCGGATAGCGGGACCTCCGTAAAACTCTGCGGGGCTCCTGATATGTCCAAAACTCCTTCAAAACACAACACTGCATATTGAGTTCACATTACCTATTTGACCTGTCAATCGGAGGTTCCCTCGCTCCAAACGCGAGGGGTAATTAACGGCAACTTAGTCCGCGACTGCCGGAGATTCGGATCCCCACAATTAATAAACCCCCTTCTACCCTAAACAGGAGGAATCTGTAGTACGCCTGACAAGCTCGCGCGTATTCTCATCTCAATGGGGTGACGAAAAACACCCTACAGATTCTGGCACGTCCGGTGGGACATATTTTTCCTCCCATATTTTGGGTTAAATATCCATGCGAACTCAATCAACATATACATTGATTTCCTGTACTGAAATCATGCTTCTACTTGCAGGTTAACGACTTTTGACTGCAATTTTTGGACGCAACAAAATGTCTCCAAGCACAATCTCAGCTCTCAGCACAGCTCCCATCTCCTACACGATGAAGATGGACGCCAGGACGGTCCTCCCGGCCAGTCTCAGGCGACAGTAGGAGGAGCCGCTACTACCATCCGACTCTATTCTGTTCGTGCCAGCTAACGCCATCTCTGCTCCTCAGGCCCCGGCGATAGATAAACCGGCCTCAAAAGGAAAAATGCCAAATGTCATGGTCGCGAAGGTACCTCAGCCCAAGCACAAATCCGTTTCCGAACGAATCTCCATTGCTCCAGCTGGGGGCAAGGCCATCGACACCAACAAAGCCATAAGGCATCTCGGGCAAGCTCCAGCGGTGCCCCTGACAACTGCTCAATCGAGTATCTTCTCTAAGTTTCCCGTCAATCGACTCACGATGGCTTCCTGGATGACGGATGCCCGCCTAGCCCTCAAAATCGAGAAGCTAAGACAGAAAAGGCTCATATACAGAGCCAACAAAAGGGCTAGGGCTCCTGCTAGGCTGAATTCCATGAGGTTCCAAGAACAGGGTTGCCCCGCAACAATAGCTGAAGCGGCTGTGAATCTCGCTAACTCTTTTGAACCACTGAAATTGGTCCAGAAGAATGCCATAACCTCGAGAGTCAAGAAAGCTGCGATCCGGACAGCGCCATCTAAGGACCCAGTCAAACCAACCGTCTTCAGTTGCCTGTCCTTTCCAGAAGAGGAAGGGCCACGACGACGGTTCAAAAAGTCAGCCACTAAAGATAAAGAGATGGCTGGATATGTGGTCCACACTGTTTACATGGTGGGCACGCGCAGCAAGAGCAAAGACGGGGCCACTACATCTCAAGTCCAATATGGTATGAATGTGGCTGCCACTTCCCAAGACCAGCATCCTCTGGAAGGTAATGAGAACCCTTTCAGTGAGGCTGATAAGCAGAGAGATCCCTCGGTTCATGAAGAGTCGGGCTCGGAAATCGAAGAGGAGCCAATCTTCCGTCCCACGACCGCAGAGCAGCAACTTCTCCAAGAGCTCCAGAAGTAGCTCAGAAACAAAGACAAAGAGATGGCCAAGCTCTACTAAAAAATTGACGACTTGACGAACGTCGTCTTACAGCTCACGGCTCGACTTGCCTCTCAGCCGTCCAATCAAGCGCATTGCTCTGCTTATGAACCGGGAAACGGTGTCCCGAGGCAGCCGACGCCTATTCCCTCAAATTCAAAGGTGGGTGAGCTGCATGAAAGTCGGCCATATCCCATCTCGGGGAATGTCTTGGTTACCGATGACAGCAACCCGCTAACTCAAGATCAAATCATGGATTTGGTTGCCAATAAAGTCAAAACATTGGTAGCCGAAGCTGAAGCGCAAAAAGATATCAGCAGTAGTGGGAGACCGTATCCTGCTCGGTATGATCTGGTCAGTTTCCTGGCGGCTATGCCATCCCTAAATTCGGAAGATTTGATGGGACAGGAAATGCGAATCAGCACATCGCCCACTTTAAAGCCTCATGCGGGAATACTGGGGGCAATGATGCGCTTCTCCTCCGCCAGTTCGTTAATAGCTTAATCGATGTCGCTTTTGACTGGTACGCTAGCATACCGGATGGCTCCGTTACTACTTTCGTCCAAATGGAATCTTTGTTTCGACAGAGGTTCATGAGTGTCAGCGATAAGATCACCATCACCGACCTTGTTAGGATCAAGCCAAAGAACAACAAAAGCAGCACGAATTTTATAACCCGATGACGCAATCTCTCCATCAAATCTGAACTGCCGATAGAGCAGGACCAATCTGTCAGCCTCCTCGTCGGAAATCTCAACAATTGGATGGCCCTGTTTCTATGTACCCGGGTCTCAAAACGTTCCAAGAGCTGACCAGAAAAATTCAGATGTTGGAGCGCTCAAAACATGAGTCCTCCTCCGATTCCCAAAATAACAATAGGTCCTGGAGAAACCGAAAGGACGATAATCGTAAAGGTGGAAATTCCGACGAGGCTGAATCTTTTAACATTTCGGCTAACCGAAATAAGCAAAGGATGAGCGAGCCTAATGCTAACCGGCCTCGAAAGACAGTGTTCGGAGAGGGAGGAGAATCTCTACTGAAAGAGAAGCTGGATAAGGTCTATTCCTTCAGAAGGGACAAAGTCCGTAAAATATTCAAGGATGCCCTAAGAAACGGTTTATAATTGCCAGAATCAAAAAGACCTCAAGAAGCGAATATGACCGATGACTCTAAATATTGCTCCTATCACAGAGTGATAAGTCATGCCATCGAGGACTGCTTCGTCTTCAAAAATTGGGTTGAAAAGCAATACAAGACAGAAGAGATATAACTGTCTAAATGCGTGTTAACAAACAGTCAAGCTGCGACCGTCAATTTCATACAAACGGAGACCGAAATCCTTCGGGAACCTGATTCTCTCAGACATATGCCTTTCTCTAAAAAGAGCGGACCACCACGTCGTTAAATTGGGAATAAACGACCCCTAAGTCGTTAAACTGGGAATGTAAAAAAATTGTGTAAATAAAAAAATGTGTAATAAAAAAATGAATGAAAAAATGCCGAAATGATGGGGCAACTCGCAATAAAAATCCGCGAGTAAAATAAAAATGAAAATAAACAGCCGAAATGATGGGGGAACCGAGAATAAATAGCCGAAATGATAGAGCAATCACGACCTTCGCGATAAGAAGAGCTAAAATGATAGAGCAATCGCGGTAAAAAAAACGGCGAATGAAGAGTCGCTCCTGGTACCATATTTCAGTGCAGCGATGCAGACGCCAACCAAAATCCAAATCCCCAAACGGCGAATGATGAGTCGCTCCTGGTACCATATTCCAGTGCAGCGATGCAGACGCCAACCAAAATCTAAATCCCTAAACGGCGAATGATGAGTCGCTCTTGGTACCATGTTCCAGTGCAGAGATGCAGACGCCAACCAAATTCCAAATCCCATATCCCAACGGCGAATGATGAGTTGTTCCTGGTACCATATTACAGTACAGCGATGCAGACGCCAATAAAGTCCCAAAATTCTCCCGGCCCTACAGTCTGGATCATACATCCTGCAAAACCGTATACAATCCACGAGCGTAAAACGATTCCAATCTCTCCTAAGTCCTACCGGCGAGACTACATAAAGTCCTATCAGCGATGAAGATCCGCCAAAAAAGGTATGTTCACAAGCAAAACGGGCACGGATAAAACCCGAAAGGGCTCCGTGAGTAAAAACAGTAGGACTGCCGGCGAGTTTGTGAAAACCCGAAAGGACGTAAACTCGTGAAAAAGAGATGAAATACACTCGCAAAGTCGTCTCGACTTTGTGAGGAGAAAATTCCCGTGTGAGATCCTTACGACTCACAAAGGAGCAACACACTTAGGAGCCCCCACGACTCACAAAAGAGCAACACACTTAGGAGCCCCCACGACTCTTTAGGAGAAAGTATACCTGCGAGATCCTTATGACTCGTAGGGAGAAAATGCTTTTATGGGATCCTTACGGCTCATAAAATTGAAAAGCCTTAGGTGATAGAAACCTAAACCTGTCTCCTAACCCATCGCTCCCCAACGGGAAAAGGCAAATGATGAATTACTCCTGGCACTTGTGCTCCAGTATTAGCAACACTGATGCCGACCCCAACCCCAAAATTCCAAACTTCCGATCCAATAGACCCCTAAGTCTTTAAACTGGGAACAGATGCTCTCTAAGTCGTTAAACTGGGAACAGATGACCCCTAAGTCGTTAAACTGGGAACGAGAGAAATCCCCTCACGGCAAATGATGAGTTGCTCGTGGCATTATTCCATTGCAGCAATACTGATGCCGACCCAAAAACCAAATTCAAAGTCCCACGCGGTAGCATTTCTAAGCTCGAAAGTCCCGCTGGATATGTAGGGAACTTCCAAAACAAATCAAATCAAACAAATCAACCCCGACACCGCAAGAAGCGGAGTAAGTCAATTTCAACCCCGACACCGCAGAAAGCGGAGCAAGTCAAATCAAATCCCGACACCGTAAGAAGTGGAGTAAGTCATTGACCGTCCACGTCGCAAAAATAGCAGAACCGACCGTCCAAGTCGTAAAAGGGGCAGCATCGACCGTCCAAGTCGTAAAAAGGGCAGCACCGACCGTCCAAGTTGCTAAAAGGGCAGCACCGACCTTCCAAATCACAAAAAGGGCAGAACCGACCGTCCAAGTCGCAAAAAGGGCAGAACCGACCGTCCACATCGTAAAAAGGGCAAAACCGACCGTCCAAGTCGCAAAAACGGCAGCGCCGACCGTCCAAGTCGCAAAAAAGGCAACGCCGACCGTCCAAATCGCAAAAAGGGCAGAACCGACCGTCCACGTCGCTAAAATGGCAGCACCGACCGTCCAAATCGCAAAAAGGGCAGAACCGACCGTCCAACTCGCAAAAATGACAGTATCGACCTCCACATCGTCAAAACGGGAACCAAATCAAGTCAACCTCCACGTGAAAGATCCATCAATTTCATGCACACGACCCACATGTGGTGTGTATTTATTGATGAGGGGCACTTTGTTGAGGTCGAAAATTATACCTCAGTTGACCAAGTTAAAGTCAAAGTCAAAGTCAACCCCAAGCAAGCGGACCCAAGCCTAGATCAAGTGGATCCATGCCCAAGTCAAGTCCCGCGGCCGACCTCCCCCATGCCAAAATGAAATCATGTAATAAATAATTTTAATGTAATTTTTTATGCATGAATGTAAGAAAAATGGACATAAAGCCACATTTTTGTAAAGCCCATGGCCCATGTGCAAAAGAAATGAGCACATGAGGCATGGGATGGACAAAATGCCATTTTGTAAAGCCCAAGGGGCTATATGTAAGTTTGTAAGCCTATAAAAGGCAACATGATAATGAAATAAAAATATAGAATTTCATTCCCTTAAAAAAATCTATGGTTTCTGTGTCTCCTTCTCTTTCCTCAAGGGTCTAAACCTCTCTTTTTGAATTAAATCAAGAGTTCAACTCTTCCTTTTCCAAAAACAAATAGGTTTTCACTATCAAACCCTTGAGGGGAACTTAGATCTTCCATCAGATCTCAAAAAGGGGAGATCTTGAATCTCACCCTCTTTCCTCCAAGATCTAGCCAACAATGAGAAGGAAGAAGGAGACCCATCTCCGAAAATCCCATTTTGGGAAGGACCTAAGGCTCAAGAGAAGATTTAAGGCTTAGAGAGAAGAAAGGGGTCCTCTTTGACCACCTCTGAAAATCTTTGGGGAGTTCAACTTCAAGACCTAAATTCTCGAAGGAGTTTAACTCCTAATCCAGATCCTTTAGAAGGTTAGCTCCAAATCTAAATCTTTTGGAGTTTAACTCCACTCAGAATGCTCTTTCGGAGTTCAACTTCTATTTCCGGAGTAAAAGCCCCTTTCTTTCCGCCGGCGCCCACGTGAGGCGCCCAGCGCCCACGCGTCTTTAAGACGCTCCTCATCCCACTTTTTCCCACACTATCCCATACTCAAAATACACCCCCGTTAGGAAAAATTTTCCAACGGGACGCTGCCCCGCACCCCGCAAGGGGGCTGCTAGCCTCTTGACTCTCAGCCCACTATCCGGGTAGCGGGATCTCTGTAAAACTCTGCGGGGCCGCCGATATGTCCAAAACCCTTTCAAAACACAACACTGCACATTGAGTTCGCATGACCTATTTGATCCGTCAATCGGAGGTTTTCTCGCTCCAAAGGCGAGAGATAATTGACGACAGCTTAGTCCGCGTCTGCCGGAGATTCGGATCCCCACAATCAATAAATCCCCGCCTACCCTAAGTAGGGGGAATCTGTAGTATGCCTGACAAGCGCGCACGTATTGCTATCTCAATGGGGTGACGAAAAACACCCTACACTCAAAAATCCTAAAAGATGGATGGGGTTTAATACGTGTGACATGCCACAATATTCTCCTCAAGAAGCTTGCAAAGCAAAGCTCTCGAAACCTGTTAATAATATAGAATCTCCGATATCTAATGCTATAAATTCATTTTACTTGTCATCTTGTATAACTCAATAGTCATTTTACATGCATGACAACAAAGAAACCCGTGTCACACTCAACTGTATGGTACCTTCCACATACTAACAAAAAGAAAACCTTACTAAAAGCGTTATCCTTATGAATTCTCCAATAAGCTTTCGTGCATTTTGATTGGCGGCCACATAGAAAGGTGGATGAGCTCCACAACCAAGTTAATGGAATAGATGCAATGTGTAACAATATTTAAATAGAAACGTCGTACTAGGGTAATAAATTATAATAATAATCTCTTATAACCATAGTAATAATAAAATGATAATTTTGCTGAAATAACCAAGCTCATCCAGGAGAAATGCAATGCTTTTTGAAATATTATTTTCATGCACAAGTGGATTAGGCGAGGTTCCGGTTACGTATGGTCAATACCTCAAAGCCTAGTTGATATGGACAGAACATCACTGTTGTAGCCATTTGTAGGGAAAATTAACATTTAGGCCCATGGTGAGGATGTCATATGATGCATGCAATAATCCAAGTGAGACTTCACTGCCAACATTTGTTGTAACCCATTTAATTTTCCTATTCATACCAATATTGACATATGAGATTCTTGCAACATATGTGCCAAAGTAAATTAAAACTCATATAATCAACGATAATCATGTGCCCAATGTTAGCCAATACCAAACATTCAAATCACAGCACATGTGCGCGTATCTCATTAACTATATGGAAAAATTCATTTTATTTTTCAAAGAAGTTTACTAGTTATTTTCGTGTAATTTCATGGAAACATATTAGTAAATTAAATTAAGTATCATCGATATAGGGTAAAATAGCATATTTTCATAAACTTCGTTTACTTATGAATATGTAGCATTTAACATAAGCATATCTATACAACAATTCCATTGGATATATAAAGGCATCATAAATAACCTTCAACACTTCATAGCATTTATGAAACATCAACATAACACGTTAAAATATTATAAATTAATAAACAATGTGTGAATAGTACTTGCAGAAGTCTAATGGGTTCATAGCTCCTAGTCATAGCTTGCCTCAAATTCCAATTATATTCTATGACAACACATAATGAATATGAATATATACATATGCTACATCGGATGACACCTGGCTGTATTTAACTCGAATAATACATAAAGGCTAAACCTTAATTTTTAGACATAGCCCACCTAACAACATTGCAATAATCATCTTACTTTATATTTTTCTATCTTTGTACATATAATTATGAGATAAAATGCCGAAAAGAAATGTTAAAAGATACAGGGGGTGAGTCTAAATTTCCGTTAAATCCTTCTCTTCTTCCTTATGACCACATAGGTTCTTTTGGGTTAACATTAACGGCGATTTTCCCGTTAGCCACCACCGACCGAAACCGGACTTTGACGACCTCTTATAGTTTAAAGCTTTTGCAATCATTACTTACTACTAGCCAGACCAAAACATAGGCATGTTGTCAAGGAGCTACTGTGGGATGTGGAATATTAAGGGGGTGAAGAGATAGAGGGTTTCAGAGAGGGAAATTGTGTTTTGGGTTTCATAGGATTTTTAAGATAGAGGCGGAAGGAAAAGGGGACTGAGAGCCTTAGGAGGAAGAGGGTAAAATGGTGCTTTGGAGAGAGAGGGAGAGAGAGAGGTAGGTGATGAGGAACTGAGTTTTGGAGAAGGAGATGAGGGGGAGGAGAGAGAAAGAAGGTAAGGGGGAGAGACTAAGTGAGAAGTCATGACTATATCTTATAGATTATGTTGGAAAAATGAAAGAAAAAGATGAGAGGAATTAATAAATGATTTGGGAACAAACAAAGTTGTCTAGTCCTTAGTTTTTTTCCAATTGTTTTAGCATTTATGATAAATTTATAGAAAAGATATAAGAAGACAAGTAAACACTCAATTATAATAAGAAGATTGAAGAAGAAGAATACATATCAGTTCTGCTTTGAACAACTTAATTGTAAACCTTGTGTTCATTACTCGTTATAACATAAAAAATAAGTGTAAAATGTAATAATAAATTTTTAAGTATGGTAATAAGTACTAAGCAGTCAAATATGGTTATATGTTATGAAATGTAGTATTATTTCTAGTGTAGTAACAAACTGTTAACGCTGTATCATTATGTGAAACGAAGTAATAAACTTGCATGTTTAGTAACTTATGAAACACGAAAAGAGAATGGAAAATTTGTAGAAAGTAGGACACAAGGACACATGATTATATGTGTGGCATATGTGCATTTAATTATGTATATGTATATATGTATGTTAAATAAAATATAACAAACAACAAGAAATATATAGAAATATTTTTTGAAAAACTAGGTTTTAATTTTTCATTTATAACCATAAGATTTTTTGAACATACACACAAACATATTCAACCAAAAGTAAAACACAAATTTTACAATCCATAAGAGTTAAAAAAACAAAATGTTAATCCTTCTTATTTCGAGTCGATTTCTCAGACTCTGGCTTCATAATTTGCATCATTTCAAAACTAACTTTTATAGACGTCTTATTCTTCAGTGCATTAATAAACTGTCAAATGTCGTAATGTCGTGGGCTTTATAATAACACTCTTATAAGTTCTGTAACTGTTTAAGTGCAATAATAAACTTTCTAATGTGCTTTCAACAGAACGTATAATAAGCTTCCGAATATCGTATTATACTCCAAAACATTGTTATATACTCCAAATTGTAGTTATATACTCTACAGTGTAGTAGTATACTTCGAAATGTCATAATACTATGTCAGATAAAAAGTCAAAACTTACAATAGAAATTATTGTCAAATATAATGATAAACTTCTAAATGCAGGACTCCTAATATGGTAATGGTAATAGTGGTTGATGAAGAGTAATAGGGAGTAGTAATGGAGTGAGAGCTCTTCAATGGAGGATATATATACGGAAATTTTGGAAGGAAAAATTGATGAGATTAGTTAGGAAAATCACATGATTTTTCATGTCTAGTTGAAGGTGTTACTTGGGTTTTAAAAATGAAAATCTTATGGGGTTATGTTTGAAATAGTATAAAATACCAATTTTTTTAAATCCAAATAGCAGATAAATCTCTATGTTTTAAAATACGGCACTTTAATACCTAAAGTTTTTCTTTTTTTATCATATTACTGCTTACCTGTTATCCAGAAATGTGTAAATTCCCTTTTAGATCTCCATGTGCTTCCCATATGAATTTTTAAGATTTTTTCGTGGGTGTTAAAAATATAGAAGGAGTTTACACATTATTGGAGAACAGGTAAGTAGCAAAGTTCCTAAAAGCAGAACTTCAGGTATTAAAGTGCCACATTTTGAAACATATGTATTTATCTGTTACTTATATGAAACAATGGGAAGATATAGGTCATTTAGCCTTTGTCCTTTTCATATTTAGTGACTTGTTGCTTATGCTAGCTTTTAAGTATTATCGGCCCTAGCTTGGAATTACTTAGATGACAACTTGTATTATTTTGTATTATTATAACACACACACACACACAATGTATCCTAGCAAATTATTCTCTAGTTTTTTTTTGGGAAATTTGTGAATCTGCGAATCTGAACCATATTGTATGTTGTATTTGTAAATCGAATCTGTGCTACATAGCATGCGGAGCCTCATGCACTGAGCTGCTGTTTTAGTTATGATAGCATCGTTATATGAATACAAGAATTATTGCTAGAAAGCTGGATATTCAGTGTATATATTGAAAATCCAAATTGTCGATATAAACACATTAAAATCCCATAAACCAATTTAAGTTAGGTTTGAAATATTCTACCCCTAGGTCTAAACAAAATGCTGCCCCAATTGTCCATCTTATTGCTGCTTGATGTAAGGAAATAAAAAAAAACATTATTTTGGGTTTTGGGCAGAAAGCAATAGGCCATCATTAGATTTGAATTTTTGCATTTATTTTTTGTTTTGAAGATCCAAGTCTCGTCTCTCGTGTCCATGCATGCGTGTGAACTATGAGTTTATGTACAAGTATTTGTATGCCAAAGTTCTTATTTTCTTGTTTGTACTCATATGCTACTTCCTTATTATGTGCTCAAACTAATTGTATAGGTTGTCAAAGTTGCGGATTTTGGTGTTGCACGCGTTAAAGCTCAGACTGGAGTTATGACCGCAGAAACAGGAACATATCGTTGGATGGCTCCTGAGGTAATTTGACAATTTTATCATCTCCTTGGCAAAATTCTTTATTTATCTCTACTATTATAACAATAACTCAGAGGTTCATAATTTTGATTTCGATTCGATGGTCTAACTCAGCCTCTAATAGCGCCCCATCTGCATTAAAAAAATAAATGCAGATTTTCTTAACAAATATTTAACAAATACAATCACCAACTTAATTAGTTATAACTATGCAACTATCTTAACTATTATTGAAAGTAAATAACTACCAAATTTACAACAACAATAACCTTTATCCTAAATTTTTTTAGTGTCAGCTATATGAAATTTTGGGCCCTCCCAGACCCATTGAAGGCTCCCATATCCTTTTCTTTTGCGTCTCTTTGGCCTTTGAACGCTTATACCTCAATTTATCTCTTCTCTCAATTTTTAATTCGCTTACCTTCTGCGCACTTCTTTTAGCTTCTCAATGCATACTTTTCTAACTTTTCATCCTAAACCTTCTTACTTCTCTTGAAGCTTCAAATATAACGAAGTTGAGAAAAAGAAGAAGAATATTTAAATCAAAATCATCTAGAAGACGTAAAGTGGAACACATTTGGGTTTGGATCAGGGAGTCCATGTATGGAGAGAGTATATAGATTGAATGAGAGTAGGGTGAGAGAGATGTAGCTTGGCCACTTTACCCTTTGTTAAATTTAACCAAAAACCAACAGTTTTGGGATTTTTTATAAAGAAAATGAAGATTACCAGGGGATTTAAGAAAATGCGAAGATTTGCGTTGGAGGGGGGTGTATCAAATTACACAAGATTTAAGAGGGTATATCGAAAAAATCCCTAATTTAGAAATTGAAGTTATTATCCACAAAAGTCCAAGTCGAGCTAAGAATCTTCAAAAAATTAAAAAACCATTTTGAGCTGCAAATCTACAACAAAATCCAAGTCGATCCACAAAATTAAAGTTGGCATCTCACAATAATAGGAATGAAGGATGCTGACTAGTTGATGCGAAATAAGTGTGTTGATTATGGTTTCTCGTGGCTATGCTGCGCGCAATAGAAAGATAGAGGTGATTAGGATTTTTTTTTTCATGGTGATGAGAAAGGTGATGGGGGCTTGCAGGACTGGGAAAGAGAGGCTTGTGGGATTGAGAAAAAAACCATTTGACAACTTAATTTGTTGCCCACCCATGTTTTACCCAGTCAAAGTAAACTCTTGACTCGATTCAAAGCCAGGCACAGATATCCCATGTCCGACACGTGTAAGGCACAAGTCGGGCATGAATCTGTCCCTGAGCACACAAACATTCCGAAACCAAATGAACGAGAATCAACATTTTTGAGTTCCCTAATGGTTTGGCTCATGAAAGACAGCAACAAAGGTTTTGTTTAGACAAAACCGTCACCGAAATAGGAGCAAGAATACAGTGTCTGTGCAACCTAGATTATAACTAGAACTCTAGATGTTACACGTGGCAAGCCCAAAATAATCTAAAGAAAAAGTCAAAATATTCTTGAATTTAAGGTTGTCCACATCATCAGTTTCCATGATCCCATAGCTTATACCATCTATCATGAGGACCCCACACCTATCTTTGCATTGGAAATGAGCATTTGAGAAGTAACAATTCAGTAATGCACCTTCATTTCTTTTCTCACACACCCTCAATCAATTTAGATTTGCAATTTTGCATAGATAAATATAAATATAATAATCCTAACTAGTATCTTGTTCGTTAACTATAGCTTTCTAATAAGAAAATTTCAGAACTTTTAGTTTCTGCATTTTAAGCATATGCTCTTTTTTTCTTCTTTTTCTTTCTTTCTTTCTTTCTTTCTTTCCAAAGCATATGCAGATATATTGGTACTGTATATGGCTTGTCTATGGTTTATTTGAGGTAGTCTGGTACATTGGTACTGTTTGGATACCAAGTATAATCGTGTTGGTGAGGTACCACATTAGTGTTTGTGTACATTTAGCTGATCAATTATTTATTATATTTCAATAATATTCATTATAGCTAATGAATATTTTAAATCAATTTTTTTTTACTTCTTTTTTTTACTGGCGTATCGAGCATAATGGCAGTTATACCATGAACTCTACTTCTTAGAATATTGAGAAACATATATAAAGCAGTATACTAGTATGTATGCAAGACTAAGATTTAAACTCTACTTGCATCAACACATGCTTTAAATTTAGTTTGACATAGTGCGAGGTCATCATTGTGTTCGTGTAATGTGAACTGCCAATAATTTTTCTTTTGGTTATCTGCTCTATTTCATTCTCAAATGCCATGTGTTTATCTTACAAATTAGCTTATTTGAGTAGAAAGTCTTTTCTGTTTTACATCTCTTGCATTAAATTTTAAAAAAAAATAATCTTATGGTTTAAGATCCTGAACTCCAAGTTCGAACTACTTTATCTTCATACCATAGGTCATTGAGCACAAGGCTTATGATCACAAGGCTGATGTATTTAGTTTTGGTGTCCTCCTGTGGGAATTGCTTTCAGGAAAGGTAACTATTCATCTTCCTGAGATTCTGCTAGTCTAACAATAAATTGGTCTTTCTCTAAATTGCTAATTGCAATTCCCTTTGCATTTCTTCCCAGCTTCCATATGATTACCTAACACCATTACAAGCTGCAGTGGGCGTTGTTCAAAAGGTATTACTAATTGGTATAATGATTGTTTTTGTTCGTATTATATTTCTTATCAATTTATTTTAATACTATTTCTGCTTATATATAACCAAAATGCATAATTAGTCATTACAACCCAATTTGAGAATAAAGAACAATGAGTTGTCTGTTATTTATTAGCAAATAAAAAAAAAGGTCTCATATTAGTTGGCTCAAGTAGCTTATATGGTGTCTTTTATTGAAAACCGACTATAAGTTTGGTTGGATAAACCAAAAAACATCAAACAATTTCTTTTTTCCTTTTGGAAACACAGATAAGGTCAATAACGACATTAGCCGAAAGAACTTCGTAAATATTGGCTAGAGACCAATCTTATCAACCAGCTTAACCTGCTTATTGACCCCCAATTAAATTCTCTCTTATTAACCATTTAACTTCCTTCCTACCTTCAATATTTAATACTTGAACTAAAATGCTTGATATCAAAATATAATTTTGGAGTTCTTACATGTATTAAAGTTGCTAAGACTATGGAAAGAACCATTCTTATACATAGTATGTCGTATGCCATGTAGCAGTGACAAAGGGATTGAAGCAGGTTAAGTGAGTCACAAGGTTGAGTTGGAGGAAGAAATTCTTGATCCATATTTTGGGTAAATTTTATATTAGTCCCCATGAATTGTTGCTATAATCCAGATAAAATAATTGAACTTTAGAGATTATAAATTAAGCTATTAGAAGGCAAGCATGCGGGGTTAAGTTAAATTTATAACTATTAGTATTTATTTAAATGCAATGGTTTTTATCTTAAGAACTATGAAAGTTTATGGTGGTTTAGTGAATTACCCCCATATTTTGACCTGGGAATGGAAGGTTTAGAAGGGTAGGGTCACGGGTCATTGGCAGTGAAAAATTGCACCTATTATCTAATTGCATATGCTATCTCTATGATTATAATTAGATCTCTAGGGGGAACATGGCAAGCCTGATTGGTGGGGCTTGGAGTAGCCCTTTGGGAAGATCCGGGATCGAGCCTTAGGTCTCCCATTTATGAGGGGGTGACTAATTTATTACACCTATTATCTCAGAAAAAAAAGACACGTGGCAAGCCTGATTTGAAATAGAGAAAAGGCACCCAAAAATGAACCAAATTCCTTGGATATTAGGTTTTCCTTGACATCATCTTTCCTAATTATAACAAGAAAGGGAGGGGCATCAAATTCAAATTCATAAAACTTCATGTAAATTAAGTACACCCTCTCTCTCTCTCTCTCTTCCTCTCTCTCTCCCTCCCTCCCCAACCCCCCAACCAACCAATCCCCCAAATCCCCCATGTGCATTACATGTTCTTAAAATCAATACCGACAACTAATATCTTTACATTTCGCATTTGATGAATTGGCAGGAATTTGACTCAATAAATAATCAAAGAAGTACAGCATAAGAGGATATCCATCAAATTTAGATTTCCATTTTAATTGAAAAGACAACCATTAATTTAGCCAATGAGTTTATTGAGCGTTGAAAAAAACGATCAGGTAAGGTTTTCAACCTAATATGGAATCTGAAAATTTTGGTACCCTCATCTATTCATTATCATTAAACCTCGTCTCAGTAGGCTCCCTTGGTTTAATTCACATTGGACATTGTAGCTAACCCTTCGTTATATGGGTAGGTGGTGCTACCCAACCCTTCATGATATTGTAGCTCAACATTTACTTTGCGTTGTATGCTGTTATAACTTATAATTAGCCAAGTCATAGTTGGATAGAATTGGATATCCATCAAATTTGATGAGGAAATTCATCAAATTAGATTTCCACATTAATTAAAAAGTTTGCATTAAATTGGCATGCGAACTCCCTTCGTTCACAATTACTTGTCATTTTAGACTTTTGCACGGCAATTAAGGTATGATTTAAAATCTATTAGAAAGAAATATTATAATATTGTCATCCGTAAATTTCCTAAATTACCCTCATATTAAATGAACATTGTCTTCTCATCTACTTAAATTTTCTTTGGAACCTTATACCAATACTTTTTAAATCAGATTAGTTTAGATATTTTACAAAAACAAAATAATAAATGTGGTGAAAAATTCTATACCATTCACTTTTATGATAACAAGAAACTTAGGACAAAAAAAACAAAAAAAATTTCTAAAAAGACAAGTAATTGTGAATAGAGGGAGTATTGTCCGTAGAAGGATATGCGTATGGCACATGCACAAAAATCAGTAGTATGTTTTAATTGCCATTTTGAATGTTACTATAGACTTTAATCTCCTTTGTCTTCAGGGTCTAAGACCTACCATCCCAAAGCATACTCATCCTATGCTCGCCGAACTTATTGAGAAGTGCTGGCAGCAAGATCCTACCAAAAGGCCAGACTTCTCAGAAATCTTAAGAATTCTTCAGATAATTGCGAAAGAGGTAACATATTTGATATTTGGGCTAATTGCATAAATAACCTTCTTGTATTTCTCGTCTAGCACCCAACATCCTTCAAACACTCAGCCAACTAGTCAACAATCAGATCATATTTTTCTACTTTAAGTCATTTTAGTCTACATTTAGATCAAATTTTACTCGTAAGCCAATTTTAAACCAACTGATCAGGGCTAATAAAAGTTAAACGCGATATACATGAAGGGTTTTATATGTAATTACCCCTTAGCATTTTCTGCTGTTTGTTGTCCTCTAATATTGTCTCTACATATAAAAAGTATCCCTTATTTATTTATGACATATTTGTATAAAAAAAGGTGGTGAATGAGTCGGACGAGCGTCGGAAGGATAAGTCGCATGGCGGGTTTTTGTCGGTGCTGAGGCGAGGGCACTGAAGAGAATGAGATAACAAGATATATTTTATCCATATACTTACTGTACCTCGACCTGTACAGTATATTTGCTTAATTTACCAAGTTTCAATTTTTTTTTGTTGGGTGCATTTCTTTGCCTTTTCAATGCATTGTCTATTGATGTCTTTTTTTATTTAGTTCTTCTGTTGTCCTTTGTTGTATTCCTCTCTTGATAAATAAATGTAGCAATGAGATCGTTATACTGCGGGTTTTATTATTCTTGAACTGTTGAGAAAAATGTATCGAGTTATTTCATCATAAGGCAAGGTAATATTCACAAATGCTACTTAATAAAACTTTGACAATTATATGATGCTACATGTATACAAGCTGTAAATATATATGCATGCAAACAGTTAAATACAATTCTCTGTCCTGGTTGGGAATCCTATGATAACAGATACTCCTACCAATCATGTTAGTTGAAATGACTCTAATCTCATGCTACATATCTATTTATAATGAGATAATCAAAGTGATTATTTTAGATTGCAATGTTGGGTAAACCCATTGATCTTTATAATTTATAGTTAATAGGCTTTTAATTAAACCAGGATAATCAATTATATGCAAGCAAACAGGATAAACCATGAAACTTCATAAATTATATATAGATGATAAAGTTTTGATCTGCCATTTTTCTTTCATGTAATAGGGTTATGTGTAGCTTCAATTAAGGTTTGCCATTTTTATCCGTTATTTATAAACCATGGAGGTTGTAACATTAAATTTTTTTTTAAAAAAAGAATACAAAAACAACTTAATGCGGTTAGTTATAAATACTCTTATCATTTTTTCTCTACTACTATAATTTTTGTGTGGCTCTCTCATTATTCGAATTAAACTTTTAGCCAAGTTAGAATAATTCTTATTTAAAGCTAGGACGGTTCCTGCCATATATCAACACGTATGATGAGAAAATCATATAGAATTGATTATAGTAAAAACCTACACTACTACAATAAAGGGTTGTCCCTACGGATTTAGCCGTAGGGGCGTAGAGGCAAACCACTGCCCCTACGGATTAATCCGTAGGGCCATAAAATTCCCCCGTAGAGGCAAAGGCCGTATGTGCAAGTTTTCGTTCTGAACATGTCCCTACGGAGTAATAATTGCCAATAATTGCTCCTACGTCTTTCTCCGTAGGGACACCACGGGTTACTCGGTAGAGACAAATTATTTATTTAATTTATTGTTTTATAAAATAAAATACTTGCCCCTACGGAGCTCTCTGTAGGTCCTGATGCTTATCCCTACGGATATATTCGTAGGTCCATATAAATGTCCCAATGGATAAATTCGTAGCAATAAGTTTAACCCCCTGTTACTCAGTCCATAGGGATAAACTATCAGGTATTCTGATATTTTGTCTCTACGGATATATCCGTAGGTCCATATAAATGTCCCTATGGATAAATTCGTACGGGAAAGTTTAACCCTTTGTTACTCAGTCCATAGGGATAAACTATCAGGTATCCTGATATTTTGTCCCTACGGATAACTGTGTAGGGGCAAATTTTGTCCCTACGGATTAATCCGTAGGTGCAATATATCTCCTTACGGATTAATCCGTAGGGACAAAATATCAGTTTTTTTTAAAAGGAGTCTACTGTTTTTTCTCCGCCCTGTGCACAATAATATATATATCATATAACCAAATACAGAAACATTCATAATCAACATCTCATACATAATATATAAAAGAAATAAAGAAACAGAATACGATATCAATCTAAATCATCGTGAACAATCAAACCACCACCAAAATCGTCTAAAATATATACAATGTGTATCAAGTAAGTACATACATCCTCAAAAATATAAAAAAAAAGCTACCTAGCTCGGTTCAGCTCCTCCACCTCTGATAAACGCCGTAATCTGGCGCATCTGCTCCTCGGTGCAGCCTGAGTTGTCAAAAACTCGACCAATGAAGGAGCAGATTGTGCGGTAGTCTGAGAAGGTTGTGGAGCTGTAGGAGTGGTCTGCGCAACTGCAGCCGAGGTAGTGGCTTGCGGAGCCGCAGCCGAAGGAGATGCTTGTGGAGCCGCAGCCGAAGCAGCCTATCGCATCTGTTAAATTTTGTGTGTAATAAACGAGTAAGAATACTTAGGGACATAGGCTTCGTTTGGGTATCTAGTTTGGAAAACCGTAGTTTCTTTTAATTAGATAATTTTATGTAAGTATGATTAATCAAAACTAAATCTACAACCAAATAAGCTCAGGCTACTAATATTGCATATATTACTATCTATAATGTGACATAATATTTTACTATTAAGTTGTTTACGTACCAACATCTCCTTCAACTTCTCGACGGTGGTCTTCAAGACGGCAACATCATGCTCTAGACGTCGCTCACGGGATGTAGGGGAAGTAACCGTCGGAGTGGAGTCCAACCTCATATGGGCCCTGCTAGGACCTAATCCTCGTCCTCTCTCCCAACCTCCGTGGTGCCCTTCGTGTGCGACGTTTAGAACTGGGGTTAGTAGTATCGGATCGGTCTGTCCAGTAAAATCGATCCCCAATGCCTCCGTCTGCTCCACCATCCGCTTCTACACCCACATTAACCATTAAAATATAAGTATATCATTTAAATTTTGAACTTTTCAAAACAAAAATTTCAAACATGTTAGAATAAATATTAACATTACGCAGTACTTCTGGGTAGCAGTGTCGGGGAATCGAAGCTCGTCCGTAGCGGGATCTGTCGAGATGCCGTGGATGGCAAGATACGCGGTCGGCAAGATACGCGGTCAGCAAGCTTGGTGTACCACCCTGCGCCAGGGTCTGAGCTCTCTGCAATTCGCCAAAAATTTACATATATTATAAAATAACTCTTAGTATTACATTATATCAAAATAGATCTATTGTAATTTACCGATGCCTCCATGACACGAGTAATGTTCCTCGAGCCTCCTATATAAGTGGGGCGACCCATCTTCGCCGACTTCCTATTCTCTTTATTTTGACCGGCCTGTTTTTGCACAACACATTCAGATTTAGTTTTCTAATTAAGGAACACAAAAAAATAAATTATATACTAAATAATGAATTAAATTTAAATTACAAAGCTGTTTGCGCTGAGAGTCAAAATATTGGCACAAGAGAGGTCATGTATCTATGTCGACTCTCGCAAAGGCCGGAGTATGTAGGAGAGCCGCTCTCTCTGCCTCGGGGGTCGCCATCCACAGGGAATAGCAGTCGATCTTCAGCTCGTTCCTATTGTATCGGACCTTTGATTGCATGTTCTTCATGGGGCTCTGGTACAGAGCGTGAAGATCAAGCACTCTCTCTGGGTGATCGGGGTTGGGTATATGCTGAAAGTCGTAATCCAATTACAAATACAAAAAAATAATGTATTTAAATTGCAAGTGTTAAATAATAATAAATATATT
The DNA here is from genome assembly GCA_030015575.1 of Agapanthus africanus. Taxonomy (NCBI): domain Eukaryota; kingdom Viridiplantae; phylum Streptophyta; class Magnoliopsida; order Asparagales; family Amaryllidaceae; genus Agapanthus; species Agapanthus africanus. The sequence continues at coordinate 409,947,211 of JASDDO010000012.1, forward strand.
GAATAAGTCAAATGAAAATATATATTAATATCCGAGCATGATCCCAGAAGAGGGCAAATGAGGGCCATTGCTGATCGCCCCACTCAACGTGAAGTGGATACTTCTTTAGGATACGGCGCTCATCCCCGATATATCGGCTGAACCTCTCGGCATAATCGCCGGTATAGCGATAGTCAGGAGTAAAGAAGAGGGGGAATGGTGCCTCCCTCCCAGCTCTGTCGGGCTTCAGCCTGTGGGACTAATTCGGCCTTTGAGCCCCCCTCTCGAGATGGGGCTGCCCCGGATCTACAAGAAATATTAAGACAAGAAATATTAAGACAAAGTGGTATTAAGAAATCAAGGATTAACGAAAATTGAGGTGTGATATATATCTCTGGTGACAGCAGCACGAGCGGGATGATAGTTCCTCCGGTGAGGAACAGCCGGTGACCCGGACATGGACGCGTCCTCTCCAACTAGAAAATAAACATTGACGATAAAATTATATGGAGTTCATGTTTATTGTTTAGATGATATGTAAAATGAATAAGTATTTTATATTTATTCAAACTAACCCGCAGACTGAGCGGAGGGTACGGAAGTGGCAGGAGTGGCCTCTGCGCCAGATGTGGACGCACCACCTATAATAAGACAATTAAAAATAGATTATATAAGTAATTGCAAAAAGAATGTGTAGATCAATAATATAACATTCTAAATCAATATGCATGCAATATAAGATATATAAACATATCCGCAGGTCCGGTGGTGGCCTCTGCCCGAGATGTGGAGGCACCACCTACAGTTAGACAATCAAAAAATGATTATCTAAATAAGAGCAAAAAGACTGTGTGTATATTTATGATATAACATTCTAAATCAATATGCATGCACTATAAGATATATAAACATACCAGCAGGTGCAGTGGCGGCCTCTACCTCTGATGTGGACGTACCACCAACAGCTAGACAATTAAATATTGACTATATAAGTAATTTTGAAATAAATATGTGTTTATTTCTATAATATTACATTCGAAATGAATATGGGTGCAATATACCTGGAGGTGTGTTAAAGTCCACACGGAAAGAGTCATCGGAAGGGGATACAGATCGGGGTGCAAGACCGGCCCTATGAAGCTCCCTACGCAGCTCTCCGGGTGGCAGAACCACTCTGCCTCTGCCGCGGCTGGTGCTCCTGCCTCCCCTCGCTGTTCCGATAGACGTCATCAAACCTATATAAGAGTACAATCATTACATATGCATGCAATATATATAGATCGTAGAAATGTGAAGTAATAATATAACATTACCGATAACCTTTTTCGTTTCGTCGACGCATTAGACATATCTACTTCGATTTCATCTTCGATATCATTTCTAACCCACGTAACTTCACGATCAGCCGAAGACAACCCGTCTTTTGAAACAGACGGTTGGAGCACTCTAAGTCTTCTCTCATCTTCATCCTCATTGCCGTCCTCATTACGATCCTCGAATTCTGGGACATCGTAAACATCCCTGGGTTTCCAACGGCATACGACACTCTATCCCAGATGCTTCAAGCACCGTGAATAGTATACTTGGAACGCTTGGTTCGGAAAGATAAATGGATCGTCTTGACCGTAAAATCGAAGTGTGTTTACACTAGTCAATCCATATTCATCTTTCCAAGTCTCGAGATTGTTTCTCCACTTATCCATGTCGGTTCATGTATCGTACCAAGTACACTGAAATATATAAAACGGTTCTGATCGTCCGGGGCATTGGATGCCAAGTATGCAATTTAAGTATCCATAATAAATCACACCATCCGATCCTACCATCACAATCCCACTATTCTGAGTGGTTCGAGATGTTTCTATGTCCTTAACTTCAAATTTGTATCCAAGAACACCGAATCCTTTATAATATGCAACCTCCATATTAGGAAACTGAGCTAAACATCTTGAATCTCTCTCTAATGATGCAAACAAGTTCGGATCGTGGATCTGACAAAACAAATTTTACGACAAATACATAACGATATAAGTTTAGATTAAGACTGGTAGCAATAACATGTTATTCGAACAACTTACATGATCTGCAACCCAATCATAAAAATTATCCTAATAATATTTTTCCAATCGTTCATCGTTCCAATCAGGATGCCCCTCACGTGCCTCATTAATATGAATTTTGTTCTCAATAATAAATTATGACATTAATATTATATCATTTCAGACACATACAAACACAAATATAACAATTAATCCAAAAAAACTTACTCTCTAATTTCTTCAAGACATACGCTATTGAGGAGGATAAACCGATATATCCTGTTGATAAACACGGTGTCTACTCTCTTATAGGACGCTTTACCATATGGCCCGTCCTGAATTCTTCGAGGCCGGTTAAGCTTCGTCTCAATATTCTCGTACAGATAGCGGGAACAAAATGTGATTATTTAATCTAGAAGATAATCTTGCATGATAGAACCCTCTGGTCTATTTCTATTGCGTATATACTTTTTTAGAGTGTAGATGTACCTAAACAAAAATATGTTAAATAAATAAGTACGGGCATATATGACAACAATAATTTTACAAATTACGTAAAACGAAAAATTCCACGTATCTTTCGATGGGATACATCCATCAATATTGTACCGGTCCGGCTAACTTAGCCTCGGTTGCAAGATGAACCGTTAGGTGTATTATGATATCGAAGAATGACGGTGGGAAAATACGCTCAAGCTTGCAAAGTATCAATGCAATAGAATTTTCTAGATTCTCCGGCAATAGAATTTTAGCGCACAATTCTCTAAAAAAAACAAAGGTCATTGATTACTAGATCAACCGATTCGGGAAGAGAAGTCCTGAGGACTAATGGGAGAAGGTGCTCCATAATAACATGGTGATCATGACTTTTCAGTTCATCGATCTTGCCTTTCACAATTTTTATCTTCTTACTAAATGACCCTGAGAAACCTGTGAGAACTTTCAAATCATGCAACACCTGCAGGAACATTTTTTTCTCCGGTTGTGACATATGATACGCGGCATTGAGAAGTACAAACTTGTCTGGTTTACCCGCTATCGGTTTAGAATGCAATTCACTTCTAATTTCACAGTCTTGAAGATCCATCTGAGCACGGAGGTTGTGTTGGGTTACCTACAGCGGCAGTAAGGTTTCGGGAGGCATCATCCATACCAAGTTAAAATTTTGCCATTATAGATAACCCTAAACCTAGATCTTTAACTAGAGAATCAAAACAAACAACCATGAAAAAACACTTTAATATCTAAGAGTTAGGGTTACAACCTTTGTAGTCCGTTCCTTCGCTTCATAAGCTCCGTGTTGAGGTCCCTTCGTTGCGATCATCAAGTACCCGGACTCTAGAGAGGCTCCATAAAGAGAAAGATGCAAGCTTGCTTCCAATCTTCAACAACTAAGATGATCTACCTTGAAGAAACTCAAACCCAAGCTCTTGCTTCACTAATCATGTATTAGAAAAGCAAACACCCTAATCTAAGTGGCTAGAATTGATGAGGATGATGAAGTAGGAATTTAGCTCTCTTTTGTTTTCAATTTCTCACTCAAAATCCTCACAAACCCAAAAGCTAGTAAGCTTTTCAAAAGAAAGAAGAAGAAGAAATCCATTTGTGATGAATAATGAATTATTATGTGAGGTTAGAATTACAACAATGGGTTAAAGATCACATCCTTAACCCTTGTAGAGAATAAACCATGGGTTGAGATTTGGGTTGGGTTATCAAATATCTTCACAAAATATCAAAGAATGAAGACTAAAGTCAAAGCTTCAAGAAGCTTCCACAAAGCTCATCCATAACATTAACCATAATCCAAACCCTAACATGTTTTATTCTCAAAACCTTAGTTACAATTTTAACCCCAACATGTTACAATATTATATATCACATATATAATATATATAGTAACAAAAGAAAATAATACAATTAACATATATCGCATATATATCAATGTATTATCCATGTGAGAAAAAGAATCTTTAAGTGAGCTTATATTAGTTAATGTAATGTAATATATCAAATACATAATTATACATTAAATTATCAAATCAACACTTGATCCGATAATCCGGCTATTTCACAAATAACCGACTAATATAATCTGTATCAGTTCATCGAATCAACACTTGATCCGATGACCCGGCTATATCACATATACCCGGCTGATATCACATATCGCGAGAATCTAATACGGTATCGCATACACGCATTATTCTCGGTCCCGCACATATCACATATGTGCTCCTACTCCGTTTTGCCTGAGCCAGAAAACCTCTGTGTAGGACTCTAAAGAATCGTCAATACGCCGGCAGTAGGTGATGATCATATCAAACACCCACAAGCTGCAAGCGGTCAGCTAAACGTAACAGCCATCCAGGTATTGAGCGATCAGAAGATCAACAAGCAAGCCTGTACATTCTCCTGTGTATCCAATAAGTAACACTCCCGTACAGTCCGGTCTCTTCGTCTGATATGTCGAATATCCAGTCTAGGGGTGGTAAACGTCAGACCCCATTAACCGATAAGTCGTGTCGATATAAGGTCCATAATAGTTCGAGAAACTACTGATAACTCTTACCAGTAAATCTCAGCAACCCTGGCCAGGGATTTCCAGTTATAGCCAATCGAACACAGCGCAACATCAACTCCCTATACCGGGAGAGACGAAACCCTCCTATCGCTCATTGCCTCCATGTGATTCGGGATTGTACCTAAAAGACACCGTTTTGCACGCCCTCTTGGACGTGGTAAGGTGGAAATCAAAGCACAGTGGGAATCACATAAGACTCTATGACGATCTCGGGTCTACAGACTAACCTGTACCAGTGTCACCAAAGAACTGCCATCTGACGTAAGGTTTAATACTATCTGGGAGTTCTCGGCGAGTCCGTCCAGTGTACCCAGTCTCCACTGAGCACTCGTATACTGTCTCTGATGTCAAACACCAATGGATATGGGATCATCCTTCGCCCATCTACATGGGTCGAGAAGCATACGCTAGTCTACTCTGGTATATCGATGCCCTGTCTCGATACACCTACGATTATGAACATTTGAAGGATGTACTTAGCGACTACACTGTCCCCACTAGTATGATCTGCATCATAATCCCGGTAGTCAAGTACTCATCCTAAGGGCTTTATCAACATGTTTCATAGAGACAATCAGAGTACATGTTATGATAAAGAGCAACCAGATAGCATATTATCATGTCGAGCAAGAAAGTCCTCACTATATATGTCCAAGCATCCACTACAATATACATCGTATGTACAGTAATGGCCTCTAGGGCATACACATCACTAACAATCTCCCACTTGCACTAAGGCCATCTATTGTTGTATCTCATACCCAACAATCAGCTGTGGTTGAAGTATCTCATACTCAACCATCCCATAATAGTCTCTACTGGGAAATAGGCCTTTGTGAGTGGATTCGCGCGGTTATCCTCTGTGTCTACTCTCCTAACCTCGATCTCCTAGGAGATCAACTATCTCCATGATCAGGTGATACTGCCTAAGAATATGTCTGGATCTCTGATGGGACAGGGGTTCCTAGGCATAAGCCACAACTCCGTTGTCACACAATGGTAGGAACCAAGTTCATCTCATGAACATATATATATCCAGACTGCCTCTTTGGTAGTATCCTTGGTAACGATGTATCTAGCCTTTAATCGTCTAGTTTGCCACGATATCTAGCTTGGAACTCTTCCAACATACCGTCCCTCTACTGAGGGTAAAGACACTTCCTGTGACTGACATTCAGTCGACCTTACCACCCTGGAAAATTTCCAGTGATTCTCCCCAGGATCGCTTGATACCATCTCACTACACCCAGTGAGAATCTTAACATCCAATTAGATCTATCTCATAGATCCAAAACCCAGGATTTAGCAGGTATCGACTTGATCCTTTATGGAGAATCCTTATGATAAGAGGAGATTGACCGACCGTAGCATAGGAAACTCCTTTCTTATCAAGAGTATGTCATCTACGTACAATACGAGGATCACCACCATACTCCCTACTACCTTTTTTGTATATACAAGGTTCATCTACCATTTTGATGAAGTCAAACATTTTGACTTTCACATTCAAACAGATGTTCCAACTCCGCGATTCCTGATTTATCCCATAAAACAACTTGCACACGTTTCCGCTGCTCCCACTGTCTACGAAGTCCTCTGGCTGTGTACTTATAGATGCTCTCTTCTAAATCATTATTTAGAAAAGCAGTCCTGACACCCAACCGCCAGATATCGTAGTCATGGTATGTAGCAGTGACAAGTAGGATCTGGATGGACTTAAGCATAGCTTTGAAAGTCTCAACTTTCCATGTACACCAAGTAATCTTCTCAAGATATACTTTCTCCTGATGGGGATTTAACCTTTCAGATAAAACAACCAAAGTCCATACTTTGTTGGTGTATAAGGATTCCATCTCAGATCGCTTAGCATCCAGCCATTCTTACAGAGTCCCCACTCCTGATGGCCTGCTCGAAACTAGTTGGGTCATCATCTCATGATGCAATTCTCGCTCCCGCTGTCATAGAGAAAACCAAAGTATCTCTCAGGTGAGTGAGGAACCCTACCAGATCGGCGGAGAGGCTGAGGTTCGTTGGAAACTATTGAATCCTTAAGGTTACCAAATCATCAGTTGCAGTTTGTATAGCTGGAACTCCTTCCAGTTCTACCTCATGACCACTAATTTCTTCACAAGAAATTCCCTTTCTAAAATGTGGCATGCTGAGAAAATAAAACATCTTTTGTTCCTCAGTTTGGTAGAAGATATTCCCTTGCGAATGCTTGGGATATCCAACAAACTTCCACAGAACTGACCTTGCCTCGAGCTTGTCTGGATTTTGCTTTTGACATAGGCCGGACAACCCTAAATTTTAACATCTTTAAGAGATGGGCTCTTTCCATACCATATCACATATGGAGTGGTAGGCACCTGATTTGATTAGAACCCTATTCAATAGGTATGCAACTTCACAAGTGCATAACCCCCACAAGGAAATAGGCAACTCAGTAGTACTCATCATAGAGCACACCATATCACATAGGGTGCGATTGCTCTGCCCCGATATACCAACATGCTGTGGTGTATACGGAGGAGTAATGTTGAGAGAGAATCTCATTCTCCTTCAGAATATTCCAGGATCTCCATGCTCAAGTATTCTCCTCCTTGATCACATCAAAGGACATAATACTTATATTTGTTTTGGTTCTCTACTTCTGAAGTACAAAGAACCAGTCCTGGCATGTGTAGACAGGGGACCTCATATACATTATCATGTATCAATCCCAAGAGTTCACTAACTCTTTCTCTGTTTCCAATAAACAGAGCTATGGTCATCTTATCTTTGTGACATGACTGGAAAATTTTATAAGATGTAAATTCAAACTAATTTAAATATGCATCTAAATGTAACTTAGCTAGTCGGGTCACATTGATATGACCTAGTCTACAATACCTCAAGAAGGATTCGTTCATTTTTGAACTCTTCCTCTTGTGTGTGTTTTGTACGTTAAGAACTGTAGTTTGATTTAGAACGTCTATGCTTTTAGATAACGTGCCTGAACCGATCAACTCTTGATATAGGAAATGTTCAAAACATTATCCAACAATACAAAATTATATCCTTCTTTATCTCAATAAAGAGACTGATATGATGTTGTATATCAGGTTCGGTATCTAATAACATCCGTTCAGAATCAATGTATTTGGTAATACATGGTGATAACTGCCAACTGTTTAGCTTGCAACAATTGCACCGTTTCCAACTCTTGAAACTTATCACCCGTTCTCAGTTCTCTACCTATCTGTAGCCCATGTAACAGATTACATTTGCGGGATCCTGATCCGGTATCTCATACCTAGGACGTAAAGGATACTGAGAAACAGTTCCCGGTAATGAACACACCCGAAGAAGATGCATCAGCATGCACTTTCTTCGTTTGGGCGGCACGGGAATTCTGGTAATCCCCAATTTCCTGCTCGATCTTATAACAATTATAAGTTGGAGCGGGACCAACGTTCCCTAGCGTAGTATAATAAGCAGGTTCGGTCAATACATCCGTATTATTATCTTGATTAAGGCGTGACATGGTCGCTACCTGGAGAGAGAGAGAAGAAAACACTCAGCGTATGCTTTTGCAAGATTAGATTGGTTATTAATATATCTAATCAGGATGTCTCCCACTGTTTTAGTCAAATCTTCCTTCAAACCCTAAAAGGAAAGACTAGCCGGGATTAATTACACCCTACAAGTTCGCCAATCTTCCAGCCAGGCCAGTGCCAGTACTTTGAGGGAGGTTTTCCGTGCTTTCGCACGGACCTAATTAAAGTAAACCTCGTTTTCCCAGGGGCGTAACCCCGTTTACACCTTTCTAGACACCTACTTGATCGGATAATTATAATGTGTAAAACTCTCCCAAGAGTAACTCTTACTCGCAGCGGGTATCGGGATCCAACTATCTCATAGGAGGTATGCAATCTCATCGCAAATTTCAACACTTGAAATTCCTAATAATATTTTACCCATAGCATCCTATGACCTTGACGAAAGCCAACAAACCATAGGCTACTAGTCAAGTTCAACCCATCATTTCCCGATTGAATTAAACCCACCCGCACGACCCTTGACGAAAGCTAACAAAGTCGCACGACTACCTTAACTCAATCGCATCATATGCTTATACAGATAAGCATAAATAGCTACTGCATACTGCGCCTTGACGAAAGCCAACAAACATAGCACGAATACTATGAAGTACTTATCTGAAATGACGGAAGTCTACGACAGGTTTTTAAGAAAACCCTTTGCGTAATGAACTTGATATCATTGTAGAATCGAGTGATTTTGTAAAAGGAGTGTTTTTGAGGTATTTACTAGTTTTGCTAAAGAGGTCACTCCCGGTGAAGGGATCTTGGCTCTTTCCTTATCGAATAAGGTGCAGGATATTTCACAAATACCACTTTGCAAAGCAAGAACTAAAGCTATCTGTTTTTGAAAATTCGATTCCACAACATCTTTAGGTTTCTTTTATTTCATTAATCTCATTAATAAAGTCCCATTTTGATTATGCTTCACAAGCATCACGTTTGAAACGAAATCAACAATATACAATATATATCTCATATATATAATATAAGCATTCGTTTCAGGCAGTAATATGATCTCATCACAGAACATAGCAGCAGAAGAAACATATGAAATATTGGATATACTAGGAGGTCCGTGTTTTATTGCGAGCCTGTATAAAACACGGATTCCACGGTCGCGATGAATAGCCAAACCCACACCCCTAGACCCTACGAGAGCGGCAAGCAACCCTACCAATTCTAGAGTTAGGAGACCTGGTCTCGACTTCTCGAGATGGTCTCCCACTGGACCCTAGAACCCGGTCACTTGTGCACCCCGCCTTGGGTCCATCCTAATACGGAAAAATAAATAATATACAATGGTGACATCATCCTGAACCCGGAAGTGCCCCAATAAAAGAATATTACATACAATGAATTTTACATGAATAAAAATGAAAAACTCTCATCTCACATAAAACCCCCGGCTATTCAAAACACGACGATCCAATATAACATATCACAGCAACACATAACATCACATGTCATCAACGTAAGTAAATATGCGTATCCCAATTGTCGTTGATGTATAGCAACGAAACCGGCGATACACTACATATTACACTTACGGTCGCAGAAAAGAAAGTGTAAAACTACAACAGTTGGAATCCGCAACCACCTTAGACATCACATGCCTAACCAAATGAATTCCTTAGACATCGCATGCCTAACAATTATAAACCTCACATTTTAGTCTCGATCTCGAAAACACTTTTCAATATCTAGTCGGGCAATTCAACAAAATTCCCGGCATCCTGATCGAATGCTCGTCGAAAAATTTAGTAGACGGCCGCACCCCCGATGCCGTCGACGAAGTGCACTAAAGCGGAACACCGTTGCCGCGAGCACCCGAACGGATGCTTTTGGCGGCGGGGTTCTCCTACAGTCACTTGGTCGGGGCTATGGGGTATGGCTATCTATTAAGTTTACCCGATGAGTACCCGCGTACGCTACGTGATTGCAACGGACTTTTGATCGTATCAAAATCCCGTGGCAACCGATCAACTGAGACTAAACTGCTAGATTTATAACATTCAAAATAGTTATCTCATAACTACATGTGGATACCAAATATTGTATCATATTACAGAAAAAGTTAGACGATGTTAAACATTCCGATCGAATCAACAAACACCCAAAATTTCCCTATTTGCTCAATTCTTGAACTTAGTTTAAAAGCATCCATCACATGCCACAGTACCAATGGTCCGGCCGTAGAAGGGTCAAACCAATGCCTCACATGTGGCAACGCCGAACTGCCACAAACCCTAGGGTTTAGAGGCGGTTCTGACGGTCACATAATCGAGTTAAGGTTTGTGTTCTTCTAGAGGGTCCACCGCGTTACTTGCACAACTTTGAACGTTCTTTAACTAAGGAAAAATCCAACACTTGAAAATTTTCCGACAGGTGAAAAAGTGAGTTATTGATATCCGTTCGAACTTTTTAACACTGTCTAAACAATCATGAAACCAAGCTAGAATTGCGAATACGAAACACTCCGAATTACCTTTTGAGTAAATAAACATCTCATGCAAATTTAGCCAAAATAAACAACACCAAAAATACCAAACCCCAGAGACTTGAAGCACACCACAAAACCCAAACGCTAACACCTTGCAAAAACCGGGGTCGCCGAAATTTTTGCCTTGGTCGCCGGCCAGCCTCCGAGCAGGGAGGGTGGGTTTTGTGCTATGTTCATATTGTATCACATACAACATTCTGCAACAGTTTGAAATTTTTTTTGACTCCAGAAATAATTCGACAGAAACTAGGGTTTTGCGTCGGGTGTTTCGGAGTTGTTTCGGTTTTGTAATCCTACACTTATCCGTCTAATTCTCTAGCTAGGCTCTGATACCACTGTTGGGTTACCTACAGCGGCAACAAGTTTTCGGGAGGAATCATCCATGCCAAGTTAAAATTTTGCCATTATAGATAACCCTAAACCTAGATCTTTAACTAGAGAATCAAAACAAACAAGCATGTTAAACACTTTAACATCTAAGAGTTAGGGATTACAACCTTTGTAGTCCGTTCCTTCGCTTCATAAGCTCCGTGTTGAGGTCCCTTCGTTGCGATCATCAAGTACCCGGACTATAGAGAGGCTCCAAGAAGAGAAAGATGCAAGCTTGCTTTCAATCTTCAACAACTAAGATGATCTACCTTGAAGAAACTCAAACCCAAGCTCTTGCTTCACTAATTATGTATTAGCAAAGAAAACACCCTAATCTAAGTGGCTAGAATAGATGATGATGATGAAGTAGGAATTTAGCTCTCTTTTGTTTTCAATTTCTCACTCAAAATCATCACAAACCCTAAAGCTAGTAAGCTTTTCAAGAGGAAGAAGAAGAAGAAGAAATCCATTTGTGATGAATAATGAATTATTATGTGAGGTTATAATTGCAACCATGGGTTAAAGATCACACCCTTAACCCTTGTAGAGAATAAACCATGGGTTGAGGTTTGGGTTGGGTTAACAAATATATTCACAAAATATCAAAGGATGAAGACTAAAGTCAAAGCTTCAAGAAGCTTCCACAAAGCTCATCCATAACATTAACCCTAATCCAAACCCTAACATGTTTTATTCTCAAAACCTTAGTTGCAATTTTAACCCTAACATGTTACAATATTATATATCACATATATAATATATATAGTAACAAAAGAAAATAATACAATTAACATATATCGCATATATATCAATGTATTATCCATGTGAGAAAAAGAATCTTTAAGTGAGCTTATATTAGTTAATGTAATGTAATATTTCAAATACATAATCATACATTAAATTATCAAATCAACACTTAATCCGATAATCCGGCTATTTCACAAATAACCGACTAATATAATCTGTATCAGTTCATCGAATCAACACTTGATCCGATGACCCGGCTATATCTCATATACCCGGCCGAATCACATATCGCGAGAATCTAATACGATATCGCATACACACATTATTCTCGGTCCCGCACATATCACATATGTGCTCCTACTCCGTTTTGCCTGAGCCAAGAAACCTCTGTGTAGAACTCTAAAGAATCGTCAATACACCGGCAGTAGGTGATGATCATATCAAACACTCACAAGCTGCAAGCGGTCAGCTAAACGTAACAGCCACCCAGGTATTGAGCGATCAGAAGATCAACAAGCAAGCCTATACATTCTCCTGTATATCCAATCAGTAACACTCCCGTACAGTCCGGTCTCTTCGTCTGATATGTCGCATATCCAGTGTAGGGGTGTTAAACGTTAGACCCCAGTAACTGATAAGTCGTGTCGATATAAGGTCCATAACAGTTCGAGAAACTACTGATAACTCTTACCAGTAAATCGCAGCAACCCTAGCCAGGGATTTCCAGTTATAGCCAATCGAACACAGCGCAACATCAACTCCCTATACCGGGAGAGACGAAACCCCTCCTATCGCTCATTGCCTCCATATGATTCGGGACTGTACCCAAAAGCCACCGTTTTGCACGCCCTCTTGGACGTGGTAAAGTGGAAATCAAAGCATGGTGAGAATCACATAAGACTCTATGACGATCTCGGGTCTACAGACTAACCTGTACCAGTGTCACCAAAGAACTGCCATCTGACGTAAAGTATAATACCATCTGGGAGTTCTCGGCGAGTCCGTCCAGTGTACCCAGTCTCCACTGAGCACCCGTATACTGTCTTTGATGTCAAACACTAATAGACATGGGATCATCCATTGCCCATCTACATGGGTCGAGGAGCATACGCTAGTCTACTCTGGTATATCGATGCCCTGTCTCGATACACCTACGACTAGGAACATTTGAAGGATGTGCTTAGCGACTACACTGTCCCCACTAGTATGATCTGCATCATAATCCTGGTAGTCAAGTACTCATCTTAAGGGCTTTATCAACTTGTTTCATAGAGACAATCAGAGTACATGTAAAAATAAAGTGCAACCAGATAGCATACTATCATGTCGAGCAAGAAAGTCCTCACATATATGTTCATGCATCCATTACAATATACATCATATGTACAGTAATGGCCTCTAGGGCATACACATCACTAACATGTTGTCTTTCGATTTTCCGTCTTTACAAAGAGGCAAGTTGAGTACGTGCTCGGATACTCCATTCTCTATGTGCATGATGTCCAGACAATGACGCACTAAATTTGTTGACCAGTACGGAAGCTCGTAGAAAATACTTAACTTTTTCTAGTAGGATGGTTTGACCTGTTTTGCCGGATCTATCCCAAAAGTCACATTATTGTAACCATCCCACCGAGCAGTCATGTCCTCTCCGGACAATGAGGCTGGAGGCCCAAGAAGCTCCTGATGACCATTAAAGTGAGCAGCGTCTAATCTGTAGGGATGGTCTAGTGGCAGGAAATACCGATGGCAGCAATAACAAACTGTTAGTGATACGTATGCCCTAGAGGCCATTACTGTACATACGATGTATATTGTAGTGGTTGCTTGGACATATATATGGAGGACTTTCTTGCTCAAAATAAAAGTATGCTATCTGGTTGCTATTTATCTTAACATGTACTCTGATTGTCTCTATGTTACATGTTGATAAAGCCCTTAGGATGAGTACTTGACTACCAGGACTATGATGCAGATCATACTGGTGGGGACAGTGTAGTCACTAAGTACATCCTTCAATTGTTCCTAGTCGTAGGTGTATCGAGACAGGGCATTGATATACCAGAGTAGATTAGCGTATAGCTTCTCGACCCATGTAGATGGGCGATGGATGATCCCATATCCATTGGTGTTTGACATCAGAGACAGTATACGGGTGTTCAGTGGAGACTGGGTACACTGAACGGACTCGCCGAGAACTCCCAGATGGTATTATACCTCACGTCAGATGGCAGTTCTCTGGTGATACTGGTACAAGTTAGTTTGTAGACCCGAGATTGTCATAGAGTCTTGTGTGATTCCCACTGTGCTTTGATTTCCACTTTACCACGTCCAAGAGGGCGTGCAAAACGGTGGCTTTTGGGTACAGTCCCGAATCACATGGAGGCAATGAGCGATAGGAGGGGTTTCGTCTCTCCCGGTATAGGGAGTTGATGTTGCGCTGTGTTCGATTGGCTATAACTGGAAATCCCTGGCCAGGGTTGTTGAGATTTACTGGTAAGTGTTATCGGTAGTTTCTCGAACTGTTATGGACTTCATATCGACACGACTTATCGGTTACTGGGGTCTGACGTTTACCACCCCTAGACTGGATATGCGACATATCAGACGAAGAGACCGGACTGTACGGGAGTGTTACTGATTGGATTCACAGGAGAATCTACAGTCTTGCTTGTTGATCTTCTGATCGCTCAATACCTGGGTGGCTGTTACGTTTAGCTGACCGCTTGCAGCTTGTGGGTGTTTGATATGATCATCACCTACTGCTGGCGTATTGACGATTCTTTAGAGTCCTACACAGAGGTTTTCTGGCTCAAGCAAAACGGAGTAGGAGCACATATATGATATGTGCGGGACCGAGAATAATATGAGTATGAGATACCGTATTCAATTCTCACGATATATGATATCGGCCGGGTATATGTGATATAGCCGGGTCATCGGATCAAATGTTGATTCGATGAACTGATACATTTTATATTAGTCGGTTATTTGTGAAATAGCCGGATTATCGGATCAAGTGTTGATTCGATAATTTAATATATAATTATATATATGATATATTACACTGCATTAACTAATATAAGCTCACTTAAAAATTCTTTTTCTCACTTGTATAATACATTGATGTATATGCGATATATGTTAATTGTATTATTTCTTTTTGTTACAAAATATATTGTATATGTGATATATAATATTGTAACATGTTAGGGTTACAAATGCAACATGGTTGATGAGTTTAAACCAAGTTAGGGTTTGGATTTGGGTTAGCTTTGTAGGGTTACTAGGCACTCTAACAAGGTTCTACAAGGCATCAACCATGCCCGATTAAAATTTTAGCCGTGCCGAACAACCCTAACCAAGATCTTAGACTAGAGATTAAGCGAAACAAAGCAAGTAAACAACTTTTACGAATAAGTGAATACGAAATACAACCTTTGTAGATCGGTCCTTCACTTCATAAGCTCCTTGTAGTAGTCCCTTCGCTGCGATCATGGTGCTCCCGGACTCTCGGACGGCTCCATGAGAAGATATCAACGGTATTGCTCAAAGTCTTTGAGGCCGAAGATGATCTACGTCGAAGGAATACGAACTCAAGCTTCTACTTCACTAACTAGAGAATTAGTGAAGCAAACACCCTAAACTAAAATGCTAGTCTAGTAGAGGATGATGAAATAGAAAATGGGTACACTTTAGAATTTCTTTTCTCACTATATTTCTCTCTCTTTATCAAACCCTAGCAAGTATTTGAAGGAGGAAGAAGATGAGATCAAAAATGAGAATGAAAACTAATCAAGAGAGAGAAAGCTAACCATGGGTGAGTGGGTATCATATACTAACTCATGTAGAGACATAATCATGGCTAATTATAGTGGTTAGGTTTATAAATATGCTAAGTAAAACAAAACTAGTGGACTTTGGTCAATGCACTCACAAGCTTCATGAAGCTTCATGCACTTGAACAATTATCCACTAAATTTGTATTTACTTTGTATATTAAAACCCCACCAATATAATTATAATGGTATATATCTCATACACCCATGTAGAGTGTATCAACAACCATGATACAAAATGAACACAAATAAATATATATCACATATATATTAAGTTGTGCACAGGTGAGAAAAACAAATGCTTAAGTGAACAAATGTTAGTTAATGTAAATTAGTATATCACATATACAATTATACACTAAATTATTAAATCAACACTTGACTTAATAATCCGGTTATATCACATATAACCAAATAACATTTAACGTATCGACTTATCGAATCAACCTTTGATTCGATAACCTGGTTATATCGCATATAACCGATCGATACAAACATCGCGAGAATATAATACGGTATCACATACTTGCATTATTCTTGGTCCCGCACATATCACATATGCGCTCCTATTTCGTTTTGCCTGAGCCAGTAAAACCTCTATGTAGGACTCTAAAGACTCGTCAATACGCCGGCAGTAGGTGATGATCATATCAAGCACCCACAAGCCGTCAGCGGTACTAGCTGGACGCAACGGCTACCCGGGTATTGAGCGATCAGAAGATCAGCAAGCAAGCCCGCTCCTACTCCTGCAAAAAGCCTGACAGTGACACTACCGTACAGTCCGGTCTCCTCGTCTGATATGTCGCATATCATGTCTAGGAGTGGTAAACGTCAGACCCCAATAACCGATAAGTCATGCCGATATGAGGCTCATAACGGGTCGAGAAACTACTGGTAACACTTACCGGCAAATCTCTAAACCATCCCTGGCTAGGGACTTCCCTGTTATGGCCAATCGAGCATAGTGCAACATCAACCCCCAATACCGGGAGAGACGAAACCCCTCCTATCGCTCATTGACTCCATGTGACTCGGACTGTACCCAAAAACCACCGTTTTGCACGCCCTCTTGGACGTGGTAAGGTGGAAATCAAAGCACAGTGGGAATCACACAAGACTCTATGACGATCTCGGGTCTACAGACTAACCTGTACCAGTGTCACCAGAGAACTGCCATCTGACGTAAGGTATAATACCATCTGAGAGTTCTCGGCGAGTCCGTCCAGTGTACCCAGTCTCCACTGAGCACCCGTATATCATCTTTGATATTAAACACCAATGGATATGGGATCATCCATCGCCCACTTATATAGGTCGAGAAGCTATACGCTAGTCTACTCTGGTATATCGATGCCCCGTCTCGATACACCCACGACTAGGGACCTTGAAGGATGTACTTATGGACTACCATGTCCCCACTAGTATGATCCGCATCATAGTCCAGGTAGTCAAGTACACATCCTAAGGGCTTTACCAACATGTAGCAGAGAGACAATCAGTGTACACGTTAAGGTAAAGAGTAACCAGATAGCATACTATCATGTCGAGCAAGAAAGTCCTCCCTATATATGTCCAAGCATCCACTACAATATACATCTCATGTATAGTAATGGACTCTAGGGCATACATATAACTAACAATCTCCCACTTGCACTAGGGCCATCTGATAACAGTGGTTGAAGTATCTCATACTCAACCATCTCATAAAAGTCTCTCTCTGGGAAAAGGTCTTTGTGAGTGGATCCGTCGTGTTGTCCTCTGAGTCTACTCTCCTGACCTCGATCCCCTGGAGATCAACCATCTCCTTGATCAGGTGACACTGCCTTAGAATATGTCTGGATCTCTGATGGACGGGCGTTCCTAGGCATAAGCCACAACTCCATTGTCACACAATGGTATGAACGAAGTTCATCTCATGAATTAATATACACCCAGACTGCCTCTTTAGTAGTATCTTTGGTAGCGATGTATCCAGCCTTTATCGTCTAGTATATCACGGTATCTAGCTTGGAACTCTTCCAACATACCGTCCCTTTACTGAGGGTAAAGACAATGCCTGTGACTGACATTCAGTCGACCTTATCACCTTGAAAGCTATCCAGTGATTCTCCCCAGGATCGATTGATACCATCTCACTACAACTAGTGAGTATCCTAACATCCAATTAGATCTATCTCATAGATCCAAAACCCAGGATTTAGTAGGTATCACTTTGATCCTATTTGTAGAATCCTTGTGATAAGCGGAGATTGACCGAGCGTAGCATAGGAAACTCCTTTCCTATCAAGAGTATGTTATCCACGTAGTGTACGAGGATCTCCACCATACTCTCTACTACCTTTTTGTATATACAAGGTTCATCTACCATTTTGATGATGACAAACTCTTTGACTAACTCATCAAAACAGATGTTCCAACTCCGCAATGCCTGCTTTATCACATAAAACTGTAAGTGCACGGCGGCACCCCGGCCGTCAATCCGACGCCGGAATGCGGAAACGGTGAAAAACTTTAATTTTGCGGACTTAGCAAACCGGTACCACCGCGCACTAAACATCCGGATCGTAACCATTAACAAGTCTAAGCTACTAACAAGATAGGGAAGAGAAGTATACCGACAGATCCGAGTCCTCCGGTCTTCTCGTCATCGTCCCGATCTCCTGCGGAATGTCCCGTCTCCTCCTCGTCGCCGGAAGTGCACCACATCGCCTACATCGTTTACGGGCTCCCACCTCAATGCCGAGGCAACTCGGGCACGAAGCCGGCTACTCGACGTGCCCAAGATATGCTGTAGAATGTGTGAAGAACTTGTGTCTCAATTTGGGGTTGTGAAATTGCCATTTTGGTGGAGGAAATCTAGGAGGTTTTTGGATGAACAAGAGAGCAATTTTCATTGCACCATGAGAACCAAAATTGCCACACACATAAAAGAAATGAATCCCCATCCCTCTCTTGGAATGGCCGGCCCACCCCCCCCCCCTTGTGAGATTGGAGAGAGAAAGAAAGAGCAAGGTCATGGGGTGGGTGGAATGCAATGATCACAACCAATCCAACACTCCAAGGCAACCATCATCTCATGCATGATGGCTTCAAAAAGGCAAGCCATCATGAGAAGAAGAAAGTCAAGTGATGGTGCTCATCATGAAAACCATCATGATGCAACAAGATGCAAAGAACCCCCTCCACTAATGCCTATTTGCAACAATGCAAATAAACCCTCCTCCACCAATCTTCGGCCAATGAACGGAACAATGGAAATCGGCCGAAACTAAAAGCAAACTGGCAACTCCAGAATACTGGTCCCGTAATAAATTACAGGAAAACCCCGATACTGTGCATACACACCCGCATCTGTATTTCGACCGAAATACAAAATGCAAAGAGACAAAATCTCCACTGTACTATACTAGAATCCGGCTTATACCAAAACCGGCTAGTAATATCTGTTCGATCCTGATCCGTGCAATACCGCACGTATCTGATTGAACCCTGCCATATAACCATACGGCCTATAGTACAAACTGTCTAATCCTGATCCGTGCAATACCGTACGTATCTGATCTGACCTTGCCATATCTCCATACGGCCTCTACAACCTTTCGCCCGAAAGCTGAGTAATTGAATGTGGGGGACTCTAAAGACTCGTCAATACTATGGCTGTGGATTTAACCACCAGCACGTCAGAGGTATAAGCCAATACGTGACGGGCCACCAGCTATTGACCAAAAGGGACGTCGATGAGCGAACTCATCCTGACACCCTACTGAGCCTGTCAGTGACAATATCCGTGCAGTCCGGTCCGTTCGTCTATGAGTATCGCATGGCGGGCCTAGGGGGTTGGTAAAAGTCAGACCCCCAAAAGCGGTACAAGTCGTGTCGGAGTGTAGCCCAGAACACCCTGAGATACTACTGGAATACCTACCAGTAAATCTCCTTGCCTTGGCCAAGGACTTTGTGTAATGGCTCTCCTAGACACAGCACGACCTCACCCCCAATACCGGGAGAGACGAACCCCTGAAGATACGCTCACTGCCTCCATGTGGCTCGGGACTGTACCCAACTAAAACCTGTTTGCACGACTCCTTTGAGCCGTGGTAGGGTAGTAATCAAAGTACAGTGGGAACTCACACGAGACAAATGACGATCCCCAGGTCGATGAACTAACCTGCACACATGTCACCAGGGAACTGCCATCTGACGTCTGGTATATGACCAACTAGCATGTTCCCGGCGAGTCCTATCCGGTGTACTCATAACCCAATGAGCACCTGTATACATCTTAGGTGATCCAACTGACACCAGTGGCTTGTGAGACCGGCCACCGCCCCTCGTCGAGGTCTCGACTGTATACACTAGTCTACTAATGGAGTATCGATGCCCGGTCTCGAAATTCCCACGACTAGGGACCTTTTAAGGATATGCTTGTAGACCCCCAGCTCCCACTTATATGATCGCCCTCATACTGCTGGTGGTCAAGCAAGAATCCTAGGGGCTCTATCAACGTGTAATAGCGACGTGTCAGGTCACCTAAAACAGTACACGATGATAAAGGTAAACCAGATAGCATACTATCATCTCGAGTAAGACTGTCCTACCGGGATAGGTCCTCCCTCAATCACGTGCCTGTGATCCAATAATTGTCTCTGAGGGCATTATCTCCAACAATCTCCCACTTGCACTCAAGGCTAATTATTGCGATGTCGCATACTCACAGCCCGTGTGATACCGAACACCCAACTCCTCTACTAGTCAATCTCACAAAGCTCGTTTGCGAAACTATTGCGTTCGAGGAATAGCCTCAGTGGGTGGATCCGCTTTGATGTTCCTTTCTATGTCTCTCTATATCTCAAGTTCGCGGAGAAACCCATCTCCCGAAATGAGCAATACGTGTCTTAGAATGTGTCTGGATGTCTGATGGGACATAGCTCATAAATGAACTCCAAATCCAAACTTCTTAGACTGTATCGTCAACTGAACTTAATCAGTATCCTGCGCCATGCCTCCCTCAGTATTGCCTTGGATCACCTGTCCAAAATACTGCCCCTCGTCAGAGGGAAAACTATAACTCTGACAACCTCCTTGTCGTCCAAGTCACCTTGGAAGCCTGGAATGATAACTGTCTCCTGAATAAGGCTGTCGTTATCATATCCCTAGAACATCTACTTATGTTCTAAAAACTGCTTCCGACCGTTTCTCCAGGATTGGATTAATGTCAACTTATTGCATCTAGTGCAAGAACAACATCTGGTGTGGTACTTGACATTTCATGATTGACTCAATTGCCTAAGCAAGTGATCTGCCAATCATGCACGTCCCTCTCCCCTTTAGTCTGTAAGACACCTTTGGAGAGGGTGACTCCATTACCTGCAGGTACACTACCGTGCCAGGAGTCGTCCATCCTAAATACTCTTAGAATGCTGTCAAGTACCCTGATTGGGAAACCACCCAAATCTAGATCTAAAACCATAGATCCAGTAACCAGTATGTCAGATATAAAATCCATTTCCTTTGTGGAGAAACCACTGTGTGACGACCAAAGTATAACCGATTGTAGTATAGGAGTTTCTTTTCCTATTCTGTGTATGTCATCCAGATACCAGGACATCACACCCTACTACCTTCTCAACAGATCCATCCCCTATTCTGATGAAGTCAAACCCATGACTGTCACGTCAGAAATAGATGATCTATCTCCGCTACATCTGCTTTAGTCTATAAATAGACATAAGCTACCTGTCCACCAATGCTTCCGCTGCTCCCACTGACTACGACAACCCTCTGGCAGAGTCATATAGACGTACACTTCTAAAACTAGTTTAGAACGACGCTATACTCATCCTCCCGCCTGGTCTCGCAGCCTGGAACAACAGCAATGGTAATTGTGGGTAAACAAGAACTTCCCTGTCACCGTCCTTGAGGCTACCGTAGTACCTCTCGGGTGCCTGAAGTTACCCACCTTATCTGCGGAGTGGCCAATGGAATGTCAATCCAGATTGAATCTTTAGGTTCCTTATCAAATCTTCAGTAATCGTTTGTGGTTCTGGAATCACTTCCAGTTCTACCATACTCCCACTACTGTTTTCTGAAAAAATCCATTTTTAATAAAACTGTGGCGAGTCTAGAACAATATTGCTATTGTTCATCCAGATGGTAGAAAGTCAACCCTCGTCATAGCCTGGGTCAACCCACAAACAGCCATTACAGAAACATGCCTTGAGTTGTCCAGTGTCTGGTTTTAATCATAAACCGGACAACTCCCCGTACCTTAACATCGTTAAGATACGAACTGTTCTATATCCCATATAGGACCAGAGGCACTGATTTAATTGAATCAGATTCAAATCATGCAGCTGTCTCCAGTGCATGTCAACTAGATGGAAGGAGGCCGATCAGCGTTACACAACTTAGGAGCATTTCCAATTATGAGTAACCTGAAAGAGAAGCAAGTTCTCTTTATTATTACTATCAACTGAATACCATACGCAAGTATCTACATCTTCGATCTCTTTGAAGAATCCCGATACTTGCTATACCTGGTTCTCTACTCTATTCAAATACCTATAACTTCTCAAAATTCGGACCCTGTGTTTCCACGAAACACTTGTCTAAAAACTAGAGAAGTCATAAGTAAACCGAATATAGTACGAGGACCAACCCCTCTGTCCTGATGGACCCTGGACAACATACAATACTCTGTATAAGTCCCTTGAGTCTGATAACTCATTCACTGTGTGTCGTAGGTTGAAAACTGTACTTATGGTTAAGAAGAATTACACCGCTGTTCAATACTCCTTACCTAACCATCCACTGATATAGGTAAATGTCGTAGAGATAATTTCAGAAAGGTATATCTCACTCTATGAAAATAGACGTACAGATATATCAATTTGAAATTGGTGCATAACAGCGGATATTCAAAACCAAATATTTGCCGACCGGCAAACAACCCAGGTGATTTCCTCAAATATCACCGATTACAACGAATCCCGATATAATGAGGATGATCACCCAATTCCCAATTACTTACTCCCACTCATCATCTGTAAAACCATACAGATGTGAGAATCGTACCTGGTAAATACATACCCTGAAGTAAGTATCTAATCGGGAAATCAGTTTTCTTTTAATAGTACACAGTGAGACTGAAACATTGAAATGTCTCGATGGGGTATCCTGGTATTCCTAGCAATGCCTCTTCCAGATTCACGACTGTAACCGTATAATTCTTTGCCACTTCTCCAAATCCCTTTATATGTCTTTAGTCATTACCTTCTGTACACCCCTTTAAGCTAAATGGTTTTCTTCCTTCCCTACCGTTCGGCACCAGCCTATGGTTTGGAAGAAGACTATCCAATAAGCATAAAGGGTGTACTGTCCTAATCCTAGGAGCACTCGCAACGCGAGAGAAGGTGAAGATAAAAGACACCTGAATGTACTTTATTCCTATTTCTCTTGAACCAGGATCCATCCCCGAACCGGAACAAGTTCCTTTCGAGTTCGTATATAACCATACGATGGAATATCCAATAAACTGTGGATCTTCGTAGTGATACGGAGTGTCCTGGAGAAATACAAAGGTGATTTTAGGATTGGCGAAGAAATACCTGGTTTGGTCGTGAATATCTGTTGCAATTTACTTTGCCCGCTTACTAATCCCTTGCTTTGTCTTAACTTAATACCTTCTGCACACCATCGTTAGGCTAATTGGTTTTCTTCATTCCCTACCGGTCGGCACCAGCCTAAGGTTTGGAAGAAGACAATCCAATTTTGCGTAATAGGTGTACTACCCCTAAACCAAGGAGTACTCGTAACCTGAGAGAGGGTAAAAGGAAAAGACAACTGAATAATCCCATCCGTTTTCTCCAGAACCGGAAACCATCCTCGAATAAATTCTTTCGAGTTCGTATCTAACCATACGATGGTTTTGTCCAATGGAAGTGGACGTTCGTAGTAATACGGGGTGTCCTGGAGAAAAGGGTAAAAGTAGGAGTGGCAATGAGGTTCGCAACTCTGACAATCCAAAAGCCGGTGTTAAGAAGGTTCGGTCAACTTGGTCACTGAGTCATAGTCTTACGGTCGTGTCAATGGTCGCTGCCAAAGAGAGAGAGAAAAGAAACACTCAGCGTGCACTCTAACCTAGATCAGAATGGTTACCAATTTATCTAATCTGGAAACCTCCCACTGTACCGTCAAATTCTCCTCCAAACCTGAAAGAAGAATTAGTCGGGGTCACCCGAGGAGTATACTAACTCATCAGTGGGAATCGGGATCCAACTCTCATCGCATGACAACGTGATGGAATCCTCTCACGGTATCACACTCCAGAAGGTATGCGCATATCTGGCAAGTTTCAGTACTTTTGAAACTCCCGATGTGATTTCTGCCCCATGCTCTTATGACCTTGACTTTGGCCAACATATCATAAGTCACATGTCAAGTTCTACCCGTCATTCTCCAGGTTAATTTGAATCCACCCATACATACCCTTGACTTTGGCCAAAATGGCAGTACGACTGTCTCAAACCAACGCATCTATCTATGCTGCATATGAATACCCCAATAGCTACCAATCACTGTGCCTTGACTTTGGCCAACATACACAGCTTGAATACTATTGACCACCCATATGAAACGACGGAGGGCTACGAATGGTTTCTGGCGAAAACCTTTAACGTAATGAACTTGATATCGTTGAAGGAACGGATAGCTTTTTAAAAATATAGTGACGAAAACCGTTGCTAAAGAGGTCACTCCCGGTGAAGGGATCTCGGCTCTTTCCCCGTAGAATGGGGTGCAGGATATTCCAAATGAATACCGCGATGCAAAGCAAAAGTAATCGGCTATAGTGAAGTTAATGCCCTGACGCAAACTTCTGTCCAAGGGGTCACTCCCGGTGAAGGGATCTCGGCCCTTGCCTCGTCGACTGAGGAGCAGGATATTCCAACTGAATACCACGATGCAAAACAAAAGTGAACGTCCTTGCAATAACAGCTTTTTGAAAAGTGTTCCAACAACATCAGATTAGGTTTGTTTTAACTTGCATTGATCCGAATCAATGCAGTCCCATCAATTGATCACACCAAAAAGAACGAAAATATACTGATGTACGTATATGCCATCCGCATTCGCCACTGGGTCCCGTCATTACCCGTTAGGTTAGCTTACTAACGACAGAGCGGGGACTGGACTAGCGCGGATGCAAAACATATACTACATCTACTAATATATATACCAATATATTATATTCGCTCAAGGCGTGATAAGAAATGCAACATCACAGAGAATGAACAGCATCACAGAATAATACAGATATCTGGGATCCCCGGGTTTCACAGAGCCACTACTGAAACCCGACGTTCCCCTGGTCGTGTGGATAGCCTGTGCAATGAAATCCTAGACCCCTACGGGCGCGGCAAGTCACCCGCCAAAACCTGAAGCGAGGCAGCCCCCTTCAGCACCGTGAATGGACCACCCAGCACTTCACGGAATCCGGTAACTTGGGTACCCCTCCTGGGTCAACCTGTACCCCCTACGAGTGCGGCGAATAGCCTGCCAATCCTAGAGTGAAGCCCCCTCCGTCTCAATGCCATGAGATGCGGGCTTGTTGCCCTCTAGAACCCGGCTATCCGTGCACCCCTCCGCGGGGTAATCCTAGTACAGAAAGTAAAAATATACATACCACGGGTACATCGACCGCAACCAGGTCGTGCCCCAAAATAATAATACAATCAGGCAGTGATGGCAGTCCACATGTCGGACGCTCGCCCCGCAATATCAAATGTACATAATACAACCACAACTGTACTAGCATTGCATCCAGGCTATCCCCACGACCGATCCACAACATCACAGCAAAAACAGAACATCAATGTGAAAGTCACGTTCGCAAATCCGTCTAACCGGGCTATAGCAGTTAGACCGGATTTACCGATCGAGTGACATTCACGGTCGCAGATATAATGTAAATACTGTGAAATAATGTGTTTAAATATTCGATCGATCAAAAATTAACAAGTGGGCCCCAAAGGAATACTGTAGCACTCACAGAAATAATTGGCCCAATTTTAATATTCCAAAACCCCAATTTTAACCCCAGAAAGACACTGTAGAAATTTGGTGCAGGGATCTCCACAGTGCGCGGCGGAACAGCGGCGGGAAGGGGGTTTTCGCGGCGGTTCCGCGCTCCCACTGCGGAGTCACTTCATCGAATTTTTACAGAGCTCTTAGATTTTCCAGTACATCAATATTTTACAACCTGAAAAATTTTTCGTGACCAAAAATTTTCAACAGAAACTGATGCTATCAAAATACGGGTTTTGGAACGTTTGATCGATCGGAACTGACAAACACATTAAACCAAGCTAGACTAAGTTAATGGCGAGGCTCTGATACCACTGTAAGTGCACGGCGGCACCCCGGCCGTCAATCCGACGCCGGAATGCGGAAACGGTGAAAAACTTTAATTTTGCGGACTTAGCAAACCGGTACCACCGTGCACTAAACATCCGGATCGTAACCATTAACAAGTCTAAGCTACTAACAAGATAGGGAAGAGAAGTATACCGACAGATCCGAGTCCTCCGGTCTTCTCGTCATCGTCCCGATCTCCTGCGGAATGTCCCGTCTCCTCCTCGTCGCCGGAAGTGCACCACATCGCCTACATCGTTTACGGGCTCCCACCTCAATGCCGAGGCAACTCGGGCACGAAGCCGGCTACTCAACGTGCCCAAGATATGCTGTAGAATGTGTGAAGAACTTGTGTCTCAATTTGGGGTTGTGGAATTGCTATTTTGGTGGAGGAAATCTAGGAGGTTTTTGGATGAACAAGAGAGCAATTTTCATTGCACCATGAGAACCAAAAGTGCCACACACATAAAAGAAATGAATCCCCATCCCTCTCTTGGAATGGCCGGCCCACCCCCCTTGTGAGATTGGAGAGAGAAAGAAAGAGCAAGGTCAAGGGGTGGGTGGAATGCAATGATCACAACCAATCCAACACTCCAAGGCAACCATCATCTCATGCATGATGGCTTCAAAAAGTCAAGCCATCATGAGAAGAAGAAAGTCAAGTGATGGTGCTCATCATGAAAACCATCATGATGCAACAAGATGCAAAGAACCCCCTCCACTAATGCCTATTTGCAACAATGCAAATAAACCCTCCTCCACCAATCTTTGGCCAATGAACGGAACAATGGAAATCGGCCAAAACTAAAAGCAAACTGGCAACTCCAGAATACTGGTCCCGTAATAAATTACAGGAAAACCCCGATACTGTGCATACACACCCGCATCTGTATTTCGACCGAAATGCAAAATACAAAGAGACAAAATCTCCACTGTACTATACTAGAATCCGGCTTATACCAAAACCGGCTAGTAATATCTGTTCGATCCTGATCCGTGCAATACCGCACGTATCTGATCGAACCCTGCCATATAACCATACGGCCTATAGTACAAACTGTCTAATCCTGATCCGTGCAATACCGCACGTATCTGATCTGACCTTGCCATATCTCCATACGGCCTCTACAACCTTTCACCCGAAAGCTGAGTAACTGAATGTGGGGGACTCTAAAGACTCGTCAATACTATGGCTGTGGATTTAACCACCAGCACGTCATAGGTATAAGCCAATACGTGACGGGCCACCAGCTATTGACCAAAAGGGACGTCGATGAGCGAACTCATCCTGACACCCTACTGAGCCTGTCAGTGACAATATCCGTGCAGTCCGGTCCGTTCGTCTATGAGTATCGCATGGCGGGCCTAGGGGGTTGGTAAAAGTCAGACCCCCAAAAGCGGTACAAGTCGTGTCGGAGTGTAGCCCAGAACACCCTGAGATACTACTGGAATACCTACCAGTAAATCTCCTTGCCTTGGCCAAGGACTTTGTGTAATGGCTCTCCTAGACACAGCACGACCTCACCCCCAATACCGGGAGAGACGAACCCCTGAAGATACGCTCACTGCCTCCATATGGCTCGGGACTGTACCCAACTAAAACCTGTTTGCACGACTCCTTTGAGCCGTGGTAGGGTAGTAATCAAAGTACAGTGGGAACTCACACGAGACAAATGACGATCCCCAGGTCGATGAACTAACCTGCACACATGTCACCAGGGAACTGCCATCTGACGTCTGGTATATGACCAACTAGCATGTTCCCGGCGAGTCCTGTCCGGTGTACTCATAACCCAATGAGCACCTGTATACATCTTAGGTGATCCAACTGACACCAGTGGCTTGTGAGACCGGCCACCGCCCCTCGTCGGGGTCTCGACTGTATACACTAGTCTACTAATGGAGTATCGATGCCCGGTCTCGAAACTCCCACGACTAGGGACCTTTTAAGGATATGCTTGTAGACCCCCAGCTCCCACTTATATGATCGCCCTCATACTGCTGGTGGTCAAGCAAGAATCCTAGGGGCTCTATCAACGTGTAATAGCGACGTGTCAGGTCACCTAAAACAGTACACGATGATAAAGGTAAACCAGATAGCATACTATCATCTCGAGTAAGACTGTCCTACCGGGATAGGTCCTCCCTCAATCACCGCAATCACGTGCCTGTGATCCAATAATTGTCTCTGAGGGCATTATCTCCAACAAAAACATCTTGCACATGTTTCCGCTGCTCCCACTGTCTACGAAGCCCTCTAGCTGTGTACTTATAGACGCTCTCTTCTAAATCAACATTTAGAAAAGCAGTCATGACACCCAACCGCCAGATATCGTAGTCATGGTATGTAGCCGTGGCAAGTAGGATCTGGATGAACTTAAGCATAGGCCCTAGAAAAAGTTTCATCATTAGCCATAACCAGTCTATGATGCAAACCTTTAACAAGTCTAGCTTTGAAAGTCTCAACTTTTCCATGTACACCAAGCAATCTTCTCAAGATATACTTGCTCCTGATGGGGATTTAACCCTTCAGATAAGGCAACCAAAGTCCATACTTTGTTGGTGTATAAGGATTCCATCTCAGATCGTTAAGCATCCAGCCATTCTTACAGAGTCCCACTCCTGATGGCCAGCTCGAAACTAGTTGGGTCATCATCTCATGATGCATTCCTCGCTCCCACTGTCATAGAGAAACTGAAGTATCTCTCAGGTGGGTGAGGAACCCTAATAGATCGACGGAGAGGCTGAGGCTCGTTGGAAACTATTGAATCCTTTGGTTCTACCAAATCATCAGCTGAAGTTTGTATAGCTGGAACTCTTTCCAGTTCTGCCTTATGCCCATTAATTTCTTCACAAGAAATTCCCTTTCCCAAAGGTAGCATGTTGAGAAACAAAATATCTTTTGTTCCTCGGTTAGGTAGAAGATATTCCCTTGCGAATGCTTGGGATATCCAACAAACTTCTACAGAACTGACTTTGCCTCGAGCTTGTCCGGATTATGCTTTTAGACATAGGCTGGATAACCCCAAATCTTAACAAACTTAAGATATTGGCTCTTCCCTTTCCATATCTCATATGAAGTGGTATGCACTGATTTGGTTGGAACGCTATTCAATAGGTATGCAGCTTCACAAGTGCATAACCCCCAAAAGGAAATATGCAACTCAGTAATACTCATCATAGAGCACACCTTATCACATAGGGTGTGATTTCTCAGCCCCGATACACCGACGTGCTGTGGTGTATACGGAGGAGTAATGCTGAGAGAGAATCTCATTCTCCTTTAGAATAATCCAGGAATTCCGTGCTCAAGTAGTCTCCTCCTTGATCACATCAAAGGACATAATACTTATACCCGTTTTAGTTCTCTACTTCTAACTTATATTCTGTGAATATCTCAAAAGGTTCGGACTTGTGTTTCAACAGGAACATATGTCTGAATCTTGAGAAATCATTAGAGAATGTAATGAAGTACAAAGAACCGGTCTTGGCATGTGTAGACAGGGGACCTTCATACATCAACATGTATCATCCCAAGAGTTCACTAACTCTTTCTCTGTTTTCTATAAACAGAGCTATGGTCATCTTATCTCTATGACATGACCGACAAGTTTCACAAGATGTAAATTCAAACTAATTTAAATATGCATCTATATGTAACTTCAGCTAGTCGGGTCACATTGATATGACCTAGTCTACAATACCTCAAGAAGGATTTGTTCATTTCTGAACTCTTCCTCTTATGCGTATTCTGTACGTTAAGAACTGCGGTTTGATTTTGAACGTCTATGCTTTTAGATAACGTGCCTGAACCGATCAACTCTTGATATAGGAAATGTTCAAAACATTATCCAACAATACAAAATTATATCCTTTCTTTAATAATAAAGTGACTGATATGATGTTGTATATCAGGTTCGGTATCTAATAACATTCGTTCAGAATCGATGTATTCTAGTAATACAGGGTGATAACTGCCAACATCTTGGCTGCAACAATTGCACTGTTTCCAACTCTTAAAATTTTATCACCCGTTCTCAGTTCTCTACCTATCATTAACCCATGTAACAAATTACATATGTGGGATCCTAATCCGGTATCTCATACCCAGGACGTAAAGGATACTGAGAAACAGTTCTTTGTAATGAACACACCCGAAGATGATGCATCAACATGCACTTTCTTCATTTGGGCGGCACGGGAATTCTGGTAAGCCCTTATTTTCTGCTCTGTCTTATAACATTTATAAGTTGGAGCGGAACCAACGTTCCCCAGCTCATTATAACTGTTAGTGTATATGCCCTAGAGGCCATTACTGTATCATACTAGCTTGTATATTACTTGATGGAAGCTTGGGATATTCACAGTTGTATAGACAATCTTGCTCAAAATGGTAGTATGCTACTTGGTTTGTCTCTACTTCAATATGTGCATGTGTTTCTTTTAGCATATCGCTTATATATACATATTAGTAGAGCCCTTAGGATCTTTGCTTGATTACCAGCGTTGTGATGGCGCTCACACTCGTGGGGGCTGGGTAATCCATAAGCACATCCTTATACAGGTCCCTAGTCGTTGGACTATCGAGACAGGGCATCGATACTCCGGAGTAGACTAGCGTATGCGCTTCTCATCCCAGCGGGGGAGACGGTGTTGGAGATAGTGCCCTCATAGTCAATTATTGGATCGCAGGTACGTGATTGCAATGATTGCGGAGGACCTATCCCGGTAGGACAGTCTTACTCGAGATGATAGTATGCTATCTGGTTTGCCTTTATCAGTCGTGTACATGTTCAGGTGACTGATTGCATGTTACACTTTGATAGAGCCCTTAGGATCTTGCTTTACTACCAACTGTATGAGGGCGATCATATACGTAAGAGTTGGGTAGTTTATATGCATATCCTTAATTGTGGTCCCTAGTCGTGAGAGTTTCGAGACAGGGCATCGATACTCCGGAGTAGACTAGTGTATACAGTCGAGACCCCGACGAGGGGCGGTGTCCGGTCTCACAAGCCACTGGTGTCAGTTGGATCACCTAAGATGTATACAGGTGCTCATTGGGTTATGAGTACACCGGACAGGACTCGCCGGGAATCTGCTAGTTAGTACTATACCTATCGTCAGATAGCAGTTACCTGGTGACATGTGTACAGGTTAGTTCATCGACCTGAGGTCGTCATTTGTCTCGTGTGAGTTCCCACTGTGCTTTGATTTCTACCCTACCACGGCTCAAAGGAGTCGTGCAAACAGGTAGCTTTTGGGTACAGTCCCGAGCCATATGGAGGCACGTGAGCGGATCGGCAGGGGATTCGTCTCTCCCGGTATTGGGGGCGAGATCGTGCTGTGTCTAGGAGAGCCATTACGCAAAGCCCTCGGCCGAGGCAGGAGATTTACTGGTAGGTATTCCAGTAGTATCTCAGGGCGTTCTGGGCTACACTCCGACACGACTTATACTGCTAATGGGGGTCTGACGTTACTAGCCCCCTAGGCGGATATGCGATACTCATTGACGAACGGACCGGACTGTATATACATTGTCACTGTTAGGCTCAGTAGGGTTTTCGGAGGAGTTCGCTCATCGGTCTCCCTTGAGTTCGCTCCTCGGCCACCCTTGAGGTCAGTCCATGGGCAGCCGTTACGCATAGCTAGTGCCGCTGACGGTTTGTGGTTAAACCCACTGCCAGGGTGCTGACGAGTCATTAGAGTCCCCCACAGACAGTTTCCCAAGTTCGGGCGAAACGTTGTAGAGGCCGTATGGTTTTATGGCAGGGTTCGGAAAATGCACGTGCGTTTACGCACGTGTCGATTTTCGGACAGATGATACTGGTCGGCTTTGGTTTAAGCCGGATCCGAGTATTATATTGAGTAGGTATAATATCTTTGTCTCAGTTGCATTTGTATTCGGTCGTAATAGAAATGCGGGTATATTTATACAGTTTCGGGGTTATCCTGAAAGTTGTTTCAGGATCACTTTTGGAAGTTGCCAGTTTTCTATCAGCCGTCTTTTAACATTCGGTTAAAGACGGATTTATCTTTTTTTCAGTTGGGGTGAGTCATCATTCTAGAAGCTTCTAGAAGTGATGATGAGGCTAATTGGTGTTGTATTCTAATTGGTTGCATTTATTAAAGGGTGACTAGGTTTATTGAGTCATGCTTTGTATTAATGCATTCTTGGATTGCTTAAGATATTTTTAAAGTGAGAAGGTTTCTCTTGTGGTCACCCCCCTCTCCTACGGTCACCTCCCTTTTGCTATATATGGCCGGCCCTCTCTCTCCTCACTCTCAGTCGTTGATTTCATTTGTAGAAAAAGATTATGATAGTTTGGGGTGTATGGAATTTACAGCTCATTTCATTCCATCACCCGATTTCCACGGCAACTTCATTAACCGATCGTCCACGGACTTGGACGAAGTGGGACAAAGTCATCTACTCATTCTCTACATCAATCTTGGTCGTCTCTTTTAGCAAACTTGACGATCGAGTTGCCTCGAGTCAGAGGCGGGAGCCCGTTTAAAGAACCGATCATGTGGTGCCACCTCGACGGAGGAGATCGGAGATCGACGAGATCGGAGCAGCCGCAACGGAGCGTGGGATGATGGTTGAAGAACGAAGGACTCGGATCGTTCGGTATAACATTCCTACACTCTTTACAGTTTGTTAGTTTAGCAATAATGGCAGATCCGGGTTAAAGTATACGATAGCGCCAAGTTAAAAGTTTTTGTTCCGCATTTGGCGTCTGTAGACTGCCGGGGCGCTAGCGTAGATTTACAGTGGTATCAGAGCCTAACCATTTTGCTATACTAACTTGTGCTAACGTGTTCAAAACATCGATCGATCCGAAACTCAAAAACGACAAAATCCTAAATTGACAGTTTCTGTTGTTTTTAAACGGTCTCAAAAATTATTTCTGGATGTCTTAAAAATCAGAGCAGGGTTTTCTAAGAACTACGACGAAATTTGGGGTCGTGATCCCTCCAAGCAGCCGCGGAAGCGCGGCCAAACCCATGGTTTGGCCGCGCAACCGCGGTCACGTGGGGAGCACGTGCTCCCAAATTTTGTCAGTTGGTTCTCTGTGGGATTTTGGGGTTTTTGATATATAAAGTTTTGGCCCAGATTTTGTTATTGTTCACCAGTAAGCAGTGGGGCCCACTTTTTGATATTTGGTCTTTGGTCGATCGAAATTTAAACACGTTAGTTTACAGTGCTTACATTATATCTCCGACCGGGAATGTCATTTGATCGGTAAACCGCGTCTGATTGCTATAGTTCTTTTAGACGGGTTTGCGAACGTGACATTCGCGTTGATGTTCTGTGTTGTGCTGTATTGTTGTGGATTTGTCGTGGTGGATAGCAGTGTGCAATGGTAGTACAGTTTGAGTTTATTTGTACATTTGATATTGCGGGGCGAGCGTCCAACTTGTGGACAGCCGTCACTGCCTGTTGTATAATATTCTTTTGGGGCACGACCAGGTTGCGGTCGATGTACCTATTGTACTATTTTTCATTACTGTACTAGGTTTTACCCCGCGACGGAGTGCACGGATAGCCGGGTTCGGGAAAGCAACGGGTCCGCATCTCATGGCTTTGAGAGGCAGAGGGGCCCCACTTCAGAATTGGCAGACTATTCGCCGCACTCGTAGGGGGTACAGGTTGACCCAAGGAGGGGTGCTCAATTTACCAGATTCCGTGAAGTGTCGGGTGTTCCATTCACTATGCTGTGGGGACTGCCTCACTTCAGGTTTTGGCGGGTAACTTGCCGCACCCGTAGGGGTCTAGGTTTCATTGCACAGGCTATCCACACGACAGGGGAACGTCGAGTTTCAGCAGCGGCTCTGTGAAACTCGGGGATCCCAAATATCTGTATTGTTCTGTGATGCTTATTACTTTTCTGTAATGTTGCATATTATCACGCCTGGAGCGATTATTGTATATTAGTTTATATACTATTAGATGTTGTATATGTTTTACACCCGCGCTAGTCCAGCCCCCGCTCTGTCGTTGGTTAAGTAACCTAACGGGTGATGACGGGACCCAGTGACGAATGCGGATGGCATATACGTACATTTTATTTTCGTTCTTTTCTGGTGTGATTGATTGATGGTACTGCGTTGATTCTGATCAATGCAAAGTAAAACAAACCTGTTTGAGTTGTTGGAACAATTTTAAAAAGTGTTATTGCAAAGACGTTTTCTTTTGTTATGCATAGCGGTATTCAGTGTGAATATCCAACACCTCATTCGACGAGGCAAGGGCTGATATCCCTTCACCGGGAAAGACCCCTTGGACAGAAGTTTGCGTCAGGGTAATAACTTCACTATAGTCGATTACATGTTGCTTTGCATAGCGGTATTCAGTGGAATATCCTGCACCTCATTCCACGAGGAAAGAGCCGAGATCCCTTTACCGGGAGTGACCTCTTTAGCAAAAGGTTTTCGCCACTATATTTTAAAAAGCTATCAGGTTCCTTCAGCGATATCAAGTTCACTACGCTATAGGTTTTTCGCCAAAAACCAGCCGTAGCCCTCCGTCACTTTTTTTGGGTATTTAGTAGTATTCAAGCTATGCATTTTAGCCAAAGTTAAGGCATAGTGTTTGGTAGCTGCTGGGTATTCAATTGTTGCATAGATAGATGAGTTAGTTTGGGACAGTCGTTCTGCCGATTGGCCAAAGTCAGGGGCATGTGCGGGTGGGTTCAAATTGACAAGATAGTGACGGGTAGAACTTGGCATGTGACTTATGACACTTTGACCAAAGCCAAGGTTATAAGAGCATGGGGCAAAAATCATTTCAGGAGTTTCTAAAGAAACTGAAACTTGCCGAGTATGCGCATACCTTCTGGAGTATGAGTAACGTGGATGCATCCCATCACGTTATCATGCGATGAGAGTTGGATCCTGATTCCCACTGATGAGTTGGTTTACTCTTCGGGTGATCCCGATTGATTCTTCTTTAGGTTTGGAGGAGAATTTGACAGGACAGTGGGAGGTTTCCGGATTAGATAAAATGATGACCATTCTGATCTAGGTTAGAGTGCACGCAGAGTGTTTCTTTTCTCTCTCTCTCTCTTTGGCAGCGACCTTTGACCGACCCTAGACTATGATTCAACGACCAGGTTGACCGAACCTTCTTGAAATACTGGCTTTTGGATTGTCTGAGTTGCATAAGTCATTTTCACTCCTTCTTTTACCCTTTGAATTTCTCAGAACACCCGTATTACTACGGATATCCACTTCCATTGGATAGATCCATCGTATGGTTATATACGAACTCGAAGGGACTTCTTCGGGGATGGATCCAGGTTCAGGAGAAATAGAATTGGTTTATTCAGTTGTCTTTTATTATCACCTTCTCTCAGGTTGCGAGAGCTCCTTGGTTTAGGAGAGTACACCTATTACGCCTATTGGATAGTCTTATTCCAAACCATAGGCTGGTGCCGAAAGGTAGGGAATGAAGAAAACCAATTAGCCTAAGTAGGGTGTGCAGAAGGTAATATGTAAAGACAAAATAAAGGGATTAGAAAGAGGGCAAAGTAAATTGCGACTGATATCATTCACGACCAAAACCGCGTACTTCATCGCCACTCCTATTTCACCTTTAAAAGAATAAGGTATTATTCAGTTGTCTTTTATCATCACCTTCTCTCGAGATGCGAGTACTCCTTGGTTTAGGAGGGTACACCTATTATGCTTACTGGATAGTCTTCTTCCAAACCATAGGCTGGTGCCGAACGGTAGGGAAGGAAGAAAACCAGTTAGCCTAACGATGGTGTACAGAAGGTAACGACTAAAGACAAATAAAGGGATTTGGAGAGATGGCAATAAAATATACGGTTGAAGTCATGAATTGGATTATGGAAGAGGCATTACTATGAATACCAGGATACCCCTACGAAACATTTTCATGTTTCAGTGCATTGTTAAAGGAAAAACTGTTTTCCCGATTAGACACTTACTCCAAGGGTATGTATTTACCAGGTTTCATTCTCATATCTATATGGTTTTACAGATGATGAGTGGGAGTAAGATATTGGGAATTAGGTGATCATCCTCATTATATCGGAATTCGTTGTAATTGGTAATATTTGAGGAAATCGCCAGGGTACAGTTTTCCACCTACAACGCACAGGTTTTGAGTTGTTCAACTCAGCGGACTTATACAGAGTATTGTATGTTGTCCAGTGTCCATCAGGACAAAGGGGTAGGTCCTCGTACTATGTTCTGTTTACTTATAACTTTTCTAGTATTTAGACAAGTGTTTCGTAGAAATACAAGGTCTAAGTTTTGAGAAGTTGTGGGTATAAGAATAAAGTGGAGAACCAGGTATCACAAGTATCGGGATTCTTCAAAGAGATCGAAGATGTAGATTCTTATGATTGGTATTCAGATGATAGTGATGGTTTTGAGAAACGTGTTTCTCTTTCAGGTTACTCATAATTGGATGGATTCCTAAGTTGAGTAATGCTGATTAGCCTCTTTCCATTAAGTTGATATGCACTGGAGACAGCTGCATGGATTGAATCTTGGTTCCAATTAAATAAGTGCCAAAGTTTCTGTATTGGATATAGAATAGTTCGTACCTTAAAAGAAATTAAGGTACGGGGAGTTGTCCAGCTTATGATTAAAACCAGACACTGGATAACTCAGGGCACGTTTCTGTAATGGCTGTTTATGGGTTGACCCTGGCTATGACGAGGGTTGATATTCTACCATTTAGAAGATCAATAGTGACATTGTTCTTGACTCGCCACAGTTTTAGTAAAGATGGATCTTTTTCAGAAAACAGTAGTGGGAGTATGGTAGAACTGGAAGTGATTCCAGAACCGCGAACGATTACGGAAAAATTTAATAGGACCTATACATTCAATCAGGTTTGACATTCCAATAGCCACTCCGCAGGTATGGTAGGTAACCTCAGACACCCGAGAGGTACTTCGGTAGCCTCAAGGACGGTGACAGGGAGGTTCTTATCTACCCAGACTTGACACTACTGTTGTTCCAGGATATGAGACCCGGTAGGAGGGTTGTCATAGTCAGTGGGAGCAATGGAAGCATGGTGGGCAAGTAGCTTATGTCTATTTATAGACTTGAGCAGTTATAGCGGAGATAGATCATCTAATTTTGATGTGACAGTCATGGGTTTGACTTCAATCAGAATAGGGGATGGATCAGTTAAGAAGGTAGTAGGGTGTGATGTCATTGTATCTGGATGACATACACAGAGTAGGAAGTAAAATTCCTATACTACGATCGGTTGGACTGTGGTCGTCGCACAGTTGTTTCTCCAGACAGGATATGGATATAATATTTGACATTCTGGTTTCTAGATCTATGGTTTTAGATCTGGATTTGGGTAGTTTCCCAATATGGGTACTTTGACAGATATTCTAATGGTTTTTAGAATAGTTGACTCCTAGCATGGTAGTGTACCTGCAGGTGATGGAGTCACCCTCTCTAAAGGTGTCGTATAGACTAAAGGGGAGAGGGATGTGCATGATTGGCAGATCACTTGCTTAGGCAATTGAGTCAATCATGTGATGTCAAGTACCACACCAAATGTTGGTTTTGCACTAGATGCAATAAGTTTGTATTAATCCAATCCTGGAGAAACATAAGGAAGCAGTTTTAGAACATTGGTACATGTTCTGCGGATTTGATAACGGCAGACTCTTTCGGGAGACGGTTATCATTCCAGGCTTCAAAGGTGACATGGATGACAGAGTGTTTGTCAGAGTTTTAGTTTTCCCTCAGACGAGGGACAGTATTATGGACAGGTGGTCCAATAGGATACTGTGGGAAGCAAGGTGCCCGATACTGATTAGGTTCAGTGATCGATTCAGTCTAAGAAGTTTGGATATGGAGTTCATTTATGAACTAAGGTCCCATCAGATATCCAGACATGTTCTAAGACAGGTACTACTCAATTCGGGAGATGGCTTTCTCCGCGAACTTGAGATTAAGAGAGATACAGAAAGAAACTTCTAGGCGGATCCACTCACCGAGGCTATTTCTCGAACACAAAAGTTTTACAAACGGGCTTTGTGAAACTGATTAGTAGAGGAGTTGGATGTTCGGTTTCACACAGGCTGTGAGTAGTCTACATCGCAATATTAGCCTTGAGTGCAAGTGGGAGATTGTTGGAGATAGTGCCCTCATAGTCAATTATTGGATCGCAGGTACGTGATTGCAATGATTGCGGAGGACCTATCCCGGTAGGACAGTCTTACTCGAGATGATAGTATGCTATCTGGTTTGCCTTTATCAGTCGTGTACATGTTCAGGTAACTGATTGCTTGTTACACTTTGATAGAGCCCTTAGGATCTTGCTTTACTACCAACTGTATGAGGGCGATCATATACGTGAGAGTTGGGTAGTTTATATGCATATCCTTAATTGTGGTCCCTAGTCGTGGGAGTTTCGAGACAGGGCATCGATACTCCGGAGTAGACTAGTGTATACAGTCGAGACCCCGACGAGGGGCGGTGGCCGGTCTCACAAGCCACTGGTGTCAGTTGGATCACCTAAGATGTATACAAGTGCTCATTGGGTTATGAGTACACCGGACAGGACTCGCCGGGAATCTGCTAGTTAGTACTATACCTATTGTCAGATAGCAGTTCCCTGGTGACATGTGTACAGGTTAGTTCATCGACCTGAGGTCGTCATTTGTCTCGTGTGAGTTCCCACTGTGCTTTGATTTCTACCCTACCACGGCTCAAAGGAGTCGTGCAAACAGGTAGCTTTTGGGTACAGTCCCGAGCCATATGGAGGCACGTGAGCGGATCGGCAGGGGATTCGTCTCTCCCGGTATTGGGGGCGAGATCGTGCTGTGTCTAGGAGAGCCATTACGCAAAGCCCTCGGCCGAGGCAGGAGATTTACTGGTAGGTATTCCAGTAGTATCTCAGGGCGTTCTGGGCTACACTCCGACACGACTTATACTGCTAATGGGGGTCTGACGTTACTAGCCCCCTAGGCGGATATGCGATACTCATTGACGAACGGACCGGACTGTATATACATTGTCACTGTTAGGCTCAGTAGGGTTTTCGGAGGAGTTCGCTCATCGGTCTCCCTTGAGTTCGCTCCTCGGCCACCCTTGAGGTCAGTCCATGGGCAGCCGTTACGCATAGCTAGTGCCGCTGACGGTTTGTGGTTAAACCCACTGCCAGGGTGCTGACGAGTCATTAGAGTCCCCCACAGACAGTTTCCCAAGTTCGGGCGAAACGTTGTAGAGGCCGTATGGTTTTATGGCAGGGTTCGGAAAATGCACGTGCGTTTACGCACGTGTCGATTTTCGGACAGATGATACTGGTCGGCTTTGGTTTAAGCCGGATCTGAGTATTATATTGAGTAGGTATAATATCTTTGTCTCAGTTGCATTTGTATTCGGTCGTAATAGAAATGCGGGTATATTTATACAGTTTCGGGGTTATCCTGAAAGTTGTTTCAGGATCACTTTTGGAAGTTGCCAGTTTTCTATCAGCCGTCTTTTAACATTCGGTTAAAGACGGATTTATCTTTTTTTCAGTTGGGGTGAGTCATCATTCTAGAAGCTTCTAGAAGTGATGATGAGGCTAATTGGTGTTGTATTCTAATTGGTTGCATTTATTAAAGGGTGACTAGGTTTATTGAGTCATGCTTTGTATTAATGCATTCTTGGATTGCTTAAGATATTTTTAAAGTGAGAAGGTTTCTCTTGTGGTCACCCCCCTCTCCTACGGTCACCTCCCTCTTGCTATATATGGCCGGCCCTCTCTCTCCTCACTCTCAGTCGTTGATTTCATTTGTAGAAAAAGATTATGATAGTTTGGGGTGTATGGAATTTACAGCTCATTTCATTCCATCACCCGATTTCCACGGCAACTTCATTAACCGATCGTCCACGGACTTGGACGAAGTGGGACAAAGTCATCTACTCATTCTCTACATCAATCTTGGTCGTCTCTTTTAGCAAACTTGACGATCGAGTTGCCTCGAGTCAGAGGCGGGAGCCCGTTTAAAGAACCGATCATGTGGTGCCACCTCGACGGAGGAGATCGGAGATCGACGAGATCGGAGCAGCCGCAACGGAGCGTGGGATGATGGTTGAAGAACGAAG
Organism: Agapanthus africanus; assembly: GCA_030015575.1. Taxonomy (NCBI): domain Eukaryota; kingdom Viridiplantae; phylum Streptophyta; class Magnoliopsida; order Asparagales; family Amaryllidaceae; genus Agapanthus; species Agapanthus africanus. The sequence continues at coordinate 409,987,356 of JASDDO010000012.1, forward strand.
GACTCGGATCGTTCGGTATAACATTCCTACACTCTTTACAGTTTGTTAGTTTAGCAATAATGGCAGATCCGGGTTAAAGTATACGATAGCGCCAAGTTAAAAGTTTTTGTTCCGCATTTGGCGTCTGTAGACTGCCGGGGCGCTAGCGTAGACTTACAGACGGTCTGTCCCACAGCCGTCAGTACGTCGTACTTGAGATAGTATGCGGGTGTTCGTTAGGTTATGAGTACACTGGACAGGACTCGTCGGGAACTGTTGGTTGGTATTATACCTATCGTCAGTTATCAGTTCCCAGGTGACATGAGTACAGCTTAGTCCGCTGACTTGACACTGTCACTTCGCCTCGAGTGTGTTCCCACTGTACTTAGATTACTACCCTACCACGGCTCAAAGGAGTCGTGCAAACAGGTAGTAGTTGGGTGCAGTCCTGAAGCACTTGGAGGCAGTGACGGTTAGACAGGATTCGTCTCTCCCGGTATTGGGGGTTGACATCGCGCTGTGTCTAGGAGAGCCATTACACAAGTAGTCCCTGGCCAGGGCAAGCGAGATATACTGGTAGTTTTCCAGTGTTATCTCAGGGTGTTCTGGGCTACACTCCGACACGACTTGTACCGCTATTAGGGGACTGACGTTCACCGCCCCCTAGGCCCGCCATGCGATGTATCAGATGAACAGACCGGACTGTACGGAGATTGTCACATACAGGCTCAGTAGGAGTTCGGATGGGTTTACCTCATCGGCCTTCTTATCGACATCTACCTGGGGACCGTTACGTACAGCTAGTGCCGCTTGCGGTCTGTGGTTAAACTCACTGCCAGCGTAGTGTCGAGTCTTTAGAGTCTCACACAGAGAGTTTCCCTGCACTGGGCGAAACGTGTAGAGGCCGTATGGTTTTACGGCAGGGCTTCGATCACTTATGTGCACTTGTGTACGTATGCTGTTCGGGCAGGCAATACTAGTAGGCTTTGGTTTAAGCCAGATCCTAGTATTGCACAGATGGATTTGATTTGTCTTCTGTGCATTCGCATTCTACGGAATGCGGATGCGGGTGTGTATGCACAGTTTTGAGGAGCGATGAAGGAGGAGGTGCCCCATTAGGGTTTTGGCAGTTGGTTCGGTCAAAACCGTAATGTGGCACACTCATTAGGGTTTTGACAATTCGTTTGGTCAAAACCGTTATGAGCCGGAGACATTGTTTACTAATCCTTTAAGTGATAGATTAGTGATGGCTAATTGCATTGACCATTTGACCACTTAGATCTCTCTTGACTTTGTTGACCCGTTGACCGTGTTGATCATTGACCTTCAAGAGAGATCCACACTCTTCAAGAGAGATCCACACTCTTCTTTCATTTTCTTTTTATTTCTTGTTATTTCTTGTGTTATGATAATGGTCAATTCAATGTGCCATCAACTCTTTCATGATAGGATTAGTAATGATGATTATTGTGTATTATTGCAACCATGGTTCATTTCATTTGGAAAAGATCTTTTCATTATTCTCTTCTCATTCTCTCTCATGAAGTGAGAAGAAAAAGAAAAGCTCCATGGTTGCAAACTTTCTCCTTCTTCTTCCTCCTCTTGATCTCTTCTTTTGATCTCATGTGTTGAGAGAAAAAGAATCCATATAGACAAACACATCCATCTTTCTCTTCTACACAACCTAAGGCATTTAGATTAGCAATCTCTTTGCCCTAGTTGCCTTGGCTTGAGGCGAAGCTTAGTGTACAACTCTCGGGTGGATCGTCTTCGACTCAAGAAGGCCGCGGAGGTGCCCAAGGTCCGGATCGACGCTTGGAGCTTGGATGGACGGGTGGGACAGCGGGATGAAGACCCGAAGGACCGGTTCCCTGAGGTATACTTTCTACAGCATAGTAGCTAAAACCTCTTAGTGTTTACTAGTTTCTAGTTTAGCAAAGATCCGACTTTTAGTCCATGTTGCCTTGCGCCAAAATCATTGTTTTTTGCCGTTTCCGCCTCCCCGTAAGAACCGGGGTGAGCAACATGGACTTACAGTGGTATCAGAGCCTAACTAAACATAAACTAGTAAGTTAGCAAAGTGTTTAGAATATCGATCGAAAAAAAGTCGCAAAACACGGCCGGAAAAACCAAGTTTCTGTCGAATTTTTATACTGCTCTAAATGTTTTTTAACATACATGAAAATTCGACTCAGGGTTTTTTAAAACCACAGAAGAAAACCGGTCCACTGATCCGATCAAACCGCCGCGGTTCCGCGGCCGTTTTGACTCGGTCGTGGACCGGGTTTCTTGCAGTGTTTTTATTTGGCAATTTTGGGATTTTTAGGACATGTTTTTTCTACCCAGATTTTCCAGAAAGCAAATTGACTTTTGGGGTGGTTAAAAATCCGTATTTTGATCGATATTCCGTACTCTTTGGCTAATTAATATTATCTGTGATGTGATATATGTATTGAACGTCCGCTAATCGCTATACGTCGATTAGTGGGGGTTATACATATCTGTGATCTGTAATGTTGATGGTTTGTGTATATGAACTCGGTGGATTGTCGCAGATGAATAGCCGGGAATGGGTGTGAGATGAGAGTTTCTTTTTCTTTCATTCATTGTAAAATTTGTAAATTGATGTAATATTATTTATTTGGCCGCACAACCGGGTCGGGGTTGTAGCCGTCATTGTATAATTTCTTTTTACTATTTTTGCTCCTAGGATAGACCCAAGGTGGGGTGCACAAACTACCGGGTATCTCGAAGTGCCGAGTGGCCTACTCACGGTGTTGAGGGAGGTTGCTTCGCTTCGGGTACTTGGCGGGTAGTTTGCCGCACCCGTAGGGGTCTAGGGTGGGGTTTGGCTATTCATCGCGACCGTGTAATCCGTTTTTCGTTGCAGGCTCGAACGAATCGCGGATTCCTAGTATATCCAAAGTGTTCATCTGTGATCTGTAATGTCTATCATTGCTATATATCTATATATGATATCTATTTAGGCGTTGCTTATGTTTTTCAGCCGCGCTAGCCCAGCCCCCGCTCTGTCGTTAGTTAAGTAACCTAACGGGTGATGACGGGGCCCCCTGGCGAATGCGAATGGCATAAGCGTACGTCATATTTTGGTTGTTTTCTGCAATGGTAGGATTAAATGATGGGACGCATTAAAAGAACTAATGCAAGAAAATAAACCAAGTAAAAGTCGATTGGAACACTTTCAAAACCACTCGGTTCTTTTCAAAAACCAGCTTTTTAAACGCGGAGCTTGAACCACTCCTTTTAAAAGCTATCTCGTTCCATCGATTATATCAAGTTCTCTACGTTCACGGTTTCGCCAAAACCATTCGTAGCCCTCCGTCATTTCGTATGGATATTCAATAGAATTCAAGCTATGTTTGTTTACCTTCGTCAAGGCATAGTGATTGGTAGCTGTTGGGTGTTCATATGTAGTATAGATAGATGCGTTGGTTTGGGACAGTCGTATTACCTTGTTGACCTTCATCAAGGGTATGTGCGGGTAGGTTCAATTTAACCTGGATAATGACGGGTAGAACTTGACATGTGACTTATGATTTGTTGACCTTCGTCAAGATCATAAGAGCATGGGGCAAAAATCCACATCGGGAGTTTCAAAAGTACTGAAACTTGCTAGCGCTGCATACCATTTGGAGTGTGATGATTCTGGTAGGATTCCTTCGGTATTATCACGCGATGATATTTGGATCCCGATCCTGCTGTGAGTATATGCTACTCCTCGGGAACTCTTTCACTTAACGATCAATGCTATAGACCAAGTAGGTGTCTAGAAAGGTGTTAGCGGGGCTACGCCCACAGGGAAAAGAGGTTACTTAATTAAGGAACTTCGCGAAAGCGTTGGAAAACCTCCCTCGAAGTACCGACACTGGCCTGGCTGAACGGTTAAGCAAGTATTGTACGGTGAGATAGATCCTGACTAGTTCTTCCTTTATGGTTTGAGGAGGGATTCGAGAGACAGTGGGAGCCATCCTGTTTAGATAAATTAAAAACCAATCTAAACTTGCAAGAGCATCATGCTGAGTGTTTTCTTCTCTCTCTCTTAATTGCAGCGACCCAGTGACCCACCTAGGTTACATCTAGATAATAAAATGACTGAATCTGACTGTTATGACTGGCAAAGGTCTGTCCAGATGTCCATTGCCCAGGACAAGCTGGAACACCTCTTGACTGATCTAACCCCTGCCGTCTTAGATCCAGTTTCCCCTGTCACGGATATTGATATCCGTAGGACATCGGAAGAAGACTGTGCGAAAGCCAAGTGCCTCGTGTTAGCCTCAGTTGATGGTTTATACCAGAGGCAGCACGAGAAGATGGACTCAGCTTCTATCTTCCTCCATAACAAAGTTTTATATGGAGAGCAATCTCGTATCGCAAGATATGAGACCTCGAATGAATTGCTTCCAGCGAGGTTGGCGATCGGGTCATCTGTAGGGGCAACGTCCTTACAGAGACCAGCTTTTTTGAGCTCTCGGACCTAAAGACCACATTGAAGAACGGGTCATATGCTGACTTAGTTCAACAGTCTCTACCTACTACCCTGAAGGAAACCAGGGAAGTAGAAAGAAAGAGAAGGGCAGAAGTTTCGGGAATGGATGCAGTAAAAGAGGGATGTTCCTATTGTTATGGGAATGAACATGGACAGAAGGATTGCGGGGCTTGCAAAGTCAGTAGCCAGAATTCGAAGCATCTTGGGGCTTCGGCTTCGGGTGTGTTTGTTATTGAGAACTGTATGTCAGTTAACCCTACTTCCTGGGTATTGGATACCGGATCAGGATCTCATATCTGTAATTCATTACAGACTCTGAGAAACCGTAGGGTTATCAGGAAAGGTGATATGACACTTAGGGTTGCTAACGGAATGAGCATGTATGCTGAATCTGTAGGGGAATATCATCTAGGACTGACAACTGGGCAGATATTGATTTTGCGTAACTGTTTTTATGTACCAGGTGCGACTTGTAATATCATATCTGTATCCTTGATTTCTAAGGAAGGATATGATTTTACTTTTGTAAGCGATGTAGTAAACATCCACCTAAATCAAGTCCTGATTGGGTCAGGTACATTACAAAACGGAATATACGTATTGAATCAAGCTCAGATCTTCAGTGTCCAGAACACACTTAAAAGAAAGTTTCCGGAAACAAATCAGGTTTTCTTATGGCATTGTAGACTGGGTCACATTAATGAGACATGGTTAACAAAGTTACATAAAGAAGGATACTTGAATTCGTTTGAGTATCGGTCTTATGCCACTTGTGAATCTTGTCTCATAGGAAAGATGACAAAGACTCCGTTCACTGGACACGGAGAAAGAGCAAGCGAGCTCTTGGGACTCATACACAGTGATGTGTGTGGTCCAATGTCTACACATGCGCGTAGTGGTTATTCATACTTCATTACTTTCACAGATGATTTCTCTAGGTATGGGCATGTCTTCTTGATGAAGCACAAATCCGAGGCCTTTGAGAAATTTCAGGAATACAAGAATGAAGTTGAAAAACAAACAGGCAAAAGTATCAAGACACTAAGATCTGATCGAGGTGGTGAATACTTGAGTGCCGAGTTTCTGGGCTACTTAAAAGAGAATGGAATTCTCTCTCAGCTTACTCCTCCATACACACCACAACACAACGGTGTATCGGAAAGGCGGAATCGAACCCTATTGGACATGGTTCGTTCCATGATGAGTAAGTCTGAGTTACCGCGATCCTTCTGGGGTTATGCGCTAGAAACAACATCATATCTCTTGAACAAGGCTCCAACCAAGACTGTGCCTACCACCCCATATCAGATGTGGAGTGGGAAGAAACCCTGTCTTAAGTACCTTAAGACATGGGGATGTCCAGCTTTTGTAAAAAAGCAGCATGCGGACAAGCTCGAGGCACGCTCAGTACTATGTAAGTTTGTGGGATACCCAAAGAACTCCAGGGGGTATCTTTTCTATTCCGCGGAGGAACAATAGGTTTTTGTTTCTCAGCATGCCCACTTCTTGGAAACTGAATTTTTAGAAAATCAGATAAGTGGGAGCGCAATAGAACTGGAAGAAATTCCAGAACCACAAGCTGTTACTGAAACCTTGGTAGAACCAGAAGGTTCAGGAGAACCGGACATTCCAGCGCCACTCCGCAGGAGTAGTAGGCAGTCTCATCCGCCCGAGAGATACTACGGTTTTCTCATAGACGGGGATAGAGAGGATTGCACCATGGATTATGGTGAGCCTACTAGCTTCCAGCAAGCCATTCAGAGCGGCGACTCGGTAAAATGGCTGGATGCAATGCGGGCCGAGATGGAGTCCATGTACACCAACAAAGTTTGGACTTTGGACTTTGCTCCAGAAGGGGTAAAACCCGTAGGCTGCAAATGGATCTTCAGAAAGAAGATTGGTGTAGATGGGCAGGTTGAGACCTATAAAGCTAGACTTGTAGCAAAGGGTTTTCGTCAAAGACCTGGTTTGGACTATGACGAGACCTTTTCTCCAGTGGCTATGCTGAAATCCATTCGGATCTTTCTTGCCATTGCTGCCTTCCACGATTATGAAATCTGGCAGATGGATGTAAAGACGGCTTTCCTAAATGGAAATTTGGAAGAGTGCGTCTATATGGATCAGCCGGAGGGATTCATTCGGAGTGGGAGCAGCGGTAGAGTGTGCTAGTTGCTCAAGTCCATTTATGGACTTAAGCAGGCATCGCGGAGTTGGAACATCTGCTTTGATGATACTGTCAAAGAATTCGACTTTATCAAAAACCCAGATGAACCATGCATTTACAGTAAGATTGTAGGGAGAACTGTGGTATTCCTCGTCTTGTACGTGGATGACATTCTCCTAATAGGAAATGATATTCCTATGCTACAGTCAGTCAAAGGATTCTTGTCGCAGAGGTTCTCCATGAAGGACCTGGGCGATGCCAACTACATTCTGGGGGTCCAGATCTATCGTGATAGATCTAAGAGGATGTTGGGACTTTCACAGTCAAGGTACATCGACACCATACTGAGAAGATTCAGTATGGAAGATTCCAAGCACGGTAATTTACCGGCTTGTCACGGGATCACCCTCTCCAAAGAGATGTCTCCCAAGACTGATTTGGAGAGGGATCGCTTGTCTATTATACCCTACGCTTCTGCGGTAGGCTCTATAATGTATGCGATGTTATGTACCAAACCAGATGTAGCATACGCATTGAGCGTTGTAAGCCGGTATCAGTCAAACCCAGGGGAGAAACACTGGATAGCGGTAAAGAACATTCTCAAGTACCTGAGAAGGACTAAGGAGATGTTATTGTTGTATGGCGGAAAAGACCTCCAGCTCGAGGCCTTTGCTGACTCCAGCTTCCAGAGTGACAAGGATGACTCCAAGTCCATGTCGGGTTATGTCTTTACCCTCAATGGAGGGGCGGTTTGCTGGAAGAGTTCCGAGCAGGAGACCGTTGCTGACTCAACTATGGAAGCGGAGTACATAGCTGCTTGCGATGCCGCAAAGGAAGCTGTCTGGATGAAGAAGTTCCTCACGGAGCTTCAGGTGGTTCCTACCATTGTTGATCCAATACCGCTGTATTGCGACAACAACGGCGCTATAGCTTTAGCGAAGGAACCGAGGTCCCATCAGAAGTCCAGGCACATTTTGAGGCGGTACCACCTGATCAGGGAGATCGTAGATCGCCGGGAGATCGAGGTGAAGAGAGTAAATACGGAGAACAACACTGCAGATCCACTCACGAAGGCCCTACCCCAGACTCAGTTCGAGCGGCTGATTGAGATGATAGGTCTTCGATACGCCGGTACATGGCCTTAGTGCAAGTGGGAGATTGTTAGTGTATATGCCCTAAAGGCCATTACTGTATCATACTAGCTTGTATATTACTTGATGGAAGCTTGGGATATTCACAGTTGTATAGACAATCTTGCTCAAAATGGTAGTATGCTACTTGGTTTGTCTCTACTTCAATATGTGCATGTGTTTCTTTTAGCACATCGCTTATATATACATATTAGTAGAGCCCTTAGGATCTTTGCTTGATTACCAGCGTTGTGATGGCGCTCACACTCGTGGGGGCTGGGTAATCCATAAGCACATCCTTATACAGGTCCCTAGTCGTTGGACTATCGAGACAGGGCATCGATACTCCGGAGTAGACTAGCGTATGCGCTTCTCATCCCAGCGGGGGAGACAGTCTGTCCCACAGCCGTCAGTACGTCGTACTTGAGATAGTATGTGGGTGCTCGTTAGGTTACGAGTACACTGGACAGGACTCGTCGGGAACTGTTGGTTGGTATTATACCTATCGTCAGTTATCAGTTCCCAGGTGACATGAGTACAGCTTAGTCCGCTGAATTGACACTGTCACTTCGCCTCGAGTGTGTTCCCACTGTACTTAGATTACTACCTTACCACGGCTCAAAGGAGTCGTGCAAACAGGTAGTAGTTGGGTGCAGTCCCGAAGCACTTGGAGGCAGTGACGGTTAGACAGGATTCGTCTCTCCCGGTATTGGGGGTTGACATCGCGCTGTGTCTAGGAGAGCCATTACACAAGTAGTCCCTGGCCAGGGCAAGCGAGATATACTAGTAGTTTTCCAGTGTTATCTCAGGGTGTTCTGGGCTACACTCCGACACGACTTGTACCGCTATTAGGGGACTGACGTTCACCGCCCCCCTAGGCCTGCCATGCGATGTATCAGACGAACATACCGGACTGTACGGAGATTGTCACATACAGGCTCAGTAGGAGTTCGGATGGGTTTACCTCATCGGCCTTCTTATCGACATCTACCTGGGGACCGTTACGTACAGCTAGTTCCGCTTGCGGTCTGTGGTTAAACCCACTGTCAGCGTAGTGTCGAGTCTTTAGAGTCCCACACAAAGAGTTTCCCTGCACTGGGCGAAACGTGTAGAGGCCGTATGGTTTTACGGCAGGGCTTCGATCACTTACGTGCACTTGTGTGCGTATGCTGTTCGGGCAGGCAATACTAGTGGGCTTTGGTTTAAGCCAGATCCTAGTATTGCACAGATGGATTTGATTTGTCTTCTGTGCATTCGCATTCTACGGAATGCGGATGCGGGTGTGTATGCACAGTTTTGAGGAGCGATGAAGGAGGAGGTGCCCCATTAGGGTTTTGACAGTTGGTTCGGCCAAAACCGTAATGTGGCACACTCATTAGGGTTTTGACAATTCGTTTGGTCAAAACCGTTATGAGCCGGAGACATTGTTTACTAATCCTTTAAGTGATAGATTAGTGATGGCTAATTGCATTGACCATTTGACCACTTAGATCTCTCTTGACTTTGTTGACCCGTTGACCGTGTTGATCATTGACCTTCAAGAGAGATCCACACTCTTCTTTCATTTTCTTTTTATTTCTTGTTATTTCTTGTGTTATGATAATGGTCAATTCAATGTGCCATCAACTCTTTCATGATAGGATTAGTAATGACGATTATTGTGTATTATTGCAACCATGGTTCATTTCATTTGGAAAAGATCTTTTCATTATTCTCTTCTCATTCTCTCTCATGAAGTGAGAAGAAAAAGAAAAGCTCCATGGTTGCAAACTTTCTCCTTCTTCTTCCTCCTCTTGATCTCTTCTTTTGATCTCATGTGTTGAGAGAAAAAGAATCCATATAGACAAACACATCCATCTTTCTCTTCTACACAACCTAAGGCATTTAGATTAGCAATCTCTTTGCCCTAGTTGCCTTGGCTTGAGGCGAAGCTTAGTGTACAACTCTCGGGTGGATCGTCTTCGACTCAAGAAGGCCGCGGAGGTGCCCAAGGTCCGGATCGACGCTTGGAGCTTGGATGGACGGGTGGGACAGTGGGATGAAGACCCGAAGGACCGGTTCCGTGAGGTATACTTTCTACAGCATAGTAGCTAAAACCTCTTAGTGTTTACTAGTTTCTAGTTTAGCAAAGATCCGACTTTTAGTCCATGTTGCCTTGCGCCAAAATCATTGTTTTTCGCCGTTTCCGCCTCCCCATAAGAACCGGGGTGAGCAACATGGACTTACAGTGGTATCAGAGCCTAACTAAACATAAACTAGTAAGTTAGCAAAGTGTTTAGAATATCGATCGAAAAAAAGTCGCAAAACACGGCCGGAAAAACCAAGTTTCTGTCGAATTTTTATACTGCTCTAAATTTTTTTTAACATACATGAAAATTCGACTTAGGGTTTTTTAAAACCACAGAAGAAAACCGGTCCACTGTGTAGGGTTGCTAGGCACGCGCACAAGGGTCTATGAGGCATCAACCATACCCGAATAAAAATTTAGCCGTGCCGAACAACCCGAATACGGAACTTTAAACTAGAGATTAGGCGAAAACTTGCATGCTAAACACTTTAACACTAAGTGAGAGGGATTACAACCTTTGTAGATCCGGTCCTTCACTTCATATGCTCCGTGTTGTGGTCCCTTCGCTGCGATCATCGGGATCCGGACTCTCGAGAGGTTCCACGAAGAGAAAGACGCAACCTTTGCTTCCGATCTTCGATACTAAGATGATCTACCTCGAAGTTTCTTTAACACAAGCTAACACTCATGAAATGATGTAAACACCCTCATCTAAATGGCAAAGGAAGATGAGGATGATGAAGTAGGATTTTTGCTCTATTTATTTATCTTTTTCTCACTATTATTCATCACTTGGAAAAATCAAGAAAGGTTTTTCCATGAAAGAAAATGAAGGAAGAAGATGAATGAATAATGTTAATCCATTTGTGATGAATAGAAAAAGAGATGATAATGATCAATAAAGCAACCATGGTTTCTAAACCATTGTAGAGAATAAACCAAGGGTTAGGGTTTGGGTTGAGTTAAAGATGAGTCATGAGTAAATATCTTTCACAAAACAAAAATGAAAAGCTTCTAGAATCAACTAGAAGACTTAACCCTAATCCAAACCCTAATCATGTTTAAACTCCACAAAACATGTTGCATTAATTATCATATCATGTTACAATATTATATATCACATATATAATATTTATCGTAACAAAAGAAAATAATACAATTAACATATATCGCATATATATCAATGTATTAATCCGGTGAGAAAAAGAATCTTTTAGTGAGCAAATATTAGTTAATGTAATTTAATATATCATATATAATATTATACATTAAATTATCGAATCAACACTTGATCAGACAATCCGGCTATATCGCATATAACCGACTAATATTTATCCGTACCGATTCACCGAATCAACACTTGATCCGACGACCCGGCTGATATCAAATATCGCGAGAATATAATACGGTATCACATATCGCATTATCCTCGGTCCCGCACATATCACATATGTGCTCCTACTCCGTTTTGCCTGAGTCAAGAAACCTCTGTGTAGGACTCTAAAGAATCGTCAATACGCCGGCTGTAGGTGATGATCATATCAAACACCCACAAGCTGCAAGCGGTCAGCTAAACGTAACAGCTACCCAGGTATTGAGCGCTCAGAAGATCAGCAAGCAAGCCTGTAACTTCTCCTGTGAATCCAAACAGTAACACTCCCGTACAGTCCGGTCTCGTCGTCTGATATGTCGCATATCTCGCCTAGGGGTGGTAAACGTCAGACCCCAGTAGCTCGATAAGTCGTGTCGATATGAGGTCTATAACAGTTCGAGAAACTACCGATAACACTTACCAGTAAATCTCAGCAACCCTGGCCAGGGATTTCCGGTTATAGCCAATCGAACACAGCACAACATCAACTCCCTATACCGGGAGAGACGAATCCCCTCCTATCGTTCATTGCCTCCATGTGATTCGGGACTGTACCCAAAAGCCACCTTTTTGCACGCCCTCTTGGACGTGGTATGATGGAAATCAAAGCACAGTGGGAATCACACAAGACTCTATGACGATCTTGGGTCAACAGACTACTCTGTACCAGTGTCACCGGAGAACTGCCATCTGACGTATGGTATAATACCATCTGGGAGTTCTCGGCGAGTCCGTCCAGTGTACCCAGTCTCCACTGAGCACCCGTACACCATCCTTGATGTCAAACACCGATGGATATGGGATCATCCATCGCCCATCATATGGGTCAAGATGCGTATACGCTAGTCTACTCTGGTGCATCGATGCCCTGTCTCGATACACCCTCGACTAGGAACAGTTATAGGATGTACTCGTCGATTACCGTGGCCCCACTAGTATGATCTCATCATAGTCCCAGTAGTCGAGTACATATCCTAAGGGCTTTATCAACATGTAACATAGAGACAATCAGAGTACATGTTAAGATAAAGTACAACCAGATAGCATACTATCATGTCGAGCAAGAAAGTCCTCCTTATATATGTCCTAGCATCCACTACAATATACATCGTATGTACAGTAATGGCCTCTAGGGCATACATATAACTAACAATCTCCCACTTGCACTCGGGCCATCTGTTATGGTATCGCATACCCAACAATTAGCTGCGGTTGTAGTATCTCATACTCAACCATCCCGTAAAAGTCTCTACTGGGAAAAAGGCCTTCGTGAGTGGATCCGCGCTGTTGTCCTCTGTGTCTACTCTCCTAACCTCGATCTCCCTGGAGATCAACCATCTCCATGATCAGGTGATACTGCCTAAGAATTATATCTGGATTTCTGATGGGACGGTAGTTCCTTGGCTAAAGCCACAACTCCATTGTCACACAATGGTAGGAACGAAGTTCATCTTATGAACTTATATACTTATCCAGACTTCCTCTTTGGTAGTATCCTTGGTAACGATGCATCTTGCCTTTAATCGTCTAGTATGTCACGGTATCTAGCTTGGAACTCTTCCAACATACCGTCCCTCCACTGAGGGTAAAGACAATGCCTGCGACTGACATTCAGTCGTCCTTATCACTCTGGAACCTTTCCAGTGATTCTCCCCAGGATCGATTGATACCATCTCTCTACAACTAGTGAGTATCCTAACATCCAATTAGATCTATCTCATAGATCCAAAACCCAGGATTTAGGAGGTATCACTTTGATCCTATATTGAGAATCCTTGTGATAAGTGGAGATTGACCGAGCGTAGCATAGGAAACTCTTTCCCTATCAAGAGTGTCATCCACGTACTCTACGAAGATCACCACCATACTCTCTACTACCTTTTTGTATATACAAGGTTCATCTACCATTTTGATGAAGTCAAACTCTTTGACTACCACATCAAAACAGATGTTCCAACTCCGCGATGCCTGCTTTATCATATAAAACATCTTGCACACGTTTCCGCTGCTCCCACTGTCTACGAAGCCCTCTGGCTGTGTACTTATAGACACTCTTTTCTAAAACATCATTTAGAAAAGCAGTCATGACACCCAACCACCAGATATCGTAGTCATGGTATGTAGCCGTGGCAAGTAGGATCTGGATGGACTTAAGCATAGCTTTGAAAGTCTCAACTTTTCCATGTACACCAAGTAATCTTCTCAAGATATACTCGCTCCTGATGGGGATCTAACCCTTCAGATAAAGCAACCAAAGTCCATACTTTGTTGGTGTATAAGGATTCCATCTCAGATCGATAAGCACCCAGCCATTCTTACAGAGTCCCACTCCTGATGGCCAGCTCGAAACTAGTTGGGTCATCATCTCATGATGCAATCCTCGCTCCCACTGTCATAGAGAAACCGAAGTATCTCTCAGGTGGGTGAGGAACCGTACTAGATCGGCGGAGAGGCTGAGGTTCGTTGGAAACTATTGAATCCTTTGGTTCTACTAAATCATCAGCTGCATTTTGTATAGCTGGAACATTTCCAGTTCTACATAACAGACCTTGCCTCGAGCTTGTCCGGATTTTGCTTTTAGACATAGGCCGGACAACCCCAAATCTTAACAAACTTAAGATATGGGCTCTTCCCATTCCATATCGCAAATGAAGTGGTAAGCAACTAATTTGATTTGAACCCTATTCAATAGGTATGCAGCTTCTCAAGTGCATAACTCCCAAAAGGAAATAGGAAACTCAGTAGTACTCATCATAGAGCACACCGTATCACATAGGGTGCTATTGCTCCGCCCCGATATACCATCATGCTATGGTGTATACGAAGGAGTAATGCTGAGAGAGAATCTCATTCTCCTTTAGAATAGTCCAGGAATTCCGTGCTCAAGTATTCTCCTCCTTGATCGCATCAAAGGACATAATACTTTTACCCGTATTTTGGTTCTCTACTTCTAACTTATATTCTGTGAATATCTCAAAAGGTTCGGACTTATGTTTCAACAGGAACACATGTCTGAATCTTGAGAGATTATCAGAGAACGTAATGAAGTAAAAAAGAACCGGTCTTGGCATGTGTAGACAGGGGACCTTTCATACATCAACATGTATCAATCCCAAGAGTTCACTAACTCTTTCTCTGTTTCCAATAAACAGAGCTATGGTCATCTTATCTTTGTGACATGACCGGCAAGTTTCACAAGATGTAAATTCAAACTAATTTAAATATGCATCTCTATGTAACTTAGCTAGACGGGTCGCATTGATATGACCTAGTCTACAATACCTCAAGAAGGATTCTTCATTTCTGAACTATTCCTCTTGTGTGTGTTCTGTATACTAAGAACTGTAGTTTGATTTAGAACGTCAATGCTTTTAGATAACGTGCCTGAACCGATCAACTCTTGATATAGGAAATGTTCAAAACATTATCCAATCAATACAAAATTATATCCTTTCTTTACTAATAAAGAGACTGATATGATTTTGTATATCAGGTTCGGTATCTAATAACATTTGTTCAGAATCAATGTATTCAGGTAATACAGGGTGATAGTGACCAACAGACTTGGCTGCAACACTTGCACCGTTTTCTGTCTCATGAAACTTATCACCCGTTCTCAGTTCTCTACCTTTCTGTAGCCTATGTAACAGATTACATATACGGGATCCTGATCCGGTATCACATACCCAGGACGTAAAGGATACTGAGAAACAGTTCTGTGTAACGAACACACCCGAAGATGATGCATCAACATGCACTTTCTTCGTTTGGGCGGCACGGGAAATCTGGTATTCCCCAATTTCCTGCTCTGTCTTATAACAATTATAAGTTGAAGCGGGACCAACGTTCCCCAGCTCAGTATAACAAGCGGGTTCAGTCAATATATCCGTTTTATTATCTTGATTAAGGCGTGATATGGTCGCTATCTGGAGAGAGAGAGAAGAAAACACTCAGCGTATGCTCTTGCAAGATTAGATTGGTTATATAATATATCTAATCAGGATGTCTCCCACTGTTTTAATCAAATCTTCCTTCAAACCCTAAAAGGAAAGACTAGCCGGGATTAATTACACGCTACAAGTTCGCCAATCTTTCAGCCAGGCCAGTGTCGGTACTTTGAGGGAGGTCCCCCGTGCTTTCGCACGAACCTAATTACTGTAAACCTCGTTTTCCCAGAGGCGTAACCCCGTTAACACCTTTCTAGACACCTACTTGATCGGCTAATTGTAATGTGTAAAACTCTCCCAGGAGTAACTCTTACTCGCAGCGGGTATCGGGATCCAACTATCTCATAGAAGGTATGCAATCTCATTGCAAATTTCAACCCTTGAAATTCCCGATAATATTTTTACCCCTAGCGTCCTATGACCTTGACGGAGGTCAACAAACCATAGGCTACTAGTCAAGTTCAACCCGCCATTTCCTGATTGAATTAAACCCACCCGCACGACCCTTGACGGAGGTCAACAAGGCCGCACGACTACCCTAATCCAATCTGCATCATATGCATAAGCAGATAAATACTAGTCAGCTACCGCACACTACGCCTTGACGGAGGTCAACAAACGTAGCACGAATACTAAGTAGGACTTATCTGAAATGACGGAGGGCTACGACAGGTTTTTAAGAAAACCTATTGCGTAATGAACTTGATATCGTTGTAGAATCGAGTGATTTTAAATGGAATGCTTTTGAGGCTTTTCTAGTTTTGCTAAAGGGGTCACTCCCGGTGAAGGGATCGTCGGCCCTTTCCTCATCGAATAAGGTGCAGGATATATCATATATATCGCTGTGCAAAGCAGGAACTATAGAAGCATTCAAAAGACAAAACCGAATTTGTAGCATCTGCCAGTTATTGCTAAAGGAGTCACTCCCGGTGAAGGGATCTCGGTCCTTTCCTTATCGAATAAGGTGCTGGATGTTCTACAAGGAACACCGCTATGCAAAGCAAGAACTGTAGCTACCAGTTTTTTATAAACAAGTTTCTACAACATCTTAGGTTTCTTTTATTTCATTAATCTCATTAATGAAGTCCCATTTTAATTATGCTTCACAAGCATCTCTTTTGAAACGAAATCTGCAATATAACATATATCTCATATATATAATATATAAACATTCGTCTCAGGCAGTAATATGATCTCATCACAGAACATTGCAGCAGAAGAACATATATGAAATATTGGATATACTAGGACGTCAGTGTTTTCAATACGAGCCTGTATAAAACACGGATTCCACGGTCGCGATGAATAGCCAAACCCACATCCCTAGACCCCTACGAGAGCGGCAAGTAACACAGCCAATTCTAGGGTTAGGAGACCCGGTCTCGACTCCTCGAGATGGTCTCCCACTGGACCCTAGAACCCGGTTACTTGTGCTCCCCGCCTTGGGTCTACCTAATGCGGAAAAGTAAATAATATACAACGGTGACATCTTCCGCTACCTGGAAGTGCCCCAATAAAAGAATATTACATACAAATGAATTTTACATGAATGAAAAAGAAAAAACTCTCATCTCACATAAAACCCCCGGCTATTCAAAACGCGACGATCCAATATAACATATCACAGCAACACATAATATCTCATATCATCAACGTAAGCAAGTATGCGTATCCCGATTGTCGTTGATGTATAGCAACGAAGCCGGCGATACACCACATACTACGCTTACGGTCACAGAAAAGAAAGTGTAAAACTACGATAGTTGGAATCCGCAACCTCTTTAGACATCGCATGCCTAACCAAATGAATTCCTTAGACATCGCATGCCTAACAATTATAAACCCCGCATTTTAGTCTCATTATCGAAAACTCTTTTCAATATCAAGTCGGGCAATTCAACAAGATTCCCGACGTCCTGATCGAATGCTCGTCGCAAACTTTAGTAGACGGCCGCACCCCCGATACCGTCGACGAAGTGCACCAAGGCGGAACACCGCTACCGGGAGCACCCGAACGGATGCTTTCGGCGACGGGGTTCTCCTACAGTCACTTGGTCGGGGCTATGGAGTGAGGCTGCCTATTAAGTTTACCCGGCAAGTATCCGCGTACGCTACGTGATTGCGACGGACTTTTGATCACATCAAAATTCCGTGGCAACCGATCAACTGAGACTAAACCGCTAGATTTATAACATTCATTTTAGTTATCTCATAACTACTTGTGAATTCCAATTATTGTATCACATTCCAGATAAACAGAAAAAGTTAAACTTTCCGATCGAATCATCAAGCACCCAAGATTTCCCCAATATATTTCAACACTTGAAACCAGTTTAAAAACATCCATTACATGCCACAGTACCAATGGTCCAGCCGTAGAAGGGTCAAGCCAACGCCTCACATGTGGCACGCCGTACTGCCCCAAACCCTAAGGTTCAAAGGGCAGTTCAAGACGGTCACATAATCGAGTTAAGGTTTGTTGTCTTCTAGAGGGTCCACCGAGTTACTTGCACGACTTAGAACGTTCTTAAACACGAGGAAAAATCCAACTTTTGAAAAAATTTCCGACAGGGGAAAAAGTGAGTTATTGATATCCGTTCGAACTTTTTAACAGTTTCTAAAAGTTATCCGGACAAAACTAAACAAAGTTAAAATATCCGATCAAATCTTAAAGTCCCCAATACAACCCAGATAATTCAACAGTTGAATAATAAAAAAATAAAAATTTCCAGAAAATACAACATTAAAAAATAGGAGTTACTGTGAAACGCACGTGCCATGAATCGATCACGTGGCCGCGGAAGCGCCGCGAATGCTGGGGTGGGGCCGCGGTTCCGCGCTACTGTTGTCGAATTGTGCTCACGTGTTTTACAGTAATTCTTATAATCACCTGCTGTAATTTTTGGATATTTTTAATTTGGAAAAATCCCAGTTTTTAGAAAATTTCCAGAGAGCAATTTTGAGTTTTGGGTTTCGGGTTTTCCGGGTTCGATCGGGCTTTAAACTTCGTCTAGACTTCTCCTAAAGCTCTAGCTTGGCTCTGATACCACTGTAGGGTTGCTAGGCACGCGCACAAGGGTCTACGAGGCATCAACCATGCCCGAATAAAAATTTAGCCGTGCCGAACAACCCGAATTCGGAACTTTAAACTAGAGATTAGGCGAAAACTTGCATGCTAAACACTTTAACACTAAGTGAGAGGGATTACAACCTTTGTAGATCCGGTCCTTCACTTCATATGCTCCGTGTTGTGGTCCCTTCGCTGCGATCATCGGGATCCGGACTCTCGAGAGGTTCCACGAAGAGAAAGACGCAACCTTTGCTTCCGATCTTCGATACTAAGATGATCTACCTCGAAGTTTCTTTAACACAAGCTAACACTCATGAAATGATGTAAACACCCTCATCTAAATGGCAAAGGAAGATGAGGATGATGAAGTAGGATTTTTGCTCTATTTATTTATCTTTTTCTCACTATTATTCATCACTTGGAAAAATCAAGAAAGGTTTTTCCATGAAAGAAAATGAAGGAAGAAGATGAATGAATAATGTTAATCCATTTGTGATGAATAGAAAAAGAGATGATAATGATCAATAAAGCAACCATGGTTTCTAAACCATTGTAGAGAATAAACCAAGGGTTAGGGTTTGGGTTGAGTTAAAGATGAGTCATGAGTAAATATCTTTCACAAAACAAAAATGAAAAGCTTCTAGAATCAACTAGAAGACTTAACCCTAATCCAAACCCTAATCATGTTTAAACTCCACAAAACATGTTGCATTAATTATCATATCATGTTACAATATTATATATCACATATATAATATTTATCGTAACAAAAGAAAATAATACAATTAACATATATCGCATATATATCAATGTATTAATCCGGTGAGAAAAAGAATCTTTTAGTGAGCAAATATTAGTTAATGTAATTTAATATATCATATATAATATTATACATTAAATTATCGAATCAACACTTGATCCGACAATCCGGCTATATCGCATATAACCGACTAATATTTATCCGTACCGATTCACCGAATCAACACTTGATCCGACGACCAGGCTGATATCAAATATCGCGAGAATGTAATACGGTATCACATATCGCATTATCCTCGGTCCCGCACATATCACATATGTGCTCCTACTCCGTTTTGCCTGAGTCAAGAAACCTCTGTGTAGGACTCTAAAGAATCGTCAATACGCCGGCTGTAGGTGATGATCATATCAAACACCCACAAGCTGCAAGCGGTCAGCTAAACGTAACAGCTACCCAGGTATTGAGCGCTCAGAAGATCAGCAAGCAAGCCTGTAACTTCTCCTGTGAATCCAAACAGTAACACTCCCGTACAGTCCGGTCTCGTCGTCTGATATGTCGCATATCTCGCCTAGGGGTGGTAAACGTCAGACCCCAGTAGCTCGATAAGTCGTGTCGATATGAGGTCTATAACAGTTCGAGAAACTACCGATAACACTTACCAGTAAATCTCAGCAACCCTGGCCAGGGATTTCCGGTTATAGCCAATCGAACACAGCACAACATCAACTCCCTATACCGGGAGAGACGAATCCCCTCCTATCGCTCATTGCCTCCATGTGATTCGGGACTGTACCCAAAAGCCACCTTTTTGCACGCCCTCTTGGACGTGGTATGATGGAAATCAAAGCACAGTGGGAATCACACAAGACTCTATGACGATCTCGGGTCAACAGACTACTCTGTACCAGTGTCACCGGAGAACTGCCATCAGACGTATGGTATAATACCATCTGGGAGTTCTCGGCGAGTCCGTCCAGTGTACCCAGTCTCCACTGAGCACCCGTACACCATCCTTGATGTCAAACACCGATGGATATGGGATCATCCATCGCCCATCATATGGGTCAAGATGCGTATACGCTAGTCTACTCTGGTGCATCGATGCCCTGTCTCGATACACCCTCGACTAGGAACAGTTATAGGATGTACTCGTCGACTACCGTGGCCCCACTAGTATGATCTCATCATAGTCCCAGTAGTCGAGTACATATCCTAAGGGCTTTATCAACATGTAACATAGAGACAATCAGAGTACATGTTAAGATAAAGTACAACCAGATAGCATACTATCATGTCGAGCAAGAAAGTCCTCCTTATATATGTCCTAGCATCCACTACAATATACATCGTATGTACAGTAATGGCCTCTAGGGCATACATATAACTAACACACTGATCCGATCAAACCGCCGCGGTTCCGCGGCCGTTTTGACTCGGTCGTGGACCGGGTTTCTTGCAGTGTTTTTATTTGGCAATTTTGGGATTTTTAGGACATGTTTTTTCTACCCAGATTTTCCAGAAAGCAAATTGACTTTTAGGGTGGTTAAAAATCCGTATTTTGATCGATATTCCGTACTCTTTGGCTAATTAATATTATCTGTGATGTGATATATGTATTGAACGTCCGCTAATCGCTATACGTCGATTAGTGGGGGTTATACATATCTGTGATCTGTAATGTTGATGGTTTGTGTATATGAACTCGGTGGATTGTCGCAGATGAATAGCCGGGAATGGGTGTGAGATGAGAGTTTCTTTTTCTTTCATTCATTGTAAAATTTGTAAATTGATGTAATATTATTTATTTGGCCGCACAACCGGGTCGGGGTTGTAGCCGTCATTGTATAATTTCTTTTTACTGTTTTTGCTCCTAGGATAGACCCAAGGTGGGGTGCACAAACTACCGGGTATCTCGAAGTGCCGAGTGGCCTACTCACAGTGTTGAGGGAGGTTGCTTCGCTTTGGGTACTTGGCGGGTAGTTTGCCGCACCCGTAGGGGTCTAGGGTGGGGTTTGGCTATTCATCGCGACCGTGTAATCCGTTTTTCGTTGCAGGCTCGAACGAATCGCGGATTCCTAGTATATCCAAAGTGTTCATCTGTGATCTGTAATGTCTATCATTGCTATATATCTATATATGATATCTATTTAGGCGTTGCTTATGTTTTTCAGCCGCGCTAGCCCAGCCCCCGCTCTGTCGTTAGTTAAGTAACCTAACGGGTGATGACGGGGCCCCCTGGCGAATGCGAATGGCATAAGCGTACGTCATATTTTGGTTGTTTTCTGCAATGGTAGGATTAAATGATGGGACGCATTAAAAGAACTAATGCAAGAAAATAAACCAAGTAAAAGTCGATTGGAACACTTTCAAAACCACTCGGTTCTTTTCAAAAACCAGCTTTTTAAACGCGGAGCTTGAACCACTCTTTTTAAAAGCTATCTCATTCCATCGATTATATCAAGTTCACTACGTTCACGGTTTCGCCAAAACCATTCGTAGCCCTCCGTCATTTCGTATGGATATTCAATAGTATTCAAGCTATGTTTGTTGACCTTCGTCAAGGCATAGTGATTGGTAGCTGTTGGGTGTTCATATGTAGCATAGATAGATGCGTTGGTTTGGGACAGTCGTATTACCTTGTTGACCTTCGTCAAGGGTATGTGCGGGTAGGTTCAAATTAACCTGGATAATGACGGGTAGAACTTGACATATGACTTATGATTTGTTGACCTTCGTCAAGATCATAAGAGCATGGGGCAAAAATCCACATCGGGAGTTTCAAAAGTACTGAAACTTGCTAGCGCTGCATACCATTTGGAGTGTGATGATTCTGGTAGGATTCCTTCGGTATTATCACGCGATGATATTTGGATCCCGATCCTGCTGTGAGTATATGCTACTCCTCGGGAACTCTTTCACTTAACGATCAATGCTATAGACCAAGTAGGTGTCTAGAAAGGTGTTAGCGGGGCTACGCCCACAGGGAAAAGAGGTTACTTAATTAAGGAACTTCGCGAAAGCGTTGGAAAACCTCCCTCGAAGTACCGACACTGGCCTGGCTGAACGGTTAAGCAAGTATTGTACGGTGAGATAGATCCTGACTAGTTCTTCCTTTATGGTTTGAGGAGGGATTCGAGAGACAGTGGGAGCCATCCTGTTTAGATAAATTAAAAACCAATCTAAACTTGCAAGAGCATCATGCTGAGTGTTTTCTTCTCTCTCTCTTAATTGCAGCGACCCAGTGACCGCACCTAGGTTACATCTAGATAATAAAATGACTGAATCTGACTGTTATGACTGGCAAAGGTCTGTCCAGATGTCCATTGCCCAGGACAAGCTGGAACACCTCTTGACTGATCCAACCCCTGCCGTCTTAGGTCCAGTTTCCCCTGTCACGGATATTGATATCCGTAGGACATCGGAAGAAGACTGTGCGAAAGCCAAGTGCCTCGTGTTAGCCTCAGTTGATGGTTTATACCAGAGGCAGCACGAGAAGATGGACTCAGCTTCTATCTTCCTCCATAACAAAGTTTTATATGGAGAGCAATCTCGTATCGCAAGATATGAGACCTCGAATGAATTGCTTCCAGCGAGGTTGGCGATCGGGTCATCTGTAGGGGCAACGTCCTTACAGAGACCAGCTTTTTTGAGCTCTCGGACCTAAAGACCACATTGAAGAACGGGTCATATGCTGACTTAGTTCAACAGTCTCTACCTACTATCCTGAAGGAAACCAGGGAAGTAGAAAGAAAGAGAAGGGCAGAAGTTTCGGGAATGGATGCAGTAAAAGAGAGATGTTCCTATTGTTATGGGAATGAACATGGACAGAAGGATTGCAGGGCTTGCAAAGTCAGTAGCCAAAATTCGAAGCATCTTGGGGCTTCGGCTTCGGGTGTGTTTGTTATTGAGAACTGTATGTCAGTTAACCCTACTTCCTGGGTATTGGATACCAGATCAGGATCTCATATCTGTAATTCATTACAGACTCTGAGAAACCGTAGGGTTATCAGGAAAGGTGATATGACTCTTAGGGTTGCTAACGGAATGAGCATGTATGCTGAATCCGTAGGGGAATATCATCTAGGACTGACAACTGGGCAGATATTGATTTTGCGTAACTGTTTTTATGTACCAGGTGCGACTTGTAATATCATATCTGTATCCTTGATTTCTAAGGAAGGATATGATTTTACTTTTGTAAGCGATGTAGTAAACATCCACCTAAATCAAGTCCTGATTGGGTCAGGTACATTACAAAACGGAATATACGTATTGAATCAAGCTCAGATCTTCAGTGTCCAGAACACACTTAAAAGAAAGTTTCCGGAAACAAATCAGGTTTTCTTATGGCATTGTAGACTGGGTCACATTAATGAGACATGGTTAACAATGTTACATAAAGAAGGATACTTGAATTCGTTTGAGTATCGGTCTTATGCCACTTGTGAATCTTGTCTCATGGGAAAGATGACAAAGACTCTGTTCACTGGACACGGAGAAAGAGCAAGCGAGCTCTTGGGACTCATACACAGTGATGTGTGTGGTCCAATGTCTACACATGCGCGTAGTGGTTATTCATACTTCATTACTTTCACAGATGATTTCTCTAGGTATGGGCATGTCTTCTTGATGAAGCACAAATCCGAGGCCTTTGAGAAATTTCAGGAATACAAGAATGAAGTTGAAAAACAAACAGGCAAAAGTATCAAGACACTAAGATCTGATCGAGGTGGTGAATACTTGAGTGCCGATTTTCTGGGCTACTTAAAAGAGAATGGAATTCTCTCTCAGCTTACTCCTCCATACACACCACAACACAACGGTGTATCGGAAAGGCGGAATCGAACCCTATTGGACATGGTTCGTTCCTTGATGAGTAAGTCTGAGTTACCGCGATCCTTCTGGGGTTATGCGCTAGAAACAGCATCATATCTCTTGAACAAGGCTCCAACCAAGACTGTGCCTACCACCCCATATCAGATGTGGAGTGGGAAGAAACCCTGTCTTAAGTACCTTAAGACATGGGGATGTCCAGCTTTTGTAAAAAAGCAGCATGCGGACAAGCTCGAGGCACGCTCAGTACTTTGTAAGTTTGTGGGATACCCAAAGAACTCCAGGGGGTATCTTTTCTATTCCGCGGAGGAACAAAAGGTTTTTGTTTCTCAGCATGCCCACTTCTTGGAAACTGAATTTTTAGAAAATCAGATAAGTGGGAGCGCAATAGAACTGGAAGAAATTCCAGAACCACAAGCTGTTACTGAAACCTTGGTAGAACCAGAAGGTTCAGGAGAACCGGACATTCCAGCGCCACTCCGCAGGAGTAGTAGGCAGTCTCATCCGCCCGAGAGATACTACAGTTTTCTCATAGACGGGGATAGAGAGGATTGCACCATGGATTATGGTGAGCCTACTAGCTTCCAGCAAGCCATTCAGAGTGGCGACTCGGTAAAATGGCTGGATGCAATGCGGGCCGAGATGGAGTCCATGTACACCAACAAAGTTTGGACTTTGGACTTTGCTCCAGAAGGGGTAAAACCCG
The DNA here is from genome assembly GCA_030015575.1 of Agapanthus africanus. Lineage (NCBI taxonomy): Eukaryota > Viridiplantae > Streptophyta > Magnoliopsida > Asparagales > Amaryllidaceae > Agapanthus > Agapanthus africanus. Next base: position 410,011,892 of record JASDDO010000012.1, read on the forward strand.
TAGGCTGCAAATGGATCTTCAGAAAGAAGATTGGTGTAGATGGGCAGGTTGAGACCTATAAAGCTAGACTTGTAGCAAAGGGTTTTCGTTAAAGGCCTTGTTTGGACTATGACGAGACCTTTTCTCCAGTGGCTATGATGAAATCCATTCGGATCTTTCTTGCCATTGCTGCCTTCCACGATTATGAAATCTGGCAGATGGATGTAAAGACGGCTTTCCTAAATGGTAATTTGGAAGAGTGCGTCTATATGGATCAGCCGGAGGGATTCATTCGGAGTGGGAGCAGCGGTAGAGTGTGCTAGTTGCTCAAGTCCATTTATGGACTTAAGCAGGCATCGCGGAGTTGGAACATCTGCTTTGATGATACTGTCAAAGAATTCGACTTTATCAAAAACCCAGATGAACCATGCATTTACAGTAAGATTGTAGAGAGAACTGTGGTATTCCTCGTCTTGTACGTGGATGACATTCTCCTAATAGGAAATGATATTCCTATGCTACAGTCAGTCAAAGGATTCTTGTCGCAGAGGTTCTCCATGAAGGACCTGGGCGATGCCAACTACATTCTGGGGATCCAGATCTATCGTGATAGATCTAAGAGGATGTTGGGACTTTCACAGTCAAGGTACATCGACACCATACTGAGAAGATTCAGTATGGAAGATTCCAAGCACGGTAATTTACCGGCTTGTCACGGGATCACCCTCTCCAAAGAGATGTCTCCCAAGACTGATTTGGAGAGGGATCGCTTGTCTATTATACCCTACGCTTCTGCGGTAGGCTCTATAATGTATGCGATGTTATGTACCAGACCAGATGTAGCATACGCATTGAGCGTTGTAAGCCGGTATCAGTCAAACCCAGGGGAGAAACACTGGATAGCGGTAAAGAACATTCTCAAGTACCTGAGAAGGACTAAGGAGATGTTATTGTTGTATGGCGGAAAAGACCTCCAGCTCGAGGCCTTTGCTGACTCCAGCTTCCAGAGTGACAAGGATGACTCCAAGTCCATGTCGGGTTATGTCTTTACCCTCAATGGAGGGGCGGTTTGCTGGAAGAGTTCCGAGCAGGAGACCGTTGCTGACTCAACTATGGAAGCGGAGTACATAGCTGCTTGCGATGCCGCAAAGGAAGCTGTCTGGATGAAGAAGTTCCTCACGGAGCTTCAGGTGGTTCCTACCATTGTTGATCCAATACCGCTGTATTGCGACAACAACGGCGCTATAGCTTTAGCGAAGGAACCGAGGTCCCATCAGAAGTCCAGGCACATTTTGAGGCGGTACCACCTGATCAGGGAGATCGTAGATCGCCGGGAGATTGAGGTGAAGAGAGTAAATACGGAGAAAAACACTGCAGATCCACTCACGAAGGCCCTACCCCAGACTCAGTTCGAGCGGCTGATTGAGATGATAGGTCTTCGATACGCCGGTACATGGCCTTAGTGCAAGTGGGAGATTGTTAGTGTATATGCCCTAAAGGCCATTACTGTATCATACTAGCTTGTATATTACTTGATGGAAGCTTGGGATATTCACAGTTGTATAGACAATCTTGCTCAAAATGGTAGTATGCTACTTGGTTTGTCTCTACTTCAATATGTGCATGTGTTTCTTTTAGCACATCGCTTATATATACATATTAGTAGAGCCCTTAGGATCTTTGCTTGATTACCAGCGTTGTGATGGCGCTCACACTCGTGGGGGCTGGGTAATCCATAAGCACATCCTTATACAGGTCCCTAGTCGTTGGACTATCGAGACAGGGCATCGATACTCCGGAGTAGACTAGCGTATGCGCTTCTCATCCCAGCGGGGGAGACAGTCTGTCCCACAGCCGTCAGTACGTCGTACTTGAGATAGTATGTGGGTGCTCGTTAGGTTACGAGTACACTGGACAGGACTCGTCGGGAACTGTTGGTTGGTATTATACCTATCGTCAGTTATCAGTTCCCAGGTGACATGAGTACAACTTAGTCCGCTGACTTGACACTGTCACTTCGCCTCGAGTTTGTTCCCACTGTACTTAGATTACTACCTTACCACGGCTCAAAGGAGTCGTGCAAACAGGTAGTAGTTGGGTGCAGTCCCGAAGCACTTGGAGGCAGTGACGGTTAGACAGGATTCGTCTCTCCCGGTATTGGGGGTTGACATCGCGCGGTGTCTAGGAGAGCCATTACACAAGTAGTCCCTGGCCAGGGCAAGCGAGATATACTAGTAGTTTTCCAGTGTTATCTCAGGGTGTTCTGTGCTACACTCCGACACGACTTGTACCGCTATTAGGGGACTGACGTTCACCGCCCCCCTAGGCCTGCCATGCGATGTATCAGACGAACATACCGGACTGTACGGAGATTGTCACATACAGGCTCAGTAGGAGTTCGGATGGGTTTACCTCATCGGCCTTCTTATCGACATCTACCTGGGGACCGTTACGTACAGCTAGTTCCGCTTGCGGTCTGTGGTTAAACCTACTGTCAGCGTAGTGTCGAGTCTTTAGAGTCCCACACAAAGAGTTTCCCTGCACTGGGCGAAACGTGTAGAGGCCGTATGGTTTTACGGCAGGGCTTCGATCACTTACGTGCACTTGTGTGCGTATGCTGTTCGGGCAGGCAATACTAGTGGGCTTTGGTTTAAGCCAGATCCTAGTATTGCACAGATGGATTTGATTTGTCTTCTGTGCATTCGCATTCTACGGAATGCGGATGCGGGTGTGTATGCACAGTTTTGAGGAGCGATGAAGGAGGAGGTGCCCCATTAGGGTTTTGGCAGTTGGTTCGGCCAAAACTGTTAGTGTTTATGCCCTAGAAGGCCATTACTGTATCATACTAGCTTGTATATTACTTAATGGAAGCTTGGGATATTCACATGTATATAACAGTCTTGCTAAACATGGTAGTATGCTACTTGGTTTTTCTATCTTAATATGTGAGTATACGTATTGATAGAGCTCTTAGGATCTTGCTTGTCTACCAGCGTTGTGATGGCAGTCACACTAGTGGGGGCTGGGTAGTCTACAAGCACATCCTTATTCAGGTCCCTGGTCGTTGGATTATCGAGACAGAGCATCGATACTCCGGAGTAGACTAGTGTGTACGCTTCTCGTCCCAGTTGGGGAGATGGTCTGTCCCACAGCCATCAGTACGTCGTACTGGAGATAGTATACAGGTGCTCGTTAGGTTACGGGTACACCGGACAGGACTCACAGGGAACTGTTGGTTGGTTTGATACCAGTCGTCAGTAAACAGTTCCCAGGTGACATGAGTACAGCGTAGTCCGCAGACTTGACACTGCTACTTCGCCTCGAGTGTGTCCCACTGTTCTTAGATTGCTACCCTACCACGGCTCTATGGAGTCGTGCAAACAGGTAGCAGTTGGGGCAGTCCCGAGCACTTGGAGGCAGTGGCGGTTAGACTGGATTCGTCCCTCCCGGTATTGGGAGTAGATATCGTGCTGTGTCAGAGAGCCATTACGCAAAGTCCCTGGCCAGGGCAAGCGAGATTTGCTGGTAGGTTCCAGCAGTTTCTCAGGGTGTAATGGGCTTCACTCCGACACGACTTATACCGCTATTAGGGGACTGACGCTTGCCGCCCCCCTAGGCCCGATATGCGATAGTCATGGACGAACGGACCGGACTGTATGGAGATTGTCACATCAGACTCAGTAGGAGTTCGGATGGGTTTACTCATCGGCCTTCTTATCGACAACTACCTGGGGACCGTTACGTACAGCTAGTGCCGCTTGCGGTCTGTGGTTAAACCCACTGCCAGCGTAGTAGTCGAGTCTCTAGAGTCCCACACAGAGAGTTTCCTACTCCAGGCAAAACGATATAGAGGTTGCATGGTTTTGCGACAAAGGGTTCGGACGCATACGTGCGTTTACGCGCGTACGACTTTCGGACAGATTTTACCAGTCGGCTTTGGTTTAAGCCAGTTACTGGTATCCGGTTATTGGATTTTTACAGTCTAAAGTTTTTCCGTATTTTTACGGATCGGAGGGGCGTTCTCGTAATTACTCGAGAAGCTTCTAGAAGATGTGACTAAGGAGGTTTGTTTTGGAAAGAGAGTGAGTCATAGTGGTGATTCATTCACTTCATTAATGCTCATTTATTGCTTAATGACTCATGTTAATGAATCATCACAAGATATTTTGTGAAGCATGCTTATTCATTTCCTTTATTGATTTATTGAAAATAAGAATGCTTCATAATATTATGATACACTCTCTCTCTTCTCTCATTATCATATCTCACATTCTCTCTCCTCAAGCTCTCATCTTCTAACCCTAATCCTTAATCCTCATGTGTTGAGATCAAAGGATTAGTTAGACTAAACAATCCATAACCTATACTCTATATCATCCTATCATCTTTGATTAGCAATCAAAGTTGATTAGTTACCTCAAGTTAGAGGTTTAGCTTGGAGTTTCGCTCTCGGGTGGATCGTCTACTACCTAGAGAAGGCCGAGGAGAACGAAGGAGGACGTAAAGAAGAAGGACCGGTTCATTAGGTATAATCCCTAATCTCTTTTGAAAAGAAACTCAAAGAATACGGTTTTTTAGAGTTTAGCTTCGATTCAAGCGGTTAGTCGATGTTCGTTGTTTAAACTTGATAAGTTTTTGTAAATTCCGCCTCCCCATAAGTACTGGGGTGTACTACATCGACTTACAGTGGTATCAGAGCCTCGCTAAACACTAAATAACTTAATCGCAAATTTGTACGAATTTCGAACGAAAAAACGAACCCGGAAAACCCTAATTCTGTTCAGTTTCTGTCGAACTTAAAATCAAGTCTTAAAATTTTTCTGGAGTGTTCAGAGAGCTAGAAAGGGGTCCAGGAGAACACCCAAGAAATTCGAGCCCATGAATCGGCAACTCGGCCGCGGAACCGCGGCGGATCGGTGGGATCTGCCGCGCTTCCGCGGCTCTTTGGCCGAGTCATGGACTCGTCTTTCTTGTGTGGGTCCCCTGTGACATTTGGGGTTTTCTGGAATATTTAATTATTGCTCAGGTTACTGTTTAACAGAGCAGATTTTGGAGCAATATTGAAGTTGTTTATTCGATCGAAAAATACAGTATTTGCGTATTGGATTATATCTGTGATTGTATAATGTGTTCGTAAACCTCCCCCAACTGCTAGTATGTCGGTTGGCAGGGGGTTGCACATTTCTGAAATGGTTATATCTGTTTGTGCATATAAACTGTATTGGACTGTTGTGGTGTATAGCCGGGGTTAGCAATGGGTTATTGATTAATTCATTTGTTGTAAATGTAATTTGTTGTAATATTATTTTCGCGGGGCACTTCCAGGTTGCGGTTGTAGCCACCGTTGTATTATTTCATTTTACTGTTTTTGCTCCTAGGACTGACCCAAGGTGGGGTACACAGACTGCCGGGTGGGTAGTTTGCCGTACCCGTAGGGGTCGAGGGTGGGGTAAACGGCTATTCATCACAACTGTGTAATCTGTCTTTTCTTGCAGGCTCAAAAGAAATACAGATTGCTTGCAAATCCAATATTGTTTATCTGTGTTCTGGAATGAATATCATTGCGTCAGACGAATGTAAAATATCTATATTTATTATAGCTATTTAGACGTCACTTATGTTTTACACCCGCGCTAGCCCAGCCCCCGCTCTGTCGTTAGTTAAGTAACCTAACGGGTGATGACGGGACCCCGTGGCGAATGCGGATGGCATAAGAGGACGTTATATTTTCGTTGTTTTCTGCAATGATAGGTTAATGATGGGACGCATTATCTATAATGCAAAGTAAAACAAACCAAAGTTTAAATCGTTGGAACAATTTAAAAGAAACCACTCGGTTATTTTTAACAGATAATTTTAAATGCGGAGATTTAACCACTCCTTTTAAAAGCTATCAGGTTCCTTCGGTTATATCAAGTTCACTACGTTCACGGTTTCGCCAAAACCAGTCGTAGCCCTCCGTCATTTCTTATGAATGGTCAGTAGTATTCAAGCTATGTTTGTTTGGCCCTTAGTCAAGACATAGTGTTTGGTAGCTGCTGGGGTATTCATTTGTTGCATAGATAGATGAGTTGGTTTGGGACAGTCGTATTACTTTGTTTGGCCCTTAGTCAAGAGTATACGGATGGGTTCAAATCAACAGGATAATGATGGGCAGAACTTGACATGTGACTTATGATTTGTTGGCCCTTAGTCAAGATCATAAGAGCATGGGGCAAAAACTTATATCGGGAATTTCTAAAGAAACTGAAATTTGCAAAGAGATGCATACCATTTGGAGTTTGATGAATGTTGGTAGGATTCCTTCAACATTATCATACGATGATATTTGGATCCCGATCCTACTGTGAGTATATGCTACTTATCAGGATATTCGTCACTTAACGATCAATGCTATAAACCTAGTAGGTGTCCAGAAAAGTGTCAGCGGGGTTACGCCCCCAGAGAAAAGAGGTTATTTAATTAAGGAACTTCGCGAAAGCGTTGGAAAACCTCCCTCGAAGTATCGACACCGGCCTGGCTGAACGGTTAAGCAAGTATTGTACGGTGAGAATAGTCTTGGCTAATTCTTCTTTTATGGTTTGAGGAAGGATTCGAGAAACAGTGGGAGCCATCCAGTTTAGATAAACTAAAAACCACTCTAAACTTGCAAGAGCATCATGCTAAAGAGTTTTCTTCTCTCTCTCCTAATTGCAGCGACCCTGAAAATGACTGGACTTAAGTTACTTTTAGAGAAAAATATACTGACGGGGCCAAACTATAAAGATTGGCTGCGGAATGTCAAGATGGCTTTGACCTATGACAAACTGGGGTACGTCCTCACCGCTACGGCACCTGCTGTCCCTGGTCCCAAATCCAGCAATGCGGATAAGGAAATCCACAAAACCTGGGATTTAGATTGCGCGAGAGCCAAGTGCATCGTGCTTGCCTCGATGAATAATGAACATCAGAGGAGGCACGAGGATATGTCCTTAGATGGCATATTTCTCCATACAAAGGAACTTTATGGAGAGCAATCTCGTATAGCAAGATACGAGACCTCAAAGAAATTGTTTCGAGCGAGGTTGGCTGTCGGGTCATCGGTAGGTGAACATGTCCTACAGATGATTGGCTATATAGAAGAGCTCGCAGACCTTGGGACGACTTTGGATAATGAGCTCTATACAGACCTTGTTCTCCAGTCCCTTCCTCCCACCTACGCCCAGTTTATCCTCAACTTCAATCTTCAAGGAAAAGAAGTTGAACTTGCGGAACTCCTGAATATGTTAAGGAGTGCGGAGGGCACCTTGCAGAAGGCAAGGGAAACACCCGCTATGTTTGTTGGCGGAGCATCTTCTTCCGGGTCCAAGGCAAGGGCCAAAGGAAGGAAGAAGAAGGCCGCACCCAGACCTAGAGGAGGTGTTAGTAAGGTGGAAAAGAAGGGAAAGAAAAAGATTGCAGCACCGGTAGTTGGCCTGGATGAGTGCTTCCATTGTCACAGGAAAGGGCACTGGAAGAAGGATTGCAAGGCGTGGAACGCCAAGAACCAGGAACCGAAGCAAGCTGTGGCTTCGACTTCAGGTGTGTTTGTAATTGAGAATTGTCTGTCGATCAACTCTACTTCCTGGGTATTGGATACCGGGTCAGGATCTCATATTTGCAATTCATTGCAGGCACTGAGAAACCGTAGAGTGCTGAAGGAAGGTGATATGATCCTCAGGGTTGCTAACGGAGCTAGCGTGGGAGCTGCGTCCGTCGGGGATTATCACCTAGGATTGACAAGTGGACACATTTTGGTTTTACATAACTGTTATTTTGTACCCAGCTTAACGTGTAATATCATATCAGTTTCCTTGTTATCAAATAAAGGTTATGATTTCACGTTTGTAAGAGATGTTGTCAACATCCACCTTAATCATGGTTTGATTGGGTCCGGTACTCTAAATAACGGCATATATGTGTTAAACCAACTCCAAATTTTCAATGTCCAGAACACACTAAAAAGAATGTCTCCAGATTTAAATAAAGCTTTCTTATGGCATTGTAGACTGGGTCACATCAATGAGAGAAGGTTGACTAAGTTGCATAGAGAAGGATATTTGGACACGTTCGAATATCAAACTTATGACACTTGTCAATCTTGTCTCAAAGGAAAGATGACAAAGACTCCATTCACTAGACAAGGAGTAAGAGCGAGCGAGCTCTTAGGACTCATACACAGCGATGTATGCGGTCCAATGTCTACACATGCGAGAGGTGGTTATTCCTACTTCATTACTTTTACAGATGATTTCTCTAGGTATGGATATGTTTTCTTAATGAAGCATAAATCAGAGGCCTTTGAGAAATTCCTGGAATTTAAGAGTGAAGCGGAAAACCAAACAGGCAAAAGTATTAAGACACTAAGATCTGATCGAGGTGGAGAATACTTAAGTGCCGAGTTCCTAGGTTACCTAAAAGAGAAAGGAATTCTCTCTCAGCTTACTCCTCCATACACTCCACAGCATAACGGTGTATTGGAGAGACGGAATCGAACCCTATTGGATATGGTACGATCCATGATGAGTAATACTGAGTTACCGCGATCTTTCTGGGGTTATGCGCTAGAATCAGCGGCATATCTTTTAAACCAGGTTCCAACCAAGACTGTGCCTACCACACCATATCAGATGTGGAGTGGGAAGAAACCCTGTCTAAAACATTTTAGGACATGGGGGTGTCCAGCTTTTGTAAAAAAGCAGCATGTGGACAAGCTCGAGGCACGCTCAGTACTGTGTAAGCTTGTGGGATATCCAAAGAACTCCAAGGGATATTATTTCTATTACGCAGAGGAACAAAAGGTTTTTGTTTCTCGTCATGCCCACTTCTTAGAAACTGAATTTTAGAAAATCAGAAGAGTGGGAGCGAAATAGAACTGGAAGAAATTCCAGAACCACAAACTGCTACTGAGAGTTTGGTAGAACCAGAGGTTCAAGAAGAACAGAACATTCCCGCACCCCTCCGCAGGAGTAGTAGGCCGTCTCGTCCGCCTGAGAGATACTACGGTTTTCTCATAGATGGGGATAGAGAGGATTGCATCATAGATGATGATGAACCTACTGACTTCAGGCAGGCCATCCAGAGCGGCGACTCGGTACGATGGCTAGATGCAATGCGGACCGAAATGGAGTCCATGTACACCAACAAAGTATGGACTTTGGACTTTGCTCCAGATGGGGTAAAACCCATAGGATGCAAATGGATCTTCAAGAAAAAGATTGGAGTAGATGGACAGGTGGAAACCTATAAGGCTAGACTTGTTGCAAAGGGTTTTCGTCAAAGACCTGGTTTGGACTATGACGAAACTTTTTCTCCAGTGGCTATGCTCAAATCCATTCGGGTCCTTCTTGCTATTGCTGCCTTCCATGATTATGAAATCTGGCAGATGGACGTTAAGACGGCTTTTCTGAATGGAAATTTAGAAGAGAGCGTCTATATGGATCAGCCAGAGGGTTTCAATCAGAGTGGGAACAGCGGGAAAGTATGCAAGCTGCTTAAGTCCATTTATGGACTAAAGCAGGCATCGCGGAGTTGGAACATCTGTTTTGATGAGACAGTCAAAGAATATGACTTTATCAAAAATCCAGATGAACCGTGCATATATAGTAAAGTTGTGGCCAGAAGTGTCGTATTCCTCGTCTTGTACGTGGATGACATTCTATTGATAGGAAATGACATTCCTATGCTACAATCTGTCAAAGGATTCTTGTCACACAGGTTCTCCATGAAAGACCTGGGTGATGCCTCTTACATTCTGGGGATCCGGATCTATCGTGATAGATCCAAGAGGATGTTGGGACTTTCGCAGTCCAGGTATATCGACACTGTACTGAAAAGATTCAGTATGGAAGATTCAAAGCGCGGTAATCTACCGGCTTGTCACGGAATCACCCTCTCCAAAGAGATGTCTCCCAAGACTGATTTGGAAAGGGAACGCATGTCTATTATACCCTACGCTTCTGCGGTAGGCTCTATAATGTATGCGATGTTGTGTACCAGACCAGATGTAGCTTACGCACTAAGCGTGGTAAGCCGGTATCAGTCAGACCCAGGGGAGAAACACTGGATAGCAGTAAAGAACATTCTCAAGTACCTGAGGAGGACTAAGGAGATGTTCTTGGTTTACGGCGGAAAAGACCTCAGGTTGGAGGCCTTTGCTGATTCCGGCTTCCAGAGTGATAAGGACGATTCCAAGTCCATGTCGGGTTATGTCTTTACCCTCAATGGAGGGGCGGTGTGCTGGAAGAGCTCCAAGCAGGACACCGTTGCTGACTCGACGATGGAAGCGGAGTATATAGCTGCTTGCGATGCCGCAAAAGAAGCAGTCTGGATGAAGAAGTTCCTAACAGAACTTCAGGTGGTTCCTACCATTGTTGATCCAATACCTCTGTATTGCGACAACAACGGAGCTATAGCTTTAGCGAAGGAACCAAGGTCCCATCAGAAGTCCAGACACATCTTGAGGCGGTATCACCTGATCAGGGAGATCATTGATCGTCAGGAGATCGAGGTTCGGAGAGTTGCTTCAGAAGAGAACATTGCTGATCCATTCACGAAGGCCCTTCCTCAGATTCAGTTCGAGAGGCTACTCGAGATCATTGGTCTACGATATGCCAGTACATGGCCCTAGTGCAAGTGGGAGATTGTTAGTGTTTATGCCCTAGAAGGCCATTACTGTATCATACTAGCTTGTATATTACTTAATGGAAGCTTGGGATATTCACATGTATATAACAGTCTTGCTAAACATGGTAGTATGCTACTTGGTTTTTCTATCTTAATATGTGAGTATACGTATTGATAGAGCTCTTAGGATCTTGCTTGTCTACCAGCGTTGTGATGGCAGTCACACTAGTGGGGGCTGGGTAGTCTACAAGCACATCCTTATTCAGGTCCCTGGTCGTTGGATTATCGAGACAGAGCATCGATACTCCGGAGTAGACTAGTGTGTACGCTTCTCGTCCCAGTTGGGGAGATGGTCTGTCCCACAGCCATCAGTACGTCGTACTGGAGATAGTATACAGGTGCTCGTTAGGTTACGGGTACACCGGACAGGACTCACAGGGAACTGTTGGTTGGTTTGATACCAGTCGTCAGTAAACAGTTCCCAGGTGACATGAGTACAGCGTAGTCCGCAGACTTGACACTGCTACTTCGCCTCGAGTGTGTCCCACTGTTCTTAGATTGCTACCCTACCACGGCTCTATGGAGTCGTGCAAACAGGTAGCAGTTGGGTGCAGTCCCGAGCACTTGGAGGCAGTGGCGGTTAGACAGGATTCGTCCCTCCCGGTATTGGGAGTAGATATCGTGCTGTGTCAGAGAGCCATTACACAAAGTCCCTGGCCAGGGCAAGCGAGATTTGCTGGTAGGTTCCAGCAGTTTCTCAGGGTGTAATGGGCTTCACTCCGACACGACTTATACCGCTATTAGGGGACTGACGCTTGCCGCCCCCCTAGGCCCGATATGCGATAGTCATGGACGAACGGACCGGACTGTATGGAGATTGTCACATCAGACTCAGTAGGAGTTCGGATGGGTTTACTCATCGGCCTTCTTATCGACAACTACCTGGGGACCGTTACGTACAGCTAGTGCCGCTTGCGGTCTGTGGTTAAACCCACTGCCAGCGTAGTAGTCGAGTCTCTAGAGTCCCACACAGAGAGTTTCCTACTCCAGGCAAAACGATATAGAGGTTGCATGGTTTTGCGACAAAGGGTTCGGACGCATACGTGCGTTTACGCGCGTACGACTTTCGGACAGATTTTACCAGTCGGCTTTGGTTTAAGCCAGTTACTGGTATCCGGTTATTGAATTTTTACAGTCTAAAGTTTTTCCGTATTTTTACGGATCGGAGGGGCGTTCTCGTAATTACTCGAGAAGCTTCTAGAAGATGTGACTAAGGAGGTTTGTTTTGGAAAGAGAGTGAGTCATAGTGGTGATTCATTCACTTCATTAATGCTCATTTATTGCTTAATGACTCATGTTAATGAATCATCACAAGATATTTTGTGAAGCATGCTTATTCATTTCCTTTATTGATTTATTGAAAATAAGAATGCTTCATAATATTATGATACACTCTCTCTCTTCTCTCATTATCATATCTCACATTCTCTCTCCTCAAGCTCTCATCTTCTAACCCTAATCCTTAATCCTCATGTGTTGAGATCAAAGGATTAGTTAGACTAAACAATCCATAACCTATACTCTATATCATCCTATCATCTTTGATTAGCAATCAAAGTTGATTAGTTACCTCAAGTTAGAGGTTTAGCTTGGAGTTTCGCTCTCGGGTGGATCGTCTACTACCTAGAGAAGGCCGAGGAGAACGAAGGAGGACGTAAAGAAGAAGGACCGGTTCATTAGGTATAATCCCTAATCTCTTTTGAAAAGAAACTCAAAGAATACGGTTTTTTAGAGTTTAGCTTCGATTCAAGCGGTTAGTCGATGTTCGTTGTTTAAACTTGATAAGTTTTTGTAAATTCCGCCTCCCCATAAGTACTGGGGTGTACTACATCGACTTACAAAAACCGTAATGTGGCACACTCATTAGGGTTTTGACAATTCGTTTGGTCAAAACCGTTATGAGCCGGAGACATTGTTTACTAATCCTTTAAGTGATAGATTAGTGATGGCTAATTGCATTGACCATTTGACCACTTAGATCTCTCTTGACTTTGTTGACCCGTTGACCGTGTTGATCATTGACCTTCAAGAGAGATCCACACTCTTCTTTCATTTTCTTTTTATTTCTTGTTATTTCTTGTGTTATGATAATGGTCAATTCAATGTGCCATCAACTCTTTCATGATAGGATTAGTAATGATGATTATTGTGTATTATTGCAACCATGGTTCATTTCATTTGGAAAAGATCTTTTCATTATTCTCTTCTCATTCTCTCTCATGAAGTGAGAAGAAAAAGAAAAGCTCCATGGTTGCAAACTTTCTCCTTCTTCTTCCTCCTCTTGATCTCTTCTTTTGATCTCATGTGTTGAGAGAAAAAGAATCCATATAGACAAACACATCCATCTTTCTCTTCTACACAACCTAAGGCATTTAGATTAGCAATCTCTTTGCCCTAGTTGCCTTGGCTTGAGGCGAAGCTTAGTGTACAACTCTCGGGTGGATCGTCTTCGACTCAAGAAGGCCGCGGAGGTGCCCAAGGTCCGGATCGACGCTTGGAGCTTGGATGGACGGGTGGGACAGCGGGATGAAGACCCGAAGGACCGGTTCCCTGAGGTATACTTTCTACAGCATAGTAGCTAAAACCTCTTAGTGTTTACTAGTTTCTAGTTTAGCAAAGATCCGACTTATAGTCCATGTTGCCTTGCGCCAAAATCATTGTTTTTCGCCGTTTTCGCCTCCTCGTAAGAACCGGGGTGAGCAACGTGGACTTACAATAACAAGCGGGTTCGGTTAAAACATTCGTATTATTATCTTGATTAAGGCGTGATATGGTCGCTACCTGGAGAGAGAAAGAGAAGAAAACACTCAGTGTGTGCGCTTTGCAAGATTAGATTGGTTATCATTTTATCTAATCAAGATGGCTCACACTGTTTTTATCAAATCTTTCTTCAAACCCTGAAAGGAAAGACTAGCCGGGATTAATTACACCCTACAATTTCGCCAATCTTTCAGCCAGGCCAGTGTCGGTACTTTGAGGGAGGTTCCCCGTGCTTTCGCACGGACCTAATTAAAGTAAACCTCGTTTTCCCAGAGGCGTAACCCCGTTGACACCTTTCTAGACACCTACTTGATCAGCTAATTGTAATGTGTAAAACTCTCCCAGGAGTAACAATTACTCGCAGTGGGTATCGGGATCCAACTATCTCATAGAAGGTATGCAATCTCATTGCAAATTTCAACACTTGAAATTCCTGATAATATTTTGCCCCTAGCGTCCTATGACCTTGACGCAGGCCAACAAATCATAGTGCGCTAGTCAAGTTCAACCCGTCATTTCTTGATTGAATTAAACCATCCGTACGACCCTTGACGCAGGCCAACAAAGTCGCACGACTACCTTAATCCAATCTGCATCATATGCATAAACAAATAAATACTAGTTAGCTACCGCACACTACGCCTTGATGCAGGCCAACAAACGTAGCATGAATACTAAGTAGGACTTATCTGAAATGACGGAGGGCTACGATAGGTTTTTCTGAAAACCTATTGCGTAATGAACTTGATATCGTTGTAGAATCAAATAATTTTTAAAATGGAGTGTTTTTGAGGCTTTTGCTAGTTTCGCTAAAGAGGTCACTCCCGGTGAAGGGATCTCGGCTCTTTCCTCGTCGAATGATGTGCAAGATATATCACATATATCACTATGCAAAGCAAAAACTATAAAAGCAATCAAAAGTCAAACCGAGTGTTGTAGCATCTGCCAATTTTGCTAAAGGGGTCACTCCCGGTGAAGGGATCTCGGCCCTTTCCTTATCGAATAAGGTGCAAGATGTTCTATAAAGAACACCGCTATGCAAAGTAAGAACTGTAGCTACCTGTTTTTTTTTTTGAAAATTCGATTCCACAACATCTTTTAGGTTTCTTTTCTTTCATTAATCACATTAATGAAGTCCTATCATTTAAGTCACCTAAACATCACAGATAAATATGACGTACACTTATGCCATCCGTATTCGCCTCGATGTCCCCTCATGCACCGTTAGGTTAGGTAACTAACGTCAGAGCGGGGCAGGGCTAGCGCGGGTGTAAAACATAAGTAACGGCTATATAATATATCATATATACTATATACAGTATCTATCACAACATATCAAATAATCACATCACAGATATCGCAGCAGAAGAAACATATGAAATATTGGATATACTAGGACGTCCGTGTTTTATTTTGAACCTCTATAAAACATGGATTCCACGGTCGTGATGAATAGCCAAACCCACACCCCTAGACCCCTACGAGAGCGGCAAGCAACCCTACCAATTCTAGAGTTAGGAGACCCAGACTCGACTCCTCGAGTTGGTCTCCCACTGGACTCTAGAACCCGGTTACTTGTGCTCTCCTCCTTGGGTCTATCCTAGTGCAGAAAAGTAAATAATATACAATGGTGACATCATCCTCATCCCGGAAGTGCCCCAATAAAAGAATATTACATACATTTAATTTTACATAAATGAAAATAAAAATCCCCATCTCACATAAAACCCCCGGCTATTCAAAAACGCGACGATCCAATATAACATATCCAACAACATATAACATCACATGTTATCAACGTAAGTAAATATGCGCATCCCAACTGTCGTTGACATATAGCAACGAAACCGGCGATATCACATATTACACTTACAGTCGCAGAAAAGAAAGTGTAAAACTACAACAGTTGGAATCCGCAACCTCCTTAGACATCTTATGCCTAACCAAATGAATTCCTTAGACATCACATGCCTAATAATTATAAACCCCGCATTTCAGTCCCTTTATTGAAAACTCTTTTCAATACCAAGTCGAGCAATTCAACAAGATTCCCGACATCCTGATCGAATGCTCGTCGCAAACTTTAGTAGACGGCCGCACCCCTAGATGCCGTCGACGAAGTGCACTAAGGCGGAACACCGCTGCCGCGAGTACCCAAACGGATGCTTTTGGCGACGGGGTTCTCCTACAATCACTTGGTCGGGGCTTTGGTGCATGGCTGTCTATTAAGTTTACACGGCGAGTATCTGCGTACGCTACGTGATTGCAACGGACTTTTGATCGCATCAAAATTCCGTGGCAACCGATCATCTGAGACTAAACTGCTATGTTTATAACATTCAAATTAGTTATCTCATAACTAATTGTGGATTCCAAATATTGTATCACATTCCGGATAAATAGACAATGTTAAACTTTCCGATCGAATGATCAAACACCCAAGTTTTCCCAAATAGTTCTCAACACTTGAGGGGAGTTTAAAAACATCCATCACATGCCACAGTACCAATGGCCCAGCCGTAGAAGGGTCATGCCAACGCCTCACATGTGGCACGCCGTACTGCTCCAAACCCTAAGGTTTAGAGGCAGTTCAAGACGGTCACATAATCGAGTTAAGGTTTGTTGTCTTCTAGAGGGTCCATCGCGTAACTTGCACGATTTAGAACGTTCTTAAACAACGGAAAAATCCAACACTTGGAAATTTTCCGGGTCGGGAAAAAGTGAGTTATTGATATCCGTTCGAACTTTTTAATACTTTCTAAATTATCCGGAAAAAGAACGAAATTAAATTTTCCGATCGAATCAACGAATACAAAATAAACCCCCGAACACTCAACACTTGAGTCAGATAAAAAATACCCAGAAAATATAACTAGCAGCTACGGGCATTACTGTGCCAAAAGAAAAGTCAAAGCTCACTGTACGACCGCAGATCCGCGGCCCAAGCAGGGTATGGCCGCGGTTCCGCGGCGGTCCGTATGGCTTACGTCATCGTTTTGCACAGTTATGCTTAAAATTACCTGCTGATTTTTTTAGGTATTTTTAATTCAGAAAAATCACGGTTTTTAAAAATTGTCTAGATAAGGGTTCAAATCGTCGTATCGGGGTTCGATTGGAGTTTTAACTTCGTATACACGTCGCCTAATGCTCTAGCTAGGCTCTGATACCACTGTAGGGTTACTAGGCACTCTAACAAGGTTTTACAAGGCTTCAACCATGCCCGGTTAAAATTTTATCCGTGCCGAACAACCCTAACCAAGATCTTAGACTAGAAATTAGGCGAAACAAAGAAAGTAAACAACTTTTACGACTAAGTGAATACGAAATACAACCTTTGTAGATCGGTCCTTCACTTCATAAGCTCCTTGTAGTAGTCCCTTCGCTGCGATCATGGTGCTCCCGGACTCTCGGACGGCTCCTTGAGAAGATAGTAACGGTATTGCTCGAAGTCTTCGAGGCCGAAGATGATCTACGTCGAGGGAATACGAACTCAAGCTTCTACTTCACTAACTAGAGAATTAGTGAAGCAAACACCCTAAACTAAAGTGCTAGTCTAGTAGAGGATGATGAAATAGGAAATGGGTACACTTTAGAATTTCTTTTCTCACTATATTTCTCTCTCTTTATCAAACCCTAGCAAGTATTTGAAGGAGGAAGAAGATGAGCTCAAAAATGAGAATGAAAACTAATCAAGAGAGAGAAAGCTAACCATGGGTGAGTGGGTATCATATACTAACTCATGTAGAGACATAACCATAGCTAATTATAGTGGTTAGGTTTATAAATATGCTAAGTAAAACAAAACTAGTGGACTTTCGTCAATGCACTCACAAACTTCATGAAGCTTCATGCACTTGAACAATTATCCACTAATTTTGTATTTACTTTGTATATTAAAACCCCACCAATATAATTATAATGGTATATGTCTCATACACCCATGTAGAGTGTATCAACAACCATGATACAAAATGAACACAAATAAATATATATCACATATATATTAAGTTGTGCACAAGTGAGAAAAACAAATGCTTAAGTGAACCAATGTTAGTTAATGTAAATTAGTATATCACATATAAAATTATACACTAAATAATTAAATCAACACTTGACTTAATAATCCGGTTATATCACATATAACCGAATAACATTTAACGTATCGACTTATCGAATCAACCCTTGATTTGATAACCTGGTTATATCGCATATAACCGATCGATACAAACATCGCGAGAATATAATACGGTATCACATACTCGCATTATTCTCGGTCCCGCACATATCACATATGTAAGTGCACGGCGGCGCCCTGGCCGTCAATCCGACGCCGGAATGCGGAAACGAAAAACTTTGCGAAACTTGCAAACCGGCACCACCGCGCACTATAAATCCGGATCGGGCCATTAACCTAACTCTAGCAAACAAGAATAAGAGTAGAGAAGCTATACCAAGTGATCCGTGTCCTTCGGTCATCGCCTCCACTCCGATCTCCTCGTGGAATCTCCGGTTGTCGCCTCCTCGTCGAAACGGGCACCACAACGCCGGGTTCTTTTACGGGCTCCCACCTCTGGACCGAGGCAACTTGGGCGCGAAGTTGGCGAGCCGACGCGTCCAAGATATGCTGTAGACTAAGTGTAGTAGTATTGTCTCTTGGGGTTTATGAAGTTGCCTTTGATGATGGAGGAGAGAAGAAATAATCTTTGAAAAAGAATGGAGCTCTCATTTTTCAAGCATGGAATGAGATGATAAATTTTTCCTCATACAAAATGAACCTCTCTCTCATACAAAGTGGCCGGCCCCTCTATCTCAAAATGGTGGAGGCAAAAAGAATAATACATGAAGGGAGGTGAGTGTAGGAATCAAAAGAGGTGACCACATCCAAAAGTGATGATAACAAAGTGATATCAATTTCTAATCCATTCTTATCTCATTAATGCAAGAAATGATCACAAGAAAAGGCAAAGATGCTTAAACCATCATAATCCCTCAAATGCAAGAAACCCCTCCACAAATGCTAATTTGCAAACTTGCAAATTAGCCCCTCCATCAGAAAAATCCGGCCGTGAAGGAACAAAGGAAAACTGGCCGGAACGGAATGCAAACTGGCAACTTCAGAAAACTAATCCCGTAATAAATTACAGGAAAACCCCACGACTGTATATACATACCCGCATTTGTATTCCTACTGAATACAAATGCAAAGAGACAAAATCTACACTGTCTAATACTAGGATCCGGCTTAAACCAAAGCCCGCTAGTAAAATCCGTCCGATCACGATCCGTGCAATACCGCACGTATCTGATCGAACCCTGCCATATCTCCATACGGACTTTACAGCGTTTCGCCCGAAACTTGAGAAACTGGTCTGTGGGGGACTCTAAAGACTCGTCAATACTTTGGCTGTGGATTTAACCACTAGCACATCAGAGGTATTAGCCCATACATGACGGCTACCAGGTATTGACCAAAAGGGACGTCTATGAGTGAACTCATCCTGACACCCTACTGATCCTGTCAGTGACAATATCCGTACAGTCCGGTCCGTTCGTCTATGAGCATCGCATGGCGGGCCTAGGGGGTTGGTAAAAGTCAGACCCCCAAAAGCGGTACAAGTCGTGTCGAAGTGTAGCCCAGAACACCCTGAGATACTACTGGAATACCTACCAGTAAATCTCCTGCTTTGGCCAAGGACTTCATGTAATGGCTCTCCTAGACACTGCGCGACCTCACCCCCAATACCGGGAGAGACGAACCCCTGCAGATCCGCTCACTGCCTCCATGTGACTCGGGGCTGTACCTAACTAAAACCTGTTTGCACGTCTCCTTTGAGCGTGGTAGGGTAGTAATCAAAGCACAGTGGGAACTCACACGAGACAAATGACGATCTCAGGTCGATGAACTAACCTGTACACATGTCACCAGGGAACTGCTATCTGACGTCAGGTATAAGACCAACTAGCATGTTCCCGGCGAGTCCTGTCCGGTGTACTCATAACCCAATGAGCACATGTATACATCTTAGGTGAACCAACTGACACCAGTGGCTTGTGAGACCGGCCACCGCCCCTCGTCGGGGTCTCGACTGTATACACTAGTCTACTCTGGAGTATCGATGCCCTGTCCCGAAACTCCCACGACTAGGGACCTTTTAAGGATGTGCTTATAAACTACCAGCTCCCACGTATATGATCGTCCTCATACTGCTGGCAGTCAAGCAAGAATCCTAGGGGCTCTATCAATGCGCAATAGTGACCTGTAAGGTCACCTAAAGCAGTACACGATGATAAAAATAAACCAGATAGCATACTATCATCTTGAGTAAGACTGTCCTACCGGTATAGGTCCTCCCTCAATCATTGCAATCACGTGCCTATGATCCAATAATTGACTCTGAGGGCACTATTTCCAACAATCTCCCACTTGCACTCAAGGCTAATTATTACGATGTCGCATACTCACATCTCGTGTGATACCGAACACCCAACTCCTCTACTAGTCAGTCTTACAAAGCTCGTTTGCGAAACTATAGCGTTCGAGGATTAGCCTCAGTGAGTGGATCCGCTGTGATGTTTCTTTCTATGTCTCTCTTTATCTCAAGTTCGCGGAGAAACCCATCTCCCGAAATGAGCAATACCTGTCTTAAAATATGTTTGGATGTCTGATGGGACCTAGTTCACAAGTAAACTCCAAATCCAAACTTCTTAGACTGTATCGTCAACTGAACTTAATCAGTATCCTGCGCCATGCCTCCCTCAGTATCCGCCTGGACCTCCTGTCCAAAATACTGCCCCTCGTCAGAATGAAAACTATAACTCTGACAGCCACTCTGTCATCCAGGTCACCTTGGAAGCCTGGAATGATAACCGTCTCCTAAAGGAGGCTGCCGTTATCAAATCCCTAGAACATCCACTTATGTTCTAAAACTGCTTCCGAATGTTTCTCCAGGATTGGATCAATATCAACTTATTGCATCTACTGTAAAAACAACTGTAGGGTGTTTTTCGTCACCCCATTGAGATGGGAATACACGCGCGCTTGTCAGGCGTATACTACAGATTCCCCCTGCCTAGGGTAGGCCGGGGTTTATTGATTGTGGGGATCCAAATCTCCGGCAGCCGCGGACTAAGCTGCCGTTAATTACCCCTCGCCTTTGGGGCGAGGGAACCTCCGATTAACGGGTTAAAATGGTCATGCGAACTCAGTGTGCAGTGTACGTGTGTTGTGTTTTGAAAAGGGGGGTTTGAATATATCGGGAGCCACGCAGAGTTTTTTACGGGGGTCCCGCTAACAGGGACAGTGTCGCGGAGTATGTGTGTGTATAAATATGTATACATATGTATATATATATGTATGTACATAAAAATAGGGGGAAAAGACACCCAAAGGATGCGTGGGGCAGCACCTTGGGCGCTGTGGGCCTAGGTGCTGTGCGCTCAGGCGCTAGAGTGCCACGTGTCGGTACGTGGGCGCTCTGCGCTTGAGCGCTGGGCGCTTGAGCGCAAGTGCGCCACGTGTCAGCACGGGGGCGATTTGCGCTTGAGCGCAAGCGCGCCACGTGTCGGCATGGGGGCGACTTGCGCTCGGGCGCTTGCGCAGGAGCGCAAGCGCTCCACGTGTCGGCACCGGGGCGACTTGCGCTCGAGCGCTTGCACTTGAGCGCAAGCGCGCCACGTGTCGGCACTGTGGCGACTTGCGCCTGAGCGCTTGCGCTTGAGCGCAAGCGCGCCACGTGTCGGCACGGGAGCGACTTGCGCTCGAGCGCTGTCGCTTGAGCGCAAGCGCTCCACGTGTCGGCACCGGGAGCGACTTGCGCTTGCGCTTGAGCGCAAGCACGCCACGTGTCGGCACGGGGGCGACTTGCGCTAGAGCGCAAGCGCTCCACGTGTCGGCACCGGGACGACTTGCGCTCGAGCGCAAGCGCGCCACGTGTCGGCACCGGGGCGACTTGACCTCGAGCGCAAGCGCGCCACGTGTCGGCACGCGGACGCTCTTTGCTTGAGCGCCGGCGAGAAAGGGAGGCTTTTAGCCTAAGAAACAGAAGCTATGCTTCAAAAAGGAAATATTTATTGTTTTATATATATGGAGTTAAACTCCTAGGATGTTTTGAAGCTGATGAAGGGGGTTCTTCTTCTTCCTCCTGTTGTTTGGCCGGATCTTGAAGATCAAGAAGTAGGAGATTTTAAAAATCACTCCTTTTTAAGAGCTGATGGAAGATCTGAGTTCCCCTTTGTGGGTTTTGTGGTGGAAAACTACTTACTTTTGGAAAAGAAAGAGTGAAACTCTTGATTTAATTCAAAGAAATGAGAAGGTTTAGAACCTTGGAGAAGGAGCAGGAGGCACAAAGAACCCTAATTTTTTTGGGGAATGATAAGTGTTATTTTATTCATCATCATATTGCCTTTTATAGGCTTACATATTTGCATATAGCCCCTTGGGCTTTACAAAATGGCATTTTGCCTATTCCCTGGCTCATGTGCCATTACATTTTTGCACATAAGCCATGGGCTTACAAAATATTGGCTTTATGCCCATTTTACATACATTCATGTATAAAAAGTTGCATAATAATTATTTATTACATGATTTTGTCGTTGCCACGAGGAGGCTGTCCGTGGGTTTGACTTGGGCATGGGTCCGCTTGACCTGGGCTTGGGCCCACCTAGCTTGGGGGTTGACCTTGACTTTGACTCGATCAACCGGGGTGTAAATTTTTACCCCAACAAATTGCCACCCATCAATAAATGCACACCACACATGTGGGTCGTGTGCATGAAATTGATGGATCTTCTTTCACGTGAAGGCGACTTGATTTGTTTCCCACTTCTTGGGATGCACTGCCCTTTTTACGACATGGACGGTCGATGCTCTGATCCGGAGCAATTTGGGTTCCCAATTTGCGGGAGCCTGCACTGCCCTTTTTGCGACATAGACGGTCGACGTTCGACGCGTCTCCGAGACGGAGTGTCCGTGGTAGACGTTTCTCTGACCCGGAGTGTCTATGTTGGACGTATCCCCGATGCAGAGTGTCGCTTGTCGACGTGTCCCCGGCACGGAGTGTCGCTGTTGACTTTTCCCCAGCGCGGAGTGTCGGGTTGACTTTTCCCCGGCACGAAGTGTCGCTGATCGACTTTTCCCTGGCGCGGAGTGTCGGTGGTTGACTTTTCCCCCGGCGCGGAGTGTCGCTGATCGACTTCTCCCCGGCGCGGAGTTTCGGGTTGACTTTTCCCATGCACGGAGTGTCGCTGATGGACTTTTCCCCGGCGCGGAGTGTCGGGTTGACTTTTCCCATGCACGGAGTGTCGCTGATGGACTTTTCCCCGGCACGGAGTGTCGCTGATCGACTTTTCCCCGGCGCGGAGTGTCGGTGGTTGACTTTTCCCCGGCGCGGAGTGTCGGTGGTTGACTTTTCCCCGGCACGGAGTGTCGCTGATCGACTTTTCCCCGGCGCGGAGTGTCGGTGGTTGACTTTTCCCCGGCACGGAGTGTCGGGTTGACTTTTCCCCGTCACGGAGTGTCGCTGATGAACTTTTCCCCGGCGCGGAGTGTCGGGTTGACTTTTCCCTGCACGGAGTGTCGCTGATCGACTTTTCCCCGGCGCGAAGTGTCGGGTTGACTTTTCCCATGCACGGAGTGTCGCTGATGGACTTTTCCCCGGCGCGGAGTGTCGGGTTGACTTTTCCCCTGCACGGAGTGTCGCTGATCGACTTTTCCCCGGCGCGGAGTGTCGGGTTGACTTTTCCCCTGCACGGAGTGTCGCTGATTGACTTTTCCCCAGCACGGAGTGTCGCTGATCGACTTTTCCCCGGCGCGGAGTGTCGGGTTGACTTTTCCCCTGCACGGAGTGTCGCTGATCGACTTTTCCCCGGCGCGGAGTGTCGGGTTGACTTTTCCCCTGCACGGAGTGTCGCTGATCGACTTTTCCCCGGCACGGAGTGTCGGGTTGACTTTTCCCCCGCACGGAGTGTCGCTGATGGACTTTTCCCCGGCGCGGAGTGTCGGGTGGTTGACTTTTCCCCGGCACGGAGTGTCGCTGATCGACTTTTCCCCGGCGCGGAGTGTCGGGTTGACTTTTCCCCGGCACGGAGTGTCGCTGATGGGCTTTTCCCCGGCGTGGAGTGTCGCTGATTAACTTTTCCCCAGCACGGAGTGTCGCTGATCGACTTTTCCCCGGCGCGAAGTGTCGGGTTGACTTTTCCGAGACGAAGCATAATTTCATAGGGAAGGCAGGTACACCGAGGCGAAGCATCATTTTGACACGGGGTGCATTCCGAGACGAAGCATAATTCCGACGCAGAGCTTGCTGGTTGATTTGATTCCGAGACGGAGCATAATTCCGGCAGGGAAGGTAGATATCCCGAGGCGAAGCATGATTTCGACACGGGGTAAATTCTGGGACAGAGCATGATTCCGCCGTAGAGGTTGTCGGTTTGATTTGATTTGGGTTGACATCAGCATCGCTACCCTGGAATATGGTACCAGGAGCTAATCATCATTTGTCATGAGAGGGTTTGGGGATTTTGGTTTTGTCGGCATCTGCATTGCTGCACTGGAATAATGCCAGGAGCAACTCATCATTTGCCCCGGGAGGATTTGGATTTGGTTTTTTCGTTTGGCATCTGCATTGCTGCACTGGAATAATGCCAGGAGCAACTCATCATGTGTCCCGAGAGGATTTGGATTTGGTTTGTTTGGCATCTGCATTGCTGCACTGGAATAATGCCAGGAGCAACTCATCATTTGCCCCGGGAGGATTTGGATTTGGTTTTTCTCGTTTGGCATCTGCATTGCTGCACTGGAATAATGCCAGGAGCAACTCATCATGTGCCCCGAGAGGATTTGGATTTGGTTTGTTTGGCCTCTGCATTGCTGCACTGGAATAATGCCAGGAGCAACTCATCATGTGCCCCGAGAGGATTTGGATTCGGTTTGTTTGGCATCTGCATTGCTGCACTGGAATAATGCCAGGAGCAACTCATCATTTGCCCCAGGAGGATTTGGGGATTGGTTTTTTTTGGTTTGGCATCTGCATTGCTGCACTGGAATAATGCCAGGAGCAACTCATCATGTGCCCCGAGAGGATTTGGATTTGGTTTGTTTGGCATCTGCATTGCTGCACTGGAATAATGCCAGGAGCAACCCATCATGTGCCCCGAGAGGATTTGGAGATTGGTTTTTTTTGTTTGGCATCAGTATCGCTACACTGGAATATGGTACCAGGAGCGAATCATCATTTGCGCTGAGTGGATTTGAGGATTTCGGTTTTGTTTTGGCATCTGCATTGCTGCACTGGAATAATGCCAGGAGCAACTCATCATGTGCCCCGGGAGGATTTGGGAATTGGTGGCTTAGGAGACAGGTTTAGATCCCTGTCACCTAAGGCTTTTCCATTTTATGGGCCGCGAGGGTCCCACAAAGCATTTTCTCCCTACGGGTCGTAAGGATCCCGCAGGTGTATTTTCTCCTTAGGAGTCGTTGGGACTCCTAAGTGTGTTGCTCCTTTGTGAGTCGTAGGGATCTCACGTGGGAATTTTCTCCTCACAAAGTCGAGAGGACTTTGCGAGTGCATTTCATTTCTTTTATTTTTTTTACGAGTTTGCGCCTTTTCGAGTTTTCACAAACTCGCCGGTAGTCCTGCTGTTTTTACTCACGGAGCCCTTTCGGGTTTTCATCCGTGCCCGTTTTGCTTGTGGATATACCGTTCTTCTTTTTTTTTTTTGGAGAGATCGGGATTGTTTTATACCCGTGGATTGTATACGGTTTTGCAGGATGTATGATCCAAACCGTAGGGCCAGAAACATTTCAGGACTTTGTTGGCGTCTGCATCGCTACACCGGAATATGGTACCAGGAGCGACTCATCATTCGCCGTTGGGGTATGGGATTTGGAATTTGGTTGGCGTCTGCATCGCTGCACTGGAATATGGTACCAGGAGCGACTCATCATTCGCCGTTGGGGATTGGGGAGCAAATTTGGTTGGCGTCTGCATCGCTACACTGGAATATGGTACTAAGAGCGACTCATCATTCGCCAGTTGGGGATTGGGGAGCGAATTTGGTTGGCGTCTGCATCGCTGCACTAGAATGTAGTACCAGGAGCGACTCATCATTCGACACTTGGGGATTGGGGAGCGATGGCTTAGGAGACAGGTTTAGATCCCTAAAACCTAAGACTTTTCAATTTTATGGGCCGTGAGGGTCCCATAAAAGCATTTTCTTCCTACGAGTCGTAAGGATCCCGCAGGTGTATTTTCTCCTTAAGAGTCGTGAGGACTCCTAAGTGTGTTTTTCCTTGGTGAGTCGTAAGGATCTCACGAAGGTTTGTTCTCCTCATGTATCGTGAGGACACATGAGTGGGTCTTTCCAATGAAGCATAATTCCAAAGGCGGAGACCAGCCGCATAACTGGTGATTGCGGTGGGGCATGGGTATGCTGAGAATTATTTGAGCCCGTGGATTGTATACGGCAGTCAATTTGGGGACTGGCCGTAGGGCCGGGAGAATTTTGGAAATTTGAATTTTTGTTGGCGTCTGCATCGCTGCACTGGAATATGGTACCAGGAGCGACTCATCATTCGCCTTTGTTTTTTTTTTTTTGTTTAACCGCGATTGCTCTATCCTTTCAGCTTTTCTTGTCGCGAAGATCGCGATTGCCCTATCATTTCGGCTTTACTTTCATCTTTATTTTACTCGCTGATTTTTATTGCGAGTTGCCCCATCATTTCGGCTTTTCTTTATTTTTCTTTTATTTACACATTTTTTTTGTTTATTTACATACATATTTTTTTTTGCATTCCCAGTTTAATGACTTAGAGGTCGACGGTTCCCAGTTTAACGACGTGGGGGTCATCTGTGCTTATCCCAGCTCCTTGAACTTTGATCTTGGCGGAGCTGTGTTGATGACCTAGCTCCGTGGCTTGCCGATACATCCGAGGATTGTGAGGTTTTTCCAAGCTTATATTGGTCATCTGCCCAATCTTTGAAAATATAGCATTCTTCGATGGTATGACCCACCACTCTATGATATGGGCAGTATATGGGATTGCCGGTCATGTTCATTTCCTGTGGCCTCTTTGGAACAGGCAGTTGCAAACCGTTGTTCAAGGCGTTCATGAATATTTTGCGGACTTCATCCCTCCTGAAGGAGTATACCTTCTTCTTTCTCTCCATTGGAGTAGGTGCCTTTACTGATGCTGGTCCTCGAGGCCAATCGGTCTTTGGTTCGCCCTTTTCAGATAATGGCATATGTCTGGGAGGATTAGGTTCCCGAAAGGCTTCGGTTTCCGTTTGCATGAAATCGGCGGTCGTAGCTTGACTGTTTGCTAACGCGCCTTTAGACAGTTCTATCTCCCCCATCTTGTATTGCCTTTCGACCCAATCTTTGAAGACGAAGCAGTCCTCAATAGCATGACCTATCACCCTGTGATAGGGGCAATATTTTGGGTCGTCGGTCATATTCTCTTCTTGCGGTCTCTTTGATTCTGGCAATTGTAGACCGTTTCTTAGGGCGTCCCTGAATATCTTGTGGACCTTTTCCCTCTTGAAGGAATAGACCTTTTCCAGCTTCTCTTTCAGAGGCGATTCCCCCCCGGTGTATGTATCGGAGGGACTGGAGGCTGATTGCGGCCGTTTTTCACGAAGGCGCTCCGCTTTTAGGTTGAAAGGGATATCAGTTAGCTGCCTCCGGGTATCAATCCCTGGCTCATGAGCCAAAATTTGATTCTGTTGTAATTGCAATCGGGCGACTTGGGTCGCGAGATCTGCCACGACGTTTGCCAGCTCGTCGACTTTGGAATAGACCTCGGCAATCTTCTCATCACTGTCCTGAAATTGCCTTTGAAGCCATTGAAATAATGCTTGTTCTGTAGTTCCGGCTATGACAACCGAATAATCTTTATTGCCTGAGCTCAATTCCGTAGGAACCACGGGCTCCTCTGGCTTATTGGTCTGAGCGGGCTCTCCATCATTTAGATCGAGCCGATGCTGGGTAGCGTCAACCATATCATCACTATGGCTGTGAAGCGTAGGCGGGTTCGTTTCTTCATGTCCGACCATATAGACAGTGCGGAACACATACCCAGCCATTCTTTCATCACTGGCAGCTGGTTTCGCGGAGCGGTCCGGGCTTTGGAAATTCATAAATTTTAACATGGCCAGAGCCCTAGCCCTTTTGTTGGCTCTATATCTGAGCCGCTTCTGCCTCAGCTTCTCTGCCTTAAGCACTTGGCAGGCTTCTGCTCTTCGGGCAGCCGCCATAGGCCGGGTGATGGGGAGGCTTGAGAAGACACCCAATCGAGCAGTTGTCGGAGGCGCCGCTGGAGCTTGCTCGAAACGCATTGCAGCTTTGTTGGTGTCGATGGCCTTGCCCCCAGCTGGGGCCATGGAGAGTCGTTCGGGAATGGACTTGCGCTTGGGCTGAGGTGCCCTCACGACAACCACATTTGGCCTTTTGCCTTTTGAGACCGGTTTGTCTGCCACCGGGGCTTGAGGAGCTGGGATGGCGCCAAGAGGCATGAACATAATAGAGCCGAAAGGTAGCAACGGCTCCTCCCATTGTCGCCCGAGACTGGCCGGAAGGACCGTCCTGGAGTCCATCTTCATCGTGTAGGAGACGGGAGTCGTGCTAAGAGCTGAGATCGTCCTTGGAGACATTGTTGGAGGGTGATTGCTTGAAGACCCGAAATATGGGAGGAGAGATTTGTCCCACCGGGCGTGCCAGGAGCAGTAGGGTGTTTTTCGTCACCCCATTGAGATGGGAATACGCGCGCGCTTGTCAGGCGTATACTAAAGATTCCCCCTGCCTAGGGTAGGCCGGGGTTTATTGATTGTGGGGATCCAAATCTCCGGCAGCCGCGAACTAAGCTGCCGTTAATTACCCCTCGCCTTTGGGGCGAGGGAACCTCCGATTAACGGGTTAAAATGGTCATGCGAACTCAGTGTGCAGTGTACGTGTGTTGTGTTTTGAAAAGGGGGGTTTGAATATATCGGGAGCCACGCAGAGTTTTTTACGGGGGTCCCGCTACCCGGATAGCGGGCTGGGGGTCAAGGGGGCTAGCAGCCCCCTTGCGGGGTGCGGGGCAGCGCCCCGTTAGAAATTTTTTTCTAACAGGGACAGTGTCGCGGAGTATGTGTGTGTATAAATATGTATACATATGTATATATATATGTATGTACATAAAAATAGGGGGAAAAGACACCCAAAGGATGCGTGGGGCAGCACCTTGGGCGCTGTGGGCCTAGGTGCTGTGCGCTCAGGCGCTAGAGTGCCACGTGTCGGTACATGGGCGCTCTGCGCTTGAGCGCTGGGCGCTTGAGCGCAAGTGCGCCACGTGTCAGCACGGGGGCGATTTGCGCTTGAGCGCAAGCGCGCCACGTGTCGGCATGGGGGCGACTTGCGCTCGGGCGCTTGCGCAGGAGCGCAAGCGCTCCACGTGTCGGCACCGGGGCGACTTGCGCTCGAGCGCTTGCGCTTGAGCGCAAGCGCGCCACGTGTCGGCACTGTGGCGACTTGCGCCTGAGCGCTTGCGCTTGAGCGCAAGCGCGCCACGTGTCGGCACGGGGGCGACTTGCGCTCGAGCGCTGTCGCTTGAGCGCAAGCGCTCCACGTGTCGGCACCGGGATGACTTGCTCTCGAGCGCTTGCGCTTGAGCGCAAGCGCGCCACGTGTCGGCATGGGGGCGACTTGCGCTAGAGCGCAAGCGCTCCACGTGTCGGCACCGGGACGACTTGCGCTCGAGCGCTTGCGCTTGAGCGCAAGCGCGCCACGTGTCGGCACCGGGGCGACTTGCGCTCGAGTGCAAGCGCGCCACGTGTCGGCACGCGGGCGCTCTGCGCTTGAGCGCCGGCGAGAAAGGGAGGCTTTTAGCCTAAGAAACAGAAGCTATGCTTCAAAAAGGAAATATTTATTGTTTTATATAAATGGAGTTAAACTCCTAGGATGTTTTGAAGCTGATGAAGGGGGTTCTTCTTCTTCCTCCTGTTGTTTGGCCGGATCTTGAAGATCAAGAAGTAGGAGATTTTAAAAATCACTCCTTTTTAAGATCTGATGGAAGATCTGAGTTCCCCTTTGTGGGTTTTGTTGTGGAAAACTACTTACTTTTGGAAAAGAAAGAGTGAAACTCTTGATTTAATTCAAAGAAATGAGAAGGTTTAGAACCTTGGAGAAGGAGCAGGAGGCACAAAGAACCCTAATTTTTTTGGGGAATGGTAAGTGTTATTTTATTCATCATCATGTTGCCTTTTATAGGCTTACATATTTGCATATAGCCCCTTGGGCTTTACAAAATGGCATTTTGCCTATTCCATGGCTTATGTGCCATTACATTTTTGCACATAAGCCATGGGCTTACAAAATATTGGCTTTATACCCATTTTACATACATTCATGTATAAAAAGTTGCATAATAATTATTTATTACATGATTTTGTCGTTGCCACGGGGAGGCTGTCCGTGGGTTTGACTTGGGCATGGGTCCGCTTGACCTGGGCTTGGGCCCACCTAGCTTGGGGGTTGACCTTGACTTTGACTCGGTCAACCGGGGAGTAAATTATTACCCCAACAACAACATCTGGTGTGATACTTGACATCTCATGATTGACTCAATTGCCTAAGCAAGTGATCTGCCAATCATGCACATCCCTCTCCCCTTTAGTCTATGAAACACCTTTAGAGAGGGTGACTCCATCACCTGCAGGTACACTACCGTGCCTGGAGTCATCCATTCTAAATACTCTTAGAATGCTGTCAAAGTACCCAGATTGGGAAACCACCCAAATCTAGATCTAAAACCATAGATCTAGTAACCAGAATGTCTGATATAATATCCAATTCCTATGTGGAGAAACCACTGTGTGACAACCAAAGTATAACCGATCGTAGTATAGGAATATCACTTCCTACTCTGTGTATGTCATCCAAATACCAGGACATCACATCCTACTACCTTCTTAACAGATCCATCCCCTATTCTGATGAAGTCAAACCTATGACTGTCACATCAGAAATAGATGATCTATCCTCGCTATATCCGCTTTAGTCTATAAATAGACATAAGCCACCTGTCCACCAATGCTTCCGCTGCTCCCACTGACTACGACAACCCTCTGGCATAGTCATATAGACGTACACTTCTAAAGCTAGTTTAGAACGACGCTATACTCATCCTCCTGCCGGGTCTCACAGTCTGGAACAACAGCATTGGCAAGTCTGGGTAAACAAGAACCTCCCTGCCACCGTCCTTGAGCATACCGAAGTACCTCTCGAGCGCCTGAGGTTACCCACCATATCTGCGGAGTGGCCAATGGAATGTCAAACCAAATTGAATCTTTAGGTTCTTATCAAATTTTCAGTAATCGTCTGCGGTTCTGGAATCACTTCCAGTTCTACCATACTCCCACTACTGCTTTCTGAAAAAATCCATTTTTGTTAAAACTGTGGCGAGTCAAGAACAATATCACTATTGATCTTCCAGATGGTAGAAAGTCAACCCTCGTCATAGCCTGGGTCAACCCACAAACAGCCATTACAGAAACGTGCCTTAAGTTATCCAGAGTCTGGTTTTAAGCATAAGCCGGACAACTCCCCGTATCTTAACAATGTCAAGATATGAACTGTTCTATATCCAATACAGAAATAGAGGCACTAATTTAATTGAACCAGATTCAAATCATGCGACTGTCTCCAGTGCATGTTAACTAAATGGAAAGAGGCCGATCAGCATTACTCAACTTAGGAATGCATCCAGATATGAGTAACCCGAAAGAGAAGGAAGTTCTCTTAATCATTACTATCAACTGAATACCACACACAAGTATCTACATCTTCGATCACCTTGAAGAATCCTGATACTCGCAATACCTGGTTCTCTACTCTATTCTTATACCTACAACTTCTCAAAACTCGGACCTTGCGTTTCTACGAAACACTTGTCTAAAAACTAGAGAAGTCAAAAGTAAACCGAATATAGTACAAGGACCAACCCCTCTGTCCTAATGGACACTGACAACATACAATACTCTGTATAAGTCCCTTGAGTCTGATAACTCAATCCCTGTGTGTAGTAGGTTGAAAACTGTACTATGGTTATGAAGGATTACACCGCTGTTTAATGCTCCTTACCTAACCATCCACTGATATAGGTAAATATCATAGACATAATTTCAAAAAGGTATATCTCACTCTATAAAAATAGACGTACAGATGTATCAATTTGAAATTGGTGCATAACAGCGGATATTCAAAACCAAATATTTGCCGTCCGGCAAACAACCCAGGTGACTTCCTCAAATATCACCGATTATAACCAATCCCAATATAATGAGGATAATCACCTAATTTCCAATAACTTACTCCCACTCATCATCTGTAAAACAATACAGATGTGAGAATCATACCTGGTAAATACATACCCTGGAGCAAGTGTCAAATTGGGAAATCAGTTTTCTTTTAACAGTACACAGTGAAACTGAAACATTGAAATGTTTCGATGGGGTATCCGGGTATTCCTAGTAATGCCTCTTCCATTATCCAGATTCACAACTGTAATCGTATAATTCTTTGCCATCTTTCCAAATCCCTTTATATGTCTTTAGTCATTACCTTCTGTACACCCTCTTAGGCTAAATGGTTTTCTTCCTTCCCTACCGTTCGGCACCAGCCTATGGTTTGGAAGAGACTATCCAATAAGCATAATGGGTGTACTGTCCTAATCCTAGGAGCACTCGCAATGCGAGAGAAGGTGAAGATAAAAGACAACCGAATAAACCTTTTTCCTATTTCTCCTGAACCAGAATCCATCCCCGAACTGGAACAAGTTCCTTTCGAGTTCGTATATAACCATACGATGGAGTATCCAAATAAACTGTGGATCTTCGTAGTGATACAGAGTGTCCTGGAGAAATACAAAGGTGAAGTGGGAGTGGTAATGAAATACTTGGTTTGGTCATGAATAGCAGTCGCAATTTACTTTGCCCTCCTTCTAATCGCTTTATTTGTCTTTACTTAATACCTTATGTACACCTTAGTTAGGCTAATTGGTTTTCTTCATTCCCTACCGTTCGGCACCAGCCTATGGTTTGGAAGAAGACTATCCAATTTGCGTAATAGGTGTACCGTCCTAATCCAAGGAGCACTCGCAACCTGAGAGAAGGTAAAAGGAAAAGACAACTGAATAGTCTTATTCGTTTTCTCCAGAACCGGAAACCATCCTCGAATAAATTCCTTCGAGTTCGTATATAACCATACGATGGTTTTGTCCAATGGAAGTAGACGTTCGTAGTAATACGGGGTGTCCTGGAGAAAAGGGTAAAAGTAGGAGTGGCAATGAGGTTTGCAACTCTGACAATCCAAAAGCCAGTGTTTAAGAAGGTTCGGTTAATCTTGGTCACTAAGTCATAGTCTAGGGTCAGGTCATAGTCGCTGCCAAAGAGAGAGAGAAAAGAAACACTCAGCGTGCACTCTAACCTAGATCAGAATGGTCATCACTTTATCTAATCAGGAAACCTCCCACTGTAACCTCAAATTCTTCTCCAAACCCGAAAGAAGAATTAGTCGGGATCACCCGAGGAGTAAACCAACTCATCAGTGGGAATCGGGATCCAACTATCATCGCATGATAACGTGACGGAATCCGCTCACGTTATCACACTCCAGAAGGTATGCGCATATCTGGCAAGTTTCAGTTTCTTTAGAAACTCCCGATGTGATTTTTACCCCATACTCTTATGACCTTGACTTTGGCCAACAAATCATAAGTCACATGTCAAGTTCTACCCGTCATTGTCCAGGTTAATTTGAACCCACCTGTACCTACCCTTGACTTTGGCCAACAAGGCAGTACGACTGTCCTAAACCAACGCATCTATCTATACTGCATATGAATACCCAACAGCTACTAATCACTGTGCCTTGACTTTGGCCAACAAACACAGCTTGAATACTATTGACTATCCATATGAAACGACGGAGGGCTACGAATGGTTTCGGCGAAAACCTTTAACGTAATGAACTTGATATCGTTGAAGGAACCGGATAGCTTTTTAAAAATATAGTGACGAAAACCTTTGCTAAAGAGGTCACTCCCGGTGAAGGGATCTCGGCTCTTTCCCCGTAGAATGAGGTGCAGGATATTCCAACTGAATACCACGATGCAAAGCAAAAGTAATCGGCTATAGTGAAGTTATTGCCCTGACGCAAAATTCTGTCCAAGGGGTCACTCCCGGTGAAGGGATCTCGGCCCTTGCCTCGTCGACTGAGGAGCAGGATATTCCAACTGAATACCACAATGCAAAACAAAAGAGAACGTCCTTGCAATAACAGCTTTTTGAAAAGTGTTCCAACAACATCAGAATAGGTTTGTTTAGCTTACATTGATCCGAATCAACGCAGTCCCATCAATTGATCACACCAACAAAGAACGAAAATACGATGTACGTATATGCCATCCGCATTCGCCACTGGGTCCCGTCATCACCTGTTCGGTTACTTAACTAATGACAGAGCGGGGACTGGACTAGCGTGGGTGCAAAACATATACAACATCTACTAGTATATATATCAATATATAATATTCGCTCAAGGCGTGATAAAATGTAACATCACAGAAATGTAATAAGTATCACAGAACAATACAGATATCTGGGATCCCCGGGTTTCATAGAGCCGCTACTGAAACCCGACGTTCCCCTGGTCGTGTGGATAGCCTGTGCAATGAAATCCTAGACCCCTACGGGCGCGGCAAGTTACCCGCCAAAACCTGAAGCGAGGCAGCCTCCTTCAGCAACGTGAATGGACCACCCAGCACTTCACGGAATCCGGCAACTTGGGCACCCCTCCTGGGTCAACCTGTACCCCCTACGAGTGCGGCGAATAGCCCGCCAATTCTAGAGTAAAGCCCCCTTCAGTCTCAATGCCATGAGATGCGGGCCCGTTGCCCTCTAGAACCCGGCTATCCGTGCACTCCACCGCGGGGTAATCCTAGTACAGAAAGTAAAATATACAACGGGTACATCGACCTCGACCCGGTTGTGCCATAAAAGAATAATATACAAACAGGCAGTAACGGCAGTCCACATGTCGGACGCTCGCCCCGCAATATCAAATGTATATATAAAACAAAACTGTACTACTATTGCATCCATGCTATCCCCCACGACCAATCCGCAACATCACAGCACAACACATAACATCAACGTGAATGTCACGTTCGCAAATCCGTCTAAAAGGGCTATAGCAGATAGACCGGATTTACCGATCGAATGACATTCACGGTCGCAGATATAATGTAAATACTGTGAACTAACATGTTTAAAATTTTCGATCGATCAAATTTACCGAAGTGGGCCCCAAGCACAACTGTAGCACTCAGAGAAAATCTGGGCCCAAAAGAATATTCCAAAAACCCCAATTTCATCACAGAAAGCCACTGTAGAAATTCGGTGCAGAGAGGGGTCAAAATGGCGGCGGAACCGCGGCCCAAGCATGGGTTTGGCCGCGGTTCCGCGGTGGGATGATGACATCACGTAACCAAATTTTTACAGAATGCTTATAATTACTTGCACGTGTTTCTGCAACAACCTGAAAAATTTTTCGAGCCCAAAAAAATTTCGACAGAAACATATGCTATGAAAATGCGGTTTTGGGATAAATGTTCGATCGAACTTGTAAACACATTAGAGCAAGCTAGACTAGGTTAATGGCGAGGCTCTGATACCACTGTAAGTGCACGGCGGGGCCCCGGCCGTCAATCCGACGCCGGAATGCGAAAACGAAAAACTTTGCGAAACTTGCAAACCGGCACCACCGCGCACTATAAATCCGGATCGGGCCATTAACCTAACTCTAGCAAACAAGAATAAGAGTAGAGAAGCTATACCAAGTGATCCGTGTCCTTCGGTCTTCGCCTCCACTCCGATCTCCTCGTGGAATCTCCGGTTGTTGCCTCCTCGTCGAAATGGGCACCACAACGCCGGGTTCTTTTACGGGCTCCCACCTCTGGACCGAGGCAACTCGGGAGCGAAGTTGGCAAGCCGACGCGTCCAAGATATGCTGTAGACTAAGAGTAGTAGTATTGTCTCTTGGGGTTTATGAAGTTGCCGTTGATGATGGAGGAGAGAAGAAATGATCTTTGAAAAAGAATGGAGCTCTCATTTTTCAAGCATGGAATGAGATGATAAATTTTCCCTCATACAAAATGAACCTCTCTCTCATACAAAGTGTCCGGCCCCTCTATCTCAAAATGGTGGAGGGAAAAAGAATAATACATGAAGGGAGGTGAGTGTAGGAATCAAAAGAGGTGACCACATCCAAAAGTGATGATAACAAAGTCATATCAATTTCTAATCCATTCTTATCTCATTAATGCAAGAAATGATCACAAGAAAAAGCAAAGATGCTTAAACCATCATAATCCCTCAAATGCAAGAAACCCCTCCACAAATGCTAATTTGCAAACTTGCAAATTAGCCCCTCCATCAGAAAAATCCGGCCGTGAAGGAACAAAGGAAAATTGGCCGGAACGGAATGCAAACTGGCAACTTCAGAAAACTAATCCCGTAATAAATTACAGGAAAACCCCGCGACTGTATATACATACCCGCATTTGTATTCCCACTGAATACAAATGCAAAGAGACAAAATCTACACTGTCTAATACTAGGATCCGGCTTAAACCAAAGCCCGCTAGTAAAATCCGTCCGATCACGATCCGTGCAATACCGCACGTATCTGATCGAACCTTGCCATATCTCCATACGGCCTCTACAGCGTTTCGCCCGAAACTTGAGAAACAGCTTTGTGGGGGACTCTAAAGACTCGTCAATACTTTGGCTGTGGATTTAACCACTAGCACGTCAGAGGTATTAGCCTATACATGACGGCTACCAGGTATTGACCAAAAGGGACGTCTATGAGTGAACTCATCCTGACACCCTACTGAGCCTGTCAGTGACAATATCCGTACAGTCCGGTCCGTTCGTCTATGAGCATCGCATGGTGGGCCTAGGGGGTTGGTAAAAGTCAGACCCCCAAAAGCGGTACAAGTCGTGTCGGAGTGTAGCCCAGAACACCCTGAGATACTACTGGAATACCTACCAGTAAATCTCCTGCCTTGGCCAAGGACTTCGTGTAATGGCTCTCCTAGACACAGCACGACCTCACCCCCATTACCGGAAGAGACGAACCCCTGCAGATCCGCTCACTGCCTCCATATGGCTCGGGACTGTACCCAACTAAAACCTGTTTGCACGTCTCCTTTGAGCGTGGTAGGGTAGTAATCAAAGCACAGTGGGAACTCACACGAGACAAATGACGATCTCAGGTCGATGAACTAACTTGTACACATGTCACCAGGGAACTGCTATCTGACGTCAGGTATAAGACCAACTAGCATGTTCCCGGCGAGTCCTGTCCGGTGTACTCATAACCCAATGAGCACCTGTATACATCTCAGGTGAACCAACTGACACCAGTGGCTTGTGAGACCGGCCACCGCCCCTAGTCGGGGTCTCGACTGTATACACTAGTCTACTCTAGAGTATCGATGCCCTGTCTCGAAACTCCCACGACTAGGGACCTTTTAAGGATGTGCTTATAAACTACCAGCTCCTATGTATATGATCGCCCTCATACTGCTGGCAGTCAAGCAAGAATCCTAGGGGCTCTATCAATGCGCAATAGTGACCTGTAAGGTCACCTAAAGCAGTATACGATGATAAAGATAATCCAGATAGCATACTATCATCTTGAGTAAGACTGTCCTACCGGTATAGGTCCTCCCTCAATCATTGCAATCACGTTCCCGTGATCCAATAATGACTCTGAGGGCACTATCTCCAACAACATATGCGCTCCTATTTCGTTTTGCCTGAGCCAGTAAAACCTCTATGTAGGACTCTAAAGACTCGTCAATACGCCGGCAGTAGGTGATGATCATATCAAGCACCCACAAGCCGTCAGCGGTACTAGTTGGACGTAACGGCTACCCGGGTATTGAGCGATCAGAAGATCAGCAAGCAAGCCCGCTCCTACTCCTGCAAAAAGCCTGACAGTGACACTACCGTACAGTCCGGTCTCCTCGTATGATATGTCGCATTATTTGCCGATATAAGGCTCATAACGGGTCGAGAAACTACTGGTAACACTTACCAGTAAATCTCTAAACCAGCCCTGGCCAGGGACTTCCCTGTTATGTCCAATCGAGCATAGCGCAACATCAACCCCCAATACTGGGAGAGACGAAACCCCTCCTATCGCTCATTGCCTCCAT
This sequence comes from Agapanthus africanus, assembly GCA_030015575.1. Taxonomy (NCBI): domain Eukaryota; kingdom Viridiplantae; phylum Streptophyta; class Magnoliopsida; order Asparagales; family Amaryllidaceae; genus Agapanthus; species Agapanthus africanus. Next base: position 410,049,597 of record JASDDO010000012.1, read on the forward strand.
ATGACTCGGGACTGTACCCAAAAACCACCGTTTTGCGCGCCCTCTTAGACGTGGTAAGGTGGAAATCAAAGCACAGTAGGAATCACACAAGACTCTATGACGATCTCGGGTCTACAGATTAACCTGTACCAGTGTTACCAGAGAACTGCCATCTGACGTAAGGTATAATACCATCTGGGAGTTCTCGGCGAGTCCGTCCAGTGTACCCAGTCTCCACTGAGCACCCGTATATCATCTCTGATGTCAAACACCAATGGATATGGGATCATCCATTGCCCATCTATATGGGTCGAGAAGCTATACGCTAGTCTACTCTGGTATATCGATGCCCCGTCTCGATACACCCACGACTAGGGACCTTGAAGGATGTACTTATGGACTACCATGTCCCCACTAGTATGATCCACATCATAGTCTAGGTAGTCAAGTACACATCCTAAGGGCTTTACCAACATGTAGCAGAGAGACAATCAGTGTACACGTTAAGGTAAAGAGTAACCAGATAGCATACTATCATGTCGAGCAAGAAAGTCCTCCCTATATATGTCCAAGCATCCACTACAATATACATCTCATGTAGAGTAATGGCCTCTAGGGCATACATATAACTAACAAGCTTTTGGATGAAGCATTCATGAAGCTTTCCATTTTGTCGTCTTTCTTTGATATTTTGTGTAGATATTATTTAATCCAACCCAAACCCTTAACTTTAGTTAATTCTCTACATGAGTTAAGACTCTCATTCTTAACTCATGGTTGCAATTCTAACCACAACAAGAATTTTCATTATTCATCACAAAAGGATTTCTTCTTCTTCTTCTTAAAAAAAAGGCTTTCTAGTTTTTTGTGTTGTGATGAAATAAAGTGAGAAATTGAAAACAAAAGAGAGATAAATTCCTACTTCATCATCCTCATCTATTCTAGCCTCTTAGATTAGGATGTTTGCTTTGCTAATACTTGATTAGTGAAGCAAGAGCTTGGGTTTGAGATTTTTCAAGGTAGATCATTTTGGATTAGTGAAGTCTTCAAGCAAGGGTGCATCGTTCTCTTCATGGAGCCTCTCTAGAGTCCGGGTACTTGATGATCGCAGCGAAGAGACCTCAACACGGAGCTTATGAAGCGAAGGAACGGACTACAAAGTTTGTAATCCCTAACTCTTAGAAGTAATGTTGTTTACTTGCTTAGTTAACCCTAAAACTCTAGTTCGATTACTTGGTTGGTTTGTTTAGCACCCCAAAAATTTTAATATAGCATGTTTGATGCTTGCCAAAACCTTGCTATGGTGCTAAGATAACCGTACAGTGGTATCAGAGTCAATCTAGAGTATTAGGCGTTGTCTAGACGAAGTTAGAAGTCCGATCGAACCCCGAAACCCCGAAAAATCCAACTTTCTGGAAAAGTTTTCAAAAGTTGAAATTTTTCATATTAAAAATATTCATAAAATCATGCAGGAAATTCTAAGGATTACTGTGAAGTACGAAGCCATAACTCACTCAAGAGACCGCGGAACCACGGCGAAACCATGCGTTTGGCGGCGGTTCTGCGGCCAACTTTGGGAGTTAGGGGCTAATACTTCAGGGGTTTATTCCTGGGTACCTTTTCATGCTTCTGGGAATTTTTAATTCTACTCAAGTGTTGAGCTTTCTGGAAATATTGGGAACTCGTTGATTCGATCGGAAAGTTTAACTTCGCTTGAGTTTTTCCGGGTAATTTAGAACGTGTTAAAAGGTTCGAACGGATATCAATAACTCACTTTTTCCCCCGTCGGAAAACTTTCAAGTGTTGGATTTTTCCTGAGTTTAAAACTTTCAGAAAATCATGCAAGCGAATCTGTGGACCCTTTAGAAGAACGTAACCTTAACTCGATTATATGACCGTCAAAAATGCCAATGAACCATATGGTTTGTGGTAGTTTAGCGTTGCCATATGTGAGGCGTTGGTTTGACCCTTCTACGGTTGGTTCATAGCGGCTGTGACATGTTCTGGGACTTTTTGAACTCTGCTCAAGTGTTGAGCTATTTGGGAAATCTTGGGTGTTTGTTTATTCGATCGGAATGTTTAACATTGTCTATTTCTCTGGAATGTGATACAATATGTGGAATTCATATAGTTAGGCATGAAATGCGAAATATGTGATATTTCAGATTTAAGATGTCTAAAGTGATTGTCGATTCCAAATGTTGTAGTTTTTCACTTTCTTTTTTGCGACCGTAAGTGTAATATGTGGTGTATCGCCGGCTTCGGTACTATATGTCAACGACAACTGGGATACGCATATTTACGTACGTTGATGACATGTGATGTTATGTGTTGCTGTAATATGTTATATTGGATCGTCGCGTTTTGAATAGCCGGGCTTTTTTTATGTGAGTTGAGAGTTTTTCATTTTCATTCATGTAAAAGCTTGTATGTAATATTCTTTTATTGGGGCACTTCCGGGTTGAGGATGATGTCACCATTGTATATTATTTACTTTTCCGCATTAGGATAGACCCAAGGCGGGGAGCACAAGTAACCGGGTTCTAGGGTCCAGTGGGAGACCATCTCGAGGAGTCGAGACCGGGTCTCCTAACTCTAGAACTGGTAGAGTTACTTGCCGCTCTCGTAGGGGTCTAGGGTTGCGGGATTGGCTATTCATCGCGACCGTGGAATCCGTGTTTTATACATGGCTCGCATTAAAACACGGACCTCCTGGTATATCCAATATTTCATATGTTTCTTCTGCTGCGATATCTGTGATGTGATCATTTGATATGTTGAGATATATACTGTATATAGTATATGTGATATATTATATAGACGTTGCTTATGTTTTACACCCGCGCTAGCACTGCCCCGCTCTGCCGTTAGTTACCTAACCTAACGGTGCACGAAGGGACATCGAGGCGAATGCGGATGACATAAGCGTACGTTGTATTTATCTGTGATGTTTAGGTAAACTTAAAATGATGGGACTTCATTAATGAGATTAATGAAATAAAAGAAACCTAAAGATGTTGTGGAATCGAATTTTCAAAAAAAAATAGGTAGCTCTAGTTCTTGTTTTGCATAGCGGTGTTCCTTGTAGAACATCCAGCACCTTATTCGATAAGGAAAGAGCCGAGATCCCTTCACCGGGAGTGACCTCTTTAGCAATAACTGGCAGATGCTACAACTTCGGCTTTGTCTTTTAATTACTTTTCAGTTTTTGCTTTGCATAGTGGTATTGTGAATATCCTGCACCTTATTCAATAAGGAAAGAGCCGACGATCCCTTCACCGGGAGTGACCTCTTTAGAAAAACTAGTAAAAGCCTCAAAAACACTCCATTTAAATCGTTTGATTTTACAACGATATCAAGTTCATTACGCAAAAGGTTTTCTTAAAAACCTGTCATAGCCTTCCGTCATTTCAGATAAGTCCTACTTAGTTTTCGTGCTGCGTTTGTTGACCTTGTCAAGGCATAGTGTACGGTAGCTAAATAGTGTTTATCTGCTAAAACATGAGATGCGATTGGATTAAGGTAGTCGTACGGCCTTGTTGACCTTGTCAAGGGTCGTGCGGGTGGGTTTAATTCAATCGGAAAATGACGGGTTGAACTTGACTTGCGATTTATGGTTTGTTGACCTTGTCAAGGTCATAGATCGCTAGGGGCAAAAGCATTATCGGGAATTTCAAGAGTTGAAATTTGCAATGAGATTGCATACCTCCTATGAGATAGTTAGATCCCGATACCCACTGCGAGTAAGAGTTACTCATGGGAGAGTTTTTACACAGGACAATTAGCCAATCAAGTAGGTGTCTAGAAAGGTATTAACGGGGTTACGCCCCTGGGAAAACGAGGTTTATTTTAATTAGGTCCGTGCGAAAGCACGGGGAACCTCTCTCAAAGTACCGGCACTGACCTGGCTGAAAGATTGACGAACTTGTAGGGTGTAATTAATCCCGGCTAGTCTTTCCTTTTAGGGTTTGAAGGAAAATTTGAATAAAACAGTGGGAGCCATCCTGATTAGATATATTAATAAACCAATCTAATCTTGCAAGAGCATACGCTGAGTGTTTTCTTCTCTCTCTCTCTCTCTCCAGGTAGCGACCATGTCACGCCTTAATCAAGATAATAATACGGATGTATTGACCGAATACGCTTGTTATACTGCGCTAAGGAACATTGGTCCCACTCCAACTTATAATTGTTATAAGATCAAGCAGGAAATTGGGGATTACCAAAATTCCCGTGCCGCCCAAACGAAGAAAGTGCATGATGATGCATCTTCTTCGGGTGTGTTTATTACCAAGAGCTGTTTCTCAGTATCCCTTATGTCCTGGGTATGAGATACCGGATCAAAATCCCACATATGTAATCTGTTACATGGCCTACAGATAGGTAGAGAACCGAGAAAGGGTGATAAGTTTTAAGAGTTAAAAATGGTGCAAGTGTTGCAGCCAAGTATGTTGGCAGTTATCACCCTGTATTACAAAATACATTGATTCTGAACGAATGTTATTAGATATCGAACCTGATATACAACATCATATCAGTCTCTTTATTTATTAAAGAAGGATATAATTTTGTATTGTTGGATAATGTTTTGAACATTTTCTATATCAAGAGTTGATCGGTTCAGGCACGTTATCTAAAAGCATAGACGTTCTAAATCAAATTACAGTTCTTAACGTACAGAATACACACAAGAGGAAGAGTTCAGAAATAAACAAATCCTTCTTGAAGTATTGTAGACTAGATCATGTTAATGTGACCCAACTAGCTGAAGTTATATCAAGATGCATATTTAAATCAGTTTGAATTTACATCTTATAAAACTTGCCAGTCATGTTACAAAGATAAGATGACCACAACTCTGTTTATTGAAAACAGAGAAAGAGTTATTGAACTCTTGGGATTGATACATGATGATATATGTAAGGTCCCCTGTCTACACATGCCAGGACTGGTTCTTTGTACTTCATTACATTCACCGATGATCTCTCAAGATTCGGACGTATGTTCCTGTTGAAACACAAGTCTGAACCTTTTGAGAAATTCAATGAATATAAGTTAGAAGTAGAGAGCCATAATGGGTATAAGTATTATGTCCTTTGATGAGATCAGTGTCACGACCCGCAGGGTACGGAACGTGACTGGCACTTAAGTTACGAAACGTCTCAAGACGTCCGTAAAATAAGTAAGCCAAAGCCGAGAAATCAAGACCAAAAAGCAGAAGAGTGAAGGAAAACCAATCAATTGAAAGCGAGTTTATTAAATAAGTCATATCAAGCCTTTTTAAAAACAATATCAATTTTTCCGAAAATTTCGGCAGAGTCTCCTTTGTAAATACTGGCCCCCAAAATGGGTACAACAAGAATATATATGAATACAACAAATAAGGCATCCCCAAGCGGGAGCTAGCTCTTCGCCACAAGGCGGTCACAAATCCCACGCAATGTAAATTGGCAATGTGCATAAATAAATATAAGAAGCACAAGTAAAACATCATGTCGACTCAAGTGAGCTCGACCCCAAAATACAGCATAAAAAGCCCACAAATCTCACAGTCTCGTCTCTAGGTTAATATACAACAATACTGGTAGATACAGTAGATGGAGTACTCTAGATACAAAGAATATACAAGGTGGTACAAAATAATGATACAACCTACCTACGAGCAAAAGCCTCGAGTCCAGGCAAAAGAGGCAAAAGAAGCAAGCGCGCCCGCCGCTACTGTGCTGACGGAGCGGACCTGCAAAAGACTGTGGCACAACGGGGGTGAGTTGCCAACTCGTGAGTAATAAATAATATCTATAGAGGCTATCGCAAGAATGCACACAAGCATCCTAGCATCTATAATACAGGTATGGCAGGATATACTAGCAGGTATGTATGCAACATGAATGTACTAGCAGGTATGTATGCGACATGAATCAACTTGTGATCTGAATATGTACATATAAGAATCATTCTTTACTTTTTGGAAACTCTTTTTAAATATCAGCATAATATCAATAGAATCAACAAGAATCCGTGTCCAGTATCGACACCTCAAAACTGTCTCAATCTCATGTATCCATATCATAGTATCTCTGGCCTCAGCCGTCCGGCTGACCCATCTCAAATGTCAATATCTCATCATCTCGCGGCCACGGTCGGTATCCTCTGGATATCCGCCGTGCCAAAAAAGTCACCGGTAGGTAGTCTATCCCCTGCCAGGCTCAACGTCAGCAACACGACCTTCTTGCCCCGGGGTACCTTACCGAGCCCACCATATACCCGAGACGGTTCATCCAACTCCTCAAAACGGGTCTCGAAAACCACAGCAAACTCATGGTGGATGACACTTACATCACTAGAAAACCGCAATTTACATATTTTAAAAAAGGTAATAAGTTTAGAAATTTTGCGGCTTTCCTCCGAAATCCAAAAATATGATAAAATCTCAAGAAATCATTATGAGTGCCTACGTCCATGATAATGAATGCATATGGTATCAATGTTCAAGTTACAATGTATGATTAATAGACTATGCATGAACAAATGATATAATGATATACATGCACATGAATAGTAATTCTACACTTTTATTTTAAGGATTTATTACAATAGTACATGTTTAAGTATCAAATATGGTGACAATATTCTAGATTATAAGTTATCTAGTGTCGTGGCATGGCAATTACCAGGGCATGTGTGTACGCATGAATAGTGCTCGTGCTGCATATAAAAACCCTGACAATGGTGCAAGTGTCCTATAGAATGGGTTCGCATATGTATGTCAAAATAAGCATGGATGTAGTTACTAATATCACTAGAAATTCTTAACTACTTAAACTATCGGGCGACTCGCGCCATCCAAACGATAGTCCCCCGTAGATGTTACATCTACTCACCAGAATCCCCAGCTAGCTATGTCCAATCACCGCTTTCCCCTTTCGTGCCGCGTCCGAAGTCTCCGCGACCGATCCTGGAATTTTCACCAATACCAAACATAAGGTTACATATCATGAAACAATGCAAAACCCAAACGAAAATATCAACGTTCACAAGCTAGGCACAACGTGCACAAGGTGCGCGGTATACACACGAAAATCGCAAAAACTAACTAGGATCGTCGTTTTGGGGCGCCCGGCAAAACTAAAACCCGAACACACAAAACTCCGCACTCACACATCCTAAATGTCATAGGATATGCTAAAAATATCATCAAGATATCACAAATACATCACCATAATATTTTAATAAAAACCCAGTAAGCACAAAAGACTTCCAAATTCGTGCAAACTTCGCGGATTTGCGATAAAGTGCACACAACATCGCGCAAACACCCAAGTTAACCATAGATATCCACTACACTAATTTTCAATACATTAACCATGCTTCAAAACCTAATTTTCATAAGCAAACCTGTTTCCTGATTTAAAATCAGGAAAGCTTCTGAGAAAAGCTTCAAAAAAGGGGCCACGCGCTTACACGTGACCAGCAGTCACGTGTTGACACGTGACCAGCAGTCACGTGTTGACACGTGACCTATGAAGTGCAGAAAAAGCGCATATCGATTCGCTGAGCAAAATCAAGGAAAAGAGCTTCAGAAGAGGTCACGTGCTTCCATGTGACCAGGGTCACGTGTTGGCACGTGACGTTCAAGACAGCAGACTCGTTCTCCAGACGAACCAAGGAAAGAGAGTTCAAGCAAGGGTCACGTGCTCACACGTGACCAGGGGTCACGTGGTAGCACGTGACGTTTAAGCAGCAATCAGAAGACACAGCGCAAAAGGCTCATTCCGAAGGGGGTCACGTGCTCACACGTGACCATGGATCACGTGGTCACACGTGACCGGCTTTCAAAGCCCTTTTTGTCAACAGAATTAAATTCCGAGAGAAATGCGAATCTTTCCAAAGGAACGCAACTATATGCATCCAATCAAATTAAAGATTCAGAGGTCATTTATTTATGGAAAATCTCGGGTTTGGAAAGATTTCCCCCTTAAATCTAACCAAAATAACAAGGGAGAATTTCTGGATCTGAAATCCAACGGTGAATAAAATTCACCTAATAATCGAAAGGTCCAGAATGAATAATGGATGCAAATCAAATATCCCATGAAAGATTTACCAAAACTAATTGATTCAGCTGCTTCTCCTATAAATAGGAGCCAAGAGACACAAAAAAGAGAGATATACAGGCGCAGAGAAAGAAAAAAGGAGAAAAGCTTTGATACTTGGAAAAGACTTGGATCTTCTGCAAAAAACCCTAGGTAAGAAAGGGAAGGCCTTTTGAAAGAGGGGGAATTTAATTCCCAACAGAGTTTAACTCTGATACATAAAGCAGAAGAGCACATTTCTTCTCTCTTTGATAGAGGATCTGCAAAGTGCACATCTCCCCTTTAGGTTGAGAATTTAATTCTCAATGGGTTGAGATCCTGCCATGCAGATCCAAAACATAGAGAAGGAACGCAAGCATGAGAATTTAATTCTCGCAGAACTATAGGAATTCAATTCCTTTAAAAAAAAATAAAATTAGGGCTCGACCCTGTATCATGGGAATTTAATTCCTTCAAAACAAAAGAAACAGGGTTGAACCCTAATTAAGAATGTGGTTCTGTGGAAATAACAGGAATTTAATTCCCTTAATTATAATTCTTTAAAATGGGAAGTATAATTCCTTGAAAGCTTTTATTAAGGGTTGAACCCTCTTCAGTTCTCCACATAAACGAGGAATTTAATTCCTACAGAAAATTCAGAGTTCAACTCTACAAGTCTTCAAAAGGAAATAGGAATTTAATTCCTCTGAAATTCAAAAGTTCGAGGAATTTAATTCCTGAAAGAAACAGATCCTCTAAAAACTACATAGAGGTAGGGTCACGTGCTGCCACGTGACCCCCCCCAAAGCCCTACAGAAAGACCCTTTGAGACAGCACTCCACGTGACCCACGTGACCCTCAGCAGGAACCTTAACATATAAGCATTTGAATGCCCGTCACGTGATGGCACGTGATGCTCTGAAAGAGGCGATAATCTCAGCAGAATAAATAAAGGGAGGATGCTCTCACGTGTTGCCACGTGACCCTTCCTGCCATAGTGTTTAACACTAAATTGAAACTCTTGAACCCAGTGTTAAAACACTGTCGGGCCTTAGCATTCAATGCTGATTAAAAAGCCTTATTCGCAGTGTTCAACACTGAGCTGTTTTAGTGTTTAACATTAATTTGAAAAGCCTTATTGCTGGTGTTTAACACCGATTATCTCTTAGTGTTGAACACTAACTCAACAACCTTATTCCCAGTGTTCAACACTGATTGCTCTGAAGTGTTTAACACTAGGCTTTGGCCCAATTGGCTAAAGGGATAGAGGTAAACATTCTCCCTCAATGGACCAACAAAGAGTCAATATTCCGGACCTGACTGGACTTAGCCCAAGCTGGCTATAAGTCCTCAATTTGTGATTAACTGGGCCGATGGGCTCATAACATAATTGATCAGTCTTGACCCAAATTGGGCCAAGGACTATTTAATCCACCCCGGTTCTAGGGTACATCTCTTCACTCCTTTGATATTTGGCATTGGAATCCCTCAATGTCTTCAAAGAGGTGACGGGTCCCGAAGACCATTCATGATATGGACTGTGGGGTCCTTAAACCCATGCATAATACAAAATTCCTGGTTACGTGGAACGTGGATAACGTCACTCTTTGACCCCGCGGAAAAACGTCCAGAGCGGATCCTGGTCCTCGCGGAGCACGGCAGTGAACCCGTGTGAAGCATCCAGAGCGGAGCCTGGTCCTCGCCTAGCACGGCAGTGAACCCGTGTGAAGCATCCAGAGCACATACCGGACTGTGGAGTCCTTAAACCCATGGACTATGACGTCCTTAACCTTGACCGAGATGTCTTAAAACTACCCACGGACCGAGATGTCTTAAAACTACCCACGGACCGCAATGTCCTTAAACTACCCACGGACCGCAATGTCCTTAAACTACCCACGGACCGCAATGTCCTTAAAACTATCCACGGACCGCAATGTCCTTAAACTACCCACGGACAACAATGTCCTTAAAACTACCCATGGACCTCGATGTCCTTAAACTAGAACAATAGAGCCCCTATATGCTCTTTTGTCGGATCTAAACGGTCCTGTTTAAGTTGACCTTAGCCTCAAAGATGGCTAACGCGTCCTTAAACCTTCAAGCAGACTGGACTACGAATCCCCCTAATTAACTCTGGCTCGAGGGTACATCTCTGAACTCCTCTGACATCCGTCGTTGTAATCCTTCAACGTCGTCAGAGAGGTGATGGGTCCCGACGGCCACACATACGACGGACCGAAACGTCCCTAAACTGGAACATTAGAGTCCAAACACTCTTTTGTAGGATCTAAATGATCTCGTTAAGTTGATCTTAGTCACAAAGTTAGACTAACGTATCCTTAACAAACGTTTGAGTTGATCTTAGCCTCAAGTATGGCTGACGTATCCTCAAACCAAACCCCCAAACCCAAATTTAAGATAATGCGGATTTGGACTAGTCCACGCCCTACGGGCGACGACATAACTCAGTCTCCGTAAACGATCCACGGGCAACAAAACATAAAACAAACACACACGACACGAAGTGACCATCTGGAGAAGGAGAAAGTTGTTACCGCAATGCGGTAGCGTAATTAACTGCAGGGGCTTGCGCCTGCAGGGAAGAGCGTCCCCACAATCAAAAACCCCTCAACGAGGGGGAATCTGACGAAGTCTGCTACATCGGTCGCATCCGCTCAAACCTTCGATACATGGTGCCATAAACCAACTTGGCATCTTCAGAGAGGTGAACGGATAGCACCAATTAGCATCTGCCCCGAATCTCAGCGCCAAGACATCGCAGCCTTGCGCGCCGTCTTTCGGAGGGGAACAAAACCCTTTCTTGATTTTTATAAATAGCAATTGCAATTAAAATTTCACACTAGATTGACTTAGATTAGCATAATTTGAAGCCACTTAAGCAAAGTAACCCCATTGATTAGGTTAGTATAAAACACTAGATAGCAAAATAACTTAATTAACCTATTAATGGTTTCTAAAACCCTAATGAACTTTAAAACCTAGACTAAAAATTAACACTAATATTTACACTAAAACAACTCAATTAAAGAAATCTAACCATTAGAATTTTAAATGGGTAGAAATTATACCTCAAGATCTATGGATCTATCAAGAAAAATTGCCTCCAGAGATGCCTCCTAGCATTCAAGATCCAAGCTAGAATGGCTAAGGAGAAAGGATAGCATAAGGATTTGGTTTGAATTTTGAATAAATTGTGAATTTTTAGAGCAATTTTTGATGAAATTTGATGATGAAAAGAGATGAGACAAGGAGGGGGGAGGGGGCTGCTGATTTCAGCCTGAGAAAGGAGGAATGGGGATGGTGTGGGTGTTGTGGGAAAATGCCCAAGTCAACCCTCTCCAATCAAAGTACATATACTTCCAAATTAACCTTTTTTTTTAAAACCCTTTTAAAACACATCATTTCTTCACATGGTTTAAAGTCAAAAAGAGGCAAGGAAATTTCTTGAGCTGCTGTTGGTGGGGCCAGCCTAGGGGAGAGGAATGAGTGAGAGAGATTTTACAAAGAAATTCTATGCAAAAAAAAACCCCACAATACCATATTTGCAGGTTTTAGTTCAAAATATTTATATTTTTGTTTTCCATAATAAAAACCAATTAGAACTTGAAATAAAATACTAAAAATTTATATTACTAACTAGATTTTAGTTAACATGATTCTAAAGATTAAAATTAGCCCAAAGAAATTTGTATTTATCGCTAATTTAATGTATTTTTACCGGCTTAAAATAATATTAAAAATTGAAAAATTAGGGAAAATTTTAAATGACCAGAAATTTATAAGTAACTCATTAGCTACTAAAAACTAACAATTACCTATCCAAATTAGGTATAATTAGGCCTAAACTGCAAAATAATAAAAAAGACGATTTACGGAAAAATACCAAATTTTCACCGATTTTCGGGAAAACGCCAAAACGACTTTTCAAGGCGTTACAATCAGGGAGGAGAATACTTGAGCACGGAAATCCTGGACTATTCTAAAGGAGAATGAGATTCTCTCTCAGCATTACTCCTCCGTATACACAACAGCACGATGGTGCATCGGGGCGGAGCAATCGCACCCTATGTGATATGGTGTGCTCTATGATGAGTACTATTGAGTTGCCTATTTCCTCTAGGGTGTTATGCACTTGTGAAGCTGCATACCTATTGAATAGGGTTCCAACCAAATCAGGTGCCTACTACTCCATATGTGATATGGAATGGGAAGAGCCCATGTCTTAAGTATGTTAAGATTTGGGGTTGTCCGGCCTATGTCTAAAAGCAAAATCCGGACAAGCTCGAGGCAAGGTTGGTTCTATGGAAGTTTGTTGGATATCCCAAGCATTCGCATAGGAATATATTCTACCGATCCGAGGAACAAAAGGTGTTTTATTTCTCGACATGTCACCTTTTTGAGAAAAAGGGAATAACTTGTGAAGAAATTAGTGGTCATGAGGTAGAACTGGAAGGAGTTCCAGCTATACAAACTACAGCTGATGATTTGATAGAACCGGAGGATTCGATAGTTTCCAACAAATCTCAGCCTCTCCGCCAATCTAGTAGGGTTCCTCACCCACCTGAGATATAGTTCAGTTTTCTCTATGACAGTAGGAGCGAGGATTGCATCATGAGATGATGACCCAACCATTTTCGAGCAGGCCATCAGGAGTGGGGATTCTGTGAGAATGGCTGGATACTTAGCGATCTGAGATGGAATCCATATACACTAACAAAGTATGGATTTTGGTTGCTTTATCTGAAGGGTTAAATCCCTATCAAGAGCAAGTATATTTTGAGAAGATCACTTGGTGTACATGGAAAGGTTGAGACTTTCAAAGCTATGCTTAAGTCCATCCAAATCCTACTTGCCACTGCTACATACCATGACTACGATATCTGGCGGTTGGGTGTCATGACTGCTTTTCTAAATAGTGATTTGGAAGAGAGCGTCTCTAAGTACACAGCCAGAGGGCTTCATAGACAGTGGGAGCAGCGGAAACGTGTGCAAGTTGTTTTATGAGATAAATCAGGCACCGCGGAGTAGGAACATCCGTTTTGATGTGATAGCCAAAGAGTTTGACTTCATCAAAATGGTAGATGAACCTAGTATATACAAAAAGGTAGTAGGGAGTATAGTGGTGATCCTCGTATAGTACGTGGATGGCATACTCTTGATAGGGAAGGAGTTTCCTATGCTACGCTCGGTCAATCTCCTCTTATCACAAGGATTCTCCATAAAGGATCAAGAAGATACCTCCTAAATCCTGGGTTTTTGGATCTATGAGATAGATCTAATTGGATATTAGGATTCTCACTAGGTGTAGTGAGATGGTATCAATCGATCCTGGGGAGAATCACTGGATAGCTTCCAGGGTGGTAAGGTCGACTGAATGTCAGTCACATGCATTGTCTTTACCCTCAGTGGAGGGACGGTATGTTGGAAGAGTTCCAAGTTATATACCGTGACACACTAGACGATTAAAGTCTAGATACATCGTTACCAAGGATGCTACCAAAGAGACAGTCTGGATAAATAAGTTCATGAGATGAACTTCGTTCCTACCATTGTGTGACAATGGAGTTGTGGCTTATGCCTAGGAACCCCCATCCCATCAGAGATCCAGACATATTCTTAGGCAGTATCACCTGATCATGGAGATGGTTGATCTCCATGGAGATCGAGGATAGGAGAGTAGATAAAGAGGAAAACAGCGTGGATCCACTCACAAAGGCCTATTTCCCAGTAGAGACTTTTATGAGATGGTTGAGTATGAGATACTTCAACCACAGCTGATTGTTGGGTATGCGATACCACGACAGATGGCCCTAGTGCAAGTGGGAGATTGTTAGTGATATGTATGCCCTAGATGCCATTACTGTACATGCGATGTATATTGTAGTGGATGCTTGGATATATATATGGAGAACTTTCTTGCTCAACATGATAGTATGCTATCTGGTTGCTATTTATCTTAACATGTACTCTGATTGTCTCTATGTTACATGTTGATAAAGCCCTTAGGATGAGTACTTGACTACCAGGACTATGATGCATATCATACTAGTGGGGACAGTGTAGTCGCTAAGTACATCCTTCAAATGTTCCTAGTCGTATGTGTATCGAGACAAGGCATCGATATACCAGAGTAGACTAGCGTATAGCTTCTTGACCCATGTAGATGGGCGATGGATGATCCCATATCCATTGGTGTTTGACATCAGAGACAGTATACGGGTGCTCAGTGGAGACTGGGTACACTGAACGGACTCGCCAAGAACTCCCAGATGGTATTATACCTCACGTCAGATGGCAGTTCTCTGGTGACACTGGTACAGGTTAGTCTGTAGACCCGAGATCTTCATAGAGTCTTGTGTGATTCCTACTATGCTTTGATTTCCACCTTACCACGTCCAAGAGGGCGTGCAAAACGGTGGCTTTTGGGTACAGTCCCGAATCACATGGAGGCAATGAGCGATAGGAGGGGTTTCGTCTCTCCCGGTGTAACAACCCTAATTTTTCCTATACACTTTCTATACAATTTTTTTTTTAAATTTTAAAATCCATAAAGGAGTATTTTAACCTGAGCACAATATATATATATATAAGTAATTATTTTGTTTTTAAATAACTCCATTTTTAGTGTACATAAAATTGTTTTAAAATTAAAGTAATACTTGGGGTATTTAGTGTTGCTGTTACCACTTTAAGTAGTTATTTTCCCACAATAATTACAAGAAGGAACTTGTAGCTCATTGGTAACACCTTGCACTGCTGAACCAACCCACCAGAGTTCAAATCACATGCCCCACGTTATTTTTGTATTTATTTTGTTTTACTTTCTTTTGGAAGTCAACGGTCAAAAGGCCATAACTCCCAAAATATATACTGGACAACAAAAAGTAAATATACCAAATTGTACCCTGATGAATCCCCGGCCATTGGAGTCCTGACTCGGCCCGACTCGGCGCCGCCGGCCGGCAACTCGGCCGACTCGGTCCGGCGTCGCCGGCCGGACTTGGCCGGACGGCCGAGTCACCAACGGAGAAAAGTTGGCCCTTGACCTGGTCCACCCTCCTGCACACTCTAAATGCTTGGATCGGTTATCATTTGGCCAATAAATCTCTTTTAATCCTAGATTTAATGATTTTTAATGATTTTTATATATTTTTAAATAATTTTTTAATTAAAACCCTAACCCTATATAAACACCCATACCCTCTACCCTTTCATCACTTTTTCTAAGTCCACTCTCCCAAAATCTCAAGAAAACTTGGTACATCGGAAAACGAGAAAAGGCGAAGCGCTGACGAAATCGACGGCGACTTTCCGGTGATCGTGCTAGGAACTCTCGATGACGTTTCGACGCGCCGGCAAACCCTCTACCTCCCTCTCACTCTCTAGCGTTGTCCAAACCCGTAAGTCCCACATTTCTACCTTTCTATTCTTTCATAAAAATACGACTTTTCAAACCGACGGAAATCGGAACAAACCGATTTCCGATTCGGTTTTCTATCAAATCTCACTTATCACCAATTCCATAATGCTTAAATATCTTCATGTTGACTACTAATCACTCAAAAATTAATTTGAACAAGTTTTCACACATGAAATGATAGCTTTTGTAATATATCGTATTCTTTCACTTAAATACCACCATGTTTAGTATATCATATTTAACCCCTAAACTTTACTATATCTTAAAGTAGATCACGAGGTAATGACCTACCTCCACACACACGCAAATACAACCCTAAATGATATCATCAAAACTTAGAATACGATAATACAAGAAAATTACATTTAAATATCCTTTTCTTATAAAACCTTTTCTAAAAGTTCTAAGTTATATACAATTTTAAAACAATATCTTTTAAAAGGAAAATACGATATGTCGTGGACATCGATCGTTTATCTAAACCTGACTTTGTGGTGTCTAGGCAAGTGTGACTAAGGCAAGTGGTTACTTAATTAGGACCACTACTTGTAGTGGAGAGCCTCCCACTCACCTGGCACTTACCTGGCCGCAATTGGCGGTGAAGAGGCGATTTGAGGCTTCTAATGACTTATCGTTTAGACCATTTAGAAATAGGTTAGTTGGCTTAGGAAACCCTAGAATCTAAAATACGGAAATTTACACCCTTTTTCAAATAAATACCTTATCTTTATAAAACCGTTTTCTAAATGATTAGTATTTATTAAATCTTTGCAAAGCGCCACTACAACCCACCTTTCGGGAACTCGTTAGGGATAGTACTGTTTATCGTGCACCCTCAGGCTTAGTAGTGCGAGATTCAGACCTCCGCAAGGAGCATTCGGTCTCGAAAGGTTTAAAATACGACATTTAAGAAAAATGAGATTTTTGGAAAATAAAATATTTATTAAAAATTATTCTTGTATAAACATATGTATATTTATCATTTAAACACCTATTTTATTATAAGATAAAGTTTCCACATTTTCCTAAAAAATTACAAGATTAAAAGTTACATTAAAATACCATGAATTTCAAATAAAACAATATTACAAATTAGTACCTTTATTTATGAAACTAGGATATTTTCACTAGAAATATCACAAAATAAATCACACTCATTATAACTATAAAGACGAATAATAAATACTTGGGGTGTATCTTGAAAACTATACAAAAGTATTTTTACATAAAACCCCCTCAAGTTTTATAAATTACAATAAGGACCCTAACAATTATAGAACTTCGACTTACATTTTTTTTGGTCTGACTCGGGTTTGAGTCTGATTATTTCTGACTTGAAAATGATTCAAGTCAATCTACATTCTTTAATATTTCAACTTAATATAAACACATGAATCGCAGAATCCAGTTAACAATCTATACAGCTTGACTGAATCAAACCATGGATATACATCCATTATTCCGTTATTCCATTTACCTGAATATGCAGTTACAATATGTTTACTAATATCATAGTTTTGGTCAGTCATCCAACTTACACAATACAATACTACAATACAATCATAACACTACGGGGTTTAAGGGGTAGACTGGTACTGAATATGTTAAAGGTGGCACGAGGTGGTCACTTAAGACGTAATTATATCCATGCCGTTGTTCCATGGTATTATCGACGGAGCCTTGTACTACAGGTTACCAAGGTCCCCGGTGTAAGTGGGACTCCCCTCGTATACACTCGCATCTTCTGTACCAGGCTACAAACAATAGCGTTAATACAATATTACAATATTATAATACAACATTAAAAGCTACTCTCTCTCTCCTACTCTTTGTCTATTTCTCCCTTATCTTTGGGACTTACCGAGCGATCTGTTCGCTGACGACGTTCTATTTCTTTCTTCTTTGAATGTCGTCAGGTGTTTTGGATCCGTCAGAGATCGAGCCCACCGGTGAAGACTTGGATCAGTTCCACGAAGACCCTGAGCTCTAGACATTGTACCTTGTTCTTTTCAGTATTTTCATTTCCTGTTATGCCATTGTTTAGGCATCACTTTTATTCCAGATGTAATTACTTTTCATGCATTGTACAAAAGAATGTTATTAATAAAGTTGCTGTTATTTTCTATCTCTTGTCTCTTGTGATTTACCTTTATATTGCTTAGATACGCTTAGCGTATTTACTTCACAGTAAATACGTAGCAGAGCTCGTCGCGTCCCCTTCGCCGTACACCGGGAAACGAGGCGTGACACCCGGTATATGGAGTTGATGTTGCGCTGTGTTTAATTGGCTATAACTGGAAATCCCTGGTCAGGGTTGTTGAGATTTATTGGTAAGTGTTATCGGTAGTTTCTCGAACTGTTATGGACCTCATATCGACACGACTTATCGGTTACTGGTGTATGACGCTTACCACCCCTAGATTGGATACATATCAGACGAAGAGACCGGACTGTACGGGAGTGTTACTGATTGGATTCACTGGAGAATGTACAGACTTGCTTGTTGATCTTCTGATCGCTCAATACCTAGGTAGCTGTTACATTTAGCTGACCGCTTGCAGCTTGTGGGTGTTTGATATGATCATCACCTACTGCCGGCGTATTGACGATTCTTTAGAGTCCTACACAGAGGTTTCCTGGCTCAGGCAAAACGGAGTAGGAGCACATATGTGATATGTGCGGGACCGAGAATAATACGAGTATGAGATACCGTATTCGATTCTCGCGATATGTGATATCGGCCGGGTATATATGATATAGTCGGGTCATCGGATTAAGTGTTGATTCGATGAACTAATACATTTTATATTAGTCGGTTATTTGTGAAATAGCCGGATTATCGGATCAAGTGTTGATTTGATAATTTAATGTATAATTATATATATGATATATTACATTGCATTATCTAATATAAGCTTACTTAAAGATTCTTTTTCTCACTTGGATAATGCATTGATGTATATGCGATATATGTTAATTGTATTATTTCTTTTTGTTACAAAATATATTGTATATGTGATATATAATATTGTAATATGTTAGGGTTACAAATGCAATATGGTTGATGAGTTTAAACCAAGTTAGGGTTTGGATTTGGGTTAGCTTTTGGATGAAGCTTTCCTTTTTGTCTTCTTCCTTTGATATTTTGTGTAGATATTATTTTACCCAACCCAAACCCTTAACTCTAGTTAATTCTCTACATGAGTTAAGACTCTCATTCTTAACTCATGGTTGCAATGGTAACCACAACAAGAATTTTCATTATTCATCACAAAAGGATTTCTTCTTCTTCTTCTTAAAAAAAAGGCTTTCTAGCTTTTTGTGTTGTGATGAAATAAAGTGAGAAATTGAAAACAAAAGAGAGCTAAATTCCTACTTCATCATCCTCGTCTATTCTAGCCACTTAGATTAGGGTGTTTGCTTTGCTAATACTTGATTAGTGAAGCAAGAGCTTGGGTTTGAGATTTTTCAAGGTAGATCATCTTGGATTAGTGAAGTCTTCAAGCAAGGGTGCATCGTTCTCTTCGTGGAGCCCCTCTAGAGTCCGGGTACTTGATGATCGCGAAGGGACCTCAACACGGAGCTTATGAACTGAAGGAACGGACTACAATGGTTGTAATCCCTAACTCTTAGAATTAATGTTGTTTACTTACTTAGTTAACCCTAAAACTCTAGTTCGATTACTTTGTTGGTTTGTTTAGCACCCCAAAATTTTTAATATAGCATGTTTGATGCTTGCCAAAACCTTGCTATGGTGCTAAGCTAACCCTACACAAACATTCCTGCTAAGATTCAACCATTTCGATGTTGTCTATTGATGGAAATAAGGGCATGCTTTGTGACCATGTACGGACCAACCTGATAGCATTCCATACGCAGGAAAGTCATTAATTGTCCACATTAGTAAAGGTTGTATTTGTGTTTGCATCGTAAGTCTCTACACCATCAATAAATAAAGATTTTAACTCATCGATTAGAGGTCGGAGATAGACGTCGATATTGTTTCCCGGTGAGTTTGGTCCGTCAATAAGAAAAGGCATCATAAAGTAGGATTGATCCATAGCCAACTAAGGCGACATATTATAAACTATCATTACAACGGGCCATGTGTTGTGGCTTCCAGCCATATAGTTGAATGGACAGAAGCCATCACTAGCATGTCCGAGCCTGACATTGCAAGGATCACTACTGAATATTTTGTGCCTCCTATCGAAATCCTTCCATGGCGGTGAATCTCTTGGATGACTCATTTTTTCATCTTCACTTGGAGCAGCACGGTGATGCCAAATCATTGCCTCGGCTGTTTTCTTGCACCTGAATAGCCTCTGCGGCCTCTGTGTTATGGGAAAGTATCGT
The DNA here is from genome assembly GCA_030015575.1 of Agapanthus africanus. Taxonomy (NCBI): domain Eukaryota; kingdom Viridiplantae; phylum Streptophyta; class Magnoliopsida; order Asparagales; family Amaryllidaceae; genus Agapanthus; species Agapanthus africanus. Next base: position 410,069,448 of record JASDDO010000012.1, read on the forward strand.
GCTATCTTGACAGGTATATCGAGATTCCTATCACATTCTTTCGGATTATTCCTGGCATCTCCGCATGTTGGACATTGTTTCAAATCTGAATTCTCATTCCGGTACAACACGCAATCTTTAGGACATGCATGAATCTTCTCACACTTCAGACCCAAATCAGACATCATTTTCTGGGCTTTGTACCAGCTGTCGGGCACGTTATTTCCCGTGGGGATGGAATCTTTTAGGAACTTCAGAAGCATCGTGAATGACTTGTTGCTCCATACATTTAGGTACTTAATCTAGAAATGTTGGACCAACCATAATAGGGTTGAATACTTTGCATTCTCATAAATCGATTTTCTAGCATCATTCATGAACTTTTCATACTTATCTGCACGCGGTCCTTGGCCGGAAGGAATGTCATCTTTGATAGGACTACTATCACCTAGGGCAGCCTCTACCATATCCTCCATTTCTTGTCCTAGAAAGAAGTTATCGTGTTCTTCTTCTTCTTCTGCCGCATTACCGTCTTCTCCTTCTTCTTCTGCCGCATTACCGTCTTCTTCTTGTCCTTCCCCGTGATATAGCCAAGTTGTATAAAGTCTAGTAAAACCATGTTTAACGATGTGAAGTGATTGGTAGGGATTCTGCATGTTCAAGTTTAGTTAATTACCGCAATCAAAACGGTTTCGCTTGTAGCTAGCCGGTTGAGTACGGGTCGTCCGCAGGGAGATGGGAATCTTTTTCTATGTGTCTTAACGAGTTAAGTCCGAAAGTCCAGATTTGTTTGTGATTAACTAAGTGTTAAAATGATTGTAAAGAGAGCTTGTTAGGGTTAGGATTAGGTTAGTTTGAGTTAGGAGTCGCTCACTTCTTTCGTTGCCACTCTTAATATCGGTGTTACAGTAATCGGCAACAACGGGGATTAGCACGACTAGGAAGGAATTTGCGAGTATAAGCTAGGCTTTCCAACGCTTAAGTTCTTCCTTTTGGTGCTTGTCCGTCCGTTCTTGGCTCTTAGCCATAACCTCCGGTTAATTCAACCACAACCGGTCTCACTACGGAATCACCGCTATCATGTAGGATAGGGTGCCGTAAGGAGCGGATTGTGGTTCAATTAACGGGAATCGATTTAAGATGTTGGGCAAGGAAAGAGTGAGAGAGATTTCCTTCTCTCAAACTTCCCTTATCCTACCCTAACAAGTATGGAAATTACTCACCCATTACAAGAAGAACAAAAAATAAAACAAAGGAGGAAGATAGAAAGAAAGAGATTAGAAGATAACAACTAGCTATTTGCGACCTCACCTTGGCAAGGATCAAGCGTAAGCATCATGGTTGTTTAAGGATAAAGGAAAAGAGAAAAGAAAGAAACAACAATAAATAACAACAACTAAATTATCAATTAAAGATTACAAGCAATTAACATAACAAGAGCAAGACAAGTATAATAACAAAATGAACTTCTTTATTCATCATTCTTCACTCACAAAAGCTCACTACAAGTTTTTCAATGGAGAAGAGATGAGAAGAGGAAGAAGAACAACAAGTATTCTAAAACCTAAAAAATAAGATTAAGCCCCCTTGGCTTCACAAGGTTCTGGGCTATTTATAGGCAGGGAAAAGGAAATCTAGGGCAACATTCTGAACCCATATGAAAAGACCAAACACCCCGTGAAAACTCAACAGATGCGGCGCCTGTACGGCCGCGGATCCGCGGCCTAGACCCCCTATTCGCCGCGGATCCGCGGCCCTATGGTGGAGTTAGGGAATGGGCTTTTTTGTACTTCCCTGGTCTGCTGTGCCCATGAGTCTGGTATATATTTTTTCTCATATTTTCTTCACGATTTTTCCAGAATTTCTGTTGAACAAAAAGGTGATGAATGTGGATCTTTTTGTCATGATTTCCTCGAGCTCCGCGTAGATTTCTTGGATCTTGTGTTGCCATTGAGCCTTGTGCATGAAAATGACAATCGATTTGCCATTTTGTCTCTTAAACTGGTGTGTGGCAACATACGGATAGAGAGCGGAGGCCCGTGTTTTATCTGTGGTTGGCAGGAACCCGGATTTTGTCGTGCTTTTCCATGAATTTCATCGTTTAGAGCCGAGAACCTGTATTCTGCAATTGACTAGCAAACACGGCTCAAGAGTACCTACCGATAAGCAATATGATAAAAATTGGGCGGTATAAAACTGCAAAAATCTGATATGAACAAATACCCCCAAACTTATCATTTGCTCGTCCCGAGCAAATCCAATTTATTCACAAAAAATTTCCTAACCTCACTTTCGCAGGGAACGCGATTGCACTGAGCATGTGCAACAAGCTGTTAAACCTCTAGGTGTCCCTAGTAGGAGGAGTGTTGTCTCCTGAGGGTTTTCAGCGGATACTACCCACAAAATCCGGCCAAGCTAGTTTTGCAAAATAACTATGATTCAAATCCTAAAGTTTTGTTTCAGAAAATAACAATTCTATGATCCTAAGTCTAGACTATCGAACCTTTATTTTTCACATCTCGCTTCTTATTTAACTTAAGATTTTATACGTCTTTACGTGCAGTGCAAAGAGTGTCGTTAAGTTCCAGAAGGATCGAATTAAGTCATCATGTCATATAATAAAGCCCAGATAAAAATTTTAAAAGGATCACATAAGTTTTATAAAGAGTTAAGCATTTTTCAAGTTTCGTTTTCCAGTAAGGTTTCAACTTCAGAATTTCTATCTTCCTTAACAGGAAACTAGGTCTTATTTTTCAGTCCCCTTTTTCTTGTTTTCATTTCATACACACCTTTGTGAACGTGCAATAGTCTTTATCATAGAATAAAACCTTCATATCTCCGCTAAAAATATTTTTTATAAAAACCTGTCTTTTGTCAAGATTATTCTCACACAAAGAACCGTTAGGAATTTTAACTCGGAGAGAACACTTGCTTGACTTTGTTTTAATCTGGACTTTCTAGGCTTCTTAGCGAGCTTTGGGCCAATACACCCAAACCAGTTGGCTTTAGGGCATTAGGTGTAGAGACACCCCAGCGGACTTAATTACTCAAGTTACCTAGGTCCAAAAACAAAAGACAATTTGGCGTGAAAATCATGATGATTTAATACGAACGGAGATATAACCGGCAGTTCAATTATTTTTTTTTTGGATAAAAGACGTGTTTAGTGGGTTTGGTGTGTAATCATTCCAATCAAGTTCCAGATGGGTTATTTTTCAGACTTAATTCCAATTAAGGCATCAATAACATTCCTTCATATTCACTTCACTTCATAAACTATTCTTGATATTACTTATTTCAGAAAAAACCTATTTGATCCTCAGAAAATCAATTATCCATTTAAAAGTTTTTAGACATAAAAGACTCGTCATCTAATTTCCAAAACTCACGACACGTGTAGTGTGATGTAAAGACGTATATCAGCTATAGTTAACTTCAAAGGAGAGTTATCTTTCAGGTTTTCAAAATCTAAACATAAGATTTAGTTATTCTTATTTTATCAAACAAAACTGTCGAAATGTTGAATCAGAGCCCTCCCACTAGCTAACTTGACAGAAAAGTTTTTATGTTTTTAGAAAATTTTCAGATTTTTATTGATTTTATGGATTTTAATATGCAGATGCAAAATATACATATGAATGCGAAAGTTAGAAATGCGTACCGAGCGTACCCCCAAACTTAAACTGGACAGTGTCCTCACTGTCATCGCATGAAGAGATCATTTGAAGGGTCAAAATTGTCGGTTAAATATACACAATTTTTTATTTTTTTTAAAAGAAAAGAAAAAGAGCAAAAATGGAAAAGAATATCCTCAAATATATACAAAATGGTATATACATACCCCCAAACTTATTTGGAACAGTGTCCACTGTTCTTGGCTGGATTACCGAAGTTTGGTGGTAGGCAGAGGAAGATTATGCAGGGTAAACCGGCTCCTGTAAGACCAGGAGCTCCTCTGTTGGTTCGGCGCTAAGGTACGGTTTAAGTCGGTGTCCATTTACTTTGAAAAATGAACCATCCTTTGGATTCTCCAAATCCACAGCGCCCTGCGGATACACATTCCGCACAAAATACGGCCCTTTCCAGCGAGATCGGAGCTTTCCTGGATGGAAGTGTAGCCGGGTGTCGTAAAGCGGTACCTGTTGACCAGGTACGAAAGTTTTGCGCAAAAGGTGTTTATCGTGAAACACCTTCGTTCGGTTCTTGACGACAACCGCGTTATCGTAAGCCTCATCCCTAAGCTCGCTCAATTCGTTCAATTGCAGCTTCCGATGGCTGCCCGCATCTTCGAGAGACAGATTCAGCTCCTTTATCGCCCAAAATGCGCGATGCTCTATTTCGACAGGTAGGTGGCAAGCCTTTCCGTACATAAGCCGATAGGGAGACATGCCAAGATCGGTCTTATAAGCGGTTCGAAATGCCCAAAGGGCATCTGTGAGTTTCGGCGACCAATCTTTTCGGTTCTTGGAAACCGTCTTCTCCAGTATCTGCTTGATTTGCCGATTTGAAACTTCGGCCTGCCCGCAGGTTTGGGGGTGGTAGGGCGTAGAGAGCTTATGATTAATGGAATATTTCCGCATCAAGGCCTCGAAAGTCTTATTGCAGAAATGAGTTCCATTGTCGCTAATGATCACTCGGGGGTGCCCAAACCGGGAGAAAATGTTTTCTTTAAGAAACCTAACGACAACCTTGTTGTCGTTAGTCCGGCTGGGCACAGCCTCGACCCACTTAGAGACGTAATCAACAGCAAGAAGGGTGTACAAGTTCCCAAAAGAGCTGGGAAACGGCCCCATGAAATCTATCCCCCAAACATCGAAAATCTCTACAACCAAGATTGGTTGGAGCGGCATTTCGTTCCTCCGGGATATCCGGCCCATGTGTTGGCACCGGGAGCAAGTCTTGCAATAGTCATGAGCATCTTTGAAGAGTTGTGGCCAGTAGAAACCACATTGCAAGATCTTCTCAGCTGTCTTTCTAGGGCCAAAGTGCCCGCCACACGCTTGATCGTGGCAAAATGACAGCACACTCTTGAATTCCTCGTTAGGGACACACCGACGAATAATCTGGTCGGGACAGTACTTGAACAGATAGGGTTCGTCCTAGTAAAAGTGTTTTACTTGGGATAAGAAGAGAAGTCTGTCCTGAATTGACCATTCAGTCGGTAGTAATCCTGTGGCCAAATAGTTCACAATATCTGTGAACCAGGGTTCGCAAGATACTGTCAAGAGCTGTTCATCCGGGAAAACGTCGTTGATCGGAATTTGAAGCGAAGGCGAAGAAGGAAGTCGTGAGACATGGTCGGCAACTATGTTTTCACATCCTCGTTTGTCCTTAATGACAAGGTCAAACTCTTGAAGCAAGAGGATCCAACGTATTAACCGAGATTTTGCATCTTTCTTCGTAAAAAGATGGTGCAGAGCAGAATGGTCTGTGTAGACAATGACTGGAGAGCCGATGAGGTAGGGCCTGAACTTTTCTAAAACAAATACAACAGCTAAGAATTCCTTCTCAGTTGTTGTATAATTGAGTTGGGCGTCGTTCAGGGTTCGGCTTGCATAATAGATTACGTGCGGCATCTTGTTGATGTGTTGTCCAAGGACAGCACCAATGGCAAAGTCGGATGCATCGCACATAATCTCGAATGGGTGCATCCAGTCAGGTGAAGAAAGAACGGGAGCAAAAGTGAGTGAGCTTTTCAATGACTCGAACGCAGTCACACAGCTCGAGTTGAAGTCGAATGGCGTGTCCTTGGCCAGCAAAAGAGTCAAGGGCCTAGCAATCATGCTAAAGTCCTTGATGAACCGTCTATAGAAACCGGCATGGCCAAGGAAGGCTCGGATGTCTCTGACGCATCTGGGAGGAGGGAGATTGGAAATGACCTCAATCTTCGCTTTGTCAACCTCTATGCCATTTTGCAAAATGATATGTCCTAAGACAATACCTTCGCGCACCATGAAGTGGCACTTCTCCCAATTCAAAGTGAGGTTCTTGTCCTTACATCGGGTAAGGACAGCGTCAAGATGCAGCAAACACTCATTGAAGGAATCGCCGAAGATGGAGAAATCATCCATGAAGATCTCCAGAAATTTTTCCACCATGTCTGAGAAGATTCCCATCATACACCGCTGGAAGGTAGCAGGCGCATTGCATAACCCAAAGGGCATGCGACGATATGCAAACGTGCCGAAAGGACAAGTGAATGTGGTCTTGTCCTGGTCTTTTTCGGCGATGGGAATCTGATTATAGCCGAAGTAGCCATCAAGAAAGCAGTAGTACTCGTGTCCGGCTAATCGTTCAAGCATTTGGTCAATGAAAGGTAGCGGAAAGTGGTCCTTCCGCGTTGCGGCATTGAGTTTTCTGTAATCGATGCATACTCGCCACCCAGTTTGGGTGCGAGTAGGGATTAACTCATTCGCCTCGTTAGTGATGACCGTTATACCTGATTTCTTGGGGACAACGTGAATGGGGTTAACCCACTGGCTATCATAGATATGGTAAATGATACCACTATCCAGACATTTTACGATCTCCTTCTTCACAGCCTCCTTCATGACTGGGTTGAGACGTCTTTGTGGATCCCTGGCTGGTTTGGCATCATCCATCAGATGAATGTGATGTTCAACGATCAGGGGACTAATCCCCTTGATGTCCGCCATGGACCAGCCAAAAGCTTGCCTATTACTGTGCAAGACCGCAAGAAGGGCTTTCTCTTGCTCTGGAGCTAGAGAAGCCGAGATGATGACAGGGAGGGTCTCGTTCTCACCTAAGTAAGCGTACTTAAGGTGAGACGGCAAAGGCTTGAGTTCGAGCGTTGGAGGTGAAACAATTGAAGGCAAGATTGGTGCAAAGGTCTCGAACTCAAAAGATTCCAGCAAAGGTTCAAAACGAGTGTAAGCGACCGAGTTGGATGGTTCAGGCAACTCATCCAGAAATTCGAAGGATTCAAACTCGGGTTGTGAGCGGGTAAGATCGTTCGAGAATGTGAAACACTCATAGTCATTGTCGGGCGCAGAAACAGCAGCAGGTTCGAAGAGGAACGCACTAGTGGCGTTAAGGTTATCGTGTTCGAACAGAAACTTCTCGAATTCACACTCTTCTGGGGTGATCTCCTAGATCGAGCAAACGTCTAATATATGAGCATTAGGTTCGGAGGGCTGATTCCCCTACCTAAAAATGTTGAGTTCAATTGTCATATTTTCAAAAGATAGGTTCATCGAACCATTGCGACAATTGATCACAGCATTTGAGGTTGCAAGGAATGGGCGACCGAGTATCACCGGAATTTGATTCTGGGGGTTAGCTACAGGCTGTGTGTCTAATACAATGAAGTCAACGGGGAATATAAAGTCTCCGACTTTGATTAATACATCCTCTAGCTCACCCCTAGGATGGGTGATCGATTGGTCAGCCATTTGGAGAGTGCAGTGTGTGGGTTTCAGCTCTCCTACGCCTAATTGCTCGTATACTGAGTACGGAAGCAGGTTAACACTGGCACTAAGATCTAATAGTACGCGGTTGATGTTCTTATCCCCAATGGTAATAGAAATCGTAGGACAGCCAGGGTCCTTCCGTTTTTGTGGTAAAGATTAGGTAAGAGCATCACTCACAGCACTAGCCAAAAAAACTTTCTTTGGTACCTGAGACTTCCTCTTTTTCGTGCACAAGTTCTTTAAGATTTTCGCATAGGACGGGACTTGTTGGACGGCATCTAAAAGAGGAATGTTAATGTTAACCTGCTTAAATAACTCCAGAATCTTCTCCATTTGTGGATTTTGTTTATTGGACCTCAACCGGTTTGGAAATGGAACGTTTTTAAAATTAGTTGAGTCCAATGCTTGTGGAGGAGATTGTGGAGCTGGAGCGGATCCCAGAACTAGTGTTTTCGTGGAGTGAGAATTGGGTCCGTTTAGAGCAGAAGAAGAGGAAGAGACTTTTGAAGAATGGAGAATAGGCTCAGAAGACGAAGAAGCAGCAGAGGAAGAAGAAGAAGAAGAAGCGGCCGGGGTGTCATCGTTGATCCGTGTGCCAATGTTGTTTTGCAATATCCTTCCCGATCTCAATGTGGTCACGGCACTCACATTATGGCTCTGTTGTTCAAGAGCAACATGTACATTATGTGGGTGACCGGGATTTGGGAGTGGCTGGGACGGGAGCTTTCCCTTCTCTCGCTCGCTTAAGGCCGCATTCAGCTGTGCAATCTGGACCTCGATGGTCTTGATGCTTTGCCCGTGAGCGGCAGTGTGTTGCACTAAGGACTGAATGGAAGACTGGATGTCTACGGTGGATTGTGTCGATTGTTTAACGAATGCCTCCAGACTTCGTTCGAGCGAGGAAACCTTATCGTTGTTTGACGGAACAAAGTTGTTTTGGGGAAAAGAATTGTTGGGTGCAAAGTTGTTCGTCTGATTTTGAAAAGGTTGGGGTTGGAAGGGCTGCTGAAACTGATGTTGAGTTTGTTGTTGCGCTTGTTGTTGCGGAGGAGGTGGCCTCTGGAAATTGTTGCCTTGGAATTGATGCCGATTCTGATTCCAGGCGAAATTGGGGTGATTCCTCCAACCGGGATTGTAGGTGGAAGAGTATGGATCATTCCTCGGTCTTTACTGACTGATCCTGTCCTTGAAATGGTGGATTGTAAAGACACTCTTCTGTTAAGTGAGAAGGATCGGAACAACAAGCGCAAATGGTACGAAGGGGAAGAACAGGGGCAGGAGTAGGAGAAGAAAATTTGCTCTCTATCGCTTCAAGCTTTCTCGTTATTGCAGCCATTTCAGCTTTCATCACAATAGAGACATCGAGTTGGTGAATTCCTAACCGGTAGAAGCGGAGGTAGAAGAAGAAGAAGAAGTCGGTCTGGTGCTCTCCCATTGTAGCGTCTGTTCCGCAAGGTCGTCGAAGAATTGCCACGCTTCCTCGTCAGATTTCGATAGGAAGTGGCCCTGACAAATGGTTTGCAACAACTGCTTGGTTGCTGGGTTCAGGCCCTCGTATAAGGTTTGGCAAAGTTGCCATCTCTCGATACCATGGTGAGGACACTGAACAAGAAGGTCTTTATACCGGTCAAAGCACTTCCAGAAGGGTTTAGAAGGAAGCTGAGAGAATTGGTTGATTTCGTTACGGATCCTTGCGGTTTTATGATTCGGATAAAATTTCTTGAGAAACTCTTTCACAAACTCATCCCAACTGGTTATGGAGTGGGAAGCGGTGCTATACAGCCATTTTTCAGCAAGATCGCATAAAGTGAACGGAATGACCCGTAGCCGTATAGCATCGTCCGACAGCTGGGTGGTTTTCATCATAGCACAAACATTTTGGAACTTATTGATGAAGATATAGGCATCTTCAGATTCAAGCCCATGAAATCGCGGAAGCATGTTGATGAAGTGGGGCTTAATTTCAAAGTTATCCCCATTGGCCGGTGGAAGAGAAAGACAGGTGGGAAGTGCAGAACGGGTGGGATAGAAACGATCCTGGAGCGCGATTCGCTGCGGCGCTACAACAGGCGGTGGTGGTGGGTTAGTTCCCTCCATAGGAGGTGGAGTCAATGAGATGTTTGCGTTAAATCCTGACATCGCGGAAGAAGAGGTTGGTGAAGGTGAAGGTGAGGATGTATGAACAGAATTGCAATCAACGTCGGAGTTAGCCGGCAAAGGTAAGGGTGAAAGAGGCGTTGACGGAGTTTCGACGTCTGAGTCGATCGCGTAGTCGGTAGCGACTAACGTAACGCGGACTAGGCGGACGCTAGTGTCCCGAGTCCAAGCGGACATACACTAAACGAGTTTAGTATAGTCAAAGCGGAGAAGGTGAGGGTAAGAAAACGTCAATGGAGAAATACGATGGGTGGTGGGTGAAAAATGGATTTTGGCGACAAAGGGCAAGTTTTTATAAAAGTTTTTTATTTTTTTCTTTTTTTTAGGAAGAGCTTTACAGAAATAAGTACGGATTTACGGCTTCAAGCAATCACAAACAAGATATGCACAATCACACCTAGATCTAGGGTCACCTAGGTCAGCTAGACAGCTCCTAACTGTTCCAAAGGGCTAGAAACAGGACCTCAAACCGCCTCTTCTCCAACAATTGCGGCCAGGTAAGTGCCAGGTAAGTGGGAGGCTCCCCACTATGTAAGTAGTGGTCCTAATTAAGTAACCACTTGCCTTCGACACACTTGCCTAGACACCGCAAAAGTCAGGATAGGATAAACGGCCGATGCCTGTAACTAGTCCTCTGTCCTATTGAGCGCGAAGTCCTTAGGGCTGAGTCTAGTATTTTTTAATTAACAATGGTCAATGCATATGCTTTTGTGATTTCTGGGGTCCTGGGAAGGGTGATGAAATCCCCACCCAATCTGAATTGGTTTCAAGCCCCTTAAAGTCCGTATTAATAAATGCAAAGCAGTAACAAATCAACTGCAAACAATTTTTATTTTAGCACGGCGCAAAGAATCCTGCACAAAAACAGTTTATTGGAAGGGGGAAGAGAGTTTACGCAAAGAATGCTGCAGAAAACACAGTTTAGTGGAGTCCAGAGGAGTGGGGGAAAGAAGAGAGACACTTACAGGGAGTTTGGCACGCAGAACGCACCAAGTGGCCGCGGTTCCGCGGCCTAAGCTTGCTTATGCCGCGGTTCCGCGGCAGTAAGGAGGAGTTGGTTCTTCATTTTTCTGGTGTGTGCTCTGTTGTCTGTCCTCTTCTTTTCTGGAGCTTTTGAATATTTATTTGCTTACTGGATCTGCTCCAGAATCTTCAATAGACCGTCTTTTCCGTCTTGTTCACCCGCGGTGTAGCCGCGAAATATGGGTCTAACTTCCCACGTCTTTGGCACTGAACTTGAACTTCGTTTTATCCTGCACACTTGCACAAAAACTAATCAAAAATAACAAGATGGTTTTTTACAATGTATATTTTTTTTTGTTTTTCGGTTAGATTTATATTCACAAATTAACCCGAAATTACACAAAGAAATAAACTACCGTCTCCCCGGCAATGGCGCCATTTGATTGGTAGGGATTCTGCGTGTTCAAGTTTAGTTAATTACCGCAATCAAAACGGTTTCGCTTGTAGCTAGCCGGTTGAGTACGGGTCGTCCGCAGGGAGATGGGAATCTTTTTCTATGTGTCTTAACGAGTTAAGTCCGAAAGTCAAGATTTGTTTGTGATTAACTAAGTGTTAAAATGATTGTAATGAGAGCTTGTTAGGGTTAGGATTAGGTTAGTTTGAGTTAGGAGTCGCTCACTTCTTTCGTTGCCACTCTTAATATCGGTGTTACGGTAATCGGCAACAACGGGGATTAGCACGACTAGGAAGGAACTTGCGAGTATAAGCTAGGCTTTCCAACGCTTAAGTTCTTCCTTTTGGTGCTTGTCCGTCCGTTCTTGGCTCTTAGCCATAACCTCCGGTTAATTCAACCACAACCGGTCTCACTACGGAATCACCGCTATCATGTAGGATAGGGTGCCGTAAGGAGCGGATTGTGGTTCAATTAACGGGAGTCGATTTAAGATGTTGGGCAAGGAAAGAGTGAGAGAGATTTCCTTCTCTCAAACTTCCCTTATCCTACCCTAACAAGTATGGAAATTACTCACCCATTACAAGAAGAACGAAAAATAAAACAAAGGAGGAAGATAGAAAGAGATTAGAAGATAACAACTAGCTATTTGCGACCTCACCTTGGCAAGGATCAAGCGTAAGCATCATGGTTGTTTAAGGATAAAGGAAAAGAGAAAAGAAAGAAACAACAATAAATAACAACAACTAAATTATCAATTAAAGATTACAAGCAATTAACATAATAAGAGCAAGACAAGTATAATAACAAAATGAACTTCTTTATTCATCATTCTTCACTCACAAAAGCTCACCACAAGTTTTTCAATGGAGAAGAGATGAGAAGAGGAAGAAGAACAACAAGTAATCTAAAACCTAAAAAATAAGATTAAGCCCCCTTGGCTTCACAAGGTTCTGAGCTATTTATAGGCAGGGAAAAGGAAATCTAGGGCAACATTCTGAACCCATATGAAAAGACCAAACACCTCCTGAAAACTCAACAGATGCGGCGCCTGTACGGCCGCGGATCCGCGGCCTAGACCCCATATTCGCCGCGGATCCGCGGCCCTATGGTGGAGTTAGGGAATGGGCTTTTTTGTACTTCCCTGGTCTGCTGTGCCCATGAGTCTGGTATATGTTTTTTCTCATATTTTCTTCACGATTTTTCCAGAATTTCTGTTGAGCAAAAAAGTGATGAATGTGGATCTTTTTGTCATGATTTCCTCGAGCTCCGCGTAGATTTCTTGGATCTTGTGTTGCCATTGAGCCTTGTGCATGAAAATGACAATCGATTTGCCATTTTGTCTCTTAAACTGGTGTGTGGCAACATACGGATAGAGAGCGGAGGCCCGTGTTTTATCTGTGGTTGGCAGGAACCCGGATTTTGTCGTGCTTTTCCATGAATTTCATCGTTTAGAGCTGAGAACCTGTATCCTGCAATTGACTAGAAAACAGGGCTCAAGAGTACCTACCAATAAGCAATATGATAAAAATTGGGCGGTATAAAAATGCAAAAATCTGATATGAACATGAAGCTCTACGATTTCTACCTTCTGCCAGAACTTATTCCAACATCTATCGCACGGGCAGAGAATCTTCTCTAACACGATCTTATTATGTGCGGATGCAAATTCAATGAAAGCAGTTACTCCTACGACAAACTTAGATTGCATACGTTGTTGCCAATCCACGTACATCCAGTCTGTAACGTTCTGAAATATCGTTTAGGTGAAATTTGCGATAATCGGTAAAACAACTGGTGTTTTCCGTAAAAACCAAGATATAATTATTTTTTTCGACATAGACTTAAATACACCTATTTTAGATATGTAATGGCCAGTATTGGTATTTATTTAGTCATTTATAAATTTGATAGTTTACTAAAATATTTTCCTAAACTAATTATTTTAAATATTATTTTAAGCCTTCACTTATGCATTTAATTAGTGCTAATTACAAATTAGATTGGGTTAATACAAGTTTAGTGTATCATGACACATTAAACCAAAATATAACATGTTGTTTTTGAAATGAAAAGAAATTGTCAAGATGGTTTTAAAAAATATATATAAAGGAAAAAGGATTAAATTGTGAAAATAAATAAAAAGTAAATGAGGTATATGCTTGTTGACTTGAGGTGCGGTTGCATGTTACTTGGTTTTCTTCACTCACTCACTCACACAGACACACACACCCTTCCTTCAAGGTTCGGCCAGCAGCCTAGGAAGCCCCAATCCCCCCAATTCCCCACTTCATTTTCCTCACAAAAAGAAAAAGAAATAAAAAGAAACTAATAAAGAAAGAAGTATGGGGTGTTAGATATTTGAGGTATGGACCATTTCTTGACTTCAAACCCACACACACCTCACTCTCTCTCCCTCTCCCCACTTTGGCCAAGCCCTCGTCCTCCAGCCCCCTCATTTCCCCGCCTCTTTTTCCATCTCAAAAATCCCTAAAAATCCATCTAAAATCCACATTTAATGTAACGTTTTGAAAATCGTTTCGGTGAAATTTCGAAAAAACGGTAAAATAAGAGGGTTTTCTGTAAAAAGTCAAAATGCAAATATCTTTATTATAAAATTAAATATACATATTCTAGCTATGTAATTGCTAGTATTTGGTGTTTATTGAGCCACTGGTGAAATTTCAAATTTTCTGAAAATTTTTCCGAAATTAATTATTTTAATATTATTTTAAGCCGTCACCAATACATTTAATTAGGGAAAATTACAAATTGGAATGAGTTGAAACAAATTTTGTGCATCATAAAACATTAAATAAAATTTTATCATGTGGTTTTTGAAATGAAATCGTTTGCCAAAACGGTTTAGAAAATATCGAAGAAAAAGGTTTTTTTTTAGTGTAAATGGATGTTTGGGGTATTGTATTTATCATTTTCCATCACCCCACACCCATACCCACACTCACACACCCCCATTTACTTCTTCCCTTGGCTGAACTCAGCAGCCCCCACCCTTTTTCCCCACTTGAATTTCAAAGAAAGAAAAGAAAAGAAAAGAAATGAGAATGGATAAAAGAGTTGACCTTTTGTTGACTTGGACTTTTCCCTCACCATACCTCACACCACACCCCCTCTCTCCTCTCCCCCACCTGCATTTGGCCGGCCCTTTCCAGCAGCAGCCCCCTCCCCCTTTTCTCCTCTCATTTCTCTTCAAAAAATGCTTCAAAATTGCCTCAAAATCCATCAAAAAATCCCAAAATCCAAATCCAACTCTTAACCATTTTAGCTTAGCCTAACAAGCATGGATTGTGGTGAAAAGAGAGCATTTTGAGAGGCTAGATTTCATGATTGATCCATGATCATGAGGTATAATTTAAACCTTAATTCATATATTGTTGTTTAATTGCTTCTATGTTAACAAATTTGATGTTTAATTGGGTTTTATTGCAACTTTAGGAAATTCAAGACTAGGGTTTGAATTTAATTAGGGTTTTTATCATTAGTTTATGGTTGTAATGAGGAGATTAACATGTAATTGTATGCAAAATCTAGGTTGGTTGCTACTTGCTAATTTGTTAAATTAAAATGGTGATAATTTTGCTAAATTGCTAACTAGGTTTTAAAAAATTGTTTAAATATTGGGTTTAAAAATGTGATTAGGTTTTTCATGACTTCATTAACATTATAAAATATAGTTTAATACTTTAGTTCATGAAAATCCTAGCTAAATTGTTGTTTGTGCATTTTTGCTATAAAATTGTTAAATTTGGGTATATTGTAAACTAGAATTTTGGAATTTATGGAAATTGATGAGAATAAATTATAGGAATGGTTTATATGACTTTGTTATGATATTTAGTGAATATTGTGGCCGCTAGATTCGTTTAAACATCAAGAGGTTGTATTAAAGCGGTTAATTTTGCTTATTAGGTTTTCGGAAAAATAGCTTTAAAGCGAATTTGAAGTTTTGGTGATTTTAACCCTATTATATATATATAATTAAGGTGTTGTGAAACCACGATTGATACGTTTAAGTTTTTCTCGATGGTTTGGCGTTTGTACGCCGACATCGAGGGTTTTTGGGTTGATTTGTGAAAGCAACCATAGGTTTTGACCTATGTGGGATTCACGTGTCGTTTTTGGGTCATGAGTCGGATTTTAATACGACACGGTGCGTTATGATATGTAGGTACCCCATGTGGACTTCGAAACGACAAGCAAGCACGTGGCGACATCGGCACCGGCTAGCGAGGACCAGGTGAGTAGATTTATATCTACGGGGAGAAGTCGGGTGGATGGCGTATAGCACCCCCGCAGTCCGTAGTGTAGCTCATATATATATGTTTATATAGGTGTTTTATGATACGAGAATGTTTATTCATGTTATGTTTATGTGTTCATGGTTTACCTTTGGGTTAGTTGCGAAACCCTAGAGTAGTTGTTATATCCACATACGCACACACAGACTTGCATACTTTACCTTCTTGTGCGTAGATTGGGATGTGTATATATGTATATATGCGTGGGTATGGGACTATGCATATGTACATTCATATACGCATGCATGGATAATGAGGATAGTACTTAGGATTTATGATGAGTCGATGAGATTTGATTTGAGGCCGTGAGATCGGTGATATAGCAGAGTTCGTATTTGAGATACGACATGACGTTGTAGCGGGTCCTTGACGTAGTGTTTCACACACGTGCATGCATACTTAGGCGGTATCAGTATTGTACTAGACGTAGATCAGTACCCCGATCATGATATTTGATAAAGAGGATACCAGATGAATAGTATGATGAATGTGATATTGACCCGTACCCAGATTTGGGATGCCGTACGACGGATTTACGTACGAGCTATATATTGATGATTGATCCGCACTCTTGACTTGGGATGTCTGATTATAGATATGGTATCGGATATGATATTATTGAGGCGGGATCACCGACTATACATATACAGGTATGTATATGTATCGACTCAGATGATAGGCGGTTTCCTTACCTGTAGTTCAGCCGTATAGTTTAGTGTAGTTGTTAGATTAGATTAGACTCCTATCTATTTCAAAACTAGCGGATCGTGGGTATTTTAAAAGACAGGTCAAGGGATCTACGGATATTTCAAAAGACGTATCCTTTCTTAAAACTACCGTAGCCCTATTTTCAAAACCCCACGATTCGTGTTATTTCAAATGGCACCATTGTTTAATATTTATCTCCCGCTCATTTTGGTTGCTCGCTCCGCATCGCATACTTACATTGTTATTTCATATTGCATTGTTGACATTATGCTGTTAGGACACCAGCACCATTACCGATGATGCGTATGTACCACGTACACTTACTTGCCGGCTCACACACATCTTCATCGGTAATTGCCATGTCACGTACACCTTAGAAAATATTATTGCTTAACTTAGCTTGATAGCTAGTAGTTTGACATAATATTAGTGTACTTACATTATATGCCAGCTTAGATATTGTAGTTATTACTTGTCACTTCATGCATACTGTTATTCATTGTTATGCCGTATTCATGGATTCTTATGCCTATATTCATGGGTTTATATGCTATTGATGATTTGGATTCGGATTTCTATGAGATTTTCTGGATTTGGGGGAAAACCGCAAAACTTGTATAAGCTTCTTCCCTCTCTTTTAAATAAAAAGTGCGGTTTTCCCATGATGTATGAGTCGTCCACCATGAGTTTGCTAATGGATTTCGAGACCCGATTCGAGGAGTGGAGGAACCGTTTCGGGTACATGGTGGGCCCGGTGCGGTACCCCGGGGCAAGAGGATCGTGTTGTTGACGTTGAGCCTGGCAGGGGAGCACTACCGACCGGTGATATTACCCGACGCGTCGGATATCCGGAGGATACCGTCGTGGTCTTGAGATGGATGGTAGGGGCCGGTCTGGACTGATGGCGCCCTAGATATTGTGATTGAGACATTGAGATTTCGAGATATTGAGGTACAGGGACTGTGATACAGAGATATCGAGATATCGGGATTACGTTTTGTGCCGATGCTAGGCACTGTTTTATGTTGATTTCATTATGATACCTCATTTTAAAAATACAGAAATCTCACTAATTTATGAAAGAAGTTTTCTTCAGTGCATGCATTCTGTTTCATGCATTCATACATCATCCATATGATATATTGCTACCTGAGGCACTGACACGGGCCCATGAGATTACACTCGGTTAGATATTACCCTAGCCATTGTTATAGGCTGCATGTTATACATATATTTGAGGATATATTATGATCATTGACCTAGGTTGCGTTATTTATGCGATTTCTTTCCGTAGATGTTTTTCTATTCACGAGTTGGCAACTCACCCCAGTTGTGCCCCAGTTCTTGCAGGTTTTGCCGTACAGGTTTCATTACGGCTTTGCTGGCACTGCTTCCCATTTCCGGGTGACTTGCTAGTAGGTGGGTTTACTTGTATCGTACCCCCATTATATATCTTGTATATCATTATTCTGTTGTATCTAGAAGTTCCATCAACCAAACATGTATTTATTTCTGAGATAGAGACCAGTGATGTTATTCTTTCGACCTTAGAGTCGCGCGTTGTATTTCTATGGATTTCTTGTTGTTTTGCGTTTCCTTTTGAGTTTTGATCCTCGCCCTTGGCGTTGTATATTATATTGCTTGTGTGGTTGTGACCGTCGATTGACGAAGAGCTAGCTCCCGCTTGGGGATGCCTTTTTATTGATTTCGTATACTATTCATGTTGTATCCCGTTTGGGGGCCAGTTTTACAAAGGAGACTCTGCCGAAATTTTCAGGAAATATTTGATGTTTTTAAAAAGGCATAATTCGGCTTATGATATTGAAACTACTTGATTTAAATTGGTTTTCCTTCACTCTACTACTTTTCTTGGTTTTGATTTCTGGGTTTTCGGCTTACTTAGATTACGTACGCCTCGAGACGTTCGTAGTTTAAGTGCCGGTCATATTCCGTACTTTCGGGACGTGACATTTAATCTCACAAATTCATAGCTTATCCTTCACCCATTTCTCCTTAGCCTATTCTAACATGGATCTTGGAGCAAGATGAGTTTCTTTGAGGCTATGTTGCAAGTAAGATCTACAAAAGTGTGAGGTATAAATCTTAACCCAATGTTTAATTTGTTGGTTAAATGCTTTAAGCTAACTTGTTTAGATATTAATTTGGTTCTAATTTCAAGTTTGAGATTTCAAGAGGAGGAATTGGATCCAAGTTAGGGTTTTTACTACTTGATTATGTCTACAATGTGTTGTTTAACCTCTTAAAATTTACAAAATCTAACCTAGTTGCTAAATTGTTAATTGTTACTTTTAAATTGTCCAAATTGTGTAATCTTGCAAACTAGATTTTTAGGATCAATATAAATAAGTGAGATTAAAATCTAGTTAGTAGTTGTGTGGCCTAATTAAGATATTATGTGAGCATTGTGGTCACTAAATTTGTTAAAACATCTAGATTTGAACTAAAATGGTAATTGTTGCTTACTAGGTTTTTGGAATAAATCGATTTGATTTAAGTTTGAGGTTTTGGTGGTTTGCTACCTATTTCATATTATATTTAGTGTGTTGTGAGCACGCGATTGGTGCGATTGGGTTTTAGGTTTAGGGTTTGCCACGTATAGCGACCCTAGTTGTGGTTTGTGACGTTGTCGCGAGCGCGTTTTGTTGCACCTAGTGCGTGCGCATTTAGTTAATGCGCGTGGTTGACTTGTATTGGTTGTGTCCGCGACTAATTATATATTTATTCTCTTTTCACTTGTGTACATTTCTAGGATCGGATGTGGCGCGGAAATGGCAGAGCTGGAATCGGATCAGATTAGCCGAGGCGTCCAGGTGAGTAGATGTATATCTACGGGGGAAGTCGGGTGGATGGCGTATAGCACCCCCGCAGTTTCGTAGTGTAGCATGCAAATATGTTATATATAAAAAAATGTGTATTGTGAGACGTGATTATTTAGCAAGAAAGGCTTTAGGAGACCATGTGTTAGTTTTAGCGTAATTGGAAGAGAGTGCTGTTAGTTTAGTTCTTAGTCGCGAAACCCTGGAGTGAAGGATGACACACACGCATACACGCACACACGTGACATGATTATGGGTGTATATGTTTATATGTATATATACATGTGTGAATGCGTTGGTGTGTGTGTGTGTGTGTGTGTGTGTGTGTGTACGTGTACACGGATGATGAGGATAATAAATGATACTTGGAGATGAGCCGATATGATCGGGCATGATGCCATGAGATTGTGATATGTGATTGGGTCGTGATATGATATACGACATGATATTATAGCGGATCGTTGGGCGATGTGTTTTCATACACATGAGGATATATGTTTGATGATATTGGAATGTACTAGATTTTAGAACGGTACCCCTAATTCATGATTTTACGATAATGATACTATATGAATAATGAGGTATATGTGATATTTGACCCGTACCCCGATTTTGGGATGCCGATGGATTTTACCGTACGAGGTATAGATATGATGATTGATCCGCACTCTTGACTCGAGGATGTCGTACTATGTATTTCTACCGTACGTGACGCTATTGAGGCAGGATCGCCGACTACTAGATATATCGACTCGGACTTTAGGTGGATTTCCTTACCCTTTCGACTAGTTTCTTAGTTTAGTCCTGTAGTTGTTTAGGAAGATATTAGACTGGGCTCGAGTCATGCTTTAACGAATCGTGAGTATTTTTAAAGACGTGCCGAGAGATACTACGGATTTTTCAAAAGACGTATCTTTTCTCAAGGACCCCGTAGCCCCTATTTTTCTAAAACCACGATTCGTGCTATTTCAAACACCAAAATCCGTATGACTCGTATATGGATAGGTATATTCTCCAATGTTGCGGTTACTACATCATTTTCGGTATATTCATGCTGTTCTCATCGCATTGCATGCTTATAAATGTGTTTTCTTTAGTTATTATGAACCCCTGTTGTCGGGACACCAGCACCATTACCGATGATGCGTATGCTCCATGTACACTTTCTTGCCGGCCCACACACATCATTATCGGTAATTTCCATGTCACGTACACATTAGAAAACATCACTTCATTGATACAATTTGCTAGCTGATAGTTCCGATATATCATTACTATACTAGTTTAGATATTGCATTCTTTACTTAGATATCCATGCATATATATATTCATTTGTCATGCAATATTATAGGGCTTTATGCCGGTAATTCATTGTTTATTGACTATCGATTTTGGGATTTCGGATTTTCCATGAGATTTCTGGATTTGTAGAAACCGCAAGAATTTTATAAACTCATTATCATTTCTAAAGATAGAAATTTGCGGTTTTCTCGTGATATGATTTGAGTGGTGTCCACCATGGGTTTTTTCGGTTCTTGAGCAGTATCATACATCCAATTAGAGGTAGGGGGAGGGACCGTCTGCGGGTGCATGGTGGACCCGGTGCGGTACCCCGGGGCAAGAGGATCGTATAGAAAAGCGTTGAGCCCGACAGGGGAGCACTACTGACCGGTGATTGTATGGAAACTCGACGGATATCCAGAGGATACCGTTCGGAGTTATGAGAGAGATGGATATAAGGGCCGATCTGAGAATGCGGCGCTTGAGATATGTGGATTTACGTGTCGATGCTGGACGCGAGTTTCATGATGTTTTGAGTGTCGATACTGGGCACTCGGGTTTTATCATGATTTGTGTGTTGTTGCTGGACACACGTTGGATGGTGCATTACTACATGTCACGCATCGATATATTATTATCCTTGACACAGACACGAGTACTTGGATATCACACTTATGATATATTGTTACCTTTGTTGTAGTATTGTGTATTTTATTGTATGACCTAGGAGAGAGTCATACACGCAATTTCTTCTCGGTGATGTCTTTTACTCACGAGTTGGTAACTCACCCCCGTTGTGCCACAGTTTCTTGCAGGTTTGGCCGTACAGGTTTCGTTGCGGCTTGTTGGCACACTACTTCCTTCCGGGTGATTGCTTTGGTAGGTGGGTTCACTTGTATCGTGACCACCGTTGTACTTTTATTTATTTCAGTTGTATCTAGTAAGCTCCATCAACCAGACTTGTGTATTTGATAGACTTAGAAGACCAGTTGTCTATTCTTTTGACCTTAGAATCGCGTGCTTGTATTATTATGATTCTTTTTTGGTTTTCTTGAGGATGTTGGTTTTCTTCTGAGTTTTGATTCTCGCCCTTCGGCGTTGTATATTATATTGCTTGCGTGGTAGTTTCCGCCAATTGGCGAAGAGCTAGCTCCCGCTTGGGGATGCCTTTATTCATCACTTATGTTTATGCATGTTTGTACCCGTTTGGGGCCAGTATTTATAAAGGAAACTCTGTCAAAATTTTTGGGAAAAGACTTGATGCTTTTAAAAATGCTTACTACGACTTTCAAAGTGATTTTATTTGTTAACTTTTAATTAAGTTTTCCTTCACTCTATTCTCTTTAAATGGTTTAGATTTCTGGGCTTTTGGTTTACTTGAATTAGGTGGGGTCCTATAGACTTCACATGATTCAAGTGCCAGTCACGTGCCATTTCGGGCCGTGACATGGTCCTTAACTCTGATGTACCATGTTGGACTGTATAACATATAAATTGTAGGTTATGGTGATTATATTGAAAAATCTAAGAACGCGATGGTTACTGACAAAGAAGAAAGTCCGTAGCGGCAAGTTTGTCGTTGAAAAGAATAAATTATCGATAAATAAAGTTAGATTTGAAGATACCCAAGTATGAGTTGTATTCTGTGTATATGTGATTCAATTTATGATTTCACTTAAGTGTAGGGTTGTTAGTGTGTATGTGCTTTGTGTGTGTGTTTGTTGTGAATTCATGTTGTATGTGTGTGTTTCGGCTATCGGGGTTAAGGTTTCTATCCCATTAAGAGTGTATAGAGCAGACACCCATTCGCTTGTGGTTTCATCCGTTTCGAGTAAATTTCGGCAGCACCTCCCCGCTATTCTCCGAGTACATTGTAATAGAATAGATAATCACTTCAATGCTGTGAAACAACGTTGAAATAAATATCTAATCTATCTTTGTACATGGAGAACCAGCGGAAAAGTACCGACGAAATAACTCGAAACGAATGAAAACACAAGTGAATGCAGATGTTTGCTTTATACATTCCTAACTTGTCCATACTGGACAAATCTATCGGTTATCATACAATTGAATCTTCTCGTCACATAGACTACATGACGGTTTTTAGGTTCGAACCATATCGTCCGATATTTAACAACCTTCATATAGTTCTATGTCACGACAAATATCGAACGTATGTTAACCGATAGACGGAGACTAAGCCGCGCTTTGATTTTCACATATGAATATCGACGAGAATATGAAAGTTTCATATTATCATTGAGTATCATATATTGGTTTTAAGTTGAAAATTTAACTTGAATAGGTTTTACGTTTACGTTTCGTTATTAAGGGTTCGAAGGTTTTTTGTTTAGGGCAAATTTTTATTGCGTTTACGGTAAAATTGTGCGTTTATGTTATCATCGAGTATCGTCGTGAAGGAACTCGTGCACCCTAAACCCTAATCTTAATTAACCCAAATTAACCCTAATCATCACCCTAACTCAAATTATCCCTAATTAACCCAAAATTAATCCAATTAACCCAAATTAATCCTAATCAACACCCTAACTCAAATTATCCTTAATTAACCCAAAATTAACCCAAATTAACCCTACTCAACACCCTAACACAAACACACTATATTTTACCTAATTAACCCAAATTAGCCCTAGCTCAAACCCTAACCCAAATTAACTTAACCCTAACTCAAATTATAATTAACTCTAGTCCAAACCAAAATTAACCCTAATTAATCTAATTAACCCTAACCCTAATCATCACCAACCCTATTTTACCTAATTAACTCAAACTAACCCTAACCCTACCTAATTAACCATAACCTAAACCTAACCTTAACACTAACCCTAACCCTAACCCTAAACTGAACCCTAACCCTAACCCTAAACCTAACCCTAACACTAACCCTAACCCTAAACCGAACCCTAGCCCAAACCCTAGAACGAACCCTAACCCTAACCCTAACTAATTAACCCTAACCCTAACCCTAGTTAACCCGGCCGTATACTAGTAACTGTAACCCTAACCCTAAAATCAACAATAATACAAAAATAAGCATAATTATAAGTTCAAAATTCAAATTAACTCACCTCAGTAGTAGTTTTGCCGGCGGCAAATAGCTCGACGAGGTGCAGGAGGCCGGGGAGGTGCGCGGGTGCGGTGGCGAGGAGGCGCGCAGGTCTCTTTGCTGTGGCCAACGACGACGACGAAGGGCAACGAGGAGGCACGCGCAGGTGTGGTGGCGAGGAGACACGCGCGGGAGATCGATCGCGGGGAGTGGATAATTTTGGGAACGATGGAAATTTCTGGGCTTTATTTTTTTTATTATAAATAACCCTTCTTTGCCCCTACGGATTAATCCGTAAGACAAATAACATATTACATTTTAATATTTTTTAATTAATCCGTAGGGCACCATAGGGACAAATCGATGGACCTACGGATTAATCCGTAGGGACAATAAAAAGTTGCCCCTACGGATTTCTATATCCGTAGGGACAACCCTTTATTGTAGTAGTGTTGACATCTATATATTTAAATAACAGAATTTTTAGAAAATCATTTTGAAAACCATAAAAAAAAACTTCTTGAATCTTCTCAATTATTTTAAGTTAATAAATTAAATAAGAAAATTAAAGCATTAAAACAAAGACCTTAAAAGTCTGAAATATAGCTTTTAAACAAAAATATTTAAGGAAATTATAATTGACAATAAGAACTTCAACACTTATAACAAATCTTTAACCTAATTTACAGAATTTTGAAAATTTTATTAGGGTTTTTTAAACAAAAAATGCCCTCCCAAGGTTAGCTATTTACAAAAAAACCCATCAATTTTAGCGAATTACAAAAGCACCCTAGTCTTTTAAGTTCCACAAAAACACCAACCCATCATCCAAAAAGAGAATATTCATCGAATATTCTGCTAACACAGTTAAATTTTAACAATTTTTGTTTATTTTTTATTTTAAAATAGTTTGATTTTTAATTAAAGTATTTAAATCAATAAAAAATAAAGTATTGAGGATAGGAGTTGCCGGCGACGAGACGGATGGGGCTGGAAAGCTCGTGGGAGTTGAGGATGGGATCTATGGACGGCGGAGGAGAGGGTGCCAATGAGGGTGTTGAAGAGGTTGCCGCGGAGGGGTGAGGAGGGGAGAGGGAGAAGCGAAAAGAGGAGGCGAAGGATGAGGGTGTCCGGGAAGGAGAGAGGTCAAGCGGAGGTTGGAAAAGAAGGGAGAGGTCGATGGGGGTCGAGCGGAGGAGAAAGGGGGAAAGAAGAAGATGCTGATGGTGATGGTGATGGTAGTGATCGGAAATGGTTGGGGATAAAGAAGAAGATGGCGGTGATGATGAAGATGGTGATGAAGGAGGAGAGGAGGGATGGGAGATGATGAAAATGGTGATCAAGAAGGCTGGAGGAAGGGGCAAAGATGACGGAGAAGAAGATGATGTTGGTAATGATGATGAAGATGATGATCAGGGAGGAGGGAGGGAGGGAGGATGGTGAAAATGAGTATCAAGGAGAAAGGAGGGGGGCATGGAGTAGGGAGGAAAGGAGGATGGAGGAGGGGGAGGCCGAGAGAGGCGGCGGCGACCGAGAGAGGCGGCGGCGGCGGCGAAGTCGATATGAGAGAGAGAGGAAGGCCAGGGTTTAGTAGGGGTTAAAATTTATTAATTGAGTTTAGAATTTAGTTAATTAAATTTTTAGTGATTAACTTTTTTTAAAGATTTAAAATAGAAAAAAATTAAACCGATGGATGGAAACCGTCAAATGGGGCTTTTTTGTGGAACTTAAAAGAACCGGGAGGCTTTTTTGTAATTCATTAAGATTGGGGGGCTATTTTGTAAATAGCTAACTGGGATGCGTTTCTTTAAAAAAATCCCATTTATAAAACCATAACCAACTTCTCAAATATTCTAAGCTAATAAATCAGTCCAATAGAAAGTTTTAACATTAACCACCACAAGAGTTATGGTTATAACTAGGGTAAATCCCTACGTGATGCGCTGCGTTATAAAAAATGCTTTGGCTTGAAATTTGTTGATGTTGTCACCAGCAAATATATTAGTATGTTAAATAATAATTTTTGTGCAGTTAAAAGTAGTAATATTGTAATAGTATTAAATTAGTTTAGATAAATCTATATCGACCAGTTCGCCAACATACAATGATACCGATGGGACATTCATGGTATCAAGGCAGATAGAACTTCAACCATTGAGATTTTTTTTTGAGATCATGAGGTGTAATTCAAAATCAAAACAATCTTTTAAAGTTTAATATTTTCTTTATTTATAATATAACAATTATAATAAAAATCAACCTCATGATATTTTGACGAGAAACTAAATATTATTGCAATTATATTCAATATACGAAGTTTATGGTAATTATCTGCTAGTTTTAAAGTTCACAATATTTATTTTAAGAATTTATTATAGTTTGATAATTCATATTATTTAGAAGTCCACAATAATTTAATGAGGGGTTTCATATATTATTTGACCTAATTTTACATCAAACATATTAGTAGCAGTATATAACTCAAGCCCACCCTTTTTAAAAATCCTACAGAACAAAGTGGGCCCTACATTGCGTCAAATCTTAAATGCCCCTCTCTCTTGATTGGCTAAAGGTGAGGGTTTGGGCCTTATCTCTTGATTGGGTTACAGGTGAGGCCTTACTTCTTTTCCCCTCAAATCAAATGAAATGGGCCCCGCAATTGGTTGCTCACTTGAGTAGAATGAAGTTGGGGCTCCCATCTGGGCTTGGCTAATGAAATCAACCGAAGCAGATCGTTTCGAAATTCATTCGCTTCGTCTAGCCGGCGAAGCGAATTATTCTCATTTCGCTGGCTAGATGAGGCGAATTTTTCTCCTGGCTCAATTGCTCTTTTTTTTATAAAAAAAATAAAAAACAAATTAAAATTAGGCCTTAAAATTTGAAATTTAAACAAATTTTTTAATTAAAAAATATTAATCAAATTACAATTTCATAATACAATTTGTTATTTTTTTACATTAAAGACCGAACCCACTCGGGCTGCCTACGTATTCCTCCTAAATATTGATCTCCATGAGACGGAATCAGGTCTACGTAGTTCTTTTTTTACTATTACAGATCTTACTTACTACTTGTCAGTGCCAGCTGTGCTTCCTCCTCCTTCGGTATTGGTCTCGTCTGATCCTGTAAGCTCCGCAGGTAGATAATCCGAGTCCAAAGTAATTGCATTTTGTTTCCTGACGGCCGCTGCTTCCCAATCTTGCGAGCAAATTATGCACTCTATTGTATTGTGCGCCAAGCTGCATCTCTTCTTGCTTAATATCCTGCCACATGTACTCAAAGCACTTTCCGATGCTACTATGGACACTGGAACTGTTAGTAAATCACGGGCCATAGTAGAAAGCACCAGATACAAATGTCCGTAGCTTTTCCACCAGGCTAAAATATCAAAATAATTTATAGTTAAATCTACATCTGACTCAGTTTATAAAAATATTGATAACTCATTTAAAAATAACGATGATGAGGCTGCCGGGCCTTTTGCCCTTTTCTTCTGTTGAATAAGTGCTAAAACTGGAGTCGAAACACGCGAATTGATTGAGGGCGTTGGCCTATTAGTTCTACCAGAAGAAGATCGTGCAACATATAAATTAAACACATCATCTAAAATTATTTCTAACGATACTAACATAAGCATTAATATCTATACTGTTGGCTATAGTGCCCTCAAGTCAATTATTGTGATCGCAGGCACGCGATTGTGATGATTGAGGGAGGACCTATACGGGTAGAGCAGTCTTACTCAAAATGATAGTATATTATCTGGTTTGCCTTTATCATAATGTACATGCTTTATATTGTATTACAGATCACTATTACATGTTGATAGAGCTCATAAGATTCTTTCTTGACTACCAACATTATGGTGACGATCATATACGTGGGAGCTGGGTGGTCTATAAGCACATCCTTAAATGTCCATAGTCGAGAGAGTATCGAGACTGGGCATTGATACTCCGGAGTAGACTAGTGTATACTTATCAGGACCCCGACGAGTGGTGGTGGCCGGTCTCACAAGCCATTGGTGTTAGTCAGTCACCTAAGATAGTATACATGTGCTCATTGGGTTATGAGTATACTGGACGGACTCGCCGGGAACATGCTAGTTGGTATTATACCTATTGTTAGATAGCAGTTCCTAGGTGACATGGGTACATGTTAGTCTGTCGACCCGAGATCGTCATTTGTCTCATGTGAGTTCCCTCTGTATTTTGATTACTACCCTACCATGGCTGAAAGGAGTCATGCAAACAGATTTTAGTTGGGTACCGTCCCGAGCCATATGGAGGCAGTGAGCGGATCGTCGGGGGTTCGTCTCTCCCGGTATTGGGGGTTGTTGTCGCGCAGTGCACGGGTGGCCATCACCAGAAATCCTTGGCCAAGGTAGACGAGAATTACTGATTTGGATTAGTATTTTCTCAGTGGGCGATGGGCATCATACCGGCACGAAATATCGCGTTATTAGGGGTTTGACTTTATCCACCCCCTAGACTCGATATGCGATACTCTTAGACGAACATACCGGACTGTACGGAGATTGTCACGGACAGGCTCAGTAGGGATTCGGATGAGTTTGCTCGTCGGCCTTCCTTTCGCTCAATACTTGGGTAGCCGTTACGTACAACTAGTGCCGCTGACGTCTTGTGGTTAAACCCACTGCCAGCGTATTGACGAGTTTTTAGAGTCCCACACAGAGAGTTTTCCTGGTTCTGACGAAATGATGTAGTAGTCGTATTGGATACGTGCAAGGTTCCGATCGATCAATTGTACTATATACCCGGACTTTCGATCAGACAGTTGATAATATCAGCCGGCTCGGGTTTGAGCCGGATTATTAAATCAGGTATTGATTTAATAATTTACGTATATGTATATTCTAGTATTATGTTCTTTGTGTTATTCTATCTCTTCGGGTATTCGTATTTCGGTACGAATACATGTATGTATATACAGTAGAGTGTAATCCGTATTTGTACATATAATATTGTAGAAGGTGGACACCTCATTTAGATTTTTGTCCATTTATTTAAATGGGAAATGAGGTGGAAATAAAGATAGGGGAGTATGATGTGAGCCATACTTGTATAGTGTTAATTCATTTGTGCAAACTATTCAAGTATGGGCTTGATTTTAAAATGAAAGAAAATGTTTTACAAAACCTTTCTAGATTTTTTCTTTCACATGAGAGAGGGTTCATTCTCACTTGAGTTTTCTTTGCTCACCATTAGCTTCACTTCCTCTTTAGTTTTCATGAGTTCCTCCACCTTCATCCTCAACCTCCTCTCTACAATCTCATGAGTTGAGAATCAAGAGAGGAGGTGAGATAGATAAATACTTGGATCACTTCACTACATCTTAGGCACTCTAGATTAGCAACCTAGAGTCCCTAGTTGCTTCACTTGATCATTGGTGTGGAGCTAGATCCATGAGCTACATCTCTCGGGTGGATCATCTTCGACGGAGGAAGACCGGCGACCAAGTTCAGTCGAGGACGCCTCAAGGAGCTTATGAAGATGGTAGAAGACCGAAGAACATGGTTCGTTCGGTATAACACTTCTATCACAATAGTTTAGCTCTTCGTAGTTAGCTAGTATAGATTTATGGTTCGATCTAGACGGATTCATTAGCGCCAAATTTTTTAGAACGTCATTTTTGTTCCGCATTGGCTACGGTAAATGGCCAGGGCGCTATCGTAACCCAACATGATATCAGAACCATCCCATAAACCATTACTAGCTAATTTGCACGAGGTTAAAATGTCGATTGACCAATTTTTCCGAATCATTTTTCCATGTGGTCATGCACGCTATCGATTTTAAAACTTGTTCAAAAAATCATTCAGAGCATCTTAAAAATATGTGCAGGCATTTATAGGGCATCAGAAGAAATTTGAGCACCTGAACCAATAACCTTGCCGCGGAACCGCCGCATACTATGCCCTTTGGCCGCGGTTCCGCGGCCGTTTCGTGGTAGTTTTGTGCTAAATTTCATCTGGTACTCTATTTCATGGAAATATGATTTTTGGTATACATGTTTTTGGCCCAGATTTATTTGAGTGCTGGATTGCATTTGGGGGCCAGTTTGGAAAAGTTTAGTCGATCGAAATTTTAAGTGCGTGTTTATCAGTGCATGTGATAATATCTGCGATCGTGAATATCATTGAGCGGTACAACCCGATTAGTTGCTATATGTTCAACCAGACGGGTTTGCGAACGTGATATTCACGTTGATGTTCTGAGTTGTGCTGATATTATGGTTGGATTGTCTTGGTGGATAGCCAGTGGTGCAATAATAGTTGTAAAGTTCGGATTCATTTGTATATTTGTTATTGCGGGGCGAGCGTCCGACATATAGACAACCGTTTCTGCCAGATTGTATATTCTTTTATTGGGGCACTGATTGATGTGAAAAAAGTGTGTTTGTAGTAACCACAATCAATAACGATGTCGCATGTAGCTAGCCGAGATGAGTACGGGTCGTTCGCAGGAATGCGTGAAACATTTAATCTTACTTTAGACGAGTTGATTAGAGTAAAAGAAGAAAGGAGAATATATTCTAGATCTATATTAAACACGGATGTAGAATATATATATAATTTTGAGATCTAGTTTAAATACGGATGTAGAATCTATAAAGAAGAGGCTTGTAGGGTTCGTTAGGATTTAGTAATCATGGATGACTAATAAAGATGACTCATTTTATCTTTTGATAGATTTAAAACTAGATAGATAGTGATGAATGAGGATTAGGGTTCTTGGAAGAAACTAGGGTTTCCCTACTATTTGTTGGAGATAGTGCCCTCAGAGTCAATTATTGGGTCACAGGCACGTGATTGCAATGATTGAGGGAGGACCTATCCCGGGAAGACAATCTTGCTCGAGATGATAGTACGCTATCTGGTTTATCTTTATCATCGTGTACTGCTTTAGGTGACCTTTCGAGTCGCTATTACACGTTGATAAAGCCCCTTGGATTCTTGCTTGACCACCAGCAGTATGAGGGCGATCATATAAGTAGGAGCTGGGGGTCTATAAGCACATCCTAAAATGGTCCCTAGTCGTAGGAGTTTCGAGACAGGGCATCGATACTCCATTAGTAGACTAGTGTATACAGTCGAGACCCCGACGAGGGGCGGTGGCCGGTCTCACAAGCCACTGGTGTCAGTTGGTTCACCTAAGATGTATACAGGTGCTCATTGGGTTATGAGTACACCGGACAGGACTCGCCGGGAACCTGCTAGTTGGGATTATACCAGACGTCAGATAGCAGTTCCCTGGTGACATGTGTACAGGTTAGTTCATCGACCTGAGATCGTCATTTGTCTCGTGTGAGTTCCCACTGTACTTTGATTACTACCCTACCACGGCTCAAAGGAGTCGTGCAAACAGGTTTTAGTTGGGTACAGTTCCGAGCCACATGGAGGCAGTGAGCGGATCTTCAGGGGTTCGTCTCTCCCGGTTTGGGGGTGAGGTCGTGCTGTGTCTAGGAGAGCCAGAACATGAAAAGTCCTTGGCCAAGGCAGGAGATTTGCTGGTAGGTATTCCAGTAGTATCTCAGGGTGTTCTGGGCTACACTCCGACACGACTTGTACCGCTTTTGGGGGTCTGACTTTTACCAACCCCCTAGGCCCGCCATGCGATACTCATAGACAAACGGACCGGACTGTACGGATATTGTCACTGACAGGCTCAGTTGGGTGTCGGGGTGAGCTTCCTCATCGACGTCCCTTTTAGTCAATAGCTGGTGGCCCGTCACGTATTGGCTTATACCTCTGACGTGCTAGTGGTTAAATCCACAGCCATAGTATTGACGAGTCTTTAGAGTCCACCACAGACAGTTACTCAAGTTTCGGGCGAAACGCTGTAGAGGCCGTATGGAGATATGGCAGGGTTCGATCAGATACGTGCGGTATTGCACGGATCATGATCGGACGGTTTTTACTAGCCGGCTTTGGTTTAAGCCGGATCCTAGTATTTGATAGTGTAGTTTTGTCTCTTTGCATTTGTGTTCAGTGGGAATACAAATGCGGGCATGTATTTGCAGTAGCGGGGTTTTCCTGTAATTTATTACGGGATCGATTTTCTGAAGTTGCCAGTTTGCATTCCGTTCCGGCCGGTTTTTCTTTGTTCCTTCTCGGTCGGACGTTCTTGTTGGAGGGTGTTAATTGCAAGTTTGCAATTAACATCTAGTGGAGGGCTTTCTTGCATATGTTGCATTATGATGAGACTTGCTTCATGATGATATTCCATTCTTGTCCATTTGATGGCTTTTCATTTGATGGTGTGTGAAAGGAAATGGTTGTGACCATTTTCTTTAAGACATTGTTTTTCCATTCATTTATAATATACATATTGTGGTGCCATTCTTTTTCTCTCTCCAATCTAATTTCTTGCTTGAGGGGGCCGGCCATTCATGAGAGAGGAAAATGAGAGGATCATTTTTCTAGTGGAGAAATCATATCATCTCATTCTTATGCTTGCTTGCAAAATCACACAAATCCCTCCATAGCTTTTGTTCCTTTCCTCCAAACATCATGGCAACTTCAAGAAACCCCAAAGAGATAATCTTCTACACTATTCTATAGCAAGCCTTGGACGCGTCGGCTAGCCAACTTCGCGTCCGAGTTGCCTCGGTCAAGAGGCGGGAGCCCGTAAAGGATTCCGGCTACGTGGTGCCCTTTCCGACGAGCGAGGAGGTGACGGAGATTCCGCAGGAGATCGGAGTAGAGACGAAGACCGAAGGACACGGATCGCTTGGTATAATTTCTCTACCCGTATTCTATTTTGCTAGCTAGCTAGGTTAATGGACCGATCCGGGTAAAAAGTCCGCGGTGGTGCCGTTTTGCAAAGTTCGCAAAGTTTTTGTTTTCCGCGTTTCCGGCGTCCGATCGACGGCCGGGGCGCCCCCGCGGGCTTACATTGGTATCAGAGCCACGCCGTTAACCTACCTAGCTTGCTCTTGTATGTTTAGTACTCGATCGAACGAAAATCCCCAAAAACCGTATTTTCCCATGCTTCAGGTTTCTGTCGATTTTATTTTGTCTCAGAAAATTTTTCAGTACATTGCAGAAACATGAGAATGAAATTCTAAGGACTCTGGAAAAATTTGGTTTTGCGATGCTTCAGGACGACCGCGGAAACGCGGCCAAACCCCTCGTTTGGCCGCTGTTCCGCGGTGGAAAGAAGTCCTTGCAGTGCGAAATTTTTCCAGTGGGCTGTTGGCTTGGAAATAGGGGTTTTGGGATATTATTTTTGGGCCCAGATTTTCTGTAAGTGCTACAGTACTGCTTGGGGCCCACTTGATAAAATTTGTTCGATCGGATATTTTAAACATGCCAGTTCACAGTTTTTACATTATATCTGCGACCGTGAATGTCACTTGATCGGTAAATCCTGTCTAACTGCTATAGCCCGGTTAGACGGATTTGCGAACGTGACATTCACGTTGATGTTCTGTGATTGTACTGTGTGCTTGCGGATCGGTCGTGGGGGATAGCCTGGTTGCAATATAGTACAGTTCTGTTTTATATGTACATTTGATATTGCGGGGCGAGCGTCCGACATGTGGACTGCCGTCACTGCCTGTTTGTATTATTCTTTTGGGGCACGACCAGGTTGCGGTCGATGCACCCGGTGTATGTATATTTTACTTTCTGTACTAGGATTACCCCGCGGTGGGGTGCACGGATAGCCGGGTTCTAGAGGGCAACAAGCCCGCATCTCATGGCATTGAGACGGAGGGGGCTTCACTCTAGGATTGGCGGGCTATTCGCCGCACTCGTAGGGGGTACAGGTTGACCCAGGAGGGGTGCCCAAGTTACCGGATTCCGTGAAGTGCTGGGTGGTCCATTCACGTCGCTGAAGGGGGCTGCCTCGCTTCAGGTTTTGGCGGGTGACTTGCCGCGCCCGTAGGGGTCTAGGATTTTCATTGCACAGGCTATCCACACGACCAGGGGAACGTCGGGTTTCAGCGGCTCTGTGAAACCCGGGGATCCCAGATATCTGTTTTGATCAGTGTTGCTATACTTTTCTGTGTTGCTGCATTTTTATCACGCCTTGAGCGAAAATTATATATTGTATATATATTAGTAGATGTTGTATATGTTTTTCATCCGCGCTAGTCCAGTCCCCGCT
Organism: Agapanthus africanus; assembly: GCA_030015575.1. Lineage (NCBI taxonomy): Eukaryota > Viridiplantae > Streptophyta > Magnoliopsida > Asparagales > Amaryllidaceae > Agapanthus > Agapanthus africanus. The sequence continues at coordinate 410,102,776 of JASDDO010000012.1, forward strand.
CTGTCGTTAGTTAGCTAACCTAACGGGTGATGACGGGACCCAGTGGCGAATGCGGATGGCATATACGTACGTCAGTATATTTTTCGTTCTTTATTGGTGTGATCAATTGATGGGACTGCGTTGATTCGGATCAATGCAAGTTAAACAAACCTATTCTGATGTTGTTGGAACACTTTTCAAAAAGCTGTTATTGCAAAGGCGTTCTCTTTTGTTTTGCATCGTGGTATTCAGTTGGAATATCCTGCTCCTCAGTCGACGAGGCAAGGGCCGAGATCCCTTCACCGGGAGTGACCCCTTGGACAGAAGTTTGCGTCAGGGCAATAACTTCACTATAGCCGTTTACTTTTGCTTTGCATCGTGGTATTCAGTTGGAATATCCTGCACCTCATTCTACGGGGAAAGAGCCGAGATCCCTTCACCGGGAGTGACCTCTTTAGCAAAGGTTTTCGTCACTATATTTTTACAAAGCTATCAGTTCCTTCAACGATATCAAGTTCATTACGTTAAAGGTTTTCGCCAGAAACCATTCGTAGCCCTCCGTCATTTCATATGGATAGTTAATAGTATTCAAGCTGTGTATGTTGGCCAAAGTCAAGGCACAGTGTTTGGTAGCTGTTGGGTATTCATATGCAGCATAGATAGATGCGTTGGTTTGGGACAGTCGTACTGCCATTTTGGCCAAAGTCAAGGGTAGGTACGGGTGGGTTCAAATTAACCAGGAAAATGACGGGAAGAACTTGGCATGTGACTTATGATATGTTGGCCAAAGTCAAGGTCATAAGAGCATGGGGTAGAAATCCACATCGGGAGTTTCAAAAGTACTGAAATTTGCCAGATATGCGCATACCTTCTGGAGTGTGATAACATGAGCGGATTCCGTCACGTTATCATGCGATGAGAGTTGGATCCCGATTCCCACTGATGAGTTGGTTTACTCCTCGGGTGATCCCGGCTAATTCTTCTTTCAGGTTTGGGGAAGAATTTGACGCTACAGTGGGAGGTTTCCAGATTAGATAAAGTGACAACCATTCTGATCTAGGTTAGAGTGCACGCTGAGTGTTTCTTTTCTCTCTCTCTTTGGCAGCGACCATTGACCCGACCCTAGACTATGACTCAGTGACCAAGTTGACCGAACCTACTTAACACAGGCTTTTGGATTGTCAGAGTTGCAAACCTCTTTGCCACTCCTACTTTTACCCTTTTCTCCGGGACACCCCGTATTACTACGACCGTCCACTTCCATTGGACAAAACCATCGTATGGTTATATACGAACTCGAAGGACTTCGAGGATGGTTTCTGGTTCTGGAGAAAACGGATAGGACTATTCAGTTGTCTTTTCTTTTCACCTTCTCTCAGGTTGTGAGTACTCCTTGGTTTAGGAGTAGTACACCTATTATGCAAATTGGATAGTCTTCTTCCAAACCATAGGCTGATGCCGACCGGTAGGGAATGAAGAAAACCAGTTAGCCTAAACGGTGTACAGAAGGTATTAAGTTCAGACAAAGCAAGGGATTAGTAAGAGGGCAAAGTAAATTGCGACTGATATTCACGACCAAACCAAGTATTTCTTCGCCAATCACCAAATCACCTTTGTATTTCTCCAGGACACTCCGTATCACTAGGAAGATCCCAGTTTATTGGATAATCCATCGTATGGTTATATACGAACTCGAAAGGAACTTGTTCCAGTTCGGGGATGGATCCTGGTTCAGGAGAAATAGGAATAAAGTACATTCAGGTGTTTTTTATCTTCACCTTCTCTCGCGTTGCGAGTGCTCCTGGGATTAGGACAGTACACCCTTTATGCTTATTGGCTAGTCTTCTTCCAAACCATAGGCTGGTGCCGAACGGTAGGGAAGGAAGAAAACCATTTGGCCTAAAGGGGTGTACAGAAGGTAATGACTAAAGACAGATAAAGGGATTTGGAGAAGTGGCAAAGAATTATACGGTTATAGTTATGAATCTGGATAATGGAAGATGCATTACTAGGAATACCAGGATACCCCATCGAAACATTTCAATGTTTCAGGTTCACTGTGTACTGTTAAAAGAAAACTGATTTCCCAATTAGATACTTACTCCAGGGTATGTATTTACCAGATATGATTCTCACATCTGTATGGTTTTACAGATGATGAGTGGGAGTAAGTTATTGGGAATTAGGTGACCATCCTCATTATATCGGGATTCATTGGAATTGGTGATATTTGAGGAAGCCACCTGGGTTGTTTGCCGGTCGGCAAATATTTGGTTTTGAATATCCGTTGTTGTGCACCAATTTCAAATTGATATATCTGTACGTCTATTTTTATAGAGTGAGACATACCTTTTTGAAATTATGTCTATGACATTTACCTATACCAGTGGATGGTTAGGTAAGGAGCATTGAACAACGGTGTGACTCTTCTTAACCAAAAGTACAGTTTTCAACCTACGACACACAGTGAATGAGTCATTCGACTCAGGGGACTTATACAGAGTATTGTATATTGTCCAGTGTCCATGAGGACAGAGGGGTTGGTCCTCGTACTGTATTCTGTTTACTTATGACTTCTCTAGTTCTTAGACAGGTGTTTCGTAGAAACACAGGGTCGAAGTTTTGAGAAGTTATAGGTATAAGAATAAAGTAGAGAACAATGTGTTGCAAGTATCGGGATTCTTTAAAGTGATCGAAGATGTAGATACTTGTACATGGTATTCAGTTGATAGTAATAGTTAAGAGAACTAACTTCTCTTTCAGGTTACTCATAATTGGAAGTACTCCTAAGTTGAGTAACGCTGATCGGCCTCTCTTCCATTTAGTTGACATGCACTGGAGACAGCTGCATGATTTGAATCTGGTTCAATTAAATCAGTGCTTCTGTTTCTTGGATATAGAACAGTTCATATCTTGACATTGTTAAGATACGGGGAGTTGTCCGGCTTATGCTTAAAACCAGACTCTGGACAACTCAAGGCACGTTTCAGTAATGGCTGTTTGTGGGTTGACCCGGGCTATGACGAGGGTTGACTTTCTACCATCTGGAAGATCAACAGAGATATTGTTCTTGACTCGCCACAGTTTTAATAAAATGGATTTTTTCAGAAAACAGTAGTGGGAGTATGGTAGAACTGGAAGTGATTCCAGAACCGCAAACGATTACTGAAGATTTGATAAGAACCTAAAGATTCAATCTGGTTTGACATTCCATTAGCCACTCCGCAGATACGGTGGGTAACCTCAGGCACTCGAGAGGTACTTCGGTATGCTCAAGGATGGTGGCAGGGAGGTTCTTGTTTACCCACACTTGCCATTGCTGTTGTTCCAGGCTGCGAGACCCGGCGGGAGGATGAGTATAGCGTCGTTCTAAACTTGCTTTAGAAGTGTACGTGTATATGACTCTGCCAGAGGGTTGTCATAGTCAGTGGGAGCAGCGGAAGCATTGGTGGACATGTGGCTTATATCTGTTTATAGACTAAAGCAGATATAGCGGAGACAGATCGTCTATTTCTGATGTGACAGTCATAGGTTTGACTTCATCAGAATAGAGGATGTATCTGTTAAGAAGGTAGTAGGGTGTGATGTCCTGGTATTTGATGACATACACGGAGTAGGAAGTGATATTCCTATACTACGATCGGTTATACTTTGGTCGTCACAATCGGAAGCAGTTTTAGAACATGAGTTGATGTTCTAGGGAATTGATAACGGCAGCCTCCTTTAGGAGACGGTTATCATTCCAGGCTTCCAAGGTGACCTGGATGGCAGAGTGGCTGTCAGAGTTATAGTTTTCCCTCTGACGAGGGGCAGTATTTTGGACAGATGGTCCAGGTGGATACTGAGGGAAGGCATGGCGCAGGATACTGATTAAGTTCAGTTGACAATACAGTCTAAGAAGTTTGGATTTGGAGTTCACTTATGAGCTAGGTCCCATCAGACATCCAGACATTCTAAGACAGGTATTGCTCATTTCGGGAGATGGTTTTCTCCGCGAACTTGAGATATAGAGAGACATAGAAAGAAACATCAAAGCGGATCCACTCACTGAGGCTATTCCTCGAACGCAATAGTTTCGCAAACGAGCTTTGTGAGACTGACTAGTAGAGGAGTTGGGTGTTCGGTATCACACGGGCTGTGAGTATGCGACATCGCAATAATTAGCCTCGAGTGCAAGTGGGAGATTGTTGGAGATAGTGCCCTCAGAGTCAATTATTGGGTCACAGGCACGTGATTGCAATGATTGAGGGATGACCTATCCCGGGAAGACAATCTTGCTCGAGATGATAGTACGCTATCTGGTTTATCTTTATCATCGTGTACTGCTTTAGGTGACCTTTCGAGTCGCTATTACACGTTGATAAAGCCCCTTGGATTCTTGCTTGACCACCAGCAGTATGAGGGCGATCATATAAGTGGGAGCTGGGGGTCTATAAGCACATCCTAAAATGGTCCCTAGTCGTAGGAGTTTCGAGACAGGGCATCGATACTCCATTAGTAGACTAGTGTATACAGTCGAGACCCCGACGAGGGGCGGTGGCCGGTCTCACAAGCCACTGGTGTCAGTTGGTTCACCTAAGATGTATACAGGTGCTCATTGGGTTATGAGTACACCGGACAGGACTCGCCGGGAACCTGCTAGTTGGGATTATACCAGACGTCAGATAGCAGTTCCCTGGTGACATGTGTACAGGTTAGTTCATCGACCTGAGATCGTCATTTGTCTCGTGTGAGTTCCCACTGTACTTTGATTACTACCCTACCACGGCTCAAAGGAGTCGTGCAAACAGGTTTTAGTTGGGTACAGTCCCGAGCCACATGGAGGCAGTGAGCGGATCTTCAGGGGTTCGTCTCTCCCGGTTTGGGGGTGAGGTCGTGCTGTGTCTAGGAGAGCCAGAACATGAAAAGTCCTTGGCCAAGGCAGGAGATTTGCTGGTAGGTATTCCAGTAGTATCTCAGGGTGTTCTGGGCTACACTCCGACACGACTTGTACCGCTTTTGGGGGTCTGACTTTTACCAACCCCCTAGGCCCGCCATGCGATACTCATAGACGAACGGACCGGACTGTACGGATATTGTCACTGACAGGCTCAGTTGGGTGTCGGGGTGAGCTTCCTCATCGACGTCCCTTTTAGTCAATAGCTGGTGGCCCGTCACGTATTGGCTTATACCTCTGACGTGCTAGTGGTTAAATCCACAGCCATAGTATTGACGAGTCTTTAGAGTCCACCACAGACAGTTACTCAAGTTTCGGGCGAAACGCTGTAGAGGCCGTATGGAGATATGGCAGGGTTCGATCAGATACGTGCGGTATTGCACGGATCATGATCGGACGGTTTTTACTAGCCGGCTTTGGTTTAAGCCGGATCCTAGTATTTGATAGTGTAGTTTTGTCTCTTTGCATTTGTGTTCAGTGGGAATACAAATGCGGGCATGTATTTGCAGTAGCGGGGTTTTCCTGTAATTTATTACGGGATCGATTTTCTGAAGTTGCCAGTTTGCATTCCGTTCCGGCCGGTTTTTCTTTGTTCCTTCTCGGTCGGACGTTCTTGTTGGAGGGTGTTAATTGCAAGTTTGCAATTAACATCTAGTGGAGGGCTTTCTTGCATATGTTGCATTATGATGAGACTTGCTTCATGATGATATTCCATTCTTGTCCATTTGATGGCTTTTCATTTGATGGTGTGTGAAAGGAAATGGTTGTGACCATTTTCTTTAAGACATTGTTTTTCCATTCATTTATAATATACATATTGTGGTGCCATTCTTTTTCTCTCTCCAATCTAATTTCTTGCTTGAGGGGGCCGGCCATTCATGAGAGAGGAAAATGAGAGGATCATTTTTCTAGTGGAGAAATCATATCATCTCATTCTTATGCTTGCTTGCAAAATCACATAAATCCCTCCATAGCTTTTGTTCCTTTCCTCCAAACAACATGGCAACTTCAAGAAACCCCAAAGAGATAATCTTCTACACTATTCTATAGCAAGCCTTGGACGCGTCGGCTAGCCAACTTCGCGTCCGAGTTGCCTCGGTCAAGAGGCGGGAGCCCGTAAAGGATTCCGGCTACGTGGTGCCCTTTCCGACGAGCGAGGAGGTGACGGAGATTCCGCAGGAGATCGGAGTGGAGACGAAGACCGAAGGACACGGATCGCTTGGTATAATTTCTCTACCCGTATTCTATTTTGCTAGCTAGCTAGGTTAATGGACCGATCCGGGTAAAAAGTCCGCGGTGGTGCCGTTTTGCAAAGTTCGCAAAGTTTTTGTTTTCCGCGTTTCCGGCGTCCGATCGACGGCCGGGGCGCCCCCGCGGGCTTACACTATTAACTTTTGTCCCTTCATTGATCTCTATTCATGTCTAGCCCTTAACAAAACAATTGTTAATTTAATCTTAAATTACGGTCAAGACTAGCAATAAATTGGTAGCGCGTCCGATAAGGATGTTAACGATTCTTTTGCTAAAATTTATAAACTTCATAAGACTTAAAAGAATTTAAAATATTTTCTACTCCGCTGTTCTACCTTAATCTTACGAACCCTATCAAACGGAGAATTACTCACGCATGATGGAGATAGAAGAAGAACGGATAGAGAATGAAATCATAATGCGGAAATTAAATACTAAATAATTAAACTAATGATCTACCTTTCTTAATCAACTTCACAAGTACAATTCTTCGAGTTTAGATTACAAGAGGAAGAAGTTGCTCTCGGTCTCTGCATCGTAGGAAGTATATGCTCCGTCGAATCTCACGTCGCCTTATCATGTTGAATCACGGACCTGTCGTGGATCACTTGTTCTTTGATGGTGATTTACTTCGTGTTAAAGGTGATGATTTCTGGCTTTATCTCTCGGTCCTTTATATAGTCCCACTAAATCCCAGGAATTAGGGGTTGTTGTGAAGATCCAAGCCTAAAAATCCCAAACCCTAACTCGGTGGATCGGCCGCGGATCAACCGCTCTTTGCTTGTTTTAACCGCGGAACCGCGGCCGTTTGGTGGGATCATTGTTCAAAATTCTGGGGCCTCTTCATAGTGACACATGAAGATTTATTTGATTTCTGGAATCTTCATATTTTTTCTGAGTCTCTGCCAGTATTGATTCTTCGATTTTATTTAACTTCATCGGCAGATTTTGATTCCCGACATTTCGATATCCCGATCTCCTGACCTGAGCTAAATCTTGCACAATATCTCAATGAATAATGTTAGTAATATTTGTTATAGAGATATTATTCTAACCATTTGTATGATGTTATATCTTTTAAAGAATCTTGATTAGAATATTTGATATGATATGCATAATAAAAATATTATATAAATAGTATATGCATATATTTTTCTTTATAATGTTAATTATAATATATAAACATATGGTAAATAGTATTTTTACAGATAAACCCAAATATGTTCTATATTTATAATAAACACTTTTAGATATTTAAGAAAAGTAAGGAAAATTTTATATCAAAAGTGCGATATTTTCGACTGAACAGGCACGACCGGGTTGAGGTCGGTATCGCCATTGTATATATACTTTTCTTTTCTGTACTAGGATTACCCCGCGGTGAAGTGCTCGAATAGCCGGGTTCTATAGGGCAACGGGCCTGCATCTCATGGCGTTGAGATGGACGGGGCCTTACTCTAGAATTGGTGGGCTATTCGTCCCACTCGTAGTGGGTATAGGATGACCCACGGAGGGGTGCTCAAGTTACCGGATTCCCTGAAGTGCTGGGTGGCCCATTCACTTTGTTGATTGGGGTTGCCTCACTTCTGGGATTGGCGGGTAACTTGCCGCGCTCGTAGGGGTCCAGGTTTTCATTGCACGGGCTATCCACACGACCGGGAACGTCGGATCTCATTTGCGGTTCAAATGAAATCCGAGGCTCCAAGATTATCCACCATTCTGTGTTGCTTGTTGATGTTCTGTGATGTTGCTTATATCATGCCTGAGACGAATGTTATATATATATATATTTATTTATATATACTAGTAGATGTTGTATATGTTTTGCATCCGCGCTAGTCCAGCCCTCGCTCTGCCGTTAATTAAGTAAGCTAACGGTGCATGACGGGGTCCCGTGGCGAATGCAAATGGCATATACGTACATTGTATTTTCGTTCCTTTTTCTGGTGTAATATGGTTTAATTGATGGGACCACGTTAACTTTGATTAATGCAAGGAAAAACAAACCTAAATGATGTTGTTGGAACCAATTTTTGAAAATTGTTATTACAGACGTTTCGTTTTGCTTTGCAAGCGGTATTCGGTTCTGAATATCCAGCACCTCATTCGACGAGGCAAGAGCCGAGATCCCTTCATAGAGAGTGACCTCTTGGGAAAAAGTTTGCGTCAGTGTAATAACTTCACTATAGTCGATTATTTTGTTTTGCATCGTGGTATTCAGTTAGGAATATCCTGCACCTCATTCGATGAGGAAAGAGCCGAGATCCCTTCACAGGGAGTGACCTCTTTAGAAAAAGTTTGCGCCACTATATATTTGTAAAACCACTCGGGTTCCTTCAACGATATCAAGTTCATTACGTTAAAGATTTATCGCAAAAAACCAGCCGTAGCCCTCTGTCATTTCCTATAAGTAGTGCACAGTATTCATGCTGCGTATGTTGGCATTGTCAAGACGTAGTGTACGGTAGCTGAGTATTACTTGTTTGTAGCTTTAGATGTGCTTGGTTAAGACAGTCATACGATCATGTTGGCATTGTCAAGGACTCGTACGGGTGGGTTTAATGCAATCAAGATAATGACGGGTTGAACTTGACTAGGACCCTTTAATATGTTGGCAATGTCAATGTCACTTGGATCCTAGGGGCAAAAACCACATCGGGAGTTTCAAACATACAGGAAACTTTCCAGGCATGCGCATACTTTCTAGAGTATGGTGACTTGAGTGGCTTCCATCAAGTTATCACGCGATGATAGTTGGATCCCGATTCCCACTGATGAGTAGGTGTTACTCCTCGGGTGATTTTCAGATGATCCTGACTAATTCTCCTTTTAAGGTTTGAAGGAGAATTCGAGGAAACAGTGGGATCCATCCTGATTAGATAAAGTGTTTAACCAATCTAATCTAGATTAGAGTGCACGCTGAGTGTTTCTTTTCTCTCTCTCTTTGGCAGCGATCATGGCCTGACCTTAAGAACTCATAAACCAAGTTAACCGAACCTTCTTAAAACACTTTGGCTTTTGGATTGTCTTTAAGTCGCATATATCCCTGCCGCTCCTATTTTCCCTTTGCATTTTTCCAGAACACTTCGTATCACTACGAAGATCCATATTGATTGGATATTCCATCGTATAGTTACATACGAACTCGAAGAAACTTGTTTCAGTTCGAGAATGGATTTCGGTTCTGGAAAAATTGAATAGGATTATTCGGTTGTCTTTTCTCTTTACATTCTCTCAGGTTGCGACGGCTCTTGGTATTAGGAGAGTGCACCTATTGCGCTTATTGGATAGTCTTCTTCCAAACCATAGGCAGGTGCCGAAAGGTAGGGAAGGAAGAAAACCAATTAGCTTAAATATAGTGTACAGAAGATAATAAGTAAAAACATGTAAAGGGATTAGAGTGAGGGCAAAGAAAATTGCGACTGCTATCATTCAGGATGAACCCGCGTATACCCCTGCCACTCCTACTTTTCCTTTGCATTTCTCCAGAACTCTGTATCATTACGAAGATCCATATTGATTGGATATGCCATCGTATAGTTACATACGAACTCGAAAAAACTTGTTTCTGATCGAGGATGGATTCTGGTTCTGGAGAAATAGAATAAGAATTATTCAGTTGTTTTTTCTCTTTACCTTCTCTCAGGTTACGAGGGCTCCTGGTATTAGTAGAGTACACATATTACGCTTATTGGATAGTCTTCTTCCAAACCTTAGGTTGTTGCCGAAAGGTAGGGAAGGAAGAAAACCAATTAGCCTAAGTGTGGTGTACAGAAGGTAATAAATAAAGACATATGAAGGTATTGGAGTGAGGGCAAGGAAATATACGGTTGCTATCATGAATCTGGATAGTGGAAGATGCATTACAAGGAATACCCGGCTACCCCTTCAAAACATTTTCATATTTCAGCTTTACTGTGCGGTGTTAATTGAAAACTGTTTTCCTAATTAGATTCTAACTCCAGGGTATGTATTTATCAGATTTGATTCTCATATCTGTATGGCGTTACGGATGCTGAGTGGGAGTAAGAATTTGGGAATTGGGTGATTAGATCCTCTATGTATCGGAATTCTTTGTAATTGGTGATATTTGAGGAAATCACCTGAGTTTTGCCTGACGGCAAATATTTGGTTTTGAATATCCGTCGTTATGCACCAATTTCAAACTGATATATCTGTACGTTTATTTTATAAAGCAAGATACAACCTTTTGAAAATATGTCTATGCCATTTACTTATATCAGTTGATGGTTAGGTAAGGTGCATTAAACAACGGTGTAATTCTTCTTAACCATAGCACAGTTTTCAACCCACGACGCACAAGATTTGAATTATTAAACTCAGAGGACTTATACAGAGTATTATATGTTGTCTGGTGTCCGTTAGGACAAAGGGATTGGTACACATACTATATTCTGTTTACTCATGACTTCTCTAGTTTTAGACAAGTATTTCGTTGAAATACAAGGTCCAGATTTTGAGAAGATATAGCTATAAGAATAAAGTAGAGAACCATATGTTGCAAGTATCAGGATTCTTCAAGGTGATCGAAAATGTAGATACTTGTGTTAGGTATTCCGTTGTAAGTAATAGTTTTGAGAACATGCTTCTCTTTCAGGTTACTCATACGTGGGTGCATTCCTTGATGAGTAATGCTGCTTGGCCGCCTACAATTTAATTGATATGTGATTGATCTAGATTTTAAAGAAGTGTTTGTACTAACCGCAATCAGAACAGTGTCGCGCGTAGCTAGACCGAGGTGAGTACGGGTCGTCCTCAGGGAAACGTGGAACCTTTTATTCTTACTTTAGGCGTGTTGATTAGGAAAAGAGGGAGAATAAAGAATGGTGAAGAATGGTTGTAGGATCTAGATCTACGTTAAACACGGATGCAAAATATAGATCTAGATTAACTACGGATGTAGGTTTTATAGTAGAAGGGGGCTTGTAGGGTTCATTAGGATTTAGTAGTTATGGATGATTAATGAAAGATTACTCTTTTTATCCTTTAATAGATTTAAAACTAGATCGACAGTGATGCATGTAGATTAGGGTTTCTGGAAGGAAAAGAGTTCCCACTCTTAACCCCTATCTCGACATGGAACTCCGTTCATATCTAGCCTTTACCAAAACAATCATTAATCTAATCTCTAATTGCGGTCGAGACTAACAATAAATTGGTAGCGCGCCCGATTAGGATGTTAATAATTCTTTTGGTAAAGTTTATAAACTTTATAGGACGTAAAAAGAGTTTAAGGATCTTCATCATCCATTAACCTACCCAAATCCCATGAACCCTAACAAGCGAAGAATTACTCGCGCATGTTGAGAGAAGAAAAGATAGAAATCATGAAGAAAATAAAATGCAATAAAATAAACTATCTTTATTAATCAACAAGATCAATTACACTTTGTTCCCTTAGAAAATGATTACAAAATGCTAGTTTGCTTCTCGATCTCTTCTAAGGAGGTAGATGAACCGTTGATGATCGGCCTGGATGTGTGAGCCGTCTTGGACTTCGTGATCTCTTCAGCTTGATGATTTTTCCAAGAGGCTCTCGGTCCTTATTTATAGTCCCAAAGCCAAAACCCTAGCTGCCTAATTTGGAAGCCAGAGGTTAAGATCCTAACCACCAAAATCCCAACTCCCAACTCATCAAAACCGCGGCGGATCCGCGGCCAATAGGTGGGTTTGGCCGCGGATCCGCGGCCAAGTAGGGGAATCTTGGGCTCATTCTTCTTGTGTCTTCTTCTGGTGACACGTGGTGATCTTTTGAATATCTGGAAAATGAAAATCTTCTCTACGTCACTGCCAGAATTGATTTCTTTAGTTTACTTTCTTAATTAGGCTGGCTTGTTTTAACAACTTTGATTTCCTTGATTTCAGACCTGCAAATTCTGCACAATAACTCAACAAATAATATTAGTAGAGTTTGTTTTATTGAGATATTTAACTTAACCATTAAGTTTTGGTCAAAGGTATTAATAAGGTAAGCATATTAAATGGGCCAAATGTCATATGGATATTTATATGCTTACTTTTTCCTACCAAATGTTAATTATAATATATAAAAACATGAAAATAGTATTTTTACAGATGAACCTTCATATGTATCATATATTATAATAAACACCTTTTATTATATAAAAATAGTAGGAAAAATGTCTTATTAAATGTGCAGTTTTATCAACTGAACAAATACCACTAAACTTATTTTTGATCGTCCCGAGCAAACTAGTTTATTCAATAGAAGGAGAAAAAGAAAGGAGAAAGCTAAGCACACTTTCGTAGGCAACACGATTGCACCGAGCACGTGCAAAAAGCCGTTAAACCTCTAGGTGTCCCTAGTAGGAGGAGTGTTGTCTCCTGAGGGTTTTCACCGGATTTCACCCACAAAATCCAATAATAAAAGAAAGATGGTGAAAGTTATATATAAAGATAAGAACTATAAAAAAAAGAACTTGAAAATTAAAGTTTTCAACTACACCAGTTTTTCAGTTGCTATGAGCCCTATCTTAATGGCCATGAAAAAATGTTAGAAATCACATCATCCCTCAATAAAACATCGCTTTTAGTTTTCCTCCCTATCTTTCCTCCAAACATTGATCATATACCCCTACGTGTGTGAACTGGACATCTCTATACTCGGAGAATTCAATTCAAGCAATCATACTCTTGTCCATCTACCTTAGTACTTTTTAATCGATATTTATATGGAATATGCTCACACATTTTTCATGCGACCATTAATACGTCTTGAGGTACTAACCGACCGATTACTCCCGTGCTTGATAATTAGGTGCTTTTTCTTGTCTTGCAACACCTAAGGCTTAGCAGTGACTCCCAAACCAGTTGGTCTAAGGCACTCGGTGATGAAGCACCCTCGCTATATTTTTTATTGCTGCCTTGGTAATAACAAAACCAGTGTTCATTTTTTTCCACCACATATATTTTATTTTATTTTCCTTCATACTAAGGCTTTTAGACAAGAGCATTTCAAGGTATTCTCTACTATCCCAAGTTTCAAGATGTGTGTAAGTGCGTATGGTAGGGTATCAACATTCTAATGTTTGGCCTCAAGAATATGGACTATTTTTCAGACTTATTTTTATGCTCAGATTAGCAATTTCCTTCATCTTACTAACCCTTGGGACAACAGCTCATAACTACTTATTACTAGTTATGTTTAAGAAAACCTCTAATTTTCATGTTTTTCTCAAACTATTCCTATCTTTCATATGTAAATTTTCACTTTCGAACTTTTATTATCAATTTTTTTTTGTGCTTATATATAGTATAATGCAAAGTAATGCGTAAATAAGCACAAACCTCCCCCAAACCTGTTTGCAGCAGTGTCCTCACTATTGTTTCTTTGAAATCTCAAAAACCTGTAGACTTGGGAGGAAAGGTTATTAACGGGGGCAACAAAAATTGAAAGTGAAAATCCTCCCCCAAACTTATTTTTGGCTCACAATTTTGATGACAAATTTTATTTTCAAGAGCCGAAATATACCCCCCAAACTTAAGTAAAATAGTATTAAGCATTTAAAATTATTGGGGAGGGTAAAAGTTATTGGTCAAAGTAAAGCCTTGCAAAGACCAAAAGTCAAAACCAACCATTCAAAAATTTTATCGATGAAGCACCAAGGTTGGTGGAAGAACATGTCGCCAATTGACATGAAGAAGTGGGGAGGAGATAAGAGGTGTAATGGAAAAGGTTTACGTCTCGATTTGTAGAGACAAAACAATGATGATGGATTACTCGCATTATCATTCTTGATAAGAAGAAGATGTGGCGGTTCAATTTCTTTGGGTTGGGGTTGATTCATCACAACGCCCATGTCTTCTAAGAATGCGAGTTCATCAGCGAAGATTTCCTCGAAGCTTTCATCGATATCCTGAATAATAATCTCATTAGAAAGAACGGGATGATACTCTGACTCCATAAAAGGTTCACATTTAGCGTTAGCTGTTGGCCCGGACAACAACGTAATAGCGAAGTCGAGATCAGTATCGTGAAGCTCTTCAATTTCGCCGCTGTCGGAATCTATTGTTTCGACAGAACACACATGAGCAGAGGGCTCAGAAGGTTCACTTCCCAACTTGTAAATGTTAAGCTCAATTGACATCTTCCTGAAAGATAGGTTCATAGAGCCGTTTCTACAATTGATTACTGCGTTGGAAGTTGCAAGAAAAGGTCGACCTAAAATCACCGGAATTTGGTTTCGTGGGTTCGCTACAGATTGTGTATCTATAACGATAAAGTCCACAGGAAATATAAATTCCCCGACTTTGTTTAACACATCCTCTAGCTCACCCCTAGGTTGGGTAATAGATCGATCGGCCATCTGAAGAGTGCAATGCGCCGGTTTTAACTCTCCGATCTCTAATTGCTCATAAACAGAATATGGAAGCAAGTTAACACTAGCACCTAAATCAAGTAGAGCACAATTGATAATTTTACCTCCAATAGAAATAGAAATTGTAGGACTTCCGGGGTCCTTTCGTTTCTTGGATAGTTGTTGTGTAAAAGCAGTGCTCACATTACTCGCAAGGAAAACTTTTTTAGGTACTTGAACTTATCTCTTCCTAGCACATAAGTCCTTTAGGATTTTCGCATAAGACGGAACTTGTTGAATAGCATCTAGGAGAGGAATGTTTATGTTAACTTGCTTAAAAATTTCCATAATCTTCTCCATTTGTGGACTTGGTCTGTTGCCCCTTAACCTGTTTGGATAAGGTGCTTTATCAATAAGGGTTGGGTCCAACATTGGAGAGGATTGTGGGGATGGAATGGATCCCAGAATTGGAGTGGGGATCGTTTTAGATAGAATTGTGGAAGTGGGCTGAGGGTTCGAGCCTTGGGGAAAACTGAGAATAGGCTCGGATGAAGGTGGGAGACTAGACCAATTAGGGGAAGAAGTAGAAGCCGGGGTATCATTGGTATCACTAACATCATCAAATTGCTCACCCACTCGGTTATTCAGCACTTTTCCCGATCTCAACGTAGTAACGGCACTCACGTTATGATTTTGTGAATGGCCAGGATTCGGTAGGGGCTGAGATGGGAGTTTTCCTTTTTCTCTCGCACTCATTGCGGCGTTCAACTGTACAATTTGGTTTTCTATTGATTTAATACTCTCACCGTGGGAGGCAGAGTCTTTCTTTATGGTATCAATAGAAGACTTCATATCAGCCGACATTTGAATGGTATGTTTCATAAACAAATCGATAGTTTATGCGAGTGAAGAGTTATCAGTACCGGTCAATTGCGGTGTAGAAGTGTTGGCCGGATTTTGAAAATTTTGTGACTGAAAGGGGTGCTGACTTTGTGGTTGTGGTTGCTGTGGAGGAGGTCTTTGATAATTTCTTTGGAACTGATTTTGATTTTGGGGTTGGTTTTGGTTCCAAGAAAAGTTAGGATGATTCCTCCATCCTTGATTGTACGTGGAAGAATAAGGATCGTTTCTAGGTCGCTGCTGAAAAGCAGCATTAGTTTGTTCATGACCTTGCAACAGTGCATTCATAGGACATTCTTCCGTCAAGTGTGAAGGATCAGAACAGCAACCACACACGGTCTTGGGTAGCGTGACCTGATTTAGGGAGACTGATGAGAATTTGTTCTCAATAGCGTCGAGTTTCTTCTGCATCGCTGCCATTTCGGCTTTTACTGTGATGGAAACATCGAGCTGATGAATACCTCCTCTAGATGAAGGTGGTCTTACGCTTTCACACTGCAAAGTGTTTTCAGCAAGGTCTTCCAGATATTTCCAAGCTTCACCATCATCTTTAGACATGAAATTGCATTGACAATTTATTTCAAGCATCTGCTTTGTCGCTGGATTAATGCCCTCATATATAATTCGGCATAAACCCTATCTATTGATTCCATGATGAGGACATTGGACAAGCGGATCCTTGAAACGTTCAAAGCACTTCCAAAATGGTTCATTGGGAAGCTGGGTAAACTGGTTGATCTCGCTCCTAACACGGGCGATCTTATGGTTTGGGTAAAACTTCTTAAGAAATGCTATTACAAATTCATCCCAATTAGTGATAGAGTGTGCTGCAGTATTATAAAGCCATTTTTCTGCCAAGTCGCACAAAGTGAATGGGAGAAGACACAAGTGCATAGCATCCACAGTCAGTTGTGAAGTACCCATCATTGCGCATACGTTTTCGAATTTAGTGATGAAAACGTACGCGTCTTCAGACTTAAGCCCATGAAATTTGGGCAACAGATTGATGTAGTGGGGTTTAATTTCAAAATTATCCCCGTTGGCTGGTGGAATGAATAGAGAAGTAGGAAGTGGACCACAGATAGGATAGTATCTCTCTTGGAGAGAGATGCGCGGTGGATTCTGCGCACCTACGGACGGTGGCAGCGTGGTGTTATAATCTGATGGAGTACTGTCCATCTCGGTCGATGTGGTGGGTGGTGGGGGAAAAGAAGATGAAGAAGCACCGACTTCGGAGTCGATAGCAGGAACGCGGACAAGACGGGCACTAGAATCCCGTGTCCAGCCGAGCATGCACTAAACGGTTTAGCGCAAGTGGCAGCATGTGTGTTATTTAAAAATTGGTTTGTTTTTGAAAAAATGTGTCAGACTTAGACAAATTACACAAAAATGCACAAACAACCCTGAAACTAAGGTTACCTAGGTCAAGTCTCTAGACCGCTCCTAGACTTCCAAAGGACAAGCCGTATGATCAATCTTCTACCACCTCTTTACTACTCTTGTGGCCAGGTAAGTGCCAGGTAAGTGGGAGGTTCTCCACTTCGTAAGTAGTGGACCTAATTAAGTAACCACTTGCCTTAGACACACTTGCCTAGGCACCACAAAAGTAATGCGGATAAGCGATAAATTACCCACGACCTTCCTCTGTCCTTATTGAGCGCGACAGTCCTTAGAGTCTTGTCTAGATATTTTTAAATTAATGTAGGGTTGATGCAGATGCTCGGTTTGTGATTTATGGGGCTTAGGAAGGGTGATAAAATCCCTACCTAATCTGAATTTTGGTCTTGCCCCTTAAAAATCAGTATTAAAATATGAATTAACAAACCAATAACAAAACCTTGCAAAAAGAATTTTGAGCGGCGATATTTTGCAAAGAATCCTGCAGAAAAGATATTTTGTTGGATTTCAGAGGAGAGAGAAAGATATAGAAAATATACCAGAGAAGTTTGGAACCCTAATTCCCCTCTCCCGCCGCGCTTCCGCCGCTATTTTGCTCTTTTGCCGCGGTTCCGCAGTGATAAAGAGGGATCAGGTGTTGATTTTTGCTATGTGGCCTCCTGTACTCCTCTGGATCTTGATGAATGTCTCTGGCTCTCTGTTTCCTCAATTCTGTGACTCAAGATTCCCTCGCAAAAATCGCACACTAATCGTTAAATATGTAAGATGCAGTTTGTTTTGTTTTATGATATAGATCGAATAAGAATTCAACACAAATAGTAAGAATAAAAAATTACGCACGTATCCCCAGCAACGATGCCATTTGATTGATCTAGATTTTAAAGAAGTATTTGTAGTAACCGCAATCAGAACGGTGTCGCGCGTAGCTAGACCGAGGTGAGTACGGGTCGTCCTCAGGAAAACGTGGAACCTTTTATTCTTACTTTAGGCGTGTTGATTAGGAAAAGAGGGAGAATAAAGAATGGTGAAGAATGGTTGTAGGATCTAGATCTACGTTAAACACGGATGCAAAATATAGATCTAGATTAACTACGGATGTAGGTTTTATAGTAGAAGGGGGCTTGTAGGGTTCAGTAGGATTTAGTAGTTATGGATGATTAATGAAAGATTACTCTTTTTATCCTTTAATAGATTTAAAACTAGATCGACAATGATGCATGTAGATTAGGGTTCTGGAGGGAAAAAAGGTTCCCACTCTTAACCCCTATCTCGACATAGAACTCCGTTCATATCTAGCCTTTACAAAAACAATCATTAATCTAATCACTAATCACGGTCGAGACTAACAATAAATTAGTAGCGCGCCCGATTAGGATGTTAATGATTCTTTTGGTAAAGTTTATAAACTTTATAGGACGTAAAAAGAGTTTAAGGATCTTCATCATCCATTAACCTACCCTAATCCTATGAACCCTAACAAGCGGAGAATTACTCACGCATGTTGGGAGAAGAAGAGATAGAAATCATGAAGAAAATAAAATGCAATAAAATAAACTACCTTTATTAATCAACAAGATCAATTACACTTTGTTCCCTTAGAAAATGATTACAAAATGCTAGTCTGCTTCTCGATCTCTTCTAAGGAGGTAGATGAACCGTTGATGATCAGCCTGGATGCGTGAGCCGTCTTGGACTTCGTGATCTCTTCAGCTTGATAATTTTTCCAAGAGACTCTCGGTCCTTATTTATAGTCCCAAAGCCAGAACCCTAGCTTCCTAATTTGGAAGCCAGAGGTTAAAGATCCTAACCACCAAAATCCCAACTCCCAACTCATCAAAACCGCGGCGGATCCGCGGCCAATAGGTGGGTTTGGCCGTGGATCCGCGGCCAAGTAGGGGAATCTTGGGCTCATTCTTCTTGTGTCTTCTTCTGGTGATACGTGGTGATCTTTTGAATCTCTGGAAACTGAAAATCTTCTCTACGTCACTGCCAGAATTGATTTCTTTAGTTTACTTTCTTAATTAGGCAGGTTTGTTTTAACAACTTTGATTTCCTTGATTTCAGCTCTGCAAATTCTGCACAATAACTCAACAAATAATATCAGTAGAGTTTGTTTTATTAAGATATTTAACTTAACCATTAAGTATTGGTTAAAGGTATTAATAAAGTAAGCATATTAAATGGGCCAAATGTCATATGGATATTATATGCTTACTTTTTCCTACCAAATGTTAATTATAATATATAAAAACATGAAAATAGTATTTTTACAGATGAACCCTCATATGTATCATATATTATAATAAACACCTTTTATTATATAGAAATAGTAGGAAAAATGTCTTATTAAATGTGAAGTTTTATCAACTGAACAATATGCACTGGGAACGGTTGCATGTATTTTGAATCTGGTTCCAAATTAAATTAGTGCATTTGTTTCTATATTGGATATAGAATGGATTCATATTTTAACGATATTAAGGTATATAAAGTTGTCCGGCTTATACTTAAAACCAGAATCCGGATAAACTCTAGGCATGTTTCAGTAATGGAAGTTTGTGGGTTATCCCGGGCTTTGACGTGGGTTAAACATTCTACCATTTGGAAGATCAATAGTTATATTGTTCTTCACTCGCCACAGTTTTAGTAAAATGGATTCTTTTCAGAAAACATTAGTGGGAGTATGGTAGAACTGGATGTGATTCCAGAACCACAAACGATTACTGAAAATTTAGTAGAACCTAAAGATTCAATTGGATTCGACAATCCATTAGCCACTCCGCAGATTTTGTGGATAAACTCAGGCACCCGAGAGGTACTTCTGTCTCCTCAAAGACGGTGACAGGGAGGTTTTTGATTACCCAAACTTACCACTACTGCTGTTCTAGACTATGAGATCTGGCAGGAGGATGAGTATAACGTCGTTATAAATTAGCTTTAGAAGTGCACGTGTATATGACTCTTCCAGAGGGTTGTTGTAGTCAGTGGAAGCAGCGGAAGCATAGTGCGCAAGTAGCTTATGTCTATTTATATAGACTAAAGCAAGTATAGCGGAGATAGATCATCTAGTTTTGATGTGACAGTCATAGAGTTTGATTTCATCAGAACATCAAATGGACCTGATAAGAAGGTAGTAGGGAGTGATGTCCATGTATTTGGATGATATGCTCTTGATAGGAAGTGATCTTTCTATACTACGATCAGTTATACTGTGATTGTCACAAGGTGTTTCTCCACATAGGATCTGGATAAAATATCAGGGTTTCTGGTCACTAGATCTATGATTTTAGATCTAGATGTGGGAAGTGTCCCAATTAGGGGACTTTGTCACTATTCTAAAGTGTTTTAGAATGGACGACTCCTGGCGTGGTGGTGTACCCGCAGGTGATGGAGTCACCCTCTCTAAAGAGATATCTTCTAGACTGATGAGGGGAGGGATTTGCATGATTGGCATATCTCTTGTTTAGGAAATTGAATCAATCATGAGTTGTCAAGTACCACACCGGATATTGCTTTTGCACTGGCTGCAATAAGCATATATATTAATCCA
The DNA here is from genome assembly GCA_030015575.1 of Agapanthus africanus. Lineage (NCBI taxonomy): Eukaryota > Viridiplantae > Streptophyta > Magnoliopsida > Asparagales > Amaryllidaceae > Agapanthus > Agapanthus africanus. The sequence continues at coordinate 410,123,129 of JASDDO010000012.1, forward strand.
ATTATGGAGAAACGCTGGAAAGCAGTTATGCACATAAGTAGATGTTCTTGGTATATGGTAACGGTAGCCTTCTTCATGAGGCGGTTATCATTTCAGGCTTCCAAGGTGACCTAGATGACAGAGTGGCTGTCAGAGTTATAGTTTTCACTCTTTTGAGAGGCAGTATGTTGGACAGGTGGTCCAAGCAGATACTGAGAAAGGCATGACGCATGATACTTATTAAATTCAGTAGATGATACGGTCTAAGAAGTTTGTTGGATTTGGAGTTCATTTGTGAACTGGGTCCCATCAGATATCCAGACAAATTCTAAGACAGGTATTGCTCATTTCGGGAGATAGTATTTCTCCGTGAAGTTGAGATATAAAGAGATAAAGATAGAAACATTGGAGCGGATCCACTCACTGAGGGTATTTCTCGAACACAATAGTTTCACAAACGGGCTTTGCGAGACTGATTGGTAGAGAAGTTGGGTGTTCGATATCACACGGGCTGTGAGTATGCGACACCGCAATAATTAGCCTTAAGTGCAAGTGGGAGATTGTTGGCTATAGTTCCCTCAAGTCAATTATTATGATCGCAGGCATGCGATTGTGATGATTGAGGGATGACCAATACGGTTAGAACAATCTTACTCAAAATGATAGTATACTGTCTGGTTTGCCTTTATCATCATGTACATACTTTATATGGTATTACAGATCACTATTACATGTTGATAGTGCCCATAGGATTCTTTCTTGACTACCAGAATTATGATGGCGATCATATATGTAGGAGTTGGGTGGTCTATAAGCGCATCCTTAAATGTCCCTAGTCGAGAGAGTATCGAGACTGGGCATTGATACTCTGGAGTAGACTAGTGTATACTTATCGGGACCCCAACGAGGGGCGGTGGTCGGTCTCACAAGCCATTGGTGTCAGTCAGTCACCTAAGATAGTATACATGTGCTCATTGAGTTATGAGTATACTGGACGGACTTGCCGGGAACATGCTAGTTGGTATTATACCTATTGTGAGATAGCAGTTCTCGGGTGACATGGGTACAGGTTAGTCTGTCAACCTGAGATCGTCATTTGTCTCGTGTGAGTTCACACTGTGTTTTGATTACTACCCTACCACGGCTCAAAAGAGTCATGCAAACAGATTTTAGTTGGGTACAGTCCCGAGCCACATGGAGGCAGTGAGCGGATCGTCGGGGATTCGTCTCTAGGTATTGGGGGTTGATATCGCGCAGTGCACCGGTGACCATCACCAGAAATCCTTGGCCAAGTTAGACAAAAATTACTGATTTGGATCAGTAGTTTCTTAGTGGGTGATGGGCTTCATACCGATACGAAATATCGCGTTATTAGGGGTCTGACTTTATCCACCCCTCTAGACTCAATATGCGATACTCTTAGATGAACAGACTGAACTGTATGGAGATTGTCACGGACATGCTCAGTAGGGATTCGGATGAGTTTGCTCGTCGGCATTCCTTTCGCTCAATACCTGGGTAGCCGTTACGTACAGCTAGTGTCGCTGACGTGCTTGTGGTTAAACCCACTGCCAGCGTATTGACGAGTCTTTAGAGCCCCATACAGAGGGTTTCCCTGGTTCTAGCGAAATGATGTAGTAGCCGTATTGGATATGTGCAGGGTTCCGATCGATCGATCGTACTATATACCCGGACTTTCGATCGGACAGTTGATAATACCAGCTGGCTCAGGTTTGAGCCGGATTATTAAATCAGGTATTGATTTAATAATTTACGTATATCTATATTTTAGTATTATGTTCTTTATGTTAATTATCTCTTTGGGTATTCATATTTCGGTACGAATACATGTATGTATATACAGTAGAGTATAATCCGTATTTGTACAGATAACATTCTAGAAGGTGGACATCTCATTTAGATTTTTGTCCATTTATTTAAATGGGAAATGAGGTGGAAATAAAGAGAGGGGAGTATGGTGAGAGCCATGCTTGTATAGTGTTGCACAAATGAATTGTTAATTCATTTGTGCAAACTATTCAAGTATGGGCTTGATTTTAAAATGAAAGAAAATGTTTTACAAAGCCTTGCTAGATTTTTTCTCTCATATGAGAGAGGGTTCATTCTCACTTGAGTTTTCTTTGCTCACCATTAGCTTCACTCCCTCTCTAGTTTTCATGAGTTCCTCCACCTTCATCTTCAACCTCCTCTCTACAATCCCATGAGTTGAGAATCAAGAGAGGAGGTGAAATAGATAAACACTTGGATCACTTCACTACATCTTAGGCACTCTAGATTAGCAACCTAGAGTTCCTAGTTGCTTCACTTGATCATTGGTGTGGAGCTAGAGCCATGAGCTATATCTCTCGTGGACATCTTCGACGGAGGAAGACAGGCGGCCAAGATCAGTCGAGGATGCCTCAAGAAGCTTATGAAGATGGTAGAAGACCGAAGGATATGGTTCGTTCGGTATAACACTTCTATCACAATAGTTTAGCTCTTCGTAGTTAGCTAGTATAGGTTTATGGTTCGATCTAGACGGATTCGTTAGCGCCAAATTTTTTAAAACGTCATTTTTGTTCCGCATCGGCCACGGTAGATGTCCAGGACGCTATCGTAACCCAACATACACCATGTCCCTTGACCGTGTGAAACCCGCTTAAAAGAGCCTCCAAACCTTCTAATTTAATTCTAAGGCCCATTACCGAACATAAAGAGTAAATAATTGGAAATATTTAGAAATCTTAGCTAGCATAGTAAGTATTGGATGGTGAAGTACTGGATTATCGACATGACTAGCTATATTATACAATTTAAAGACAAGAATATGAGAAGTGGGGTAAGTAGCAGAAAATCGTTCGATTACTATTTAAAAAGTCATAAGAAAATCTTTAAAAAGATCTGCAACCGCCTAATGATCGGGTGTTAAGTGGTTTTCTACAATCATTTGTTTATTCCGCATGTTACTAATAATTCCGGTGGCCTTTAATGCAGTACGAAGCATGTCATATGTACTATTCAACCAAGTGGCTACATCTTTTGTAAGTGACGGTCTTATACCTGCAGCTAGGCATCTAGTTTTTTATTTAGCTTTTCTTTTTCCAGTACTTTTAATAAACCAACATGCATCTTTAATTATTTGAATTTTTGTATTATATACGGTATTTGCCTCCTGTACAGCAAGGTTAAGTATATGACATGCGCAACGAATATGAAAAAACGACCATTGCAAATTGGTTTGCATAGCCTAATAAGTTCAGCAATTGCAGAGTTATTATTGCTAGCATTTTCGAAAGAAATTGAATTTTTTTTATTTACCCAATGACAATCATCAAAAATAGATCTAATTTCAGAAGTTATATGAAAAGCACTATGCGGGTATGGAAATTGTCTAAAAGCAATAATTATTTTTTACAAAAACCAGTCAGAATCTATCCAATGTGTGGTAACACAGATCCAGAGAAGTTCCCTTTTATCCATCCAAATATCAGAAGTTAATGAAATACTGGCATCTAAAGAAGCAAGAGTAGCAATTAATAGCCGTTTACCGTCGTTGTAGAGGCTAAAACAACGACTTTTAAGCATATTTCTCGGAACCCTTTTCAATGCCGGTTACAACGCCGTTTGAACGTATCGCTCAAAAGCTACGCTTTCTCCGAATTTGAGAACCTGTTCACCTGCCATAACATATCTTGCCATTTCTGAAACATTTAAATCATGATTATATTGAAAAAGACCTTGACTGGCGAAACTAATTTGTGTTTGTGTAGTGGAAGAACCGTCTGGGGTTTCTAAGTGTTTTTTTGCATGTTTATTCAAACTACCGGTGCCAGCACTATCCTTGTGTTTATATGCATTGCCATAATATTTGCAAACGGCGTGTCTAACACCGTCCCTAAATTAAATTTTATAGTGATTCCTAACATTACTAGTAGTCGCACTTTTTTTAGTTTCTCTAGATGTATGGGTGGATCCTTCCGCTTGTTGTTCGGGATGAAGAATTTGGGTTTAATGCGTATCGAATGACCTTCCATATCAATATTTTAACTACAAAAACAACAACAACTGAGCCTTTTATCCCAAGCATATGGGGTAGGCTACATATCAATATTTTAACTAAATATTAAAAAAGAGTGTTAGAGTTGAAATAATAAATTAAAAACAAGAAATAAGAAAGAGAGAAGATTGGGTCGATTAAAAGGCCCAGAGCTTCGAAAACTCGGGAGTCGGACTGTCGGAGGATCAGATCAGAGTTTCTATTCTTTAGGGAGATAGAAATTGCCATAATAGTATTAGAGATTTAGATTAATTTTTTTAGAGAGATGGGAATTTTTTTCCGGAAGAGAAATGAGTTTGGAATGAGAAGAAATGGGGTTTGGGGGGTATTTATAGGTTTTGGGGGGGGGTTTCAATTTTTGCCCATTTATAGTCGTTACGAGGTGAGGCGAGGCGAATCGTCTCGAAATGCGCATCGCTTCGCCTAGATCTGACTGTTTATAACCGTTGGATGGGAATTCCAAGGCGAGGGGAAGCAGTCCCGAGGTGAGATGAAGCGATTTGCCGAGCAGGCGGCCGTTTCTGACTGTTTGGCGGCGAGTTCGAGACGAATCCATGGCGAATCGGTCAATGAGATGAGGCGAATCGGCGAGTCTTGGTGATTCCCGAGATGAAGTGAGGCGAGTTTTCGAGTTAGGCGAGGCGAACTACGACGAAGTACTACCGAAAAATTTGGGAACCCGCTCGCTTCGCCAATTCGTGGCGGGCGAGGCGAATCTCCTTACCAAATTCGCCTACGTCAGTACGAAGTGAATTTTATTCGCTTCGTGACGAAGTGAATTTTATTCGCTTCGTGACGAAGCGAAGAGAATCGATTCTCCATCAATTCGCTTCATTATCCGGGCCTACTCCCATCTGTAAGTCCACGTTACCCTTCCCGGTTCTTTCGGGGATGCGGAAACGGTAAAAAAAAAACGATTTTTACGGTGAAGGTAACATGGATTCTAGAACAGGATCTTTGCTAAACAAACATCTAGCAACCTAACTACAAGTTTAACTACTATGTTAGGGGTTATACCTAGGTCTTGAACTCCTTCTCTTCTTGCTCCTTGGAGTGGTTGGATCGGCCTCACCTCGTCGTCTTCTTGTTGTCGAAGATGGATCCACCCGAAAGCTTCTACCTTGGGCTCCTACCTCAACCGAGAGGAAACTAAATTCCTTGGCTTGCTAGACCTTGAACTTTAGAATGAGTAGAGAAGTGTTTTTAGGGTTTTATCTCAATGGCTCATGTTTCTCAACTCATGAGACATGAGAGCCTTGAGCAAGAGGAAGAGGGAGAGCTTGGATGAGAGAGAATAAGAATGATAGAATGAGAAAAGCTTTTTTACAACCATGCTCTCAAAAACAAAAATAATCATGATAATAATAATAATTAAGTATTTGTGATGGTTCATGTCAATGGCATTATCATTTCATGCATTTAATGCATTTTGTAAACAACAAGCAAGCAAAAGTCATAGCCATGAAATGATTGCTATGAAATGATGATGGTCAACAAGTCCAAAATAGTCAACCGGTCAACAAAGTCAACAAGTCAATAAAAGTCAAACTTTCAACTCAACCATGGCACAATAATACTTAATTAATATTATTATTAATCATATTTCTTATTCTCATTAGGGTTTGGAAAAAGTCAACAGTCAACAACCCTAATGAGAATCCTATGCCTCTGTCTCTGTGAACCGTGCATACACATCCGCATCCGTGTTCCGAGAAACACGAATACAATCGAGATAAAACCAATCCTAAAACGCATACTAGGATCTGGCTTAAACCAAAGCCCGCTAGTAATAACTGCCCGGATACCAAACGTGCACAAGTGCGCGGATGTGAATGAACCCTGTCGCAAAACCATGCGACCTCTACTCTGTTTTGCCCAAAGGCGAATAGCTCTCTATGTGGGACTCTAAAGACTCGACACTACGCTGGCAGTGGGTTTAACCACAGGCCGCAAGTGGTACTAGCTGTACGTAACGGTCCCCAGGTAGATGCCGATAAGAAGACTGATGAGGTGAACCCATCCGAACTCCTACTGAGCCTGAATGTGACAATCTCCGTACAGTCCTGTCTGTTCGTCTGAGAATATCGCATGGCGGGCCTAGGTGGTGGTGAACGTCAGTTCCCTAATAGCGGTACAAGTCGTGTCGGAGTGTACCCCAGAACACCCTGAGACAACACTGGATAACCTACCAGTATATCTCGCTTGCCCTGGCCAAGGACTTTGTATAATGGCTCTCCTAGACACAGCGCGATATCAACCCCCAATACCGGGAGAGACGAATCCTGTCTAACCGTCACTGCCTCCAAGTGCTTCGGGACTGCACCTAACTGCTACCTGTTTGCATGACTCATTTGAGCCGTGGTAGGGTAGCAATCTAAGAACAGTGGGAACACACTTGAGGCGAAGTGACAGTGTCAAGTCAGCGGACTAAGCTGTACTCATGTCACCTGGGAACTGATAACTGACGATAGGTATAGTACCAACCAACAGTTCCCGACGAGTCCTGTCCAGTGTACTCGTAACCTAACGAGCACCCGCATACTATCTCAAGTACGACGTACCGACGGCTGTGGGACAGACCATCTCCCCTGCTGGGATGAGAAGCGCATACGCTAGTCTACTCCGGAGTATCGATGCTCCGTCTCGATAATCCTATGACTAGGGACCTGTATAAGGATGTGCTTATAGATTACCCAGCCCCCACTAGTGTGACTGCCATCACAACGCTGGTAATCAAGCAAAGATCCTAAGGGCTCCACTAATGTGTATAGGCGATATGCAAAAAGAAACACATGCACACATTAAAGTAGAAACAAACCAAGTAGCATACTACCATTTTGAGCAAGATTGTCTGTACAACTGTGAATATCCCAAGCTTCCATTAAGTAATATACAAACTAGTATGATACAGTAATGGCCTCTAGGGCATATACACTAACACCATTTGTATAAATACAGGCAGAATTTTAGAACGTATTTTCAACATTTTCCGCCATCAAGTGATCATATTCTCAAACAAACCAGTATAAGACAATTTTTAAGAAAAATCATGTTATTTAAGATCTAAGGGCAAACATCGCATTTTGAAATTTTCACCCATCACTTCACTTTCAATTATCTTTACTATTATAGTGCTAAAAGGAGAGGGTTTCAAAATTGAAAATCCAATTTCAACTACACCTCACAACTGGTTATGCAATTTTATATTTTTTCCTAGACAAAAATTAAATATAAAATTAGAATCACTGGTAGAATAAACTATTGGATTATAATTTAAAAATTTTTCTATAAGGATACTGCAAAAATCTATCACTAGATCAAGTCGAGAGTTGCTGTGCGTTCACAAACGCGGAGCTTAAAGCAGATTCAGCCTACTCCGGTGCAAGGATACCAAAACCGATCTAACCCAGGAACATCAACTTGAGTTCTGGTGTGCACCAACTAGCAAGTCGAATCTAACCACGATGGATGAATGGTGCATGGGCAGAGCTCTCTTCTGGTTTTTGTGCTGATGAATTTGGTGAGAGTATTTTGCAATATTCTCTGAATTTCAATTGAGATTGGAGAGATTATTTTTCAATATTCTCTGTGTTCTCAATCAAATTCTTCTAAGTAGGATTGTAGGTCTCATTCAGTTATTCATCTGAGTAGGATTGTAAATGCCATTTAGTTTTCATCTGAGTAGGGTTGTAAGCGCCATCAGTTTTCATCTAAGTAGGATTGTAAGCGCCATTCATTTTTCATCTAAGTAGGATCAATGAGAACTATTTTGCAATAGTCTCTGTGTTCTCGCTCAGTATTTTGTTTCCAAAATTCTTCACTATTTTTCTCTAACTCGAGCTCGCTGGTTTGATATATATATATATATATATATATATATATATATATATATATATATATATATATATAAGGGAATGATCCATTGTAAACTGGTCCGTGTTTTTTAAAAATGGGAACTCCCAATCTACGACATATTTTAACGATCCGATCCATTCAAGTTGATCATACTACCCTTAAATATGTGTGTATGAAAAATCAAAGGATTTAAAGAGCTCAAAGCCTGTGCATCGGATGAAGTCTATGTTGCATTATCGAAAGACGTTCATTTTTGCACCCATCGATGCATAGGTTAGAGATATTTAAATCCTTTGATATTTTATATACACATATTTGAGTGTAGGGTGATAAACTTGAATCGATTGGATCGTTAAAATATGTCGTAGACTGAGAGTTCCTGTTTTTAAAAAACGCGGACTGGTTTGCAATAGAGCACTCATATATATATATACATTTCTCAGACCTAGCCTAAGAGTCATATCAGTTACAACTCTTTATAACTAATGGGTAACCCAACAACCTCTATTCAATTGGCCCATTTGACTAGTCTATTCAATCAGGTTGAACTGCCCAGAGAGTAGTACAAAAGCCAATGTACACCTGCGAAGCAGCCACGCGAGCCCTAACGCGATGTCCAACTAGACAGCCTATTAGGCTGCCACTGTCACGACCCAACGTTTGGATGTGACCGACACTTGGAATGTAAAATATCTAAAGATATCGACACAATCTGAGTAAGCCAAAGCCAAGATCAAAATCCTTTTAGCGGAATTTTAGAAAAAATTATTTTTTAGGTAAAAAATCACAGATTTTAAGTATTTAAGATCTTAACAGCAATTCCTGTTCCCCTCAGAAAGACGGCGCACAGGACTGCGAAGTCCTGACGCTGAGATTCGGGGTAGATGCTATTAGGTTTTATCCGTCTACCTCTCCGAAGATGCCAAGTTGATTTATGGCACCATGTATCGGAGGTTTAGACGGATGCGGCCGATGTAGCAGACTTCGTCAGATTCCCCCTCGCTTGAGGGGTTTTTGATTGTGGGGACGCTCTTCCCTGCAGGCGCAAGCCCCTGCAGTTAATTACGCTACCGCATCGCGGTAACAATTTTCTCCTTCTCCAGAATTTCACTTCGTGTCGTGTGTGTTTGTTTTATTTGTGGTTGCCCGTGGATTGTATACGGAGACTAAGCGATGTCGTCGCCCGTAGGACGTGGATTAGTCCAAATCCGTATTTACTTAGATTTGGGTTTGGTGTTTTGGTTTAAGGATACGTTAGCCGTATTTAGGCTAAGATCGACTTAAACGTTTGTTAAGGATACGTTAGTCTGATTTGAGACTAAGATCAACTTAACGGGATCGTTTGGATCCGACAAAAGAGCATTTGGGGGCTCTATTGTTTCAGTTTAGGGACGTGGTGGTCCATGTTCCAGTTTAGGGACGTGGTGGTCCATGTTCCAGTTTAGGGACGTGGTGGTCCATCGCCAGTTTAGGGACGTGGTGGTCCATGTTCCAGTTTAGGGACGTGGTGGTCCATCGCCAGTTTAGGGACGTGGTGGTCCATCATTAGTTTAAGGACGTTTCGGTCCGGCATTAGTTTAAGGACGTTTCGGTCCAACATTAGTTTAAGAACGTTTCGGTCCGGCATTAGTTTAAGGACATTTCGGTCCAACATTAGTTTAAGGACGTTTCGGTCCAACATTAGTTTAAGGACGTTTTGGTCCACGAGTTTAAGGACCCCGCAGTCCATATTGATGTGCGGTCGTCGGGACTCGTCACCTCTCTGATGTCGTTGAAGGATTACAACGATGGGTGTCAGAGGAGTTCGGAGATGTACCCTCGAACCGGTCGTAAATTGATTTAGGGAGCAGCCGTGCTCAGTCAATTTAATTTGAGGACTTATGGCCATGACTGGACTAAGTCCAGTTTCAAGATTCTTTTGTCTTTGGCCTATTGGACCTGTGCTAGGCCCTTTCCCGTTTACTGTATTATTTTTCTTTATTTTGGTTGGGATCTGCCCCTTTTTAAAAATGCATAGCATTTTTTATTAGGCCTGTTAGGCTCTGTCCCTTTTCTTAATAATGCAGAGCATTAAATACTCTGACAGTGCCCCACGTGGCTTGTCAGGCGCTTTGCGCTAATTAATGAGTGCAAGCGCTCGTGGAGGTGACACGTGTCACACTCTAGTGAGCGCAAGCGCAACAGCGCAGTGCGCTGCATCAGTGGGCTGCGCTGTTGCACTGATGACACGTGGCGCTTCTTGCTTGCGCAATAGTGCAGTTTTGGCAAGTGCTGGGCACTGTTAACATGAGAATCTGTTAGATTCAGAACCAATGGTTCATAAAAAGAAGTGCAAAGCACTGTTTGTTTTCTTGATCTAATTTAGATCAAAGAAAATAAGTTCTTCTTGTTTTTCTTATCTCGGGGAACCAATGGTTCATAGAAAAGTGCAAAGCACTTATTATTATTTATTTTTCTTTTTATTAGAGATCCTTGATCTTGTTCTCAGATCAATGATCTGTTCATGAGAGAATTTTCTCTTTTTTCCTAAAGGTTTTTACCTCTTTTTTTTGTTCTTGAGGAATTCTCTCCAATTCTTCAGAGCTCTCTTTGTTTGAAGTTTTTTAATTTCTCAGTAAAATGTGGATGCCTTTGAATTGAGGTCTAGGGTCTTTTTTATAGTGCCCATAACTTAGTTAAATTTGTTAAAGAGATCTTTCTCTGAGTGATTTGGGGAATTTTCCTCACCGTTAGATCTTTGATCCAAGGGCTTCTGTTTTACAGAAGAAAATCTTCTTGTTTTAACAAGAACAGAAAGATCTTATTAGAATTTTAATTTGGTTTGGCGTAAACGCTCCAGCGCTTGACACGTGTCGCGCAGCGCAGCGCTTGCGCAGTTGTGCTTGCGCAACTGTGCAGACACGTGTCGCGCAGCACAATGCTTGTGCGGCTGTGCTTGCGCAGCTGTGCTTGTGCAACTGCGCAGACACGCGTCGTGCAGCGCAGCGCTTGCGCAGCTGTGCTTGCGCAACAGTGCTTGCGCAACTACGCAGACACGCGTCGTGCAGCGCAGCGCTTGCGCAGCTGTGTAGACACGTGTCACGCAGCGCAGCGTTCACGCAGCTATGCCTACGCAACCGCGCAGACACGTGTCGCGCAGCGCAGCGCTTGCGCAACTGAAGCGTTGCTTCCTTTACTTTTATTTTTAAAGAGCCTTGCTCTTACTGGACGCACTGCCTTGGGCGCTGTGCCGACGCATCAACTTCTGACACGTGGCGCGTTGTGCGCAGCGCACGGGATTTGAAGCGTTGCTTCAAAATTTGAATTTTTGAAATTCAAACAGAGCCTTGCTCTGATTGGGGAAAACAAATGCCCCCCCACCGTTGCGCTCAAGTGGCGCGCACGTGAGTGCAGCGGTGGCAAGATCCTGGCCGTCAGATCAAAAGGGGTAAGTTGAAGAGGCGCAGGCGCCAATAAATAGGACCCTTGGTCCTTAGAAAATTCTTTACAACTTTCAAGAATTTTGATTTTCAGAGCCTTGCTCTTGCTTGAGAACTTTCAGAGCCTTGCTCTTGTTTCCTCCCAAGAACTTTAAAGTTCAGAACTTAGAATCATTTTAGGTAAAAATCTAAAATTTAATTAATAGAGCCTTCCTCTCAAGAACTTACAGATCTACAGAGATTTCGTTCATGGGTTTTAACCCATGAACAGAGCTTTGCTCATGGATCAAATGTAGATCTTTTCTGAAAATGGAGAACTCCTAAAAGTTTTCATGGATCTTTAAGATCCCAAATTTTTAATCTTTTAGGAGTTAAAGTTTCCTTTCTGATGGATTTTTCCATCATTATTATAGAGCTAGGCTCTTTTTTAAAGAAATTTTATCCCTTTGAGACCAGAGTTTGACAAATGTCACTCTGTGACAGAGCTTTGCTCTAAAAGAGGAGATTTTCTCGTTGTCTCTAGGGACTTCCCATCAATGAGGATATTCTCTTGGGGATCTTTTCATTTATTGACAGTCTCATCTAATGATGGGGTTGTCTTATTAAATGATGCACTGTCATCCAGATTTTGTGGGTCCCCCTTTTGTCCCCTACCCACTGCATTCCAGTGTAGTGTAAAATTTTAAAATGCCAAGCGTTGAAATTACAACACTGACGGCTAATTAAATTTTTTGTCCCTCCGCAGGAAACATGTCTGGTAATTTGTCTTTTCCGTTTGTTCGCTCGGAGGGAGGGTTTCCCCAGGCACCGGTGGACCGAGTGGTGCTCGCTCTCATTAAAGATCACGACCCCAAGTACAAAAACCTTCACTTGTGGGGTAGGTGGTACAATGAAATCATCCAGGGTCGCCGCAGTTTCAGTTCTGCCATGCCGTCTGAGCCTATAGTTACGATCCCCTATGCGGACGAACCCCCGGTTAAGTATGCCGTGGAGGTCAAAAATTGGAATTCTGATGACCTCCTCCAGCCTGCAATCGGTGCCATTCCCGTGCAGCCGCCGCCGGCAATAGACATTCTAGGGAGGCGAATCTGTCAGGGTGAAGCACGCCCTTGGGGATAGGCTTATAATATTGGATTGGTCCCGCGACCGACCGCCGGATATTTGCAGTGGGCCCGGTACATCTTATCGGCGAAAAGGACTCATCTAACGAAGATTGGTTTATATTCGGCCATCTACGTCTCGCTTTTCGAGTATCCCTCTCCTCCAACGTGGTGGATCAAGGCCTTTATTGAACAATGGAATATCCCCACCCACACCTTCCTGATGACGGACAGGGAGGTCTCCATCTCCTTGGAGGAGTTTGCTGAAGTCTCGGGTCTACCAATGAGGGGGGAGCACTACGAGGAGCTGCTTCCTCCTGATGAATACGTCTTTGCCACCAAACCGCTGGTGTTTGACTTGACTCCGGAGAACGCTATTCAGCACCAGTTCCCGGGCTTGGTGAAGGTGCTGGAGATTTATGAAGGGCTCTATCTGGAATCGGGTGTCCGGGGCGTCAGTTTCGCCGATTTTATTTCCCGCTTTATCCGACCAGAGTTCTTATCGGAGCAGAGCGAGAAGTTTGCCCAACTTGATGACCCTTTTGGCTTCGGCTTGGACCGCCGACCCATATCAGAGAATGACCAAAGGGACTTTTATCTCCCCGGTGCCGCCGTCGTTCCTTTCTCGGAAATCGCTATCCCGGGTATGGATGAGGAAACCTTTTTTGTAAGGTTTCTGGGCTTGTGGCTGTGCAACTTTGAGCTCCCCATGCACCCGCGCCACATGCAGTCATCTGTTTTCTACCCAGCGCACCGGATGGTGGCTGGCTTGCAGTTATCGGTAAGAATCGCCGGGCTGGCTTACCTTTATAATGGACTTAGCGTAGCGGCGGACGCTAGTGAATCTGGGGTACAGCCCGCTAACTTCCCGATGCACTACTTCACCTCCTGGATGGAAATGCACGTGCAAGGGGTGTTCGGCGCCCATAAGATTCCTCCATTCTTTGAGAAATGCAGACTTCCGAGAGTTATGCGGTTGGTTGGCGCTTCAATTGTGGTTGCATCTCCACGGGAATCGAGGGGCTTGCTCCTCCGTCCACGTCTGGTCGGAGCGAAGGTTTCCTTTGTGGATAAGGTCATAACAATAGGCTCAGAGACCACCAAGTCGGTAGTGCCGCTGCGCGATAATTTTAAGGACGGGGCTTCCATATTGAAGGCTCGGGAAATCCTCCACCTCTACTCTATTCGGCCGGGCTACTTGGTGTTTAGGCAGAATGAGACGGCACTCTTCATGAGGTATAACCCTCACCGGTTTGCTCAGCAATCGAGCTATCACCAGAGGATCCCGATGGAAGCCTTCTTGGAAAAGCCCGTGGTCAGCCGAGAGGGGATAAAGAATGCAACGCACCATTTCATGCGGCTTAACACGGGTTCTTATTTCTTCATCAGTGAACCAAGGTGTGTCCCCAAGGTACTCAGCACGTATGTGGCTTGGTATGCGCATGCAATGGGCCCAGTTATCCTGATGGAGAAGCGCCTGCTGGTTGACCGCAGGGGTGCGCCTCCTGGCGGTGATCGCAAGGCCCACTTGAAGCCAAGGACCCCGGTCATTGCTCCGCTGAAAGATGCCGGAGTTGACCGACCATGCGTGCTGAGCCCCCCGCGTGGATTGCAGCTGCCTGCTATGGTGGATGTGCCACCGGTGCCTCATGCTCCCACAAAGACGGTCAGTGTATTATCGCCGGAGTCCGGCGCTGGAGCGGATATCGAGACCCGCCGCCCAAGGTGCCTGCCAAGCGCAAATCAATCCCAGGCGCATCTAGAGCTAGCGGGCAAAAGAAGAAGAAGTCGATCCTTTCCCTCGACGCGATCCTCGGTTTAGAGCCTGAGGCCCCTCTCACGGAAGGAATAAGTGAATATGGCAGCAACAAGGGCTTCTTGGTAGACCCCGCAGACACCAATTTGGCGGCCGTTATTGCAGCTTCTAAGTGATCAGCAAGGCTCGAAGCGATGTTAAGTAAACTCGCTGAGTCAGGTAACCATGAGCTGCTTTCTTCGTCATTTTTTCGTATATATATTTTTTTATCATTATTTTTGACTAATACTTTCCCCCTTTTCCAACAGGTGTCACTACTAAAGAAGCTATTGCTGCCTCTTTAAAGACCTTCTAAGAGGAGGAGGAGAAGAGCGCTCTGGCGGGGGCTAGTACGTCCCACCCTTTTTTTTATTTATTTAAAATTTTGTTATCTCTTCTGATGGTCAACCTAACCTTCTTCCTTTGTTTCTTTGCAGGGGCTATACCAGTTGATGCGGGGATCCTCCCCAAGCTTGTTACTGAAGTTCCGGTCTCGTCGGGGCTGCTGCAAGAGCCTCGACTTGACAAGTCGACGAGGGATGCCTTGAAGAATTTGGAGGCATCCCTGTACACGAACGAGGACGCTTCAATGAAAGATGCTCTGGTGAGGTCCGTCTCAACGGCCCGGGAAATGAGGAAGCGGCTGAGGCGCGAGGCGAAGGCGCGCCGGGCTGCTTTGGCCACGGGAGCGGGCCCAAGCACCGTTCCTTATGCCGATACCCCATCAGAAGAGTCCCCGGTCGCCCTGTCTACAGCTCATAGACAGGCGATTCGCGCCAATAGGGAGGCTAACGAGAAGTCCACCTCAGGTAATACTTCTTTCAGAATTTTGTTTGTAAAAATTGTAAACTCGCCGGTTCTCATGCATCTCATCTTGCAGGGCCAAGTCCGACCGAGGGGGAGGCAAAGACCGTCGAACCCAAGGACACAGAGGGGAGGCACCGACCGAACTTTAGCCGACGGTGGGCAACGTCGATGGGGTTATGGAGCCTGAGTTAGGGGCCGAGGGATCCGCAGCCGAGAAGGTCATTGATGCCGAGCCTGAAGGGGCGGCAGATGAAATGAACGTTATAACTGAGCCCAGGGTAGTGGTGGACGAGGCGCTTGAGGCCGGCGACCTCGTGGTGACGACGGATGAACCGACGGAGACCGCGGAGCCCGAAGAAGTAGTGGGTGAGATGGGAACGACTCTTGGGGAAGAGTCAGCCGCTTTCTCTCAAGAGTCCGGCAATGCTCCGATCATTGCCCTCCCCGCCTACGATCTTCCGCCGTCTCCTGGCCGCGCAAGCACAACGATGGCCACCGTCGAGTCCGGTGACGAGGCTACGGGAAGAGGACTCGTATCACTGGAGGAGGGAAACGCCTCCGTTTCGGCTGGAGGCTCATCGGGTAAATTTCGAGTTACTGTCATTCCTTTTTTATATCTTGCAATCTTTTCTAACAAGTTTGTCTTTGTTTTTAACGCAGGTGCGGCCAGCGCCGATGCTCCATTGCTCGAAGGAGCACCGTCAACTACTGCCTTGGCGGTGGTCACCTCCCAGCCTTCCCTTGTGTCATCGCAGATGTTGGAAGGTATGGATTTGTGACTCATTAGTTTATCTTTTAGCCGCGTAACTCATGTACTAACGTCGTACCACTGTGTCTTTTCAGGAGTGCTTTTTGATAACATCCATCAAGTGTTGCTTCCGCACTTCTCCTTCCCATCTGAGCTCGCTTCCCCCTCCAGTGGTGCTGGTGAGTATATTTTCGTTTCGATGTCTCTCTCTGTTTTTTTTAGAAATGGGATTATTTCTGACTTTTCCTCTTCCTTATTGTAGTGCTACAAATCGAAGGAGGGGACGCAAGACCGGCCACGCCACCGGCTCCTCCGGCTTTGCCGTCCGTTGCAGCCGGTATAGTAAATTCCCTTATTAATGACTCTTCTACATCTCTTGAACCGTCATTTAACTATGTTTTGTTTTGTAGCCATCGTTCCGGCTCCGGTCCCTTTTGAGTCTCGCATCCTTTCGCCGGCAGGCCCTTTCCTGAAACGTCCATCTTCAAAGGGTGCCGTGATGAGTTTGGGCATGCTGAGCGGGTATATCGAAGAGCTTAACGCAGACGCTCTTCCACCTGCCACAGATTTTGCTGTGGAGGTTAACCCAATGTTGGCGGCGCTCGAAAACTTTCATAATGAAGGCGTCGTCGAATCTTGGGTTAAGCACTGTAGGGAAATCGAGGCCTGCCTGCATTCGCTGGAGTCGACGCGTCCTTCCCCTGAGATTTTGGCCGTGAGTACTCAACGAACAGCTTGGCTCGAGCAAAGCACTTCTTATTTCCGCCATTTGGAGCAAGAAGCAGCTTTAAGGTTGAAGGAACGTCAGGAGCCTTCAAGCGCAACTGCTCGTCTACGTGCTGAAGTTGAGGCGAACGCTGCCGAAGTGAAGGCCGTCTTTGAGGGCCTTCTGGGGTGTATTACTAATGGGGTAGCGCTGAAGCGGAAGCTTGATGCCGCCGAGCGTGATGCCCGAAGCCGCGAAGCAGCTCAGCAGGTTATTGGGGAGCAGCTCGCATCCTTGATGCAGCAACGGGCTCTAGTGGAGGCCGAACTGGCAGTGGCGGCTGATCAGGAGAAGGCGTGGAAGGAAGTGCATGAGAAATTGATAGAGCTATTCAAGAGGTTTCCTTCTCCTTGAACATTTTGTATTACTTACACACTTGTAATTTTTTGCATAGTATATACACATTCTTTGTTCTTCATATGATTCGCCTTGTATTTGATTGAACTCATGAATAAAGATATACATTTTCTCCTTTGCGATGTCTTGTATGCTCTTTTGCTTTCTCCCTTCTCTTATTATCAGCATGCTGTCTTGATAAACATAATTGGAAGATAACTTAGTTTTTCCAAAAGATAGCGATGGCTTAGGCCGCAGGTTCGGATCTGCCGCCTAAGACTTTTCAACTCTATGAGTTGTGAGGGTCTCATAGAGACTTTTCTCCCTACGGATCGAGAGGATCTCGTATGTGGGTTTTCTCCTTAGGAATCGTGAGGATTCCTAAGTGTGTTTTCTCTTGTAAGTCGTAAGGATCCTATAAGAGAATTTTTCCCTCTTACGAGTCGAGAGGACCCGTAAGCGGTTGTTTCCCTCCTTGTCGAAACTCGACTTTGGAGAGTGAGACTAATGAATAGTATGCAAGAGACCGTTTTAGATCGTCGTGCAGGGTCCCATTGTTCAGGAAGCAAGTTTTTTAGTCCCTGCTGCCTGAGGCTTCATCTTGCAAGTTTAGACGAATCGGGAATTTTCCCGCGGAGACACTGGTTTCTCTGCGAGCCGACGCGAATCAAGAGGCTCTCGTCAAGGATGTTTGTTTCCCTGAGTTGAGGTATTTTCCAAGGATTATTTGTTTCCCTGGTGTTGAAACGAATCGAGAATTTCCCACGGAGACACTGGTTTCTCTGCGAGTCGATGCGAATCAGGAGGTTCTCGTCAAGGATTGTTTGTTTCTCTGAGTTGAGGTATTTGCCCAGGATTATTTGTTTCCCTGGTGTTGAAACGAATCGAGAATTTCCCACGGAGGCACTGGTTGCTCTGCGAGTCGACGCGAATCAGGAGGCTCTCGTCAAGGATTGTTTGTTTCCCCGAGTTGAGGTATTTGCCAAGGATTATTTGTTTCCTTGGTGCCAAGGATTATTTGTTTCCTTGGTGTTGAAATGAGTCGAGAATTTCCCACGGAGACACTGGTTTCTCTGCGAGTCGATGCGAATCAGGAGGCTCTCGTCAAGGATTGTTTGTTTCCCTGAGTTGAGGTATTTGCCAAGGATTATTTGTTTCCCTGGTGTTGAAACGAATCGAGAATTTCCCACGAAGACACTGGTTTCTCTGCGAGTCGATGCGAATCAGGAGGCTCTCGTCAAGGATTGTTTGTTTCCCTGAGTTGAGGTATTTGCCAAGGATTATTTGTTTCCCTGGTGTTGAAACGAATCAAGAATTTCCCACGGAAGCACTGGTTGCTCTGCGAGTCGACGTGAATCAGGAGGCTCTCATCAAGGATTGTTTGTTTCCCTGAGTTGAGGTATTTGCCAAGGATTATTTGTTTTCCTGGTGTTGAAACGAATCGAGAATTTCCCACGGAGACACTGGTTTCTCTACGAGTCGATGCGAATCAGGAGGCTCTCGTCAAGGATTGTTTGTTTCCCTGAGTTGAGGTATTTTCCAAGGATTATTTTTTTCCCTGGTGCCAAGGATTATTTGTTTCCTTGGTGTTGAAACGAGTCGAGAATTTCCCACGGAGACACTGGTTTCTTTGCGAGTCAACGTGGATCAGGAGGCTCTCATCAAGGATTGTTTATTTCCCTGAGTTGAGGTATTTGCCGAAGACACTGGTTTCTTCGGAGTTGGGATGAACCGTCGAGATTTGGCATCGTTTTCTGGCGGAGCCTGTTGGGAGAGTATGGTTTCCTCTTCGTTTGCGCTCTTGGATTGTATACAGGGATCGATGTGATCTCAACTGTAGGGCCAAAGTTTTATCATCATTTTTTTGTTTTATTTCCGCGATGCTCTATCATTTCAGCTTTTATATCGCGAATGTCGCGATTGC
This sequence comes from Agapanthus africanus, assembly GCA_030015575.1. NCBI lineage: Eukaryota > Viridiplantae > Streptophyta > Magnoliopsida > Asparagales > Amaryllidaceae > Agapanthus > Agapanthus africanus. The sequence continues at coordinate 410,141,915 of JASDDO010000012.1, forward strand.
CCAATCATTTCGGCTATTTCTCGCGGTGCCCAATCATTTCGGCTGTTTATTTTGTTTTCACTCGCTGATTTTTATTGTAAGTTGCCCAATCATTTCGGCTATTTTGCATGCATACATTTTACTTGCTGCTTTTTATTGCAAGTTGCCCCATCATTTCGGCTATTTCGCATGCATGTGCGGCCTACTGGCTTTCCGCCGTAAACCTGAAATTAGACACCGATTTCGGCATCAGCACCGCTACAACTGGGATATTGCCAAGAGCGAATCATCATCTGCCTCTGTCGATGTCAAACAAAGGTGGCTTAGCGATCAGGGTTAAGGTCCTGTCGACTAAGTCTTTCGACTTCGTGAGCCGTAAGGGTTTCAGAAAGGTTTTTCTCCCTACAAGTCGTGAGGATCTTGTAGGTGTATTTTCTCCTTAGGAATCGTGAGGATTCCTAAGTGCTTGTTTCTCTGTAAGTCGTAAGGATCCTACAGGAGGGTTTTCTCCTTGTAAATCGAGAGGACTTACAAGGGTCATGCGAACATATCCTCAGTCACGGATGGATCTTGGTTAGGGAAATGTTTATTCGCGCCCGTGGATTGTATACAAGAGTCAGCGTTGAGCCACTTGTAGGGCAATATTGGAAGTTGTGGGGGTTGCTTAAGCACAGGTTTAGGTCTCTGTAACTTAAGACTTTCAAATCTTATGAGCCGTGAGGGTCCCATAAGAGAGTTCTCCTTACGAGTCGTGAGGATCTCGTAAGTGTATTTTCTCCTTAGGAATCGAGGGGATCCCTAACTGTGTTGCTCCTTTGTGAGTCGTAACGATCTCACGCGGGTGGTTTCTCCTTACAAGGTCGAGGGGACCCTGTAAGTGTCTTTTTAACGAGGTTGCGCCCTTTCGGGTTTTCACAAACACTCGCCGGTAGCCCTGCTGTTTTTACTCATGGAGCCCTTTCGGGTTTTCATCCGTGCCCTTTTTTGCTTATGGAAATACCGTTTTTATTTTATTTTATTATTTATTTTCTTCTTCTCTTTTCTTTTTACGAGGTCGCGCCCTTTCGGGTTTTCACGAACACTCGCCGGTAGCCCTGCTGTTTTTACTCACGGAGCCCTTTCGGCTTTTCATCCGTGCCCTTTTTTGCTTATGGACATACCGTTTTTATTTATTTATATATTTTATTTTATTATTATTATTATTTTTTATTTTGTCAGCCTACGGATGCTGCGGTATTAGTTTAAGGACGTTTCGGTCCGCTATTAGTTTAAGGACGTTTCGGTCCGTCATTGAGAAGGCTGGCTACCGCTTATAAAGTTTGAGCTTAGGAAAATACCGAGCGAACATAGTCGTCGTCATCTATCATTGACCTAGGCTATGGCTCATTAAGCGTAGTATTTCTTTAGGAAGCGACCGTTTATTGGCGTGAAAGGCCTTTCACCGTGCATGTCCATGAGTAGATAGGTCCCACCCTGGTAGACCTTATCTATGATGTACGGGCCTTCATAGTTTGGCTCGAATTTTCCCCGCTTGGCGCGATTGGGGATCATAGGCCTTTTGACCACTAGCACGAGTTCGCCTTGGCGGAATGTCCTCGGCCGGGTCAATCTTTCATATGAGCGCGTCATCTTTTGCTTTATAGGCCTCTAGATTTTGTTGCGCTATGAGCCGGGTCTCATCAAGGGCATCGAGCTCCTCAAGCCGAAGGTTAGCATTTTCTTCATCTGTTAGCTCATAGTGGACTGCTACTCGTAGAGAGGGTAACTCTATCTCGAGGGGGAGTATTGCTTCTGTTGGAGATAGTGCCCTCAGAGTCAATTATTGGGTCACAGGCACGTGATTGCAATGATTGAGGGAGGACCTATCCCGAGAAGACAGTCTTACTCGAGATGATAGTACGCTATCTGGTTTACCTTTATCATCGTGTACTGCTTTAGGTGACCTGACATGTCGCTATTGCACGTTGATAGAGCCCCTAGGATTCTTGCTTGACTACCGGCAGTATGAGGGCGATCATATACGTGGGAGCTGGTAGTCTATAAGCACATCCTTAAAAAGGTCCCTAGTCGTGGGAGTTTTCGAGACAGGGCATCGATACTCCAGAGTAGACTAGTGTATACAGTCGAGACCCCGACGAGGGGCGGTGGCCGGTCTCACAAGCCACTGGTGTCAGTTGGTTCACCTAAGATGTATGCAGGTGCTCATTGGGTTATGAGTACACCGGACAGGACTCGCCGGGAACATGCTAGTTGGTCTTATACCTGACGTCAGATAGCAGTTCCCTGGTGACATGTGTACAGGTTAGTTCATCGACCTGGGGATCGTCATTTGTCTCGTGTGAGTTCCCACTGTACTTTGATTACTACCCTACCACGGCTCAAAGGAGTCGTGCAAACAGGTTTTAGTTGGGTACAGTCCCGAGCCACATGGAGGCAGTGAGCGGATCTTCAGGGGTTCGTCTCTCCCGGTATTGGGGGTGAGGTCGCGCTGTGTCTAGGAGAGCCATTACACGAAGACCTTGGCCAAGGCAGGAGATTTACTGGTAGGTATTCCAGTAGTATCTCAGGGTGTTCTGGGCTACACTCCGACACGACTTGTACCGCTTTTGGGGGTCTGACTTTTACCAACCTCCTAGGCCCGACATGCGATGCTCATAGACAAACGGACCGGACTGTACGGATATTGTCACTGACAGGCTCAGTGGGGTGTCAGGATGAGTTCGCTCATCGACGTCCCTTTTGGTCAATAGCTGGTGGCCCGTCACGTATTGGCTTATACCTCTGACGTGCTGGTGGTTAAATCCACAGCCATAGTATTGACGAGTCTTTAGAGTCCACCACACTTACAGTTACTCAAGCTTTCGGGCGAAACGCTGTAGAGGCCGTATGGAGATATGGCAGGGTCTGATCAGATACGTGCGGTATTGCACGGATCGTGATCGGACGGTTTTTACTAGCCGGCTTTGGTTTAAGCCGGATCCTAGTTTAGTACAGTGTAGATTTTGTCTCTTTGCATTTGTGTTCAGTGGGAATGCAAATGCGGGCATGTATTTGCAGTAGCGGGGTTTTTCCTGTAATTTATTACGGGACCAGTTTTCTGGAGTTGCCAGTTTGCTTTCCGTTCCGGCCGGTTTTTCATTGTTCCTTCACGGCCGGACTTTTCGTTGGAGGGGGGTTATTTGCTAGTTTGCAAATAATACTTTGTGGAGGGGTTTATTGAAAAAGGATTGATTATGAAATCTTCTTTGCTATTCATGCATTTATTGTGATAAGAGAGGGTATGGGTTTTGATGAGATATTGTGATGGAACTTGGAAATGGGCCTGCCACTGTTTGGGGTTGGAGTGAGGATTTATTTTTGGTGGAATAATTTTTCTTCATGTGCTTAATTTGGTGGACCCCCCCATTTTTTGTATGTGTGCTGGAGAGATTGCATTATTGGATTGATGATGGAAATGAGATTAATTCAATGGGCTCATTTTTCTTTTCACAGCAAGAGACAGAGAGAGTGCTTGCTTCATTTTTTTTTCAGTGAGCATTTTTGGCCGAGCTCATCAAATAGCCTACTCCCTTTTCAGCAAGTTCTATGGAAAATTCTTTTGCACCAATTCCTCCATCATCTTTATGGCAACATAACCCCAAAGTGACAACCACTCTACACTACATTCTATAGCACATCTTGGGCATGTCGACTTGCCAGCTTCATGCCCGAGTTGCCTCGGTATAGAGGCGGGAGCCCGTAAAAGATGCAGGCGATGTGGTACCCTGCCGGCGAGGAGATGGAGACCGGACATTCCGCGAGAGATCGGGACGACGACGAGAAGACCGGAGGACTCGGATCACTCGGTATATCTCTAACCCGTCTTGTAGTTAGCTTAGACTAGTTAATGGCCCGATCCGGGGTTTAGTGCGCGGTGGTGCCGGTTTGCTAAGTCCGCAAAATTAAAGTTTATCACCGCTTCCGCATTTGGCCGTCGGATTGACGGCCGGGGCGCCGCCGTGCACTTACAGTGGTATCAGAGCCTCGCCATTAACTTCGTCTAGTTTCGTTTGATGTGTTTTTCAGTTCCGATCGACCAAAATTCCAAAAACCCAATTTTTCCTTCACATCAGTTTCTGTTGAAATTTTTTGAAGTCTAAAATTTTTTCAGGTGGTCTCAGAATGATGTGCAGGGAGTTCTAAGAACTCTGGGAAAATACGAGACAATGAACCATCATCTCGAGCGCGGAACCGCGGCAAAACCACCCTTGTTGCCGCGGTTCCGCTGCAGGTTGATGGGATCATTGCTTCGTAATTCTCCAGTGGGCTTCTGGGCAATTTTTAGGGGTTTTGGAATATTAAAATTGGGCCCAGGTTTTCTGTGAGTGCTACAGTATTGATTGGGGGCCCACTTGTTAATTTTTGATCGATCGGATATTTTAAACACATTTTTCACAGTATTTACATTATATCTGCGACCGTGAATGTCACTTGATCGGTAAATCCGGTCTAACTGCTATAGCCCGGTTAGACGGATTTGCGAACGTGACTTTCACGTTGATGTTCTATGTACATTGCTGTGATGTTGCGGATCGGTCGTGGGGGATAGCCTGGATGCAATGCTAGTACAGTGTTGTTGTATTATGTACATTTGATATTGCGGGGCGAGCGTCCGACATGTGGACTGCCGTCACTGCCTGTTTGTATTATTCTTTTTGGGGCACGACCTGGTTGCGGTCGATGTACCCGGTGTATGTATATTTTACATTCTGTACTAGGATTACCCCGCGGAGGGGTGCACGGATAGCCGGGTTCTGGAAAGCAACAAGCCCGCATCTCATGGCATTGGGACGGAGGGGGCTTCACTCTAGAATTGGCGGGCTATTCACCGCACTTGTAGGGGGTACAGGTTGACCCAGGAGGGGTGCTCGAGTTAACGGATTCCGTGAAGTGCTGGGTGGTCCATTCACGGTACTGAAGGGGGCTGCCTCGCTTCAGGTTTTGGCGGGTAACTTGCCGCGCCCGTAGGGGTCTAGGTTTTCATTGCACAGGCTATCCACACGACCAGGGGAACGTCGGGTTTCAGTAGTGGCTCTGTGAAACCCGGGGATCCCAGATATCTGTATTGTTCTGTGATGCTGTACATTTCTGTGATGTTGCATTTCTTTTCACGCCTTGAGCGAATATAATATATTGGTATATATATTAGTAGATGTTGTATATATTTTTCATCCGCGCTAGTCCAGTCCCCGCTCTGCCGTTAGTTAGCTAACCTAACGGGTGATGATGGGACCCAGTGGCGAATGCGGATGGCATATACGTACGTCAGTATATTTTCGTTCTTTGTGGTGTGATCAATTGATGGGACTGCGTTGATTCGGATCAATGCAAGTTAAAACAAACCTAATCTGATGTTGTTGGAACACTTTTCAAAAGGCTGTTATTGCAAGGACGTTCACTTTTGTTTTGCATCGTGGTATTCGTTTGGAATATCCTGCTCCTCAGTCGACGAGGCAAGGGCCGAGATCCCTTCACCGGGAGTGACCCCTTGGACAGAAGTTTGCGTCAGGGCATTAACTTCACTATAGCCGATTACTTTTACTTTGCATCGTGGTATTCATTTGGAATATCCCGCACCTCATTCTACGGGGAAAGAGCCGAGATCCCTTTACCGGGAGTGACCTCTTTAGTAAAGGTTTTCGTCACTATATTTTCTAAAAAGCTATCCGTTCCTTCAACGATATCAAGTTCATTACGTTAAAGGTTTTCGCCAGAAACCATTCGTAGCCCTCCGTCATTTCAGTTAAATATTCAGTAGTATTCAAGCTATGTATTTTGACCTCACGCCAAGGCATAGTGATTGGTAGCTGCCGGGTATTTATCTGTAGCATAGATAGATGCGTTGGTTTGGGACAGTCGTACTACTATTTTGGCCTACGTCAAGGGTATGTACGGGTGGGTTCAAATTAACCTGGATAATGATGGGTAGAACTTGACATGTGACTTATGATATTTTGACCTCACGCCAAGGTCATAAGAGCATGGGGCAGAAATTGCATCGGGAGTTTCAAAAGAACTGAAACTTGCCAGATATGCGCATACCTTCTGGAGTGTGATGACGTGAGCGGATTCCGTCACGTTATCATGCAATGATAGTTGGATCCCGATTCCCACTGATGAGTTAGTTTACTCCTCGGGTGACCCCGACTAATTCTTTTTTCAGGTTTGGAGGAGAATTTGAGGTACAGTGGGAGGTTTCCTGATTAGATAAATTGATAACCATTCTGATCTAGGATAGAGTGCACGCTGAGTGTTTCTTTTCTCTCTCTCTGGCAGCGACCATTGACCCGACCCTAAGACTATGACTCAGGGACCAAGTTGACCGAACCTTCTTAACACTGGCTTTTGGATTGTCAGAGTCGCTGACCTCATTGCCACTGCTACTTTTACCCTTTTCTCCAGGACACCCCGTATTACTGCGAACGTCCACTTCCATTGGACAAAACCATCGTATGGTTAGATACGAACTCGAAGGAATTCGAGGATGGTTTCCGGTTCTGGAGAAAACGGATAGGACTATTCAGTTGTCTTTTCTTTTCACCTTCTCTCAGGCTGCGAGTACTCCTTGGGTTGGGAGTAGTACACCTATTACGCAAATTGGATAGTCGTCTTCCAAACCATAGGCTGGTGCCGACTGGTAGGGAATGAAGAAAACCAGTTAGCCTAAACGGTGTACAGAAGGTATTAAGTTCAGACAAAACAAGGGATTAGTAAGAGGGCAAAGTAAATTGCGACTGTTATTCACGACCAAACCAAGTATTTCTTCGCCAATCCTAAATCACCTTTGTATTTCTCCAGGACACTCCGTATCACTACGAAGATCCCATTTTATTGGATAATCCATCGTATGGTTATATACGAACTCGAAAGGAACTCGTTCCAGTTCGGGGATGGATCCTGGTTCAGGAGAAATAGGAATAAAGTACATTCAGGTGTCTTTTATCTTCACCTTCTCTCGCGATGCGAGTGCTCCTAGGATTAGGACAGTACACCCTTTATGCTTTTTGGATAGTCTTCTTCCAAACCATAGGCTGGTGTCGAACGGTAGGGAAGGAAGAAAACCATTTGGCCTAAAGGGATGTACAGAAGGTAATGACTAAAGACATATGAAGGGATTTGGAGAGGTGGCAAAGAATTATACGGTTACAGTCGTGAATCTGGATAATGGATGAGGCATTACTAGGAATACCAGGATACCCCAACGAAACATTTCAATGTTTCAATTTCACTGTGTACTGTTAATGGAAAACTGATTTCCCGATTAGACACTTACTCCAGGGTATGTATTTACCAGGTATGATTCTCACATCTGTATGGTTTTACAGATGAAGAGTGGGAGTAAGTTATTGGAAATTGGGTGATCATCCTCATTATATCGGGATTCGTTGTAATTGGTGATATTTGAGGATGCCACCTGGGTTGTTTGCCGGTCGGCAAATATTTGGTTTTGAATATCCGTTGTTGTGCACCAATTTCAAATTGATATATCTGTACGTCTATTTTCATAGAGTGAGATATACTTTTTGATATTATGTCGATGACATTTACCTATATCAGTGGATGGTTAGGTAAGGAGCATTGAACAGCGGTGTAATTCTTCTTAACCAAAAGTACAGTTTTCAACATACGACACACAGTGAATGAGTCACTAGACTCAAGGGACTTATACAGAGTATTGTATGTTGTCCAGGGTCCATCAGGACAGAGGGGTTGGTCCTCGTACTATATTCAGTTTACTTATGACTTCTCTAGTTTTTAGACAGGTGTTTCGTGGAAACACAGTGTCTGAATTTTGAGAAGTTATAGGTATTTGAATAAAGTAGAGAACCAGGTAGCAAGTATCGGGATTCTTCAAAGTGATCGAAGATGTAGACACTTGTGTATGGTATTCAGTTGATAGTAATGATAAAGAGAAATTGCTTCTCTTTCAGGTTACTCATAATTGGAAGCATTCCTAAGTTGAGTAACGCTGATCGGCCTCCTTCCATTTAGGTGACATGCACTGGAGATAGCTGCATGATTTGAATCTGGTTCAATTAAATCAGTGCCTCTGGTTCTATATTGGATATAGTACAGTTCATATCTTAACATTGTTAAGGTACGGGGAGTTGTCCGGCTTATGATTAAAACCAGACTCTGGATAACTCAAGACACGTTTCTGTAATGGCTGTTTGTGGGTTGACCCAGGCTATGACGAGGGTTGATTTTCTACCATCTGGGAGATCAATAGAAATATTGTTCAAGACTCGCCACAGTTTTATTAAAAATGGATTTTTTCAAAAACAGCAGTGGGAGTATGGTAGAACTGGAAGTGATTCCAGAACCGCAAACGATTACTGAAGATTTGATAAGGAACCTAAAGATTCAATTTGATTTGACATTCCATTGGCCACTCCGCAGATAAGGTGGGTAACTTCAGGCACCCGAGAGGTACTCCGGTAGCCTCAAGGACGGTGACAGGGAAGTTCTTGTTTACCCACACTTACCATTGTTGTTGTTCCAGGCTGCGAGACCCGGCAGGAGGATGAGTATAGCGTCGTTCTAAACTAGCTTTAGAAGTGCACGTCTATATGACTCTGCCAGAGGGTTTTCGTAGTCAGTGGGAGCAGCGGAAGTATTGGTGGACATCAGGCTTATGTCTATTTATAGACTAAAGCAGATGTAGCAGAGATAGATCATCTGTTTCTGATGTGACAGTCATAGGTTTGACGTCATCAGAATAGGGGATGGATCTGTTGAGAAGGTAGTAGGAAGTGATATTCCTATACTACGATCGGTTATACTTTGGTCGTCACACAGTGGTTTCTCCACAAAGGACTTGGACATTATATCAAACATACTGGCTACTAGATCTATGGTTTTAGATCTAGATTTGGGTGGTTTCCCAATCAGGGTACTTAGACAGCATTCTAAGAGTATTTAGAATGGACGACTCCTGGCACGGTAGTGTACCTGCAAGTGATGGAGTCACCCTCTCTAAAGGTGTCTTATAGACTAAAGTAGAGAGGGATGTGCATGACTGGCAGATCACTTGCTTAGGCAATTGAGTCAATCATGAGATGTCAAGTACCACACCAGATGTTGTTCTTGCACTAGATGCAATAAGTTGACATTGATCCAATCCTGGAGAAACAGTCGGAAGCAGTTTTAGAACATAAGTGAATGTTCTAGGGATATGATAACGGCTGCCTCCTTTAGGAGACGGTTATCACTCCAGGCTTCCAAGGTGACATGGACGACGGGGTGATTGTCAGAGTTATATTTTTCCTTCTGATGAGGGGCAGTATTTTGGACAGGTGGTCCAAGGAAATACTGAGGGAGGCATGGCGCAGGATACTGATTAAGTTCAGTTGATGATACAGTCTAAGAAGTTTGGATTTGGAGTTCATTTATGAGCTAGGTCCCATCAGACATCCAGACATACTAAGACAGGTATTGCTCATTTCGGGAGATGGCTTTCTCCGCGAACTTGAGATATAGAGAGACATAGAAAGAAACATCAAGGCGGATCCACTCACTGAGGCTATTCCTCGAACGCAATAGTTTCACAAACGGTTTTTGTGAGACTGACTAGTAGAGGAGTTGGGTGTTCGGTATCACACGGGCTGTGAGTATGCGACATCGCAATAATTAGCCTTGAGTGCAAGTGGGAGATTGTTGGAGATAGTGCCCTCAGAGTCAATTATTGGGTCACAGGCACGTGATTGCAATGATTGAGGGAGGACCTATCCCGGGAAGACAGTCTTACTCGAGATGATATTACGCTATCTGGTTTACCTTTTTCATCGTGTACTGCTTTAGGTGACCTGACATGTCGCTATTGCACGTTGATAGAGCCCCTAGGATTCTTGCTTGACTACCGGCAGTATGAGGGCGATCATATACGTGGGAGCTGGTAGTCTATAAGCACTTCCTTAAAAAGGTCCCTAGTCGTGGGAGTTTTCGAGACAGGGCATCGATACTCCAGAGTAGACTAGTGTATACAGTCGAGACCCCGACGAGGGGCGGTGGCCGGTCTCACAAGCCACTGGTGTCAGTTGGTTCACCTAAGATGTATGCAGGTTCTCATTGGGTTATGAGTACACCGGACAGGACTCGCCGGGAACATGCTAGTTGGTCTTATACCTGACGTCAGATAGCAGTTCCCTGGTGACATGTGTACAGGTTAGTTCATCGACCTGGGGATCGTCATTTGTCTCGTGTGAGTTCCCACTGTACTTTGATTACTACCCTACCACGGCTCAAAGGAGTCATGCAAACAGGTTTTAGTTGGGTACAGTCCCGAGCCACATGGAGGCAGTGAGCGGATCTTCAGGGGTTCGTCTCTCCCGGTATTGGGGGTGAGGTCGCGCTGTGTCTAGGAGAGCCATTACATGAAGACCTTGGCCAAGGCAGGAGATTTACTGGTAGGTATTCCAGTAGTATCTCAGGGTGTTCTGGGCTACACTCCGACACGACTTGTACCGCTTTTGGGGGTCTGACTTTTACCAACCCCCTAGGCCCGACATGCGATGCTCATAGACAAACGGACCGGACTGTACGGATATTGTCACTGACAGGCTTAGTGGGGTGTCAGGATGAGTTCGCTCATCGACGTCCCTTTTGGTCAATAGCTGGTGGCCCGTCACGTATTGGCTTATACCTCTGACGTGCTGGTGGTTAAATCCACAGCCATAGTATTGACGAGTCTTTAGAGTCCACCACACTTACAGTTACTCAAGCTTTCGGGCGAAACGCTGTAGAGGCCGTATGGAGATATGGCAGGGTCTGATCAGATACGTGCGGTATTGCACGGATCGTGATCGGACGGTTTTTACTAGCCGGCTTTGGTTTAAGCCGGATCCTAGTTTAGTACAGTGTAGATTTTGTCTCTTTTCATTTGTGTTCAGTGGGAATACAAATGCGGGCATGTATTTGCAGTAGCGGGGTTTTTCCTGTAATTTATTACGGGACCAGTTTTCTGGAGTTGCCAGTTTGCTTTTCGTTCCGGCCGGTTTTTCATTGTTCCTTCACGGCCGGACTTTTCGTTGGAGGGGGGTTATTTGCTAGTTTGCAAATAACACTTTGTGGAGGGGTTTATTGAAAAAGGATTGATTATGAAATCTTCTTTGCTATTCATGCATTTATTGTGATAAGAGAGGGTATGGGTTTTGATGAGATATTGTGATGGAACTTGGAAATGGGCCGGCCACTGTTTGGGGTTGGAGTGAGGATTTATTTTTGGTGGAATAATTTTTCTTCATGTGCTTAATTTGGTGGACCCCCCCATTTTTTGTATGTGTGCTGGAGAGATTGCATTATTGGATTGATGATGGAAATGAGATTAATTCAATGGGCTCATTTTTCTTTTCACAGCAAGAGACAGAGAGAGTGCTTGCTTCATTTTTTTTCAGTGAGCATTTTTGGCCGAGCTCATCAAATAGCCTACTCCCTTTTCAGCAAGTTCTATGGAAAATTCTTTTGCACCAATTCCTCCATCATCTTTATGGCAACATAACCCCAAAGTGACAACCACTCTACACTACATTCTATAGCACATCTTGGGCATGTCGACTTGCCAGCTTCATGCCCGAGTTGCCTCGGTATAGAGGCGGGAGCCCGTAAAAGATGCAAGCGACGTGGTACCCTTCCGGCGAGGAGATGGAGACCGGACATTCCGCGAGAGATCGGGACGACGACGAGAAGACCGGAGGACTCGGATCACTCGGTATATCTCTAACCCGTCTTGTAGTTAGCTTAGACTAGTTAATGGCCCGATCCGGGGTTTAGTGCGCGGTGGTGCCGGTTTGCTAAGTCCGCAAAATTAAAGTTTATCACCGCTTCCGCATTTGGCCGTCGGATTGACGGCCGGGGCGCCGCCGTGCACTTACAGCTTCCGTACCGAATACCAACGCGTACGGCGTTGTGTTTGTGGCCGTCTTGAACGTAGTTCGATACGCCCAGAGAGCTTCTTGCAGTCTCTCGTGCCAGTCTTTCTTATTTCATGACACTGTCTTCTTCATGATCTTTGTCAAGGTCTTGTTGAAGGCCTCGGCTAGACCGTTAGCTCGCGGATTATAAACCGAGGAATATCTCCAGTCTATATTATGTTGTTGCGCGAAGCGACTAATCTTGTGGCTTCTGTAAGCTGGCCCATTATCGGAGATGATCCGTCGTGGAGTTCCAAACCGATATAGGACGTGCGTCTTGAAGAAATGGAGGATATTCTCCGTCTTAACTTCCCTCAGCGGCACTGCCTCTGCCCATTTGGAGAAATAGTCAGTCGTTGCCAGGATGAAACGATGTCCTCTGGACGATGTTGGTTCGATGGGGCCGACTATGTCAGTCCTCCACATTTCGAACGGCCAGCTAGCCACCGTTGGATGTAGTGGATTTAGATGCTGGTGGATGAAGTCCCCATGAATTTGGCATGAGTGGCATTGCTTCGCATATTCGAGACAGTCCTGGATCATCGTGGGCCAGTAGTAGCCCATCCGTTTGATCTTCAACTTCATCTTCGGGCCCGCTTGGTGAGAACCGCAGAGTCCGTCATGAACTTCCTGGACGACTCTTTTCGCTTCGTCAGGTCCCAGGCATCTCAACCATAAAGAATCGAACGACCTCTTGTATAGAGTATCATTGATGAAGGTGAAAGACAGAGCTCGTTTCATAAGCTGATGTCTTGATGACGCATCTTCGGGCGTTTGGCGGTATTTGAAGTAGTCTATAAAGACTTCTCTCCAATCCTCGGTATTTTTCCGATCTTTTATTTGCAGGGTCGTCTGCTCAGTCGCTCTCTTCTTTTCGGGTGATTCCGGATATATTTCTGTTGGGGCAAGCACCCAACGGCTTTGTACCACGATTCTTACGTCATCGAGGTTCTCGTCAGCCTGTTCTTTAGCGAGCTTGGCCAACGCGTCCGCTTTGCTGTTTTCCACGCACGGTATGTTTTCCAAAATATAGGAAGGAATTTGGGTCAACAATTGTTGCACTTTTTTGCTGTACTTCACCAATTCTGGTTTGCATGTTTGGTAGTCGCCGTTTACTTGACTAACGACCAGTTGGGAATCTCCATATATGAGGAGGTTTTCAATTCCCATGTCGATGGAGATCTCGAGGCCTGCTATCAGAGCTTCGTATTCGGCTTCATTATTTGTCCTTGGCTCTGTTAGGGAGAAAGCAAAACGCATTATCCCTCTTTGTGGAGTTACAAAGATGAGTCCTACCCCCGATTATAGGGGTACTTTGTTTGCGTTTCTTCATGGAAGATGCTCCATCGAAATAAAGCTCCCATCGGGTATCATCACCGTCGATCGCATCAAATGCATGTTCGTCTGGAAGATCGCAATTTAAAGGAGAATCGGCGGGTATCGGATGCTCAGCGAGGAAGTCAGCGATGGCCTGGCCTTTCACTGCCTTGAGAGGTTGATATGTTATCGAGAACTCCATCAAGAGCAGGGCCTATTTAGCGAGTCGTCCCGTCAATATGGCCTTCGACATCAAATATTTAAGGGGGTCCACCTTTGAAATGAGACGGACCTCATGCGCCAACGCATAGTGCCTGAGCTTTGTTATCGCGAAGATCAACGCCAGGCAGTGTTTTTCAATGGGGGAGTAGTTGCTTTCTGCCCCCTGCAGAACTCGACTTAAGTAGTAGAGTGCTCTTTCCTTCCCTTGATCGTTCTCTTGTACCCATAATGCGCCTAAGGAGCCTTCGAGAGCGGTTGTATAAAGAATGAGGGGCTTTCCCTTGACCGGAGCAGCCAACACCGGCGGGTTCTGCAGGTATTGTTTGATCTCGTCTAGCGCGCTTTGGCATTTTTGGTCCCAGGCGAACGGGGTTCCCTTCTTCATCAGGTGGCTGTAGGGACGGCACTTGCCTGAAAGGTTGGCTATAAATCGCCGTATATACGCGAGCTTCCCTTGGAGAGACCGCTGCGCTGCGGTATTCAGGGTATTGAACTTCCTGAATGAAGCCAAAGTCGATCAGCTTCTTGACCTCAGCATTGATACTCATCTCAAGCTCGAGCCGCATTCTTCTCGGCGCTTGTTTGACCGGCTTAACGTCCGGAGATATCGCCAATCTGTGCACAACAATTTCTGGATCTAGTCCCAGCATTTCGGAATAGTTCCATGCGAAGCAATCTCTATGCTGTAGAAGCACGTCCTTTAACGCAGCCACCCTTTCTTCAGATAGCAGCTCGCTGATGAATGTCGGTCGCGGGTCATTCGCCGTTCCCAACTCAATTTTCTTGAGGTTATCTGCAGTGGTATGGATTCCATCTTCCAGCTCTTTTGGCGCAGGCGGGAACTCTGAGATCACCTCATCGTTGTTGTTTTCAAAGCACCGGGGAAGGTCATCTATGTCCTCGGGCTCTTCTTTTGATATCGTGATCACGTGGCAAGTATGAATTCGCTTCCAATCCCAATGTGGAACTGGTTCTTCTTTCGTGGCCTTGGGTTCGTGCTTCTGTGGCGGCGCTACCCTCCACTTATCAGACAGAGCGAACTTGCCAAGCTGATACTGATCTTTAACCCAATTCTTTAAGGTGAAACAGTCTTCGAGAGGATGCCCTACCACTTGATGATAAAAGCAATAGTCTGGGTGTGAGACCTCGCCCACTTGTTCGGGGTGTTTAGACTCCGGCAGTGTAAGCATATGATATTTTAAAGCGAGGTCAAGTATTTTCTTCGTCTTGTCCCGAGGAAAAGAGTATGCTCGACCCATTTTTCTCATGAGGGATAGATCGGAACCGCTTGGTTCCCGTTTGCATGGCCTTTTAGCCCCGCTTCGTTGCAGTTGAGCGCCCTTTTCACGTTTCGACTTGTTTCTGCCTCTGCGTCGGGGCTTCTTTATAACAGGTTGACAGGGAGCGGCATTTTCATCTTTCACGGCCTGTTGGAGAAGGCGTTGCGTTTTAGCTTTCTCGTAGATGACCATTTCGCGGTTATGATCGTCCTGGACTTTTTGACCCGCTTCCCTTATAAGCTTGTCCATTTGTTCTTCGAACGACGGACTGGGCTCTTTTGCATCTGGAACTTTCGCTGGCTCAGGATTAGCGTCCTCCCATTGAGCATCCGCTTCTTCATCGAAGTCATACATGACATAGCAGCTGTTTAGTAGCTCTCGTTTCTTTGACCGGATGTATCCAAGTCCTTTTGTCTCCATTCTCCCGTTAGGCAGTTTGCGTTGAGTCCCGAGAACGTTCCAGACTTTGTCATAGAACTTGGCTTTTCGAACGGTCTGCTTGAAGGATATCCCCTGGCATTTCAGCAGCTTTTTCAAACCTTCCGTATAATATTTGGGAAGACGGATAGGCTGAAGCCTGTCAAGCGCAGGATCTGCGCCATGCCAGATTTCTTTCTCCACTTTGATTTCTTTAGAGCGGTAGAATAGAATTGCTTTTTCGCTTTCTCGCCTGGGAGGGATATAGAATGTTTGTAGCTCTTCTACATTGTAAATATCAAGTGCATCCAGTTCTTTACGGTGTTTAAGCGGCACCATGGCGACTTGTAGACTTTGTTCTTCGTCAGCGGACGTTCGTATAGAAGGTCGAGCTAAGAATATAGCATGGATCTCATCTTCCGAGTTGCTACCAAAGATCAACGTAGGAGCGGACGGTTCTGGTTTGTTGTGTTGGGGCGGACCCGAATACACTATCTCCTCTTCCTCCTCGGTATCACTCCCGAAAACAAGGATGGTGGCGTTAGCTTTGTTCTCCGGCTTGTGACACCTTTTCGTGTCTTCGAAATCCGGTAAGAAGTATTTGGCATCTTCATATTTGTGGACTTCGTTCACGGAAAACGGATTCAGTTCTCCCGCCACGGTATACTCGAGACCATCCTTAGCGTATTTCATACACTGATGTTGTGTAGAAGGGATGACGTTGTACTCGTGTAACCACGGTCGGCCGAGCAGAGCGTTGTAGCATGTCTTGGCGTCTATGACGTGGAACTTAATGTCCGTGACAAGTAGCCCAAAGCGAAGCGTCAGTATCACAGACCCAAGAGTTCTTGATGATTGGGAGTCGAACCCGGAAATGGTGATCTTGTCCCGAGCAAGGTGCTGGACGCTCATGCAGATTTCTTTTAACACCCGCACATTGAGGAGATTAACGGAGGATCCATTGTCGAACAGGATTTTTGCCTATCTTTATATCGTGGCAGTATCCTGAGACATAAAGGGGGCGATTGTGTTCGCACGTCCCAAGAAGAAGGTCTTCATCACCAAAAGTGACATCGGCCGTATGCACTTCCTCCAATTCATCCTTCATCTTTTCTTCAGCCAGGAAAGCTTGGAATTGCTCCGGATCCTGTAGTGCCTTGATTAATGAATCTCTCGCTTCCTTTGATAGCAAAAGGGCGTCAAGAATGCTGAGCTGTGACGGTAGCTTCCTCAGATGCGCTAAGACGTTGTAATCCATCTTATTCCTCTTTGGCGGGTCCTTGGCGCTTAGCTCTTCCATCACTTGGTCATCTAAGACGATATCTTCAGAGACCTTTTCTTTCCCTTTATCTTTTTTGTTTGAGGGTTCGAGATTCTTTTCAGGCAGCGTCCGATTCCGCAGCCGAATATTTTCGCAAACCTTCTGTTAGTTATGTATATGTCCTAGAGGCCATTGTTGTACATATGATGTATATTATGATGGATGCTTAGATATATACAGAGAGGACTTTCTTGCTCATCATGATAGTATGCTATTTGGTTTCACTTTATCTTAACATGTTGACTTGTATTGGTTTACTGTTTTTCTCTCACATGTTGATAAAGCCCTTAGGATCTGTACTCGACTACTGGGATTATGATGAGATCATACTAGTGGGTCCATAGTAGTCGATGAGTACATCCTATAACTGTTCCTAGTCGAGGGTATATCGAGACAGGGCATCGATACACCAGAGTAGACTAGCGTATACGCATCTTGACCCATATGATGGGCGATGGATGATCCCATATCCATCGGTGTTTGACATTAGAGATGGTGTACGGGTGCTCAGTGGAGACTGGGTACACTGGATGGACTCGCCGAGAACACCCAGATGGTGATATACCACACGTCAGATGGCAGTTCTTTGGTGACACTGGAACAGGGTAGTTTGTAGACCCGAGATCGTCATAGAGTCTTGTGTGATTCCCACTGTGCTTTGATTTCCACCTTACCACGTCCAAGAGGGCGTGCAAAACGGTGGCTTTTAGGTATAGTCCAGAATCACATGGAGGCAATGAGCGATAGGAGGGGATTCGTCTCTCCCGGTATAGGAAGTTGATGTTGTGCTGTGTTCGATTGGCTATAACTGGAAGTCCCTGGCCATGGCTGATATAGAGATTTACTGGTAAGTGTTACTAGTAGTTTCTCGACCCGTTATGAGCCATACATCGACACGACTTATCGGTTACTGGGGTCTGACGTATACCACCCCTAGACTTGATATGCGACATATCAGACGAACAGACCGGACTGTACGGGAGTGTTACTGATTGGATTCACAGGAGAACGCACAGGCTAGCTTGTTGATCTTCTGATCGCTCAATACCTGGGTGACTGTTACGTTTAGCTGACCGCTTGCAGCTTGTGGGTGTTTGATATGATCATCACCTGCTACCGGCGTATTGACGATTCTTTAGAGTCCTCCACAGAGGTTTCTTGGCTCAGGCGAAACGGAGTAGAGGCACATATGTGATATGTGCAGGACCGAGAATAATGCGATATGAGATACCGTATTATATTCTCGCGATATTTAGATATGAACCGGGTCATCGGATCAAGTGTTGATTCGATGAATCGGTACATGATATATTAGTCGGTAATATTCGATATAGCCGGATCGTCGGATCAAGTGTGATTCGATGATTTAATGTATAATAATATATATGATATATTGTATTACATTATCTAATATTGGCTCGCTTTATTATTTCATTTTCTCACTGAATCATACATTGATATATATGCGATATATGTTAAATGTATTATTTTCTTTTGTTGCAAATATATAATATATATGTGATATATATTATTGTGACATGATATGATTTATTGTTAAACATGTTTAAGGATGATTAAATGAGGTTAGGGTTTGATTAGGGTTAGTTGGTTCATGCACCTTCTAGAAGC
The DNA here is from genome assembly GCA_030015575.1 of Agapanthus africanus. Classification (NCBI taxonomy): domain Eukaryota; kingdom Viridiplantae; phylum Streptophyta; class Magnoliopsida; order Asparagales; family Amaryllidaceae; genus Agapanthus; species Agapanthus africanus. The sequence continues at coordinate 410,160,028 of JASDDO010000012.1, forward strand.
AATTTCTTTTGTCATGGTTAAGATATTTGTTGATGACACATTATCTAACCCAACCAAACCCTAACTCTAGTTTATTCTCTACACATTATTAGCCACTCATCCTTGACCATGGTTTATATATCAATCATATACATTTCTTTCTATTCATCACAAAAGGATTTGATCATTATCTTTTCCATTATCATCTTCTTCTCTCTTGAAAAAGCTCACTAGAAATTCTTTATGTGATGAATAAATATGAGAAAATGATTTAAAAAGAAAGCATAAATACTACTCTCTCATCCTCATCTCATCTAGCCCATGAGATTAGTATGTTCATCTCTTTAGAGTGAGAAAGCTTGAGTCTTTGCAACTTCGACGTAGATCATCGGAGATTTGGAACACTTCAAGCTAGCATGGATCGTTCGAGTCGTGGAGCCTCTCATGAGTCCGGGAGATCGTGGATCGCGGCAAAGGGACTTCTACTCGGAGCTTGTGAAGCGAAGGAGCGGACTACAAAGGTTGTAATCCCTCACACTTAGATAAAAGTTATCATCTTGCATGTTTAACCCTAATAATCTAGCAAAGATCCCGGCTTTGGGTTGTTCGGCACGTCTAAAATTTAATCCGGGCATGTTTGATGCCTTATGAACCTTCACAAGAGTGCTTAGGAACCCTACAGTGGTATCAGAGCCTAGCTAGAGCATTAAGCGACGTGTTTACGAAGTTAAAACTCCGATCGAACCCGAACCGACGTAAATAGACCCCTCTCTGGAAATTTTTCTAAAACTGGGATTTTTCTGAATTAAAAATACCTGAAAAATACTACAGGAAAATATAAGAATTACGGTGGAAAAATGATGCAATGATCCGTACAAAACGCCGCGGTTCCGCGGCCAAACCCATCATTGGGCCGCGGAACCGCGTCGGTTTGAAGTGATCATGGCCCTATTTCTGCACAGTAATTCATGGTTCTGTGTTATATATTTTATGGGTATTTTTAATCTGTTTTAAGTGTTGAATATTCTGGGGTTTGTTTTGTAATAGTAGACTCGATCGGAAATTTTAAATTCGTATTTCTTTCCGGATATTTAGAAACTGTTAAACTAGTTGAACGGATATCATTAACCCACTTTATCCCGGCACGTAAAACTTTCAAGCGTTGAATTTTTATTGGGTTTAAATCTTTTGGAAAAATTGTACAAGTTAAGCAGTGGACCCTCTAGAAGACAACAAACCTTAACTCGATTATGTGACCGTCTTGAACTGCCTTTTGAACCTTCGGGTTTGGGGCAGTACGGCGTGCCACATGTGAGGCGTTAGCTTGACCCTTCTACGGCTGGATCACTGGTACTTTGACATATTCTGGGATTATTTGAACTCCGCTCAAGAGTTGAGCACTTTGGGAAATCTTGGGTGTTTGATTATCTGTTCGAAAAGTTTAATACTATCTATTTATCTGGAATGTGATACAATATGTGGAATTCATTGGGTTAGGCATGAAATGCGAACTATGTGATATTTCGGATTTACGATGTCTAAAGTAATTGTGAATTCCAAATATTGTAGTTTTACACTTTCTTTTCTGTGACCGTAAATGTAATATGTGATATCGCCGGTTTCGTTGCTATATGTCAACGACAATTGGGATGCGCATATTTACTTACGTTGATGATATGTGATATTATTGTTGGAGATAGTGCCCTCAGAGTCGATTATTGGATCACAGGCACGTGATTGCAATGATTGAGGGAGGACCTATCCCGGTAGGACAGTCTTACTCGAGATGATAGTATGCTATCTGGTTTACCTTTATCATCGTGTACTGTTTTAGGTGACCTGACAGGTCGCTATTACACGTTGATAGAGCCCCTAGGATTCATGCTTGACTGCCAGCAGTATGAGGGCGATCATATAAGTGAGAGCTGGAGTCTATAAGCACATCCTTAAAAGGTCCCTAGTCGTGGGAGTTTCGAGACAGGGCATCGATTCTCCAGAGTAGACTAGTGTATACAGTCGAGACCCCGACGAGGGGCGGTGGCCGGTCTCACAAGCCACTGGTGTCAGTTGGTTCACCTAAGATGTATACAGGTGCTCATTGGGTTATGAGTACACCGGACAGGACTCGCCGGGAACATGCTAGTTGGTCTTATACCTGACGTCAGATAGCAGTTCCCAGGTGACATGTGTACAGGTTAGTTCATCGACCTGGGGATCGTCATTTGTCTCGTGTGAGTTCCCACTGTACTTTGATTACTACCCTACCACGGCTCAAAGGAGTCGTGCAAACAGGTTTTAGTTGGGTACAGTCCCGAGCCACATGGAGGCAGTGAGCGGATCTTCAGGGGTTCGTCTCTCCCGGTATTGGGGGTGAGGTCGCGCTGTGTCTAGGAGAGCCATTACACGAAGACCTTGGCCAAGGCAGGAGATTTACTGGTAGGTATTCCAGTAGTATCTCAGGGTGTTCTGGGCTACACTCCGACACGACTTGTACCGCTTTTGGGGGTCTGACTTTTACCAACCCCCTAGGCCCGACATGCGATGCTCATAGACGAACGGACCGGACTGTACGGATATTGTCACTGACAGGCTCAGTAGGGTGTCAGGATGAGTTCGCTCATCGACGTCCCTTTTGGTCAATAGCTGGTGGCCCGTCACGTATTGGCTTATACCTCTGACGTGCTAGTGGTTAAATCCACAGCCATAGTATTGACGAGTCTTTAGAGTCCACCACACTTTCAGTTACTCAATCTTTCGGGCGAAACGCTGTAGAGGCCGTATGGAGATATGGCAGGGTCCGATCAGATACGTGCGGTATTGCACGGATCAGGATCGGACAGTTTGTACTAGTGGCCGTATGGTTATATGGCAGCGTTCGATCAGATACGTGCGGTATTGCACGGATCAGGATCGGACGGATATTACTAGCCGGCTTTAGTTTAAGCCGGATCCTAGTTTAGTACAGTGTAGATTTTGTCTCATTGCATTTGTATCCGGACGGAATACAGATGCGGGTGTGTATGCACAGTATCGGGGTTTTCCTGTAATTTATTACGGGACCAGTTTTCTGGAGTTGCCATTTTGCATTCCGTTCCGGCCGGTTTTCCTTTGTTCTTTCCCGGCCGAACTTTTCCGATGGAGGGTGTTATTTGCAAGTTTGCAAATAACACATTGTGGAGGTTTTATTTGCAAGATGATTTATTATGAAAGCATCTTTTCTTTTTCATCCATGATGGTGCATTTATGTGATTGGAAAGGATTTGATTTGGTTATGGGTTTTGTTATCATGATGTCTTTGTATGTGGTCACCCCTTCACTTTACACTACCATCACCTCCCTCTTGTTCTTTGGTTCACCTCCACCATTTTGGAACAAAAAGGGGCCGGCCACTTCTTTTTAGAGAGAGAGGTTCATTTTGTGTGGAGAGATTTTTGATCATCTCATTTTCTTTGAAAAATATTGATAGCTTCATTTCCCTCCAAAGCTCATTCTTCCTTCACCTCCATCAAAGGCAACATAACCCCAAAGTGAGACATGCACTCTACACTACAATCTATAGCAAGTCTTGGGCATGTCGACTTGCCAGCTTCATGCCCGAGTTGCCTCGGTATAGAGGCGGGAGCCCGTAAAAGATGCAGGCGACGTGGTGCCCTTCCGGCGAGGAGGCGACGACCGGAGATCCCGCGAGGAGATCGGAGTGGAGATGAAGACCGGAGGACTCGGATCAGTCGGTATATCTCTTCCCCTTCTTGTTAGTTGCTAGATCTAGTTTAATGGCCCGATCCGGGGTTTAGTGCGCGTTGGTGCCGGTTTGCTAAGTCCGCAAAAATTAAAGATTTATCACCGCTTCCGCATTCCGGCGTCGGATTGACGGCCGGGGCGCCGCCGTGCACTTACAGTGGTATCAGAGCCTCGCCATTAACTTCGTCTAGCTTCGTTTGATGTGTTTTGTATTTCCGATCGACCAAAATTCCTAAAACTATATTTTTGTTCACGACAGTTTTCTGTTGAAATCTTTTGGTCTCCAAAAATTTTTCAGGTTGTATAAAATTGGTGTACGTGAAATTCTAAGACTACTGGGAAAATTCGACACATTCAGTCGCCAACAGAAGCGCGGAACCGCGGCCAAACCCCCCCTTGGGCCGCGGTTCCGCCGCACTTTGGTGTCTTCACTGCGTTGTATTTTTCCAGTAGGCTTCTGGACTTGTTTTAGGGGTTTTGGAATATTAAAATTGGGCCCAGGTTTTCTGTGAGTGCTACAGTATTGATTGGGGGCCCACTTGTTAATTTTTTGATCGATCGGATATCTTAAACACATTATTTCACAGTATTTACATTATATCTGCGACCGTGAATGTCTCTTGATCGGTAAATCCGGTCTAACTGCTATAGCCCGGTTAGACGGATTTGCGAACGTGACTTTCACGTTGATGTTTTGTGTTTTTGCTGTGATGTTGCGGATCGGTCGTGGGGGGATAGCCTGGATGCAATACTAGTACAGTTTTGTTGTTTTATGTACATTTGATATTGCGGGACGAGCGTCCGACATGTGGACTGCCGTCACTGCCTGATTGTATTATTCTTTTGGGGCACGGCCTGGTTGCGGTCGATGTACCCGTTGTATGTATATTTTACTTTCTGTACTAGGATTACCCCGCGGTGGGGTGCATGGATAGCCGGGTTCTGGAGGGAAACAAGCCCGCATCTCATGGCATTGAGACGGAGGGGGCTTCACTCTGGGATTGGCGGGCTATTCGTAGCACTCGTAGGGGGTACAGGTTGACCCAGGAGGGGTGCCCAAGTTGCCGGATTCCGTGGAGTGCCGGGTGGTCCATTCACGTCGCTGAAGGGGGCTGCCTCGCTTCAGGTCTTGGCGGGTAACTTGCCGCGCCCGTAGGGGTCTAGGATTTCATTGCACAGGCTATCCACACGACCAGGGGAACGTCGGGTTTCAGTAGTGGCTCTGTGAAACCCGGGGATCCCAGATATCTGTATTGTTCTGTGATGCTGTACATTTCTGTGATGTTGCATTGCTTATCACGCCTTGAGCGAATATAATATATTGGTATATATATTAGTAGATGTTGTATATGTTTTTCATCCGCGCTAGTCCAGCCCCCGCTCTGCCGTTAGTTAGCTACCTAACGGGTGATGACGGGACCCAGTGGCGAATGCGGATGGCATATACGTACGTCAGTATATTTTCGTTCATTATTGGTGTGATCAATTGATGGGACGGCGTTGATTCGGATCAATGCAAGTTAAAAAAAACCTATTCTGATGTTGTTGGAACACTTTTCAAAAAGCTGTTATTGCAAGGACGTTCACTTTTGTTTTGCATCGTGGTATTCATTTGGAATATCCTGCTCCTCAGTCGACGAGGCAAGGGCCGAGATCCCTTCACCGGGAGTGACCCCTTGGACAGAAGTTTGCGTCAGGGCATTAACTTCATTATAGCCGATTACTTTTGCTTTGCATCGTGGTATTCATTTGGGATATCCTGCACCCCATTCTACGGGGAAAGAGCCGAGATCCCTTCACCGGGAGTGACCTCTTTAGTAAAGGTTTTCGTCACTATATTTTCTAAAAAGCTATCCGTTCCTTCAACGATATCAAGTTCATTACGTTAAAGGTTTTCGCCAGAAACCATTCGTAGCCCTCTGTCGTTTCAGACGGGTAGCACGTAGTATTCATGCTATGTTTGTTGACCTTCGTCAAGGCATTGTGCATGGTAGCTGCTTGTTGCTTTTCTGCTGCATAGATAGATGTGTTGGTTTGGGACAGTCATATAGCCTTGTTGACCTTCGTCAAGGGCTTGTACGGGTGGGTTCAAATTAACCTGGACAATGACGGGTGGAACTTGACATGTGACTTATGATTTGTTGACCTTCGTCAAGGTCATAAGAGCATGGGGCAGAAATCACATCGGGAGTTTCAAAAGAACTGAAACTTGCCAGATATGCGCATACCTTCTGGAGTGTGATACTGTGAGCGGATTCCGTCACGTTATCATGCGATGATAGTTGGATCCCGATTCCCACTGATGAGTTGGTTTACTCCTCGGGTGACCCCGACTAATTCTTCTTTCAGGTTTGGAGGAGAATTTGAGGTACAGTGGGAGGTTTCCTGATTAGATAAATTGGTGACCATTCTGATCTAGGTTAGAGTGCACGCTGAGTGTTTCTTTTCTCTCTCTCTTTGGCAGCGCCCATTGACCCGACCCTAAGACTATGACTCAGTGACCAAGTTGACCGAACCTTCTTAACTCTGGCTTTTGGATTGTCAAAGTTGCAGACCTCATTGCCACTCCTACTTTTACCCTTTTCTCCAGGACACCCCGTATTACTACGAACGTCCACTTCCATTGGACAAAACCATCGTATGGTTAGATACGAACTCGAAGGAATTCGAGGATGGTTTCTGGTTCTGGAGAAAACGGATAGGATTATTCAGTTGTCTTTTCTTTTCACCCTCTCTCAGGTTGCGAGTACTCCTTGGTTTAGGAGTAGTACACCTATTACGCAAATTGGATAGTCTTCTTCCAAACCATAGGCTGGTGCCGACCGGTAAGGAATGAAGAAAACCAGTTAGCCTAAACGGTGTACAAAAGGTATTAAGATTAAGACAAAGCAAGGGATTAGTAAGAGGGCAAAGTAAATTGCGACTGATATTCACGACCAAACCAAGTATTTCTTCGCCAATCCTAAATCACCTTTGTATTTCTCCAGGACACTCCGTATCACTACGAAGATCCACAGTTTATTTGGATACTCCATCGTATGGTTATATACGAACTCGAAAGGAACTTGTTCCAGTTCGGGGATGGATTAGGTCCAGGAGAAATAGGAATAAAGTATATTCAGGTGTCTTTTATCTTCACCTTCTCTCGCGTTGCGAGTGCTCCTAGGATTAGGACAGTACACCCTTTATGCTTATTGGATAGTCTTCTTCCAAACCATAGGCTGGTGCCGAACGGTAGGGAAGGAAGAAAACCATTTGGCCTAAGGGGTGTGCAGAAGGTAATGACTAAAGACATATAAAGGGATTTGGAGAGGTGGAAAAGAATTATACGGTTATAGTTGTGAATTTGGATAATGGAAGAGGCATTACTAAGAATACCGGGATACCCCACCGAAACACTTCAATGTTTCAGTTTCACTGTGTAATGTTAAAAGAAAACTGATTTCCCGATTAGACACTTGCTCCAGGGTATGTATTTACCAGGTTTGATTCTCACATCTGTATGGTTTTACAGATGATGAGTGGGAGTAAGTTATTGGGAATAGGGTAATCATCCTCATTATATCGGGATTCGTTGTAATCGGTGATATTTGAGGAGATCATCTGGGCTGTTTGCCGGTCGGCAAATATTTGGTTTTGAATATCCGCTGTTGTGCACCAATTTCAAATTGATATATCTGTACGTCTATTTTCATAGAGTGAGATATACCTTTTGATATTATGTCGATGACATTTACCTAAATCAGTGGATGGTTAGGTAAGGAGCATTAAACAGCGGTGTAATTCTTCTTAACCATAAGTACAGTTTTCAACCTACGACACACAGTGAAAGAGTTGTTAGACTCAGCGGGCTTATACAGAGTATTGTATGTTGTCCAGTGTCCATAAGGACAGAGGGGTTGGTCCTCATACTATATTATGTTTACTTTTAACTTCTCTAGTTCTTAGACATGTGTTTCGTAGAAACACAGGGTCTAAGTTTTGAGGAGTTATAGGTATTTGAATAGAGTAGAGAACCAGGTGTAGCAAGTATCGGGATTCTTCAAAGTGATCGAAGATGTAGATACTTGTGTATGGTATTCAGTTGATAGTAATGATAAAGAGAAATTGCTTCTCTTTCAGGTTACTCATAATTGGAAGCATTCCTAAGTTGAGTAACGCTGATCGGCCTCTCTCCACTTAGTTGACATGCACTGGAGACAGCTGCATGATTTGAATCTGGTTAAATTAAATCAGTGCCTCTGGTTCTATATTGGATATAGAACAGTTCATATCTTAACGATGTTAAGGTACGGGGAGTTGTCCGGCTTATGATTAAAACCAGACACTGGACAACTCAAGGCACGTTTCTGTAATGGCAGTTTGTGGGTTGACCCAGGCTATGACGAGGGTTGACTTTCTACCATCTGGCAGATCAGTAGAAATATTGTTCTAGACTCGCCACAGTTTTATGAAAAATGGTTTTTTTCAAAAACAGTAGTGGGAGTATGGTAGAACTGGAAGTGATTCCAGAACCGCAAACGATTACTGAAGATTTGATAAGGAACCTAAAGATTCAATCTGATTTGACATTCCATTGGCCACTCCGCAGATAAGGTGGGTAACTTCAAGCACCCGAGAGGTACTCCGGTAGCCTCAAGGACGGTGACAGGGAAGTTCTTGTTTACCCACACTTGCCATTGTTGTTGTTCCAGGCTGCGAGACCCGGCAGGAGGATGAGTATAGCGTCGTTCTAAACTAGCTTTAGAAGTGCACGTCTATATGACTCTGCCAGAGGGTTGTCGTAGTCAGTGGGAGCAGCAGAAGCATTGGTGGACATCAGGCTTATGTCTATTTATAGACTAAAGCTGATGTAGCGGAGATAGATCATCTATTTCTGATGTGACAGTCATAGGTTTGACGTCATCAGAATAGAGGATGGATCTGTTGAGAGGGTAGTAGGAAGTGATATTCCTATACTACGATCGGTTATACTTTGGTCGTCACACAGTGGTTTCTCCACAAGGGACTTGGACATTATATCAGACATACTGGATACTAGATCTATGGTTTTAGATCTAGATTTGGGTGGTTTCCCAATCTGGGTACCTTGACAGCATTCTATGAGTATTTAGAATGGACGACACCTGGCATGGTGGTGTACCTGCAGGTAATGGAGTCACCCTCTCTAAAGGTGTCTTACAGACTAAAGGGGAGAGGGATACGCATGATTGGCAAATCACTTGCTTAGGCCATTGAGTCAATCATGAGATGTCATGTACCACACCAGATGTTCTTGCAGTAGATGCAATAAGTTGACATTGATCCAATCCTGGAGAAACAGTCGGAAGCAGTTTTAGAACATAAGTGAATGTTCTAGGGATATGATAACGGCTGCCTCTTTTGGGAGACAGTTATCATTCCAGGCTTCCAAGGTGACATGGACGACAAGGAGGTTGTCAGAGTTATAGTTTTCCTTCTGACGAGGGGCAGTATTTTGGACAAGTGGTCCAAGGCAATACTGAGGGAGGCATGGCGCAGGATACTGATTAAGTTCAGTTGACGATACAGTCTAAGAAGTTTGGATTTGGAGTTCATTCATGAGCTAGGTCCCATCAGACATCCAGACATTCTAAGACAGGTATTACTCATTTCGGGAGATGGCTTTCTCCGCGAACTTGAGATATAGAGAGAGACATAGAAAGAAACATCAAGGCGGATCCGCTCACTGAGGCTATTCCTCGAACGCAATAGTTTCACAAACGGGATTTGTGAGACTGACTGGCAGAGGAGTTGGGTGTTCGGTATCACACGAGCAGTGAGTATGCGACATCGCAATAATTAGCCTTGAGTGCAAGTGGGAGATTGTTGGAGATAGTGCCCTCAGAGTCGATTATTGGATCACAGGCACGTGATTGCAATGATTGAGGGAGGACCTATCCCGGTAGGACAGTCTTACTCGAGATGATAGTATGCTATCTGGTTTACCTTTATCATCGTGTACTTCTTTAGGTGACCTGACAGGTCGCTATTACACGTTGATAGAGCCCCTAGGATTCTTGCTTGACTGCCAGCAGTATGAGGGCGATCATATAAGTGAGAGCTGGAGTCTATAAGCACATCCTTAAAAGGTCCCTAGTCGTGGGAGTTTCGAGACAGGGCATCGATTCTCCAGAGTAGACTAGTGTATACAGTCGAGACCCCGACGAGGGGCGGTGGCCGGTCTCACAAGCCACTGGTGTCAGTTGGTTCACCTAAGATGTATACAGGTGCTCATTGGGTTATGAGTACACCGGACAGGACTCGCCGGGAACATGCTAGTTGGTCTTATACCTGACGTCAGATAGCAGTTCCCAGGTGACATGTGTACAGGTTAGTTCATCGACCTGGGGATCGTCATTTGTCTCGTGTGAGTTCCCACTGTACTTTGATTACTACCCTACCACGGCTCAAAGGAGTCGTGCAAACAGGTTTTAGTTGGGTACAGTCCCGAGCCACATGGAGGCAGTGAGCGGATCTTCAGGGGTTCGTCTCTCCCGGTATTGGGGGTGAGGTCGCGCTGTGTCTAGGAGAGCCATTACACGAAGACTTTGGCCAAGGCAGGAGATTTACGGGTAGGTATTCCAGTAGTATCTCAGGGTGTTCTGGGCTACACTCCGACACGACTTGTACCGCTTTTAGGGGTCTGACTTTTACCAACCCCCTAGGCCCGACATGCGATGCTCATAGACGAACGGACCGGACTGTACGGACATTGTCACTGACAGGCTCAGTAGGGTGTCAGGATGAGTTCGCTCATTGACGTCCCTTTTGGTCAATAGCTGGTGGCCCGTCACGTATTGGCTTATACCTCTGACGTGCTAGTGGTTAAATCCACAGCCATAGTATTGACGAGTCTTTAGAGTCCACCACACTTTCAGTTACTCAAGCTTTCGGGCGAAACGCTGTAGAGGCCGTATGGAGATATGGCAGGGTCCGATCAGATACGTGCGGTATTGCACGGATCAGGATCGGACAGTTTGTACTAGTGGCCGTATGATTATATGGCAGCGTTCGATCAGATACGTGCGGTATTGCACGGATCAGGATCGGACGGATATTACTAGCCGGCTTTAGTTTAAGCCGGATCCTAGTTTAGTACAGTGTAGATTTTGTCTCATTGCATTTGTATCCGGACGGAATACAGATGCGGGTGTGTATGCACAGTATCGGGGTTTTCCTGTAATTTATTACGGGACCAGTTTTCTGGAGTTGCCATTTTGCATTCCGTTCCGGCCGGTTTTCCTTTGTTCTTTCCCGGCCGAACTTTTCCGATGGAGGGTGTTATTTGCAAGTTTGCAAATAACACATTGTGGAGGTTTTATTTGCAAGATGATTTATTATGAAAGCATCTTTGCTTTTTCATCCATGATGGTGCATTTATGTGATTGGAAAGGATTTGATTTGGTTATGGGTTTTGTTATCATGATGTCTTTGTATGTGGTCACCCCTTCACTTTACACTACCATCACCTCCCTCTTGTTCTTTGGTTCACCTCCACCATTTTGGAACAAAAAGGGGCCGGCCATTTCTTTTTAGAGAGAGAGGTTCATTTTGTGTGGAGAGATTTTTGATCATCTCATTTTCTTTGAAAAAGATTGATAGCTTCATTTCCCTCCAAAGCTCATTCTTCCTTCACCTCCATCAAAGGCAACATAACCCCAAAGTGAGACATGCACTCTACACTACAATCTATAGCAAGTCTTGGGCATGTCGACTTGCCAGCTTCATGCCCGAGTTGCCTCGGTATAGAGGCGGGAGCCCGTAAAAGATGCAGGCGCCGTGGTGCCCTTCCGGCGAGGAGGCGACGACCGGAGATCCCGCGAGGAGATCGGAGTGGAGATGAAGACCGGAGGACTCGGATCAGTCGGTATATCTCTTCCCCTTCTTGTTAGTTGCTAGATCTAGTTTAATGGCCCGATCCGGGGTTTAGTGCGCGGTGGTGCCGGTTTGCTAAGTCCGCAAAAATTAAAGATTTATCACCGCTTTCGCATTCCGGCGTCGGATTGACGGCCGGGGTGCCGCCGTGCACTTACAATTATGTATTGCTGTGATATGTTATATTGGATCGTCACGTTCTGAATAGCCGGGGGTTTTATGTGAGATGGGGTTTTTTATTTTCATTCATGTAAATTACATTTGTAATGTAATATTCTTTTATTTGGGGCACTTCCAGGTTGAGGTTGATGTCACCAGTGTATATTATTTACTTTTCCGCATTAGGTAGACCCAAGGAGGGGAGCACAAGTAACCGGGTTCTAGGGTCCAGTGGGAGGCCATCTCGAGGAGTCAAGACCGGGTCTCCTAACCCTAGAATTGGCAGTGTTACTTGCCGCTCTCGTAGGGGTCTTGGGATGTGGGTTTGGCTATTCGTCGCGACCGTGGAATCCGTGTTTTATACAGGCTCGTATTGAAAACACGGACGTCCTAGTATATCCAATATTTCATATATGTTCTTCTGCTGCAATGTTCTGTGATGAGATCATATTACTGCCTGAGACGAATGCTTATACTATATATATATATATATATATATATATGCTGATATATAAATATTACTGCTTTCGTTTCTTCTATGATGCTTAGGAAGCATAAGCTGATGGGATTTTTATTAATAAGATTAATAAAAAGAAAAGAAACCTAAAGATGTTGTAGAATCAAAACTTTATAAAAAGGGTAGCTACAGTTTTGCTTTGCACAGTGATATATATGATATATCCTGCACCTTATTCGATGAGGAAAGAGCCGACGATCCCTTCACCGGGAGTGACCTCTTTAGCGAAACTGGCAGATGATACAAAACTCGGTTTGTCTTTTGATAACTTTTAGTGTTTTGCTTTGCACAGCGGTATATATGATATATCCTGCACCTTATTCGATGAGGAAAGGGCCGACGATCCCTTCACCGGGAGTGACCCCTTTAGCGAAACTAAGAAAAGCCTCAAAAACACTCCTTTTCAAAAACACATGATTCTACGACGATATCAAGTTCATTACGCTCAGGGTTTTTCTAAAAACCTGCGTAGCCCTCCGTCATTTCAGATAAATACTACTTAGTATTCGTGCTACGGTAGTTTGGCCTTCGTCAAGGCGTAGTGTACCGTAGCTAACTAGTACTTATCTTTTAGCATACGATGCGATTGGATTAGGATATTCGTACGGCGTAGTTTGGCCTTCGTCAAGGGTCGTACGGGTTGGTTTAATTCAATCAAGAAATGAACGGGTTGAACTTGACTAGCGCCCTATGGGTAGTTTGGCCTTCGTCAAGGTCATGGGACGCTAAGGGAAAAATATTATCGGGAATTTCAAGTGTTGAAATTTGCAATGAGATTGCATACCTTCTATGAGATAGTTGGATCCCGATACCCACTGCGAGTAAGTGTTACTCCTGGGAGAGTTTTACACAGGACAATTAGTCACTCAAGTAGGTGTCTAGAAAAGTGTTAACGGGGTTACGCCTATGGGAAAACGAGGTTTACTTTAATTAGGTCCGTGCGAAAGCACGGGGAACCTCCCTCAAAGTACCGACACTGATCTGGCTGAAAGATTGACGAAATTGTAGGGTGTAATTAATCCCGGCTAATCTTACCTTTTAGGGTTTTAAGGTAGATTTGATAAAAACAGTGGGAGACATCCTGATTAGATAAGATAATAACCAATCTAATCTTGCAAGAGCATACGCTAAAGTGTTTTCTTCTCTCTCTCTCCAGGTAGCGACCATGTCAGGCCATAATCAAGATAATAATATGGATGTATTGACTGAACCAGATTATTGTACTGAGCTAGGGAACGTTGGACCCGTTCTTTCTTATAAGAGTTATAAGACTAAACAGGGAATAGCAGAAAATCTGGATTCTCACACCGCCCAAAAGAACATGCATGATGATGCATCTTCTTCGGGTGTGTTAGTTATTGAGAACTGTTTCTCAGTTCACCCTACGTCCTGGGTATTAGATACCAGATCAGGATCCCACATATGTAAATTGTTACATGGGCTACGAAAAGGTAGAGAACTGGAAAAAGGTGATCATTCCGTTCAAGTAGGGAACGGTGCAAGTATTGTAGCCAAAGCAGTTGGCGAATATCACCTTGTATTACCAAGTCGTAATACACTGATTCTAAATGAGTGCTATTATATACCGAACATGATGTGCAACATTATATCAGTTTCTTTATTAAGTAAAGAAGGATATAATTTTGTAGTACAGGATAATGTTATGAACATCTTCCTAAATCAAAAGTTGATTGCATCAGGCTCGTTACATAATGGCATATTCATTCTCAATCAAAATACAGTCCTCAATATATAAAACACACACAAGAGGAAAAGTTCAGAAATGAACGAATCCTACTTGTGGCATTGTAGACTAGGTCATATCAATGCGACACGACTGGCTAAGTTACATAAAGATGGATATTTGAATCCGTTCGAATTATCATCTTATGATACTTGCCATTCATGTCTCAAAGGAAAAATGACCAAAGCTCCGTTTAGTGGACACGGAGAAAGAGTTACTGAACTCTTAGTACTAATACATAGTGATGTGTGTGGTCCCATGTCTACGCATGCCAGGAACGGTTCTTCCTACTTCATTACATTCACTGACGATCTCTCTAGATACGGACATGTGTTTCTGATGAAACACAAGTCTGAAGCTTTTGAGAAATTCAGAGAATATAAGCACGAAGTAGAGAACCAAACGGGAAAAAGTATTAAGATCCTTCGATCTGATCGAGGAGGTGAATACTTAAGCAGTGAGTTCCTAGATTATCTAAAAGAGAATGGGATTCTCTCTCAGCTTACTCCTCCTTATACACCACAGCACAACGGTGTATCTGAGCGGAGGAATCGCACCCTATTAGATATGGTGCGCTCTATGATGAGCGAGGCTGAGTTACCTATTTCCTTCTGGGGGTATGCGCTTGAGACAGCCATACATCTATTGAATATGGTTCCTACCAAATCTGTGACTACCACTCCATATGAGATATGGAAAGGGAAGAGACCATCTCTTATGTATATTAAGATATGGGGTTGTCCAGCCTATGTCAAAAGACAAAATCCGGACAAGCTCGAGGCAAGATCTGTCTTATGTAAGTTTATTGGATATCCCAAACATTCGCGAGGGTATATCTTCTACTACTCCGAGGAACAAAAAGTGTTTGTTTCTCGACATGCCACCTTTTTAGAAAAGGGTTTTCTTATGAAAGAAATTGATGGCAATAAGGTAGAACTGGAAGAGGTTCCAGCAACACAAACTGCAACTGAAGATTTAGTGGAACCAGAGGATTCAGTAGTACCCGACGAACCCCAGCCTCTTCGCCGATCTAGTAGGGTTTCTCATCCACCTGACAGATACTACGGTTTTCTCATTGATGGTGGAAGCGAGGACTGCATCATGGATGATGATGAACCGACTAGTTTCGAGCAGGCCATCACGAGTGGTGACTCTGTGAAATGGCTGGATGCAATGCGATCTGAGATGGAATCCATGTACACCAATAAAGTATGGATTTTAGAAAATGCTCCTGAAGGGGTAAAATCCATTGGGAGCAAGTGGATTTTTAAAAAGAAATTTGGTGTAGATGGAAAAGTTGAGACTTTCAAAGCTAGACTTGTAGCAAAGGGTTTTCGTCAACGACCAGGTGTGGATTATGACGAAACCTTTTCTTCAGTGGCTATGCTTAAGTCCATCCGGATCTTACTTGCCATTGCTGCATACCATGACTACGAAATCTGGCAAATGGATGTTAAGACCGCCTTTCTAAACGGTGATTTAGAAGAGAGCGTGTACATGACTCAGCCAGAGGGCTTCGTAGATAGTGGGAGCAGCGGAAAGGTGTGCAAGCTGCTTAAATCCATTTATGGGTTAAAGCAAGCATCGCGGAGTTGGAACATTTGTTTTGATGTTGTAGTCAAAGAGTTTGACTTCATCAAAAATATAGATGAACCTTGTATCTATAAGAAGGTAGCAGAGGGTAAGGTTGTCTTCCTCGTATTGTACGTGGATGACATACTCTTGATAGGAAATGATATTCCTATGCTGCAATCAGTCAAGCTCTTCTTATCACAGAGATTCTCAATGAAAGATCTAGGTGATGTCTCCTGCATATTGGGAATCATGATCTATAGAGATAGATCTAAATGGATACTGGGATTGTCCCAATCCAGGTACATTGACACCATACTAAAGAGGTTTAGTATGGAAGAATCCAAGCGTGGGAACCAACCCACGATCTCTGGACTCACTCTCTCCAAAGAGATGTCTCCCAAGACTGATTTGGAGAGAGCTCGCATGCAAGGGATACCCTATGCTTCGGCAGTAGGCTTTATCATGTATGCGATGCTATGTACCAGACCCGATGTAGCATACTCACTAAGTGTAGTGAGTCGGTATCAAGCAGATCCTGGAGAGAGTCACTGGACAGCTGTAAAGAACATTCTCAAGTACTTACGAAGGACTAAGGAGATGTTCTTGGTGTATGGTAACGGAGAACTCCAGGTGGAGTCCTTTACCGATTCCAGCTTCCAAAGTGATAAGGACGACTCTAAGTCGCACTCGGGATTTGTCTTTACCCTCAATGGAGGGGCGGTATGTTGGAAGAGTTTCAAACAGGATACCGTTGCAGACTCGATGATGGAGGCTGAATACATCGCTGCCAATGATGCTGCCAAGGAGGCTGTCTGGATAAAGAAGTTCATTAGTGAACTTGGTGTGGTTCCATCCATTGAGCATCCAATACCTTTGTATTGCGATAACAATGGAGCTGTGGCTTTGGCCAAGGAACCCAGGTCCCATCAAAAGTCCAGACATATTCTGAGGCGGTATCACCTGATCAGGGAGATAGTTGATCGCCGGGAGATCGAGGTCAGGAGAGTAGATACGAAGGACAACACTGCGGATCTATTCACGAAGGCTATTCCCCAGATACAGTTTGAGAGATTATTCGGGATGCTAGGTATGAGATAGTACAGCTGCTGGCCTTAGTGCAAGTGGGAGATTGTTAGTTATGTATATGCCTTAGAGGCCATTGTTGTACATATGATGTATATTATGATGGATGCTTAGATATATACAGAGAGGACTTTCTTGCTCGTCATGATAGTATGCTATTTGGTTTCACTTTATCTTAACATGTTGACTTGTATTGGTTTACTGTTTTTCTCTCACATGTTGATAAAGCCCTTAGGATCTGTACTCGACTACTGGGATTATGATGAGATCATACTAGTGGGTCCATAGTAGTCGATGAGTACATCCTATAACTGTTCCTAGTCGAGGGTATATCGAGACAGGGCATCGATACACCAGAGTAGACTAGCGTATACGCATCTTGACCCATATGATGAGCGATGGATGATCCCATATCCATCGGTGTTTGACATCAGAGATGGTGTACGGGTGCTCAGTGGAGACTGGGTACACTGGACGGACTCGCCGAGAACTCCCAGATGGTGATATACCACACGTCAGATGGCAGTTCTCTGGTGACACTGGTACAGGATAGTCTGTAGACCCGAGATCGTCATAGAGTCTTGTGTGATTCCCACTGTGCTTTGATTTCCACCTTACCACGTCCAAGAGGGCGTGCAAAACGGTGGCTTTTGGGTACAGTCCCGAATCACATGGAGGCAATGAGCGATAGGAGGGGATTCGTCTCTCCCGGTATAGGGAGTTGATGTTGTGCTGTGTTCGATTGGCTATAACTGGAAGTCCCTGGCCAGGGCTGATATAGAGATTTACTGGTAAGTGTTACTAGTAGTTTCTCGACCCGTTATGAGCCATACATCGACATGACTTATCGGTTACTGGGGTCTGACGTATACCACCCCTAGACTTGATATGCGACATATCAGACGAACAGACCGGACTGTACGGGAGTGTTACTGATTGGATTCATAGGAGAACGCACAGGCTAGCTTGTTGATCTTCTGATCGCTCAATACCTGGGTGGCTGTTACGTTTAGCTGACCGCTTGCAGCTTGTGGGTGTTTGATATGATCATCACCTGCTACCGGCGTATTGACGATTCTTTAGAGTCCTACACAGAGGTTTCTTGGCTCAGGCGAAACGGAGTAGAGGCACATATGTGATATGTGCAGGACCGAGAATAATGCGATATGAGATACCGTATTATATTCTCGCGATATTTAGATATGAACCGGGTCATCGGATCAAGTGTTGATTCGATGAATCGGTACATGATATATTAGTCGGTAATATTCGATATAGCCGGATCGTCGGATCAAGTGTTGATTCGATGATTTAATGTATAATAATATATATGATATATTGTATTACATTATCTAATATTGGCTCGCTTTATTATTTCATTTTCTCACTGGATGATACATTGATATATATGCGATATATGTTAAATGTATTATTTTCTTTTGTTGCAAATATATAATATATATGTGATATATATTATTGTGACATGATATGATTTATTGTTAAACATGTTTAAGGATGATTAAATGAGGTTAGGGTTTGATTAGGGTTAGTTGGTTCATGCACCTTCTAGAAGCAATTTCTTTTGTCATGGTTAAGATATTTGTTGATGACACATTATCTAACCCAACCAAACCCTAACTCTAGTTTATTCTCTACACATTATTAGCCACTCATCCTTGACCATGGTTTATATATCAATCATATACATTTCTTTCTATTCATCACAAAAGGATTTGATCATTATCTTTTCCATTATCATCTTCTTCTCTCTTGAAAAAGCTCACTAGAAATTCTTTATGTGATGAATAAATATGAGAAAATGATTTAAAAAGAAAGCATAAATACTACTCTCTCATCCTCATCTCATCTAGCCCATGAGATTAGTATGTTCATCTCTTTAGAGTGAGAAAGCTTGAGTCTTTGCAACTTCGACGTAGATCATCGGAGATTTGGAACACTTCAAGCTAGCATGGATCGTTCGAGTCGTGGAGCCTCTCATGAGTCCGGGAGATCGTGGATCGCGGCAAAGGGACTTCTACTCGGAGCTTGTGAAGCGAAGGAGCGGACTACAAAGGTTGTAATCCCTCACACTTAGACAAAAGTTATCATCTTGCATGTTTAACCCTAATAATCTAGCAAAGATCCCGGCTTTGGGTTGTTCGGCACGTCTAAAATTTAATCCGGGCATGTTTGATGCCTTATGAACCTTCACAAGAGTGCCTAGGAACCCTACACCTTCAGCTCTTCTTCTTTTCCCGAAGTGGACTCTTTAAAGAGAGGGGCAAGTTCCAGCTCCTCATCAGAACCGCTCCCGAATGTAGGCACTTGTGACTCGCCGGTGTTAACCATGCGACAATCGCCGGTAGTTCTTTTAAGCCCTTCGGTCGTATTTCTTTGCTCCCGACGAGTTTTGCGCTTTTCCCGCTTAAAGCGTTGTCGATGAGTAACGTATCCTTGCCACCATCTATCGAAAGTTTTTCACTCTTGAGTGGGGTGCGAAACCTTCTGATAATATAAGCAATAGGAGGGGTGCATTTCTATTTTACGAGTAATTTTTTCTTCGGAGGATGGTAGCTTCATGCCCATTGATATGGCCTTAGCAAACCTTTTCCTCATCTTGAATTTGCTTTTGTCGGTAGTGGATGTATTTTGCTCCATCGGGAGCGTTTCAACTCTTTCATCCAGCCGCTGGCTCTTGGCCCTTTCAAATATGACCATCTCGCGTTCTCGATCAGCTTTACTTTTCAATCGAGCTTTGTTAAGGAATGCATCAATTACTTCATCTGATGGCCCCAGAATTTTTGATTCAGGATCTGCCCCCAGCGTTTCAGTACGAGGAGTCTCCTCATCGTTCATGAACGAATGGGAAATCACATGACAGCTCGCCACATATTCTTCAGATTCATCAGATGAACTTTCTCTCTCATCTTCCTCTTGAAAGACGTGATTGAGAAACTCTTGGAGTGTAATGAGAGTCCGTGCTTTCTGGTTGTATTCCTCCAGCGCGTCAATTTGTTTTTGCAAGTCCGAGCGCTTGTCGCCAGGCTTCACGGGCTTCTTTGATTTCTTTTTCTTCTTCTTCGAAGATTTTGACGGCTGGTTGCGAGTGCTTGAGCCACCTCGATCGGTCTTTGGAGTTGGACGTGGCTTCAACATCCCTTCAATGACCTGCGGTTCCAACGGGTTCTTCCACCTAATCGCTGGACATGTCTGAAGATCGTATAGCATTCTCTTTGTCTTGGTTGATAATACAACCTCCCAAGGAGCTTCTTCAACGACGGAGCATGTTGCCCCCGACGTATTCATCCCCTTAGATGTGTGAGGCTGCAGGGGATTCACCTTCCATTTGTCAGATAACGCGAACTTGCCCTGTCGGTACGGGTTTTCAAGCCAATTTTTGAAAACGTAGCAATCATCGATCGGATGGCCCAGTACTTGATGATAAGGATAGTAGTTGGGATCATTGACATCATTTGGTTGGGACAGACGTTTTAGATCCGGCAGATTTATGAGTCGATTGCGCAATGCCAGCTCGAATAGCCTTCTCGTTTTATCTCGGGGAAACGAGTAAGAACGTCCTAGCCTCTCTTCAAAGGCTACGTACGGGCGCGTATTATTTTGACGAACAACCGGCTTCGAGTTGCTCGGCTGTTGTTGAGCATTAGCGACAACGATCGCTTTCCCCTTCCCTTTGTCATTTCGGGAGTCCATCTTTGGAAGAGGGGGTTTATGGCCCATCTGATCCATTTGCGCTAGCTTGTCAATCAAGGCCTGGAAGGTAGTCGGCTTGAAAAACATCATAAATTGCGAGATGGTTGCTTGCGGATCAAGGGTTCCCACAAACATACCCACCGCGGGAGCTTCTTCAATGCGCTGCTCGCACTTCGACCATAAGTTCCGCCACCGTATAGCATATTGAACCCATGTCTCGCCTGGCTTTACCCTGGTGTTAATCAGTGCCGTCATCGGGGTGCGTTCACTGGATCTTGCAAAACGCTGAGTAAACAACAGCTCCATCTCCGCGAAGGTCTTGATAGAGTCATTCGGGAGCTCAGAGTACCACTCGAACGCCGTATCTGATAAACTTCCAACAAACTGGCGAAGCAAAAGCTTGTCATCACCACCGTGTTGCCGCAGAGTGCCCTGAACTGGGCAACATGCTGGTGAGGATTGCCCATCCCCTTGTAGACATGGAACTTGGGAATTGTGTAACCCGGCGGGTACTTGATTTAGTCGTACCAACTTGGATATGGCCGCCCCATTTTTATGACCTGGCCAGCTGCTTCAGCCGCATGATGAACCCGTATTTATTGGGCTATGTACTCGTCCAAATCAGCTTTGGGGATTATATCCTCCTTAGCTGTTGACAGAGCTGGCGGAGGATTCGATGTCTCTCCCCTATCGTCTCCAAGGACGATCGGGGGATCTTCGGCCGGGTGATCTTCGCCTGGGTGATCTTGTTGGATCATCATCCCTACCATATCTTGGAACAGGAGGCCCATACGCTGTAAGAGGCTACTTATTCAGCAGCCTCTTTGTCCTTCTTCTCTAATATTCGACGAAGGAATTCGGCGTCGGTTTCTTCCTCTTGGCGTTCATCCGAGGACGTTTCAGGGTTTTCTTTTGGCCCAGTAAGTGCGGCCATAGCGTTCATCATCTCTTGGAGCTTCTGTTGCTGCTCCTGCGCTTTGGTCACTGATCGCGTAAGCGGTCGATGACCCGTAGATATGCGACTATCCTCTTTACCAGACGCCACGTAGACGGTATGAACTACAATGCCCCCTGACTTAGGGCGTTTGGGTTCACCACCTCTGATATTCGTCATCGGCGTTGGCACTTTCTCCGGCCTTCTTCTTTTATGGGCCATAGAAGTTGAGGGGGCTGTTGATTTGGGCACCCTGGTGACTGTCATCCTTTCCTGTTTGATCGGGCGGTCTTTTTCTTTTTCCACTTTCGCCTTTTTCTGTTGACGAGAACGATCTGGGTAAATTACGGAGTCTTGAACTCTCCGCCAAACTTTATAAATTTTTGAGGACAGCCGTTGAGGGGGCTGTTCCTGCTTCGTTTCCGGAACTTTTTCCACAGGTGGAGGAGATCTTTTCAGTGTAGCGGTTGGAGAGTTCTTACGTACCCTCCTCAGTAGTTCAAAGCTGTTCCTAGTTGGAACAGCAGCGTTGACTTCCACCACTGGAGCCGGTGGAGTTAGTCCCGAGGGGGAGTTGCCCCCTGCCTTCCTTACTCGTCGCCAATGGCGACGTTGGGCGCAACGAGTCGTCGGTATTGGTTCAGAAACAGAAATAGCTTCTTCTTGCCCCCTGTTCAGGTATGAGGCTGTTGCCGGCGTCAGCCTGTTAAAGACTGATGTCTTTTGAGCAGCAAGAGCAGGAGTGGGATTTGGGACGGTCAGTCTTGTAAAGACTGATCTCTTAGCCGGAGAAGCCGCCTTGATGACTTCATGAGAAGGTTTGGCTATTCTTTTTGGAATAACCTTTTCCGGGACTGCAAGCTTCATCGTGGGCCCGCAAGAGTTTTGGCCCAGTCTGGAGAAGACCGAGGCACTGGTGTTGGGCGACCCGTTGAGAGGGGCCACAGTAACTGTAAGTCGATCGAAGACCGACTTCTTAGGAGCTTCTGGTACGGGCACAGGGGTGTTGAAGCTTGTTGGTGGAAGCATGGTTCCGAAAAACAACCCTGTGGTGGCTTGAGTAATCTGCTCCACGGGCATCATGAACAAAGAGGCCGCTTGGGGCCCGTATGCTACGCCTCCAGGTGAGACGGAGCGTCGGTTGCATTGGCACTTCAAGCAGTTCGAGCAATTTGAGGCCCTGCCCGTTATCATATCGGCCCGTTGATGGAATCCTTCGAGTTTGAAACTGTTGCACCATTGTTACCATCTATTGTTTCACCTCCTAAACTCGAACTAAAGCTTTTGCCGTCGCACCTAAAATATGCTTATCTAGGTGAGAATGAGACCCTGCCCGTTATCATATCGGCCTCTCTAGCTCTTGAGCAAGAGAAGGCCCTTTTAATGGTCTTACAAAATAATCGGCAAGCTTTTGGCTGGTCTATGGCAGACATCAAGGGGATTAGTCCCCTCATAGTTAAACATCATATACACTTGATGGATGATGCCAAGCCGGTAAGGGATCCACAAAGACGCCTCAACCCTATAATGAAAGAGGCCGTCAAGAAGGAGATTATTAAATGTATTGATAGTGGTATCATTTACCCTATCTCGGATAGCCAATGGGTTAGCCCCATTCATGTTGTGCCAAAGAAATCGGGCATCACGGTCATTACCAATGAGGTAAATGAGTTAATTCTTACTCGCACCCAAACTGGGTGGCGAGTTTGCATCGACTATAGAAAACTCAATACCACGACAAGGAAATACCACTTTCCTTTACCTTTCATTGACCAAATGCTAGAACGATTGGCTGGGCAAGAATTCTACAGCTTTCTAGATGACTATTCCGGCTATAACCAAGTCCCCATCGCCAAAGAGGATCAAGACAAAACCACATTTACTTGTCCTTTTGGCACTTTTGCTTATCGTCGCATGCCCTTTGGGTTATGCAATGCACCCGCTATATTTCAGCGGTGTATGATGGGGATCTTTTTAGACATGGTTGAAAAGGTTTTGGAGATCTTTATGGATTATTTCTCCATTTTTGGTGACTCCTTCGACGAGTGTTTACGACATCTTGACGCAGTTCTTACCCGCTGTAGGTATAAGAACCTAACTTTAAATTAGGAGAAGTGCCACTTTATGGTACGAGAAGGCATTGTCTTAGGACATGTCATCTCGCAAAACGGCATAGAGGTTGATAGAGCCAAAATTGAGGTCATTTCTAATCTTCCTCCTCCTAAATGCGTCAAAGACATCCGAGCTTTTCTTGGCCACGCTGGTTTTTATAGACGGTTCATCAAGGATTTTAGCAAGATTACTAGACGCTTGACTCTCTTATTGGCCAAGCACACAACATTTGATTTTGACTCAACTTGCATGGAAGCGTTCGAGTCATTGAAACACTCTCTCATTTCTGCGCCCATTCTTTCATCTCCAGACTGGACGCATCCCTTCGAAATTATGTGCGACGCATCAGATTTTTCCATTGGTGTTGTTCTTGGACAGCACATTAATAAAATGCCGCACGTAATTTATTACGCTAGCCGTACACTAAATGAGGCCCAACTAAACTACACAACAACAGAAAAAGAGTTTTTAGCAGTTGTGTTTGCACTTGAAAAATTTCGGCCGTATTTAATCGGCTCTCCAGTCATTGTGTATACGGATCATTCAGCTCTTCGCCACCTTTTTGCGAAGAAGGATGCTAAATCGAGGCTAATACGTTGGATTCTCTTGCTACAAGAGTTTGACCTTGTCATAAGGGACAAAAGAGGATGTGAAAACGTAGTGGCCGATTACCTTTCACGACTTCCTTCTTCGCCTACACTTGAACTTCCGATCAAAGATGTTTTTCCCGATGAGCAACTCTTAACCGTTTCCTGCGAACCATGGTTCGCTGATATAGTAAACTACTTAGCCACCGGCTTGATACCTAAAGATTGGTCGAAACAGGATAAACTTCGATTCTTGTCCTAAGCAAAGCATTTTTACTGGGATGAACCTTATCTTTTTAAATACTGTTCCGACCAAATCATTCGTCGGTGTGTACCGGAAAATGAGTTTAAGAGTGTGTTGTCTTTTTGCCACGATCAAGCGTGTGGCGGGCACTTCGGCCCAAAGAAGACAGCCGAGAAAATCTAGCAGTGTGGTTTCTATTGGCCACGACTCTTTAAGGATGCATATGAATACTGCAAGACATGCTCCCGTTGCCAACACTTGGGCCGGATATCACGGAGAAAAGAAATGCCGCTCCAACCAATTTTGGTTGTGGATGTTTTTGATGTTTGGGGAATAGACTTCATGGGACCATTTCCTAATTCTTTTGGGAATGTGTATATTCTTTTGGCTGTTGACTACGTGTCAAAGTGGGTCGAAGCTGTGCCTAGCCGAACGAACGACAACAAGGTTGTCGTTCGATTTCTTAAAGAACACATCTTTTCTCGATTTGGGCACCCTCGAGCGATTATAAGTGATAATGGTTCTCACTTTTGCAATAGGACTTTTGAGTCCTTAATGCGCAAATATTCTATTACCCACAAGTTGTCAACGCCATACCATCCCTAAACATGTGGGCAAGCCGAGGTTTCAAATCGGCAAATCAAGCAAATCTTGGAGAAAACGGTTTCTAAAAACCGTAAAGATTGGTCACTCAAACTGATCGATGCACTATGGGCTTTCCGTACTGCATACAAGACCGATCTTGGTATGTCTCCATACCGGCTTGTTTATGGGAAGGCTTGCCACCTCCCAGTAGAGATTGAGCATAAGGCATTTTGGGTAATCAAAGAGTTGAATTTGTCATTAGGAGATGCGGGAAGCAATCGAAAGCTGCAATTAAATGAACTAGAAGAGCTGCGGGATGGGGCTTATGATAATGCCGTAATTGTTAAAAACCGAACTAAGGTGTTCCATGATAAACACCTTCTGCGAAAAACGTTTAAACCTGGTCAACAGGTTTTACTCTATGATACTCGGTTACATTATCACCCCGGCAAGCTCCGTTCTAGGTGGAAGGGCCATTTGTAGTTCGCACCGTTTATCCGCATGGTGCAGTCGATCTTGAAAATCCAGAGGACGATACCTTATTCAAATGCAATGGACATCGATTGAAACCGTTCCTCACGGCGGACCCATCGGAGGAGCTCCTGTTTTTGCAGAAGCCATTCTACACCGATTAAATCTCCTCCACTTTAAAACTTATTTGAATTTCCAATCAATTTTTTCAAACTTTATTTCAAATAAGTTTGGGGGTGTGTATCATTTGTAAATATGTTAATAAGCAGGAAATTGCCGACATTATCAACCCATTTGGTGCAGCATGACAGTGAGGACACTGTCCAGTTTAAGCTTGGGGGTATGCTCGGTAAGTCTTCTTCCTTCGCATTCATATGTATATTTATGCATTGCATCCTTATATAAAAATCATAAAAATTGAAAAAAATTGAAGAAATAAAAAAAATAGAAAAAGAAAAACCCATAAAAAATTGAAAATTTCAAAAAATTATAAAAATTAATGTATTCAATTTTGGCCGTATTTGACTTAAGTTTGACAAATAGGTTAATTGGCTAGGACCAACTAGATCTTAAACTTAGTAAATTAAAAACCCTAAAAATAACCTTTCTTAAAGTTTAACGGTAGAAAGTATATGTCTTTGTAGTTTATTTAGAAATAAGCAAATTTCGAGTTCACTTCTTGGGCTAAGTCGAAACAAAGGAAAAGTATTGATATTTTTATTAGAGTATAAGTTTGAAAAATAATTCTTAGCTTAAGTCTAGATT
The DNA here is from genome assembly GCA_030015575.1 of Agapanthus africanus. Taxonomy (NCBI): domain Eukaryota; kingdom Viridiplantae; phylum Streptophyta; class Magnoliopsida; order Asparagales; family Amaryllidaceae; genus Agapanthus; species Agapanthus africanus. The sequence continues at coordinate 410,186,131 of JASDDO010000012.1, forward strand.
CTGAAAATGTATTCCCTACAATTTGCACAATCACGCACCTTGAAATTTGGAATAGTAGAAGAGACCTTGAAATGCTCTTGTCTAAAGTCCTTAGTACGAAGAAAATAAAAAAAAATATAAGTGTGAATAAAAATAAATGAACACTGGTTTTTGTGATTACTTAAGGCTAAAAAAAATAGAAAAGTATTTAGCGAGGGTGCTTCATCACCTAGTGCCTTAAACCAACTGGTTTGGGAGTCACTGCTAAAGCCTTGGGTGTTGCAAGACTAGGAATTACGCTTTAAAGTGCAAACGCATTTTGTAATCGGTCGTTGGTACCTCAAGAAGTATTAACGGTCGCATGAAGGATGTGTAAGCAAAATTCATTTAAAAATTCACCAATTAATAAGTGCTTTGGACAACGGACAAGAGTATGATTGCTTGATTTGAATTTCCAAGTGTAGGGGTGATATATACACACACGTAGGGGTATGTGATTGGAGTTTAGATGAGAGAAAGGAGTGAAGAATAGAACTTGTATCTTTAGTAGAGTTGATAAAAATTCCTAAGTGAAGATGGAACCCTAGAAGGAAAACTTAAGAAATGCTGAAAGCTAAGTAAGTCTATATAACGTATATAATCTTAAGTTAAATGATGAGGAAGTGCGAAGAATATGGGTGGATAAGTTACGAGTCGACGATAATAGAATTTCTTGTTGGAAAACCTAATTGGAGAATTAAAGTCGAAAGGCCGAATTGATAGGATTTTGTGGGTAGAATCCGCTAAAAACCCTCAGGAGACAACACTCCTCCTACTAGGGACACCTAGAGGTTTAACGGCTTGTTGCACGAGCTCAGTGCATTCGCATTTCCCTGCGAAAGTGAGGTTAGGTTTTTTGTCGAGAATAAAACTAAGTTTGCTCGAGGACGAGCAAAAGATAAGTTTGGGGGTATTTGTTCATATCAAAATATTGCATTATTAGATTCCCCATTCTTATGCATTTTACAATAAAACATGTGCTTTTGACCCATGTCTGCTACATAGTATAGGTTACAGGTTCTTGGAGCGAAAACAGTGAAAAAAAGACAAAAGATGATACAAAAGAGGGACTTTTGACCAACAAATAGAAGGATCTTAGTCAAGCCTAGACGAAGAACAGTTCACAATATACAAGGCAACGTAAGGTCCAAGATGTCAAAGCGAACGGTTAAAAGACCACTACAAGTTTTCACTGAAAGATCTGGAGAAGATCTAGAATCCAAATGGAGAAAAGAACCAAAGAATCAGGAAGCCCAAAACGCCCAAAGCCAACATACGAAAATTCAGACACTGATCATCTCATTGGGCCGCGGAACCGCGGCCCAACCGCTACTGCGGCCGCGGTTCCGCGGCCATATAGTGCCCGTAGTGTCAGAAAATTTTACTAATTTTTGTTGCGGCGCTGACTAGTCTTCCTAAGGGGTATTTTTGTAAATGCAGACGTGCGGCAATTGTAAACCTAGGGTTTTCTATGTCCTATAAATAGAGACCCAATTCATTGTATTTTTTCATGCCTCTATTCATTAATAAAATTTCAGTTTTCTTTGAAGTTGGAGAGTATCAATCGTAAGTAGGTTTATTTTTCTGCCCTAGTTTTAGTTTTAATTTCTGCCCTAGGTAATTTCTTTTCCTGCTCTAGTTTAATATAGTTTAGAATTTTTATTAACTTGCAGTAGATCTTTCATCTCTTAAATCAAAAACCAAATAAAAATTATGTCTTTCGTAGATCCCTCAATGAGCGAGTAGTTTCCTCGCTTGTTAGGGTTAGGAATAGGGAAGGGTTTGAGAGATGAAGATCTCTCATCTCTTTTCTTTGCCAATCTCTTATGAACATTAAGACTCCATGCTACTTTCATCTTCCGCTCCCTACGGCACTCTACCCATGAGGCAACGGTGATACCGTAGTATAAAAGACCGGATCTGTAAGTTTTCCATGGAGGTTAGGGTAAAGATTAAAAAAGGAAGGACAAGGATCTAGAGAAAGAAACATCTTCCCAATCATCCTAATCCCTTTATTAATATTTACCATAACCCCTAATATGATATCTAATTTAAGGCATTGGGAAGAGGTGTAGATCTTTATTTACCAAACTTTACCTAAACCTAATCCTAGCAAGTTTCTTAATCCTATTATAACTCAACTTCGTTTTTAGATTTAATTAAAAGATCCAACACCCTTTGGAATTAGCTCGTAAGAATATTTAGGAAAATTACAACATCCCTGTGGACCGACCCGTATTCACCGGCTAGCAAACAAGCGACGCCGTTCTTGATTGCGGTAATATATTTTTGATCGATAAAACCTCTCTAAATCAGGAGTTTCTAAGGAAATTGAAACTTGCTAGTGCTGCATACTATTTGGAGTTTGATAATGTTGGTAGGATTCCTTCAGCATTATCTCACAATGATATTTGGATCCCGATCCTACTGTGAGTATCCGCTACTCCTCGGGAGACTTTTCACTTAACGATCAATGCTATAAACCAAGTAGATGTCTAGAAAGGTGTTAGCGGGGCTACGCCCACAGGGAAAAGAGGTTATTTAATTAAGGAACTTTGCGAAAGCGTCGTAAAACCTCCCTCGAAGTACCGACACCAGCCTGGCTGAACGGTTAAGCAAGTATTGTACGGTGAGATCAATCCCGTAGGGGAATATCACCTTGGATTGACAAGTGGGCAGATATTGATTCTGCGTAACTGTTTGTATATACCTAGTATGGCTTGTAATATCATATCTGTATCCTTACTTTCTAAGGAAGGATATGATTTTACTTTTGTAAACGATGTGGTCCACATCCACCTAAATCAAGTTCTGATTGGGTCAGATACATTAGAAAACGGAATATACATATTGAATCAAGCTCAGGTTTTCAGTATCCAGAACACACTTAAAAGAAAGTCTCCGGAAACAAATCAGGCTTTCTTATGGCATTATAGATTGGGTCACATTAATGAGACAGGGTTAACAAAGTTACATAAAGAGGGATACTTGAATTCGTTCGAGTATTAGTCTTATGCTACTTGTGAATCTTGTCTCATGGGAAAGATGACAAAGACTCCGTTCACTGGACACGGAGTAAGAGCGAGCGAGCTCTTGGAACTCATACACAGTGACGTGTGTGGTCCAATGTCTACACATGCGCGAAGTGGTTATTCATACTTCATTACTTTTACGGATGATTTCTCTAGGTATGGACATGTCTTCCTGATGAAGCATAAATCTGAGGCCTTTGAGAAATTTCGGGAATACAAGAATGAAGTTGAAAAACAAACAGGCAGAGTATCAAGACACTGAGATCTGATCGAGGTGGTGAATACTTTAGTGCCGAGTTTCTGGGCTACTTAAAAGAGAATGGAATTCTCTCTCAGCTTACTCCTCCATACACACCACAACACAACGGTGTAGCGGAAAGGCGGAATTGAACTCTATTGGATATGGTTCGTTCCATGATGAGTAAGGCTGAGTTACCACGATCTTTCTAGGGTTATGCACTAGAATAAGCTGCATATCTTTTGAACAAGGTTCCAACCAAGACTGTGCTTACCACTCCATATCAGATGTGGAGTGGGAAGAAACCCTGTCTTAAGTATCTTAAGACATGGGGATGTCCAGCTATTGTAAAGAGGCATCATACGGACAAGCTCGAGGCACGCTCAGTACTGTGTAAGTTTGTGGGATACCCAAGAACTCTAGGGGGTATCTTTTATATTCCGCAGAGGAATAAAAGGTTTTTGTTTCTCAGCATCCCCATTTCTTGGAAACTGAATTTTTAGAAAATCAGATAAGTGGGAGCGCAATAGAACTGGAAGAAATTCCAGAACCACAAGCTATTACTGAAAGCTTGGTAGAACCAGAAGTTTCAGGAGAACCGGACATCCCAGCGCCACTCCGCAGGAGTAGTAGGCAGTCTCATCCGCCCGAGAGATACTACGGTTTTCTCATAGACGGGGATCGAGAGGATTGCGTCATTGAAAATGATGAGTCTACTAGCTTCCAGCAAGCCATTCAGAGCGGTGACTCAGTAAAATGGCTGGATGCAATGCGGACCGAGATGGAGTTCATGTACACCAACAAAGTTTGGACTTTGGACATTGCTCCAGAAGGGGTAAAAACCGTAGGCTGCAAGTGGATCTTCAGAAAGAAGATTGGTGTAGATGGGCAGGTTGAAACCTATAAAGCTAGACTTGTTGCAAAGGGTTTTCGTCAAAGACCTGGTTTGGATTATGACGAAACCTTTTCTCCAGTGGCTATGCTCAAATCCATTCGGATCCTTCTTGCCATTGCTACCTTCCACGATTATAAGATCTGGCAGATGGATGTAAAGATGGCTTTTCTAAATGGAAATTTGGAAGAGTGCGTCTATATGGATCAGCCAGAGGGTTTCATTCAGAGTGGGAGCAGCGGTAAAGTATGAAAGTTGCTTAAGTCCATTTATGGACTAAAGCAGGAATCGCGGAGTTGGAACATCTACTTCGATGATACTGTCAAAGAATTCGGCTTTATCAAAAATCCGGATGAACCATGCATTTACAGTAAGATTGAAGGGAGAACTGTGGTATTCCTCGTCTTGTACATGGATGATATTCTCCTAATAGGAAATGAAATTCCTATGCTATAGTCAGTCAAAGGATTCTTGTCACAGAGGTTCTCCATGAAGGACCTGGGCGATGCCAACTACATTCTGGGGATCCAGATCTATCGTGATAGATCTAAGAGGATATTGGGACTTTCGCAGTCCAGATACATCGACACCATACTGAAACGATTCAGTATGGAAGATTCAAAGCGCAGTAATCTACCGGCTTGTTACGGAATCACCCTCTCCAAAGAGATGTCTCCCAAGACTGATTTGGAAAGGGCTCGCATGTCATCTATACCCTACGCATCTGCGGTAGGCTCTATAATGTATGCGATGTTGTGTACCAGACCAGATGTAGCATACGCATTGAGCGTTGTAAGCCGGTATCAGTCAGACCCAGGGGAGAAACACTGGATAGCAGTAAAGAACATTCTCAAGTACCTGAGAAGGACTAAGGAGATGTTCTTGGTGTATGGCGGAAAAGACCTCCAGATCGAGGCCTTTGCTGACTCCAGCTTCCAGAGTGACAAGGATGACTCCAAATCCATGTCGGGTTATGTCTTTACCCTCAATGGAGGGGCGGTTTGCTGGAAGAGCTCCAAGCAGGAAACCGTTGCTGACTCAACTATGGAAGCGGAGTACATAGCTTCTTGCGATGCCGCAAAGGAAGCTGTCTGGATGAAGAAGTTCCTCACGGAGCTTCAGGTGGTTCCTACCATTGTTGATCCAATACCACTGTATTGTGACAAAAACGGCGCTATAGCTTTAGCGAAGGAACCCAGGTCCCATCAGAACTCCAAACACATTTTGAGGCGGTACCACCTGATCAGGGAGATCGTAGAACGCCGGGAGATCGAGGTGAGGAGAGTAGATTCGGAGAATAACACTGCAGATCCACTCACGAAGGCCACACCCCAGACTCCGTTCGAGCGGCTGATCGAGATGATAGGTCTTCGATACGCCAGTACATGGCCCTAGTGCAAGTGGGAGATTGTTAGTGTATATGCCCTAGAGGCCATTACTGTATCATACTAGTTTGTATATTACTTAATGGAAGCTTGGGATATTCACAGTTGTATATACAGTCTTGCTCAAAATGGTAGTATGCTACTTGGTTTGTTTCTACTTTAATATGTGCATGTGTTTCTTTTAGCATATCGCTTATACATATTAGTAGAGCCTTTAGGATCTTTGCTTGATTACCAGCGTTGTGATGGCAGTCACACTTGTGGGGGCTGGGTAGTCTACAAGCACATCCTTATACAGGTCCCTAGTCGTAGGATTATCGAGACAGGGCATCGATACTCCGGAGTAGACTAGCGTATACGCTTCTCATCCCAGCAGGGGAGATGATCTGTCCTACAGCCATTAGTACGTCGTACTGGAGATAGTATGCGAGTGCTCGTTAGGTTATGAGTATACTGGACAGGACTCGTCGGGAACTGTTGGTTGGTATTATACCTATCGTCAGATAGCGGTTCCCAGGTGACAGGAGTACAGCTTAGTCTGTCGACTTGACACTGCTATTTCTCCTCGAGTGTGTTCCCACTGTACTTTGATTACTACCCTACCATGGCTCAAAGGAGTCGTGCAAACAGGTAGTAGTTAGGTGCAGTCCCGAAGCACTTGGAGGCAGTAGCGGTTAGATAGGATTCGTCTCTCCCGGTATTGGGGATTGATATCGCGCTGTGTCTAAGAGAGCCATTACACAAAGTCCCTGGCCAGGGCAAGCGAGAATTACTGGTAGTGTTTCCAGTAGTTTCTCAGGGTGTTCTGGGCTTCACTCCGGCACGACTTGTACCGCTATTAGGAGTCTGATGTTTACCGCCCCTTAGGCCCGACATGCCATACTCATAGACAAACAGACCGGACTGTACGGAGATTGTCACATTCAGGCTCAGTAGGAGTTTGGATGGGTTTACCTCATCGGCCTTCTTATCGACATCTACTTGGGGACCGTTACGTACAGCTAGTGCCGCTTGCGGTCTGTGGTTAAACCCACTGCCAGCGTAATGTCGATTCTTTAGAGTCCCACACAGAGAGTTTCCCTGCACTGGGCAAAAGGTGTAGAGGCCGTATGGTTTTACGGCAAGGCTACGATCACTTACGTGCACTTGTGCGCGTATGATGTTCGGGCAGACGATACTTGTGGGCTTTGGTTTAAGCTGGATCCTAGTGTTGTATAGATGGATTAGTTTTATCTTCTGTGCATTCGCATTCTACGGAATGCGGATGCGGGTGTGTATGCACGGTTGTGAGGAGCGAAGAAGGAGGTGCCTCGTTAGGGTTTTGACCGTTGATTCGGTCAAAACCATTATAAGGTGAGGAAATTATTTACTAATCTTTTCTAATGATAATTGTGTTATGGCTAATTGCTTTGACCATTTGACCTAGTTGACCATTGTTGACTTGGACATTTCTTGAGCACTAGATCCTTCTTATTCTTTTGGATTTATTTTTGAGATGATAAGGGTGAAATCAAGTAGCCATCACACTTTATCATGATAAGAGATTAGTAAATGGTTTTTCTTATGCATCATTATTTCTTGCTCATTCTCTCTCGTCAAAAAGAGAGCTCCCATGGTTGCTTCATCTTCCTCCTCACTATAAAATCCGTTAACTCTCATGTGTTGAGAAAATAAGGATCCAAATAGACAAACAAATCCATCTTCTTCCTCTACATCACCTAGGACATCAAGAGTAGCAAACTTGTTGCCCTAGTTACCTTGGCTTGAGGTGGAGCTCGGACTATAGACTCTCGGGTGGATCGTCTTCGACTCAAGGAGGCCGCGGAGGTGACCAAGATCCGGATCGACCCATGGAGCCTACGGAGACGAGGAGGATAGCGGAGAAGACCCGAAGGACTAGTAGCATGAGGTATAATCTCCTTGCAAAGTAGATAGAACCTCATGTAGTTTGTTAGCAATGGTTTGGAAAAGATCCTCAAGTTTTAGTCTATGTTACCTTGTGTTAAAATTTTTGTTTTTTTACCTATTCCGCCTCCCCGTAAGTACCGGGGTGGGTAACATAGACTTACAAGATAGACCTGGTAAGAAGATAGTAAGGAGTTATGTCCTGGTATTCGAATGACATACTCCTGATAGAGAGTGACGTTCCTATACTACGATCGGTTATACTGCGGTTGTTATAAGGTGTTTCTGTACATAGGATCTGGATAAAAATATAAGGGATTCCGGTCACTAGATCTATGGTTTTAGATCTAGATTTGGGAAGTGTTCCAATTTGAGTACTTTGACACTATTCTAAAATGTTTTAGAATGGACGACTCCTGGCATGGTGGTGTACCCGTAGGTGATGGAGTCACCCTCTCTAAAGAGATGCCTTCTAGACTGATGAGGGATTTGCATGATTGGTATATCACTTGCTTAGGCAATTGAGTCAATTATTAGATGTCAAGTACCACACCAGATATTTGTTTTTGTACTGGCTGTAATTGTAACACCTTATAATGTGTTTTGTAGCTAATTATATTTTTAATGTGTGGTTTTTTATAAAAGTTTACGAAATTAAGTTTTAATTATTTTATCCTAGTTAATGTGTATTTTATTAGAATTTTGTTAGGCACACACACACTTGTGCATGACAACTAGGGTTTAGAGATGGGGTTAGACCATGTTTAGCAAGCATGATAGGTTAACCCATTCTCTTTAAGTTAGTTTTATTATTGTTTAAAGTGCTTTGGGTTTAATAGTGTCATGGTTATTTTTATTTAAAATGAATTTAAAAGGGTTTTTTTATATGGTTTGACTTTGTGTGAGAGAGAGGGCATGGGAGCATGGGTGAGCCATGCCTCATTATGAGGGAAGAGAGAGAGGGGGGGTCTTGGCTTGTTCTCTCATTCTCCTCTCATTTCCTCTTACTCTTATTCTCTCTCTCAAACACACACACACACACACACAAACACAGCAGCAACAGCAGCAGTGACCACAACAACAACAATATCATCATCAGCAGCAGCACCAGAGGCAGCAGCAGAAGCAGCAGCAACACCAGAAGCAGCAGCTCCAGCATCACCATCATCAGCTCCAGCATCATCATCATCACAGCAACAACAACAACATCAACAACAACAACTGCATCACCATCATCATCTCAGCAACAACAACAGTAGCATCAGCAGCAGCAGCAGCTTCTGCAACAGCAATAGGAACCCCAGCACCTGTAGATGCTCTTCATCCCTCACGCACTTCCCCACCTGCTTCTTGGAGGTCTTTTGGGTATATTTCCTTAACCCAAATCCCTAGTTTGCTTAGTTGTGTGATTGTTAGTGTCCGTTTGTGGTTAATTGCTAGTTTAGAGCTAGTTTTGGTGATTTGTGAGTTGTGATGGCAAATTGTTGATTTTGTTAGCTACCTTAGGTTAATTTAGTGTTAGTAGGGTCACTCACACTGAGAAATCCCCCGATTTCACTAAAACACCATAAGGTTTCTATTTTGTGCAAATTGTCGTTTTTAAGCGATATTTTGGGTTTCTGGAATCTGCTATGGACCCGATGCCTTCAGGTCAAAATTGAAAATACTGGGACATGATACCTAGGTCTAGATACCACCACCAGATCACGACCCCCTAACTCCCAACTCTGGCCGCCAAATTCTTCATTCTGGCCGCAAATTGCGGCCAGGAAGGGGAGTGGAGTGCTGGGATTTTGTGTATGGTAGTCTTCTGTGTATTGTAGTGTTTTGGCATGTCTAGTTTTGTAAGTTTTGGCCTGTAGGAAAATCTGGGACTATTTATCGTTTTTGTGTCCGTTGTGTTTGCGCGATACACGCGATACGTGAGTGGGTTCTGTGATCCAGCGTATCGCGGCATGTCGCGATGGTTTTAGACGCGTACACACACGATTCAGCGTATCGTACACACACGCGGGGTGTCGTTCCAACTCAACAATCGGATCCGCAAAAATTGGACTCAACAACCTTTCAAAATGTTCCTTTTCCAAATCGGTTGAGATCCAATAAACCAACTCCACAGATGGAGAAGATTGTAGAGTTGTTCAAACAGGTTAGCATAAATATCCCTCTTTTGGATGCAATCCAACAAGTTCCTTCATATGCAAAAATCTTAAAGGACTTATGCACCAAAAAGAGGAAGTCACAAGTACCAAAGAAAGTTTTCGTGGCTAGTGCTGTTAGTGATGCTCTTGTCAATTCTTTACCCCCAAAGCACAAGGACCCCGGTTGTCCTACTATTTCGATCACAATTGGGAACAAGACTATCAATAGAGCATTATTAGATCTTGGTGCTAGTGTCAATTTGCTATCCTATTCGGTGTACGAACAATTAGGCGTTGGAGAGCTCAAGCCTACTCATTGCACTCTCCAAATGGCCGACCGATCAATCACCCACCCTAGGGGGGAGTTGGTGGATGTGTTAATTAGAGTAGGGGATTTCATTTTCCCTGTGGACTTTATTGTTATGGATACACAGCCTGTCGCTAACCCCCGTAATCAAATTCCGGTGATACTTGGTCGACCATTCCTCGCGACTTCTAACGCGGTAATCAACTGTCGTAATAGTTCAATGAATCTATCTTTTGGCAAGATGACAGTTGAACTTAACATTTTCAAGTTAGGAAGTCAGCCTTGCGAGCCTAATTCTAGCGTACTTGATGTGTGCTCGATCGATGAGATCGCGGAGGAGGACTATGAGTTCGAGAATTTCATGTTTGATCACAGTAATATTGACGCAACTAGTGCGTTCCTCCTAGAATCCGACACAGCTTTCACGACGGACAAAGATTATGAGTGTTTCACCTTTGTTGATGATCTTGAAGACTCTCCACCCGAGTTTGAGTCTTTTGCTTTTTCGGATGAGTTAGTTGAACCATCCGACTCGGTAGCGTACACTCAATTTGAACCTTTGATGGAATCCTTCGAGTTTGAAACAGTTACCCCATTGCTACCATCTATTGTTTCACCACCTAAACTCGAGCTAAAGCTTTTGCCGTCGCACCTCAAATATGCTTATCTAGGTGAAAATGAGACCTTACCAGTTATCATATCGGCCTCTCTAGCTCGTGAGCAAGAGAATGCTCTTTTAACGGTCTTATACAATAATCGGCAAGCTTTCGGCTGGTCTATGGCGGACATCAGGGGGATTAGTCCCCTCATAGTCGAACATCATATACACTTGATGGATGATGCCAAGCCGGCAAGGGATCCACAAAGACGCCTCAACCCCATCATGAAAGAGGCGGTCAAGAAGGAGATTGTTAAGTGTCTTGATAGCGGTATCATTTACCCTATCTCGGATAGCCAATGGGTTAGCCCCATTCATGTCGTGCCAAAGAAATCGGGCATCACGGTCATCACCAATGAGGCAAATGAGCTAATTCCCACTCGCACCCAAACTGGGTGGCGAGTTTGCATCGACTACCGGAAACTCAATGCCGCGACAAGGAAGGACCACTTTCCTTTACCATTCATTGACCAAATGCTAGAACGATTGGCGGGGCACGAATTCTACTGCTTTTTAGATGGCTATTCCGGTTATAATCAAGTCCCCATAGCCAAAGAGGATCAAGACAAGACTACATTTACTTGTCCCTTTGGCACTTTTGCTTATCGTCGCATGCCCTTTGGGTTATGCAATGCACCCGCTACATTTCAGCGGTGTATAATAGGGATCTTTTCGGACATGGTGGAGAAGTTTTTGGAAATCTTTATGGATGATTTCTCCATTTTTGGTGACTCCTTCGATGAGTGTTTACGACATCTTGACGCAGTTCTCACCCGCTGTAGGGAAAAGAACCTAACTTTGAATTGGGAGAAATGCCACTTTATGGTACGAGAAGGCATTGTCTTAGGACACGTCATCTCGCAAAACGGCATAGAGGTTGATAGAGCTAAAATCGAAGTCATTTCTAATCTTCCTCCTCCTAAATGCGTCAAAGATATCCGAGCTTTCCTTGGCCATGCCGGTTTTTATAGACGGTTCATCAATGACTTTAGCAAGATTGCTAGACCCTTGACTCTCTTGTTGGCCAAGGACACTACTTTTGTTTTCGACTCAACTTGCATGAAAGCGTTCGAGTCTTTGAAACACTCACTCATTTCTGCGCCCATCCTTTCATCTCCAGACTGGACGCACCCTTTTGAAATTATGTGCAACGTATCAGATTTTGCCATTGGTGCTGTTCTTGGACAGCACATTAACAAGATGCCGCATGTAATTTATTACGCTAGCCGAACATTAAATGAGGCTCAATTAAACTACACAACAACAGAAAAAGAGTTTTTAGCGGTTGTGTTTGCACTTGAGAAATTTCGGCCTTATTTAATCGGCTCTCCAGTTATAGTGTACACGGATCACTCAGCTCTTCGCCACCTTTTTGCGAAGAAGGATGCTAAGTCAAGGCTAATACGTTGGATCCTTTTGCTGCAAGAATTTGACCTTGTTATAAGGGACAAAAAGGGATGTGAAAACGTAGTGGCCGATCACCTTTCACGACTTCCTTCTTCGCCTACACTTGAACTGCCTATCACTGATGCTTTCCCCGATGAGCAACTCTTGACCGTTTCTTGCGAACCATGGTTCGCCGATATTGTAAACTACTTAGCCACCGGCTTGATACCTAACGATTGGTCGAAACAAGACAAACTACGATTTTTGTCCCAAGTAAAGCATTTTTACTGGGATGAACCTTATCTTTTTAAATATTGTTCCGACCAAATCATTCGCCGGTGTGTACCTGAAAATGAGGTTAAGAGTGTGCTGTCTTTTTGCCATGATCAAGCATGTGGCGGGCACTTTGGCCCAAAGAAGACAGCTGAGAAATTTTTGCAGTGTGGTTTCTATTGGCCACGACTCTTCAAAGATGCATTCGAATACTGCAAAACTTGCTCCCGGTGCCAACACTTGGGCCGGATATTGCGGAGAAACGAAATGCCGCTCCAACCGATTTTGGTTGTAGACATTTTTGATGTTTGGGGTATAGATTTTATGGGACCATTTCCTAACTCTTTTGGAAATGTGTATATTCTTTTGGCTGTTGACTATGTTTCAAAATGGGTCGAGACTGTGCCTAGTCGAACGAATGATAACAAGGTTGTCGTTCGATTTCTAAAAGAACACATCTTTTCTCGATTTGGGCACCCTCGCGCAATAATAAGTGATAATGGTTCTCACTTTTGCAATAGGACTTTTGAGTCCCTAATGCGCAAATACTCTATCACCCATAAGCTGTCAACGCCATACCACCCCCAAACATGTGGGCAAGCCGAGATCTCGAATAGACAAATTAAGCAAATCTTGGAGAAAACGGTTTCTAAAAACCGTAAAGATTGGTCACTCAAATTGATCGATGCACTATGGGCTTTCCGTACTGCATACAAGACCGATCTCGGCATGTCTCCATACCGGCTCGTCTACGGGAAGGCGTGCCACCTCCCAGTAGAAATTGAGCATAAGGCATTTTGGGCCATTAAAGAGCTGAATCTATCTTTAGGAGATGCGGGCAGCAATCGAAAGCTGCAATTGAATGAATTGGAGGAGCTGCGGGATGAGGCATATGATAATGCCGTGATTGCTAAGAATCGAGTTAAGGTATTTCATGATAAAAACCTTTTGCGAAAGACATTTAAACCGGGTCAACAGGTTTTATTATATGATACTCGGTTGCATTTACATCCCGGCAAGCTCCGGTCCCGATGGAGAGGACCTTTTGTAGTCCGCACCGTTTATCCGCACGGTGCGGTTGATCTTGAGAATCCAGAAGATGGTACTTTATTCAAAGTGAATGGACATCGTTTGAAACCGTTCTTCTCAGTGGACCAATCGGAGGAGCTCCTGCTTTTACAGGAGCCGATCTACACTGAGTAATTTCCCTCCACTTTCACCCCCAAATTTCATTTTTTTCCAAAACAGTATTTCAAATAAGTTTGGGGGTGTGTATATAATTTGTAAATATATATTTCCAAAATACCATAAAAAATGAAAAAATAAAAAAATAAAAAAAAATTTGGACCTAATTGCAAATTTGTAGAATAATAGCTGAATTTACTAATAAAACCCTCGCTTTAGAGGGTGGTTTTTGCAAAATCACCTCCTTCCCCACTATTTAAAGGAACCTGACCCCCTGTCATTTTACCCTAAATTATTTCCTCTCCTTAAAACCCTAGCGCCGCCACCGACCTGTTCCAGAAGATTTTCACCGTGCCGCCGCCAACCCGCCGCGCAACCGCCGCATCCGCCGACTTCAGCCGCTGATCCGCCGCAGTCTCGAAGCTTCACCCCCTGAAATTTTCAGGGGAGGTATATCTGTGTCTTTTCTCTCTGTTATTACATATATTTTCCTGCACACATCTATATGGCACATAAATTCCAATTTGAAAGGGACTTTTCCCCTGTGTTTGCACATGAGATTTACGGTAGCTATTTCCCACACGAAATCGCACAAAGGGGCTGGAATTTCCTCCTCTATAATCACGGATCTGCATTTGCCCTACCTGAACTCGTTACTCTATTTTATGAATCAATGGAGGAAAATAGTCTAGACAACTTCGGATACATTAAATTGAATTGGGGAACTCAAGAAATTCGCATCGATAGGGACATGATACACGAGGTTACACTCATACCGCGTATCCCTGCACATGACCACCCACTGCGCTTTGAAGACTATATGCCTTTAAGGGGTAATAACTGTGCACGAGAGCCGCGTAAGGGTATCCAAGCACGGACCCTTTTCGCAAACGTTTTAACTGTGTGCCGGTGGGCACAAAACAATTTTTTTGGAAGTTCTCACAACACGACCTTTTTCACCCCTTCGTTACATGTCGTCCACACTCTAATGACGAAAAATCCTAGGTTCGACATGTGTACGGTTTTGCTCCACTCTATAGGCTCGGGGAAACGAGGTCCTGTATACCCATGCCCCATGCTAGTTACCCAACTCTGCCGTTATTTCCTCCCAGCCGAGGAATTTGACTCATATTTGATAGACGGTACCCCGGTCCGACCATTTTTAGAGGGCGTCTCGTCGTTCTACTCTAGACTAACGGATATTTGGACACGGACAGAACCGGCAGAAAATGTACCTGCACACACCCCGAGCTCGAGCTCGACTTCGAGCGGGGAAGAGCTAACCCCCCAAGAGCATGCGCGATTGATGCGGAGGGCAGTGAGAGGGATTGATTCTTTGAGGGATGAGTTTCGCGCGACCGCACGAGATCACGACCGTCGGTTGACGGAAATTGAGAGGGGGATCCAAACACTTTTGGCTAGAGGGGAAAGATCACGTTCACGAGCGCGACGTGGGGCCGGGCAGTGAGGGCACTGCTTTGCTCAAGTTTGGGGGAGAGGGTAGTGTATATAGTTATCTTTTGCATAGCATATTGTATATATTTTTTTCCCCTTTTTGCATATTTAATTTCTGCATTGCATTTTTATAAAAAATCATAAAAATTTGAAAAATAAAAAAAATTAGAAAACAGAAAAACCCATAAAAATTGAAAAAATTCAAAAATTAGAAAAATTAATGTATTCAATTCTGGTTAATTGACTTGAGTTTGATAAATAGGTTAACTGGCTAGGAAAAACTAAATCTTAGACTTAGCAAATTAAAAACCCTAAAAATAACCTTCCTTAGAGTTTAACGGTAGAAAGTATATGCCTTGTAGGTTATTTAGAAATAGGCAAATTTTGGGTTCAGTTCTTGGGCTAAGTCGAAACGAAGGAAAAGTATTAAAAGTCTTATTAGAGTATAAGTTTGAAAAATAGTTCCTAGCTTAAGTCTAGATTCTGAAAATGTATACCCTACAAAATGCACAAACACGCACCTTGAAACTTGGATTAGTAGAAGAGACCTTGAAATACTCTTGTCTAACGTCCTTAGCACAATGAAAAAGAAAAAAAAAGTGGATAAAGAAAAAAAAATGGACACTGGTTTTTGTGATTACTTAAGACTGTAAAAAAATAGAAAAATATTTAGCGAGGGTGCTACTGCTAAAAGCCTTGGGTGTTGCAAAACTAGGAAGTACGCCTTAAAGTGCTAACGCATCTTGTAATCGGTTGTTGGTACCTCAGGAAGTATTAACAGTCGCATGAAGGATGTGAAAGCGAAATTTCACAAGTGCTTTGGACAATGGACGGGAGTACGATTGCTTGATTTGAATTTCCAAGTGTAGGGGTGATATTTACATACACGTGGGGATATGTGATTAGAGTTTAGATAAGAGAAAGGAATGAAGAATAGAACTTGTATCTTTAGTAGAGTTGATAAAAATTCCTAAGTGGAGATATAACCCTAGGAGGAAAACTTAAGAAATGCCGAAAGCTAGGTAATTCTACAGGATATATATGATCTTAAGTTAAATAATGAGGAAGTGTGAAGAATACGGGTGGATAATTTGCGGGTCGACGATAATAGATTTCCTTGTTAGAAAACCTAATTGGAAAACAAAAGTCGAGAAACCAAGTTGATAGGATTTTGTGGGTAGTATCCGCTGAAAACCCTCAGGAGACAACACTCCTCCTACTAGGGACACCTAGAGGTTTAACGGCTTGTTGCACGAGCTCAGTGCAATCGCGTTTCCCTGCGAAAGTGCGGCAAGGTTAAAATTTTTATTTAAATAATCAGTTTGCTCGAGGGCGAGCAAAAGATAAGTTTGGGGGTATTTGTTCATAACATAATATTGCATTTTGTATTCCCCATTCTTATGCATTTTACAATAAAAACAGGTGCTTTTGACCCATGTCTGCTACATGTTACAGGTTACAGGTTCTTGGCACGAAAACAGTGAAAAACACAAAAGACGACACAAAAGAAGGAGTTTTGACCAACAAATAGGAAGATCTTAGTAAAGCCCGGCAGAAGAATGGTTCACCATCAACAAGGCGACGCAAGATCCAAATTTGTAAGAAAGACGGTTAAAAGATCCATCGCAAAGTGTTCACTGAAGTTCTGGAATTACAGCAGAAGCCCAAATGGAAAAAGAACTAAATAAATGAAAAGCCCAGAAGAACCTGAAGAAGCCCAGAAGAAACCATCACATGATCACACTTAAGGGCCGCGGAACCGCGGCCCAAGCGCGCCCATGCCGCGGTTCCGCGGCTGTCAGATGCCCTAATGCGCAGAAAAATTTGCCATAACTCCTTGGCGTCTGTGGAAAGATTTTCTAGGGGTATATTTGTAACTTTAGACATGCGGTGCAATTGTAAACCTAGGGTTTCTATGTCCTATAAATAGAACCCAAGACCTTGTATTTTCTTATGTCTCTACTCATGAATAAAATTCTGTTTTCTTGAAGTTAGAGCGCATCAAAAGTAAGTAGGTTATTTTCCTTGCAATAGGTAGTTTTTCATATCTGCTTTTATTTTCTCGCCTTAGTTTAAATTAGTTTAGTTTTTATTAACTTGCAATCGATGTTTTCTCTCTTTAATAAATTCTTGTTTTTTTTCATCCCCTCAATGAGCGAGTAGTTTCCTCGCTTGTTAGGGTTAGGAATAGGGAAGGATTTGAGAGATGAAGATCTCTCATCTCTTTTCGTTGCTAAAACTTTTATGAACATTAGAACTCCATGCATACCTTTCTATTCCGCTCCCTACGGCACTTTTACCCTCAAGGTAACGGTGATTCCGTAGTCTAAAGGCCCGGATTTTAAGGTTTTCCATGGAGGTTAGGGTAAAGATTAAGAAAGGAAGGACAAGGATCTAGAGGAAGAATCAATCTTCCCAATCATCCTAATCCCCTTTGTTAAGATTTACCATAACACTAATATGATACATTTAATTAATAGCAATGGAAAGAGATATAGATCTTTGTTTACCAAATTTTCCCTAGACCTAATCCTAGCAAGTTTCTAATCCTAGTCTCATACAACTTCAATTTTTAGGTTTAATTATAAATCCAAACACCATTTGGAATTAACTCGTAAGAACTTAAAGGAAATTTTCACATCCCTGTGGACCGACCCGTACTCACCAGCTAGCTTCAAGCGACGCCGTTCTTGATTGCGGTAAATATTTTTGATCGACAAAACTTCTCTTAATCACACACGCGCGTTTAGTTCGCGACGCGAGTTTCTCGTTTCGATTCGATATCGCGTTTCGCGGAATATTTTGGCTTATATGATTTCCATGTCGTATTTGCAGGTTTGCAGGAAGAGACTACGGACACGGCTACAGGGGAAGCAAATGGTAGGATTCACCTAGCGTGGAGTGTAGGTGAGTAGATTTAACATCTACAGGGGAATCGCCCGCATGGCGTTATGCGTCTGGGCTAGGATTCAATTACCTGTCGCACATTCTACGTCATTGTAGAATTGCGCCTTACTGCATTTCCTTGATATAGTTATATACTATGACTAGCAGCCGTAGGACACTGCACACATTATTGACGGTTCATGTTGCACGAGCACGGATTGTATGCTACACACACACCGTCAATAATTGCTATGTCACACACTACCCCTTATAACTACTATTGCTTGCCACACATGACATCTAGCTTATCGGTATACCTATAGTGTATCATACCTTTAGTGATAGGTATATTTTCACCTTGCGATACAGCTACAGGTATACCTCCTACATATTTTACTTATACCGGGGGGATATCTTATTCATATTCTTCTTATACCCAGGGGGGTATACGACATCAGTTCCTATAGGTAGATACCTGTGCATTGCTACACCTGTATGTTACACACATATTCAGTTGCAGATACCTATTTACTTTTACTGATGTCACTTAGCTGTATCATCTTGATTTCGCATACATCTGGTTCAGCTATATACTTTTGTTTACCTGCTCGCATTCAGATATATCGCATATATTCATTCCTGGATTTGAGCATTGTTTATTTGGACTTTATATGATGTTTTCGGGATTTGGGAACCGCGGGAGTTCATGAAATTATGCATACATAGAACAACCCGGTTTCCTTGATATGATATTTGAGCGTCCCCCATGAGTTTTATCGGTGCTGATTATATACTCCATACGAGGTGTGGTTGCCGTATGAGAGTACATGGTGGGGCCCGGTATGGTTCCCCTCGGCAAGAAGATCGATGGGTTTGCCGATTGAGCCTGGAAGCGGGCGAGTACCTACCGGTGATTGGTTGGACCTGGCAGTTGTCCGGAGGATATTGGCCAGAGTCGAGAGATGGATGCGGGATGATCTGTACTGTCGGGGCAGAGGGCCGATACCGCAGATGGACCCCGTGGGCCGATCCGGACTGACAGAGCCCGATATACGAGGATTTCTGTGTCGATGTTTGGCACACTGCTTTCATGATATTTCTTTAACCCCTTTTGTATATATAACAGGGGATTTAGCCGTTGTTATATATACCCTTACACCAATATTAGTGGAATGGGACGCTAATATATGTGTATTGCCCCCATCATACTTATTTCTGTATATATTTACCTTTAGGATGTTAGATTCTTACTTGAGATTCGACTTGGGATATAGGTGATTCATTGACATTGGATATTGGATATGAAAGAGATTGTTGAATTGTACATTCGAGATATAGGAGAGCTATTCGATATTGTACATTGAGGTGATGTGAGACTTATATGATTGTGAGGGCCCAATGTGGGGGCTGATTTTGGGATTTGAGTGTCTTGATGGATTGTGATCCTGCCACGATGTCAGGTTTCCGTGGAAATGACATATTCCACCCTATACCTCACCCCTACCTATTTTTATGCACGGTTCATATAGTGGTAGTACCTGTTAGCGTACCCTTATGATAAGTTGCATATCTACATTCTCATATCCTTTTGCATAGTTATTGCATACTATTGTCATGTTACTATTGCTTCACATATTGATTGCACCTGTTAGTGTACTCTCCTTTATTCGGCATTTGCATGACATATTATTACTATAATCGCATATCTTAGATTCATGTTGTACGTGCATTCCTGCGATTACCTGCATATGTTTTATTCTATTCACGAGTTGACAACTCACCCCCGTTGTGCCACAGGTGTTTCAGGTTGTTCCCCAGAGTAGTCGTGGCAGGCTATTCAGTATCCATCTATCATCTTTTGCTACAGATACCGCATCAGCTCACAGTACCATTTTGCTTAGGTGGGTTAGATGATTATCTGTATTTCATATTGTACACTCGTTGTATTTTGTACTCTCTATCTACTATTGTATTGTTGACTTAGAGACTTGGTGAGGACGTTACTGTATATTATTTGTGGATTTTTTGTCTTTTATATACAGCTTATCTCTATTGTCCTTATTTCTTTGCTATAGCTTCATATTTTTGTGTTGTATTCATCTTAGCTGGTTTTTACAAAAAAAGGGGTGTTGCTAAAATTTTAAAGAAATAAAGTAGGACTTTTAAAGAATTTGGGTTGCGATTTCAAATGTTTCAAAAACTTATATTATCTTTTCCGTATTTTTATGGTTTAGACTTCTGGGTTTTAGCTTTCTTTTACTACGTTACGTCTTAGGGCGTTGCGTAGTATTAGGGCCATCACGGGCCAATTTTGGGTCGTGACAAAGTTGGTATCAGAGCGCTCGGTTTTACCTTTCGAAGTGTAGGATGACCTTAGTATGATGGAGTAGGTAGCTTAAGCAAAGTAACGTAGTGTGTGTATGTCTGCAGCATACCCACGATGCGATACTTCGCCTAAAGTGACCTAAGTACAATTTGCTTGACATTCCTTCCTTGATGATTCATATCCTTGAGATTCGATTTCCTTATTCTTATCGAATCTCATCTTATATCTATTTATAGCCTTGCCGCCGATGACTATGGGGACTCAGAGTGATGCAGCGAGGGCCGAGGTCAGAGTTAGCTCGGGTGAGATGAGTACTGACCAGGATGGCACTCTAGTTGCACAGGTGCAGACGGATCAGCCTACGACCTATACTATGGATAGACTTTTGGTAGAGATGCAGGAGTTCCGCCAGACGATGAGTTCTTTAGTTGACGTCGTTCGGGAGCTACGACAGGAGGTTGTCCCCCCTGTTACTCAGCTGTCCCTTACGATCAGTATGCAGCAGTCCGTCACCTACATAGCACCAGTGGTTGCAGCTCCAGTTGACGAGGCACATATTCCAGGACAGTGGAGGATTCGTACCAGCGTACCAGCCCAGAGACAGAGGTTTAGTCGTCGAGACAGATTTCGTGGCCGTCACGGGCCTAGCAGAGGCTTAGGACGAGGACAGTCGTTCAGCTCTCATCCCCAGGATGGTCAGCAGTCAGCACGTGGATGTTTTCGATGCGGGAGCCTTCAGCACTTCGTCAGGGATTATTCCTTGGCACCTCGTCAGGATCGTTTTCAGAGAGGCCGTGGACGTGGAAGATTTGCTCAGAGGGCTCAGCCTACCAGAGGAGTTCATCCAGCTGTGAGTAGAGGGCAGACACAGGAGTTTGCTTCTACTCATCGGGACGCGCAGACGTCCAATGTGGAGTTTTCAGGTACCCTTGATTTATATGTTCTTTTCATGTATTCGTTTGTCTTCTTGCTTGTACTGTGGTTGGGTAGATTGGTCGCAGTGGTGTTAACTTCTGTCAGCGATTCTTTTGTTGCGCGACACGTATTTCAGTTTTGTGCCAATCGGATAGGAGATAGAGATTTCATCCGTCGTTTGATCCTTCTGGAGATGTTGGATTTGACGTTCTCCTGGGCACGGACTGGTTAACTACGTGTTAGGCGTCTGTGGACTACCGTGTGGAAGCAAGTTAGGTTTTGTTTTCTCCGGCAAGTCAGTTCTTGTTGTACAGGTGGATAGTTGTGCCGCCTTTTACAGCTTGAATTCAGCCTTTTAGCTAGTCGGCTTCTGAGGAGATGTCGTGGATTCTTGGCGTTCATTCGTGATACCGGAGCCATAGTGGGATTGTCGGACCGGGTTCCTTTCGTGCGAGAGTTTTTCCGACGTTGCTCCGGATTGGCCGGCGAAGCTGAGGGAGCTAAAGGATCAGCTGCAGAGTTGTGGTTCGGGGAGTTTTGTGCATCTGAGTGTTTCGCTTTTGGAAGCTCCTATTTCTGTTCGTCAGGAGAAAGACGGCAGTTTAGGGTTGTGTATCGACGGATCGTCAATTGAACCGGCTTATGGTGCGGATGGGTATCTTTCACCTCGCCGTGACGATTTCTTCGATCAGCTCCAGAGTGCGAGACATTTTCTAAGTGTGTTTGGGATCAGGTCATCATTATTGCGGATTCGGAGTGACGGCATTCCGAAGACTGCCTTATGCGTGCTACGGGCTTTGTGTGTATCGGTGAGTCGTTGGATTCCCTGATGCCCTAGCAGCATTCGTTGATATGATGAACCAGATTTCTGCAGGCCGTTCCTCGACCAGTTTTTGTTGTGTTATTTACGACACTCTGGTCTGCTTAATTTGTCTTGAGGGACAGGAGTAACACTTGGGAATTTGTTATGCAGATACTGGGAGAGCCCCAGCAGTTTGCTAAATTCTCTGAGTATTTCTTCAGGCTTGTTTTGTGTTGACTCCTAGGTCTTATAGTCACGGGAGACGGTTTCGTATGGTTCCGAGGGAGATCGTGGCCGTACAGCTTAGGCCCAGACTTGTGTGCAGGACGGAGATCCGCAGATTTTTGGGCTTAGCAGGTTTTTACCGCCGTTTCATGCAGGATTGCTAGAATAGTGCTGCACCGTCGACTGAATTGACCAGTAAGGAGGTTTCTTTTCTGTGGACTGAGGCATGTGTACGGAGTTTTCGGCAGTTGGAGATTCTGTTAACAACTGCATCAGTTCTTTCTTTGCTTTTGGTTCGGGTGACTTTGTTGTGTAACTGTAATGTTTCTTGAGTGGGCTCGAGTGTGTACTGAGGTGACACTATAGAGATATCGCTTTTGCTTTCCCTATATTTAGAGGAAGTACGAGGAGGATATTCCACTCATGATCTGGAGATGGCCGCGGTGGTTTTGTGTTGGAGATTTGGAGACACTGTCTGTTCGAGAGTCATGTCAGATTTTCACGGACCACCAGAGCTTAATGTACATCTTCCTGCAGCGGATTTGGATTGTTGTGTTAGTCTTCTGCAGATTTACAGTTTTTGTGTGATCGTTGAGTATAGCTTTAGTTCGTCTCTACGGAGGGGACAGCTTGCTCATGTCCGCGCCCGACCACTTTCCTTAAATCGTTTTCGCGAGACACTGCCCGTCGATGCTCGTACGTCAGGGATACTTGAGCATATTCGGCTGGGTAATGATTCGGATTCCTTGATTTGTGACACGGTGTGCTAAGTTAGGGACACGCGTTGTGTACCTGACATTATCAGGTAGAGACGTGCAATCCTAGAACATGCACATCTGTCAACTCTCTGTTTGCATTCAAGTTCCACCAGCTTTAACGTGACTTGTGAGATAATTACGGGTGGACAGGGATGTAAGGGGAAGTTTCAGGTTTCGTTTCAAGGTGTCAGTCTTGTTGTGTGCTTGGGTCGAGCATCTGAGGCCGGCTGGAGAGTTGCAACCTTTTACCGTTCCGAAGTGGGAATGGGAGCAGATCTCCACGAATTTCGTTATGGTTTCTACCCAAGTTTAGTTAGGGTGTGACTCCATTCGGATTCTTGTCGTCCGGTTATACTCAGTTTGCTCAGTTGTTTTGTTAAAGTTGTGTGTTTGTTTGTTTGTTGTCAGCAGTTGGGGGTCGTCACTCGCCATCGTTAGGGTTCTCCTACGATAGCTATTATCAGGAGACACTCCAATTGACCACCCTTAAGCTTAGGGGTTACGTCGTGTCGATCACCAGTCTGTTGTTCTTCTGACTCTGCGTAAGTAGGACTTTGGACCCCAGCTAGTCTAGAGACTTCGGAGATAGTCCAGTTGTGTTCAGGTCAGGATGAGAATTGTCCATTTCGAACTGAGGTCTTATGCCGACTGTGTTAGCCATAGACTCGAGTTCGTAGGGACAGTTTATGTATTCCTATGGACTTTCCGATGAATGACGTGTTGGATGTTGGGAAGCTTATCCCAGGATTTAGGTCTTTTGGAGATCCTATAAGCGAGTTAGTTTCGTTGCCTTTAAATTGGCACTTCCGCCCAGATTATTGGATTTTCACCCCGTACTCCTTGTGATGATACTTTACAATTACCTTCATGACCTTTCTCACATGATTTGGCACCAGACCATTTAGCTGGACGCGATCTTTCGTTCACCAGCAGCCATGTGTGTTAATGGCTCGGCAGGTGGAGGGACATCGGTCAAGGGTCTTGCCATCTGTGAAGGGTTTCCTTGGACGTAGCCGTATAGTGAGTTTGTCACTTGGGAGGCTGCGAGCGAGATTTGAGGATTTTAATCTTCTTTTTGAAGGTACGCGTATCAGTATATTTTTAAAATTCGGGGACGAATTTCTTTTAAGGGGGGAGATTGTAACACCTTAGAATGTGTTTTGTAGCTAATTATATTTTTAATGTGTGGTTTTTTATAAAAGTTTACCAAATTAAGTTTTAATTATTTTATCCTAGTTAATGTGTATTTTATTAGAATTTTGTTAGGCACACACACACTTGTGCATGACAACTAGGGTTTAGAGATGGGGTTAGACCATGTTTAGCAAGCATGATAGGTTAACCCATTCTCTTTAAGTTAGTTTTATTATTGTTTAAAGTGCTTTGGGTTTAATAGTGTCATGGTTATTTTTATTTAAAATGAATTTAAAAGGGTTTTTTTTATATGGTTTGACTTTGTGTGAGAGAGAGGGCATGGGAGCATGGGTGAGCCATGCCTTATTATGAGGGAAGAGAGAGGGGGGGTCTTGGCTTGTTCTCTCATTCTCCTCTCATTTCCTCTTACTCTCATTCTCTCTCTCAAACACACAGACACACACAAACACAGCAGCAACAGCAGCAGTGACCACAACAACAACAATATCATCATCAGCAGCAGCACCAGAGGCAGCAGCAACACCAGAAGCAGCTGCTCCAGCATCACCATCATCAGCTCCAGCATCATCATCATCACAGCAACAACAACGACATCAACAACAACAACATCATCACCATCATCATCTCAGCAACAACAACAGTAGCATCAGCAGCAGCAGCAGCTTCTGCAACAGCAATAGGAACCCCAGCACCTGTAGATGCTCTTCATCCTTCACGCACTTCCCCACCTGCTTCTTGGAGGTCTTTTGGGTATATTTCCTTAACCCAAATCCCTAGTTTGCTTAGTTGTGTGATTGTTAGTGTCGGTTTGTGGTTAATTGCTAGTTTAGAGCTAGTTTTGGTGATTTGTGAGTTGTGATGGCAAATTGTTGATTTTGTTAGCTACCTTAGGTTAATTTAGTGTTAGTAGGGTCACTCACACTGAGAAATCCCCCGATTTCACTAAAATACCATAAGGTTTCTATTTTGTGCAAATTGTCGTTTTTAAGCGATATTTTGGGTTTCTGGAATCTGCTATGGACCCGATGCCTTCAGGTCAAAATTGAGAATACTGGGACATGATACCTAGGTCTAGACACCACCACCAGATCACGACCCCCTAACTCCCAACTCCGGCCGCCAAATTCTTCATTCTGGCCGCAAATTGCGGCCAGGAAGGGGAGTGGGGTGCTGGGATTTTGTGTATGGTAGTCTTCTGTGTATTGTAGTGTTTTGGCATGTCTAGTTTTGTAAGTTTTGGCCTGTAGGAAAATCTGGGACTATTTATCGTTTTTGTGTCCGTTGTGTTTGCGCGATACGCGCGATACGTGAGTGGGTTCTGTGATCCAGCGTATCGCGGCGTGTCGCGATGGTTTTAGACGCGTACACACACGATTCAGCGTATCGTGCACACGCGCGTTTAGTTCGCGACGCGAGTTTCTCGTTTCGATTCGATATCGCGTTTCGCGGAATATTTTGGCTTATATGATTTCCATGTCGTATTTGCAGGTTTGCAGGCAGGGACTACGGACACGGCTACAAGGGGAGCAAATGGTAGGATTCACCTAGCGTGGAGTGTAGGTGAGTAGATTTAACATCTACAGGGGAATCGCCCGCATGGCGTTATGCGTCTGGGCTAGGATTCAATTACCTGTCGCACATTCTACGTCATTGTAGAATTGCGCCTTACTGCATTTGCTTGATATAGTTATATACTGTAACTAGCAGCCGTAGGACACTGCACACATTATTGACGGTTCATGTTGCACGAGTACGGATTGTATGCTACACACACACCGTCAATAATTGCTATGTCACACACTACCCCTTATAGCTACTATTGCTTGCCACACATGACATCTAGCTTATCGGTATACCTATAGTGTATCATACCTTTAGTGATAGGTATATTTTCACCTTGCGATACAGCTATAGGTATACCTCCTACATATTTTACTTATACCGGGGGGATATCTTATTCATATTCTTCTTATACCCAGGGGGTATACGACATCAGTTCCTATAGGTAGATACCTGTGCATTGCTACACCTGTATGTTACACACATATTCAGTTGCAGATACCTATTTACTTTTACTGATGTCACTTAGCTGTATCATCTTGATTTCGCATACATCTGGTTCAGCTATATACTTTTGTTTACCTGCTCGCATTCAGATATATCGCATATATTCATTCCTGGATTTGAGCATTGTTTATTTGGACTTTATATGATGTTTTCGGGATTTAGGAACCGCGGGAGTTTATGAAATTATGCATACATGGAACAACCCGGTTTCCTTGATATGATATTTGAGCGTCCCCCATGAGTTTTATCGGTGCTGATTATATACTCCATACGAGGTGTGGTTGCCGTATGAGAGTACATGGTGGGGCCCGGTATGGTTCCCCTCGGCAAGAAGATCGATGGGTTTGCCGATTGAGCCTGGAGGCGGGCGAGTACCTACCGGTGATTGGTTGGACCTGGCAGTTGTCCGGAGGATACTGGCCAGAGTCGAGAGATGGATGCGGGATGATCTGTACTGTCGGGGCTGAGGGCCGATACCGCAGACGGACCCCGTGGGCCGATCCGGACTGACGGAGCCCGATATACGAGGATTTCTGTGTCGATGTTTGGCACACTGCTTTCATGATATTTCTTTAACCCCTTTTGTATATATAACAGGGGATTTAGCCGTTGTTATATATACCCTTACACCAATATTAGTGGAATGGGACACTAATATATGTGTATTGCCCCCATCATACTTATTTCTGTATATATTTACCTTTAGGATGTTAGATTCTTACTTGAGATTCGACTTGGGATATAGGTGATTCATTGACATTGGATATTGGATATGAAAGAGATTGTTGAATTATACATTCGAGATATAGGAGAGCTATTCGATATTGTACATTGAGGTGATGTGAGACTTATATGATTGTGAGGGCCCAATGTGGGGGCTGATTTTGGGATTTGAGTGTCTTGATGGATTGTGATCCTGCCACGATGTCAGGTTTCTGTGGAAATGACATATTCCACCCTATACCTCACCCCTACCTATTTTTATGCACGGTTCATATAGTGGTAGTACCTGTTAGCGTACCCTTATGATAAGTTGCATATCTACATTCTCATATCCTTTTGCATAGTTATTGCATACTATTGTCATGTTACTATTGCTTCACATATTGATTGCACCTGTTAGTGTACTCTCCTTTATTCGGCATTTGCATGACATATTATTACTGTAATCGCATATCTTAGATTCATGCTGTACGTGCATTCCTGCGATTACCTGCATATGTTTTATACTATTCACGAGTTGGCAACTCACCCCCGTTGTGCCACAGGTGTTTCAGGTTGTTCCCCAGAGTAGTCGAGGCAGGCTATTCAGTATCCATCTATCATCTTTTGCTACAGATACCGCATCAGCTCACAGTACCATTTTGCTTAGGTGGGTTAGATGATTATCTGTATTTCATATTGTACACTCGTTGTATTTTGTACTCTCCATCTACTATTGTATTGTTGACTTAGAGACTTGGTGAGGACGTTACTGTATATTATTTGTGGATTTGTTGTCTTTTATATACAGCTTCTCTCTATTGTCCTTATTTCTTCGCTATAGCTTCATATTTTTGTGTTGTATTCATCTTGGCTGGTTTTTACAAAAAAAGGGGTGTTGCTAAAATTTTAAAGAAATAAAGTAGGACTTTTAAAGAATTTGGGTTGCGATTTCAAATGTTTCAAAAACTTATATTATCTTTTCCGTATTTTTATGGTTTAGACTTCTGGGTTTTGGCTTTCTTTTACTACGTTACGTCTTAGGGCGTTGCGTAGTATTAGGGCCGTCACGGGCCAATTTCGGGTCGTGACAGTAATAAGCATACATTAACCCAATCCTGGAGAAACATTAGGAAGCAGTTGTGAACATAAGTGGATGTTCTTGGTATATGGTAACGACAGCCTCCTTCAGGAGGCGGTTATCATTTCAGGATTCCAAAGTTACCTGGATGACAGAGTGGCTGTCAGAGTTAATAGTTTTTCCTCTTTTAAGGGGAAGTATATTGGACAGGTGGTCCAAGCGGATACTGAGGAAGGTATGGTGCAGGATACTGATTAAATTCAGTGGAAGATACGGTCTAAGAATTTTGTTGGATTTGGAGTTCATTTGTGAACTTGGTCCCATCAAATATCCAGACAAATTTTAAGACATGTATTGCTCATTTCGGGAGATAGTCTTTCTCCGCGAAGTTGAGATATAGAGAGATAAAGATAGAAACATTGGAGCAGATCCACCCACTGAGCTTATTTCTCGAACGCGATAGTTTCACAAACGTGCTTTGCGAGACTGATTAGTAGAGAAGTTGGGTGTTCGGTATCACACGGGCTGTGAGTATGAGACACCGCAATAATTAGCCTTAAGTGCAAGTAGGAGATTGTTGCATATAGTGCCCTCAAGTAAATTATTGTAATCGCAGGCAGGAGATTGTGATGATTGAGGGAAGACCTATACGGGTAGAACAGTCTTACTCGAGATGACAGTATGCTATCTGATTTGACATTATCATCATGCACTTGCATTATGTGGTATTACAGAACACTATTACATGTTGATAAAGCCCGTAAGATTATTGCTTGACTACCATCGTTATGATGGTGATCATACATGTGGGGGGCTGGGTAGTGTTAGTGTTTATGCCCTAGAAGGCCATTACTGTATCATACTAGCTTGTATATTACTTAATGGAAGCTTGGGATATTCACATGTATATAACAGTCTTGCTAAACATGGTAGTATGCTACTTGGTTTTTCTATCTTAATATGTGAGTGTACGTATTGATAGAGCTCTTAGGATCTTGCTTGTCTACCAGCGTTGTGATGGCAGTCACACTAGTGGGGGCTGGGTAGTTTACAAGCACATCCTTATTCAGGTCCCTGGTCGTGGATTATCGAGACAGAGTATCGATACTCCGGAGTAGACTAGTGTGTACGCTTCTCATCCCAGTTGGGGAGATGGTCTGTCCCACAGCCGTCAGTACGTCGTACTGGAGATAGTATGCAGGTGCTCGTTAGGTTACGGGTACACCGGACAGGACTCACAGGGAACTGTTGGTTGGTTTGATACCAGTCGTCAGTGAGCAGTTCCCAGGTGACATGAGTACAGCATAGTCCGCAGACTTGACACTGCTACTTCGCCTCGAGTGTGTCCCACTGTTCTTAGATTGCTACCCTACCACGGCTCAAAGGAGTCGTGCAAACAGGTAGCAGTTGGGTGCAGTCCCGAGCACTTGGAGGCAGTGGCGGTTAGACAGGATTCGTCCCTCCCGGTATTGGGAGTAGATATCGTGCTGTGTCAGAGAGCCATTATGCAAAGTCCCTGGCCAGGGCAAGCGAGATTTGCTGGTAGGTTCCAGTAGTTTCTCAGGGTGTAATGGGCTTCCCTCCGACACGACTTATACCGCTATTAGGGGACTGACGCTTGCCGCCCCCCTAGGCCCGATATGCGATAGTCTTGGACGAACGGACCGGACTGTATGGAGATTGTCACATCAGACTCAGTAGGAGTTCGGATGGGTTTTCTCATCGGCCTTCTTATCGACAACTACCTGGGGACCGTTACGTACAGCTAGTGCCGCTCGCGGTCTGTGGTTAAACCCACTGCCAGCGTAGTAGTCGAGTCTCTAGAGTCCCACACAGAGAGTTTCCTACTCCAGGCGAAACGATATAGAGGTTGCATGGTTTTGCGACAAAGGGTTCGGACGCATACGTGCGTTTACGCACGTACGACTTTCGGACAGTTTTTACCAGTCGGCTTTGGTTTAAGCCAGTTACTGGTATCCGGTTATTGGATTTTTACAGTCTAAAGTTTTTCCGTATTTTTGCGGATTGGAGGGGCGTTCTCGTAATTGTACGAGAAGCTTCTAGAAGATGTGACTAAGGAGGTTACTTTGGATAAGATTGTGAGTCATGAGAGTGATTCATCATTATCATTATTGCACCATAAATGATAATGACACATGCTTAATGAATCACCTCTTTTCATTTATGAAGCATGCTTATTCATTTCTATTATTCATTATTCTAAAATAAGAATGCTTCATAATATATTATGATACACTCACTATCTCATCTCATTATCATTATCATATTCTCTCTCCTCAAGCTCTCATCTTCAAGAGACTAATCCTTAATCCTCATGTGTTGAGATCAAAGGATTAGTTAGACTTAAACATCCATTACCTTCACTCTATATCATCCTTTCTTCTTTGATTAGCAATCAAAGTAGATTAGTTACCTCAAGTTAGAGGTGTAGCTTGGTGTTTTGCTCTCGGGTGGATCGTCTACTACCTAGAGAAGGTCGAGGAGAACAAAGGAGGACACAAAGACGAAGGACAGGTTTCATTAGGTATAATCCCTAAACACAATTGATAAGAAACTCTTTGTGTACGGTTATTTATAGTTTAGCTTCGATTTAAGCGGTTAGTCGATGTTCGTTCTTTAAACATGATCGTTTTTGAAAATTCCGCCTCCCCACAAGTACTGGGGTGAAGTACATCGACTTACAGTGGTATCAGAGACTTGCTAAGCAATAAATAACTTAATTGCAAATTTGTACGAATTTCGAAAGGAAAAACGAAGCCGGAAAACCCTAAATCTGTTCAGTTTCTGTCAAACTTAAAATGAAGTCCAAAAATTTTTCAGGTGTGTTCAGAGAGCTTGAAAAGACACCAGTAGAACACCCAAGAAAAATAGGCCCCTGAATCGTCTAACTCGCCGCGGAACCGCGGCCTCAGCCTACTGAGTCGCCGCGCTTCCGCCGCCGAGTTGGCGAGTCAGGAACCCAATTTTCTTCTGTTGCTTCTCTGTGTAATTAGGGGTTTTCTGGAATATTTTAATTTTGCTCAGGTTTCCAGTATACAGAGCAGATTTTGGAGCAATATTAAAGATGTTTAATCGATCGAAATTGTACAGTATTTGCATATTGGATTATATCTGTGATTGTTTAATGTGTTCGTAAACCTCCCCTAACTGCTAGTATGTCGGTTGGCAGGGGGTTGCACATTTCTGAAATGGTTATATCTGTTTGTGCATATAAACTGTATTGGACTGTTGTGGTGTTTAGCCGGGGTTTAGCAATGGGTTATTGTTTAATTCATTTGTTGTAATATTATTTTGCGGGGCACATCCAGGTTGCGGTTGTAGCCACCGTTGTATTATTTCATTTTACTGTTTTTGCTCCTAGGACTGACCCAAGGTGGGGTACACAAACTGCCGGGTGGGTAGTTTGCCGTACCCGTAGGGGTCGAGGGTGGGGTAACGGCTATTCATCACAACTGTGTAATCTGTCTTTTCTTGCAGGCTCAAAAGAAATACAGATTGCTTGCAAATCCAATATTGTTTATCTGTGTTCTGGAATGAATATCATTGCGTCAGACGAATGTAAAATATCTATATATATTGTAGCTATTTAGACGTCACTTATGTTTTACACCCGCGCTAGCCCTGCCCCCGCTCTGTCGTTAGTTAAGTAACCTAACGGGTGATGACGGGACCCCGTGGCGAATGCGGATGGCATAAGAGGACGTTGTATTTTCGTTGTTTTCTGCAATGATAGGTTAATGATGGGACGCATTATCTATAATGCAAAGAAAATAAACCAAAGTTTTAATCGTTGGAACAATTTAAAAGAAACCACTTGGTTATTTTTAAAACAGATATTTTTAAATGCGGAGCTTTAACCACTCCTTTTAAAAGCTATCAGGTTCCTTCGGTTATATCAAGTTCACTACGTTCACGGTTTCGCCAAAACCAGTCGTAGCCCTCCGTCATTTCATTTGGGTATTCAGTAGTATTCAAGCTATGCATTTTGGCCAAAGTCAAGGCATAGTGTTTGGTAGCTACTGGGTTTTCATTTGTTGCATAAGATAGATGAGTTGGTTTGGGACAGTCGTATTACCATTTGACCAAAGTCAGGGGTATATACGGATGGGTTCAAATTGACAAGATAATGACGGGTAGAACTTGACATGTGACTTATGACACTTTGACCAAAGCCAAGGTTATAAGAGCATGGGGCAAAAACTTATATCGGGAATTTCTAAAGAAACTGAAATTTGCAAAGAGATGCATACCATTTGGAGTTTGATGAATGTTGGTAGCATTCCTTCAACATTATCATACGATGATATTTGGATCCCGATCCTACTGTGAGTATATGCTACTTATCAGGATATTCGTCACTTAACGATCAATGCTATAAACCTAGTAGGTGTCCAGAAAAGTGTCAGCGGGGTTACGCCCCCAGAGAAAAGAGGTTATTTAATTAAGGAACTTCGCGAAAGCGTTGGAAAACCTCCCTCGAAGTACCGACACCAGCCTGGCTGAACGGTTAAGCAAGTATTGTACGGTGAGAATAGTCCTGGCTAATTCTTCTTTTATGGTTTGAGGAAGGATTCGAGAAACAGTGGGAGCCATCCAGTTTAGATAAACTAAAAACCACTCTAAACTTGCAAGAGCATCATGCTAAAGAGTTTTCTTCTCTCTCTCCTAATTGCAGCGACCCTGAAAATGACTGGACTTAAGTTACTTTTAGAGAAAAATATACTGACGGGGCCAAACTATAAAGATTGGCTGCGGAATGTCAAAATGGGTTTGACCTATGACAAACTGGGGTACATCCTCACCGCTACGGCACCTGCTGTCCCTGGTCCCAAATCCAGCAATGCGGATAAGGAAATCCGCAAAACCTGGGATTCAGATTGCGCGAGAGCCAAGTGCATCGTGCTTGCCTCGATGAATAATGAACATCAGAGGAGGCACGAGGATATGTCCCTAGATGGCATATTTCTCCATACAAAGGAACTTTATGGGGAGCAATCTCGTATAGCAAGATACGAGACCTCTAAGAACTTGTTTCGAGCGAGGTTGGCTGTCGGGTCATCGGTAGGAGAACATGTCCTAAAGATGATCGGCTATATAGAAGAGCTCGCAGACCTTGGGACGACTTTGGATAATGAGCTCTATACAGACCTTATTCTCCAGTCCCTTCCTCACACCTACGCCCAGTTTATCCTGAACTTCAATCTTCAAAGAAAAGAAGTTGAACTTCCGGAACTCCTGAACATGTTAAGGAGTGCAGAGGGCACCTTGAAGAATTCAAGGGAAACACCCGCTATGTTTGTTGGCGGTACATCTTCTTCCGGGTCCAAGGCTAGGGCCAAAGGAAAGAAGAAGAAGGCCGCACCCAGACCTAGAGGAGGTGTTAGTAAGGTGGGAGGGAAGGGAAAGAAAAAGACTGCAGTACCGATAGTTGGCCAGGATGAGTGCTTCCATTGTCACAGGAAAAGGCACTGGAAGAAGGATTGCAAGGCGTGGAACGCCAAGAACCAGGAACCGAAGCAAGCTGTGGCTTCGACTTCAGGTGTGTTTGTAATTGAGAATTGTCTGTCGATCAACTCTACTTCCTGGGTATTGGATACCGGATCAGGATCTCATATTTGCAATTCATTGCAGGCACTGAGAAACCGTAGAGTGCTGAAGGAAGGTGATATGATCCTCAGGGTTGCTAACGGAGCTAGCGTGGGAGCTGCGTCCGTCGGGGATTATCACCTAGAATTGACGAGTGGACACATTTTGGTTTTACATAACTGTTATTTTGTACCCAGCTTAACGTGTAATATCATATCAGTTTCCTTGTTATCAAATAAAGGTTATGATTTCACGTTTGTAAGAGATGTTGTCAACATCCACCTTAATCATGGTTTGATTGGGTCCGGTACTCTAAATAACGGAATATATGTTTTAAACCAACTCCAAATTTTCAACGTCCAGAACACACTAAAAAGAAAGTCTCCAGATTTAAATAAAGATTTCTTATGGCATTATAGACTGGGTCACATCAATGAGAGAAGGTTGACTAAGTTGCATAGAGAAGGATATTTGGACTCGTTCGAATATCAATCTTATGACACTTGTCAATCTTGTCTCAAAGGAAAGATGACAAAGACTCCATTCACTGGACAAGGAGTAAGAGCGAGCGAGCTCTTAGGACTCATACACAGCGATGTATGTGGTCCGATGTCTACACATGCGAGAGGTGGTTTTTCCTATTTCATTACTTTCACGGATGATTACTCAAGATACGGATTTATTTATCTGATGAAACATAAATCCGAGGCTTTTGAGAAATTCCAGGAGTATAAGAATGAAGTAGAAAACTAAACCGGCAAAAGTATCAAGACACTTAGATCTGATCGAGGTGGTGAATACTTGAGTGCCGAGTTCCTAGGTTACCTAAAAGAGAAAGGAATTCTCTCTCAGCTTACTCCTCCGTACACTCCACAGCATAACGGTGTATCGGAGAGACGGAATCGAACCCTATTGGATATGGTACGATCCATGATGAGTAATGCTGAGTTACCGCGATCTTTCTGGGGTTATGCGCTAGAATCAGCGGCATATCTTCTGAACAGGGCTCCTACCAAGACTATGCCTACCACTCCATATCAGATGTGGACTGGGAAGAAACCCCATCTTCAGCATATGAAGATTTGGGGATGTCCAGCTTTTGTTAAAAAGCAGCATGTGGACAAGCTCGAGGCACGATCAGTAAAATGTTTGTTTGTGGGATATCCAAAGAACTCCAAGGGATATTATTTCTATTACGCAGAGGAACAAAAGGTCTTTGTTTCTCATAATGCCCATTTTCTGGAACATCTGTTTTTAGAAAAGGAATCAAGTGGGAGCGAAATAGAACTGGAAGAAATTCCAGAACCACAAACCAATACTGAAAGTTTGGTAGAACCGGAAGTTCAGGAAGAACAGGACATTCCCGCACCCCTCCGCAGGAGTAGTAGGCCGTCTCATCCGCCTGAGAGATACTACGGTTTTCTCATAGACGGGGATAGAGAGGATTGCATCATAGAAGATGATGAACCTACTGACTTCCAGCAGTCCATCCAGAGCGGCGACTCGGTACGATGGCTAGATGCAATGCGGACCGAAATGGAGTCCATGTACACCAACAAAGTATGGACTTTGGACTTTGCTCCAGATGGGGTAAAACCCATAGGATGCAAATGGATCTTCAAGAAAAAGATTGGTGTAGATGGACAGGTGGAAACCTATAAGGCTAGACTTGTTGCAAAGGGTTTTCGTCAAAGACCTGGTTTGGACTATGACGAAACTTTTTCTCCAGTGGCTATGCTCAAATCCATTCGGGTCCTTCTTGCTATTGCTGCCTTCCATGATTATGAAATCTGGCAGTTGGACGTAAAGACGGCTTTTCTGAATGGAAATTTAGAAGAGAGCGTCTATATGGATCAGCCAGAGGGTTTCAATCAGAGTGGGAACAGCGGGAAAGTATGCAAGCTGCTTAAGTCTATTTATGGACTAAAGCAGGCATCGCGGAGTTGGAACATCTGTTTTGATGAGACAGTCAAAGAATATGACTTTATCAAAAATCCAGATGAACCGTGCATATATAGTAAAGTTGTAGCCAGAAGTGTCGTATTCCTCGTCTTGTACGTGGATGACATTCTATTGATAGGAAATGACATTCCTATGCTGCAATCTGTCAAAGGATTCTTGTCACACAGGTTCTCCATGAAAGACCTGGGTGATGCCTCTTACATTCTGGGGATCCGGATCTATCGTGATAGATCCAAGAGGATGTTGGGACTTTCGCAGTCCAGGTATATCGACACTGTACTGAAAAGATTCAGTATGGAAGATTCTAAGCGCGGTAATCTACCGGCTTGTCACGGAATCACCCTCTCCAAAGAGATGTCTCCCAAGACTGATTTGGAAAGGGAACGCATGTCTATTATACCCTACGCTTCTGCGGTAGGCTCTATAATGTATGCGATGTTGTGTACCAGACCAGATGTAGCTTACGCACTGAGCGTGGTAAGCCGGTATCAGTCGGACCCAGGGGAGAAACACTGGATAGCAGTAAAGAACATTCTCAAGTACCTGAGGAGGACTAAGGAGATGTTCTTGGTTTACGGCGGAAAAGACCTCAGGTTAGAGGCCTTTGCTGATTCCGGCTTCCAGAGTGATAAGGACGATTCCAAGTCCATGTCGGGTTATGTCTTTACCCTCAATGGAGGGGCGGTGTGCTGGAAGAGCTCCAAGCAGGACACCGTTGCTGACTCGACGATGGAAGCGGAGTATATAGCTGCTTGCGATGCCGCAAAAGAAGCAGTCTGGATGAAGAAGTTCCTAACAGAACTTCAAGTGGTTCCTACCATAGTTGATCCAATACCTCTGTATTGCGACAACAACGGAGCTATAGCTTTAGCGAAGGAACCAAGGTCCCATCAGAAGTCCAGACACATCTTGAGGCGGTATCACCTGATCAGGGAGATCATTGATCGTCGAGAGATCGAGGTTCGGAGAGTTGCTTCAGAAGAGAACATTGCTGATCCATTCACGAAGGCCCTTCCTCAGATTCAGTTCGAGAGGCTACTTGAGATCATTGGTCTACGATATGCCAGTACATGGCCCTAGTGCAAGTGGGAGATTGTTAGTGTTTATGCCCTAGAAGGCCATTACTGTATCATACTAGCTTGTATATTACTTAATGGAAGCTTGGGATATTCACATGTATATAACAGTCTTGCTAAACATGGTAGTATGCTACTTGGTTTTTCTATCTTAATATGTGAGTGTACGTATTGATAGAGCTCTTAGGATCTTGCTTGTCTACCAGCGTTGTGATGGCAGTCACACTAGTGGGGGCTGGATAGTCTACAAGCACATCCTTATTCAGGTCCCTGGTCGTGGATTATCGAGACAGAGCATCGATACTCCGGAGTAGACTAGTGTGTACGCTTCTCATCCCAGTTGGGGAGATGGTCTGTCCCACAGCCGTCAGTACGTCGTACTGGAGATAGTATGCAGGTGCTCGTTAGGTTACGGGTACACCGGACAGGACTCACAGGGAACTGTTGGTTGGTTTGATACCAGTCGTCAGTGAGCAGTTCCCAGGTGACATGAGTACAGCATAGTCCGCAGACTTGACACTGCTACTTCGCCTCGAGTGTGTCCCACTGTTCTTAGATTGCTACCCTACCACGGCTCAAAGGAGTCGTGCAAACAGGTAGCAGTTGGGTGCAGTCCCGAGCACTTGGAGGCAGTGGCGGTTAGACAGGATTCATCCCTTCCGGTATTGGGAGTAGATATCGTGCTGTGTCAGAGAGCCATTACGCAAAGTCCCTGGCCAGGGCAAGCGAGATTTGTTGGTAGGTTCCAGTAGTTTCTCAGGATGTAATGGGCTTCCCTCCGACACGACTTATACCGCTATTAGGGGACTGACGCTTGCCGCCCCCCTAGGCCCGATATGCGATATTCTTGGACGAACGGACCGGACTGTATGGAGATTGTCACATCAGACTCAGTAGGAGTTCGAATGGGTTTTCTCATCGGCCTTCTTATCGACAACT
The DNA here is from genome assembly GCA_030015575.1 of Agapanthus africanus. NCBI lineage: Eukaryota > Viridiplantae > Streptophyta > Magnoliopsida > Asparagales > Amaryllidaceae > Agapanthus > Agapanthus africanus. Next base: position 410,223,507 of record JASDDO010000012.1, read on the forward strand.
ACCTGGGGACCGTTACGTACAGCTAGTGCCGCTTGCGGTCTTTGGTTAAACCCACTGCCAGCGTAGTAGTCGAGTCTCTAGAGTCCCACACAGAGAGTTTCCTACTCCAGGCGAAACGATATAGAGGTTGCATGGTTTTGCGACAAAGGGTTCGGACGCATACGTGCGTTTACGCGCGTACGACTTTCGGACAGTTTTTACCAGTCGGCTTTGGTTTAAGCCAGTTACTGGTATCCGGTTATTGGATTTTTACAGTCTAAAGTTTTTCCGTATTTTTGCGGATTGGAGGGGCGTTCTCGTAATTGTACGAGAAGCTTCTAGAAGATGTGACTAAGGAGGTTACTTTGGATAAGATTGTGAGTCATGAGAGTGATTCATCATTATCATTATTGCACCATAAATGATAATGACACATGCTTAATGAATCACCTCTTTTCATTTATGAAGCATGCTTATTCATTTCTATTATTCATTATTCTAAAATAAGAATGCTTCATAATATATTATGATACACTCACTATCTCATCTCATTATCATTATCATATTCTCTCTCCTCAAGCTCTCATCTTCAAGAGACTAATCCTTAATCCTCATGTGTTGAGATCAAAGGATTAGTTAGACTTAAACATCCATTACCTTCACTCTATATCATCCTTTCTTCTTTGATTAGCAATCAAAGTAGATTAGTTACCTCAAGTTAGAGGTGTAGCTTGGTGTTTTGCTCTCGGGTGGATCGTCTACTACCTAGAGAAGGTCGAGGAGAACAAAGGAGGACACAAAGACGAAGGACAGGTTTCATTAGGTATAATCCCTAAACACAATTGATAAGAAACTCTTTGTGTACGGTTATTTATAGTTTAGCTTCGATTTAAGCGGTTAGTCGATGTTCGTTCTTTAAACATGATCGTTTTTGAAAATTCCGCCTCCCCACAAGTACTGGGGTGAAGTACATCGACTTACAGGTAGTCCATAAGCACATCCTTAAATGTCCATAGTCGTGGGAGTATCGAGACCGGGCATCGATATTCCGAGTAGACTGGTGTATATGTTTCTAGACCCCGACGAGGGGCGATGGTTGGTCCCACAGCCATTGGTCTTTCGCACCTAAGATCGTATACATGTGCTCACTGGGGGTGAGTACACTGGACGCACTCGCCGAGAACTTCTAGATGGTACTATATCTATCATCAGATAGCAGTTCTCAGGTGACATGAGTACATGTTAGTTTTCAAACCTGAGATCGTCATTTGTCTTGTGTGAGTTCCCACTGTATTTAGATTACTACCCTACCATGACTTTACTGAGTCATGCAAACATGTTTTAGTTGGGTACAGTCCCGAGTCACAGGGAGGCAGTGAGCGATTGTTGGGGATTCGTCTCTCCCGGTATAGGGAGTTGATATCGCACTGTGTTCGATTGGCCAACACCATAAGACCTTAGCTAAAGCAGTTAGGATTGACTGATTATTAGATCAGTAGTTTTCCAGATTGGTCCTGAGCCATATCGACATGAATTATCGGGTTATTAGGGTCCGACATTTACCACCCCTAGACCCGGTATGCAATACTCTCAGGCGAAAAGACCGGACTGTACAGAGATTGTCACAGATAGGTTCAGTAGGGATCCAGATGAGTTTGCTCATCGGCCTTCCTTTTCGACAGGTACCCGGGCAGCCGTTATGTACAGCTAGTGCCGCTGACGTGCTTTTGGTTACGGATTTATCCAGTAACTCACTGCCGGCATACTGTCGAGTCTTTACAGTCCCACACAAATGGTTTTCTTGGTTCAGGCGAAATGATGTAGTAGCCGTATTTTAATACGTGCAGGGTTTCGATCGAATGATTGTATTAGTTATCCGGACTTTCGATCAGCATACGTATAGGGTTCCGATCGAATGATTGTACTAGTTACCCGGACTTTCGATCGGATGGTTGCTAATACTAGCCGGCTTGGGATTGAGCCGGATTATTAAATCAGATATTGATTTGATAATTTACGTATATATATTTCGATATGTATATTATAGTATTATGTTCTTTGTGTTATTCTATCTCTTTGGGTATTCGTATTTTGATACGAATGCGGGTATGTATATATGGTAGAGTGTATTCCGTATTTATACGGAAAACATTCTAGAAGGTGGACACCTCATTTTAGATTTATCCATTTATTCTTAAATGGAAATGAGGTATAAAGGTAGTGAGATGAGAATGGTGAGAACCATGCTTCAATAGTGTTGACAAATGAATTGAATATTCATTTGTGCAAACTCTTCAAGCATGGTTATGATTTTATATTGGAAAAATGTTTTATAAAAAACCCTGCTTCATGTTGTTTCTCTCATTTGGATGAATTGATGAAATCATTCTCATCATTTTTTGCTCATCTCTCCTCACTAGCCTTTGTTGAGCTCCTCCCCCTTCTTCTTCATCTTCTTTCCTACCATCTCATGTGTTGAGAATTAAGGGTGGAAGAGAGATGGAAATACACTAAGAATAACTCACTATATCACTAGACACTTGTCACGTCCCGAAAGTACGGAATATGACCGGCACTTAAACTACGAACGTCTCAAGGCGTACGTATTCTAAGTAAGCCGAAAACCCAGAAATCCAAACCAAGAAAAGTAGTAGAGTGTAGTAAAACCAATTTAAATCAAGTAGTTTTGCAAAATACGCCGAAATATGCATTTTAAAATCACAAGTCCTTTCTAAAAATTTCGGCAGAGTTTCCTTTGTAAAAACCGTCCCCAAACGGGTACAAAACCTGATAAAGCATATATAATGGAAAATGCATCCCCAAGCGGGAGCTAGCTCTTCGTCAATCGACGGTCACAACCACGCAAGCAATATAATATACAACGCCGAAAGGCGAGGATCACAACAGAAAAGGAAACTCAAAACAGCATGAAATCCGTATAAATACAAGCGCGACTCTAAGGTCGATAGAATAAACAACACTGGTCTCTATCTCAAATAAATACATGTTTGGTTGATGGAACCTCTAGATACAACTGAATAATAATATACAAGGTAATATGATGGGTACGATACCAAAAACCCACCTACTAGCAAGTCACCCGAACGAAACTGTATCCGCAAAGCCGTAATGAAACCTGTACGGCAAACCTGCAAGAAACTGGGGCACAACGGGGGTGAGTTGCCAACTCGTGAATAGAAAACATATACGAATAAAAATCGCGTGTATGACGCAATCCTAGGTCATACGATCATAATATATAATCCTCCAATATAACATGCAGCCTATAACAAGGCTAGGGTAAATATCTAACCCGAGAGTAATCTCATATACCCGTGTCAGTGCCTCAGGTGGCAATATATCATATGAATGAGGTATGAATGCATGAGAACAGAATACATGTAAATGAAGAAACTGTTTTCATAATTTAGTGAGATTTCCTTTGTATTTTTAAAATGAGGTATCATAATGAAATCGGCATAAAACAGTGCCTAACATCGGCACAAAACGTAATCCAAATATCTCGATATCTCTGTATCACAGTCTCTGTACCTCAATATCTCGAAATCTCAATGTCTCAATCACAATACCTAGGGCGCCGTCAGTCCAGACCGGCCCCTACCATCAATCTCAAGACCACGACGGTATCCACCGGATATCCGACACGTCAGGTAAAATCACCGGTCGGTAGTGCTCCCCTGCCAGGCTCAACGTCATCACCGCATTCATCTTGCCCCAGGGTACCGCACCGGGCCCACCATGTACCCGAAACGGTTCATCCAACTCCTCGAATCGGGTTTCCAAATCCATCAGCAAACTCATGGTGGACGACTCATACATCATGGGAAAACCGCACTTTTTATTTTAAAGAGAGAAAAGAAGTTTATATAAGTTTTACGGTTTTCCCCCAAATCCAGAAAATCTCATGGAAATCCGAATCCAATCCTCAATAGCATGTAAACAGTGCATATAGGCATAAAAATCCATGAATAATAACATGTATGATGTAACAAGTAATAATTACAATGTCTAATCTAGCATATAAGGCAAGTACATTAATATCATGTCTAAATTATTAGCTAACAACCTATGTCGATGCAATAATATTTTCTAAGGTGTACGTGACATGGCAATTACCGATGAAGATGTGTGTGAGCCGGCAAGTAAGTGTACGTGGTACATACGCATCATCGGTAATGGTGCTGGTGTCCTAACAGCATGACATCAATAATAGAGTATGAAACATAATATAAGCATGCGATGCGAAGCGAACCGCGATAATGAGCGGGAGCTGAATACTAGATGCAACTATAACTAATCTGCATTAATCTAATATAAGTCCTACAAATGGTGCCTTTTGAAATAACACGAATCATGGGGTTTTGAAAATAGGGGCTACGGTGTTTTTATGAAAAGATACGTCTTTTGAAATATCCGTAGGATCCCTTGGGCTGTCTTTTAAAATACCCACGATTCGTTAGTTTTTGAAATAGGTAGAAGTCTAATCTAATCTAACAACTATACTAAACTATACGGCTGAACTAACAAGCAGAGCTACAGGTGAGGAAACCGCCTAACATCTGAGTCGATACATATACATACCTGTATATATATTGGTCGGTGATCCCGCCTCAATAATATCATATCCGATACCATATCTATAATCAGACATCCCAAGTCAAGAGTGCGGATCAATCATCAAAATATAGCTTGTACGTAAATCCGTCGTACGGCATCCCAAATCTGGGTACGGGTCAATATCACATTCATCATACTATTTATCTGGTATCCTCTTTATCAAATGTCATGATCGGGGTACTGATCTACGTCTAGTACAATATTGATACCATCTATGTATGCATGCAGGTGTAAGAATCACTACGTCAAAAGACCCGCTAAAACATCATGTCGTATCTCAATACGAACCAAATCACATCACCGATCTCCTGGCCTCAAGCCCAATCTCATCGACTCATCTCAAATCCAGTATATGAACACATAGTCCCATACCCATGTGAACACATAAATATATGATCCCAAATACGCACATATAAAAGAAAGAATGTATGCAAGTATGTGTGTGCGTGCGTGTGTGAGTGCGACCACTACTCTAGGGTTTCGCAGCTACACTAAACCAATCCAAAAATACCAAATGTCCATCTTATCATCAATAATCAACAATAACATATAATCAATATCTGTGTGTATACGCATTCGTATACATCACCACGAACTGCGGGGGTGCTATACGCCATCCACCCGACTTCTCCCCGTAGATATAAATCTACTCACCTGTATCCTGCGTGTCGGTATTGATGTCGCCTTCATCTTCTGCATCGTCTCGGATCGTCGTGGGGGTACCTACACATATCACACGTATCGCATCACCTCAAAAATCAAATCAAAACTTAAAACGACACGCGAAAACCAACACGATACGCTAAAAGGCTTATAGGTTAGAACCTATGGTTAGCCTTCGCAAACAACCCGAAATCACTCGATGTAGTCGTACAAACGCCAAGTGACCGAGGTAAAACCCAAATATGAAATTCTAGAAATCAAAATACGGAAAACAATAACTCAATTCAAAGCAGCAACCCAAGAAAACGATCCCAGATTTCGCCTCAGGCCAAATTTAGCCAAGCAAACAAGTCCAGGGTGATGTATATGATGTATTTGAGCTACTGGACCAACCCCGACACATTCCACCACTACATGGCCGGCCACATCCTTGCCAAAACCGGCCTGGCCGGCCCCCCCTATGTCCAATGGGGTCCGTCTGGTCAGGGTGGCCTCCTAATACCCTAATTTGGCCCCTAGAGTTGTTTGTTTATCTCGTTTTGGTCCGGTTCACTCCAGATTTCCCTGCACCCTCAAAGTCATCACAAACCGACATGAAAATTTCCGTAATTCCGTATTTTTGGGTTTCAGGTTGTGCTAGGCCAGTGTTTTGGTCAATATGGGGTCTAAGGTCACCATTAGAGTCCAATTGCACAACCACATCTCAACTTTACCCTAACCCTCTCTAGTTTTGTCCAAAGTGTACAAAACTTCGACAAAACGACACTAAACTTTAAAAGAGGCTAAATCACTTGAAATGCTACAACAAATGTGAAGGAATTACCTCTATAGAGACTCATGAATCATCCAACAGTACCAAAACATCGACTTCCTTGGTCCATTGCGTAGATCTTGAGCTTGTGTGCATTTTTATTGAAATGGGGATAGGATTTTAGTGATGTTTTAGAGGTGAAATGAGGGCTTGAAGTTGGAGGAAGGGAGAGGAAGCAGCAGCCGTAGGAGATGAGGGAGGAGAGGGAGAGAAATGAGTGTAGGGATCTAGGCATATGGCTAAGTCATGGGTCAAAAGGAACCATACCTCTCTCTCTCACCATACCTCATTATCTTATTCCTTTCTCTTTTCTTTTTCTTTTTCTTTTCCTCCAAAAACCCTTCTCACAAGAATAGTAGACCCAAATGCGAAACCATGGTAGAAAATGCACAAGTGTAGGAAAAATGATATGTGCAAGTTTTGCACAAAAAGTCTTAAAAATCCGAATAGCGATTTTTAATCGCGATTAGCACTAAATTAGCATATAACTGATCATAAAAACTTTTAAATGCCATAATTCTACAAATTACCCTATTTTAGAATTTTCCATAATTTTTCTAAAATTTTTCCCATTTATCGATATTTAATTATAAATTTAATATTAAAATAATCAATAAAATAATATTAAATTATAAAAATTCCTAAAAATAATATTTTATTATTTTGGAATGTTACAATCTTCCCCCCTTAAAGAAATTCGGTCCCCGAATTTATATTTAAACCCCCAATTTCTAAAACATTTCAATAAGAAGTCCAAGTCGTCGGGGCTCCGAAATCATCAATACATAAAACGCATCATAGCGCAATGCATGCGCATGAGTAATGAGCAGATAACTCAAAAACAAAACTCCGTCAAGCATCCCGCAATCATCGGAGTTATGGTAAGGACACGAATGCCAAATCCAAAGCAAAACCAATATGACATAAATCAGAACTATACATGTAAATATCAAATCTAAACATGTAAGTTTCTAAAGGAAATGCATGCCAAATCCTTTAAAGTCGTTGTGCAATGCGCATAACACTGCACAGTGGCGGACGTCTCTTATAAGAAAATAACCATATCCGTATATACCTTTTGTTTAATATGCACGTTCCGCCGTTTTGAAAACAATTTAGAAGGGTTTTCCTTGTTTTAAACGTTTCGCGTCATATCAGACACGTAGGTAAATACCGAGACTATAGCTCGCTTTTTTTTTTGAAATTCCCTTCAATAGCTATCAATGCATGCAAAATATACTTAGGTACTGTCCTCTGACTAGTCCTGCTCAGTATAAAAACACATAGCAATCATCATAAAACGTACCGCTCCATAAGAAATCAATCCCACAATATACATATAAATACTACGTGCGTCTGGTGCGCACGGAAATCAAGATCCATATACGTGCCATACAAGTGCACAGAAACAAGATCTAAGTGCATTGGGTGTGCACGAAGCATCTGTCATGGGCAACGTGGGTGCCTGACAGCAAAATTAGGTGCATCTGACATGCACGAAAATTCCGATTTAGTGCATCTGGTGTGCACCAAATCGCATCTCATAGCAGGCGCCCAACATGCGCTAAAAATCCAAACCCGGTGCATCCATCATGCATGAAATCCCGAAATCCAATATCGAGTGTCGAACACGCGTAAAATCCAATCAGGTGCACAAGGTGCACAAAACAAATATCGAGTATCCCAATCGAAATCGAAGTCCAGTGCATCTAAGTGCACAAAAGGCGTATCACTGCACTGCAAGCATATATAAACTATACAGAGTGCAGGAACCAAATCGTGTGCGTGCATACGCACAAAATCAACTCAAATGTCTAAATCACATAAAATCACAAACATGTGAAACCAAGGCACGAAAACGATATCAAGTGCAATAACTGTGCAAAAATCGTAAATACTCAGTAAGTACAACCATGGTGCATGAAAACACATATCATGAAACCCAATCATCAAAACCAAATCATGCGAATAATTCGCCCAAAATGCCGAAACAAGTATGGCGGAATAGTCCCGCTCAAGCGCATCCTCCAAGAATCTCTGGCCAACTGTCGTGGTCACTCATAGCATGTCTCATCGACGATCCTGAACTCTGGCCTGCTGGTGTGCGTAACATGACCACTCCTGGGTCCAAGTCTTCTCTGTATATTACCAATCTTACGATCCGTCGGCTCATCGGCCCTGTCAGGTGTGCTAACGGGGACGATTCCGTTTTGGCACTTCTCTGGTCATCTCTCGGTCAATCCTCACGACCACTCGTCAAGCAGCATGTCACTGGCGTCGGCCTCTGGCTCTCTGAATGCACGTGACACATCTAATCCTGGGTGCAAATATCATTGCAGCAGTTGTTAGTGTATATGCCCTAGAGGCCATTACTGTATCATACTAGTTTGTATATTACTTAATGGAAGCTTGGGATATTCACAGTTGTATATACAATCTTGCTCGAAATGGTAGTATGCTACTTGGTTTGTCTCTGCTTTAATATGTGCATGTGTTTCTTTTAGCATATTGCAGGTATACATATTAGTAGAGCCCTTAGGATCTGTGCTTGATTACCAGCGTTGCGATGGCGCTCGCACTCGTGGGAGCTGGGTAATCTATAAGCACATCCTTATACAGGTCCCTGGTCGTTGGACTATCGAGACAGGGCATCGATACTCCGGAGTAGACCAGCGTATGCGCTTCTCATCCCAGTGTGGGAGACGGTCTGTCCCACAGCCGTTAGTACGTCGTACTTGGGATAGTATGCGGGTGCTCGTTAGGTTACGAGTACACTGGACAGGACTCGTCGGGAACTGTTGGTTGGTAATATACCTATCGTCAGTTATCAGTTCCCAGGTGACATGAGTACAGCTTAGTCCGCTGACTTGACACTGTCACTTCGCCTCGAGTGTGTTCCCACTGCACTTTGATTACTACCCTACCACAGCTCAGAGGAGTCGTGCAAACAGGTAGTTTTTGGGTGCAGTCCCGAAGCACTTGGAGGCAGTGACGGTTAGACAGGATTCGTCTCTCCCGGTATTGGGGGTTGACATCGCGCTGTGTCCAGGAGAGCCATTACACGAGTAGTCCCTGGCCAGGGCAAGCGAGATATACTGGTAGGCTTCCAGTGTTATCTCAGGGTGTTCTGGGCTTCACTCCGACACGACTTGTACCGCTATTAGGGGACTGACGTTCACCGCCCCCCAAGGCCCGCCATGCGATGTATCAGACGAACAGACCGGACTGTACGTAGATTGTCACATACAGGCTCAGTAGGAGTGCAGATGGGGTTCACCTCGTCAGTCTTCTTATCGACATCTACCTGGGGACCGTTACGTACAGCTAGTGCCGCTTGCGGTCTGTGGTTAAACCCACTGCCAGCGTAGTGTCGAGTCTTTAGAGTCCCACACAGAGAGCTATTCGCCTTTAGGCAAAACGAGTAGAGGTCGCATGGTTTTGCGACAGGGTTCGTTCGCATCCGCGCACTTGTGCACGTTTGCTGTCCGGACAGGTTATACTAGCGGGCTTTGGTTTAAGCCAGATCCTAGTATATGATTTGAGATTGGTTTTTCTCATTGTGTTCGTGCTCCTCGGATCACGAATGCGGGTGCGTATGCACGGTTGCTTGAGATTGAGGGAGAGGACCTTGTTTAGGGTTAATGACTATTGTCATTTTATTAACCCTATTGTTTTTGTGTGTATTATTGTTAATTAATAATTAGCTTAATTATTGTGCATGGTTGTTATTGTTGACACTTTGACTTTGTTGACTTGTTGACCAAGTTGATAATTTGACCATGATCATTTCATTTGGAAGATGCTCTTTGATTCTTGCAATTTGCATTAATGATGAAATGATAATGGTCACCTCTTGATAAAACCATGACAATTTTCTTGCTAATTAATTAATTAAAATAACTCACACATATTAGTGAGAATGGCTCACTATTATTTCATTCTATCATATCTTTTCTCTCTCTTGCTCATCCTCTCCCTCAAGCTCTCTCCCTTTCATGTGTTGAGAAACAAAAAGCTTGAGAAAAACCTTCACTTGATCTTCTCTACTCACTTCTAGGGTTCAAGTCTTAGCATTTCTTGCACTCTAGTTACTCCTAGCTTGGAGTTGAAGCTAAAGGTCGAGGCTTTCGGGTGGATCGTTCTTTGACGGAAGGAGACTAGCAAGGTGAGGCCTTTCTACCATTCCGACGAGCAAGGAGAGAAGGAGTTCGAGCCCAAGGTATAACCTTTCTACAACTTTGTTAGTTGTTAGTTTACTTTAGTTAGTTTTAGTTTAGCAAAGATCCTCCAAGTCAAGGTCCATGTTGCCTAAGTCATTAAAAATCCGATTTTTATTATGTTTTCCGCCTCCCCGCAAGTACCGGGGTGGGCAACGTGGACTTACAGTGGTATCAGAGCCTAACTAAACTCAAACTAGCTAGGTAGTGAAGTGTAACGAAGTTTCGAAACCGAAAAATCCAAAAACCGAACTTTGAAAAACCCTAGTTTCTGTTGAAATTTTTTCTGCTCAAAATAGAAAACTTTATATTTGTAAATTCATCTCAGGGTTTTTTAAAAACACCCATGAAAAACGACACAGAGATTCATCCAAACCGCCGCCCTTCCGCCGCACGAGGTAGGCTCGTGCCGCGGAAGCGCCGCGGTTTGATGTCCTCTCTGCATCGTTTTTCGTGCAGTGTCTTTCTGTGTTGATTTTGGGATTTTAAGGATATATAATATATGCCCAGATTTTCCAGAACTAAAATTTACTTTTGGGGGCCTATAAATCCGTATTTTTCGGAACTTCACTACACTTTAACTACATCGGTTATATCTGTAATGCTTGCATGTATTGAACGTCGGCTAATCGCTATAAGACGATTAGTCGGGGTTATACATGATCTGTGATTGCTATTGGTTTGTGGATATGAATGGATTGGATTGTCGCGGGTGAATGGCCGGGGTGGATGTGAGATGAGCGTTGTTTTTCTTTCATTCATTTGTAACATGTAAATTGATGTAATAATATTCTTTGTATGGCCGCACAACCGGGTCGGGGTTGTAGCCGTCATTGTATAATTCTTTTTACTGTTTTTGCTCCTAGGATAGACCCATGGAGGGGGTGCACAAACTACCGGGTACTCGAAGTGCCGAGTGGCCTACTCACGGTGGTGAGGGAGGTTGCTTCGCTTCGGGTGCTTGGCGGGTAGTTTGCCGCACCCGTAGGGGTCTTGGGTGGGGTATTGGCTATTCACCGCGACCGTGTAATCCGCTTTGCGTTGCAGGCTCGAACGCATTGCGGATTCCTAGTATATCCAATGTATTCATCTGTGATCTGTAATGTCTATCATTGCTGTATATTTGTATATTATAACTATTTAGGCGTTGCTTATGTTTTACAGCCGCGCTAGCCCAGCCCCCGCTCTGTCGTTAGTTAAGTAACCTAACGGGTGATGACGGGGCCCCGTGGCGAATGCGAATGGCATAAGCGTACGTCATATTTTGGTTGTTTTCTGCAATGGTAGGATTAATTGATGGGACGCATTAAAAGAACTAATGCAAGAAATAAACCAAGTAAAAGTCGATTGGAACACTTTGAAAACCACTCGGTTCTTTTCAAAACTAAACTTTTAAACGCGGAGCTTGAACCACTCCTTTTAAAAGCTATCTCGTTCCATCGACCATATCAAGTTCACTACGTTCACGGTTTCGCCAAAACCATTCGTAGCCCTCCGTCATTCCACATGAATGGTCAAAAGTATTCAAGCTGTGTATTTTGGCCAAAGTCAAGGCATAGTGATTGGTAGCGTTTGGGCATTCATGTGCAGCATAGATAGATGCGTTGATTTGGGACAGTCGTACTGCCATTTTGGCCAAAGTCAAGGGTAGGTACGGGTGGGTCCAAATTAACCAGGAGAATGACGGGTAGAACTTGACATGTGACTTATGATATTTTGGCCAAAGTCAAGGTCATAAGAGCATGGGGCAAAAATCCACATCGGGAGTTTCATAAGTACTGAAACTTGCTAGATTTGCATACCATTTGGAGTGTGATGATTCTGGTAGGATTCCTTCGGTTTTATCACGCGATGATATTTGGATCCCGATCCTACTGTGAGTATATGCTACTCCTCGGGAAAAATCTCACTTAACGATCAATGCTATAAACCTAGTAGGTGCCTAGAAAGGTGTTAGCGGGGCTACGCCCACAGGGAAAAGAGGTTACTTAATTAAGGAACTTCGCGAAAGCGTTGGAAAACCTCCCTCGAAGTACCGACACTGGCCTGGCTGAACGGTTAAGCAAGTATTGTACGGTGAGAATGATCCCGGCTAATCCTTTTCTTTATGGTTTGAGAAGGGATTCGAGAAACAGTGGGAGCCATCCAGTTTAGACAAACTAAAAACCACTCTAAACTTGCAAGAGCATCATGCTAAAGTGTTTCTTTTCTCTCTCCTAATTGCAGCGACCATTCAACATGACCGGACTTAAGTTACTGTTAGATAAAAACATATTGACAGGGCCAAACTACAAAGATTGGCTCAGGAATGTCAAGATGGCGATCACTTATGACAAGCTGGGGTATATACTTACCACCAAAGCTCCCCCTGTCCTAGGTCCCACCTCCAGCGTCGCGGATGTAGAAATCCGTAAGACATGGGAGATAGATTGCGCGAGGGCCAGATGCCTCGTACTAGCCTCGATGGACAACGAACATCAGAGGAGGCACGAGAATATGGACCTAGAGTCCATATTTCTCCATACAAAAGAACTGTATGGAGAGCAGTCTCGTATCGCTAGATACGAAGTGTCGAAGAAGCTTTTTTCGGCAAGGTTGGCCGTCGGATCATCGGTAGCGGACCACGTGCTTAAGATGATCGGCTACATAGAGGAGCTCGCGGACCTAGGGACCACGTTGGAGAATGAACTCTACACCGATTTGATTCTCCAGTCCCTTCCTTCCACTTACGCCCAGTTCGTTCTTAACTTCAACATGCAAGGAAAGGAGGTTGAACTTGCCGAGCTTCTGAACATGTTGAGGACTGCTGAGGGCACCCTACAGAAGGGTAGGGAGACATCCACTTTGTTTGTAGGAGGATCTTCCTCTTCTAGGTCCAGGGCGAAAGCCAAGGGCAAGAAGAAGAAAGCCCCCGCCAAACCAAGAGGCGGTGTCGGTAAAGTGGATACGAAGGGAAAGGGTAAAGCAACAAAAGTAGCAGGGAAGATGGTGGGGAAGGAAGAATGCTTCTATTGTCACAAAAGTGGTCACTGGAAACAAGATTGCAAGGCTTGGAAAGCCAGAACACAGGATTTGAAGCGAGTTGCAGCTTCAGCTTCAGGTGTGTATGTTATTGAAAACTGCCTATCAATAAACTCTATATCCTGGGTATTGGATACCGGATCAGGATCTCATATCTGTAATTCTTTGCAGGCGTTGAGAAAGCGTAGAGTTTTGAAGGCAGGTGACATGACCCTCAGAGTTGCGAACGGTGCTAGCATGGATGCAGAGGCCGTGGAGGACTATCACCTGGGATTATCTGATGGACACTTTTTGGTTTTACGTAGTTGTTATTATGTACCAAATGCAACCTGTAACATCATTTCTGTATCTTTATTATCTAAAGAAGGTTATGAATTTGCATTTGTAAGTAATGTAGTGAACATTCACCTTAATCAAGTTTTGATTGGGTCAGGTACATTGAACAACGGTATTTACGTTTTAAACCAACCGCAGGTTTTCAATATCCAGAATACACACAAAAGAAAGTCTCCAGAAATTAATAAAACTTTCTTATGGCATTGTAGACTGGGTCACATCAATGAGAGAAGATTGACTAAGTTACATACTGAAGGATATTTGGATCCGTTCGAATATCAATCGTATGCAACTTGTCAATCCTGTCTCAAAGGAAAGATGACAAAGGCTCCATTTTCTGGACACGGAGAAAGAGCGAGCGAGCTCTTGGGACTCGTACACAGCGACGTGTGCGGTCCAATGTCTACACATGCGCGAAGCGGTTTTTCTTACTTCATTACCTTTACGGATGATTTTTCAAGGTACGGTTATGTCTTCTTAATGAAACATAAATCCGAGGCTTTTGAAAAATTCCAGGAATATAAGAATGAAGTAGAAAAACAAACCGGCAAAAGTATCAAGATCCTAAGATCGGATCGAGGAGGAGAATACTTAAGTGCCGAATTCCTGAACTACTTAAAAGAGAATGGAATTCTCTCTCAGCTTACTCCTCCATACACTCCGCAACATAATGGTGTATCGGAGAGACGGAACCGGACCCTATTGGATATGGTACGGTCCATGATGAGTAACGCTGAGTTACCGCGATTGTTCTGGGGATATGCGCTAGAATCAGCAGCATACCTTTTGAACCGAGTTCCAACTAAGACTGTGCCTACTACACCATATGAAATGTGGTGTGGGAAGAGACCCCATCTTAATCACATTAAGACATGGGGATGTCCAGCTTTTGTAAAAAAGCAGCATGCGGACAAGCTCGAGGCACGCTCAGTACAGTGCAAGTTTGTGGGATATCCGAAGAACTCCAAGGGATATTACTTCTATTGCGAAGAGGAACAAAAAGTCCTTGTTTCTCGTCATGCCCACTTTCTAGAACATCAGTTCATAGAAAAAGAATTAAGTGGGAGCGCGATAGAACTGGAAGAAGTTCCAGAACCGCAAGCTATTGCTGAAAGCTTAGTAGAGCCAGAGGGTTCGAAAGATCAAGACATTCCCGTGCCACTCCGCAGGAGTAGTAGGCAGTCTCATCCGCCCGAGAGGTACTACGGTTTTCTCATTGACGGGGATAGAGAGGACTGCATCCTAGATTGTGATGAGCCTACTAGCTTCCAGCAAGCCATCCAGAGCGTCGACTCGGTAAAATGGCTGGATGCAATGCGGACCGAGATGGAGTCCATGTACACCAACAAAGTATGGACGTTGGACATTGCTCCAGACGGGGTAAAACCCGTAGGATGCAAGTGGATCTTCAAAAGGAAGATTGGTGTAGATGGACAGGTTGAGACCTATAAAGCTAGACTGGTAGCAAAGGGTTTTCGTCAGCGACCTGGTTTGGACTATGACGAAACCTTTTCTCCAGTAGCTATGCTGAAATCCATTCGGATCCTTCTTGCCATCGCTGCTTTCCACGATTATGAGATCTGGCAGATGGACGTAAAGACAGCTTTTCTAAATGGTCATTTAGAGGAGTGTGTCTATATGGATCAGCCAGAGGGTTTCATTCAGGGTGGGAGCAGCGGAAAGGTGTGCAAGTTGCTCAAGTCCATTTATGGACTCAAGCAGGCATCGCGGAGTTGGAACATCTGCTTTGATGAGACGGTCAAAGAATTTGGCTTCATCAAAAATCCGGATGAACCATGCATCTATTGTAGATTTGTAGCGAGAACTGTAGTATTCCTCGTTTTATACGTGGATGACATTCTCTTAATAGGAAATGACATTCCTATGCTACAATCTGTCAAGGGGTTCTTGTCACACAGGTTCTCCATGAAAGACCTGGGTGATGCCTCATACATTCTGGGAATCCGGATCTACCGTGACAGATCCAAGAGGATATTGGGACTTTCTCAGTCCAGGTACATCGACACCATACTGAAGAGATTCAGTATGGAAGATTCCAAGCGCGGTAATCTACCGGCTTGTCACGGGATCACCCTCTCCAAAGAGATGTCTCCCAAGACTGATTTGGAGAGGGATCGCATGTCTATTATACCCTACGCTTCTGCGGTAGGCTCTATAATGTATGCGATGTTGTGTACCAGACCGGATGTGGCTTATGCACTGAGTGTGGTAAGCAGGTATCAGTCAAACCCTGGGGAGAAACATTGGATAGCAGTAAAGAACATTCTCAAGTACCTGAGAAGGACTAAGGAGATGTTCTTGGTGTATGGCGGAAAAGACCTGCAGATTGAGGCCTTTGCTGACTCCAGCTTCCAGAGTGACAAGGATGATTCCAAGTCCATGTCGGGTTTTGTCTTTACCCTCAATGGAGGGGCGGTGTGTTGGAAGAGCTCCAAACAGGAAACCGTTGCTGACTCGACTATGGAAGCGGAATACATCGCTGCATCTGATGCCGTAAAAGAAGCTGTCTGGATGAGGAAGTTCTTGAAAGAACTTCAGGTGGTTCCGTCCATTGTTGACCCAATACCTCTGTATTGCGACAACAACGGGGCTATAGCTTTAGCGAAGGAACCCAGGTCCCATCAGAAATCCAGACACATCTTAAGGCGGTATCACCTGATCAGGGAGATTGTGGATCGCCAGGAGATCGAGGTCCGGAGAGTTGCATCAGAAGATAACACAGCAGATCCATTCACCAAGGCCTTGCCCCAGACTCAGTTCGAGCGGCTGATCGAGATGATAGGTCTTCGATACGCCAGTACATGGCCTTAGTGCAAGTGGGAGATTGTTAGTGTATATGCCCTAGAGGCCATTACTGTATCATACTAGTTTGTATATTACTTAATGGAAGCTTGGGATATTCACAGTTGTATATACAATCTTGCTCGAAATGGTAGTATGCTACTTGGTTTGTCTCTGCTTTAATATGTGCATGTGTTTCTTTTAGCATATTGCAGGTATACATATTAGTAGAGCCCTTAGGATCTGTGCTTGATTACCAGCGTTGCGATGGCGCTCGCACTCGTGGGAGCTGGGTAATCTATAAGCACATCCTTATACAGGTCCCTGGTCGTTGGACTATCGAGACAGGGCATCGATACTCCGGAGTAGACCAGCGTATGCGCTTCTCATCCCAGTGTGGGAGACGGTCTGTCCCACAGCCGTTAGTACGTCGTACTTGGGATAGTATGCGGGTGCTCGTTAGGTTACGAGTACACTGGACAGGACTCGTCGGGAACTGTTGGTTGGTAATATACCTATCGTCAGTTATCAGTTCCCAGGTGACATGAGTACAGCTTAGTCCGCTGACTTGACACTGTCACTTCGCCTCGAGTGTGTTCCCACTGCACTTTGATTACTACCCTACCACAGCTCAGAGGAGTCGTGCAAACAGGTAGTTTTTGGGTGCAGTCCCGAAGCACTTGGAGGCAGTGACGGTTAGACAGGATTCGTCTCTCCCGGTATTGGGGGTTGACATCGCGCTGTGTCCAGGAGAGCCATTACACGAGTAGTCCCTGGCCAGGGCAAGCGAGATATACTGGTAGGCTTCCAGTGTTATCTCAGGGTGTTCTGGGCTTCACTCCGACACGACTTGTACCGCTATTAGGGGACTGACGTTCACCGCCCCCCTAGGCCCGCCATGCGATGTATCAGACGAACAGACCGGACTGTACGTAGATTGTCACATACAGGCTCAGTAGGAGTGCAGATGGGGTTCACCTCGTCAGTCTTCTTATCGACATCTACCTGGGGACCGTTACGTACAGCTAGTGCCGCTTGCGGTCTGTGGTTAAACCCACTGCCAGCGTAGTGTCGAGTCTTTAGAGTCCCACACAGAGAGCTATTCGCCTTTAGGCAAAACGAGTAGAGGTCGCATGGTTTTGCGACAGGGTTCGTTCGCATCCGCGCACTTGTGCACGTTTGCTGTCCGGACAGGTTATACTAGCGGGCTTTGGTTTAAGCCAGATCCTAGTATATGATTTGAGATTGGTTTTTCTCATTGTGTTCGTGCTCCTCGGATCACGAATGCGGGTGCGTATGCACGGTTGCTTGAGATTGAGGGAGAGGACCTTGTTTAGGGTTAATGACTATTGTCATTTTATTAACCCTATTGTTTTTGTGTGTATTATTGTTAATTAATAATTAGCTTAATTATTGTGCATGGTTGTTATTGTTGACACTTTGAATTTGTTGACTTGTTGACCAAGTTGACAATTTGACCATGATCTTTTCATTTGGAAGATGCTCTTTGATTCTTGCAATTTGCATTAATGATGAAATGATAATGGTCACCTCTTGATAAAACCATGACAATTTTCTTGCTAATTAATTAATTAAAATAACTCACACATATTAGTGAGAATGGCTCACTATTATTTCATTCTATCATATCTTTTCTCTCTCTTGCTCATCCTCTCCCTCAAGCTCTCTCCCTCTCATGTGTTGAGAAACAAAAAGCTTGAGAAAAACCTTCACTTGATCTTCTCTACTCACTTCTAGGGTTCAAGTCTTAGCATTTCTTGCACTCTAGTTACTCCTAGCTTGGAGTTGAAGCTAAAGGTCGAGGCTTTCGGGTGGATCGTTCTTTGACGGAAGGAGACTAGCAAGGTGAGGCCTTTCTACCATTCCGACGAGCAAGGAGAGAAGGAGTTCGAGCCCAAGGTATAACCTTTCTACAACTTTGTTAGTTGTTAGTTTACTTTAGTTAGTTTTAGTTTAGCAAAGATCCTCCAAGTCAAGGTCCATGTTGCCTAAGTCATTAAAAATCCGATTTTTATTATGTTTTCCGCCTCCCCGCAAGTACCGGGGTGGGCAACGTGGACTTACAGCAGTATCCTGGAAGGAATCCTGCTCAAGGTCTCTTCCAAGTCTCGTTTCTGCCTAACTGTCCGGAAGTCATCGTCCTTTACTATATCTGTTTCTTGCTCCGGAACGGCTGCATACTCATCGCGACTCCTTCTGGAAGTTATATCTAAGTACAATGCCTCGGCAGACGTATCGCATCTCTGATGTAGGCGGAGTAGAATGTCATCTTATCAAGATCTCGTACGAACCGCCTACTCCGCTTTTCTCTAAGGTCGACCGCTTCGGACTCGTCTCGTCGTGGCTACATGGACTGAGCTCCAACGGCTATCCTCGTATCGGGAGTCTCCCAAGAAATGCATCTCACAACCTAGCATCCGAATTAAGTCGAGCCATCCGATCGAGTCATCAAAATCTCATAATCCCCCAAGAGCTCAACATCTTGGGTACAGTTTAATAGTATCGAGTACATACCACAGCATCGGAGGTCCAGCCGTAGAAGGGCAAACCCAAGCCTCACTAATGGCGCCGTAGAACTGCCGTAAACCCTAAGGTTCAAAGGCTTTCATACGGTCATTAAGTCGAGTTAGGGTTTCATTCTTCTAGAGGGACCATAGAATTGCCTGCATGTCTTTCCGACTACTTTAAACTTGGAATAATAGGTTTTTGACATTCGATCGTCTCTGTCGACTCCCAACGTCTCCGCGTGAAGTCGTCTCTAGCTGGAATTAATCTATCTGATGACCTCGCATCGGGGTAGAGAACAATCCATGTGTCCTAGTCATTCATCATCGGTGACTAGCGACCTTCTATCATCTCTTCGTACAACTTGTACTGCAATAGCTCCAACATCTGGGGCGATATCTCGTCGTTCGCAGCAATAACTGGCTCACTCGTCTGCATGCTGAACCATGCCTCAATCATCATGAGTAAGCAATACACCAACGGTCAACAAAATCTGGCTGGCCTCTGTCGGTGGCTCAATCCTCTAGTGCTAATCTGCACATCCGAGAAGTCTCAAACAGCGATCCATCCAACGCTCGTGGCGCCAAACACAATCAAAGGACACATCTCTACAATAGTGTGTCACCCGAATCACGCCATGGTCAGTCCTCGTTCGTAACGAGCCCATGCTGACCGCAACTTTAGCCGTAGCTCTCCCTGCCCGTAATCGTGGCAGCAAAACCCAAACTGGTACCGATGAGGCTAGATCGGAATGAATATAATACTGAGCAAAGAAATGTACATCATAAGGCTCCTTAAGTGGAGTGGCGTGTCGTAAATATGCCGCGGAACATACCAACGGTACGTCACTCTACTTTAGTCACCTATTCCATCAACCAAGGGTCATCCTACGCTCCGAAGGTAAAACCTAACGCTCTGATACCAACTTTGTCACGTCCCGAAAGTACGGAATATGACCGGCACTTAAACTACGAACGTCTCAAGGCGTACGTATTCTAAGTAAGCCGAAAACCCAGAAATCCAAACCAAGAAAAGTAGTAGAGTGTAGTAAAACCAATTTAAATCAAGTAGTTTTGCAAAATACGCCGAAATATGCATTTTAAAATCACAAGTCCTTTCTAAAAATTTCGGCAGAGTTTCCTTTGTAAAAACCGTCCCCAAACGGGTACAAAACCTGATAAAGCATATATAATGGAAAATGCATCCCCAAGCGGGAGCTAGCTCTTCGTCAATCGACGGTCACAACCACGCAAGCAATATAATATACAACGCCGAAAGGCGAGGATCACAACAGAAAAGGAAACTCAAAACAGCATGAAATCCGTATAAATACAAGCGCGACTCTAAGGTCGATAGAATAAACAACACTGGTCTCTATCTCAAATAAATACATGTTTGGTTGATGGAACCTCTAGATACAACTGAATAATAATATACAAGGTAATATGATGGGTACGATACCAAAAACCCACCTACTAGCAAGTCACCCGAACGAAACTGTGTCCGCAAAGCCGTAATGAAACCTGTACGGCAAACCTGCAAGAAACTGGGGCACAACGGGGGTGAGTTGCCAACTCGTGAATAGAAAACATCTACGAATAAAAATCGCGTGTATGACGCAATCCTAGGTCATACGATCATAATATATAATCCTCCAATATAACATGCAGCCTATAACAAGGCTAGGGTAAATATCTAACCCGAGAGTAATCTCATATACCCGTGTCAGTGCCTCAGGTGGCAATATATCATATGAATGAGGTATGAATGCATGAGAACAGAATACATGTAAATGAAGAAACTGTTTTCATAATTTAGTGAGATTTCCTTTGTATTTTTAAAATGAGGTATCATAATGAAATCGGCATAAAACAGTGCCTAACATCGGCACAAAACGTAATCCAAATATCTCGATATCTCTGTATCACAGTCTCTGTACCTCAATATCTCGAAATCTCAATGTCTCAATCACAATACCTAGGGCGCCGTCAGTCCAGACCGGCCCCTACCATCAATCTCAAGACCACGACGGTATCCACCGGATATCCGACACGTCAGGTAAAATCACCGGTCGGTAGTGCTTCCCTGCCAGGCTCAACGTCATCACCACATTCATCTTTCCCCGGGGTACCGCACCGGGCCCACCATGTACCCGAAACGGTTCATCCAACTCCTCGAATCGGGTTTCCAAATCCATCAGCAAACTCATGGTGGACGACTCATACATCATGGGAAAACCGCACTTTTTATTTTAAAGAGAGAAAAGAAGTTTATATAAGTTTTGCGGTTTTCCCCCAAATCCAGAAAATCTCATGGAAATCCGAATCCAATCCTCAATAACATGTAAACAGTGCATATAGGCATAAAAATCCATGAATAATAACATGTATGATGTAACAAGTAATAATTACAATGTCTAATCTAGCATATAAGGCAAGTACATTAATATCATGTCTAAATTATTAGCTAACAACCTATGTCGATGCAATAATATTTTCTAAGGTGTACGTGACATGGCAATTACCGATGAAGATGTGTGTGAGCCGGCAAGTAAGTGTACGTGGTACATACGCATCATCGGTAATGGTGCTGGTGTCCTAACAGCATGACATCAATAATAGAGTATGAAACATAATATAAGCATGCGATGCGAAGCGAACCGCGATAATGAGCGGGAGCTGAATACTAGATGCAACTATAACTAATCTGCATTAATCTAATATAAGTCCTACAAATGGTGCCTTTTGAAATAACACGAATCATGGGGTTTTGAAAATAGGGGCTACGGTGTTTTTATGAAAAGATACGTCTTTTGAAATATCCGTAGGATCCCTTGGGCTGTCTTTTAAAATACCCACGATTCGTTAGTTTTTGAAATAGGTAGAAGTCTAATCTAATCTAACAACTATACTAAACTATACGGCTGAACTAACAAGCAGAGCTACAGGTGAGGAAACCGCCTAACATCTGAGTCGATACATATACATACCTGTATATATATTGGTCGGTGATCCCGCCTCAATAATATCATATCCGATACCATATCTATAATCAGACATCCCAAGTCAAGAGTGCGGATCAATCATCAAAATATAGCTTGTACGTAAATCCGTCGTACGGCATCCCAAATCTGGGTACGGGTCAATATCACATTCATCATACTATTTATCTGGTATCCTCTTTATCAAATGTCATGATCGGGGTACTGATCTACGTCTAGTACAATATTGATACCATCTATGTATGCATGCAGGTGTAAGAATCACTACGTCAAAAGACCCGCTAAAACATCATGTCGTATCTCAATACGAACCAAATCACATCACCGATCTCCTGGCCTCAAGCCCAATCTCATCGACTCATCTCAAATCCAGTATATGAACACATAGTCCCATACCCATGTGAACACATAAATATATGATCCCAAATACGCATATATAAAAGAAAGAATGTATGCAAGTATGTGTGTGCGTGCGTGTGTGAGTGCGACCACTACTCTAGGGTTTCGCAGCTACACTAAACCAATCCAAAAATACCAAATGTCCATCTTATCATCAATAATCAACAACAACATATAATCAATATCTGTGTGTATACGCATTCGTATACATCACCACGAACTGCGGGGGTGCTATACGCCATCCACCCGACTTCTCCCCGTAGATATAAATCTACTCACCTGTATCCTGCGTGTCGGTATCGATGTCGCCTTCATCTTCTGCATCGTCTCGGATCGTCGTGGGGGTACCTACACATATCACACGTATCGCATCACCTCAAAAATCAAATCGAAACTTAAAACGACACGCGAAAACCAACACGATACGCTAAAAGGCTTATAGGTTAGAACCTATGGTTAGCCTTCGCAAACAACCCGAAATCACTCGATGTAGTCGTACAAACGCCAAGTGACCGAGGTAAAACCCAAATATGAAATTCTAGAAATCAAAATACGGAAAACAATAACTCAATTCAAAGCAGCAACCCAAGAAAACGATCCCAGATTTCGCCTCAGGCCAAATTTAGCCAAGCAAACAAGTCCAGGGTGATGTATATGATGTATTTGAGCTACTGGACCAACCCCGACACATTCCACCACTACATGGCCGGCCACATCCTTGCCAAAACCGGCCTGGCCGGCCCCCCTATGTCCAATGGGGTCCGTCTGGTCAGGGTGGCCTCCTAATACCCTAATTTGGCCCCTAGAGTTGTTTGTTTATCTCGTTTTGGTCCGGTTCACTCCAGATTTCCCTGCACCCTCAAAGTCATCACAAACCGACATGAAAATTTCCGTAATTCCGTATTTTTGGGTTTCAGGTTGTGCTAGGCCAGTGTTTTGGTCAATATGGGGTCTAAGGTCACCATTAGAGTCCAATTGCACAACCACATCTCAACTTTACCCTAACCCTCTCTAGTTTTGTCCAAAGTGTACAAAACTTCGACAAAACGACACTAAACTTTAAAAGAGGCTAAATCACTTGAAATGCTACAACAAATGTGAAGGAATTACCTCTATAGAGACTCATGAATCATCCAACAGCACCAAAACATCGACTTCCTTGGTCCATTGCGTAGATCTTGAGCTTGTGTGCATTTTTATTGAAATGGGGATAGGATTTTAGTGATGTTTTAGAGGTGAAATGAGGGCTTGAAGTTGGAGGAAGGGAGAGGAAGCAGCAGCCGTAGGAGATGAGGGAGGAGAGGGAGAGAAATGAGTGTAGGGATCTAGGCAAATGGCTAAGTCATGGGTCAAAAGGAACCATACCTCTCTCTCTCACCACACCTCATTATCTTATTCCTTTCTCTTTTCTTTTTCTTTTTCTTTTCCTCCAAAAACCCTTCTCACAAGAATAGTAGACCCAAATGCGAAACCATGGTAGAAAATGCACAAGTGTAGGAAAAATGATATGTGCAAGTTTTGCACAAAAAGTCTTAAAAATCCGAATAGCGATTTTTAATCGCGATTAGCACTAAATTAGCATATAACTGATCATAAAAACTTTTAAATGCCATAATTCTACAAATTACCATATTTTAGAATTTTCCATAATTTTTCTAAAATTTTTCCCATTTATCGATATTTAATTATAAATTTAATATTAAAATAATCAATAAAATAATATTAAATTATAAAAATTCCTAAAAATAATATTTTATTATTTTGGAATGTTACAACACTCTAGATTAGCAAGTTAGAGTCTCTAGTTGCTCCACTAGATTTTTAGTGTGGAGCTAAAGCCATGAACCACATCTCTCGGATGGATCATCTTCGACGGAGGAAGACCGACGGTCAAGCTCGATCAACGAGACCTCAAGGAGCTAAGGAAGAGGGTAGAAGACCGAAGGACATGGATCTTTTGGTAAAACACTTTATCACAGTAGCTAAAACCCCTATAGCTTACTAGTTTCATGTTTAGTTTCGATTCTAGGTAGTTGTTTCTAGCGCCAAGATTTTTAAACCTAAAAGTTTTCGTTCCGCAACGGCCGCGGTTAGTGGCTAGGGTGCTAGGAACCCCAACATAGATGATGTTCGAGCTATCTACACGACCGGGGAACACTGGTTTTCGTTTATGGTTCAAACGAAACACGGGGCTCCTAGTTTATCCGTTATTCTATATCGATTATCGCATGCCTGTAATGATGATATATTATAAATTTGTTTATATATTTTGCATCTGCGCTAGCTCTGTCCCCACCCTGCTGTAAGTTAAGTAACCTTACAGTGAAGACCCGGGACCCCATGGCGAATGCGGATGACATACAATGCAATGTATTTTAGTTGTTTCTGTGATACATAGAAACTTAATTGATGAGACCGCATTGAGACTGATTAATGCAAGAAAATAAACCTAAATATGATGTTGTTGGAATCAAATTTCAAAACCACTTAGTTCTTTTCAAAACTACTCAGTTTTCTACAAAACCAAAAGTTTTCAAAATTAAGCTTGAACCACTCATTTCGAAATCACTAGATTCCTCCAACGATATCAAGTTCATTACGTTAAAGGTTTTTTTTTCCAAAAACCAGCCACAGCCCTCCATCATTTTAGATATGTAGTGTTTAGTATTCGTGCTGTGTTTGTTGGCAGATCAAGGCATAGTGTATGGTAGCTGAATGATGCTTATCTATTGTATAGAGATGCATTAATCTAGAACATGGTAGCTGAATGATGCTTATCTATTGTATAGAGATGCATTAATCTAGAACAATCGTACAGTCTTGTTGGAATCCGTCGAGGGCGAGTACGGGTGGGTCTAAATTAATCAGGACAATGACGGGTAGAACTTGACTTGCGCTTTATGATTTATTGGCATCCGTTAAGGTCATAAGACGCTTGGGGAAAAAACCATATCAGGTGTTTCAAACATAAAAGAAACTTTCAAAGAGAGTGCATACCTTCTGAAGTGTGGTGACTTGAGTGGCTTCCATCAAGGTTATCACACGTTGATAGCTGGGTCCCGATTCCCACTATGAGTAGGATTACCCCCGGGAGATTTTCACTTCACAACTAGTTAACCCATTAGGTGTCTAGAAAGATGCTAACGGGGTTATGCCTCTGTGGAAATGGGGTTATTTAATTAGGTCTGTGCGAAAGCACAGGGAGCCTCCTTCGGAGTACCAATACTGGCCTGGTTGAATGGTTAGCGAACTTGTGGGGTGTACATGATCCGGACTAGTTATTCTTTTAAGGTTTGAAGGAGAATTTGAAGAAATAGTGGGGGTTATCCTGATTAGATAAATTAAAAGCCAATCTAATCTTAAAAGAGTGTATGCTAAGTGTTTCTTTTCTTTCTCTCTCTCCAGGTAGCAACCATGTTACGCCTTAATCAAGATAAAAAAAATGTATGACTTGACCGAATCAGTTTATTACACTGGGCTGGGAAACATTGGTTCGGCTCTAACTTATAACAACCGTCACGAGTATGGGAAAGGGAAAGAGAATTGCAAGAACTTCCACATAACCCTAATGAAGGAGAAGCATTCCAATACATCTTCTTCGAATGTATTGGTTATTGATAACTGTTTTTTGGTCAGTCCTACCACTTGGATACTAGATACCGGATCAGGATCTCATATGTGTAATTTATTACAGGGACTGAGAAAAAGTAGGATGGTTGGACCGGATGATATGTTCCTCAGAGTAGGGAACGGAGCACATGTTGATACTGCTTCCGTAGGCGAACATCACCTAGTGTTGCCAAGTGGCAAACTGTGATTTTGGACAACTGTTACCATGCTTTGGAATATTATATAAATTTCTTTATTAGATAAATAAGGATATAATTTTGTTTTAGATAGAAATATCATGAATATTTACCTCAATAAAGTATTGATTGCAGAAAGTACATTATATAATGGTATATACGTTCTTAATCTAAACACGGTTTTCAATATACAAAACACACGCAAAAGAAAGAATTCAGAAATGAACAAAACTTTCTTGTGGCATTATAGATTTTGTCATATCAATGAAACCAGACTAGCAAAGTTATATAAGGATGAATATTTGGATCCATTCAAATTTACATCTTATGAAACTTTTCAGTCTTGTCTCGAAGGAAAGATGACCAAAACTCCGTTCATAGAACACAGAGAAAGAGCTACAGAGCTCTTGGAACTCATACACAGTGATTTGTGTGGTCTAATATCTACACATGCAGGGGGTAGGGTCTTGTACTTCATTATATTCACTGATGATCTCTCTAGGTTCGGATATGTATTTCTGATAAAACACAAATATGAATCCTTTGAGAAATTCAAAGAATTTAAAAGCGAAATAGAGAACCAGACTGGAAAAAGTATTAAAGTCCTACGATCTGATCGAGAAGGTGAATACTTGAGCACAGAATTCCTTGACTGCTTAAAAGAGAATTGAATTCTCTCTCAGCTTACTCCTTCGTATACCCCACAGCACAACAGTGTATCGGAGCGGAGAAACTGAACCCTATTGGATATGCTTCGCTCCATGATGAGTAGTGCTGTGTTACTTCTTTCATTCTGTGAATATGCGCTAGAGTCAGCGACATATTTATTGAATAGGGTTCCGACCAAATCCGTTCCTACCACTCCATATGAAATATGGGAGGGGAAGAGACCATACCTTAATTTTATTAAGATATGGGGTTGTCCAGTTTATGTTAAAGTACATAATCCGGATAAACTCAAGGCATGATCTATACTGTGTAAGTTTGTGGGATATCCTAAATATTCAACAGGATATCTGTTCTACCACACCGAGGAAAAGAAGGTGTTTGTTGCTCGTCACGCTACCTTTTTGGAAAGGAAATTTCTTGCAAAAGAAATTAGTGGAGCACGGTAGAACTGGAAGATATTCAAGAACCACAAACTACATTTGAAGATTTAGTAAAACAACAGGATTCAATAGTTCCAGACGAACCTCAGCCACTCCGTAGATCTAGTAGGATTTCTGATCCGCCTGAGATATACTACGGTTTTCTCATAGACGTGAATCGAGAGGAATGTATCTTGGAAGAAGATGATTCTACTAGTTTCGAGCAGACCATTACCAGTAGGGACTATGAGAAATGGCTGGATGCTATGCGATCCAAAATAGAGTCCATACTACACCAACAAAATTTGGACTTTGGACGTTGCATCAACAGGAATAAAATCCGTTGGCTGCAAATGGATCTTCAAGAAGAAGATTTGTGCAGATGGTCAGGTAGAAACCTATAACGCTAAACTTGTTGCAAAAGGTTTTCGTCAAACACCAGTTGTGGACTATGACGAAACTTTTTAGTGGTTATGCTGAAATCTATTCGGATCCTACTTACCATTACTGCCTTCCATGATTATGACATCTGGCAGATGGACGTAAAAATGACTTTTCTAAATGGAAGTTTATATAGATCAGCCATAAGGTTTTGTAGACAGTAGGAGCAGCGAGAAGGTGTTCAAGTTGCTTAAATCCATTTATGGATTAAAACAAGCATCACGGAGTTGGAACATCTATTTTGATGAAACAGTCAAGGAATTTGACTTCATCAAAAACATTGATGAGCCTTGTATATATAAGAAGATTGTAGGGAGAGATATCATATTCTTCGTTTTGTACATTGATGATATTCTCCTACGACATTCCTATGTTGCAGTTGGTCAAGTTGTTCTTATAACATAAGTTCTCCATGAAAGACTTGAGTAATGCCTTCTACATTCTGGGGATAAAGATCTATAGGGATAGATCCAAGAGAATATTAGGACTTTCACAGTCCAGGTACATAGACATCATACTAAAGAGATTTAGTATGGAAGATTCCAAGCGTGGTAATTTACCCACTTGTCACGGAATCACTCTCTCCAAAGATGTCTCCTAAGATTGATGAAGAGATGGCTCACATGAGCATTATACCCTACGCTTCGGCGGTAAGATCTATAATATATGCGATATTGTGTACCAGACCAAATATAGCCTACACACTTAGCGTGGTAAGCCGGTATTAGTCAAACCCAAGAGAGAAATAGTAAATAGCTGTGAAGAACATTCTGAAGTACCTGAGAAGGACTAAAGAGATGTTCTTGGTGTACGGTAATGGAGACCTCTAGATGGAGTCTTTACCGATTCAAGCTTTCTAAGTGACATGGATGACAGCAAGTCTGTCTCAGGTTAAGTGTTTACCCTTAATAAAGGAGCAGTATGTTGGAAGATTTCCAAATAGGATACCGTAGCAGACTCGACGATGGAGGCTGAATACATTGCTGCAAATGATGCCGCAAAAGAAGCGGTCTGGATGAGGAAGTTCATTACGGAACTTGAGATGATTTCGTCTATTGTTGATCCAATGCATTTGTATTGCAACAACAATGGGGCTATGGTATTAGCAAAGGAACCACGGTCCTATCGGCGATCTAGACACATCTTGAGACGATATCACCTGATCAGGGAGATCGTAGATTGCGGAGATCGAGATTGGGAGAGTAGATATGAAAGAGAACACGATGGATCTATTCACAAAGGCCCTCCCTTCAATATAGTTCGAGCGAATTTTTGAGATGTTGGGTATGAGATACGCCAACAACTGGCCCTAGAGCTGACATTGGATACTCGATACGCCAATAACAGGCCTCAGTGCAAGTGGAAGATTGTTGGATATATATGCCCTAAAGACCTTTATTGTAGAGAATGCTAGGGATATGTATATACACGACAATCTTACTCGATATGATAATATGCTATTTGGTTTTTCTGTATCTTAACATGTGTATCTGTTTTACTGGTTATTACATATCGCTAGTACATGTTGATATGGACCGTAGGATTTTTGCTTGACTACCAGCGTTGTGATGACGATCACACTTATGGGGGATGAGTAGTCCATAAGCACATCCTTAAATGTCCCTAGTCGTGGGAGATATGAGATAGGGCATCAATATTCCATAGTAGACCAGTGTATATGTATCTTGACCCCAACAATGGGCGATGGTTGTTCCTACAGCCATTGGTGTATAGCATCAAAGATTATATACAGGTGCTCATTAGGTTATGAGTTACACTAGACGGACTCGCGGAGAACTTCTAGATGGTAATATCTCTATCGTCAGAAAATTGTTCTGATGTGACATAGGTATAGGGTAGTTTTTAGACCCGACATCGTCATTTGGCTCGAGTATGTTCCCAGTGTACTTAGATTTCTACCCTACTACGGATTTAAAGAGCCGTGCAAACAGATTTTATTTGGGTATAGTCTCGAAGCACTTGGGGGCAGTGAGCGATAGAAGGGATTCGTTTCTCCCGGTACAGGGAGTCGATGTCGCGCTGTGTTCGATTGGCCATCACCATAAGACCTTGGCCAAGGAAGATGAGATTTACTGATAGTGTGATTAGTAGTTTCGAGGGATGGTTTTGAGCCATATCGACACGACTTATCGGGTTATTAGGGGTCTGACGTTTTCTAACTCGCTTGACCCGATATGCGATACTCTCAGACGAAGAGACCGGACTATACGGAGATTATCACTTTCAGGCTTAGTAGGGATACGGACGAGCTTGCCTGTTGACCTTCCTTTCGTTTAATACTTGGGCAGCCGTTACGTACAGCTAGTGCCACTGACGTGCTTGTGGTTAATCACTCTGTCAGCGTATTGTCGAGTCTTTAGAGTCCCACACAGAGGGCTTTCCAGCTCAAGTGAAACGATATAGTATATGTATTTTGATACATATGGAGGTTCGATTAAATATGTGTTTTTAGTACATGTACTTTTATCGAACATTTTTGTTAATACTAGACAGTTTGGAAGATAACCAGATTATCATATTTAGATGAAATGTGAGCTAGTATTATATCTCTTTTGGTATCTCTCTTTTGGTATTTGTATTTTGACGTGAATACGGTATTTATACGAATACGGGTATTTGTATAAATATGAGTATCTGTGTCTTGATATAAATACATGCATTTATATCTTAATACTAATATGGGTATTCGTATTTTATACGAACACGGGTATATGTATTTTGATACGATTATGGGTGTATGTATTTGTAGCATACACTTGTATATGGGTATGTATATATATGGTTGTGTGTGTGCGCGCACCCATGGCTTCTCTTTTTCTCTCATCTATTCTTGATCTTTGAAGATTTTTGTTTGAACAATCCTATAGATTTCAAAGGACAAGATTTTGAGCTGATCCCGTTTGGCGTGGGACGGAGAATTTGTTGCCTCGGGGAGGTCGTTGGCAAAAGAAAGACTATAGCTCCTCAAGAGGCAAGTGATGTGTTGTGGAAGTAGAAGATAAATTGCGGGTTCAACGTATTGGCCGAAAAGGATCTTTT
This sequence comes from Agapanthus africanus, assembly GCA_030015575.1. NCBI lineage: Eukaryota > Viridiplantae > Streptophyta > Magnoliopsida > Asparagales > Amaryllidaceae > Agapanthus > Agapanthus africanus. Next base: position 410,254,295 of record JASDDO010000012.1, read on the forward strand.
TAATAATCTTAGAGATGCAAAGACACCAAAAGAGACATGGGATGATTTTGCCGCACTCTTCCCCTGGATGAAAAGATGTGTGACTCTAGTTTCTCAAGAATCAACTATTGACGATCAGTCAAGACGAGCTGTCGATCGGTGAATACTTCAACGTTGCTATATTGAGAAATAGCTTAATTAGATCCAGATTCTAAGAAATTGGAGTCTAGAATAAGAAGTTCTAGTATTTGATATATAACGTAAAATAGCTCGACCCCGAGCTAGTAGGAGTGGGCTCTTGTTGTATTAAGTGTGAGAGTCTTCGTAATACTAAACATTTGCTAATAAAGTGTAGCCTTTATTCCACTTGCCTGGTTAACTGCTATTAGAAATAGAAGATGCTCTCATTTGGTATTAGACCTAGAATACTCTACACCAATACAGCTGCCCAGGGAATTTGACGGCGTGTTTACTTTTCATAAAAAGAAAAAAATACATGAAAATTGTACGACGAAGTGATATTTCAATAATATAGCGAAACAATTTTGGCATAAAATATTTCTGAAAGTGGATTCTATAGTATTGATGTAAAGCTGATCATAAATTGTCATCAAAAATTTCTGAAGTGGATTCTTCAGTATTGATGTTACAGTTAAATTTCGTCCGAATATGTTCAATGGTTCAGTTTCTATATTTGGCATAGAAGCCCCGGCGGAAAAAAATATGAATGCAAATTAGACAAGAATGAAGGTAGACTCATGCAAAGGTCTATAAAGATAATTAGGTGAACTGTAGATACATAAAGTACGAAGTAAAACTAAAAAGATATATAGAATCAACAAATCAGAACTCGGATTTTTGCACAACAGGATAGAATACCAGTATTCCATATGTGAAAACAAAAGTCATAACATTTACATTAGTATACTCCGTTCCGCTATCATCAGCAGAACTGGGTACATTTATATACATACATTCTATTCGACCCAATTATATTCTAGCTTAATCGCCTTATTGGTGCACGAAACCTTGGTAACTAAAACCCAATTTAGCCCCACAAAAGAAAAGTTTAAATCTTTACTCTGCAGGGAGGCCATTCTGTATCCATGCTGAATAGCCACCTGCAATGTCTGTGATGCCGCTGAAACCCTGCAAAATATTTGAAAAATGTATATACAACTGCACAAACCTAATGTAGATAAAAATAAATAAAATAAAGGGTGAAAATATATGGTCGAAGAAAGCGAGTGGATCTATATTTGTATCTTAGACACATGCAGAAATATTTTCCGGACATGCAAACGCGAAGTACTTACAGCTGATGAAAGATCGGATGCAGCCATCAGCGACCTTTTCCCACTTTGACATCCCTACAAGAGACGAGAAGATATATATTGTGTCATTAATTCTAGAGAAGTACAGAAAAAGGGATGAAGTTCCTCAGATTCTCTAAACAACACTATGTGGTCGGGGTGGGTTATATCCGGTTCTAGTGTGATACACTGGCAATTGAGATTTCAGAGTATTTTTTAAAGGAAAAAAATAGCCTTAAAGAGCTTATTTTTCTTTTAATCTAAGTCATAGAGTGCATAATGGAGAATCTACAGGAGCTTTGGTCTAGAACAGAAAAGTGAGGTGGATGTGTGACTCACAACAATTATTTCGTCATCCTTGCCAAAAACTGATGATACTTCTGCCAGGAAGTTGGGATTCTTTGTCATCCCTGTATGAAGGGTAGATGCTCAGCTCAATAAATCTGACGAGTGATGACGTATATTGATTTCAATACCTCAGAAAATTTTAGTATTCAGAATGGAAACTACACATTTTTATCATCAAGTGCAAACACCCAACTTTCAGAATCAACCCTCTTTGGGGATCGAACTTGCGGCCTCTTACATTAGAGAGGAAATTGGTACCAACTGAGCTAAACCCAGTTGATGCAAACAAACACCCAACTTTGGTATAGAAACTACATGGTTTGAATTTCGAACCAATGATTGAGGCCAAAATGTTGGGAAACTATAACATGTAAAAAAACTAAATATACAAATGTAAGTGAATGAGAATTATGAGATGGATGAGTGGAAAACGTGCCAAGTGATAGGGTAAAATATAAGAATTTAAGTAAAAAGTTAGAATAACAGCCATTGAGGGTAAAATGAGAGAGCACCAATGTTTAGATAATTAGATATATAAAGTATAAGATGGAGACCGATATGTACAAAAATTGGAAGAAGTTACATAACTATAGTTAACAAAGCAATGAAGACTAGAGGTAACCTAAAGGAACAAGGTGGACAGTTAAAGAAGATATGATAGTTGTTAGTTATAAAAATAAAATAAAAAATCTCTTAACAGAATTGAATTGAAGATGAGGCCTTTTGTTGTTGTCATCTGGTACAGTTACCATAGTTTTGGGGAAAAGATTGATGTCTACCAGATGATGTTCCATTTGGAATATACGCATTGTGTTACTCTTATGATGTCCACACATCAAAGAATAATGCAAAATCATATGGATTTAAATTATCCCAAAATTTAGTCTACAAGTATATCTAATTAGCAGAAGAATAAATTATCAAGTAGCAATAAGGCAATGATCTATATAATATTGCAGCTATCAAACAATTATCTGCAGATTTCTAGCTTAATTTGATCGAGTTACCAATCAAACTGCATTAATCTACCAAACAAAAACAAGATAGAATCTAGAAACGAAATTTTAAGACAATTGATTTTGATCAAGTAATATATATATGAAAATTATTAAGGGCAGCGAAATATAAATTGTTAAATCATTACCTGACCCAAGCTTAAACATGTATGGGATGTTTACCGCTCCCACAGGATGACCCACATTGAATTCATCGACAGTCCTAAAAATTAGCTCATTTAACCAACTTAAAATCAAACAAGAGAAATGTGGGTATCAAAGGCAGAAGAGGGTCTCTTCTATATTGGTCAAAAAATCAACTTTTCGCAACTTCTTTGGATGAGTGAGGATCATCTATCTTGATCTTCATGGCCTAAATCATATATACACCAATTTTCATATGATTTATACTTTTTTGACAGTTGATATGGTTATGGAAAATGTACTATCGGCAAATTGTTAATTTTGCGACCGTCCAATGCAAGTGCGAAAAAGTACCGAAATCACATAATGTTTTATGTATGCATACCTTAAAATATGTTGACAAAGATGAACGATTCCAATAATTTAAGATTGTTGACTTTTGACCGATCGTGAGAGCCTTTTCCCTTATGCCTTTGACCCCAACGTTCCTCATCAAATGATGACTAAAGTTACAAGATATAAGAACCGAAAATGTAGTTGATATTTGTACCTGACATCAAGATATCGATGCCCAGCTTGAAGCAATTCATGAGCTACTCGAACAGGCACCGATCTTGGCACAACAGGGCTATCATTCGTTGACAACGACCTAATTCTGTCATTAGAGGGGAAAAACGAAAAGGAAAAGAAAGGAAAGCATAAGCCTTGATTTACCATATTAGTTAAATTGAAACTACCGGAGTTTGGCAGAGTCAACTAAAGTTAGCTTTGATTGTTAACTTAACCTTGTATTTTGAATGTAAGATTACCAGAGTTATCTCAACCTTAGATTTGAAATAACCGGATTAGGCCCCGGTTGCTAATGGAGTTGAGTTTTCTAAATTGGAGTTTCAAAAAGTTAGCAAAACTTAACTCCAAAATGCTCAATTTGCACGGTTTGGCATTCATTTTGGAGTCGAGGTAACGGCCAAAGTTGACACGACTGCAGATATCAAATCTCCAATCTGATCTAAGTTTTCTAAACTCCATTTTTACAAAGGCATCTCTTGTAACATAATTAGAGGTTATTTTAAATAATTTCCAGTTATCCTAACACCATGCCGAAACCGGGTCTTAATCTTAACTCTAATTCAACTTCAGATATCTGAGCTCCAAAAAGGGAGAAAACATATATGAGATTAATGGAGGAAAGAGGCCATAGGAGGGAATTCCCTCCTATGGCGTCGAAAAAATACCCCCTCCACCAATTTTTCCGACGATCGGCCCCCATCATCTTCATCGTCATCATTTAAGATGTGGGTACACCAAATTTCATGTGATTCTACAACTTTTTCACCGTTGATTTAGTGGGTTCAAAATTAACGGTTTACCGACAATAGAACTTTTTACATTGCTAAATCAACGGTGAAAACGTTGTAGAATCACATGAAATTTGGTGTACCCACATCTTAAATGATGACGATGAAGATGATGGGGGCCGATCGTCGGAAAAATTGGTGGAGGGGGTATTTTTTCGACGCCATAGGAGGGAATTCCCTCCTATGACATCTTTTCTCCATTATTCTCATAATATAGTCTAAAACATCATATCAAAGTTACATTTTAAACGGCAGTGTACGGAAACTGCGATGTCACGGGAGACAACATTAAATTCACATATTCAATTATCTTCAATATATGATGAAAAAGAAGAAGACCCATTTACCTTAAAAAGCTAATATTACGTTGGGAAACCACAGTTGGCTTTGGGAGCCATTGGATCCGCCTTGAAACAGAGAAGGCAGATAGAGATCTGCATGCAGAAGAGGTGTTTGATGGAATTCTCAGATGAGGAAAAGAAAAGAGAGCCATTTTGTGTTGAAAGGAACTGAAGAGAAATAGGAGAGAGAAAGAGCATGGGGTTTTGTAGTGGTCATAGGAGGACACGTGGGCGATAAATGGATTAGGAAGATGACTCAGCATACCAGAATCAGTTAGCTACTTTTGGCTGCTCACTTGTTTTGGATAAAGATGCATTTTTTATGTCGAAAAGAAATACACTCTCCTTCCCATTTTACTTGAGCTTTTCGATTTGGAGATAAAAAAATATCTTAATTTACTTTAGGTTTTGAAATTACGTTTTGAAATAACGAGAAAATCATTAATAAAAAAGATATCAATAAACGATACAATATCAAAAATAGCCTAGAAAATTACCGGTGGTGATTCTATATATCATTAATGCTTTCTAAAATAGTTGAGAACAGAAATAGTATAATTTTTTTTAGTGGTGGTGTGGCAGCGGATTAATTGCTAATATTAAGAAAATGATAATTCTTTCCTTAATCGGTATGTATTCCTCTAAAACATCAAGTAAAAAGGGACGAAGGGAGTACTTTACAAATTCTTTTGAGCATTGGCCTTGTTTGATGTGGAGTCAAGGAAAAACTAGAATCTATTTTTCAGTGGAGGCAGAGTGAATTCAAACTCTGGTTTGCAAGGTTTTACCGGTATTTTATAAACTTAACTTTGATGGATGTTTAGTTATAGAGTTTTCTAAACTCAATATCTGAAATCCAAAATAGGCGTTTCCCCCATAAATTTTAAAGTTTAAAAAACTTTGATTGGATTGAAGTTTAAAATCAAATTATCTCAACTTTTAGAGTTTAGATAACCAGAGTTTTCTTAATTCCAAAATCCATACGAAATAATTTTAGAGTTAAATTTAGATAATTTTATGAAACTTCGGTTGTACAAACTTAACTCCATCGCCAAACAGGGTCTAAGTGATTATTTCTTTTATCCTGACATCATCAAGAGTGCTGTCGAGTGGCTCTTTATTAGTGTGTTCTTGTAATTTCTTTATGAAAAAGCGGCTGCTCCGTTGCTTGGAAATGGAGATTCATGTAATATTTGTTGCAAAAAGTCTCTATTTTCTTTATTTGGTCAGCAACAAACTTGAGTTGGAAATGGAGATGCAAAAAGCATTAAATTCTTGCAACATTTATTACACTCATTTTGGTCGTAACAAGAGTTGCAGTTTTGAGAATGGTAAGCATGATAATTATTATGTGGTGCCACATAAGTTTTGTATATGCCACATATGCAAATTTGCAACTTATGTTGTATTTTCTATACTTTTTTGTTCAAGCAAACACAAAAAATGGTTTGGATTTATAAATCCAATTACATTCTTGAAATTACCAAACAATGGATCTAGGCACTTTTTTTCCGCAGCAAATGCCGCATGCATTTCTTCTCAAGAAACAAATGTTGCATTTTTTTTTTGCTGCTCACCAAACATCCCCTAAGTTACATTAAACCATCACTGTCCTTTCACTTTACTACCTTTATGTTTTTTATTACAGTAAATTCCCTTAAGCTTTGGTTTTAACTCAACCTCAAACACCCTTAAACGTACAACATTAAGATTTAACGAGCTGAATCAAATAAAAGAACTTTAAGGTAGTTTAGTTTAGTGAAAAATATCGATAGTTGAGAAGAGTTGTGTGTAATTTATCCTGTTTTTCTTAAAGATGCACAGTTGAGAAGACTTGGAACAAATTTGACGAATGCCACGACAGAGACAAAAGAGTCAAAAGTCTAAGACAACAGCGATAGTAGAGTTGATCGAAACCGTAGAGGCAAGGATCATCAACGACGGAGACAATGGCATGGTCAACTCACAAGAAGTAAAAAATTTAAAACGTCGGACAAAGAACATTACTGGGAAAATATGCAAGTAAAGAAGAATTCAAAAGTATACAAGCATCATAATATTAATGCATGTATACAAAATCAGATTTGGAGATGAACCTAACCTTTAGATTTCGCATGATTCTACTATAATAAACAATCAACAATGCAAGAGATTTACACAGGAGTTTCTTGATGTTTCCAAAATATGAGAACTAGAACACAACAGGGCCATAATAAACTGCACTCACAAATAAAATGCGACATCTTTTGAAAGAATAGGTTGAGGCTGAGATGAAAGCATCATTTGTGCCATACAAAGGTTTCTAGCTCTAACTTGGTTTCGCGCGCCCTCGGTTTATTTCTTCGGAAGAGAATCGTCCCCTCTTCAAAACTGTCTGGATGTTTTAATCTTCAAATTTGCATATGTTTCGGAGTCGATCTAAATATCCTGATCACCAATACCACGAATGATATCGATGCAGCAAATGGAGCCTTCTATTGCAGCATAATAAGCGATGCATGCAGCACCAGACATTGCCAAATAAATATGACATTCTCGTTAAAAGAGAGAAACTTTTGCCATAAAAATTATAATGACAAGAATCTAATATCTCCTGGGAAATAAATATGGATAGACATGCAAATTTATAGATAACAGGGAACAAATGCAAAGGGTTCCACTTCATCTGAGACATTTGCCTAAAGTACTTAATATTTTTGTAGCATGGTGGCATGACTAACACTTGATTCAGTATGTACATTCAAAAAATTCTAATTGACTAGCTTTCAGACTGTACATACCGGGTCAATATGTTAATTATTAGATAACAAAATATATACCTCAACCTTATCAGAACTTTAAAGTTTTGGTATATTGACAGGCAAGGTTGCACGGACACAATGACTGCGAAACGGAAAAATCCCAAAGTGTGTGTGTGTAAGAGAGAAAACAGAATATAAAATGGTATTATAGGAATTTCCTATATTGGTGGGACACATGCGATCATACTATTCAAAGAGCAGAATTTGAAGTTCGATGGCTTGTGGAGTCAAAGAAAAGTCGAGGGAAAGGGGAAATCGAAGTTGAACTTGCTGAAGTTGAAGTCAGTCTCCCTTCCCATGCGCAAGAGAAACTGAAAAGAAAATATTAGGGTTAATATTTAATAGCGGATATGCTATTAGTCTAGCGATTTAAACCCGCAAAACCATAACCAAATGTGTCTCAAACGTGTCCCCCATTATTCGAGTTTGATTTGCTAGCGGACACAGAAATTTTGTCTGATGCGTGTCGGGCACGTGTCAGACAAAAATCCGTGTCCGACACGAGAGCATTTATGGCGTGTCTGTGCAACCTAGGTGATAGGGAGTAGGGAGTTTGAAATGGTATTTGAGCACATCGAGTTTTAAGAGGTCTTGGGTTCAAAACTCGTTATTGTTAATTTAAATAAACTCTTAACTTCCATTTTTTTTGCCTTTAGTAACGCGGCTTTTCGCTAGAGGCCTTTCAAAGTGGCCCAAACTTCAAAGGGCCATGTGAGGGGGAGTGTAAAAGTCTTCACATTTTGTTGGCTTGATATATATCGTCATCCTAACAGCTTAAGCTTTTGACAACTCATGCTTAAAAGTTATTGACTACTCATTACGAATAGCTTTACTGGGCCAAATAACAAATCAGCTTTAGGTGCACCATGTATTGTATTTAGAAGCGAACTAATGTGCAAAACCTTAAAGACTTCGAGACATAGCTACCTATTTTTCTGGTAAGAATACAATGCAGAATACAAGAGATTTTTGAGGAATGTTGAAGTAAATTTGTTGGGGCAGACAGAAGTCTATTGATTAATACCGAATTGAATTTGAGAAAAGCAAACTTAATTAAAAGAATTAAGTTATAAACACTTTGTGTGTATTTGTATCAGAAGTAAATATTGAGATGAGAGGATTTTAATTAATTGTCTTTGATTCGAGGCTTCTTTTACTTCGCTAAATGATTTATAACAATCCATGCATACTATTTATATAGAGTTAAATAGAACAATTCTAACAACTAATTCTATTCCACCAACCAATTACAATGTTTCACCTATGAAATATTTTCCTTACTGAACCTCATTTTTCTAATGCATGCAATGTTAATCACATGAGAGCCATCTTTCTTGACATCTGGCCTTTTCTTTTTTTTTACTTTTGACATTGTAGAATCCAATTGCAAATTGATTTTTATCATCCCTTCTCAATTCCCAATTTTATTCCGCATTCCCCAACAAGTTTTGGGCAAATGCAGTGAACACAGTTGTATACATCTTGAACGGATCGCCAACAAAAGTCATGCCCGACAGAACACTGTATGAAACTTGGTACAAGCGCAAAGAAAAAATAGATTTATTGAAGATGGTCGGCTGTACCACTTATGCTCAAATTCCAGCACCAAATAGAAAAGAAAAGTTCCATGAGAAAAAAGAAAAATATATTTTCATCGGTTACAGTCAATGATGAATCTAAACCTAACAAGTTGTATAATCCCAACACCGATGACCTTGTGATTTCACGAGATGTTATCTTCGATGAAGGAACTTTATGGTGCTGTCAAGAAAATCAGGCCACAACACCAATGATTATTGAAGAAGAATGCATAGGGTTTAGTTCTTCCAACCAAGATCCCCAAAATGCAAGATTCGAAGATTCATCTTCTTCAGACTTTGAACCACCGCCATGAAATGTAGCTTCATTATAGGATATTTATAATTCTTGTATATGGCATTGTTCTCTTGTGAACTACAGAAATATAAAGTTGCAAATGACGAAAACTAGGTCAAAACAATGAATGAAGAGATTGCGATGATCGATAAAAACAACACACGGGAGCTTACTCATCTTTTAGAAGGGAAGGAATTAATCGGGCTTATATGGGTCTACAAGGCCAAATACAACGAAGATGGCTCAATCCAGAAGCTGAAAGCTTGACTTGTAAAAAAAGGTTACTCACAGAAGCCAGGCTTGATTTCAACGAGACGTTTTACAAGTTGCTCGCATGAAGACAATCAGAAACGTCTTGGCACTTACCGCATAGTTCAAACCGAAGGTGTTCCAGCTAGACGTCAAATCGGCATTGTTTAACGAAGAGCTTGAAGAAAAAGCCTATGTAGAACAAGCTCTAAGGCTACATTGTTAAAAGAGAAGAGCACAAAGTTTATCACCATCACAAAGCACTGTATGGGCTAAAGCAAGCATCGCAAACCTGGAACAGTAAAATCGATCAATATTTTCGCAAGAGTAATTTTCAAAGAAGCTCAAGTAAGCCATTTTTGTATGTAAAAAAGCAAGGTACATACTGTCTGTTTTTATGTTGACGATTTGATACATTGTGATACTAATCTTGTGATGATATAATAGTTTAAAAAGAAAATGATGAAAGAATTAGAGATAACAGATTTAGGCTTGATGAGAAATTTCTACAGTATAGAAGGCCGACGCCTCAACTTACCGAAGCCTAATTGGATCGATAATTTATCTCATAAATACGAGGCCCAATATACTACATGCAGTCAGTGTAGTCTCAATATTCATGAGTGATACAAGCAAGCTACACTATACAGCAACCAAGCACATCTATCTTCAGGGGAAAAAATAGTTCAGCATGAAGTACACAACCGAAGCAGACAACAAATTGGTCGGTTACACCGATAGTGACTGGGCAAGTTCATTTGATGATCGAAAAAGCACATCAGGATATGTTTTCTCTCGGTTCAAAGGTGATAACTTGGTCGTCCAAGAAGCAGCAAACGATAGCACTCTCATCTGTAGAGAATGAATACATTTCAGCTACAAGCACCACATGTGAAGCAATTTCTAGAGATATCCAATAAAAAGGAACCGGCAAGTACAATTCAGAAAAAAATAGAAACGGGTAGCAGATAATACCCCAAACGCATCGACTATAAAGATAGAGCAATTAATCCTCGCTCTGCCAACTTCTCTAAATGCTCCCCGTGCTTCTTCAATTGCCCCGCTCTCTTCAACAGCGCAAACACCGTCTCATACACCGGAATCATCGGCTTCAAGTTCTTCTCCTGCACCATCTCCTTCAACAATTGATACACATTCTTCCAATGCCCTCTCCCGCAAAATGCCTTGATAAGCAACCTGGTATGTGTTCACATTCGGCTCAACCCACTCCTCATCCATCTCCGTCTTCATCCTCATCATCATATCCATCGTCTTCTCCTTACTAAACACCTCCATCAATAAGTTATAAGTTATTGTATTCGGCTTGCACTCAATCTCCCTCATTTTAGTATATAGCTTATGAGCAGCATCTACATCTCCCAAATCGAGAACACACCTAAAAATACGATTGAAAGAATGGGCATCTGGAAAACATCCCTTTGAAGCATTGTATTCAAAACTTTTAGGGCCGCATCATGATTCCTCTGACCTTTTCCGCAATGTGCATCAATTATAAAGTTTTGGGTTATTACATCCGGCTAGATCGCCAATTGATTCATTTGATTATGAACTTGAACTACATGTTCAGTCCTTCCAGCTTTAACATGAGCCCGAATCAAATTATTGAATGTCGCAGCGTTCGGTTTAATCCCCGCATCTACTATCTGACAAAGCACCTCCAGAGCCCTAAGGATCTTCCCATTTTGACACAATGCATCAATAACTGAAGTATAAGTATACACATTAGGACTAACCCCATTCCTTTTCATCTCAACAAACACTCTCTGGGCCTCCTCAATCTTCCCTGCTCTGCACCAAGCATGAATCAAGCTAGAATACACAACCACATCGGTTTAATCCCAAACCACTTCTTCGCCAAAGAAGCAATCAACGATGAGAAAGAGGCGAAGGGTCGAGCCCAAACTCGCCATCTGATGAAACGCCTTGACGGACTCTAGAGGCTGTCCGGCACGTGAGTATCGCCTGATAAGCACGTCAAAAGAAGGGTAAGGGATGGATATCTCCAAAGACTTCATCTTAGATAGGATATCCTAAGAAATGTGGAAATGCTTGTGCTTCAGGGCGAGGTCTAGCATTTCGACAAACGGGTCAGGGGCGATCTCGATGGTTCCAACGCCAGCATCTGAATTGAGGCTGGAGAGCCACCAGTTGAAGAAGGAGAGGAGTTGGTGGAAGGGGATGCCGTGACGGAGGCCGGAGAAGCGGTGGTGGAGGAGGAGGAGGGTGTGGGAGGGAGAGGCTGAGGGGAGAGAGAGGAGAGGGAAGAGGAGAGAGAGGGGACTGTGAGGGTTGAAAGGAGAGGGGTGTAGGGTTCCTAGGCACTCAAAGGAGGACTCAAAAGGCATCAACCATGCCAATTTAAAATTTTACGGTGCCGAGAAACCCTAGACTAGATCGTTAACTAGAATTTTAGGCGAAACTAGAAACTAGTTAACAACTTAACTAAAGGGTAAACGAAAATAAAACCTTTGTAGATCCGGCCCTCCACCTCCATAGCTCCATGACGGTGTACCCTCGCTGCGATCATCGGATCCCGGGCTCTAGCGTCGGCTTCATCGGAGAAATGGACGGGCTAGGTCGTCGACTTCGATGCCGAAGATGATCTACGTCGAGGCAACACAAGATCAAGCTCCAACTTCACCAAGCCATGAAACTTGTGAAGAAAACACCCTATACTACTTGGCAAGTGGTAAAGGATGAAGAAATAGGAAGTGGGTTCACTTTAGAATTGGATTTCTCACTCTTTTTCTCAAGTTGCCATTGATCGAGGCAAGGTTTTCTTCATGTTGAAGAAGGAGAAGAAGAAGAAGATAATATGATAAGTATTATCAAAAATAGAAAATAAAAGGAATACTTATCATATAGCAACCATGGTCAAGTGTAGAGAATGAACTAGGGTTAAGTGGAATGGTTAGGGTTAAGCATGAAAACAAAAATGGTCACTTAGTCAAAGCTTCATGAAGCTTCAACTAGAAAACAAAGAAAGCCTCCATTCATTTATTTTGCAAAACTAAATAAACAAAATAAATAAATGAATAAGTAAATCAGAAACCCTAACCATTACACAACCATGGTTTTATCATACACTTAACCAAGTATGCATGTATCATCAAACATGATACAATCAAGTGCACAAAAGTATATCACATATACAATGTGCATATCAAGTGAGAAAATCCTTTTTAAGTGAACCAATACCAGTTAATGCAAAGTAATATATCAAATATATAATTATACATTAAATCATTAAATCAATACTTGATTTAACGATCCGGTCATATCGCATATGACCGACTAATATCCAATGTATCGACTTATCGAATCAATCCTTGATTCGATAACTAGGTTATATCACATTCAACCAATCGATACATTTATCGCGAGAATAGAATACGGTATCACATACACGCATTATTCTCGATCCCGTACATATCTCATATGCGCTCCTATTTCGTTTCGCTTGAGCCAGGAAACCTCTGTGTAGGACTCTAAAGACTCGTCAATACGCCGGCAGCAGATGATGATCATATCAAACACCCACAAGCCGCAAGCAGTCTGCTAAACGTAACGGCCACCCGGGTATTGAGCGATCAGAAGATCGACGAGCAAGCCCGCTCACACTCCTGTGAATCCAACCAGTAACACTTACCGTACAGTCCGGTCTCGTCGTCTGATATGTCGCATATCTCCCCTAGGGGTGGTAAACGTCAGACCCCAGTAGCTCGATAAGTCATGTCGATATGAGGTCTATAACAGTTCGAGATACTACTGATAACACTTATCAGTAAATCTCAGTAACCCTGGCCAGGGATTTCCGGTTATAGCCAATCGAACACAGTGCAACATCAACTCCCTATACCGGGAGAGACGAATCCCCTCCTATCGCTCATTGCCTCCATGTGATTCGGGACTGTACCCAAAAACCACCGTTTTGCACGCCCTCTTGGACGTGGTAAGGTGGAAATCAAAGAACAGTGGGAATCACACAAGACTCTATGACGATCTCGGGTCTACAGACTAACCTATACCAGTGTCACCAGAGAACTTCCATCTGACCTGAGGTATAATACCATCTGGGAGTTCTCGGCGAGTCCGTCCAGTGTACCCAGTCTCTTCTGAGCACCCGTATATCATCTCCGATGTCAAACACCAATGGATATGGGATCATCCATCGCCCATCTGTATGGGTCGAGAAGGTATACGCTAGTCTACTCTGGTATATCGATGCCCCGTCTCGATACACCCACGACTAGGGACCTTGAAGGATGTACTTATAGACTAACATGTCCCCACTAGTATGATCCGCATCATAGTCCAGGTAGTCAAGTACACAACCTAAGGGCTTTACCAACATGTAACAGAGAGACAATTAGTATACACGTTAAGGTAAAGAGCAACCAGATAGCATACTATCATGTCGAGCAAGAAAGTCCTCCCTATATATGTCCAAGCATCCACTACAATATACATCCTATGTATAGTAATGGCCTCTAGGACATACATATAACTAACAATCTCCCACTTGCACTAGGGCCATCTGTAGCAGTGGTTGCAGTATCTCATACTCAACCATCCCATAAAAGTCTCTCTCTGGGAATAGGCCTTCGTGAGTGGATCCGCAGTGTTATCCTCTGAGTCTACTCTGCTAACCTCGATCACCTTGGAGATCAGCCATCTCCATGATCAGGTGATACTGCCTTAGAATATATCTGGGTCACTGATTGGACCGGGGTTCCTGGGCCAAAGCCACAACTCCACTGTCACACAATGGGAGGAACGAAGTTCATTTCATGAACCAATATACACCCAGACTTCCTCTTTGGTAGCATCTTAAGTAGCGATGTATCCAGCCTTTATCGTCTAGTATGCCACGGTATCTAGCTTGGAACTCTTCCAACATACCATCCCTTTACTGAGGGTAAAGACAATGCCTGTGACTGACATTCAGTCGTCTTTATCACCCTGGAACCTTTCCAGTGATTCTCCCCAGGATCGATTGATACCATCTCACTACAACTAGTAAGTATCCTAATATCCAATTAGATCTATCTCATAGATCCAAAACCCAGGATTTAGGAGGTATCACTTTGATCCTATATGGAGAATCATTGTGATAATCGAAGATTGACCGAGCGTAGCATAGGAAACTGCTTTCTTATCAAGAGTATGTCATCCACGTACTCTACGAGGATCACCACCATACTCCCTACTACCTTTTTGTATATACAAGGTTCATCTACCATTTTGATGAAGTCAAACTTTTTGACTAACTCATCAAAACAGACGTTCCGACTCCGCGATGCCTGCTTTATCACATAAAACATCTTGCACACGTTTCCGCTGCTCCCACTGTCTACGAGGACCTCTGGCTGTGTACTTATAGACGCACTCTTCTAAAATATCATTTAGAAAAGCAGTCATGACACCCAACCGCCAGATATCGTAGTCATGGTATGTAGCCGTGGTAAGTAGGATCCGGATGGACTTAAGCATAGCCACTGGAAAAGTTTTCATCATTATCCACGCTTGGTTGATGACGAAAACCTTTGACAAGTCTAGCTTTGAAAGTCTCAACTTTTCCATCTACACCAAGTAATCTTCTCAAGATATACTTGCTCCTGATGGGGATTTAACCCTTCAGATATAGCAGCCAAAGTCCATACTTTGCTGGTGTACATGGATTCCATCTCAGATTACTAAGCATCCATCCATTCTTACAGAGTCCCTACTCTTGATGGCCAGCTCGAAACTAGTTAGGTCATCATCTCATGATGCAATCCTCGCTCCTACTGTCATAGAGAAACCGAAGTAACTCTCAGGTGGGTGAAGAACCTTACTAGATCGGTGGAGAGCCTGAGGTTCGTTAGAATCTACTGAATCCTTTGGTTCTGTCAAATCATCAGCTGTAGTTTGTATAGCTGGAACATTTCCAGTTCTACATAACAGACGTTGCCTCGAGCTTGTCCGGATTTTGCTTTTAGACAATGGCCGGACAACCCCAAATCTTAACTATTTTAAGATATGGGCTCTTCCCTTTCCATATCACATATGAAGTGGTAGGCAACTGATTTGATCGGGACCCTATTCAATAGGTATGCAACTTCATAAGTGCATAACTCCCAAAAGGAAATAGGTAACTCAGTAGTACTCATCATAGAGCACACCTTATCAAATAGGGTGTGATTGCTCCGCCCCGATATACCATCGTGCTATGGTGTATACGGAGGAGTAATGCTGAGAGAGAATCTCATTCTCCATTAGAATAGTCCAGGAATTCCATGCACAAGTATTCTCCTCCTCGATCACATCAAAGGACATAATACTTATACCCGTATTTTGGTTCTCTACTTCTAAATCATATTCTGTGAATATCTCAAAAGGTTCGGACTTGTGTTTCAACAGGAACATATGTCTGAATCTTGAGAGATCATCAGAGAATGTAATGAAGTATAAAGAACCGGTCTTGGCATGTGTAGACAAGAGACCTACATACATCAACATGTATCATCCCAAGAGTTCACTAACTCTTTCTCTGTTTCCAGTAAACAGAGCTATGGTCATCTTATCTCTGTGACATGACTGGCAAGTTTCACAAGATGTAAATTCAAACAGATTTAAATATGCATCTATGTGCAACTTAGCTAGTCGGGTCGCATTGATATGACCTAGTCTACAATACCTTAAGAAGGATCCGTTCATTTCTGAACTCTTCCTCTTGTGTGTGTTCCGTATACTAAGAACTGTAGTTTGATTTAGAACATCAATGCTTTTAGATAACGTGCCTGAACCGATCAACTTTTGATATAGGAAATGTTCAAAACATTATCCAACAATACAAAATTTTATCATTTCTTTACTAATAAAGAGACTGATATGATTTTGTATATCAGGTTCGGTATATAATAACATTCATTCAGAATCAATGTATTTGTAATACAGGGTGACAGTGACCAACAGACTTGGCTGCAACACTTGCCCCGTTTTCTGCCTCATGAAACTTATCACCCGTTCTCAGTTCTCTACCTATCTTTAGCCCTATGTAACAGATTACATATCTGGGATCCTGATCTGGTATCAATATACCCAGGACGTAGAGGATACAGAGAAACAGTTCTTTGTAACGAACACACCCGAAGAAGATGCATCATATGCACTTTCTTCGTTTGGGCGGCATGGGAATCTTAGTATTCCCCTATTTCCTGCTCTGTCTTATAACAATTATAAGTTGGAGCGGGACCAACGTTCCCCATCTCAGTATAACAAGCGGGTTCGGTCAATATATCCGTATTATTATCTTGATTAAGGCGTGACATGGTCGCTACATGGAGAGAGAGAGAGAAGAAAACACTCAGCGTGCGCTCTTGCAAGAATAGATTGGTTTTTATTTTATCTAATCAGGATGACTCCCACTGTTTTTATCAAATCTTCCTTCAAACCCTAAAAGGAAAGACTAGCCGGGATTAATTACACGCTACAAGTTCGTCAATCTTTCAGCCAGGCCAGTGTCGGTACTTTGAGGGAGGTCCCCCGTGCTTTCACACGAACCTAATTAATGTAAACCTCGTTTTCCCAGAGGCGTAACCCCGTTGACACCTTTCTAGACACCTACTTGATCGGCTAATTGTAATGTGTAAAACTCTCCCAGGAGTAACTCTTACTCGCAGTGGGTATCGGGATCCAACTATCTCATAGAAGGTATGCAATCTCATTGCAAATTTCAACACTTGAAATTCCTGAAAATTTTGCCCCTAGCGTCCTATGACCTTGACGCAGGCCAACAAACCATAGTGCGCTAGTCAAGTTCAACCCGTCATTTCCTGATTGAATTAAACCCACCCGCACGACCCTTGACGCAGGCCAACAAAGTCGCACGACTACCCTAATCCAATCTGCATCATATGCATAAACAGATAAATACTAGTTAGCTACCGCACACTACGCCTTGACGCAGGCCAACAAACGTAGCACGAATACTAACTACTATTTATCTGAAATGACGGAGGGCTACGAGAGGTTTTTCTGAAAACCTATTGCCTAATGAACTTGATATCGTTGTAGGATCGAATGAATTTTGAAATGGAGTGTCTTTGAGGCTTTTCTAGTTTTGCTAAAGGAGTCACTCCCGGTGAAGGGATCGTCGGTCCTTTCCTCGTCGAATGAGGTGCGGGGTATATCATATATATCACTGTGCAAAGAAGAACTCTTAAAAGCAATCAAAAGACAAACCGAGTGTGTAGCATCTGCCAGTTATTGCTAAAGGAGTCACTCCCGGTGAAGGGATCTCGGTCCTTTTCCTCATCGAATAAGGTGCAGGGTATATCATATATACCGCTATGCAAAGCAAAACTGTAGCTACCTGTTTTATTTTGAAATTCGATTCCACAACATCTTAGGTTTCTTTTATTTCATCAATCTCATTAATGAAGTCCCATCATTTAAGCACCTAAACATCACAAATAAATACGACGTACACTTATGCCATCCGCATTCGCCTCGATGTCCCCTCGTGCACCGTTAGGTTAGGTAACTAACGGCAGAGCAGGGCAGGGCTAGCACGGGTGTAAAACATAAGTAACGTCTATATAATATATCATATATACTATATACAGTATTTATCACAGAACATCACATGATCACATCACAGATATCGCAGCAGAAGAATCATATGAAATATTGGATATACCAGGACGTCCGTGTTTTCAATACGAGCCAGTATAAAACACGGATTCCACGGTCGCGATGAATAGCCAAACCCACACCCCTAGACCCCTACGAGAGCGGCAAGCAACCCTACCAATTCTAGAGTTAGGAGACCCGGACTCGACTCCTCGAGTTGGTCTCCCACTGGACTCCAGAACCCGGTTACTTGTGCTCCCCTCCTTGGGTCTATCCTAGTGCGGAAAAGTAAATAATATACAAAGGGTGACATCTTCCGCAACCTGGAAGTGCCCCAATAAAAGAATATTACATACAGGTTTTTACATGAATGAAAATGAAAAACACTCATCTCACATAAAAACCCCCGGCTATTCAAACACGACGATCCAATATAACATATCCAGCAACACATAACATCACATGTCATCAACGTAAGTAAACATGCGTATCCCAATTGTCGTTGACATATAGCAACGAAACCGGCGATATCACATATTACACTTACGGTCACAGAAAAGAAAATGTAAAACTACAATAGTTGGAATCCGCAACCTGCATAGACATCGCATGTCTAATCAAATGAATTCCTTAGACATCACATGCCTAACGATTACAAACCCCGCATTTTAGTCTCTTTATCGAAAACTCTTTTCAATATCAAGTCGGGTAATTCAACAAGATTCCCGACATCCTGATCGAATGCTCGTCGCAAACTTTAGTAGACGGCCGCACCCCCGATACCGTCGACGAAGTGCACCAAGGCGGAACACCGCTGCCGCGAGCACCCGAAAGGATGCTTTCGGAGACGGGGTTCTCCTACAGTCACTTGGTCGGGGCTATGGAGTGAGGCTGTCTATTAAGTTTACCCGGCGAGTATCCGCGTACGCTACGTGATTGCGACGGACTTTTGATCACATCAAAATTCCGTGGCAACCGATCAAGTGAGACTAAAGTGCTGTGTTTATAACATTCATTCAGTTATCTCATAACTAATTGTGAATTCCAATTATTGTATCACATTCCGGATAAATAGAAAATGTTAAACTTTCCGATCGAACAATCGAACACCCAAGTTTTCCCGAAACAGCTCAATACATGAAATAAGTTTAAAAACATTCACTTCGTGCCTCAGTACCAACGGTCTAGCCGTAGAAGGGTCAAGCCAACGCCTCACATGTGGCACGCCGTACTGCCCCAAACCCGAAGGTTCAAAGGGCAGTTCAAGACGGTCACATAATCGAGTTAAGGTTTGTTGTCTTCTAGAGGGACCATCGCGTTACTTGCACTACTTAGAACGTCATTAAACTACGGAAAAGTCCAACAATTGGAAATTTCCCGGCAGGGGAAAGATTGGGTATTTACATCCGGTCGAAACTTTTAACATATTCTAAATATCCGGAAAACTACATCGACAAAATCTGATAATCCGATCGAATCTGCGAACTCCCAAAACACCCCAGAAAACTCAACTCTTGAGTAAATATTAAAAATTCCAATAAAACTTAGCACTAAAATATAGGAATTACTGTGCAATTTTCAAGAGGTGATGTGACAACTTGGCCGCGGAACCACCGCACGAGCCTTGCTTGTGCCGCGGTTCCGCCGCGCTTCAGGCGTATCGTTTGCTCATTTTTGCACCGTAATTCTTAGAATCTCCTGCTGAATTTTTAAGCATTTTTAATCTGGAAAAAACCCAGTTTTTGAAAAAAGTCCAGAGAGCATTTTGGATTAAGGGTTTCGGTTCGATCGGACTTCAAACTCCGTCTGTGCATCGCCTAAGGCTCTAGCTAGGCTCTGATACCACTGTAGGGTTCCTAGGCACTCAAAGGAGGACTCACAAGGCATCAACCATGCCAATTTAAATTTTTACGGTGCCGAGAAACCCTAGACTAGATCGTTAACTAGAATTTTAGGCGAAACTAGAAACTAGTTAACAACTTAACTAAAGGGTAAACGGAAATACAACCTTTGTAGATCCGGTCCTCCACCTCCATAGCTCCGTGACGGTGTACCCTCGCTGCGATCATTGGATCCCGGGCTCTAGCGTCGGCTTCATCGGAGAAATGGGCGGGCTAGGTCGTCGACTTCGATGCCGAAGATGATCTACGTCGAGGCAACACAAGATCAAGCTCCAACTTCACCAAGCCATGAAAATTGTGAAGAAAACACCCTATACTACTTGGCAAGTGGTAGAGGATGAAGAAATAGGAAGTGGGTCCACTTTAGAATTGGATTTCTCACTATTTTTCTCAAGTTGCCATTGATGGAGGCAAGATTTTCTTCATGTTGAAGAAGGAGGAGAAGAAGAAGATAATATGATAAGTATTATCAAAAATAGAAAATAAAAGGAATAATTATCATATAGAAACCATGGTCAAGTGTAGAGAATGGACTAGGGTTAAGTGGAATGGTTAGGGCTAAGCATGAAAACAAAAATGGTCACTTATTCAAAGCTTCATGAAGCTTCATATTACAAACAAAGAAAGCCTCCATTCATTTATTTTGCAAAAATAAAAAAAATAAAAATAAATGAATAAGTAAATCAAAAACCCTAACCATTACACAACCATGGTTTAATCATACACTTAACCAAGTATGCATGTATCATCAAACATGATACAATCAAGTGCACAAAAGTATATCACATATACAATGTGCATATCAAGTGAGAAAATCCTTTTTAAGTGAACCAATACCAGTTAATGCAAAGTAATATATCAAATATATAATTATACATTAAATCATTAAATCAATACTTGATTTAACGATCCGGTCATATCGCATATGACCGACTAATATCCAATGTATCGACTTATCGAATCAATCCTTGATTCGATAACTAGGTTATATCGCATACAACCAATCGATACATTCATCGCGAGAATAGAATACGGTATCACATACACGGATTATTCTCGGTCCCGCACATATCTCATATGCGCTCCTATTTCGTTTCGCTTGAGCCAGGAAACCTCTGTGTAGGACTCTAAAGACTCGTCAATACGCCGGCAGCAGATGATGATCATATCAAACACCCACAAGCCGCAAGCGGTCTGCTAAACGTAACGGCCACCCGGGTATTGAGCGATCAGAAGATCGACGAGCAAGCCCGCTCACACTCCTGTGAATCCAACCAGTAACACTTACCGTACAGTCCGGTCTCGTCGTCTGATATGTCGCATATCTCGCCAAGGGGTGGTAAACGTCAGACCCCAGTAGCTCGATAAGTCGTGTCGATATGAGGTCTATAACAGTTCGAGATACTACTGATAACACTTACCAGTATATCTCAGCAACCCTGGCCAGGGATTTCCGGTTATAGCCAATCGAACACAGTGCAACATCAACTCCCTATACCGGGAGAGACGAATCCCCTCCTATCGCTCATTGCCTCCATGTGATTCGGGACTGTACCCAAAAACCACCGTTTTGCACGCCCTCTTGGACGTGGTAAGGTGGAAATCAAAGCACAGTGGGAATCACACAAGACTCTATGACGATCTCGGGTCTACAGACTAACCTGTACCAGTGTCACCAGAGAACTGCCATCTGACGTGAGGTATAATACCATCTGGGAGTTCTCGGCGAGTCCGTCCAGTGTACTCAGTCTCTACTGAGCACCCGTATATCATCTCCGATGTCAAACACCAATGGATATGGGATCATCCATCGCCCATCTGTATGGGTCGAGAAGGTATACGCTAGTCTACTCTGGTATATCGATGCCCCGTCTCGATACACCCACGACTAGGGACCTTGAAGGATGTACTTATAGACTACCTTGTCCCCACTAGTATGATCCGCATCATAGTCCAAGTAGTCAAGTACACATCCTAAGGGCTTTACCAACATGTAACAGAGAGACAATTAGTATACACGTTAAGGTAAAGAGCAACCAGATAGCATACTATCATGTCGAGCAAGAAAGTCCTCCCTATATATGTCCAAGCATCCACTACAATATACATCCTATGTATAGTAATGGCCTCTAGGGCATACATATAACTAACAAGGGGAGGAGAAGGTGAGGGTAGAGGTGTGGTGAGATTTGATGAGGGAGTGGAAGGAGTTAAGGAGAGGAGAGGAGAGAAGGGAGAGGGGAAGAAGAAGTGGAGGAGAGTTTGAGGAAGAAGGGGAAGGAGAGAGAGGAGGGTTTGGGTTTGAGGAAGAAGGAGATGGCGATGGCAGATGAGGACTGTGGAGCTGGGGTTTTGGGGGTGTTTAGGGTCTCTGGGCGGAAGAAATGGAGATCAATTTGACTCGGTTATTTTGGGGTTTAAAGTAAAATGAATTATTTCAAGGCCCTGTTATAGGGTATGGAGTTATTAATTCAGAGACCGGCATATGTTAGCAAATGGGCCGAACCGGCCCATACTCGCCCAAATGAGTCAGTAGGTGGATGGGTCGGGTTCGGTTCGGCCTTTAATTAAACTGAACCTGTTTGGATTAGGGTTTTGGGGTCAAACCCTATAAATACACTGGGTATTTTCTAGGGTTTGCTAATTAATCAATCAACAGAGAAACCTAGAGTTTTCTTAGCCACCATATTCCTTGGTACTTTATCAAAAGTCCATCCCCCTTTAGTTAGTCGCAGGGTGAATACGAGAGAGTTTCTCGTCATCAATGGTGTGGTCGCTCTCCGTTTGTTGGGTGAAGAAAGGAATCAAGAGGAGGAACATGAGCTTGGCCAAACAAGGCTTACTTTACACGGTTTGGAAATTAATGATAAGAAACCCATAACTTCAGTTTTACCGATTGATAAAATTTTTGAAAAAAATTTAGAGTGTGAATCTACATTTTTGGATGACATAGACCTACCCATAAATCATTGTGATGTGAAAGAAATTGAATTGAGAGATGAGAGCTGTGGTGATATTAATGAGAATATGATTGTAGAGGAGTATAGAGAGAAAGTTAAATTTGACAAATATTCTATCATGCCAAGTTTTGATAAGATTTATGCGGATGGGCTTGATATTCTTGATGTGTTTAAGTCACAATTAATTTGGGAACATCCTAAGGACCTCTATTTTGATGAACTTTTTGTAAGTCCATGTTACCTCTCCCGGTTCTTTCGGGCTTGCGGAAATGACGAAAAACAATTTTTCGGTAAAGGTAACTTGGACTAGAAACACGGATCTAGGCTAAACTACACACTAGCAACCTAACTAGAGAGTTGTCTACTCGGTTAGGGGTTATACCTCACTTGAACTCCTTCTTCTTGGACTCTTTGTAGTGGTGGGATGGTGCTTTCCTCGTCGCCCTCCTTCGTCAAAGATGGATCCACCTGAGGGCTTCAACCTTGGGCTCCTTTCTCGATCTCGAGAGAACTAAAGTATCCGACTTGCTAGACCTTCTACCTTAGAGTAAGTAGAGTGTGGTTAAGGGTGTTTTTATCTCAAGGAGATGTTTCTCAACACATGAGATTTGCTCTTCTTGAACTATAGGAGGAAGAAGATGAAGAGAAGAGAGAGAAACAATATGATAGAATGAGATGGTATTTTACAACCATAACATATATGTGATTTATCTAATAATAATATTAATTGAAAATGAAAAAGGTGATGGATAGTTTGAAGAGACCATTATCATATCACAATAAATGTATTTTGCAAAGATCAAAGAGCATCTTGAAAAGTAATGATGATGGTCAATGTTTCAAACCTAGTCAACTAGTCAACCTTGGTCAACAAGTCAACAAACCCAATCCATGACACAATTTCATTTAATTAATATTATTAATTGATAAATCACAAGATCATTAGGGTTTGAAAAAAGACGACTGTCAACTGTGCATACACACCCGTTCCAAAACCCTAATGAAAAACCTCTTCCTTCGCCTCAATCAACTGTGCATACACACCCACATTCATGTTCCGAGGAACATGAACACAATGAGATAAAACTAACCCCAAAGCATATACTAGGATCTGGCTCAAACCAGAGCCCGCTAGTAATGATTGTCCGGACACCAAACGTGCACAAGTGCGCGGATGTGAACGAACCCTGCCGCAAAACCATGCGACCTCTACTCTGTTTTGCCCAAAAGCGAATAACCCTCTGTGTGGGACTATAAAGACTCGACACTACGCTGGCAGTGGGTTTAACCATAAACCGCAAGCGGCACTAGCTGTACGTAACGGTCCCCAGGTAGATGCCGATAAGAAGACTGACGAGGTAAACCCATCTGAACTCCTACTGAGTCTGAATGTGACAATCTCCGTACAGTCCGGTCTGTTCGTCTAAGAACATCGCATGGCGGGCCTAGAGGGGCGGTAAACTTCAGTCCCCTACTAGCGGTACAAGTCGTGTCGGAGTGTAGCCCAGAACACCTGAGATAACACTGGAAACCTACCAGTCTATCTCGCTTGCCCTGGCCAGGGACTTTGTGTAATGGCTCTCCTAGACACAGCGCGATATCAACCCCCAATACCGGGAGAGACGAATCCTGTCTAACCGTCACTGCCTCCAAGTGCTTCGGGACTGCACCCAAAAACTACCTGTTTGCACGACTCCTTTGAGTCGTGGTAGGGTAGTAATCAAAGTACAGTCGGAACACACTCGAGGCGAAGTGACAGTGTCAAGTCAACGGACTAAGCTGTACTCATGTCACCTGGGAACTGATAACTGACGATAGGTATAATACCAACCAACAGTTCCCAACGAGTCCTGTCCAGTGTACTCATAACCTAACGAGCACCCGCATACTATCTCAAGTACGACGTACTGACGGCTGTGGGACAGACCGTCTCCCAAGCTGGGATAAGAAGCGTATGCGCTAGTCTACTCCGGAGTATCGATGCCCTGTCTCGATAGTCCTGCGACTAGGGACCTGCATAAGGATGTGCTTATAGATTACCCAGCCCCCACGAGTGTGACTGCCATCACAACGCTGGTAATCAAGCAAAGATCCTAAGGGCTCCACTAATGTGTAAAGGCGATATGCTAAAAGAAACACATGCACACATTAAAGCAGAAACAAACCAAGTAGCATACTACCATTTTGAGCAAGAATGTCAATACAAGGTGAATATCCCAAGCTTCCATCAAGTAATATACAATCCAGAATTATACAGTAATGGCCTCTAGGGCATATACACTAACAATCTCCCACTTGCACTAAGGCCATGTACTGGCGTATCGTAGACCTATCATCTCGATCAGCCGCTCGAACTGAGTCTGGGGTAAGGCCTTGGTGAATGGATCAGCAGTGTTATCTTCCGTAGCAACTCTCCGAACCTCGATCTCCTGGCGACCCGCTATCTTCCTGATCAGGTGATACCGCCTCAAGATGTGCCTGGACTTCTGATGGGACCTGGGTTCTGTCACGACCCGAAAGTACGGAACATGACCGGCACTTAAACTACGAACGTCTCGAGGCGTACGTAATCTAAGTAAACCGAAAACCCAGAAATCCAAACCAAGAAAAGTAGTAGAGTGCAGGAAAAACCAAATTAAAGCAAGTAGTTTCAATAGCATAAGCCGAATTATGCGGTTTTTAAAAGCATCAAAATTTACTGAAAATTTCGGCAGAGTCTCCTTTGTAAATACTGGCCCCCAAACGGGATACAACATGAATAGTATACGAAATCAAGAAAAAGGCATCCCCAAGCGGGAGCTAGCTCTTCGTCAATCGACGGTCCCAACCACACAAACAATAAAATATACAACGCCAACGGCGAGGATCAAAACTCAAAAGGAAACTCAAAACCACCAGAAATAAAACGAGCGACTCTAAGGTCGAAAGAATAACCAACACTGGTCTCCATCTCAATAAATACATGTTTGGTTGATGGAATTCTAGATACAACAGAATAATGATATACAAGATAAATAATGGGGGTATGATACAAGTAAACCCACCTACTAGCAAATCACCCGAATGGAACTATGCCGCAAAGCCGTAATGAAACCTGTACGGCAAATCTGCAAGAAACTGGGGCACAACGGGGGTGAGTTGCCAACTCGTGAATAGAAAAACATCTACGCACAGAAATCGCATGAATAACGCAATCCTAGGTCAATGATCATAATATATCCTCAAAATAAGTATATAACATGCAGCCTATAACAAGGCTAGGGTAAATATCTAACCCGAGTATAATCTCATGTGCCCGTGTCAGTGCCTCAAGTAGCAATATATCATATGAATGAGGTATGAATGCATGAAACGGAATACATATAAATGAAGAAACTGTTTTCATAAATTAGTAAGATTTCCTTCGTATTTTTAAACTGAGGTATCATAAATGAAATCAGCATCAATAGTGTCTAGCATCGACACAAAACATAAATCTCACTGTCTCGAAATATCAATGTCTCAATCTCAATATCTAGGGCGCCGTCAATCCGGACCGGCCCCTACCATAAATCTCAAGACCATGACGGTATCCTCCGGATATCCGACGCGTCGGGTAAAATCACCGGTAGGTAGTACTCCCCTGCCAGGCTCAACGTCATCACCACATTCCTCTTGCCCCGGGGTACCGCACCGGGTCCACCATGTACCCGAAACGGTTCATCCGTCTCCTCGAATCGGGTTTCCAAATCCATCAGCAAACTCATGGTGGACGACTCATACATCATGGGAAAACCGCACTTTTTATTTTAAAAGAGAGAATATGTTTATTTGTGTTTTTGCGGTTTTCCTCCAAATCCAGAAAATCTCATAGAAATCCAAGTCCAAACCTCAATAGCATGCAAAATAGTGAATATATGCATAAGAATCCATGAATGCGGCATAACAATGAATAACAGTATGCATGAAGTAGCAGGTAATAACTACAATGTCTAAACTATTCGCTAATAGGCTATGTCAAGCAATAATATATTTTCTAAGGTGTACGTGACATGGCAATTACCGATGAAGATGTGTGTGAGCCGGCAAGTAAGTGTACGTGGTACATACGCATCATCGGTAATGGTGCTGGTGTCCTATCAGCATGATATTAAAATGGAGTATGAAACATAATATAAGAATGCGATGCAAAGCGAACCACAAAAAAGTGGGAGCTGAAACTAGACGTAACCAAAACTAACCTGCATTAATCTAATATAAGTCCTACGAATGGTGCCTTTTGAAAAAAACACGAATCATGGGGTTTTGAAAATAGGGCTACGGTGTTTTTATGAAAAGATACGTCGTTTTTGAAATGTCCGTAGATTCCCTTGAGCTGTCTTTAAAAATGCCCACGATTCGTTAGTTTTTTTGAAATAGGTAAGAAGTCTAATCTACTCTAACAACTACACTAAACTATACGGCCGAACTAACAAGCTGAACTACAGGTAAGGGAACCGCCTAACATCTGAGTCGATATATAAATATATATAAGTCGGTGATCCCGCCTCAATAGTATCGCGTACGATACAGTATATCATCTGACATCCTCGAGTCATGAGCGCGGATCTATCATCAATATAGGCTCGTACGGTAAATCGTCGTACGGCATCCCAAAAGCTGGGTGTGGTTCAATATCACACTATCTCATCACATTTCAGATATCACTTATCATATCATAAAATCTGGGGTACTGATCTATGTCTAGTACAACTGATATCATCTTCAAAGTATGAATGCGGGGGTAAACACACATCCCGAACCCGCAAGAATCACATTTCGTATCCCAAATACGAATCATATCAAATCACCGATCTCGCGGCACAAAGCCCACATCATCGACTCAACTCCAAAGTCATCCCATATCATCAAACACCGTGCAAGTATAAGAAACATACAAGCGTATGCGTGTGGGTGCAAATCTATCCTATGGTTCGCAACTAGGAACTACGCTAGTTATTTCTACCCCTAACTAACCATAACACACTAACTATCACACATAAAAATATACTACATAGTACTAATTACGGACTGCGGGGGTGCTATACGCCATCCACCCGACTTCTCCCCGTAGATATAAATCTACTCACCTGGTCCTCACTCGCCGGTGTCGACGTCGCCACGCGCTTGCTTGTCGTCTCGAAGTCCACATGGGGTACCTACATATCATAACGCACCGTATCGCATTAAAACCCCAATTCAAAATCGAAACGGCATACGAAAACTAAATCGGCACGTGTATCATGCATAGGTCAAAACCTATCGCCTACACATGCAAGAATAGTCAAACCAACCCTCGATGTCGATGTACGAACGTCAAACCATCGAGAAAATCCAATCACACTCATTTGCACATTCACGAACACTAATTTTAATATAAAATAGGTTAAAACTCACGAAAACCCCAAATTCACTCTAAAAGCCGTTTTTCCGAAAAACTAGCAAGCAAAATTACCCGTTTTAGTACAAAACTCGATGTTTAAATGAATGTAGTGGCCAATATATTTATTAAATATCTTAAATAAGTCAATAAAACCATTTCCATAATTTAATCGCATAAATTTGCATAATTTCCAAAATCCTAGTTTGCAAAAATATCAATTTTTAACACATTTTAAAGCAAAATTCACAATTCATCAATTAAGCTTAGATTTGCATGATCCAAAGCATTAAACCACACTTAATAAAGCTAATGAAGCCAAGAAAAACCTAATCATATTTTTAATCCCAAGAATTTGACAAATTTCAAAAACCTAGTAAGCAATTTAGCAAATTAACACAATTTTAACAATTTTCAAAGTAACAATACACAAACAACCACTAAGCTTGGTTTTGCATAACCAAAGATTTTAAACCACTCATTAAAATGTTAATGATGTGACGAAACCCTTACTATATTTTGAATTCTCAATTTTGAAATTAATTATCAAAACCTAGTTTGCATAAACAAGTGATTTAGCTAAATGCTCAAGTAACAATTTAAAATTTAGCAACAAGATTTCACTTTGCATGTCTTGAGATATGAGACTACTCATAATAACCATGATCCAAATACCCAAAACCCTAATTGATCACAACCCACTCTCTTGAATTTTCAATCATACAATTAGAACCAATTAAAACCTAATTAAACACTTAATTAAGCTAACCTAAAGAAATTAACAACAATTTCACAAAAAGGGTCTCAATTTATACCTCACAATTTTGTAGATCTCACTTGAAATCTAGCCTCCCAAACTTGCTTCTAAGCTCCAAGATCAATGCTTGAATGACCAAGGAAAAATGGGTAAGGGTTAGAATTGGGATTTTTGATGGATTTTGAGGCAAATTCATGAATTTTTGAAGGGAAATGAGGGAAGAAAAGGGAGGGGGCTGTTG
This sequence comes from Agapanthus africanus, assembly GCA_030015575.1. Lineage (NCBI taxonomy): Eukaryota > Viridiplantae > Streptophyta > Magnoliopsida > Asparagales > Amaryllidaceae > Agapanthus > Agapanthus africanus. Next base: position 410,283,592 of record JASDDO010000012.1, read on the forward strand.
TTGAGGGGGAGGAATGGTTCGGCCAGAATTTTTGGAGGGAGAGAGAGAGTGTGAGATGAGTGTGGGTGTGGAAAAAGTCCAAGTCAAACTCTCTCCAAGTCAACACATAAACTTCTTCTCTCTTTATTCTATTCTTTTCTTTTCTTCTTTGAAATACAAGTGAGGGGAAAGGGAGGGACTGCTGAATTCAGCAAAGGAATGAAGTAAATGGGGGTGTGTGGGTGTGGGTACGGGTGTGGGGTGATGAAAAATGATAAATACAATACCCCAAACATCCATTTACGCTAAAAAAAAAGCCTTTTTACTTCAATAATTTCTAAACCGTTTTGGCAAATGATTTCGTTCCAAAAACCACATGATAAATTTTTATTTAATGTTTTATGATGCACAAAATTTGTTTCAACTCATTCCAATTTGTAATTTTCCCTAATTAAATGTATTAGTGACGGCTTAAAATATTAATAAAATAATATTTTTTTCAGAAAATTTGAAATTTCACCAGCGGCTCAATAAACACCAAATAATAGCAATTACATAGCTAGAATATGTATATTTAATTTTTATAATAAGATATTTGTATTTTGACTTTTTACAGAAAACCCCCTCATTTTACCGATTTTCCGAAATTTCACCGAAACGATTTTCAAAACGCTACAATCTTCCCCCCTTAAAGAAATTCGGTCCCCGAATTTAAATTCAAACTCCCCCAAATACTAAAATATCTAAGAAAACCCATCAAGTCGTCGGGGCTCCGAAATTGTAAATACATAAAACAAATCGTAGCGCAGCGCATGCGCTTGAAAAATGAGTATATAACTCAAATCAAAACTCCGTCAAGCATCCCGCAATCATCGGAGTCATGGAGAAGACATCAATGCCAAATCCAAATCAAAACCAATATGATATAACTCGAAACTATACATGTAAATATCGAATCTATATCTGTAAGTATCTGAAGGAAATGCATGCCAAACCTCTTTAAATCGCTGTGCAACGCGTATAACACTGCACAGTGGCGGACGTCTATCATAAGAAAATAACTATATACATATATACCTTTGTTTGAAATGTACGTTCCGCCATTTTGGAAACAATTTAGAAGGGTCACCTTATTTTAAACATTTCGTGTCATATCAGACACGTAGGTAAATACTGAGGCTATAGCTCGCTTTTTGGAAATCCCTTCAATAACTATCAATGCATGCAAAATGTATTCAGGTACTGTCCTCTGACTAGTCCTGCTCAGTACGAAAACACATAGCAATATCATAAAAACGTACTACTCTATAAGAAATCAATCCCAACATATGCACATGAATACTACGTGCGTCTGGTGCGCACGGAAATCAAATCCATGAATATGCTATACATGTGCACAGAAACAACATCTAAGTGCATCGGGTGTGCACGAAACATCTGTCGTAGGCAACATGTGTGCCTGACAGCAAAATCAGGTGCATCTAACATGCACGAAAAATCTCACTTTAGTGCATCTGGTGTGCACCAAAATCGCATCTCAAGACATGCGCGAAAATCCAAATCAGGTGCATCCATCGCGCACGAAATCATGAAATCCAATATCAAGCGCCGAACGTGCGCAAAATCAATCAGGTGCACAAGGTGCACAAAACAAATATCGAGTATCACCATCGAAATCGAAGTCCAGTGCATCTAAGTGCACGAGAGGCGTATCACTGCACTGCAAGCATATATCAACTATACAGAGTGCAGGAACCAAATCGTGTGCGTGCATATGCACAAAATCAACTCAAATGTCTAAAACCGTAAAATCACAAACATGTGAACTAAAGAACGAAAACGATATCAAGTGCAACACTGTGCAAAATCGTAAATACTCAGTAGGTGCAACCATGGTCCATGAAAACAATTATCATGAAACTCAATCATCAAAATCAATCCTGCGAATAGATCGCCCAAAATACCCAAAATCAATAATGGCGGAATAGTACCGCTCCAGCGCATCCTCTAAGAATCTCGGCAACTGTCGCGGTCACTAGTGGGACGTCTCGTCGATGATCATGAACTCTGTCCTGCTGGCGTGCGTAACCATGACCACTCCTGGGTCAAGGTCTTCACTGTGAATTACCAATCTTTCGATCCATCGGCTCATCGGCCCTGTCAGGTGTGCTAACGGGGACGATTCCTTTCTGGCACTTCTCTAGTCATCTCTTGGTCAATCATCGCGACCACTCGTAAGACAGCATATCACTGGCGTCGGCCTCTGGCTCTCCGAATGTACGTGACACATCTGATCCTGAGTGCAAGTATCATTGCAGCAGTGTCCTGGAAGGAATCCTGCTCACGGTCTCTTCCATGTCTCGTCTCTGCCAACTGTCCGGAAGTCATCATCCTTTCCTATATCTGCATCTTGCTCTGGAACGGCTGCATACCCATCGCGACTCCTTCTGGAAGGTAAGTCCAAGTACCATGCCTCGGCATGCGCATAGTATCTCTAATGTCGGCGGAGTGGAACGTCATCTCATCTAGATCTGGTGCGAACCTCTTACTCCACTTTTCTCTAACGTCGTCTGCTTTGGACTCGTCTCGTCGCGGCTGCATGGACTGAGCTCCAACGGCTATCCTCGTATCGGGAGTCTCCCAAAAAATGCATCTCACCACCTAGCATCCGAATTAAGTCGAGCCATCCGATCGAGTCGTCAAAACCTCATAATCCCCCAAGAGCTCAACATCTTGGGCACAGTTTAATAGTATCGAGTACATACCACAGCATCGGTGGTCCAGCCGTAGAAGGGCAAACCCAAGCCTCACTAATGGCGCCGCAGAACTGCCGCAAACCCGAAGGTTCAAAGGCTTTCACACGGTCATTAAGTCGAGTTAGGGTTTCATTCTTCTAGAGGGACCATAGAATTGCCTGCATGTCTTTCCGACTACTTTAAACTTGGATAAATAGGTTTCTGACAATCGATCGTCTCTGTCGACTCCCAACGTCTCCGCGTGAAGTCGTCTCTAGCTGGAATCAATCTATCTGATGACCTCGCATCGGGGTAGCGAACGAACCACCTGTCCTAGTCATTCATCATCGGGTGACTAGCGACCTTCTATCATCTATTCGTACAACTCGCCCCGCCATAGTTCCAACATATGGGGCGATATCTCGTCGCTCGCAGCAACAACAGGCTCACTCGTCTGCACGCTGAACCATGCCTCAATCATCATGAATAAGCAACACACCAACGGTCATCAAGATTTGGCTGGCCTCTATCATTGGCTCAATCCTCTGATACTGATCGGCACGTCCGAGAAGTCTCATAAAGGCGATCCGCCAAACGCTCATGGCGCGGAAACACGGTAAAAAGATACATCTCTGCAATCGTGTGTCGCCGGAATTTCGCCCTGGTCAGTCCTCGTTCGTGATGAGCTTGTGCTGACCGCAACTCTAGCCGTAGCTCTCCTTGCCCGTAACCGTAGCAGCAAAACCAAACTGGTACCGATGAAGCTAGATCAGGAAGGAATATAATACTGAACAAGAAAATGTACATCCTAAGGCTTCTTAAGTGGAGTGGCGTGTCGTAGATATGCCGCGGAACATACCAACGGTACGTCACTCTACTTTAGTCACCTATTCCATCAACCAAGGGTCATCCTACGCTCCGAAGGTAAAACCTAACGCTCTGATACCAACTTTGTCACGACCCGAAAGTACGGAACATGACCGGCACTTAAACTACGAACGTCTCGAGGCGTACGTAATCTAAGTAAACCGAAAACCCAGAAATCCAAACCAAGAAAAGTAGTAGAGTGCAGGAAAAACCAAATTAAAGCAAGTAGTTTCAATAGCATAAGCCGAATTATGCGGTTTTTAAAAGCATCAAAATTTACTGAAAATTTCGGCAGAGTCTCCTTTGTAAATACTGGCCCCCAAACGGGATACAACATGAATAGTATACGAAATCAAGAAAAAGGCATCCCCAAGCGGGAGCTAGCTCTTCGTCAATCGACGGTCCCAACCACACAAACAATAAAATATACAACGCCAACGGCGAGGATCAAAACTCAAAAGGAAACTCAAAACCACCAGAAATAAAACGAGCGACTCTAAGGTCGAAAGAATAACCAACACTGGTCTCCATCTCAATAAATACATGTTTGGTTGATGGAATTCTAGATACAACAGAATAATGATATACAAGATAAATAATGGGGGTATGATACAAGTAAACCCACCTACTAGCAAATCACCCGAATGGAACTATGCCGCAAAGCCGTAATGAAACCTGTACGGCAAATCTGCAAGAAACTGGGGCACAACGGGGGTGAGTTGCCAACTCGTGAATAGAAAAACATCTACGCACAGAAATCGCATGAATAACGCAATCCTAGGTCAATGATCATAATATATCCTCAAAATAAGTATATAACATGCAGCCTATAACAAGGCTAGGGTAAATATCTAACCCGAGTATAATCTCATGTGCCCGTGTCAGTGCCTCAAGTAGCAATATATCATATGAATGAGGTATGAATGCATGAAACGGAATACATATAAATGAAGAAACTGTTTTCATAAATTAGTAAGATTTCCTTCGTATTTTTAAACTGAGGTATCATAAATGAAATCAGCATCAATAGTGTCTAGCATCGACACAAAACATAAATCTCACTGTCTCGAAATATCAATGTCTCAATCTCAATATCTAGGGCGCCGTCAATCCGGACCGGCCCCTACCATAAATCTCAAGACCATGACGGTATCCTCCGGATATCCGACGCGTCGGGTAAAATCACCGGTAGGTAGTACTCCCCTGCCAGGCTCAACGTCATCACCACATTCCTCTTGCCCCGGGGTACCGCACCGGGTCCACCATGTACCCGAAACGGTTCATCCGTCTCCTCGAATCGGGTTTCCAAATCCATCAGCAAACTCATGGTGGACGACTCATACATCATGGGAAAACCGCACTTTTTATTTTAAAAGAGAGAATATGTTTATTTGTGTTTTTGCGGTTTTCCTCCAAATCCAGAAAATCTCATAGAAATCCAAGTCCAAACCTCAATAGCATGCAAAATAGTGAATATATGCATAAGAATCCATGAATGCGGCATAACAATGAATAACAGTATGCATGAAGTAGCAGGTAATAACTACAATGTCTAAACTATTCGCTAATAGGCTATGTCAAGCAATAATATATTTTCTAAGGTGTACGTGACATGGCAATTACCGATGAAGATGTGTGTGAGCCGGCAAGTAAGTGTACGTGGTACATACGCATCATCGGTAATGGTGCTGGTGTCCTATCAGCATGATATTAAAATGGAGTATGAAACATAATATAAGAATGCGATGCAAAGCGAACCACAAAAAAGTGGGAGCTGAAACTAGACGTAACCAAAACTAACCTGCATTAATCTAATATAAGTCCTACGAATGGTGCCTTTTGAAAAAAACACGAATCATGGGGTTTTGAAAATAGGGCTACGGTGTTTTTATGAAAAGATACGTCGTTTTTGAAATGTCCGTAGATTCCCTTGAGCTGTCTTTAAAAATGCCCACGATTCGTTAGTTTTTTTGAAATAGGTAAGAAGTCTAATCTACTCTAACAACTACACTAAACTATACGGCCGAACTAACAAGCTGAACTACAGGTAAGGGAACCGCCTAACATCTGAGTCGATATATAAATATATATAAGTCGGTGATCCCGCCTCAATAGTATCGCGTACGATACAGTATATCATCTGACATCCTCGAGTCATGAGCGCGGATCTATCATCAATATAGGCTCGTACGGTAAATCGTCGTACGGCATCCCAAAAGCTGGGTGTGGTTCAATATCACACTATCTCATCACATTTCAGATATCACTTATCATATCATAAAATCTGGGGTACTGATCTATGTCTAGTACAACTGATATCATCTTTCCTTTGAGACAGGATTGACAAGTTGCATACGATTGATATTCGAACGGATCCAAATATCCTTCTGTATGTAACTTCGTCAACCTTCTCTCATTGATGTGACCCAGTCTACAATGCCATAAGAAAGTCTGATTTGTTTCCGGAGACTTTCTTTTGTGTGTATTCTGGACATTGAAAATCTGTGGTTGGTTTAATACGTATATACCATTGCTCAATGTACCTGACCCAATCATGACTTGATTAAGGTGAATGTTTACAACATTACTTACAAATGCAAATTCATAACCTTCTTTAGAAACCAAAGATACAGAAATGATATTACAAGTTGCGTTGGGTACAAAAAAGCAATTACGTAAAACCAAAACATGTCCATCTGACATTCCCAGGTGATAGTCCCCCATGGCCTCAACATCCATGCTAGCTCCGTTTGCAACTTTGAGGGTCATGTTACCTGCTTTCAAAAACCTACGCTTTCTCAACCCCTGCAAAGAATTACAGATATGAGATCCTGATCCGGTATCCAATACCCAGGACGTAGAGTTTATTGATAGACAGTTTTCAATAACATACACACCTGAAGCTGAAGCCGCAACCTGCTTCAGATCCTGTGTTCTGGCTTTTCAAGCCCTGCAATCTTTCTTCCAGTGTCCACTCTTGTGACAGTAAAAGCATTCTTCCTTATCCACAAGCTTCCCGGCTACCTTTGTTGCTTTTGCCTTTCCCGTCGTATCCTTCTTACTAACACCGCCCCTTGGTTTGGCGGGGGTTTTCTTCTTCTTTCCCTTGGCTTTCGCCTTGGACCTAGAAGAGGAAGATCCTCCTACAAACAAAGTGGATGTTTCCCTACCTTTCTGTAGGGTACCCTCTGCACTCCTCAACATATTGAGGAGCTCTGAAAGTTCAACTTCCTTTTCTTGCAAGTTGAAATTCAGGATGAACAGGGCGTAAGTGGAAGGAAGGGAATGAAGAATCAAGTCCGTATAGAGCTCATTCTCCAACGTGGTCCCAAGGTCCGCGAGCTCCTCTATGTAGCCAATCATCTTAAGCACGTGTTCCGCTACCATGATCCGACGGCCAATCTTGCCGAAAACAACTTCTTCGACACTTCGTATCTGGCGATACGAGATTGCTCTCCATACAGTTCTTTTGTATGGAGAAATATGGATTCGAGGTCCATATTCTCATGCCTCCTCTGATGTTCGTTGTCCATAGAGGCAAGCACAAGGCACTTGGCCTTCGCGCAGTCGATTTCCCAGGTCTTACGGATTTCCCTATCCGCGACGCTGGTTATGGGACCTGGGACAGAGGGAGCTTTGGTGGTAAGAAGATACCCCAACTTGTCATAAGTGATTGCTATTTTGACATTCATGAGCCAATCTTTATAGTTTGGCCCTGTCAGTATGTTTTTATCTAGTAGTAACTTAAGTCCAGTCATGATGTTTGGTCGCTGCAATTAGGAGAGAGAGAAGAAACACTTTAGCATGATACTCTTGCAAGTTTAGAGTGGTTTTTAGTTTGTCTAAACAGGATGGCTCCCACTGTCTCTCGAATCCCTCCTCAAACCATAAAGGAAGAACTAGTCGGGATCAATCTCACCGTACAATACTTGCTTAACCGTTCAGCCAGGCCAGTGTCGATACTTCGAGGGAGGTTTTCCAACGCTTTCGCGAAGTTCCTTAATTAAGTAACCTCTTTTCCCTGTGGGCGTAGCCCTGCTAACACCTTTCTAGACACCTACTTGGTTTATAGCATTGATCGTTAAGTGAGAAAGTTCCGGAGGAGTAGCATATACTCACAGTAGGATCGGGATCCAAATATCATCGCGTGACAAAACTGAATGAATCCTACCAGAATCATCACACTCCAAATGGTATGCAGCGCTAGCAAGTTTCAGTTCTTTTGAAACTCCCGATGTGGATTTTTTCCCTATGCTCTTATGACCTTGACTTTGGCCAAAATATCATAAGTCACATGTCAAGTTCTACCCGTCATTCTTCAGGTTAATTTGAGCCCACCCGCACATACCCTTGACTTTGGCCAAAATGGTAGAACGGCTGCCCCAAACCAACACATCTATCTATGCTGCACATGAATACCCAATAGCTACCAATCACCATGCCTTGACTTTGGCCAACATACATAGCTTGAATACTTATTGACCATTCATGTGAAACGACGGAGGGCTACGAATGGTTTTGGCGCAACCGTGAACGTAGTGAACTTGATATAATCGAAGGAATGAGATAGCTTTCAAAAGGAGTGGTTCAAGCTCCGCATTTAAAAGTTTGGTTTTGAAAAGAACCGAGTGGTTTTCAAAGTGTTCCAACGACTTTTACTTGGTTTATTTTTATCTTGCATTAATTCCAATGCGTCCCATCATTTAAACCTACCCTTGCAGAAAATAACGAAAATATGACGTACGCTTATGCCATCCGCATTCGCCACGGGGTCCCGTCATCACCCGTTAGGTTACTTAACTAACGACAGAGCGGGGGCTGGACTAGCGCGGATGCAAAACATAAGCAACGCCTAAATAGATATCATATAGATATATATAAACATTCGTCACATGCAATGATAGCCATTCCAGATCACAGATGAATACATTGGATATACTAGGAATCCGCAATTCGTACGAGCCTGTAACGAAGAGCGGATTACACGGTCGCGATGAATAGCCAAACCCCACCCTAGACCCCTACGGGTGCGGCAAACTACCCGCCAAGTACCCGAAGCGAAGCAACCTCCCTCAACTCGTGAGTAGGCCACTCGGCACTTCGAGATACCCGGTAGTTTGTGCACCCCACCTTGGGTCTATCCTAGGAGCAAAAACAGTAAAAAGAAATTATACAATGACGGCTACAACCCCGACCCGGTTGTGTGGCCATACAAATAATATTACATCAATTTACATATTACAAGAATTGAAAGATAAACAAAACTCTCATCTCACAATTCCCCCGGCTATTCATCCGCGACAATCCAACGAATTCATATACACAATCCATCAACATCACAGATCACAGATATGTATAACCCCCACTAATCGACGTATAGCGATTAGCAGACGTTCAATACATATAGAACATTACAGATATAACTATTAGCCAAAGTCTACAGAACATCGACCGAAAATACGGATTTGTAACCACCCTACAAACCAACTTGTTCTCTGGAAAATCTGGGCAGAAACAAACCATCCCAAAAATCACAAAATACCCCTAGAAACAAACTGCAGGAGAAACGATCCACGGCCGAGTCAACTCGGCCGCGGATCCGCGGCAGAAGCAAGCTTCTGCCGCGTAACCGCGGTGAGTTGGTCGACTCGTGTAATCGTTTTTCTTGCCTGTTCTTAGAAAAGCCTGAGCCAATTTTTAAGACATGATTTTTTATTTTTAGAGCAGAAAAAAAATCGGCAGAAACTTAGGGTTTCCGGGGTGTTTTTCGGTTTTTTCATTCGGTCGATATTCTAAATACTTTGCTAACATGCTAGGGTGTGTTTAGTTAGGCTCTGATACCACTGTAAGTCCATGTTACCTCTCCCGGTTCTTTCGGGCTTGCGGAAATGACGAAAAACAATTTTTCGGTAAAGGTAACTTGGACTAGAAACACGGATCTAGGCTAAACTACACACTAGCAACCTAACTAGAGAGTTGTCTACTCGGTTAGGGGTTATACCTCACTTGAACTTCTTCTTCTTGGTCTCTTTATAGTGGTGGGATGGTGCTTTCCTCGTCGCCCTCCTTCGTCAAAGATGGATCCACCTGAGGGCTTCAACCTTGGGCTCCTTTCTCGATCTCGAGAGAACTAAAGTATCCGGCTTGCTAGACCTTCTACCTTAGAGTAAGTAGAGTGTGGTTAAGGGTGTTTTTATCTCAAGGAGATGTTTCTCAACACATGAGATTTGCTCTCCTTGAACTAGAGGAGGAAGAAGATGAAGAGAAGAGAGAGAAACAATATGATAGAATGAGATGGTATTTTACAACCATAACATATATGTGATTTATCTAATAATAATATTAATTGAAAATGAAAAAGGTGATAGATAGTTTGAAGAGACCATTATCATATCACAATAAATGTATTTTGCAAAGATCAAAGAGCATCTTGAAAAGTAATGATGATGGTCAATGTTTCAAACCTAGTCAACTAGTCAACCTTGGTCAACAAGTCAACAAACCCAATCCATGACACAATTTCATTTAATTAATATTATTAATTGATAAATCACAAGATCATTAGGGTTTGGAAAAAGACGATTGTCAACTGTGCATACACACCCGTTCCAAAACCCTAATGAAAAACCTCTTCCTCCGCCTCAATCAATTGTGCATACACACCCGCATTCATGTTCCGAGGAACATGAACACAATGAGATAAAACTAACCCCAAAGCATATACTAGGATCTGGCTCAAACCAGAGCCCGCTAGTAATGACTGTCCGGACACCAAACGTGCACAAGTGCGCGGATGTGAACGAACCCTGCCGTAAAACCATGCGACCTCTACTCTGTTTTGCCCAAAGGCGAATAACCCTCTTTGTGGGACTCTAAAGACTCGACACTACGCTGGCAGTGGGTTTAACCATAAACCGCAAGCGGCACTAGCTGTACGTAACGGTCCCGAGGTAGATGCCGATAAGAAGACTGACGAGGTAAACCCATCTGAACTCCTACTGAGTCTGAATGTGACAATCTCCGTACAGTCCGGTCTGTTCGTCTAAGAACATCGCATGGCGGGCCTAGGGGGGCGGTAAACGTCAGTCCCCTACTAGCGGTACAAGTCGTGTCGGAGTGTAGCCCAGAACACCTGAGATAACACTGGAAACCTACCAGTCTATCTCGCTTGCCCTGGCCAGGGACTTTGTGTAATGGCTCTCCTAGACACAACGCGATATCAACCCCCAATACCGGGAGAGACGAATCCTGTCTAACCGTCACTGCCTCCAAGTGCTTCGGGACTGCACCCAAAAACTACCTGTTTGCACGACTCCTTTGAGCCGTGGTATGGTAGTAATCAAAGTACAGTGGGAACACACTCGAGGCGAAGTGACAGTGTCAAGTCAACGGACTAAGCTGTACTCATGTCACCTGGGAAATGATAACTGACGATAGGTATAATACCAACCAACAGTTCCCAACGAGTCCTGTCCAGTGTACTCGTAACTTAACGAGCACCCGCATACTATCTCAAGTACGACGTACTGACGGCTGTGGAACAGACCGTCTCCCAAGCTGGGATAAGAAGCGTATGCGCTAGTCTACTCCGGAGTATCGATGCCCTGTCTCGATAGTCCTGCGACTAGGGACCTGCATAAGGATGTGCTTATAGATTACCCAGCCCCCATAAGTGTGACTGCCATCACAACGCTGGTAATCAAGCAAAGATCCTAAGGGCTCCACTAATGTGTTAAGGCGATATGCTAAAAGAAACACATGCACACATTAAAGAAGAAACAAACCAAGTAGCATACTACCATTTTGAACAAGAATGTCAATACAAGGTGAATATACCAAGCTTCCATCAAGTAATATACAATCCAGTATGATACAGTAATGGCCTCTAGGGCATATACACTAACACTTTTTGAGGATAAACTCTAGTTTTTAGACAAACTTGACTATAAAACTCGGTGTTTACCACCGAAAACTGGGAAGACAAACGTCTTGCCTGAATTTAGGGGCAGATACTATATGGAACATATTCATCCATCTCTCTGAAGATATCAAGTTGATTTATGGCACCGTATATCGAAGATTTAGATAGATGCGACCGATATAGCTGACTTATCATATTCCCCCTCAATGATGAGGGGTTTTTGATTGTGGGGACGCTCTTGTAGGGTTCCTAGGCACACCAAGGAGGTCTCACAAGGCATCAACCATGCCAATTTACGATTTTAACGGTGCCGAGAAACCCTAATACGGACCGTTGGCTAGAATTTTAGGCGATAAAAGGAACTAGTTTACAGCTAAACTAAAAGAACGGATATACAACCTTTGTAGATCCGGTACTCCACCTCCATAGCTCCGCAATGAAGTCTCCTCGCTGTCCAAGTCGAACCCCGGGCTCTAGCGTCGGCTTCATCGGAGAATGGACGGGCTAGGTCATCGACTACGATGCCGAAGATGATCTACGTCGAGGCATCACTAGATCAAGCTCCCACTTCACCAAGTCAAGAAACTTGTGAAGAAAACACACTCTACTACTTGGCAAGAGGTAGAGGATGAAGAAATAGGAAGTAGGTAGACTTTAGAATTGGATTTCTCTCACTTTTTCATCAATCACCATTGATGAAGTAAGCTTTCTTCAAGTGATGAAGAAGAAGAAGAAGATGAAGAATATGATAAGTTTTATGATAAGTTTTTTTTAAAAAAATCAAAGGAAAAGAAATACTTATCATAAACCAACCATGGTTATGTGTAGAGAGCAAACTATAGTTAGGTGAATGGTTAGGTTAGGCATAAAACAAAAATGGTGGACTTTTTCAAAGCTTCATGAAACTTCAACAAAGAAACAAAATTATCCACCATTTTCCTTTTGCCAAAATGAAATAAATAAATAAATAATTAAATGAATAAAACAAAACCCTAACCATTATCATGTAACCATGGTTTGATCTTTACACAAAAACCCTAGCAAACATGTATCATCAAACATGATACAATCAAGTGCACAAAAGTATATCACATATACAATGTGTACATCCAAGTGAGAAAATCCATCTTAAGTAAACCGATACTAGTTAATGCAAACTAATATATCAAATATATAATTATGCATTAAATCATTAAATCAACACTTGATTTAATGATCCGGTCATGTCGCATATAACCGGCTAATATCAACAGTAACAACTTATCGAATCAACACTTGATCCGATAACCCGGCTATATCGTATATAACCGATCAATGTCACATATCGCGAGAATTGAATACAGTATCACATACTGGTATCATTCTCGGTCCCGCACACATCTCATATGTGCTCCTATTTCGTTTCGCTTGAGCCAGGAAACCTCTGTGTAGGACTCTAAAGACTCGTCAATACGCCGGCAGCAGGTGATGATCATATCAAACACCCACAAGCCGCAAGCGGTCTGCTAAACGTAACGGCCACCCGGGTATTGAGCGATCAGAAGATCGACGAGCAAGCCCGCTCACACTCCAGTGAATCCAACCAGTAACACTACCGTACAGTCCGGTCTCGTCGTCTGATATGTCGCATATCTTGCCTAGGGGTGGTAAACGTCAGACCCCAATAGCTCGATAAGTCGTGTCGATATGAGGTCTATAACAATTCGAGAAACTACTGGTAACACTTACCAGTATATCTCAGCAACCCTGGCTAGGGATTTCCTGTTATAGCCAATCGAACACAGCGCAACATCAACTCCCTATACCGGGAGAGACGAATCCCCTCCTATCGCTCATTGCCTCCATGTGATTCAGGACTGTACCCAAAAACCACCGTTTTGCACGCCCTCTTGGATGTGGTAAGGTGGAAATCAAAGCACAGTGGGAACCACACAAGACTCTATGGTGATCTCGGGTCAACAGACTACTCTGTACCAGTGTCACCAGAGAACTGCCATCTGACGTAAGGTATAATACCATCTGGGAGTTCTCGGCGAGTCCGTCCAGTGTACCCAATCTCTACTGAGCACCCGTATATCATCTCCGATGTCAAACACCAATGGATATGGGATCATCCATCGCCCATCTGTATGGGTCGAGAAGATATACGCTAGTCTACTCTGGTATATCGATGCCCCGTCTCGATATACCCACGACCAGGGACTTTGAAGGATGTACTTATGGACTACCATGTCCCCACTAGTATGATCCACATCATAGTCCAGGTAGTCAAGTACACATCCTAAGGGCTTTACCAACATGTAACAGAGAGACAAACAGTATACACGTTAAGGTAAAGTGTAACCAGATAGCATACTATCATGTCGAGCAAGAAAGTCCTCCATATATATGTCCCAGCATCCACTACAATATACATCATATGTACAGTAATGGCCTCTAGGGCATACATATAACTAACAATCTCCCACTTGCACTAGGGCCATCTGTAGCAGTGGTTGTAGTATCTCATACTCAACCATCCCATAAAAGTCTCTCTCTGGGAATAGGCCTTTGTGAGTGGATCCGCCGTGTTGTCCTCTGAGTCTGCTCTCCTAACCTCGATCAGCCTGGTGATCAACCATCTCCATGATCAGGTGATACTGCGCTAGAATATGTCTGGATCACTGATGGGACGGACGTTCCTTGGCAAAAGCCACAACTCCATTGTCACACAATGGGAGGAACACAGTTCATCTCATGAACCATTATACATCCAAACAGCCTCTTTGGTAGCATCTTAAGTAGCGATGTATCCTGCCTTTATCGTCTAGTATGCCACGGTATCTATCTTGGAACTCTTCCAACATACCATCCCTTTACTGAGGGTTAAGACAATGCCTGCGACTGACATTCAGTCGTCTTTATCACCCTGGAACACTTCCAGTGGTTCTCCCCAGGATCGATTGATACCATCTCACTACAACTAGTGAGTATCCTAACATCCATTTAGATCTATCTCATAGATCCAAAATCCAGGATTTAGTAGGTATCACTTTGATCCTTTCTGGAGAATCCTTGTGATAAGAGGAGATTGACCGAGCATAGCATAGGAAACTCCTTCCCTATCAAGAGTATGTCATCCACGTACTCTACGAGGATCACCACCATACTCCCTACTACCTTTTTGTATATACTAGGTTCATCTACCATTTTGATGATGTCAAACTATTTGACTAACTCATCAAAACAGATGTTCCAACTCCGCGATGCCTGCTTTATCCTATAAAGCATCTTGCACACGTTTCCGCTGCTCCCACTGTCTACGAGGCCCTCTGGCTGTGTACTTATAGACGCTCTCTTCTAAAACATCATTTAGAAAAGCTGTCATGACACCCAACCACCAGATATCGTAGTCATGGTATGTAGCCGTGGCAAGTAGGATCTGGATGGACTTAAGGATAGGTACTGGAAAAGGTTTCATCATTATCCACGCCTGGTTAATGACGAAAACCTTTAACAAGTCTAGCTTTGAAAGTCTCAACTTTTCCATCTACACCAAGTAATCTTCTCAAGATATACTTGCTCCTGATGGGGATTTAACCCTTCAGATATAGCAACCAAAGTCCATACTTTGTTGGTGTATAAGGATTCCATCTCAGATCGATAAGCATCCAGCCATTCTTACAGAGTCTTACTCCTGATGGCCAGCTCGAAACTAGTTGGGTCATCATCTCATGATGCAATCCTCGCTCCCACTGTCATAGAGAAACCAAAGTATCTCTCAGGTGGGTGAGGAACCCTACTAGATCGGCGGAGAGGCTGAGGTTCGTTGGAATCTACTGAATCCTTTGGTTGTACCAAATCATCTGCTGTAGTTTGTATAGCTGAAACACTTCCAGTTCTACATAACTGACCTTGCCTCGAGCTTGTCCGGATTTTGCTTTTTAGACATAGGCCGGACAACCCCAAATCTTAACTAGCTTAAGACATGGGCTCTTCCCTTTCCATATCACATATGAAGTGGTAGGCACTGATTTGATTCGAACCTAATTTAATAGGTATGCAGCTTGTCAAGTGTATAACCTCTAAAGGAAAAAGGTAACTCAGTAGTACTCATCATAGAGCACACTATATCAAATAGGGTGTATCTGCTCCGCCCCGACATACCATCATGCTATGGTGTATACGGAGGAGTAATGCTGAGAGAGAATCTCCTTCTCCTTTAGAATAGTCCAGAAATTCCGTGCACAAGTATTCTCCTCCCTGATCTCATCATAGGACATAATACTTATACCCGTATTTTGGTTCTCTACTTCTAACTTATATTCTGTGAATATCTCAAAAGGTTCGGACATATGTTTCAACAGGAACATATGTCTGAATCTTGAGAGATTATCAGAGAATATAATGAAGTATAAAGAACCGGTCTTGGCATGTGTAGACTGGGGACCTACATACATCAACATGTATCATCCCAAGAGTTCACTAACTCTTTCTCTGTTTCCAATAAACAGGGCTGTGGTCATCTTATCTTTGTGACATGACTGGCGAGTTTCACAAGATGTAAATTCAAACTAATTTAAATATGCATCTATATGTAACTCCAGCTAGTCGGGTCGCATTGATATGACCTAGTCTACAATACCTCAAGAAGGATCCGTTCATTTCTGAACTATTCCTCTTGTGTGTGTTCTGTATACTAAGAACTGTAGTTTGATTTAGAACATTAATGCTTTTAGATAACGTGCCTGAACCGATCAACTTTTGATATAGGAAATGTTCAAAACATTATCCAACAATACATAATTTTATCATTTCTTTACTAATAAAGAGACTGATATGATTTTGTATATCAGGTTCGGTATCTAATAACATTCGTTCAGAATCAATGTATCGGTAATACAGGGTGACAGTGACCGACAGACTTGGCTGCAACTCTTGCCCCGTTTTCTGCCTCATGAAACTTATCACCCGTTCTCAGTTTTTCTACCCTTTTGTAGCCCTATGTAACAGATTACATATCTGGGATCCTGATCCGGTATCATATACCCAGGATGCGGAGGATACTGAGAAACAGCAAGCACTCTCTTCGTTTGGGCGGCATGGGAATCTTGGTATTCCCCTATTTCCTGCTCTGTCTTATAACAATTATAAGTTGGAGCGGGACCAACGTTCCCCAGCTCAGTATAACAAGCGGGTTCGGTCAATAATCCGTATTATTATCTTGATTAAGGCGTGATATGGTCGCTACCAGGAGAGAGAGAGAGAAGAAAACACTCAGCGTGCGCTCTTGCAAGAATAGATTGGTTATTATTTTATCTAATCAGGATGGCTCCCACTGCTTTTTATCAAATCTTCTTTCAAACCCTAAAAGGAAAGACTAGCCGGGATTAATTACACACTACAAGTTCGCCAATCTTTCAGCCAGGCCAGTGTCGGTACTTTGAGGGAGGTCCCCCGTGCTTTCGCACGAACCTAATTAATGTAAACCTCGTTTTCCCAGAGGCGTAACCTCGTTAACACCTTTCTAGACACCTACTTGATCGGCTAATTGTAATGTGTAAAACTCTCCCAGGAGTAACTCTTACTCGCAGCGGGTATCGGGATCCAACTATCTCATAGAAGGTATGCAATCTCATTGCAAATTTCAACACTTAAAATTCCCGATAATTTTGCCCCTAGCGTCCTATGACCTTGACGCAGGCCAACAAACCATAGTCCGCTAGTCAAGTTCAACCCGTCATTTCCTGATTGAATTAAACGCACCCGCACGACCCTTGACGCAGGCCAACAAAGTCGCACGACTACCCTAATCCAATCTGCATCATATGCATAAGCAGATAAATACTAGTTAGCTACCGCACACTACACCTTGACGCAGGCCAACAAACGTAGCACGAATACTAAATAGGACTTATCTGAAATGACGGAGGGCTACGACAGGTTTTTCTGAAAACCTATTGCGTAATGAACTTGATATCGTTGTAGAATCAAATGATTTTAAAATGGAGTGTATTTGAGGCTTTTCTAGTTTTGCTAAAGGAGTCACTCCCGGTGAAGGGATCGTCGGTCCTTTCCTCATCGAATGAGGTGCGGGATATATCATATATATCACTGTGCAAAGCAAAAACACTTAAAAGCAATCAAAAGACAAACCGAGGGGTGTAGCATCTGCCAGTTATTGCTAAAGGAGTCACTCCCGGTGAAGGGATCTCGGTCCTTTCCTTATCGAATAAGGTGCAGGATATATCATATATACCGCTGTGCAAAGCAAGAACTGTAGCTACCTA
This sequence comes from Agapanthus africanus, assembly GCA_030015575.1. Lineage (NCBI taxonomy): Eukaryota > Viridiplantae > Streptophyta > Magnoliopsida > Asparagales > Amaryllidaceae > Agapanthus > Agapanthus africanus. Next base: position 410,301,363 of record JASDDO010000012.1, read on the forward strand.
TTTTATTTTGAAATTCGATTCTACAACATCTTAGGTTTCTTTTATTTCATTAATCATATTAATGAAGTCCCATCATTTAAGTATCTAAACATCACAGATAAATACAACGTACACTTATGCCATCAGCATTCGCCTCGATGTCCCCTCGTGCACCGTTAGGTTAGGTAACTAACGGCAGAGTGGGGCAGGGCTAGCACGGGTGTAAAACATAAGTAACGTCTATATAATATATCATATATACTATATACAGTATCTATCACAGAACATCACATGATCACATCACAGATATCGCAGCAGAAGAATCATATGAAATATTGGATATACTAGGACGTCCGTGTTTTCAATACGAGCCAGTATAAAACACGGATTCCACGGTCGTGATGAATAGCCAAACCCACACCCCAAGACCCCTACGAGAGCGGCAAGCAACCCTACCAATTCTGGAGTTAGAAGACCCGGACTCGACTCCTCGAGTTGGTCTTCCACTGGACTCCAGAACCCGGTTACTTGTGCCCTCCTCCTTGGGTCTATCCTAGTGCGGAAAAGTAAATAATATACAAAGGGTGACAACTTCCGCAACCTGGAAGTGCCCCAATAAAAGAATATTACATACAAGTTTTTACATGAATGAAAATGAAAAACACTCATCTCACATAAAAACCCCCGGCTATTCAAACACGACGATCCAATATAACATATCCAGCAACACATAACATCACATGTCATTAACGTAAGTAAATATGCGCATCCCAATTGTCGTTGACATATAGCAACGAACCGGCGATATCACATATTACACTTACGGTCACAGAAAAGAAAGTGTAAAACTACAACAGTTGGAATCCGCAACCACCTCAGACATCGCATGCCTGACCAAATGAATTACTTAGACATCACATGCCTAACAATTATAAACCCCGCATTTTAGTCTCAAAATCGAAAACACTTTTCAATACCAAGTCGGGCAATTCAACAGGATTCTCGACATCCTGATCGAATGCTCGTCGCAAACTTCAGTAGGCGGCCGCACCGCCGACGCCGTCGACGAAGTGCACCAAGGCGGAACACCGCTACCGCGAGCACCCGAACGGATGCTTTCGGCGACGGGGTTCTCCTACAGTCACTTGGTTGGGGCTTTGGGGTGAGGCTGTCTATTAAGTTTATCCGGCGAGTATCCGCGTACGCTACGTGATTGCGACGGACTTTTGATCACATCAAAATTCCGTGGCAACCGATCAAGTGAGACTAAACTGCTATGTTTATAACATTCATTTAGTCATCTCATAACTATTTGTGAATTCCAATTATTGTATCACATTCCGGATAAATAGAAAATGTCAAACTTTCCGATCGAACATTCAAACACCCAAGTTTTCCCGAAACAGTTCAACACATGAAACAAGTCTAAAAACATTCAGTTCGTGCCTCAGTACCAACGGTCCAGCCGTAGAAGGGTCAAGCCAACGCCTCACATGTGGCACGCCGTACTGCCCGAAACCCGAAGGTTCAAAGGGCAGTTCAAGACGGTCACATAATCGAGTTAAGGTTTGTTGTCTTCTAGAGGGTCCATCGAGTTACTTGCACTACTTAGAACGTCTTTAAACTACGGAAAAATCCAACACTTGGAAATTTCCCGACAGGGGAAAAATTGGGTATTTATATCCGGTCGAACTTTTTAACATATTCTAAAATTATCCGGAAAGCCAGATAGACAAAATCTGATAAACCCGATCGAATCATCGAAGCTCCAAAACATCCCAGATTATTCAACTCTTGAATAAAATATAAAAATTTCCAGAAGACTCAGCACTTTGACACAAGAATTACTGTGCAAGACACGTGGTCTAATTCACCAACATGGCCGCGGAACCGCCGCAAAACCCAGGGTGGGGCCGCGGTTCCGCGGCGCTTTGGTCGATTTAGAGTCATGTGCTTCACAGTAACTCATAGGGTTCCCTGCTGAATTTTTTGGCATTTTTTAATTCACAAAAATCCCTGTTTTTGAAAAAAGTCCAGAGAGCATGGGAAAAATGGGGTTTCGGGTTCGATCGGGATTCAAACGTCGTCTAGACTTCGCCTAAGACTCTAGCTAGGCTCTGATACCACTGTAGGGTTCCTAGGCACACCAAGGAGGTCTCACAAGGCATCAACCATGCCAATTTACGATTTTAACGGTGCCGAGAAACCCTAATACGGACCGTTGGCTAGAATTTTAGGCGATAAAAGGAACTAGTTTACAGCTAAACTAAAAGAACGGATATACAACCTTTGTAGATCCGGTCCTCCACCTCCATAGCTCCGCAATGAAGTCTCCTCGCTGTCCAAGTCGAACCCCGGGCTCTAGCGTCGGCTTCATCGGAGAATGGACGGGCTAGGTCATCGACTACGATGCCGAAGATGATCTACGTCGAGGCATCACTAGATCAAGCTCCCACTTCACCAAGTCAAGAAACTTGTGAAGAAAACACACTCTACTACTTGGCAAGAGGTAGAGGATGAAGAAATAGGAAGTGGGTAGACTTTAGAATTGGATTTCTCTCACTTTTTCATCAATCACCATTGATGAAGTAAGCTTTCTTCAAGTGATGAAGAAGAAGAAGAAGATGAAGAATATGATAAGTTTTATGATAAGTTTTTTTTTAAAAAATCAAAGGAAAAGAAATACTTATCATAAACCAACCATGGTTATGTGTAGAGAGCAAACTATAGTTAGGTGAATGGTTAGGTTAGGCATAAAACAAAAATGGTGGACTTTTTCAAAGCATCATGAAACTTCAACAAAGAAACAAAATTATCCACCATTTTCCTTTTGCCAAAATGAAATAAATAAATAAATAAATAAATGAATAAAACAAAACCCTAACCATTATCATGTAACCATGGTTTGATCTTTACACAAAAACCCTAGCAAACATGTATCATCAAACATGATACAATCAAGTGCACAAAAGTATATCACATATACAATGTGTACATCCGAGTGAGAAAATCCATCTTAAGTAAACCGATACTAGTTAATGCAAACTAATATATCAAATATATAATTATGCATTAAATCATTAAATCAACACTTGATTTAATGATCCGGTCATGTCGCATATAACCGGCTAATATCAACAGTAACAACTTATCGAATCAACACTTGATCCGATAACCCGACTATATCGTATATAACGGATCAATATCACATATCGCGAGAATTGAATACAGTATCACATACTGGTATCATTCTCGGTCCCGCACACATCTCATATGTGCTCCTATTTCGTTTCGCTTGAGCCAGGAAACCTCTGTGTAGGACTCTAAAGACTCGTCAATACGCCGGCAGCAGGTGATGATCATATCAAACACCCACAAGCCACAAGCGGTCTGCTAAACGTAACGGCCACCCGGGTATTGAGCGATCAGAAGATCTACGAGCAAGCTCGCTCACACTCCAGTGAATCCAACCAATAACACTACCGTACAGTCCGGTCTCGTCGTCTGATATGTCGCATATCTTGCCTAAGGGTGGTAAACGTCAGACCCCAATAGCTCGATAAGTCGTGTCGATATGAGGTCTATAACAATTCGAGAAACTACTGGTAACACTTACCAGTATATCTCAGCAACCCTGGCCAGGGATTTCCTTTTATAGCCAATCGAACACAGCGCAACATCAACTCCCTATACCGGGAGAGATGAATCCCCTCCTATCGCTCATTGCCTCCATGTGATTCGGGACTGTACCCAAAAACCACCGTTTTGCACGCCCTCTTGGACGTGGTAAGGTGGAAATCAAAGCACAGTGGGAACCACACAAGACTCTATGACGATCTCGGGTCAACAGACTACTCTGTACCAGTGTCACTAGAGAACTGCCATCTGACGTAAGGTATAATACCATCTGGGAGTTCTCGGCGAGTCCGTCCAGTGTACCCAGTCTCTACTGAGCACCCGTATATCATCTCCGATGTCAAACACCAATGGATATGGGATCATCCATCGCCCATCTGTATGGGTCGAGAAGGTATACGCTAGTCTACTCTGGTATATCGATGCCCCGTCTCGATATACCCAGGACTAGGGACTTTGAAGGATGTACTTATGGACTACCATGTCCCCACTAGTATGATCTACATCATAGTCCAGGTAGTCAAGTACACATCCTAAGGGCTTTACCAACATGTAACAGAGAGACAAACAGTATACACGTTAAGGTAAAGTGTAACCAGATAGCATACTATCATGTCGAGCAAGAAAGTCCTCCCTATATATGTCCCAGCATCCACTACAATATACATCATATGTACAGTAATGGCCTCTAGGGCATACATATAACTAACAGCTCTTCCCTGCAGACACAAGCCCATGCAGTTAATTACACTATCGCAAAGCGGTAACAACTTTCACCTTCTCCAGTTGGTCATTTCGTGTCGTGTTATATTTGTTCATATGGGTTGCCCTTGGATTGTATACGGAGACTAATCTTGTCATGCCCGTAGGGCGAGGATTAGTCCAAAGCCGTACATTAGTTTTGAGGTTTTGAACTCACGACGTAGATCTCATATCAATGAGGTCTATAAGTTCAAGGGTTTAAGAATCGTTAATCTAATTTTAGATTAAGATCAACTTAAAATGTTTTAAGGACCGTTAATCTTGTTTTAGATTAAGAACGACTCAAAATATGTATGATCAAGATTGATTTTCCTTTGAAAATCAAAGAAGTTTGAAATTTAAGGGAATTAGTATAATTTTAGACAAAATGTCGGGCTCTGTTTCCCAACAGTTCTAAGCATTAGGCCAAATATCTTGTTTTAGGATTTAGATAATCCAACAGTGCTAAGCACTGGGCCTAGAAGCTTAAGGTTCATCATAGATTCCGCTTCAGTGTTCACGTGCTCTTCGCGTGAGAAGCCTGGTTTCTTGGTGTTTACGTGTCTTCCACGTGAGTAATGCTAAGCACTGGTTCGTATGACGCTCACGTGAGTAGCACGTGGCTTGCCATTTTCAGGATTGATCACGTGTCTTCCATGTGAGTAGTGCCAAGCACTAAAGTCTCAATGAGACTGTAAGTCTCAGCGCTCACTTGTCTTCCACGTGATCCGATGTTTCATATTTTCTTTGAGTGCCCGCGTGCCTCTGACATGGGTCTTTGTTTTCTTTGTCTTCCATGGTACTCTTGTCTTCCATGTGGTCCTCTCCATATTCATGCAGAGATTAACTCTGAAAATTAGAGTTAAACTCTAAAAGTCTTGCAGAACTTGCAAGAACTAAGTTCTTACTTTTTTTGTAAGAACTAAGTTCTTATTGGAATAAAACCCTATCATATCTTATAGAAACTATGTTCCTGGAATATTAATTCCATCTTTTTTTTGTTCCATTCTTCCATGGTACTCTTTTTTTATATGTAGGAGTTCAATTCTATCTTCTGATTTAGTCGGTGATATTATAATGACCGTTGGATTTTAAATCCGAAGGTTCTCTGTTTAACAAACAAAATATTTCTAATATTAGAAAGATTAGGGGAAAATATTTCCTAAATAGAATTTAATTCTATCTGAAGCTAGCGCTTCAGATTGATGTGCTCCCGTGGCTTTCACATGAGGGCTGCCATATATATATATATATATAGCATCAGCGCTCACGTGTTTAACACGTGGGACCTGTATGGGTTTTAATTTTGTCTGTATTCAACACTCATAAGCTTTGCATATGAGCGCTCATGTGTTTAATACGTGGGGGCTAGATCATAGGATTTAATCCTAACTGAAGTCGGCGCTCACTTGTTTAAAATGTGGGAAGCTTCCTTTCATCTTCTTGTGATTTTATGAGCCATCCTCCTCTTTTCCAACATCTTCTTTTGGTCAGAGCTTGGAAATCGTTCCAACTTACATCATGCGCAACATTTTTTATGTCGAGACTTGAATGCTCCTTTTTATAATTTGAAGAAGTGTTCATCTTCTCGTTCACTTTCATAGAGAAAGAACCATTTTCATAGAGAAAGAACCGTGGCTTGCAATCGCCTACATGCTCCTTGACAGCCATGGGAGGTGCCCATTGGGAAGATTATTCCTCGTTTTGCTGCACGTTTAGCGAATTCCATTCTTATGGATGCTCAGTGTGACATGGTGATGCATGAGCTCATGGCCCGTAGGGGATCTCCTCTTCTCACTGGCTCTATATGGCTTCGAATAATCTTCATGGCCATCCTTGATGATATTCCTCCTCATCCGGCGGAGATGACTTTAGAAGTGCTTGACGCAGCGGAGAACAAGATCGACTATATTCACGAGGCATGCTTGATTACGAAACCTCTAAGGGATCGCTCGATTCACATGCTGAGTCAAATACGGGCTCGGCGGGCTGTCATGTTTTCCTTTGCCGATGAGTACGGCGCTGATAGGCGGGGAGGAACTCTTCGTGAGAACCGCCATTACGGCATGGTAGAGAGGGTCGAAAGGGAGCTAGAGAACTTTGTATACTGTTTTGTTAATCTCTGTAGTCATGATCCGATGTTTGGTGATCTTTTCCCTGTAGATTGAAATGAATATTAAATGCATTTTTATTGTTATTTGATGAATTTTCACATTAAACAAATGCTCCCCACTACTTTGCCCACGTATGTATATACGTTGGTTAAGTAGTGCAAAGTTATGCGTTGCCATAGAATTGATGGCTTAAGAGACATGTTAAGATCTCTGTCGCCTAAGGCTTTGTCCATCTCCATGAGCCGTAAGGGTCTCAAGAAGGTTTTTTCTTCTTATGAGTTGTGAGGATCTCATTGTGCATATTCTCGTTAGAAATCGTAAGGATTCTTAAGCGCTCATCGCCTCCGTGATTCATAAAAATCTCACACAGGTATTTTCTCCTTACGAATCATGAAGACCCATAAGTGGCTTCTTCACTTTATCGGCATGCAACTTTAACGAATGTGTAGCCCGTGGATAGTATACAAGAGTCAGTATTGACCTTCTTATAGGGCAACGATGGCTTAGGAAATAGGTTTAGATCTGTCGCTTAAGTCTTAGATTAATTTATCTACTCATTCCGGAGCGTTCAGTCTATCCTTCCCTTAGGCATGTGGATAAACTCATTCTAACATCAATCATGCATAACCTCTATAGATACGTCTGTTAGGTTTGTGGTTCTGGGTTAAGCCCATCACACCGTTACGTCAGCAAATATCATCTCGATCCACGTCCACTCAGATCGCTGGTTTCGAGTATCCGCGCACTTGCTGTATCACCCAACCCTACCACTACAGGATACAACGTCTAAAGTAATTGTAACGTTTTGAAAATAAATAAATAAATCCTTTAGGTGAATTTTTCCGATAACCGGTAAAATAACTCGTATTTTCCGTAAAACGTAACTATAATTATTTTTCAACATAAACTTGAATACGCCTATTTTGACTATGTAATTGCTAGTATTTGGTATTTATTTGGTCACTTATAAATTGCTAGTTTAATTAGATATTTTCTTAATTAATTAATTTAAATATTATTTTAAGCTTTCATTATACATCTAAATTAGTGTAAATTACAAATTGGAATGGGTTAAACACACACTTTTGAACCATGACAACTTAAAACAAGGTTGTAACATGTTTTTTTAGTAGAGATATGTCTCCACAATTCTAGAGGTTTCTAGGATTTATTTGGAAAAGAAAACAAAATAAATTAATAGGAAATGAGTTAATATATGGTGTAATAATTGGAGAGGTTCTGCACACTTCTCTCTCTCTCTCTCCATTGGCCTTGGCTGAGCCTGCATAGCCCCCCCTCTCAACTTCACTTCTTATCTCATCAAAGAAAAAAAAAGAAGGCATGTGGGAATAAATGAGGTATGGGGTATTGTTGACTTGTAATTTTCACCAACAAACACCACACTCTCTCTCTTCCTTCATTTTTTTTCCTTGGCCGAGCCTCTCTCCCCCTGCCGCACCACCATTTCTCCACCTCCTTCTCTTCAATTTTTTTTTTCAATTTTCCATCAAAAATCAAAATAAAACCTCACTAATTCATCAAATAAACCCTTACCCACTATTATTTGGCCTAATCAAGCATGGATCTAGGAGCAAGATGGTATTTTGAGAGGCTAAGATTTCGAGTTTGATCTCAAACTTGTTGAGGTATAATCCTAACCCATTGATTAATTATTGATTAATTACTTCAATTTAATCTAATTAGGTGTTTAATTATGATTTTAATGTCAAGATTTAATTTTTAAGAGAAGGGTTTGAGATCTAATTAAAGTTTATATAGCTTGATTATCTTTACAATGTGTAGTTTATCATCCTAAGAATTTCAAAACCCTACCTAGTGGCTAAATTGCTAATTGTTACTTTTAAATTGTTCAAATTATATGACTTTGCAAACTAGGTTTTTAATTAATGTGTAATTATATGAAATTAAAATTTAGTTATGGTTTGTGTGACTTAGTTAAGATATTTAGTGATCATTGTGGCCACTAGAATGTAAGTCTACGGTAGCGCCCCGACCGTCTTTCCGAGGCCAAAATGCGGAAACGAACTTTTTCAAAACTAGAAAACCGGCGCTATCGTATGCTTAAATCCCGGATCGGACCATTAACCTACTGTTAGCTATATAGAGAAGGGATAGAATGCTATACCGATCGATCTGTGTCCTTCGGTCTTTAGCCACCATCCCAACTCCTCGCGGCATCTCCGGTCTCGATCTCCTCGTCGGAAAGGGGGCACCACATCTACGAGTCTTTTTACGGGCTCCCGCTTCATCCGAAGCAACTTGGGCACGAAGTGTGCTAGCCGACGTGTCCAAGGTGTTGTAGAGAATGTTTGTGATCACTTTGTCTCTTGCATCCATGAGATGGATGGAGGTTAGAGATGATGCCATTAATGGAGAATGTAAGCTAGAGGAAGAAGAAGAAGAAGAGAAGGCTTTCTATTCTTTTTCTTTTCTTGTGTTATCATCAAAATGAGAGTGAGAGAGTGTGAAGAATAATATGAGAGCTAACCAATTCATGGCAGCCCATCTCTCTCTCTCCTTCTCATTTCATGACTCAAATCAATCCACTAAAGTGACATTTTTGCTAAAAAAGAGACCATGAGTCATGATATATGTCTATGTCACATTAATGCATCTCCTGTTCAAATTCTATCTTATTATATCCATTAACCAAACATTAATCCAAATGTTTGGTCCAACAAAAAAATACGGCAATATCTAAAGTAAACTCGTGACGGATCACAAGGATACCCCTCACCTGTATATACATACCTGCATCCGCATTCCGACTGAATGCGAATGCGATGAGACTAAAGTAATCCAACAAATCTAATATTAGGATCCGGCTTAAACCAAAGCCCACTAGTATGATCCGTCCGATCATGATCCGTGCACTACTGCATGTATATGATCGGACCTTGCCATATATCATACAGCCTCTACAACGTTTCGCCCGAAACTTGAGAAACTGTCTGTGGGGGACTCTAAAGACTCGTCAATACTTTGGCTGTGGATTTAACCACTAGCACGTCAGAGGTATTAGCCGTATGTAACGAGCTACCAGGTATTGACCAAAAGGGAGGTCGATGAGCGAACTCATCCTGACACCCTACTGAGCCTGTCAGTGACAATATCCGTACATTCCGGTCCGTTCGTCTATGAGCATCGCATGGCGGGCCTAGGGGGTTGGTAAAAGTCAGACCCCCAAAAGCGGTACAAGTCGTGTCGGAGTGTAGCCCAGAACACCCTGATATACTACTGGAATACCTACCAGTAAATCTCCTGCCTTGGACAAGGACTTCGTGTAATGACTCTCCTAGACACAGCGCGACCTCACCCCCAATACCGGGAGAGACGAACCCCTGCTGATCTGCTCACTGCCTCCATGTGGCTCGGGACTGTACCCAACTAAAACCTGTTTGCATGACTCCTTTGAGCCGTGGTAGGGTAGTAATCAAAGCACAGTGGGAACTCACACGAGACAAATGACGATCTCAGGTCGATGAACTAACCTGTACACATGTCACCAGGGAACCGCTATCTGACGTCAGGTATAATACCAACAAGCATGTTCCCGGCGAGTCCTGTCCGGTGTACACATAACCCAATGAGCACCTAATACATCTTAGGTGAACCAACTGACACCAATGGCTTGTGAGACCAGCCGCCGCCCCTCATCGGGGTCTCGACTGTATACACTAGTCTACTCCGGAGTATCGATGCCCTGTATCGAAAACTCCCACGACTAGGGACCACTTTAAGGATGCGCTTATAGACCCCAGCTCCCACGTATATGATCGCCATCATACTGCTGGCAGTCAAGTAAGAATCCTAGGGGCTCTATCAACGTGTAATAGCGACTTGTAAGGTCACCTAAAGCAGTACACGATGATAAAGATCAACCAGATAGCATACTATCATCTTGAGTAAGACTGTCCTACCGGCATAGGTCCTCCCTCAATCATTACAATCACGTGCCTATGATCCAATAATTGACTCTGAGGGCACTATATCCAACAATCTCCCACTTGCACTCAAGGCTAATTATTGCGATGTCGCATACTTACAGCCCATGTGATACCGAACACCCAACTCCTCTACTAATCAGTTTTGCAAAGCCCGTTTGCGAAACTATTGCATTCGAGGAATAGCCTTAGCTAGTGGATCCATCCTGATGTTTCTTTCTCTGTCTCTCTTTGTCTCAAGTTCGCGGAGAAAGCCATCTCCCGAAATGAGTAATACCTGTCTTAGAATATGTCTGGATATCTGATGGGACCTAGTTCAAAAATGAACTCCAAATCCAAACTTCTTAGACTGTATCGTCAACTCAAACCAATTAGTATCCTGCGCCATTCCTCCCTCAGTATCCGCTTGGACCACCTGTCCAAAATACTGCCTCTCGTCAGAGGGAAAACTATAACTCTGACAGCCACTCTGTCATCCAGGTCACCTTAGAAGCCTGGAATGATAACTGTCTCCTAAAAGAGGTTGTTGTTATCATATCCCTAGAACATCCACTTATGTTCTAAAACTGCTTCCGAACGTTTCTCCAGGATAGGATTAATATCAACTTATTGCATCTAGTGCAAAAACAACGTCTGGTGTGGTACTTGACATCTCATGATTGACTCAATTGCCCAAGCTAGTGATCTGGCAATCATGTACGTCCCTCTCCCCTTTAGTCTGTAAGACACCTTTAAAGAGGGTGACTCCATCACCTGCAGGTACACCACCATGCCAGGAGTCGTCCATTCTAAAACACCTTTAGAATGCTGTCTAAGTACCTAGATTGGGAAACTACCCAAATCTAGATCTAAAACCATAGATCTAGTAACCAGAATATCTGATATAATATCCAAGCTTTATGTGGAGAAACCACTGTGTGACAACCAAAGTATAACCGATCGTAGTATAGGAATTTCACTTCCTACTCTGTGTATGTCATCCAAATACCAGGACATCACACCCTACTACCTTCTTAACAGATCCATCCCCTATTCTGATGAAGTCAAACCTATGACTGTCACATCAGAAATAGATGATCTATCTCCGCTATATCTGCTTTAGTCCATAAATAGACAATAGCTACTTGTCCACTATGCTTCCGCTGCTCCCACTGACTATGACAACCCTCTGGCAGAGTTATATACACGTACACTTCTAAAGCTAGTTTAGAACGACGCTATACTCATCCTCCTGCCGGGTTTCACAGTCTGGAACAACAGCAATGGCAAGTCTGGGTAAACAAGAACCTCTCTGTCACTGTCCTTGAGCATACCGAAGTACCTCTCGAGTGCCTGAGGTTACCCACCTTATCTGCGGAGTGGCTAATGGAATGTCAAACCAGATTGAATCTTTAGGTTCTTATCAAATTTTCAGTAATCGTTTGCGGTTTTGGAATCACTTCCAGTTCTACCATACTCCCACTACTGTTTTCTGAAAAAATCCATTTTACTAAAATTGTGGCGAGTCAAGAACAATATCACTATTGATCTTCCAGATGGTAGAAAGTCAACCCTCGTCATAGTCCAGGTCAACCCACGAACAGCCATTACGGAAACGTGCCTTGAGTTATCCAGAGTCTGGTTTTAAGCATAAGCCAGACAACTCCCCGTACCTTAACAATGTTAAGATATGAACTATTCTATATCCAATATAGAAAAAGATGCACTGATTTAATTGGAACCAGATTCAAATCATGCAGCTATCTCCAGTGTATGTCAACTAAATGGAAAGAGGCCGATCAACATTACTCAACTTAGGAGTGCTTCCAATTATGAGTAATCTGAAAGAGAAAACAAGTTTCTCATAATCATTACTATCAACTGAATACCATACATAAGTATCCACATCTTCGATCACCTTGAAGAATCCTAATACTTGCAACGCCTGGTTCTCTACTTTACTCTTATACCTATAACTTCTCAAAACTATGACCATGTGTTTCTACGAAACACCTGTCTAAAACTAGAGAAGTCATAAGTAAACCGAATATAGTACGAGGACCAACCCCTCTGTCCTCATGGACACTGGACAAATTACAATACTCTGTAAAAGTCCCCTGAGTCTAATTACTCATTCCCTGTGTGTCGTAGGTTGAAAACTGTACTTATGGTTAAGAAGAATTACACCGCTGTTTTAATGCTCCTTACCTAACCATCAATTGATATAGGTAAATTTCATTGACATAATTTCAAAAAGTTATATCTCACTTTATAAAAATAAACATACAGATATATCAATTTGAAATTGGTGCATTACAACGGATATTCAAAACCAAATATCTGCCGTCCGGCAAACAGCCTAGGCGATTTCCTCAAATATCACCAATTACAACGAATTCCGATAAAATGAGGATGATCACCTAATTCCCATTAACTCACTCTCTCTCATCATCTGTAAAACCATATAGATGTGAGAATCATACCTGGTAAATACATACCCTGGAGCAAGGACTAATTGGGAAATCAATTTTTCTTTAACAATACACAGTGAAACTGAAACATGTAAATGTTTCGAAGGGGTATCCGGGTATTCCTAGTAATGCCTTTTCCATTATCAGATTCACAACTGTAACCGTATATTCCTTTGCCATCTCTCCAAATCCCTTTATATGTCTTTAGTCATTACTTTCTGTATACCCCTTTAGGCCAAATGGTTTTCTTCCTTCCCTACCGTTCGGCACCAGCCTATGGTTTGGAAGAAGACTATCCAATAAGCATAATGGGTGTACTGTCCTAATCCTAGGAGCACTCTCAACTCAAGAGAAGGTAAAGATAAAAGACTACTGAAAAAACCTTATTTCTATTTCTCCTGAACTAGAATCCATCCCCGAACTGGAATAAGTTCCTTCGAGTTCGTATATAACCATACGATGGAGTATCCAATAAACTGTGGATCTTCGTAGTGATACAGAGTGTTCTGGAGAAATACAAAGGTGATGTAGGATTGGCAAAGAAATACTTGGTTTGGTCGTGAATAGCAGTCGCAATTTACTTTGCCCTCTTACTAATCCCTTTATTTGTCTTAACTTATTACCTTCTATACACCATTGTTAGGCTAAATGGTTTTCTTTCTTCCCTACCTTTCAGCACCTGCCTATGGTTTGGAAGAAGACAATCCAATTAGCATAATAGGTGTACCGTCCTAATCCAAGGAGCACTCACAACCTAAGAGAAGGTAAAAGGAAAAGACAACTGAATAGTCCTATTCGTTTTCTCCAGAACCGGAAATCATCCTCGAATCTGGAACAAGTTCCTTCGAGTTCGTATATAACCATACGATGGTTTTATCCAATGGAAGTGGACGTTCGTAGTAATACGGGGTGTTCTGGAGAAAAGGGTAAAAGTAGGAGTGGCAATGAAGTTTGCAACTCAAACAATCTAAAAGCCAGTGTTTTAAGAAGGTTCGGTCAACTTGGTCACTGAGTCATAGTCAAGGGTCGAGCCATGGTCGCTGCCAAAGAGAGAGAGAAAAGAAACACTCAGCGTGCACTCTAACCTAGATCAGAATGGTTATCACTTTATCTAATCAGGAAACCTCCCACTGTAACGTCAAATTCTCCTCCAAACCTGAAAGAAGAATTAGTCGGGATCACCCGAGGAGTAAACCAACTCATCAGTGGGAATCGGGATCCAACTATCATCGCATGATAACGTGATGGAATCCACTCAAGTTATCACACTCCAGAAGGTATGCACATATCTGGCAAGTTTCAGTTTCTTTAGAAACTCCCGATGTGATTTTTACCCTATGCTCTTATAACCTTGACTAAGGCCAACAAATCATAAGTCATATGTCAAGTTCTACCCATCATTGTCCAGGTTAATTTGAACCCATCCGTACAAGCTCTTGACTAGGGCCAACAAGGCTGTACGACTGTCCCAAACCAACGCATCTATCTATGCTGCAGAAAAGTAACAAATAGCTACCATACACTATGCCTTGACTAAGGCCAACAAACATAGCATGAATACTAAGTACTACCCGTCTGAAATGGCGAAGGGCTACGAATGGTTTTTGGCGAAAAACCTTTAACGTAATGAACTTGATATCGTTGAAGGAACCGGATAGCTTTTTATAAAAATATAGTGGCGAAAACCTTTGCTAAAGAGGTCACTCCCAGTGAAGGGATCTCGGCTCTTTCCCCGTAGAATGAGGTGCAGGATATTCCAACTGAATACCATGATGCAAAGAAAAAAGTAATCGGCTATAGTGAAGTTATTACCCTGACGAAAACTTCTGTCCAAGGGGTCACTCCCGGTGAAGGGATCTCGGCCCTTGCCTCGTCGACTGAGGTGCTGGATATTCATAACCGAATACCACTGTGCAAAACAAAAGAGAACGTCCTTGCAATAACAGCTTTTTGAAAAATGTTCCAACAACATCAGAATAGGTTTGTTTAGCTTGCATTGATCCGAATCAATGCAGTCCCATCAATTAATCACACAAATAAAGAACGAAAATACGATGTACGTATATGCCACCCGCATTCACCACTGGGTCCCGTCATCACCCGTTAGGTTACTTAACTAACGACAGAGCGGGGACTGGACTAGCGCGGGTGCAAAACATATAAAACATCTACTAGTATATATATCAATATATAATATTCACTCAAGGCGTGATAAAATGCAACATCACAGAAATGTAATAAGCATCACAGAACAATACAAATATCTGGGACCCCCGGGTTTCATAGAGCCGCTACTGAAACCCGACGTTCCCCTGGTCGTGTGGATAGCCTGTGCAATGAAATCCTAGACCTCTACGGGCGCGACAAGTTACCCGCCAAAACCTGAAGCGAGGCAGCCCCCTTCAACAACGTGAATGGACCACCCAGCAGTTCACGGAATCCGGTAACTTGAGCACCCCTCCTTGGGTCAACCTGTACCCCCTACGAGTGCGGCGAATAGCCCGCCAATTCTAGAGTGAAGCCCCCCCCGTCTCAACGCCATGAGATGCGGGCCCGTTGCCCTCTAGAACCCGGCTATCCGTGCACCCCACCGCGGGGTAATCCTAGTACAGAAAGTAAAATATACAACGGGTACATCGACTTCAGCCCGGTCGTGCCCCAAAAGAATAATATACAAACAGGCAGTGACGGCAGTCCACATGTCGGACGCTCGCCCCGCAATATCAAATGTACAAATACAACCAAACTGTACTACCATTGCATCCAGGCTATCCATCACGACAAATCCGCAACATCACAGCATAACACAGAACATCAACGTGAATGTTACGTTCGCAAATCCGTCTAAAATGGCTATAGCAATTAGACAGGATTTACCGCTCGAATGACATTCACGGTCGCAGATATAATGTAAATACTGTGAACTAACATGTTTAAAATTTTCGATCGACAAAAATTCCCGAAGTGGGCGCCAAGCATAACTACAGCACTCAAATAAATCTGGGCCCAAAATAAAATTACCAGAAATCCAATTTCCAACTCAGAAAACACTGTGCTAAATTTAGTGCATTGAAGAGTCTTTACTGCGGCGGAACCGCGGCCAAAACAGGGGTATGGCCGCGGTTCCGCGGCATTACTGTAGCCACATGCTACCAAATTTTGTCAGAATTCCTAAAAAACCCTGCACGAACTTCTGCAATACACCGAATAATTTTTCGAGCACAGAAAAATTTCGACAGAAACAGAACAATTGGAAATGCAGTTTTTGAAATTTTCGTTCGATCGAAGTTCTAAACACGTTAGATTAAGCTAGAAAAGGTTAATGGCGTGGCTCTGATACCATGTAAGTCTACGGTAGCGCCCCGGCCGTCTTTCCGAGGCCAAAATGCGGAAACGAACTTTTTCAAAACTAGAAAACCGGCTCTATCGTATGCTTAAATCCCGGATCAGACCATTAACCTACTACTAGCTATCTAGAGAAGGGATAGAGTGCTATACCGATCGATCCGTGTCCTTCGGTCTTTGGCCACCATCCCAAATTCCTCGCGGAATCTCCGGTCTCGATTTCCTTGTCGGAAAGGGGGCACCACATGTACGAGTCTTTTTACGGGCTCCCGCTTCATCCGAAGCAACTCGGGCATGAAGTGTGCTAGCCGACGTGTCCAAGATGTTGTAGAGAATGTTTGTGATCACTTTGTCTCTTGCATCCATGAGATGGATGGAGGTTAGAGATGATGCCATTAATGAAGAATGTAAGCTAGAGGAAGAAGAAGAAGAGAAGGCTTTCTATTCTTTTTCTTTTCTTGTGTTATCATCAAAATGAGAGTGAGAGAGTGTGAAGAATAATATGAGAGCTAACCAATTCATGGAAGCACCTCTCTCTCTCCTTCTCATTTCATGACTCAAATCAATCCACTAATGTGACATTTTTGCTAAAAAAGAGACCATGAGTCATGATATATGTCTATGTCACATTAATGCATCTCATGATGAAATTCTAGCTTAATATTTCCATTAACCAAACATTAATCCAAATGTTTGGTCCAACAAAAAGATATGGCAACATCTAAAGTAAACTCATGACGGATCACAAGGATACCCCTCACCTGTATATACATACCTGCATCCGCATTCCGACTGAATGCGAATGCGATGAGACTAAAGTAATCCAACAAATCTAATACTAGGATCCGGCTTAAACCAAATCCCACTAGTATGATCCGTCCGATCATGATCCGTGCACTACTGCACATATATGATCGGACCCTGCCATATATCATACGGCCTCTACAACGTTTCGCCCGAAACTTGAGAAACTGTCTGTGGGGGACTCTAAAGACTCGTCAATACTTTGGCTGTGAATTTAACCACTAGCACGTCAGAGGTATTAGCCGTACGTAACGAGCTACTAGGTATTGACCAAAAGGGAGGTCGATGAGAGAACTCATCCTGACACCCCACTGAGCCTGTCAGTGACAATATCTGTACAGTCCGGTCCGTTCTTCTATGAGCATCGCATGGCGGGCCTAGGGGGTTGGTAAAAGTCAGACCCCCAAAAGCGGTACAAGTCATGTCGGAGTGTAGCCCAGAACACCCTGAGATACTACTGGAATACCTACCAGTAAATCTCCTGCCTTGGCCAAGGACTTCATGTAATGGCTCTCCTAGACACAGCACGACCTCACCCCCAATACCAGGAGAGACGAACCCCTGCCGATCCGCTCACTGCCTCCATGTGGCTCGGGACTGTACCCAACTAAAACCTGTTTGCACGACTCCTTTGAGCCGTGGTAGGGTAGTAATCAAAGCACAGTGGGAACTCACACGAGACAAATGACGATCTCAGGTCGATGAACTAACCTGTACACATGTCACCAGGGAACTGCTATCTGACGTCGGGTATAATACCAACTAGCATGTTCCCGGCGAGTCCTGTCCGGTGTACTCATAACCCAATGAGCACCTGTATACATCTTAGGTGAACCAACTGACACCAATGGCTTTTGAGACCGGCCACCGCCCCTCGTCGGGGTTTCGATTGTATACACTAGTCTACTCTGGAGTATCGATGCCCTGTCTCGAAAACTCCCACGATTATGGACCACTTTAAGGATGTGCTTATAGGACCCGGCTCCCACGTATATGATCGTCATCATACTGCTGGAAGTCAAGCAAGAATCCTAGGAACTCTATCAACGTGTAATAGCGACCTGTAAGGCCACCTAAAGCAGTACACGATGATAAAGATAAACCAGATAGCATACTATCATTTTGAGTAAGACTGTCCTACCGGCATTGGTCATCCCTCAATCATTGCAATCACGTGCCTGTGATGCAATAATTGACTCTGAGGGCACTATATCCAACATAGAATTGCTAAAAAATTTAGATTTATGTTAAAAGGTAATAGGTCGCTTACTAGGTTTTTGGATTAAATCGTTTGAACTAAGTTTGAGATTTTGGTGATTTACAACCTTTTCCATATAGATTTTTTAGTGTGTTGTGAAACCACGATTGGTAAGTTTGGGTTTTAGGTTTAGGGATTTTCACGTATAGTGACCCTAATTGTAGTTTGTGGCGTTTTCGCGGCGCATTTCGTGCACCAAGTGTGTGCGCGTCTAGTTAGTACGCATGGTTATCTTGTATCGTGTGTTTCCACGACTATCATTTATTTATCATTTTAATTGCTTGTGTGCGATTCTAGGATCGGGTGCAGATGCGTCGGACGCGGCGCGGAAAGACATGACTGAGGTCGAATAAGATTAGCCGAGGCGTCCCGGTGAGTAGATGTACACATCTACGGAGGGGGATCGTCTGGATGGCGCGAGATGCCCGATGGTTTAGAATTTCTTGTAGTACTTGCATCTATATGCGTAGTTACTAATTATTCATCTCATTGCATAGCACCATTATATATATATATACATATATATGATATCATCTCATAGGACACTTGAACAATTACCATTGGTTCATGCTGCACATGCACTATTCATGCGAACACACACGCCTTTGGTAATTGCTATGCCACGAACACTTTAGAACTTTCTTAGATCGGTATCAAAACAATTGCATCATACATGACACGTAAATTGGTAGTTGTATATTCATTTCATCAAGATTGATCTAAAGGATTGCTAGTCGTATATATACCTTATTTCATCATCATTCACACATTGTTTCCTTCTCATAAATCGCATTTCATATTATTGATATCATAGACGTTCATCAATTCCTACATGTTCATGTATTGTGATTCTTCTCGAGAATTTCAGTATTTATGAGATTTCTGGAATTTGGGGAAAACCGCAAGAATTTTATAAACCTATTATTATCTTAAAAATGGAAATTTGCTGTTTTCTCGTGATATGATGTGTATGGCATCCACCATGAGTTTTCTCGGTTCTTGAGCGGTATCATACACCCGATTCGAGGTAGGGGGATGGACCGTCTACGGGTGCATGGTGGACCCGGTATGGTACCCCGGGGCAAGAGGGTCGCAGATGATGGCGTTGAGCCCGGCAGAGGAGCACCACCGACCGGTTATTTGTGACGTGGTGGATATTCGGAGGATACCGACGTAGTCATGAGATTTGATGATATGGGCCGATCCGGACTGACGGAGCCCGAGATATTGAGATATTGAGATATTGAGACATTGAGATATTGAGATATTGAGACATTGAGATATTGGAATATATTTTGTGTCGATGCTTGACATGGATTTTCTGTTGATTTCTTTGAGGATACTTCAGTTATTACACAGAGGTTTTTCTAAGATAAAAACAATGATTTTCTCATACCAGACTTGTTCAGGCTTCATTTTGATTATGCATTCATGTTGCATTCATGTTGGTACATCGTATCATATCGATATGCGTAGGTTGAGACGCATTTGCATGCATGCTTATGATAGCCTTAATAGATGTTACTTACTACTCATGAGTTGGCAACTCACCCCCGTTGTGCCACAGTATCTTGCAGGTCCGACCCGTCAGCACTGTAGCGGCGGGCGCACTTCCTCATTCTGTTCATTTTGCTTGGACTTGCGGCATTGCTCGTAGGTGGGTTGCGAGAATATTTATCTCATCATGTAAATTATTTGTATCTAGTATACTCCATCTACCCTTGTATATTTGACTAGACAGTGAGACTCGTGAGATTTGTATTTGTGATGTTTGGTGTCGATGCTCACTTGAGCCGACGTAGTATTTTCTTATTTCTTGCTTTCTGACGCTTATTGTGCAATTTTGATATATATTGTATGTGGTTGTGATTCCGCCATTGGCGAAGAGCTAGCTCCCGCTTAGGGATGCCTTATTCTTCATTTATATGTATTTTCATGTGTTGTACCCATTTGGGGGCCAGTATTTACAAAGGAGACTCTGCCGAAATTTTTGGGAAAATATGACGTTGCTTTTAAATTTTTAATGCCACTTATTTGTTAAAATCATTTTCTTTAAAACAAGTTTTCCTTCACTCTAATTGTTAAACGGTTTAGTTTTCTGGGCTTTGGCTTACTTAGATTACGTTGCGCCTTAAGACGTTTCGTAGTTTAAGTGCCAGTCACGTTCCGTACCTTCGGGTCATGACAAAGTTGGTATCAGAGCGCTAGGTTTTACCTTTCTGAGTGTAGGATGACCTTTGGTAGATGGAGTAGGTTACTTGAGCAGAGTGACGTAGCGTGTGTATGTTCCGTGGCATACTTACGATATGGTACTCCGCCAAAGTGACCTTAGGATATATATTTGCTTGTATCTCCTTCCTTGATTCCGGAAATCCTTGATTGATCACAATGTTCCTATCAATCCTGTTTCTTGTTCCAGCCACTATGCCGCCGGAGACTACGAGGGTCAGAGGGCTGCCGCCAGGGATGAGATTAGAGTAGGCTCGTTTGAGACGAGGAACGATCGGGGCGGTACGCCTACCCCTCAGGGACAGAGTGATCCGCCTTCTCCAGGACGGATAGCTAGGCTGGAGTCGAGTATTCAGGACTTGCGACAGATGGTTGGATTGTTAGTTGAGGATAGCCGAGCTCTGAGAGCCAGTGATGTCCCTCCTATATCAGGGACTGTGATTGTACATGTTGCTCAAGCAGCTATTTCTGTTGTTACCAAGATTATTTCCGTATCCTTACTGGAGTTTTTGAGGCTGAGACCTCCAGTTTGTTTTTACCGGCACAGATGCAGCGGAGGATGCGTAGACAATCCTCGACAGGATGGCTAGGATTTGTCGTTCACAGGGATGTTCTGACGAGATATGGATTGAGCTTGCGAGTTTTCATCTAGAGAGATCTTGCTCAGACGCGGTGCGAGTCAATTGAGAGAGGTCGAGCTGTAGATCTACTTCCTATGACTTGGGATGAGTACATAGATATATTTCTTGCTCGTTTCCTTCCGGAGAGCGTTCGAGATGCCCGAGCTCGTAGTTTCGAGCCTTTGTGCAAGACTCCAGGGATGACAGTGTCCGAGTACGACATTTAGTTTACTCAACGGTTCGATATGCTCCTTACCTGGTGGACACCGAAGAGAAACGGATAAAGAGGTTCGTGTGGAGATTGGACATGCAGTTATTTCTTGCTGTTGGTGCCCAGCATTTTGACACTTATGCAGCCGCGATGGATGCGGCCTTACTGCTAGAGGAGCGCATTTCTGAGACTTCGGTCGTTTTTGGGATCGAAGCGGATTTGTACCGGTATGCCAGCTCAAGGCGGTTAGATAGACGCCGTTGTGACAGTTATTCTTTCGGTGTTTCTTCCGATGCGTATTTCTTTTGGTGTTGTTTGAAATGGTATCCATATAATTTGTATCGAGGTCGAGCCGATAGTATTCCTTACTAAATCATCCGCTTGTTGTGATTTCTTCCATAGGCTAGTCCTTTGTAGCTCTATGTGTTTCTCATTCGTATTTGTTTTGTTCATATCGGAGATAGGGATTTTTCTGTCGATTTGATTCTTCTCAATGTGTTTGTAACACCTTAGAATGTGTTTTGTAGCTAATTATATTTTAATGTATGGATTTTAATAAAAAGTTTACCAAATTAAGTTTTAAATATTTTACCCTATTTTATGAGTATTTTATTAGAATTTTTCTAGGCGCACACACACTTGTGCATGATAACTAGGGTTTAGAGATGTGGTTAGACCATGATTAGCAAGCATGATAGATTAACCCATTCTCTTTAAGTTAATTATTATTATTGTTTAGGTGTTTTGGGTTAAATAGTTATGGTTGTTTTAAAAATGAAAATGAATTTGAAAGGGGTTTAAAAAATGTTTTAAATAGTTGACTTGAGAGAGAGAGAAGCATGGTGCTACATGGCCCAAGCCATGCTTCTTTAAATGAAGAAAGAGAAAGAGAATGGGAGGGGTTTTGTGTGTTCTCTCATTTCTCACTCATTCTCTCATTTCTCTCTCACAATCTCACACACACACACACTCACCTGCAGAGAGAAGCAGCAGCCCCAGCAGCACCAAACAACAGCAACATCAGTAGCAGACAGCAGCATCAGCAAGCAGCAGAGCAGCATCAACAGCAGCAGCAACTTCTGCAACAGCAACAGCAGGAGCCCAACAGCAATAGCAAGCCCTCATTTCCTCCATTCACTTCTCCTCCTGGTTCTTAGGATCCTATAGGGTATATTTTCTGAACCCATCTCTCTCTTGCTTAGCTTGTGTGCTAATTAGTGTCGGTTAGTGTTAAATAGTGAGTTTAATGCTAATTAAGGTGAATTATGTGGTGATTGTGTTGGTTAACCCTACCTATTTAAGTGTTATTAGGGCCACTTCAACTGAGAATTTATCCAGATTTCACTAAAATACCATAGGGTTGTGTTTTATGCAAAATTGGCGTTTTAATGCGATATATTAGTATTTTGTAATCTACTTTTGACCCGGATCCTTCAGAACAAAATTGAGAAAACTGGGGCATACACACTAGGTCTAGAACACACCACAAGAACACGAGCCCCTCATTCAATTTCTAAGCCGCAGATTTATTTGGTTTGGCCGCAAATTGCGGCCAAGTAGGGGTCAGGGGTGCTGGGGTTTTGTGCAGGGCTCTCTGCTGTGTTGTCTAGTGTTTTGGGGCCGCAGCTTGTTGAGGAGACGACAGCGAAGATACAGTTGATCCGAGACCGGATGAGAGCGGCTCAGAGCAGGCAGAAATCGTATGCAGACAGGCGCCGTCGCAGATTAGAGTTCGCAGTTGGCGACCATGTTTTTCTGAGAGTCTCTCCGATGAAGGGCGTGATGCGTTTTGGGCGAAAGGGGAAGCTTAGCCCTAGATTCGTAGGTCCCTTCGAGATCCTCGAGCGTGTCAGCGCTGTTGCATATCGTTTGGCTCTTCCTCCCAGCTTTCCCGATGTTCACCCCGTCTTCCATGTTTCGATGCTCCGCAAGTACCTTCACGACCCTTCGCATGCGATTCAGCACCCGACAGTCCAGCTAGAGCGCGACCTTTCTTTTGCAGAGCAGCCGGTGGCCATCCTGGATCGGCAGGTGAAGAAGTCGAGGTTGAAGATTATACCAACCGTCAAGGTCCTTTGGCGTAGCCCGAGCAGCGAGGAGGTTACCTGGGAGACCGAGGGCGAGATGAGGAAGAAATATCCCCATCTCTTCGAAGGTATGCGTAGTTATATTTTTAAATTCGGGGACCGAATTTCTTTAGGGGGGAAGATTGCAGCGTCTTGAAAAGTCGTTTTGGTGTTTTCCTGAAAATCGGTGAAAATTCGCTATTTTTCCGAAAACCGTCTTTCTTGTTATTTTGCAGTTTAGGGCTAATTATACCTAAAATGGATAGGTAATTGCTTGTTTTTAGTAGGTAATGAGTTACTTATTAAATTTTGGTCATTTAAAAATTTTTCCTTATTTTTCAATTTTTTAATATTATTTTAAGCCGTTAAGAAAATACATTAAATTAGCGATAAATACAAATTTTTCCGGGCTAATTTTAATCCTTAAAATTATGTTAATTAAAATCTAGTTGTAACATAAATTTTAAGTATTTTATTTTGATTTTTAACTAATTTTTATTATAGAAAAACGAAATTTATTGAATTTAAGCCTAAACTTGCAATTTTTGACTTGTAGGGGGTCTTTTTGCATAAAATTTCTTTTGTAAAACCCCTCTCTCTCTTCCCTCAGCCCTAGGCCGGCCCCACCAGCAGCAGCTCAAGAATTTTCCTAGCCTCTTTTTGACTTTAAACATTGTGAAGAAGTGTTGGTTTTAAAAGGGTTTTAAAAGGGTAAATTTGGAAGTATGTGTGCTTTGATTGGAGAGGGTTGACTTGGGCTTTTTCCCACATCACCCCACACCACTTCCCCCACTCCCTTGCAGCCGAAATTCTGCAGTTGCAGCAGCCCCATTCCCCCTCCTTGTCTCATCTCTTTTCTTCATCAAAATTCATCCAAAATTGCTCCAAAAATCAACAATTTTCTTCACAAATTCAACACAAAACCCTATTCTATCTCTTTTCAAGCCCACATTGGTTTAAATCTTATGGAAATGAGGCATTTTTGGAGGCAAATGATCATGCTAGATCCATAGATTGTGAGGTATAATTTCAATCTTGGTTAAATTGTAGGTTAATGTATGCTAAATTAGAACCTTGAAGTGTTAATTTTGTGCTAAATTCTAATCTAGTTTTTTTTTATAGTTCATGGCTTGAGTTGTAATTAGGGTTTAGAAATCCATTATTAGGTTGATTAATTTACTTTGCTATCTAGTGTTTTGCTAACCTAAATCTAAGAGGTGAACTTGCTATTGGGTTTGAAATTAGTGTTAGTTAAGTTTTTCTAGTATGGTTTTTAATTGCAATTGCTTATAAGAAAAAAATCAAGAAAGGGTTGTGTTTGGAAAATGGTTTTGTAGCATGGTAAATGAGTTGGAATTATGTGATTGTGGCTAACTAGTTGTGTGGTTTGATGTTTGTGTTGGATTGTGATAACTTTATCTTTAATTGTCGATGTTTGCACCAAATTGCTTTTCTAGCTAACTAGTTTTTACTAAAATGTTGTAATGAACTTTTTGCGAGATCTTGGCGATATTTTTGAGATATCCTATGACATCTAGGATGCGTGTGTGCGGATTTTTTTGAGTAGTCGGGTTGTAGTTTTGCCGGGCGGCCAAATCGACTTTCTTGTAGATTTTTGCGATTTTCGCGTGTGTTCCGTGCACCCTGTGCACGTTGTACCTAGCTAGTGAACATTAGTATTTTCATTTGGGTTTTGCGTCAGTCTTGATAGGTAAACTTATGTTTGGTATTGATGTAAATTCCAGGTTCGGTCGCGGAGACGTAAGACGCGGCACGAAAGGGGAAAGCGGTGATTGGACGTGACTAGCTAGGGATTCCGGTGAGTAGATGTAACATCTACGGGGGACTATCGTTGGATGGCGCAAGCCGCCCGATAGTTTTAGTAACTTAAAAGATTCTTAGTAATGTTAGTAATTAGGGGTGTAATACTTGTATGATTATTTGCTACATTCATGCCCTATATTGACATACCTATACGAAACCATTTAATAGGACACCTGCACCATTGCCAGGGTTTTATATGCAGCATGAGCACTATTCATGCTTACACACACACCCTGGTAATTGCCATGCCACCACACTAGATAACCTTTAAATTGAAACCTTTTACTAATTGATACTTAAACTGGTGCTATTGCCTTTAATACCTTAAAATGAAATCGTAGGATTGCTATTCATATGCATGTACTTCATCATATTATTTGTTCATGCCTAATCTATTAATCACACATCGCAACTTGATTATTGATACCATATGCATTCATTATCATTGACATATGCACTTATGAGGATTTCTTGAGATTTTATGATATTTCTGGATTTCGGGGAAAAACCGCAAAATTTCTAAACTTATTATATTTTTAAAAATATGTAAATTGCGGTTTTCTAGTGATGTAAGTGTCGTCCACCATGAGTTTGCTGTGGTTTTCGAGACCCGTTTCGAGGAGTTGGATGAACCGTCTCGGGTACATGGTGGGCCCGGTAGGGTACCCCGGGGCAAGAAGCTCGTAGTGCTGACGATGAGCCTGGCAGGGGACGGATTACCTACCGGTGACTTCATTGGGCACGGCGGATATTCAGAGGATACCGACCGGGGCCGCGAGAGGATGAGATATTGATATTGAGATGGGTCAGCCGGATGGCTGAGGCCAGAGACACTATGACATGGATTTATGAGATTTGAGACAGCTTTTAGGTGTCGTTGCTGGACACCGGTTCTCGTCGATTCTTTGAGTATTATGCTGGCATTCTAAAAGAGTTTCAAAAACAAAAAGGGATAAAATGTTTCTTATATATACCTATTGAGACCTCAGATATTCATGTTGCATACATATTAGTACACTGATGTTGTATACACACCTGCTAGTGCATCCAGTCATACCTGTATTTAGATGCTAGGATGCTTGTGTGCATGCATACGATAGCCTGTGTAGATGTTATTTATTACTCACGAGTTGGAAACTCACCCCCGTTGTGCCATAGCCTTTTGCAGGTCCGCTCCGTCAGTGCAGTAGCGGCGGGCGCTCTTGTTTCTTTTGCCTGGACTCGAGATTTTGCTCTTAGGTGGGTTATATCATTATTTTTGTACCACCTTGTATATTCTTGTATCTAGTGTACTCCATCTACTGTATCTACCAGTATTATTGTATATTGACCTAGAGATGAGACTGTGAGGTTTGTGGACTTTTATGCTGTATTTTGGGGTCGAGCTCACTTGAGTCGACACGCTGTTTTTCTTATGCTTCATTATGATTATTTCGCATGTTGTTGCTTTATATTGCGTGGGATTTGTGACCGCCTTATGGCGAAGAGCTAGCTCCCGCTTGGGGATGCCTTATTTGTTGGATTCATATATATTCTTGTTGTACCCATTTTGGGGGCCAGTATTTACAAAGGAGACTCTGCCGAAATTTTCGGAAAAATTTGTATTTTTTAAAAAGGGTTTTACATGACTTATTTGATAAAACTCGCTTTCAACTGATTGGGTTTTCTTCACTCTTTTGCTTATTTGGTTTTGGTTTTCTGGGCTTTGGCTTACTTATTTTACGGACGTCTCGAGACGTTTCGTAAACTTAAGTGCCAGTCACGTTCCCTACCTTGCGGGTCGTGACAAAGTTGGTATCAGAGCGATAGGTTTTACCTTTTTGAGTGGAGGATGACCCTTGGTAGATGGAGTAAGTGACTTAAGCAGGGTAACATAGCGTGCGTATGTCCGCGGCATACTTACGATACGGTACTCCGCCTAAGTGACTTTAGGATATACTTGCTTGAAAATTCCTTCTTCAATTCCGTGTATCCTATGATCCTATTGCACTGTTCTTACTATCCGTTTTTCTGTAACAGCCACTATGCCGCCGAAGGCTACGAGGGCACAGAGGGCTGCCGCCAGAGACGAGATTCGAGCTGGCTCGTCCGAGACTAGGACTGAGCAGGGTGGTATGCCTACGCCGCAGGGGCAGACCGATCCACCTTCCCCAGGCCGTATGGATAGGCTCGAGACTGGTATGGAGGAGTTGGGACAGATGATGGGAGGTATGCAGGAGCTACGTCAGATGGTAGGATCCCTAGTTGCAGCCAGTCGTACACCGAGACCGGATGACGTACCTACTACATCACAGACGACCATGATACCTGCTCCTACCACTACCACCGTGACCATTCCGGTTTCACTACAGGATTTCATGAGGCTGAGACCTCCAGTATTCACCGGCACCGAGGCAGCGGAGGACCCACAGACGTTCCTTGACAGTTTAGCCAGGATCTGCCGTTCGCTGAGATGTTCGGATGATCGATGGGTAGAGCTTGCGAGTTTCCGACTAGAGGGTCTCGCGCAGACATGGTGGGAGTCAGTCTTGAGAGGTCGAGCTGCAGGTCTACCGCCTATGACTTGGGTCGAGTTTACAGCAGTCTTTCTAGCCCGTTTCCTTCCAGAGAGCGTTCGTGACGCCAGAGTTCGTAGCTTCGAGGCCTTAGTCAAGACACCTGGGATGACGGTGTCTGAGTATGACATCCAGTTTACACAGTTATCCCGATATGCTCAGTATTTGGTGGATACCGAGGAGAAGATGGTGAAGAGGTTCGTACAGGGACTTGATGCCCAGCTATATCTTGCCATTGGCGCCCAGTACTACGACACTTATTCAGCTGCTATGGATACGACATTGCGGATGGAGGCACGCATATCACAGACTTCGGCCGTTTCTGGGCCGAAGAGGATTCGCACCGATGTACCGTCTCAGAGGCAGCGCGCCAGATTCTTTCCGAGAGATAGGCCTTGCAGAGGATTTGGACGGGGATAGTTATATGGTTCTTATCCCCACGGGCAGCAGCCGTCGCCAGGGTGTTTTGGGTGCGGGAGTCTGCACCATCTTGTCAGAGACTGTCCGGCGAGACGACAGGGAGCAGCGACAGTTCCGCATGTGACCCTACCACCATCACCACCCCCTCCTCAGAGAGCCCTACTTCCTACCACCGGCGATGCTCCACGCCAGTTAGCTGCACCCAGAGGCCGTGGACGCGGCGGTCCTGTTCAGAGAGGACGAGGAGGCAGAGGCCGAGGTCGAGGTCAGCCCGCTATCGGTGGAGGACAGGCCCGAGTTTTTGCTTTGACACCGCAGGATGCGCAGGCATCCAATGCCGTTGTGACAGGTACCTTGCCAGTTTGTTCTTTCGACGCACGGGTATTATTCGACCCAGGTTCCATACATTCGTATGTATCTACACACTTTGCACCGATGTTGGGCCGTGAGTCGTCGTCGTTAGATCATCCGCTTGTTGTTGTTACTCCGGTAGGCGAGTCGTTTGTCGCTCGGTTTGTATTTCGTTTGTGTTCCGTTCGTATCGGGGAGAGGGATTCATCAGTTGATTTGATTCTCCTCGATATGTTGGACTTTGATGTGCTTCTGGGCATGGATTGGCTAGCCACTTGTTATGCTTCGGTGGACTGCCGTGAGAAGGCAGTCAGATTTAGCTTTCCGGGAGAGCCAGTCCTTGTTATTCAGGGAGACCGCAGCGTCACCCTTCCCAGCTTGATTTCGTCTCTTCGCGCTGGTCAGCTCTTACGGAAGGGATGTCAGGAATTCTTAGCGTTTATTTATGATACTCGAGCTGCAGAGGTTCCGTTGGACCGGGTCCCGGTTGTTTCTGAGTTCCCTGATGTTTTCCCTGATGAGCTACTTGGGCTACCGCCTGAGCGCGAGGTTGAGTTCTGCATTGATTTGATTCCCGGCTCGGGGCCTATTTCTATACCGCCTTATCGGATGGCCCCGGCAGAGCTTCGAGAGCTGAAGGATCAGTTGCAGGATTTGTTAGATAAGGGGCTTATTCGACCGAGTGTTTCTCCGTGGAGTGCTCCGGTTCTGTTTGTCAAGAAGAAGGATGGGAGTTTACGCTTATATATCGACTACCGCCAGCTGAACAAAGTTACCATTCGGAACAGATATCTGTTGCCGCGCATTGATGATTTGTTCGACCAGCTTCAGGGTGCGGGGTATTTTTCGAGGATCGACTTGCGATCAGGATACCATCAGCTGCGAGTTCGACAGGAGGATATACCGAGGACAGCTTTCCGCACGCGCTACGGCCACTACGAGTTTTTGGTGATGTCGTTCGGACTCACCAACGCCCCAGCAGCATTCATGGATTTGATGAACCGTACATTCAGGCCGTATCTTGACTTGTTCATCATCGTGTTTATCGACGATATCTTGGTGTACTCTCGGAGCAGAGAGGAGCACGAGCGGCACTTGCGGATTACGTTACAGACTCTGAGGGAGCACCAGCTGTTCGCAAAGTTCTCCATGTGTGCTTTCTGGCTGGACAACGTCGGATTCTTGGGTCACGTAGTTACGAGAGACGGCATTTGTGTGGACCCGAAGAAGATTGAGGCTGTTCAGCAGTGGCCCCGACCTACATCGGTTACTGAGATCCGTAGTTTTCTAGGCCTGGCGGGCTACTACAGGCGTTTTGTTCAGGACTTGTCCCGTATAGCTGCACCGTTGACCGGTTTGACCCGGAAGGGAGTTCCTTTCATCTGGACGGAGGAGTGCGAGCGCAGTTTTCAGCAGCTGCGGACATGTTTGACTACGGCGCCGGTATTATCTTTACCTTCGGGATCAGGCGGATTTGTGGTCTAATGTGATGCTTCGCGAGTGGGATTCGGATGCGTATTGATGCAGCATGGCCGGGTGATCGCTTATGCTTCTCGGCAGTTGAAGAGGCACGAACAGAACTACCCCACTCACGATTTGGAGATGGCTGCAGTGGTCTTTGCACTGAAGATTTGGCGACATTACCTATACGGCGAGTCGTGTCGGATATTCACCGATCACAAGAGCTTAAAGTACATATTTCAGCAGCGAGACCTGAATCTCAGACAGCGTCGTTGGATGGAGTTGGTGAAAAACTACGACTGCGAGATCTTATATCACCCAGGCAAGGCGAATGTAGTGGCAGATGCGTTGAGTAGGAGGCCCGGAGGTAGTCTATCCTTTTTGCGCGCAGTGCAGAGGCAGTCGTCAGCAGATTGGCAGATGTTATGCGACAGCCGAGTTGAGTTCGAGTTCACTCAGACAGGGGGATAGCTCGTGCATATTCGTGCACGCCCACAGTTGCTTGACCATATATATGAGGCGCAGCGCAGTGACGACTGTTGCTCAGAGATCATGGCACAGATGGGACAGGGCAGATTTTCCGAGTTCGTGATTGACGATCAGGGGATTTTACGCTATGGATCTAGACTGTGCGTACCAGATGCTGATGGATTACGGCGCGACATTCTTGAGGAGGCACACCGATCAGTGTATAGTGTCCACCCCGGTTCCACCAAGATGTACCATGATATGAGAGAGACCTACTGGTGGGACGGGATGAAGAGGGACATTGCGGAGTTTGTATCGAGATGCCTGACTTGTCAGCAAGTCAAGGCCGAGCACCAGAGGCCCGCAGGAGAGCTGCAGCCGTTACCCATTCCGGAGTGGAAATGGGAGCAGATTTCGATGGATTTTGTTGTGGGTCTACCCAGGACCAGTCGAGGGTATGACTCCATCTGGGTGATCGTAGATCGATTGACGAAAGCGGCTCACTTCCTGCCAGTGAAGACCACTTTCAGCTTCGCTCAGTATGCCCAGCTTTACATCGACGAGATCATGCGGTTTCATGGCGTACCGACTTGTATCGTGTCAGATCGAGGCACCCAGTTCACCAGCCGACTTTGGCAGAGACTTCAGGAGGCTTTGGGCACTCGTTTGAGCTTCAGCACAGCGTTTCATCCGCAGACCGACGGACAGTCAGAGCGGACCATTCAGACTCTCGAGGACATGCTCAGAGCGTGCGTTTTAGACTTCGGCGGTAGTTGGGATCGTCATTTACCTCTAGTGGAGTTCTCCTACAACAACAGCTTCCAGGATACAATTCAGATGGCACCTTTCGAGGCATTGTATAGGAGGAGATGCAGATCTCCCGTCTGTTGGACAGAGCTCAGCGAGAGCAGTATTTTGGGGCCGCAGCTTGTTGAGGAGACGACAGCGAAGATACAGTTGATCCGAGACCGGATGAGAGCGGCTCAAAGCAGGCAGAAATCGTATGCAGACAGACGCCGTCGCAGATTAGAGTTCGCTGTTGGCGACCATGTTTTTCTGAGAGTCTCTCCGATGAAGGGCGTGATGCGTTTTGGGCGAAAGGGGAAGCTTAGCCCTAGAATCGTAGGTCCCTTCAAGATCCTCGAGCGTGTCAGCGCTGTTGCATATCGTTTGGCTCTTCCTCCCAGCTTTCCCGATGTTCACCCCGTCTTCCATGTTTCGATACTCCGCAAGTACCTTCACGACCCTTCGCATGCGATTCAGCACCCGACAGTCCAGCTAGAGCGCGACCTTTCTTTTGCAGAGCAGCCGGTGGCCATCCTGGATCGGCAGGTGAAGAAGTTGAGGTCGAAGATTATACCAACCGTCAAGGTCCTTTGGCGTAGCCCGAGCAGCGAGGAGGTTACCTGGGAGACCGAGGGCGAGATGAGGAAGAAATATCCCCATCTCTTCGAAGGTACGTGTAGTTATATTTTTAAATTCGGGGACCGAATTTCTTTATGGTGGGAAGATTGTAGCGTCTTGAAAATTCGTTTTGGTGTTTTCCTGAAAATCGGTGAAAATTCGGTATTTTTCCGAAAACCGTCTTTCTTGTTATTTTGCAGTTTAGGGCTAATTATACCTAAAATGGATAGGTAATTGCTTGTTTTTAGTAGCTAATGAGTTACTTATTAAATTTTGGTCATTTAAAATTTTTTCCCTATTTTTCAATTTTTTAATATTATTTTAAGCCGGTAAGAAAATACATTAAATTAGCGATAAATACAAATTTTTCCGGGCTAATTTTAATCCTTAAAATTATGTTAATTAAAATCTAGTTGTAACATAAATTTTTAGTATTTTATTTTGATTTTTAACTAATTTTTATTATAGGAAACGAAATTTATTGAATTTAAGCCTAAACTTGCAATTTTTGACTTGTAGGGGGTCTTTTTGCATAAAATTTCTTTTGTAAAACCCCTCTCTCTCTTCCCTCAGCCCTAGGCCGGCCCCACCAGCAGCAGCTCAAGAATTTTCCTTGCCTCTTTTTGACTTTAAACCATGTGAAGAAGTGTTGGTTTTAAAAAGGTAAATTTGGAAGTATGTGTGCTTTGATTGGAGAGGGTTGACTTGGGCTTTTTCCCACATCACCCCACACCACTTCCCCCACTCCCTTGCAGCCGAAATTCTGCAGTTGCAGCAGCCCCATTCCCCCTCCTTGTCTCATCTCTTTTCTTCATCAAAATTCATCCAAAATTGCTCCAAAAATCAACAATTTTCTTCACAAATTCAACACAAAACCCTATTCTATCTCTTTTCAAGCCCACATTGGTTTAAATCTTGTGGAAATGAGGCATTTTTGGAGGCAGATGATCATGCTAGATCCATAGATTGTGAGGTATAATTTCAATCTTGGTTAAATTGTAGGTTAATGTATGCTAAATTAGAACCTTGAAGTGTTAATTTTGTGCTAAATTCTAATCTAGTTTTTTTTTTATAGTTCATGGCTTGAGTTGTAATTAGGGTTTAGAAATCCATTATTTGCTACATTCATGCCCTATATTGACATACCTATACGAAACCATTTAATAGGACACCTGCACCATTGCCAGGGTTTTATATGCAGTACGAGCACTATTCATGCTTACACACACACCCTGGTAATTGCCATGCCACCACACTAGATAACCTTTAAATTGAAACCTTTTACTAATTGATACTTAAACTGGTGCTATTGCCTTTAATTCCTTAAAATGAAATCGCAGGATTGCTATTCATGTGCATGTACTTCATCATATTATTTATTCATGCCTAATCTATTAATCACACATCGCAACTTGATTATTGATACCATATGCATTCAGTATCATTGACATACCACACCGCAAAATTTCTAAACTTATTATATTTTTAAAAATATGTAAATTGCGGTTTTCTAGTGATGTAAGTGTCGTCCACCATGAGTTTGCTGTGGTTTTCGAGACCCGTTTCGAGGAGTTGGATGAACCGTCTCGGGTACATGGTGGGCCCGGTAGGGTACCCCGGGGCAAGAAGCTCGTAGTGCTGACGATGAGCCTGGCAGGGGACGGATTACCTACCGGTGACTTCATTGGGCACGGCGGATATCCAGAGCATACCGACCGGGGCCGCGAGAGGATGAGATATTGATATTGAGATGGGTCAGCCGGATGGCTGAGGCCAGAGACACTATGACATGGATTTATGAGATTTGAGACAGCTTTTAGGTGTTGCTGGACACCGGTTCTCGTCGATTCTTTGAGTATTATGCTGGCATTCTAAAAGAGTTTCAAAAACAAAAAGGGATAAAATGTTTCTTATATATACCTATTGAGACCTCAGATATTCATGTTGCATACATATTAGTACACTGATGTTGTATACACACCTGCTAGTGCATCCAGTCATACCTGTATTTAGATGCTAGGATGCTTGTGTGCATGCATACGATAGCCTGTGTAGATGTTATTTATTACTCACGAGTTGGCAACTCACCCCCGTTGTGCCATAGCCTTTTGCAGGTCCGCTCCGTCAGTGCAGTAGCGGCGGGCGCTCTTGTTTCTTTTGCCTGGACTCGAGATTTTGCTCTTAGGTGGGTTATATCATTATTTTTGTACCACCTTGTATATTCTTGTATCTAGTGTACTCCATCTACTGTATCTACCAGTATTATTGTATATTGACCTAGAGATGAGACTGTGAGGTTTGTGGACTTTTATGCTGTATTTTGGGGTCGAGCTCACTTGAGTCGACACGCTGTTTTTCTTATGCTTCATTATGATTATTTCGCATGTTGTTGCTTTATATTGCGTGGGATTTGTGACCGCCTTATGGCGAAGAGCTAGCTCCCGCTTGGGGATGCCTTATTTGTTGGATTCATATATATTCTTGTTGTACCCATTTTGGGGGCCAGTATTTACAAAGGAGACTCTGCCGAAATTTTCGGAAAAATTTGTATTTTTTAAAAAGGGTTTTACATGACTTATTTGATAAAACTCGCTTTCAACTGATTGGGTTTTCTTCACTCTTTTGCTTATTTGGTTTTGGTTTTCTGGGCTTTGGCTTACTTATTTTACGGACGTCTCGAGACGTTTCGTAAACTTAAGTGCCAGTCACGTTCCCTACCTTGCGGGTCGTGACATTCGATATCGCGTTTTGCGGAATATTTGGCTTATATATGATTTCCATGTCTTATTTGCAGATTTGCAGGCAGGGACTACGGGCACTGCTACATGGGGAAGCAGATGGTAGGATTCACCTAGCGTGGAGCGTATGTGAGTAGATTTAACATCTACAAGGGAATCGCCCGTATGGCGTTATGCGTCTGGGCTAGGATTCAATATTTGTCACATATTCTACGTCATTGTTAGAATTGCGCCTTTACCCTATGTTACTTAGATATAGTTGTAATGTGACTAGTAGCCGTAGGGCACTGCACACATTATTGACGGTTCATATTGCACGAGTACGGATTGTATGCTACACACACACCGTCAATAATTGCTATGTCACACACTAACCATTATAGATACTATTGCTTATCACACATAACATTTAGCTTATCGGTATACCTATAGTGTATCATACCTTTAGTGATAGGTACAGATACACCTTGCGATACAGCTACAGGTATACCTTGTACATATTTTACTTATACCGGGGGGATATCCTACATGTTTTGCTTATACCCAGGGGGGTATACGACATCAGTTCTTATAGGTAGATACCTATACATTGCTACACCTGTATGTTACACACATATTCAGTTGCAGTCACATATTTAGCTTTACTGATGTTACTTAGCTGTACCTTATTGGTTTCGCATACATCTGGTTTCAGCTACATAATCTCTGTTATATGCTCGCATTTCAGATATATCGTATATATTTATTCCTGGATTGCGCATTATTATTTGGATTTTACATGATGTTTTCTGGATTTGGGAACCGCGGGAGTTCATGAAATTATGCATACATTGAAAAACCCGGTTTCCTTGATATGATATTTGCGCATCCACCATGGGTTTTATCGGTGCTGATTATATATATACCCCTACGAGGAGGTGTCGAGGCCGTAGAGGGTACATGGTGGGGCTCGGTATGGTTCCCCTCGGCAAGAAGATCGATGGATTTTGCCGATTGAGTCTGGAGGCGGGCTAGTACCTACCGGTGACAGTACTGATAACTCGGCGGGGGTTATGGAGATGCCGTTGGGAGTCATGCACGTATGCATACGTCGAAAGGCGAGGGTCCGAGCTAGGCACTCGTGCTTTCGGGACAGCGTATGATACGTACCTATCAGGATTTCTGTGTCGATGCTTGGCACATTGTTTTCATGATATTTCTTTAATACCTTTGTATATATAACAGGGGATTTAGCCGTTGTTATATATACCCTTACACCAATATTAGTGGAATGGGACGCTAATATATGTGTATTGACCTCATCATATTTATTTCTGCATATATATTTATTTAGGATGTTAGAAACTTACTTGAGATTCGACTTGGGATATAGGTGATTCATTGAGATTGGATATTGGATATGAAAGAGATTGTTGATTTGTACATTCGAAATATAGGAGAGCTATTCGATATTGTACATTGAGGTGATGTGAGACTTATATGATGTGAGAGCCCAATTTAGGGGCTGATTTGTGGAATTGTGGATTTGAGTGTCTTGATGGATTGTGATCCTGCCACGATGTCAGGTTTCCGTGGAAATGACATATTCCACCCTATACCTCACACTTATCTATTTTATGCACAGTTTCATATATTGGTAGTACCTGTTAGTGTACCCTTATGATAGTTGCATATTTACATTCTCATATCCCTATTGCATGGTTATTGCATACTATTGTCATGTTACTATTGCTTCACATATTGATTGTACCTGCTAGTGTACCTTCCATTATTCGGCATTCACATGACATGTTATTACTGTAATCGCATATCTTAGATTCATGCTGTACGTACATTCCTGCGATTACCTGCATATGTTATCTACTATTCACGAGTTGGCAACTCACCCCCGTTGTGCCACAGGTGTTTCAGGTTGTTCCCTAGAGTAGTCGAGGCAGGCTATTCAGTATCCATCTATCATCTTTTGCTACAGATACCGCATCAGCTCACAGTACTATTTTGCTTAGGTGGGTTAGATGATTATCTGTATTTCATATTGTACATTCCTTGTATCTTGTACTCTCCATCTACTATTATGTTGTTGACTTAGAGACTTGGTGAGGACGATAATGTATATTATTTGTGGGTTGTTTTCTTTTATATACAGCTTTCTCTTTATTGTCTTTATTTCTTCGCTACGGCGTTATATTTTTGTGTTGTATTCATCTTGGCTAGTTTTTACAAAAAAGGGGGTGTTGCTAAAATTTTAAAGAAAGAAAGTAGGACTTTTAAAGAATTTGGGTTGCGATTTCAAATGTTTCAAAAACTTATATTATCTTTTCCGTATTTTTATGGTTTAGATTTCTGGGTTTTGTCTTTCTTTTACTGCGTTACGTCTTAGGGCGTTGCGTAGTACTAGGGCCGTCACGGGCCAATTTTGGGTCGTGACAAAGTTGGTATCAGAGCGCTAGGTTTTACCTTTCGGAGTGTAGGATGACCTTAGTATGATGGAGTAGGTAGCTTAAGCAAAGTAACGTAGTGTGTGTATATCTGCAGCATACCCATGATGCGATACTTCGCCAAAAGTGACCTAAGTACAAATTGATTGAAATTCCTTCCTTGATGATTCATATCCTTGAGATTCGATTCCTTATTCTCATCGAATCTTATATCTATTTATAGCCTTGCCGCCGATGACTATAGGGACTCAGAGTGATGCAGCGAGGGCCGAGGTCAGAGTTTGCTCGGGTGAGACGAGTACTGACCAGGATGGCACTCTAGTTGCACAGGTGCAGACGGATCAGCCTACGACATATACTATTGATAGACTTTTGGCAGAGATGCAGGACTTCCGCCAGACTATGAGTTCTTTGGTTGATGTCGTTCGGGAGCTACGACTGGAGGTTGTCACCCCTGTTAATCAGTTGTCACTTGCGATCAGCATGCAGCAGTCCATCACCTACATAGCACCAGTGGTTGCAGCTCCAGTTGATGAGGCGCATGTTCCAGAGGCTCAGAGAGTTCCAGGACAGTGGAGGAATCGTACCAGTGTACCAGCCCAGAGACAGAGGTTTGGTCATCGGGACAGATTTCGTGGCCGTCGCGGGAGTAGCAGAGGCTTAGGGCGAGGACAGTCGTTCAGCTCTCATCCCCAGGATGGTCAGCAGTCAGCGCGTGGATGTTTTCGATGCGGAAGCCTTCAGCACTTCGTCAGGGATTGTTCCTTAGCACCTCGTCATGATCGTTTTCAGAGGGGCCGTGGATGTGGAAGGTTCGCTTAGAGGGCTCAGGCTACCAGAGGAGTTCATCCAGTTGCGGGTAGAGGGCAGACACAGGAGTTTGCTTCTACTCATCGGGACGCGCAGACGTCCAATGTGGAGTTTTCAGGTATCCTTAAATTATATGTTCCTTGATGTATTCGTTTGTTTTTCATGCTTGTACCGTGGTTGGGTAGATTAGTCATAGTTTGTTGTTTTAACTTCTGTCAGCGATTCTTTTGTTACGCGACACGTATTTCAGTTGTGTGCTAATCGGATAGGAGATAGAGATTCGTCCGTCGTTTCGATCCTTCTAGAGATGTTGGATTTGACGTTCTCCTGGGCATGGACTGGTTAACTACGTGTTAGGCGTTTGTGGACTGCCGTGAGGAAACAGTCAGGAATTGTTTTCCCGGCAAGTCAGTTCTTGTTGTGCAGGTGGATAGTTGTGCCGCCTCTCGCAGCTTGAATTCATCCTTTTTCGCTAGTCGGCTTCTGAGGAGATGTCGTGGATTCTTGGCGTTCATTTCGTGATACCGGAGCCACAGTGGGATTGTTGGACCGGTTTCCTTTCGTGCGAGAGTTTTTCCGACGTTGTTCCGGATAAGCCGGCGAAGCTTGGGGAGCTTAAGGATCAGCTGCAGAGTTGTGGTTTGGGGAGTTTTGTGCGTCTGAGTATTTCGTATTAGGAAGATCCTATTTCTGTTCGTCAAGGAGAAAGATGGCAGTTTGAGGTTGTGTATCGACAGATCGTTAATTGAACCGGCTTACGGTGCGGATGGGTATCCTTTACCTCGCATTGACGATTTCTTCGATCAGCTCCAGAGTGCGAGACATTTTCTAAGTTTGTTTGGGATCGGGTCATCGTTATTGCGGTTCGGAGTGATGGCATTCCGAAGACTGCCTTATGCGTGCGACGGGCTTTGTATGTTTTTGTGAGTCGTTGGATTCACTGATGCCCTAGCAGCGTTCGTAGATATGATGAACCGGATTTCTTCAGGCCGTTCCTCGACCAGTGCTGTTGTGTTATTTACGACACTCTGGTCTATTTAATGTGTCTTGAGGAACAGGAGCAACACTTGAGGATTTGTTAGGCAGATACTGGGAGTGCACCAGCAGTTGCTAGATTCTTGGAGTGTTTCTTCAGGCTTGTTTTGTGTTGACTCCTAGGTCTTGTAGTAACGGGAGACGGTTTCGCATGGTTCCGAGGGAGATCGTGGCCGTACAGCTTAGGCGCAGACTTGTGTGCAGGACGGAGATCCACAGATTGTTGGGCTTAGTAGGTTTTTACCGCCGTTTCGTGCAGGATTGCTAGAGTAGTGTTGCACCGTCGACTGAATGGACCGGAAGGGAGGTTTCTTTTCTGTGGAATGAGACATGTGTGCGGAGTTTTCGGCAGTTGAAGATTCTGTTTACAACTGCATCAGTTCTTTCTTTGTTCTTGGTTCGGGCGACCTTGTTGTTTAACTGTAATGTTTCTCGAGTGGGCTCGAGTGTGTACTGAGGTGACACTATAGAGTTATCGCTTTTGCTTCCCTACATTTAGAGGAAGTACGAGAAGGATATTCCACTCATGATCTGGAGATGGCCGCGGTGGTTTTGCGTTGGGAATTTAGAGACACTACTTGTTCGAGAGTCGTGTCAGATTTTCACGGACCACCAGAGCTTAACGTACATCTTCCTGAAGCAGATTTTGATTGTTGTGATAGTCTTCTGTGGATTTACAGTTCTTGTGCGATCGTTGAGTACAGCTTAAGTTCGTCTCTACGGAGGGGACAGCTTGCTCATGTCCGCGCCTGACCACTTTCCTTAAATCGTTTTCGCGAGACACTGCCCGCCGATGCTCGTTCGTCAGAGATACTTGAGCATACTCGGCTGGGTAATGATTCGGAGACCTTGATTTGTGACAATGGTGTGCTAAGTTAAGGACGTGTTTGTGTACCTGATATCATCGGGTAGAGACGTGAAATCCTAGAACATGCACATCTGTCAACTCTCTATATGCATTCAAGTTCCACCAACATTTAGCGTGACTTGTGAGATAGTTACGGGTGGACAGGGATGTAAAGAGAAGTTTCAGGTTTCGTTTCAAGGTGTCTGTCTTGTTGTGTGCTTGGGTTGAGCATCTGAGGCCGGCTGGAGAGTTGCAACCTTTTACCGTTCCGAAGTAGGAGTGGGAGCAGATCTCCATGAATTTCGTTATGGTTTCTACCCAAGTTTAGTCAGGGTGTGACTCCATTCGGATTCTTGTCGCCCGGTTATACTCAGTTTGCTCAGTTGTTCTTTGTTAAGTTGTGTGTTTGTTTTGTTTGTTGTCGGCAGTTGGGGATTGTCACTCGCCATCGTTAGGGTTCTCCTTCGATAGCTGTTATCAGGAGACACTCCAATTGGCCACCTTTAGGTTTAGGGGTTAGGTCGTGTCGATCACCAGTCTGTTGTTTTCTGACTCTGCGTAAGTAGGACTTTGGACACCAGCTAGTCTAGAGACTTCGGAGATGGTCCAGTTGTGTTAGGTCAGGATGGAAATTGTCCATTGCGAACTGAGGACTTATGCCGACTGTGTTGGTAATAGACTCGAGTTCGCAGGGACAGATCATGTATTCCTACGGATTTCTGATGAATGACGTGTTGGATTTTAGGAAGCTTGTCCCAGAATTTAGGTCCTTTTAAGATCCTATAAGCGAGTCAGTTTCGTTGCCTTTAATTTGGCACTTCCGCCCAAATTGTTGGATTTTCACCTCGTATTCCTTGTGATGATACTCTACAATTACCTTCTTGACCTTTCTCACATGATTTGGCACCAGACCATTTAGCTTAGACGCGATCTTTCGTTCGCCAGCAGCCAATTGTGTTAATGGCTCGGCAGGCAGAGAAACGTCGGCCAAGGGTCTTGCCATCTCTGAAGGGTTTTCTTGGGCGTAGCCGTATAGTGAGGTAATCACTTGGGAGGCTGTGGGCTAGATATGAGAGTTGTAATCTTCTCTTTGAAGGTACGTGTAGAAGTATATTTTTAAATTCGGGGACGAATTTCTTTTAAGGGGGGAGATTGTAACAACTTAGAATGTGTTTTGTAGCTAATTATATTTTAATGTATGGATTTTAATAAAAAGTTTACCAAATTAAGTTTTAAATATTTTATCCTATTTTATTAGAATTTTTCTAGGCACACACACACTTGTGCATGATAATTAGGGTTTAGAGATGGGGTTAGACCATGATTAGCAAGCATGATGGATTAACCCATTCTCTTTAAGTTAATTATTATTATTGTTTAGGTGTTTTTGGTTAAATAGTTATGGTTGTTTTAAAAATGAAAATGAATTTGAAAAGGGTTTAAAAAATGTTTTAAATAGTTGACTTGAGAGAGAGAGAAGCATGGTGCTACATGGCCCAAGCCATGCTTCTTTAAATGAAAAAAGAGAAAGAGAATGGGAGGGGTTTTGTGTGTTGATCGCACGCTTTTGGCGTGTCGGATGTTCAAAGAATTAAAGTATAACCGCGATCAGGACGGTGTCGCTATGCAGCTAGCCGGTTGAGCACGGGTCGGTCCACAGGGAGATGGTGGTATCTTACCTTTCTTGTTTTAGACGAGTCAATAAAGAATCTGTATGTTTGTTTGATCTATCCTAAGTGTAATATTTGCAAGTATAAAGTTGTTAAGAAAAGATACGAGATTGTAAGCTAAGAAATCCGTACTCAAAACCTTTGAGCCGAGTCTTGACCAATTGAAGCTAAACAATTGGCAACAACGTGGATTAGGGGATTTAACCGCGGTATTCGTGGAATCTGGCTTATTTACCCTTGTCCTTCCGTTCTTGTCTCTTGCTTTCGCCGCCGGCCAAACCGAACGCAACCGGTCGCGGTTAGGAATCACCGTTACCTTGTCAGGGTAGGGTGCCTAA
The DNA here is from genome assembly GCA_030015575.1 of Agapanthus africanus. Taxonomy (NCBI): domain Eukaryota; kingdom Viridiplantae; phylum Streptophyta; class Magnoliopsida; order Asparagales; family Amaryllidaceae; genus Agapanthus; species Agapanthus africanus. The sequence goes on from JASDDO010000012.1 coordinate 410,343,140, forward strand.
CGGAGCGCTTGCGTATGGTTTGGGCGAAGTTCAAATGGAAAATAACGGGAAAAGGAATTGGCAAAGACATGTTAACTTATAATACCATATTTCTTCTTAACAATAATAATTACATTCATTCACAAGAAAGAACCAAAAAGAGAGAACAAAAAGAAAAGAACAAAGAAAAGAAAAGATACAAGTATTAAAGAGCATGAATAAAATGCATGAAATAAAATGCAAGTAATAAAAAGACAAGTAATAAAAAGCGAGTAATAAAAAGAATACGGAACTAGGACCCAAGCCAAGCATGTGCTCAATAGCCAACCCTTAAACTTGCAAGCTCAATGAAGAACTTGCAAGATCAAGGGAAGGGTAGAGAACGCATGTGAAATGAAGTGCTAGTCCGTGAGAAAATACGACCCTTGAGATCAATAACTAACTCTTAACCATTCAACCTCAATGAAGAGATTGAATGAGCAAGAGAAAGCAGAAATCTCAAGGGGGAGCAAACTAACAAGAAAGATAAAGAACCCTCATCTTCATTAATCTTCCACTCAAAAGCTCTCACTACAATGTCATGGAGAAAGAATGAAGAAGAGGAAGAAGAAGAACAAAACAACAAAAAAAGAGAACAAAGAAAAGCTCCAAAAATTGCTCCCTTGGCTCAGCCCTGATCTGCTGTATTTATAGGCAGGAGAATGGATTTCTAGGGCAACCAGCAGACTACATGTAAAAAGACCAAGATACCCACCAAAAATAATGCAGATATGGCCCCATCTAGCCGCGCATGCGCGGCCAATACCCCCTATTGGCCGCGCATGCGCGGCCCTACAGTGGATTCAGGTTGTCAACTTTTGTGGCCTGCCCTGGTTTTCTGTTTCCTGTTGTTTGGTACATGTAGTTTCTGATAATATTTCCAGAATATCTTCAGAATTCCAAGTCCAAGATTGCATTATCTTTTCTTCACTCTTGACTTTATCTCCCTCGAGCTCCGCGCACCCATTGATTCTTGTGCAGCCCACCTCGTGCTCTGTGCTTGTCCCAGACATGAATGACCACTGTCATATGTCTTGTATCGGGAACCGGTACTCGGCACTGGACAGATATGGATGACCGGAACCCGGCTCTTATCTGCTGTCGACAGATGTTCTGCTTTTAGCGTAACTGTGGAGATTTTATCCTGATTTGCAATATTTGTACTGGAAACCTGTATTCTGTAAACATGTAACAAACACGGATTAAAAGTACCTACCTATAAACACACGAGCGTAAGAATGGGCGGTATAAAATGCAATATTCTGCTATGAACATGTGTTCTCTCATTTCTCACTCATTCTCTCATTTCTCTCTCACAATCTCACACACACACACTCACCTGCAGAGAGAAGGAGCAGCCCCAGCAGCACCAAACAACAGCAACATTAGTAGCAGACAGCAGCATCAGCAAGCAGCAGAGCAGCATCAACAGCAGCAGCAACTTCTACAACAGCAACAGCAGGAGCCCAACAGCAATAGCAAGCCCTCATTTCCTCCATTCACTTCTCCTCCTGCTTCTCAGGATCCTATAGGGTATATTTTCTGAACCCATCTCTCTCTTTCTTAGCTTGTATGCTAATTAGTGTCGGTTAGTGTTAAATAGTGAGTTTAGTGCTAATTAAGGTGAATTATGTGGTGATTGTGTTGGTTAACCCTACCTATTTAAGTGTTATTAGGGCCACTTCAACTGAGAATTTACCCAGATTTCACTAAAATACCATAGGGTTGTGTTTTGTGCAAAATTGGCGTTTTAATGCGATATATTAGCATTTTGTAATCTACTTTTGACCCGGATCCTTCAGAACAAAATTGAGAAAACTGGGGCATGCACACTAGGTCTAGAACACACCACAAGAACACGAGCCCCTCATTCAATTTCTAGGCCGCAGATTTATTTGGTTTGGCCGCAAATTGCGGCCAAGTAGGGGTCTGGGGTGCTGGGGTTTTCTGCAGGGCTCTCTGCTGTGTTGTCTAGTGTTTTGGCATGTCTAGTTTTGCAAGATTTGACCTGTAGGAAAATCTGGGGCAATATATCGTTTTTGTGTCCGTTGTGTTTGCGCGATACGCGCGATACGTTAGTGGATTCTGTGATCCAGCGTATCGCGGCGTGTCGCGATGGTTTTAGACGCGTATACACACGTTTTAGCCTATCGTGCACACGCGCGTTTAGTTCGCGACGCGAGTTTCTCGTTTTGGTTCGATATCGCGTTTTGCGGAATATTTGGCTTATATATGATTTCCATGTCTTATTTACAGATTTGCAGGCAGGGACTACGGGCACTGCTACAGGGGGAAGCAGATGGTAGGATTCACCTAGCGTGGAGCGTATGTGAGTAGATTTAACATCTACAGGAGAATCGCCCGTATGGCGTTATGCGTCTGGGCTAGGATTCAATACTTGTCGCATATTCTACGTCATTGTTAGAATTGCGCCTTTACCCTATTTTACTTAGATATAGTTGTACTGACTAGTAGCCGTAGGGCACTGCACACATTATTGACGGTTCATGTTGCACGAGCACGGATTGTATGCTACACACACACCGTCAATAATTGCTATGTCACACACTAACCATTATAGATACTATTGCTTATCACACATAACATCTAGCTTATCGGTATACCTATAGTGTATCATACCTATAGTGATAGGTACAGTTACACCTTGCGATACAGCTACAGGTATACCTTGTACATATTTTACTTATACCGGGGGGATATCCTACATGTTTTGCTTATACCCAGGGGGGTATACGACTTCAGTTCTTATAGGTAGATACCTATACATTGCTACACCTGTATGTTACACACATATTCAGTTGCAGTCACATATTTAGCTTTACTGATGTTACTTAGCTGTACCTTATTGGTTTCGCATACATCTGGTTTCAGCTACATAATCTCTGTTATATGCTCGCATTTCAGATATATCGTATATATTTATTCCTGGATTGCGCATTATTATTTGGATTTTACATGATGTTTTCTGGATTTGGGAACCGCGGGAGTTCATGAAATTATGCATACATTGAAAAACCCGGTTTCCTTGATATGATATTTGCGCATCCACCATGGGTTTTATCGGTGCTGATTATATATATACCCCTACGAGGAGGTGTCGAGGCCGTAGAGGGTACATGGTGGGGCGCGGTATGGTTCCCCTCGGCAAGAAGATCGATGGATTTTGCCGATTGAGTCTGGAGGCGGGCTAGTACCTACCGGTGACAGTACTGATAACTCGGCGGGGGTTATGGAGACGCCGTTGGGAGTCATGCACGTATGCATACGTCGAAAGGCGAGGGTCCGAGCTAGGCACTCGTGCTTTCGGGACAGCGTATGATACGTACCTATCAGGATTTCTGTGTCGATGCTTGGCACATTGTTTTCATGATATTTCTTTAATACCTTTGTATATATAACAGGGGATTTAGCCGTTGTTATATATACCCTTACATCAATATTAGTGGAATGGGACACTAATATATGTGTATTGACCTCATCATATTTATTTCTGCATATATATTTATTTAGGATGTTAGAAACTTACTTGAAATTCGACTTGGGATATAGGTGATTCATTGAGATTGGATATTGGATATGAAAGAGATTGTTGATTTGTACATTCGAAATATAGGAGAGCTATTCGATATTGTACATTGAGGTGATGTGAGACTTATATGATGTGAGAGCCCAATTTGGGGGCTGATTTGAGGAATTGTGGATTTGAGTGTCTTGATGGATTGTGATCCTGCCACGATGTCAGGTTTCCGTGGAAATGACATATTCCACCCTATACCTCACACTTATCTATTTTGTGCACAGTTTCATATATTGGTAGTACCTGTTAGTGTACCCTTATGACAGTTGCATATTTACATTCTCATATCCCTATTGCATGGTTATTGCATACTATTGTCATGTTACTATTGCTTCACATATTGATTTTACCTGCTAGTGTACTTTCCATTATTCGACATTCACATGACATCTTATTACTGTAATCGCATATCTTAGATTCATGCTGTACGTACATTCCTGCGATTACCTGCATATGTTATCTACTATTCATGTGTTGGCAACTCACCCCCGTAGTGCCACAGGTGTTTCAGGTTGTTCTCCAAAGTAGTCGAGGCAGGCTATTCAGTATCCATCTATCATCTTTTGCTATAGATACCGCATCAGCTCACAGTACTATTTTGCTTAGGTGGGTTAGATGATTATCTGTATTTCATATTGTACATTCGTTGTATCTTGTACTCTCCATCTACTATTATCTTGTTGACTTAGAGACTTGGTGAGGACGATAATGTATATTATTTGTGGGTTGTTGTCTTTTATATACAGCTTTCTCTCTATTGTCTTTATTTCTTCGCTACGGCGTTATATTTTTGTGTTGTATTCATCTTGGCTAGTTTTTACAAAAAAGGGGGTGTTGCTAAAATTTTAAAGAAAGAAAGTAGGACTTTTAAAGAATTTGGGTTGCGATTTCAAATGTTTCAAAAACTTATATTATCTTTTCCGTATTTTTAAGGTTTAGATTTCTGGGTTTTGGTTTTCTTTTACTGCGTTACGTCTTAGGGCGTTGCGTAGTACTAGGGCCGTTACGGGCCAATTTTGGGTCGTGACAGTGTTTGACTTCGAAGTTCTTCTGAGCATGGATTGGTTAGCCACGTGTTATGCGTCCGTGGACTGCCGTGAGGGGGTAGTCAGATTTGGTTTTCCGGGTAAACCAGTTCTTGTTTGTTTTTGGGGAGACCGTAGCGTCGCCTTTCCCAGTTGATTTCTTCTTTTCGCGCTAGTAAGCTTTTTAGAAAAGGATGTTAGGAATTCTTAGCGTATGTTTGTGATGTTAGAGCCGCAGAGGTCCCGTTGGACCAGGTCCCGATTGGGAGAAAGTTTCCAAATGTTTTCCTGACGAGTTGCTTGTTTTGTCGCCAGCGCGTGATAATTAGTTCTTCTTTGACTTGGTTCCCGGCACGGAGCCTTTTTCTATACCGCCATATCGGATGGACCCGGCGGAGCTTAAGGAACTGAAGGATCAGTTGCAAGATTTGTTAGATAAAGGGCTTGTTCGTCCGAGTGCGTCACCTTGGGGAGCTCCTGTCCTGTTCGTCAGAAGGACAACCGTTGGCGTCTATATATTGATTAGCGTCAGTTGAATCGGATTACTGTGCGATACATTTCTCGAAGATTGACTTGCGGTCAGGCTACTACCAGTTGTTGGTTCGAGATGATGATATTCCGAAGATTTCTTTTCACACAAGTTACGGGCGTTATGCAAGGTTTCCTTAACACCTCTATTAGGGTTTTGAAGCATCACACATGCCATAACAATAAAATTTTGATGTGCTAAGTAAACTTTACTATTAATCGAACTAGAATTTATGAAGTAACTATTAATAGTATCAAATTTTAAGACTTAAGTTATACTAAGTGATGAGACTACAACCTTTGTAGACCTCTTTGGAAGACTCCTTTGCTTTGGAAGGGTTCGCTTGATCAACTCCTCGTCCACGACGATCCACCCGAAGCTCTTTGCCCTAAGCTTGTTGCTTCCTTCGATCTTTGAAAATCTTGAAGCACAACACCCTACACAAGATAGCAAAGATTGTGTAGGATGATGAAGTGGTTTCTATTCTTATTTAATACCTTTTCTTTTATTTCTCTAACTCTATTTTAACAATTAAAAGAGAGCTAGAATGAGGAGGAAGAAGATGGCTCTCTCTTTTTCTTTTGGAATGAATAATGATAAGAATGCATAAAGAAAATGAGAGAGAGATATATATCTTATCATAACCATAACTATAGTTAAATAATATCTAGATATTTTAATTTAGGTTTAAGGCAAAAGGAAAAAGAACCATGGTTGAGTTAAATTCAACCATGGAAATGTGTAGAAATGTGTAGAAGGAATGACTCAATAATCTTTTTCTTTTACCTTTAACTCTAATGAAAATATCCATATATTTATTTATCTACAATATGATTCTTATATTGCCATCCTCTTTGTATCATCAACCATGATACATTTCATGTATGTATGTGTGTATGCACATCATCATGTACATATACATGCATGTATCCATAAAAAGAAAAGGATTTAAATAAATAATAAATAATATAAAAGTCAATATTAAATCAACACTTGATTTAATAAATCGGTCATATCTTATATGACCCGACTAATATTATATGCCCGATTAAAATAGAGTATCACATACTCGTATTTAATCGAGCCTCCGCACATATCTCATATGTGCACCACTTCGTTTCGCCTGAGCCGTGAAACTTCTATGCGGGACTCTAAGACTCGTCAATACGCCAGCAGTAGATGATGATCATATCAAACACCCACATGCCGCAAGCGGTCAGCTAAACGTAACGGCTACCCGGGTATTGAGCGATCAGAATAAGAACAAGCGAACCTGTCAAAACTCCTTTCAATCCATCCGGCAACACTTACCGTACAGTCCGGTCTTTTCGTCAGATATGCTGCATATCGAGTCTAGGGATGGAATCGTCGACCCCAATAACTCAATAAGTCATGCCGGTATATGGTCTATAACAGATCGAGAAACTTACTGATAACACTTATTAGTAATATCTCAGCAGCCCTGGCCAGGGACTTCCCGTTATAGCCAATCGTGCACAGTACAACATCAACCCCCAATACCGGGAGAGACGAAACCCCTCCTATCGCTCACTGCCTCCATATGCCTCGAGACTATACCCAAAATCCACCTGTTTGTGCGACTCAGTAGAGCCGCAGTAGGGTGGAGATCAAAGTACAGTGGGAGGACACACAAGACTCTATGACGATCTCGGGTCTACAGACTAACCTGTACCAGTGTCACCTGAGAACTGCTATCCGACGTATGATATAATACCATATAGGAGTTCTCGGTGAGTCCGTTCAGTGTACCCAGTCTCACTGAGCACCCGTATACTATCTTCGGTGTCAACACACCAGACGGATATGGGATCATCCATCGCCCATCATATGGAACAAGAATGGTATACGCTAGTCTAAACTGGAATATCGATGCCCTATCTCGATATACCTACGACTAGGAACTATTTCAAGGATATGCTTATAAACTACAGATGTCCCACTAGTATGATCCGCATCATAATCCCAGTAGTCAAGCCAATATCCTTAGGGCTTTATCAACATCCACTAAATGAATATAAACTTGATCAAGTGAACATATGATAAAGTAAAACCAGATAGCATACTATCATGTCGAGCAAGACTGTCCTCTGAATATATATATATATATATATACACACATCAGTACATACATTATCTCATAATGGCCTCTTGGACATACATATATCCAACAATCTCCCTCTTGCACTATGGCCAATTATTGGCGTATCTCACACCCAACATCTCAAAAAGTTGCTCATGCTTCGGCTGAGGGAGGGCCTTGGTGAATGGATCCGCAACGTTGTTCTTTGTGTCTACTCTCTTAATCTCGATCTCGCGGCTATCAACTATCTCCCGGATCACATGATATCGCCTCAGGATGTGTCTGGACTTCTGATGGGACCTGGGCTCTTTGGCCAACGCCATAGCCCCATTATTGTCACAATATAAAGGTATTGGATCAATAATGGTTGGAACTACTTCTAGCTCCGCGATGAATTTCCTCATCCAGACGGCTTCCTTGGCAGCATCATTTGCAGCAATATATTCAGCTTCCATCGTTGATTCTGCAACGGTATCCTGTTTGGAACTCTTCCAACTCACCGTCCCTCCATTGAGGGTAAATGCAAACCCTGAGATAGAATTGCTGTCATCCTTGTCACTCTGGAAGCTCGAATCGGTAAAGGCCTCCATTTGGAGATCCCCGTTACCATATACCAAGAACAATTCTTTAGTCCTTCACAAGTATTTAAGAATGTTCTTCACAACAATCCAGTGATTCTCCCATGGGTTTGACTGATACCTACTTACTACACTAAGTGCATAAGCAACATCAGGGCGTGTACATAACATCGCATACATTATCGATCCTACTGCCGAAGCATAGGGGATAATGCTCATGCGAGCTTTCTCTATATCAGACTTTGGGCAATCGTCCTTTGAGAGAGTGACTCCGTGGCAAGCGGGTAAGGCACCCCGCTTGGAGTCTTCCATACTAAACCTCTTTAAGATGGTGTTAATGTACTTGGTTTGGGACAATCCCAATAACCGTTTGGATCTATCCCTATAGATCCGTATTCCCAATATGTATGTGGCATCACCCAGGTCCTTCATGGAGAACCTATGTGATAAGAATGATTTGACCGACTGTAGCATAGTAATGTCATTTCCTATCAGAAGTATGTCATCCACGTACAATACGAGGAATGCGACATTTGTCCCTACAGTCTTCTTATAAACACAAGGTTCATCTGGATTTTTGATGAAATCAAACTCTTTGATAATATCATCAAAACAGATTTTCCAACTCCGTGATTCCTGCTTTAATCCATAAATGGATTTAAGCAACTTACATGCTTTACCGCAGCTCCCACTGTCAATGAAGCCTTCTGGCTGATCCATATATACGCATTCATCTAAATCACCATTTAGGAATGCAGTTTTAACGTCCATCTGCCAGATTTCATAGTCATAGTGAGCAGCAATAGCAAGTAGGATCCGAATGGATTTAAGCATGGCTACCGGAGAGAAAGTCTCGTCATAGTCCAAACCTGGTCTTTGACGAAAACCTTTCGCTACCAACCTTGCCTTATAGGTCTCTACCTGTCCATCTACACCGATCTTTCTTTTAAAGATCCATTTGCAACCCACAGGTTTTATCCCGGAGGGTACATCTTCTAAAGTCCATACTTTGTTGGTGTACATGGACTCCATTTCGGATCTCATGGCATCCAGCCATTTCACAGAGTCACCACTCGTGATAGCTTGATGAAAACTGGCAGGATCATCATCATCCATGATGCAATCTTCTCTATCACCATCAATGAGAAAACCGTAGTATCTCTCCGGTGGGCGAGAAGTCCTACCAGATCTACGGAGTGGCTGAGGTTCATTAGATTCTGTTATAACTTCAGGTTCAGCCAAGTCGTCATTTGTAACTTGTGTCTCTGGAACCTCTTCTAGATCTACCATATTGCCATTTGTATTATTTGAAAAAATCTCATCTTCTAAAAAGGTGGCATACTGAGAAACAAACACTTTTTGTTCCTCTTTGTGGTAGAAAAGATACCCAAACGAATGTTTAGGTTATCCAACAAATATACATTTGACTGATCGTGTCTCGAGTTTGTCTGGATTCTGCTTTTTAACAAAAGCCGGACAACCCCAAATCTTAACTCTTTTAAGAGATGGTTTATTCCCATGCCATATCTCATATGGAGTGGTAGACACGGTCTTGGTTGGAACTTTGTTTAATAGAAAAGCTGTTGTTTCCAATGCATGCCCCCAAAACGAGAGAGGTAAGTCAGAATCACTCATCATGGATCGTACCATATCTAATAGGGTACGGTTCTTTCGTTCTGACACACCGTTGTGCTGTGGTGTGTAAGGTGGAGTGAGCTGAGAGAGAATCCCATTCTCTTTTAGGAAGTTTAAGAACTCAGTACTTATGTACTCTCCACCTCGATCTGATCGAAGTATCTTGATATTCTTTCCTGTTTGGTTTTCTACTTCATGTTTATACTCCTTGAATTTCTCGAAAGCTTCAGACTTATGTTTTATCAAATACACATGACCAAATCTTGAGAAATCATCAGTAAAAGTTATGAAGTACGAAAAACCGCCTCTTGCATGTGTAGACATTGGTCCGCATACATCACTATGTATGAGGCCTAGGAGCTCAGTAGCTCTTTCTCCGTGTCCTGTAAACGGGGTTTTGGTCATTTTACCTTTGATACAAGACTGGCAAGTTGCATAAGATTTATACTCAAATGAATTTAAATATCCATCTTTATGAAGCTTGTTTAGTCTTGTTTCATTAATATGACCAAGTCTACAATGCCAAAGAAAAGCTTCATTTATATTTGAAAATTTTCTTTTATTTTTGTGTTGTATGTTGAAAACTGTGTGTTGATTAAGGACGTATATTCCGTTATTTAATGTACCACAACTAATCAACTCTTGATTAAGTCTAATGTTCATAACATTGTGTTGCACAGAAAAACGATACCCTTCATTGTCTAACAATGAAACAGATATAATATTACAAAGCATACTTGGTACAAAATAACACGGGTTCAAAACCAATATACAACCCGAAGGCAAACCTAGGTGATACTCTCCTACTGAAACTGCATTTACATTGGAACCATTTCCAACTTGGAGAGTATGATCACCTGTCTTCAGAACTCTGCTATTTCTCAACGCCTGCACAGAATTACAAATATGAGAACCCGAACCGGTATCCAATACCCAGGAAGCAGAGTTAATAGAAAAACAGTTTTCAATTACGAACACACCTGAAGCTGAAGCATCACCATGCTTCTTCTTTAGTGCTAGGTACTCAATATAGTTTCTCTTCCAATATCCCGTCTTCTTGCAATGGAAACATTCACCTTTCCCCGATTCCCCAACCTTGGACTTGCCTTTTCCCTTCACTTTTTTGACTCCACCCTTAGGTTTGGTAGGTTTCTTCTTCATCTTTCCCTTGGCCTTAGCCTTCGGGTAAGAGGAGGAGGATTGCCCAACACTCATAACGGGAGTCTTCACCGACTTCAGTGTGCTCTCTGCACTCCTTAACATATTAAGGAGTTCAGGCAGTTCCTTCTCCATATTGTTCATGTTGAAGTTAACGATGAACTGAGCAAAGTTGGAGGGGAGAGACTGCAGAATAATATCTGTATACCGTTCATTGTCCATTGTCCACCCAAGGTCCTCAAGCTCTTCTATGAGAGCTATCATTTTCAGAACATGGTCTCCTACTGCTGTGCCAGCGGTCATGCGCATCTGAAACAGTTTCTTAGACGCTTCGTATCGTAATACGCGAGATTGCTCTCCATACAACTCTTTTGTATGGAGAAATATGGCTTTTACGTCCATATTCTCGTGCTGCTTCTGATGTGTGTTATCCATCGATGCAAGCGCGAGGCATTTTACCGTGGCACAGTCAGCGTCCCATGTCTTGCAGATTTCCTTATCCGCAACTGAAGATTTAAGACCTAGGGAGGGCAAGGCTGGAGCTGTAAGGGCATATGATACTTTATCATAAGTCAAGGCTATGTTTAAATTCCTCAGCCAGTCTTTATAGTTGGTCCCATTCAGCTTGTTTTTATCTAATAAAAGCTTAAGTCCTGTCATGGGTATCTGCCATTAAGAGAGAGAAAAGAATACACTTAGCGAAAGCTCTTGCAAAGATCAGATTGGTTATTATCTTGTCTAACCGATGTCTCCCACTATTTTTTTATCAAATTTTCTTTAAAACCTTTAAAAAGAAAACTAGCCGGGATTAATTACATTCCATAACTTTGCTAACCTCTCAGCCAGGCCAGTGCCGGTACTTGAGGGAGGTTCCCCGTGCTTTCGCACGGACCTAATTAAAATAAACCTCGTCTTCCCAGAGGCGTAGCCCCGTTTGGTACCTTTCTAGACACCTACCGAGTCAGCTAATTGTAAAGTGCAAAATTCTCCCGGGAGCAACATTTGCTCGCAGTGGGATCGAGATACTACTTGTTAGTGTATATGCCCTAGAGGCCATTACTGTATCATACTAGCTTGTATATTGCTTAATGGAAGCTTGGGATATTCACAGTTGTATAGACAATCTTACTCAAAATGGTAGTATGCTACTTGGTTTGTCTCTACTTCAATATGTGCATGTGTTTCTTTTAGCATATCGCTTATATACATATTAGTAGAGCCCTTAGGATTTTTGCTTGATTACCAGCGTTGTGATGGCGCTCACACTCGTGGGGGCTGGGTAATCCATAAGCACATCCTTATACAGGTCCCTAGTCATAGGACTATCGAGACAGGGCATCGATACTCCGGAGTAGACTAGCATATGCGCTACTCATCCCAGCGGGGGAGACGGTCTATCCCACAGCCGTCAGTACGTCGTACTTGAGATAGTATGCGGGTGCTCATTAGGTTACGAGTACACTGGACAGGACTCGTCAGGAACTGTTGGTTGGTATTATACCTATCGTCAGTTATCAGTTCCCAGGTGACATGAGTACAGCTTAGTCCGCCGACTTGACACTGTCACTTCGCCTCGAGTGTGTTCCCACTGTACTTAGATTACTACCCTACCACGGCTCAAAGGAGTCGTGCAAACAGGTAGTAGTTGGGTGCAGTCCCGAAGCACTTGGAGGCAGTGACGGTTAGACATGATTCGTCTCTCCCGGTATTGGGGGTTGACATCGCGCTGTGTCTAGGAGAGCCATTACACAAGTAGTCCCTGGCCAGGGCAAGCGAGATATGCTGGTAGGTTTCCAGTGTTGTCTCTGGGTGTTCTGGGCTACACTCCGACACGACTTGTACCGCTATTAGGGGACTGACGTTCACCGCCCCCTTAGGGCCGCCATGCGATGTATCAGACGAACAGACCGAATTGTACGGAGATTGTCACATACAGGCTCAGTACGAGTTCGGATGGGTTTACCTCATCGGCCTTCTTATCGACATCTACCTGGGGACCGTTACGTACAGCTAGTGCCGCTTGCGGTCTGTGGTTAAACCCACTGCCAGCGTAGTGTCGAGTCTTTATAAACCCACACAGAGAGTTTCCCTGCACTGAGCGAAACGTGTAGAGGCCGTATGGTTTTACGGCAGGGCTATGATCACTTACGTGCACTTGTGTGCGTATGCTGTTCGGGCAGGCAATACTAGTGGGCTTTGGTTTAAGCCAGATCCTAGTATTGCACGGATGGATTTGTTTTGTCTTCTGTGCATTCGCATTCTACGGAATGCGGATGCGGGTGTGTATGCACAGTTTTGAGGAGCGATAAAGGAGAAGGTGCCCCATTAGGGTTTTGGCAGTTGGTTCGGCCAAAACCGTAATGTGGCAGACTCATTAGGGTTTTGACAATTCGTTTGGTCGAAACCATTATGAGCCGGAGACATTGTTTACTAATCCTTTTAGTGATAGTTTAGTGATGGCTAATTGCATTGACCATTTGACCCCATTGACCTCTCTTGACTTTGTTGACCCGTTGACCGTGTTGACCATTGACCTTCAAGAGAGGTCTACACCCTTCTTTGATTTTCTTTTTAATTTTTGATTATGATAATGGTCAATTCAATGTAGCATCAACTTTATAATGATAGGATTAGTAATGATGGTTTTGGGTGTATTATTTCAACCATGGTTCATTTCATTTGGGTTAATCTTTTCATTATTCTCTTCTCATTCTCTCTCTTGAAGTGAGAAGAAAAGAAAAGCTCCATGGTTGCTAGGTTTTCTCCTTCATCTTCCTCCACTTGAAAATTCTTTTGATCTCATGTGTTGAGAGAAAAAGAATCCACATAGACAAACACTTCCATCTTTCTCTTCTACACAACCTAAGGCATTTAGATTAGCAATCTCTTTGCCTTAGTTGCCTCGGCTTGAGGTGGAGCTTAGTGTACAACTCTCGGGTGGATCGTCTTCGACTCAAGAAGGCCGCGGAGGTGACCAAGATCCGGATCGACCCTCGGAGCATGGATGGACGAGCCGGACAGCGGAGAGAAGACCCGAAGGACCGGTTCCGTGAGGTATATTTTCTACAGCATAGTAGTTAAATCCTCTACTTGTTTGCTAGTTTCTAGTTTAGCCAAGATCCTTGCTTTTGAGTCCATGTTGCCTTGCGCCAAATTATTGTTTTTCGCCTTTTCCGCCTCCCCGTAAGAACCGGGGTGAGCAACGTGGACTTACAGTGGTATCAGAGCCTAGCTAAACATAAATTAGCAAGTTAGCAAAGTGTTAAGAATATCGATCGGGAAAAGGTCGCAAAACACATCCGACAAAAACCAACTTTCTGTCGAATTTTTATACTGTTCAAAAAATTATTTGACATACATGAAAATTCGTCTCATGGTTTTTATAGAACACACAGCAAAACTGAGCATCTGACTCGGCCAACCCACCGCGGAAACGCGGCCAAACCATGGGTTTGGCCGCGGATCCGCTGCCGAGTTGACTCGGCCGCGACTCCGTTTTGCTGCAGTGTTCTTAGATTGCTGTTTTGAGATTTTTAATACATGTTTTTTCCACCCAGAATTTCCAGAGAGCAAATTGACTTTTGGGGTGGTTATAAATCCGTATTTTGATCGATATTCCGTACTCTTTGGCTAATGAATATTATCTGTGATGTGATATATGTATTGAACGTCCGCTAATTGCTATGCGTCGATTAGTGGGGGTTATACATATCTGTGATCTGTAATGTTGATGGTTTATGGATTTGAACTCGGTGGATTATCGCGGATGAATAGCCGGGAATGGGTGTAAGATGAGAGTTTCTTTTTCTTTCATTCATTGTAAAAGTTGTAAATTGATGTAATATTATTTGTTTGGCCGCACAACCGGGTCGGGGTTGTAGCCGTCATTGTATAATTTCTTTTTACTGTTTTTGCTCCTAGGATAGACCCAAGGTGGGGTGCACAGACTACCGGGTATCTTAAAGTGCCGAGTGGCCTACTCACGGTATTGAGGGAGGTTGCTTTGCTTCGGGTACTTGGCGGGTAGTTTGCCGCACCCGTAGGGGTATAGGGTGGGGTTTGGCTATTAATCGCGACCGTGTAATCTGTTTTTCGTTGCAGGCTCTAACGAATCGCGGATTCCTAGTATATCCAAAGTGTTCATCTGTGATCTGTAATGGCTATCATTGCTTTATATCTATATATGATAACTATTTAGGTGTTGCTTATGTTTTGCATCCGCGCTAGTCCAGCCCCCGCTCTGTCGTTAGTTAAGTAACCTAACGGGTGATGACGGGGCCCCGTGGCGAATGCGGATGGCATAAGCGTACACCATATTTTGGTTGTTTTTTGCAATGATATGATTAAATGATGGGACGCATTGGAACTAATGCAAGAAAATAAACCAAGTAAAAGTCGTCGGAACACTTTGAAAACCACTCGGTTCTTTTCAAAAACCAGCATTTTAAACGCGGAGCTTGAACCACTCCTTTTTAAAAGCTATCTCGTTCTATCGATTATATCAAGTTCACTACGTTCACGGTTTCGCCAAAACATTCGTAGCCCTCCGTCATTTCGTATGGATATTCAATAGTATTCAAGCTATGTTTGTTGACCTTCGTCAAGGCATAGTGATTGGTAGCTGTTGGGTGTTCATATGTAACATAGGTAGATGCGTTGGTTTGGGACAGTCGTATTACCTTGTTGACCTTCGTCAAGGGTATATACGGGTGGGTTCAAATTAACCTGGATAATGACGGATAGAACTTGACATGTGACTTATGATTTGTTGACCTTCGTCAAGGTCATAAGAGCATGTGGCAAAAATCTACATCGGGAGTTTCAAAAGTACTGAAACTTGCTAGCGCTGCATACCATTTGGAGTGTGATGATTCTGGTAGGATTCCTTCAGTTTTGTCACGCAATGATATTTGGATCCCGATCCTACTATGAGTATATGCTACTCCTCGGGAACTTTCTTACTTAACGATCAATGCTATAAACCTAGTAGGTGTCTAGAAAGGTGTTAGCGGGGCTACGCCCACAGGGAAAAGAGGTTACTTAATTAAGGAACTTCGCGAAAGCGTTGGAAAACCTCCCTCGAAGTACCGACACCAGCCTGGCTGAACAGTTAAGCAAGTATTGTACGGTCAGATTGATCCCGACTAAATCTTCCTTTATGGTTTAAGGAGGGATTCGAGAGACAGTGGGAGCCATCCTGTTTAGATAAATTAAAAACCAATCTAAACTTGCAAGAGCATCATGCTAAGTGTTTTCTTCTCTCTCTCTTAATTGCAGCGACCCAGTGACCGCACTTAGGTTACATCTAGATAATAAAATGACTGAATCTGACTGTTATGACTGGCAAAGGTCTGTCCAGATGTCCATTGCCTATAACAAGCTGGGACACCACTCGACTGATCCAACCCCTACCGTATCAGGTCCAGTTTCCCCTGTCACGGATATTGATATCCGTAGGACATCGGAAGAAGACTGTGCGAAAGCCAAGTGCCTCATGTTAGCCTCAGTTGATGGTACATACCAGAGGCAGCACGAGAAGATGGACTCAGTTTCTATCTTCCTCCATAACAAAGATTTATATGGAGAGCAATCTCGTATCGCAAGATATGAGACCTCGAACGAATTGCTACCAGCGAGGTTGGCTATCGGGTCATCTGTAGGGGGCAACGTCCTTACAGAGACCAGCTCTTTCGAGCTCACGGACCTGAAGACCATGTTGAAGAACGGGTCAGATACTGACTTAGTTGAACAGTCTCTATCTACTACCCTGAAGGAAACCAGGGAAGTAGAAAGAAAGGGAAGGGCAGAAGTTTCGGGAATGGATGTAGATAAAGAGGGATGTTCCTATTGTTACGGGAATGAACATGGGCAGAAGGATTGCAGGGCTTGCAAAGCCAGTAGCCAGAATTCGAAGCATGTTGTGGGGAATGAACATGGGCAGAAGGTGTAAGTGCACGGCGGCGCCCCGGCCGTCAATCCGACGGCCAAACGCGGAAGCGGTGGTAAACTTAAATTTTGCGGACTTTGCAAACCGGCACCACCGCGCACTAAACCCCGGATCGTGCCATTAAACTAGTCTAAGCTATCTAGAGAGGGGGTAGAGAAGTATACCATACGATCCGAGTCCTCCGGTCTTCATCTCCACTCCGATCTCCTCGCGGGATCTCCGTCCGTCTCCTCCGTGTCGGAAAGGGCACCACGAAGCCGGGTACTTTTACGGGCTCCCACCTCAATACCGAGGCAACTCGCGCATGAAGCCGGCTACTCGACATGCTCAAGATATGCTGTAGGGAGTGTGATGTAGAATGTATGTCTCACTTTGGGGTTGGTTGCCATTTGAAGAGGATGGAGGAAACAAAGATAAGAAAAATGGTGCTTGCATTTTTCTTGGCTTGGAATGAGATCAAGAATGAAAACCTCTCTCAAAGATGAAGCTCTCTCTTCTTCTCTTTTTTTCTTCTCACTTCTCTCTTTCTTTTTTCAACCATGAATAATAATCTCTCTCTCTTGAAAATGGTGGAGGAAGGAAAACATAATGCAAAGGGAGGTGAGTGTAGGAGCAAAAGAAAGGTGACCATATCCAAACCTCATCATCACAACTCTAATCAAAGATCAAATCCTATCTCATCACTTCTAATCTTCATAAAGCATGAAAAGAAGAATGAAAGGAATGGTATCTAAATAAGTTATCATAATAAATCAACTTACAAGAAACCCCCTCCTCAAATGTAATTTGCAAAACTGCAAATTACCCCCTCCATCAGAAAAGTCCGGCCGGGAAAGAACAAAGGAAAACCGGCCGGAACGGAAAGCAAACTGGCAACTCCAGAAAACTGGTCCCGTAATAAATTACAGGAAAACCCCATACTGTGCATACACACCCGCATCTGTATTCCGTCCGGATACAAATGCAATGAGACAAAATCTACACTGTACTAAACTAGGACCGGCTTAAGCCAAAGCCGGCTAGTAAAATCCGTTCGATCCTGATCCGTGCAATAACGCACGTATCTGATCGGACCCTGCCATATCTCCATACGGCCTCTACAGCGTTTCGCCCGAAAGCTTGAGTAACTGAAAGTGTGGTGGATTCTAAAGACTCGTCAATACTATGGCTGTGGATTTAACCACTAGCACGTCAGAGGTATAAGCCAATACGTGACGGGCCACCAGCTATTGACTAAAAGGGACGTCGATGAGCGAACTCATCCTGACACCCTACTGAGCCTGTCAGTGACAATATCCGTGCAGTCCGGTCCGTTCGTCTATGAGTATCGCATGGCGGGCCTAGGGGGTTGGTAAAAGTCAGACCCCCAAAAGCGGTACAAGTCGTGTCGGAGTGTAGCCCAGAACACCCTGAGATACTACTGGAATACCTACCAGTAAATCTCCTTGCCTTGGCCAAGGACTTTGTGTAATGGCTCTCCTAGACACAGCACGACCTCACCCCCAATACTGGGAGAGACGAACCCCTGAAGATACGCTCACTGCCTCCATGTGGCTCGGGACTGTACCCAACTAAAACCTGTTTGCACGACTCCTTTGAGCCATGGTAGGGCAGTAATCAAAGTACAGTGGGAACTCACACGAGACAAATGACGATCCCCAGGTCGATGAACTAACTTGCACACATGTCACCAGGGAACTGCTATCTGACGTCAGGTATAAGACCAACTAGCATGTTCCCGGCGAGTCCTGTCCGGTGTACTCATAACCCAATGAGCACCTGTATACATCTTAGGTGAACCAACTGACACCAGTGGCTTGTGAGACCGGCCACCGCCCCTCGTCGGGGTCTCGACTGTATACACTAGTCTACTCTGGAGTATCGATGCCCTGTCTCGAAACTCCTACGACTAGGGACCTTTTAAGGATGTGCTTATAGACTCCAGCTCTCACTTATATGATCGCCCTCATACTGCTGGCAGTCAAGCAAGAATCCAAGGGGCTCTATCAACGTGCAATAGCGACATGTCAGGTCACCTAAAGCAGTACACGATGATAAAGGTAAACCAGATAGCATACTATCATCTCGAGCAAGACTGTCCTACCGGGATAGGTCCTCCCTCAATCATTGCAATCACGTGCCTGTGATCCAATAATTGACTCTGAGGGCACTATCTCCAACAGAAGGATTGCAGGGCTTGCAAAGCCAGTAGCCAGAATTCGAAGCATGTTGTGGCTTCAGCTTCGGGTGTGTTTGTAATAGAGAACTGTATGTCTGTTAACCCTACTTCCTGGGTATTGGATACCGGATCAGGATCTCATATCTGTAATTCATTACAGGCTCTGAGAAACCGTAGGGTTATCAGGAAAGGTGATATGACTCTCAGGGTTGCTAACGGAATGAGCATGTATGCTGAATCCATAGGGGAATATCATCTAGGACTGACAACTGGGCAGATATTGATTCTGCGTAACTGTTTTTATGTACCAGGTGCGACTTGTAATATCATATCTGTATCCTTAATTTCTAAGGAAGGATATGATTTTACTTTTGTAAGCGATGTAGTCAACATCCACCTAAATCAAGTTCTGATTGGGTCAGGTACATTACAAAACGGAATATGGTAGTCCATAAGTACATCCTTCAAAGTCCCTAGTCGTGGGTATATCGAGACGGGGCATCGATATACCAGAGTAGACTAGCGTATAACTTCTCGACCCATACAGATGGGCGATGGATGATCCCATATCCATTGGTGTTTGACATCAGAGGAGATATACGGGTGCTCAGTAGAGACTGGGTACACTGGACGGACTCGCCGAGAACTCCCAGATGGTATTATACCTTATGTCAGATGGCAGTTCTCTGGTGACACTGGTACAGAGTAGTCTGTTGACCAGAGATCGTCATAGAGTCTTGTGTGGTTCCCACTGTGCTTTGATTTCCATCTTACCACGTCCAAGAGGGCGTGCAAAACGGTGGTTTTTGGGTACAGTCCCGAGTCACATGGAGGCAATGAGTGATAGGAGGGGATTCGTCTCTCCCGGTATAGGGGGTTGATGTTGCTCTGTGTTCGATTGGCTATAACAGGAAATCCCTGGCCAGGGTTGCTGAGATTTACTGGTAAGTGTTACCAGTAGTTTCTCGAATTGTTATAGGCCTCATATCGACACGACTTATCGAGCTATTGGGGTCTGACGTTTACCACCCCTAGGCAAGATATGCGACATATCAGACGACGAGACCGGACTGTACGGTAGTGTTACTGGTTGGATTCACTGGAGTGTGAGCGGGCTTGCTCGTCGATCTTCTGATCGCTCAATACCCGGGTGGCCGTTACGTTTAGAAGACCGCTTGCGGCTTGTGGGTGCTTGATATGATCATCATCTGCTGCCGGCGTATTGACGAGTCTTTAGAGTCCTACACAGAGGTTTCCTGGCTCAAGCGAAACGAAATAGGAGCGCATATGAGATATGTGCGGGACCGAGAATAATACCAGTATGTGATACTGTATTCGATTCTCGCGATTTGTAACATTGATCGGTTATATGCGTTATAGCCGGGTTATCGGATCAAGTGTTGATTCGATAAGTTGTTACTATTTATATTAGTCGGTTATATGCGATATGACCGGATCGTTAAATCAAGTGTTGATTTAATGATTTAATGTATAATTATATATTTGATATATTACTTTGCATTAACTAGTATTGGTTCACTTTAAATGGATTTTCTCACTTGGTTGTACAAGTTGTATATGTGATATACTTTTTGTGCAAATGATTGTATCATGTTTGATGATACATGTTCTCTTGATTAGGTGTATGATTAAACCATGGTTAGTTAATGGTTAGGGTTTCATTTGATTTGTTTATCCCTTTATTTATTTTGTTTTGACAAAAGAAAATGAGATATGAAAACAAAAAGGTTGCTTTCAAAGATGAAGTTTCATGAAGGTTTGACCAAAGTGACAATTTTGTCTTCATATTTAAACCTAACCATTCACTAACCCTAGTTAAATCTCTACACTAAACCATGGTTGAGATTATGATAAGTATCATATTGTTTTTATTTTTAAAAACAACTTATCATATCTTCTTCTTCTTCTTCATCTTCTTCTTCCATGAAGAAACCTTGACTTCATCAATGGTGATTGATGAATTAGAGTGAGAAATCCAATTCTAAAGTTTACCCACTTCCTATTTCTTCATCCTCTACCTCTTGCCAAGTAGTAGAGTGTGTTTCCTTCACAAGTTTTCATGGCTTGGTGAAGGTGGGGCTTGATCTTGTGATGCCTCGACGTAGATCATCTTCGGCACTTAGTCGATGACCTAGCCCGTCCATTCTCCGATGAAGCCGACGCTAGAGCCCGGGATCCTTTTTGGACAGCGAGGAGACTTCATTGCGGAGCCGTGGAGGTGGAGGACCGGATCTACAAAGGTTGTATTTCCGTATTCTAGTAGTTAAGTGTTAACTAGTTTGCTTTGTCGCCTAAATATCTAGCCAACGATCTAGTCTAGGGTTTCTCGGCACCGTATTTTTGGAAATTGGCATGGTTGATGCCTTGTGAGACCTCTTGAGAGTGTCTAGGAACCCTACAGTGGTATCAGAGCCTAGCTAGAGGCTTAGGCGAAGAGTAGACGAAGTTTGAAACCCGATCGACCCGAAACCCTAACTTTTACATGCTCTCTGGACTTTTTATAAAATCTGGGATTTTTCCAGATTAAAAATGCTTAAAAAATTCAGCAGGGTATTATATGAATTACCATGAAAAACGAGCCTCTAATTCCTCTACTTGACCGTGGAACCGCCGCGTTGACCCCCCTTTAGCGGCGGTTCCGCGGCACATTTAATGCATTATCGACGGTTCTTTGCATAGTAATTCATATCTCTGTTGTTTATATTTTCTGGGCATTTTTAATACAGATTCTAGAATTGAGTGTTCTGGGGTTGTATTGGGGACTCGATGAATCGATCTGATTATTTAACTTTGTCTATTTGGTTTTCCGGATATTTTTGAATATGTTAAAAAGTTCGACCGGATATAAATACCCACTTTTTCCCCTGTCGGGAAATTTCCAAGTGTTGGATATTTCCGTAGTTTAACGACGTTCTAAGTAGTGCAAGTAATGCGATGGACCCTCTAGAAGACAACAAACCTTAACTCGATTATGTGACCGTCTTGAACTGCCCTTTGAACCTTCGGGTTTGAGGCAGTACGGCGTGCCACATGTGAGGCGTTGGCTTGACCCTTCTATGGCTGGACCGTTGGTACTGAGGCACGAACTGAATGCTGTTAGACTTATTTCATGTGTTGATCTGTATCGGGAAAACTTGGGTGTTTGACTGTTCGATCGGAAAGTTTAACATTTTCTATTTATCTGGAATGTGATACAATAATTGGAATTCACAAAGAGTTATGAGATAACTAAATTAATATTATAAACATAGCAGTTTAGTCTCACTTGATCGGTTGCCACGGAATTTTGATGTGATCAAAAGTCCATCGCAATCACGTAGCGTACGCGGATACTCGCCGGATAAACTTAATAGACAGCCTCACTCCATAGCCCCGACCAAGTGACTGTAGGAGAACCCCATCGCCGAAAGCATCCGTTCGGGTGCTCGCGGTAGCGGTGTTCCGCCTTGGTGCACTTCGTCGTCGGTATCGGGGGTGCGACCGTCTACTGAAGTTTGCGACGAGCATTCGATCAGATTGTCGGGAATCTTGTTTAATTGCCCGACTTGATATTGAAAAGAGTTTTCGATTTTGAGACTAAAATGCGGCGTTTATAATTGTTAGGCATGCGATGTCTAAGTAATTCATTTGGTCAGGCATGCGATGTCTGAGGTGGTTGCGGATTCCAACTGTTGTAGTTTTACACTTTCTTTTCTGTGACCGTAAGTGTAATATGTGATATCCCCGGTTTCGTTGCTATATGTCAATGACAATTGGGATGGACATATTTACTTACGTTGATGACATGTGATGTTATGTGTTGCTGGATATGTTATATTGGATCGTCGTGTTTGAATAGCCGGGTTTTTTTTATGTGAGATGAGTGTTTTTCATTTTCATTCATGTAAAAACTTGTATGTAATATTCTTTTATTGGGGCACTTCCAGGTTGCGGAAGTAGTCACCCTTTGTATATTATTTACTTTTCCGCACTAGGATAGACCCAAGGAGGAGGGCACAAGTAACCGGGTTCTGGAGTCCAGTGGGAGACCAACTCGAGGAGTCGAGTCCGGGTCTCCTAACTCTAGAATTGGTAGGGTTGCTTGCCGCTCTCGTAGGGGTCTAGGGGTGTGGGTTTGGCTATTCATCGCGACCGTGGAATCCGTGTTTTATACTGGCTCGTATTGAAAACACGGACGTCCTAGTATATCCAATATTTCATATGATTCTTCTGCTGCGATATCTGTGATGTGATCATGTGATGTTCTGTGATAGATACAGTATATAGTATATATGATATATTATATAGACGTTACTTATGTTTTACACCCGCGCTAGCCCTGCCCCGCTCTGCTGTTAGTTACCTAACTTAACGGTGCACGAGGGGACATTGAGGCGAATGCGGATGGCATAACCGTACGTCGTATTTATCTGTGATGATTAGGTACTTAAATGATGGGACTTCATTAATGAGATTAATGAAATAAAAGAAACCTAAGATGTTGTAGAATCGAATTTCAAAATAAAACAGGTAGCTACAGTTCTTGCTTTGCACAGCGGTATATATGATATATCCTGCACCTTATTCGATGAGGAAAGGACCGAGATCCCTTCACCGGGAGTGACTCCTTTAGCAATAACTGATAGATGCTACACACTCGGTTTGTCTTTTGATTGCTTTTAAGTGTTTTTGCTTTGCACAGTGATATATATGATATATCCTGCACATCATTCGACGAGGAAAGGACCGACGATCCCTTCACCGGGAGTGACTCCTTTAGCAAAACTAGAAAAGCCTCAAAAGCAATCCATTTCAAAATTCATTCGATCCTACAACGATATCAAGTTCATTACGCAATAGATTTTCAGAAAAACCTGTCGTAGCCCTCCGTCATTTCAGATAAGTCCTATTTAGTATTCGTGCTACGTTTGTTGACCTCCGTCAAGGCGTAGTGTGCGGTAGCTAACTAGTATTTATCTGCTTATGCATATGATGCAGATTGGATTAGGGTAGTCGTGCGGCCTTGTTGACCTCCGTCAAGGGTCGTGCGGGTGGGTTTAATTCGATCAAGAAATGACGGGTTGAACTTGACTAGTAGCCTATGGTTTGTTGACCTCCGTCAAGGTCATAGGGTGCTGGGGGCAAAATATTATCGGGAATTTCAAGTGTTGAAATTTGCAATGAGATTGCATACCTTCTATGAGATAGTTGGATCCCGATACCCACTGCGAGTAATTGTTACTCCTGGGAGAGTTTTACACATTACAATTAGCCGATCAAGTAGGTGTCTAGAAAGGTGTCAACGGGGTTACGCCTCTGGGAAAATGAGGTTTACTGTAATTAGGTTCGTGCGAAAGCACGGGGGACCTCCCTCAAAGTACGACACTGGCCTGGATGAAAGATTGGCGAACTTGTAGTGTGTAATTAATCCCGGCTAGTCTTTTCTTTTAGGGTTTGATGGAAGATTTGATAAAAAGTAGTGGGATCCATCCTGATTAGATAAAATATTAACCAATCTGATCTTGCAAGAGCGCACGCTGAGTGTTTTCTTCTCTCTCTCCTGGTAGCGACCATATCACGCCTTAATCAAGATAATAATACGGATATTTGACCGAACCCGCTTGTTATACTGAGCTGGGGAACGTTGGTCCCACTCCAACTTATAATTGTTATAAGACAGAGCAGGAAATTAGGGAATACCAGATTTCCCGTGCCGCCCAAACGAAGAGAGTGCATGTTGATGCATCATCTTCGGGTGTGTTCATTATACAGAACTGTTTCTCAATGTCTTTTACGTCCTGGGTATATGATACCGGATCAGGATCCCGCATATGTAATATGTTACAAGGGCTACAGAAAGGTAAAGAACTGAGAACGGGTGATAAGTTTCATGAGGCAGAAAACGGGGCAAGAGTTGCAGCCAAGTCTGTCGGTCACTGTCACCCTGTATTACCAATACATTGATTCTGAACGAATATTATTAGATACCGAACCTGATATACAAAATCATATCACTCTCTTTATTAGTAAAGAAATGATAAAATTTTGTATTGTTGGATAATGTTTTGAACATTTCCTATATCAAAAGTTGATCGGTTCAGGCACGTTATCTAAAAGCATTGACGTTCTAAATCAAACTACAGTTCTTAGTATACTGTACACACACAAAAGGAAGAGTTCAGAAATGAACGAATCCTTCTTGAGGTATTGTAGACTAGGTCATATCAATGCGACCCGACTAGCTGAAGTTACATCTAGATGCATATTTAAATCAGTTTGAATTTACATCTTGTGAAACTCGCCAGTCATGTCACAAAGATAAGATGACCATAGCCCTGTTTATACGAAACAGAGAAAGAGTTTGATGAACTCTTGGGATGATACATGTTGATGTATGTAGGTCCCCTGTCTACACATGCCAAGACCGGTTCTTTGTACTTCATTACATTCTCTGATGATCTCTTTAGATTCAGACATATGTTCCTGTTGAAACATAAGTCCGAACCTTTTGAGATATTCACAGAATATGATTTAGAAGTAGAGAACCAATATACGGGTATAAGTATTATGTCCTATGATGAGATCAGGGAGGAGAATACTTGAGCACAGAATTCTTGGACTTTTCTAAAGGAAGAATGAGATTCTCTCTCGGCATTACTCCTCCGAATACACCATAGCACGATGGTATATCGGGGCGGAGCAGATACACCCTATATGATAAGGTGTGCTCTATGATGAGTATTACTGAGTTACCTATTTCCTTTTAGGGGGTTATGCACTTGAGAAGCTGCATACCTATTGAATAGGGTTCCAATCAAATCAGTTGCCTACCACTTCATATGTGATATGGAAAGGGAAGAGCCCATTTCTTAAGTTAGTTAAGATTTGGGGTTGTCCGGTCTATGTCTAAAAGCAAAATCCGGACAAGCTCGAGGCAAGGTCTGGCATGTACAACTGGAAATGTTCCAGCTATACAAAATACAGCAGATGATTTGGTACAACCAAAGGATTCAGCAGATGCCAACGAACCTCAGCCTCTCCGCCGATCTAGTAGGGTTTCTCACCCACCTGAGAGATACTTCAGTTTCTCTATGACAGTGGGAGCGAGGATTGCATCATGAGATGATGACCCAACTAGTTTCGAGCTGGCCATCAGGAGTAAGACTCTGTAAGAATGGCTGGATGCTTAGTGATCTGAGATGGAATCCATGTACACCAACAAAGTATGGACTTTAGTTGCTATATCTGAAGGGTTAAATCCCCATCAGGAGAAAGTATATCTTGAGAAGATTACTTGGCGTAAATGGAAAAGTTGAGACTTTCAAAGCTAGACTTGTTAAAGGTTTTCGTCATTGACCAGGCGTGGATAATGATGAAACCTTTTCCAGTACCTATGCTTAAGTCCATCCAGAACCTACTTGCCACGGCTACATACCATGACTACGATATCTGGTGGTTGGGTGTCATGACAGCTCTTCTAAAATGATGATTTGGAAGAGAGCGTCTATAAGTACACAGCCAGAGGGTCTCGTAGACAGTGGGAGCAGCGGAAACGCGTGCAAGATGTTTTATGTGATAAAGCAGGCATCGCGGAGTTGGAACGTCTGTTTTGATGAATTAGTCAAAGAAGTTGACATCATCAAAATGGTAGATGAACCTTGTATAAACAAAAAGGTAGTAGGGAGTATGGTGGTGATCCTCGTAGAGTACGTGGATGACATACTCTTGATAGGGAAGGAGTTTCCTATGCTACGCTCGATCAATCTCCACTTATCACAATGATTCTCCAAACAGGATCAAAGTGATACCTACTAAATCCTGGGTTTTGGATCTATGAGATAGATCTAAATGGATGTTAGAATACTCACTAGCTGTAGTGAGATGGTATCAATCGATCCTGGGGAGAATCACTGGAAGGTTTACAGGGTGATAAAGACGACTGAATGTCAGTCACAGGCATTGTCTTTACCCTCAGTAAAGGGACGGTATGTTGGAAGAGTCCCAAGCTAGATACCGTGACATACTAGACGATAAAGGAAGGATACATCGCTACTTAAGATGCTACCAAAGAGGCTGTTTGGGTGTATAATGGTTCATGAGATGAACTATGTTCCTTCCATTATATGACAATGGAGTTGTGGCTTATGCCAAGGAACGTTGGTCCATTCAGTGATCCAGACATATTCTAAGGCAGTATCACCTGATCATGGAGATGGTTGATCTCCAGGCTGATCGAGGTTAGGAGAGCAGACTCAGAGGACAACACGGCGGATCCACTCACAAAGGCCTATTATCAGAGAGAGACTTTTATGGGATGGTTGAGTATGAGATGCTTCGACCACTGCTACAGATGGCCCTAGTGCAAGTGGGAGATTGTTAGTTATATGTATGCCCTAGAGGCCATTACTGTACATTGGATGTATATTGTAGTGGATGCTGGGACATATATAGGGAGGACTTTCTTGCTCGACATGATAGTATGCTATCTAGTTCTCTTTACCTTAACGTGTACACAGATTGTCTCTCTATTACATGTTGGTAAAGCCCTTAGGATGTGTACTTGACTACCTGGACTATGATGCGGATCATACTAGTGGGGACATGGTAGTCCATAAGTACATCCTTCAAAGTCCCTAGTCGTGGGTATATCGAGACGGGGCATCGATATACCAGAGTAGACTAGCGTATACCTTCTCGACCCATACAGATGGGCGATGGATGATCCTATATCCATTGGTGTTTAACATCAGAGGAGATATACGGGTGCTCAGTAGAGACTGGGTACACTGGACGGACTCGCCGAGAACTCCCAGATGGTATTATACCTTACGTCAGATGGCAGTTCTCTGGTGACACTGGTACAGAGTAGTCTGTTGACCTGAGATCGTCATAGAGTCTTGTGTGGTTCACACTATGCTTTGATTTCCATCTTACCACGTCCAAGAGGGCGTGCAAAATGGTGGTTTTTTGGTACAGTCCCGAGTCACATGGAGGCAATGAGCGATAGGAGGGGATTCGTCTCTCCCGGTATAGGGGGTTGATGTTGCGCTGTGTTTGATTGGCTATAACAGGAAATCCCTGGCCAGGGTTGCTGAGATTTACTGGTAAGTGTTACCAGTAGTTTCTCGAATTGTTGTAGGCCTCATATCGACACGACTTATCGAGCTATTGGGGTCTGACGTTTACCACCCCTAGGCAAGATATGCGACATATCAGACGACGAGACCGGACTGTACGGTAGTGTTACTGGTTGGATTCACTGGAGTGTAAGCGGTCTTTCTCGTCGATCTTCTGATCGCTCAATACCCGGGTGGCCGTTACGTTTAGCAGACCGCTTACGGCTTGTGGGTGCTTGATATGATCATCATCTGCTGCCGGCGTATTGACGAGTCTTTAGAGTCCTACACAGAGGTTTCCTGGCTCAAGCGAAACGAAATAGGAGCGCATATGAGATATGTGCGGGACCGAGAATAATACCAGTATGTGATACTGTATTCGATTCTCGCGATTTTTAACATTGATCGGTTATATGCGTTATAGCCGGGTTATCGGATCAAGTGTTGATTCGATAAGTTGTTACTATTTATATTAGTCGGTTATATGCGATATGACCGGATCGTTAAATCAAGTGTTGATTTAATGATTTAATGTATAATTATATATTTGATATATTACTTTGCATTAACTAGTATTGGTTCACTTTAAATGGATTTTCTCACTTGGTTGTACAAGTTGTATATGTGATATACTTTTTGTGCAAATGATTGTATCATGTTTGATGATACATGTTCTCTTGATTAGGTGTATGATTAAACCATGGTTAGTTAATGGTTAGGGTTTCATTTGATTTGTTTATCCCTTTATTTATTTTGTTTTGACAAAAGAAAATGAGAGATGAAAACAAAAAGGTTGCTTTCAAAGATGAAGTTTCATGAAGGTTTGACCAAAGTGACCATTTTGTCTTCATATCTAAACCTAACCATTCACTAACCCTAGTTAAATCTCTACACTAAACCATGGTTGAGATTATGATAAGTATCATATTGTTTTTATTTTTAAAAACAACTTATCATATCTTCTTCTTCTTCTTCATCTTCTTCTTCCATGAAGAAACCTTGACTTCATCAATGGTGATTGATGAATTAGAGTGAGAAATCCAATTCTAAAGTTTACCCACTTCCTATTTCTTCATCCTCTACCTCTTGCCAAGTAGTAGAGTGTGTTTCCTTCACAAGTTTTCATGGCTTGGTGAAGGTGGAGCTTGATCTTGTGATGCCTCGACGTAGATCATCTTCGGCACGTAGTCGATGACCTAGCCCGTCCATTCTCCGATGAAGCCGACGCTAGAGCCCGGGATCCTTTTTGGACAGCGAGGAGACTTCATTGCGGAGCCGTGGAGGTGGAGGACCGGATCTACAAAGGTTGTATTTCCGTATTCTAGTAGTTAAGTGTTAACTAGTTTGCTTTGTCGCCTAAATATCTAGCCAACGGTCTAGTCTAGGGTTTCTCGGCACCCTATTTTTTGAAATTGGCATGGTCGATGCTTTGTGAGACCTCTTTAGAGTGCCTAGGAACCCTACAGAATATACGTATTGAATCAAGCTCAGATCTTCAGTGTCCAGAACACACTTAAAAGAAAGTCTCCGGAAACAAATCAGGCTTTCTTATGGCATTGTAGACTGGGTCATATTAATGAGACACGGTTAACAAAGTTACATAAAGAGGGATACTTGAATCCGTTCGAGTATCAGTCTTATGCCACTTGTGAATCTTGTCTCATGTGAAAGATGACAAAGACCCCGTTCACTGGACACGGAGAAAGAGAGAGCGAGCTCTTAGGACTCATACACAGTGATGTGTGTGGTCCAATGTCTACACATGCGCGAAGTGGTTATTCATACTTCATTACTTTCACAGATGATTTCTCTAGGTATGGGCATGTCTTCTTGATGAAGCACAAATTCGAGGCCTTTGAGAAATTTCAGGAATACAAGAATGAAGTTGAAAAACAAACAGGCAAAAGTATCAAGACACTGAGATCTGATCGAGGTGGTGAATACTTGAGTGCCGAGTTTCTGGGCTACTTAAAAGAGAACGGAATTCTCTCTCAGCTTACTCCTCCATACACACCACAACACAACGGTGTATCAGAAAGGCGGAATCGAACCCTATTGGATATGGTTCGTTCCATGATGAGTAAGGCTGAGTTGCCGCGATCTTTCTGGGGTTACGCGCTAGAAACAGCTGCATATCTCTTGAACAAGGCTCCAACCAAGACTGTGCCTACCACCCCATATCAGATGTGGAGTGGGAAGAAACCCTGTCTCAAGTACCTTAAGACATGGGGATGTCCGGCTTTTGTAAAAAAGAAGCATGCAGACAAGCTCGAGGCACGTTCAGTACTGTGTAAGTTTGTGGGATACCCAAAGAACTCCAGGGGGTATCTTTTCTATTCCGCAGAGGAACAAAAGGTTTTTGTTTCTCAGCATGCCCACTTCTTGGAAACTGAATTTTTAGAAAATCAGAGTAAGTTGGAGCGCAATAGAACTGGAAGAAATTCCAGAACCACAAACTATTACTGAAAGCTTGAAGGAACCAGAAGTTTCAAAAGAACCGTACATCCCAGCGCCACTCCGCAGGAGTAGTAGGCAGTCTCATCCGCCCGAGAGATACTACGGTTTTCTCATAGACGGGGATAGAGAGGATTGCACCATGGATTATGGTGAGCCTACTAGCTTCCAGCAAGCCATTCAGAGCGGCGACTCGGTAAAATGGCTGGATGCAATGCGGACCGAGATGGAGTCCATGTACACCAACAAAGTCTGGACTTTGGACTTTGCTCCAGAAGGGGTAAAACCCGTAGGCTGCAAATGGATCTTCAGAAAGAAGATTGGTGTAGATGGGCAGGTTGAGATCTATAAAGCTAGACTTGTTGCAAAGGGTTTTCGTCAAAGGCCTGGTTTGGACTATGACGAAACCTTTTCTCCAGTGGCTATGCTGAAATCCATTCGGATCCTTCTTGCCATTGCTGCCTTCCACGATTATGAAATCTGGTAGATGGACGTAAAGACGGCTTTCCTAAATGGAAATTTAGAAGAGTGCGTCTATATGGATCAGCCGGAGGGATTCATTCAGAGTGGGAGCAGTGGTAGAGTGTGCAAGTTGCTAAAGTCCATCTATGGACTTAAGCAGGCATCGCGGTGTTGGAACATCTGCTTTGATGATACTGTCAAAGAATTCGACTTTATCAAAAACCCAGATGAACCATGCATTTACAATAAGATTGTAGGGAGAACTGTAGTATTCCTCATCTTGTACGTGGATGACATTCTCCTAATAGGAAATGATATTCCTATGCTACAGTTAGTCAAAGGATTCTTGTCGCAGAGGTTCTCCATGAAGGACCTGG
The DNA here is from genome assembly GCA_030015575.1 of Agapanthus africanus. Classification (NCBI taxonomy): domain Eukaryota; kingdom Viridiplantae; phylum Streptophyta; class Magnoliopsida; order Asparagales; family Amaryllidaceae; genus Agapanthus; species Agapanthus africanus. The sequence continues at coordinate 410,374,317 of JASDDO010000012.1, forward strand.
GCGATGCCAACTACATTCTGGGGATCCAGATCTATCGTGATAGATCTAAGAGGATGTTGGGACTTTCACAGTCAAGGTACATCGACACCATACTGAAAAGATTCAGTATGGAAGATTCCAAGCGCGGTAATTTACCGGCTTGTCACGGGATCACCCTCTCCAAAGAGATGTCTCCCAAGACTGATTTGGAGAGGGATCGCATGTCTATTATACCCTACGCTTATGCGGTAGGCTCTATAATGTATGCGATGTTATGTACCATACCATATGTAGCATACGCATTGAGCATTGTAAGCCGGTATCAGTCGAACCCAGGGGAGAAATAATGGATAGCGGTAAAGAGCATTCTCAAGTACCTGAGAAGGACTAAGGAGATGTTCTTGGTGTATGGCGGAAAAGACCTCCAGCTCGAGGCCTTTGCTGACTCCAGCTTCCAGAGTGACAAGGATGACTCCAAGTCCATGTCGGGTTATGTATTTACCCTCAATGGAGGGGCGGTTTGCTGGAAGAGTTCCAAGCAGGAGACCGTTGCTGACTCAACCATGGAAGCGGAGTACATAGCTGCTTGCGATGCCGCAAAGGAAGCTGTCTGGATGAAGAAGTTCCTCACGGAGCTTCAGGTGGTTCCTACCATTGTTGATCCAATACAGCTGTATTGCGACAACAACGGCGCTATAGCTTTAGCGAAGGAACCCAGGTCCCATCAGAAGTCCAGGCACATTTTGAGGCGGTACCACCTGATCAGGGAGATCGTAGATCGCCGGGAGATCGAGGTGAAGAGAGTAAATACGGAGAACAACACTGCAGATCCACTCACGAAGGCCCTACCCCAGACTCAGTTCGAGCGGCTGATCGAGATGATAGGTCTTCGATACGCCAGTACATGGCCTTAGTGCAAGAGGGAGATTATTAGTGTATATGCCCTAGAGGACATTACTGTATCATACTAGCTTGTATATTACTTAATGGAAGCTTGGGATATTCACAGTTGTATAGACAATCTTGCTCAAAATGGTAGTATACTACTTGGTTTGTCTCTACTTCAATATGTGCATGTGTTTCTTTTAGCATATCGCTTATATACATATTAGTAGAGCCCTTAGGATTTTTGCTTGATTACCAGCGTTGTGATGGCTCTCACACTCGTGGGGGCTGGGTAATCCATAAGCACATCCTTATACAGGTCCCTAGTCATAGGACTATCGAGACAGGGCATCGATACTCCGGAGTAGACTAGCGTATGCGCTTCTCATCCCAGCGGGGGAGACGGTCTGTCCCACAGCTGTCAGTACGTCGTACTTGAGATAGTATGCGGGTGCTCGTTAGGTTACGAGTACACTGGACAGGACTCGTCGGGAACTGTTGGTTGGTATTATACCTATTGTCAGTTATCAGTTCCCAGGTGACATGAGTACAGATTAGTCCGCCGACTTGACACTGTCACTTCGCATCGAGTGTGTTCCCACTGTACTTAGATTACTACCCTACCACGGCTCAAAGGAGTCGTGCAAACAGGTAGTAGTTGGCTGCAGTCCCGAAGCACTTGGAGGTAGTGACGGTTAGACAGGATTCGTCTCTCCCGGTATTGGGGGTTGACATCGCGCTGTATCTAGGAGAGCCATTACACAAGTAGTCCCTGGCCAGGGCAAGCGAGATATGCTGGTAGGTTTCCAGTGTTGTCTCAGGGTGTTCTGGGCTACACTCCTACACGACTTGTACCGCTATTAGGGGACTGACGTTCACCGCCCCCTAGGCTCGCCATGCGATGTATCAGACGAACAGACCGGACTGTACGGAGATTGTCACATACAGGCTCAGTAGGAGTTCAGATGGGTTTACCTCATCGGCCTTCTTGTCGACATCTACCTGGGGACCGTTACGTACAGCTAGTGCCGCTTGCGGTCTGTGGTTAAACCCACTGCCAGCGTAGTGTCGAGTCTTTAGAGTCCCACACAGAGAGTTTCTCTGCACTGAGCGAAACGTGTAGTGGCCGTATGGTTTTACGGCAGGGCTACGATCACTTACGTGCACTTGTGTGCGTATGCTGTTCGGGTAGGCAATACTAGTAGGCTTTGGTTTAAGCCAGATCCTAGTATTGCACGGATGGATTTGTTTTGTCTTCTGTGCATTCGCATTCTACGGAATGCGGATGCGGGTGTGTATGCACAGTTTTGAGGAGTGATAAAGGAGAAGGTGCCCCATTAGGGTTTTGGCAGTTGGTTCGGCTAAAACCGTAATGTGGCAGACTCATTAGGGTTTTGACAATTCATTTGGTCGAAACCATTATGAGCCGGAGACATTGTTTACTAATCCTTTTAGTGATAGTTTAGTGATGGCTAATTGCATTGACCATTTGATCCCATTGACCTCTCTTGACTTTGTTGACCCGTTGACCGTGTTGACTATTGACCTTCAAGAGAGGTCTACACTCTTATTTGATTTTCTTTTTAATTTTTGATTATGATAATGGTCAATTCAATGTAGCATCAACTTTATCATGATAGGATTAGTAATGATGGTTTTGGGTGTATTATTGCAACCATGGTTCATTTCATTTGGGTTAATCTTTTCATTATTCTCTTCTCATTCTCTCTCTTGAAGTGAGAAGAAAAGAAAAGCTCCATGGTTGCTAGGTTTTCTCCTTCATCTTCCTCCACTTGAAAATTCTTTTGATCTCATGTGTTGAGAGAAAAAGAATCCACATAGACAAACACTTCCATCTTTCTCTTCTACACAACCTAAGGCATTTAGATTAGCAATCTCTTTGCCCTAGTTGCCTCGGCTTGAGGTGGAGCTTAGTGTACAACTCTCGGGTGGATCGTCTTCGACTCAAGAAGGCCGCGGAGGTGAGCAAGATCCGGATCGACCCTCGGAGCGTGGATGGACGAGCCGGACAGCGGAGAGAAGACCCGAAGGACCGGTTCCGTGAGGTATATTTCCTACAGCATAGTAGTTAAAGCCTCTACTTGTTTGCTAGTTTCTAGTTTAGCCAAGATCCTTGCTTTTGAGTCCATGTTGCCTTGCGCCAAATTATTGTTTTTCGCCTTTTCCGCCTCCCCGTAAGAACCGGGGTGATCAACGTGGACTTACACTACTATCATATAGAAGGTATACAATCTCATTGTAATTTTCAACTCTTGAAATTCCCGATATTATTTGTACCCCTAGTACTTATGACCTTAACTAAAGTCAACATATCATAAGTACTAGTCAAGTTCTTCCCGTCATTTTGTGATTAACTAGACCCACCCATATGATCCTTAACTAAAGTCAACATAATTATATGAATATCCTAACTAATCTGCATCATATGCAGTGTAGGAAGACATCACTCAGCTACCGTACACTGCGCCTTAACTAAAGTCAAAATACGCAACACGAATACTAAGTACTCTACTTCCTAAAATGACGGAGGGTTGCAGATAGTTTTTAAGAAAACTTTTGACGCTTTGAACTTGATATCGTTGTAGAATCTAATGGGTTTAAAAGGAGTGGCTTAAACTCCGCATTTTGAAACTTGCTTTTTCATAAAAGGCCGAGCATGTTTAAAATCTGATTCCATAACATCTTTTTAGGTTCATTTATCTTTTACATTAATCTCATTAATGTAGTCCCATCATTTAAATCCTAAGCCATTACAGAAAGAAACGAAAATATAACGTACATTTATGCCACTCGCATTCGTCACAGTGTCTTGATATGCACCGTTAGGTTACTTAACTAACGGCATACCGGGACGGGGCTAGTGCGGGTGCAAAACATAAGTAACGTCTAATATATATCATATATATATAATATTTCATTCGTCTCAGATATCTATTAAAAGATCACATCAGATAATAAAAGCAGCAGAAGCACATATAAGATATCTAGGAGGTCCGTATTTTGTATTTAGCCCGCAATAAAAAATACGGATTCCACGGTCGCGATGAATAGCCAAGCCCACACCCCTAGACCCCTACGAGAGCGGCAAGCGACCTTACCAATTCTGGAGTTTAGGAAACCCGGTCTCGACTCCTCGAGATGTCCTCCCACAGAACCCTAGAACCCGGTCACTTGTGCCCTCCTCCTTGGGTCTATCATAATGCGGAAAAGTAAATAATATACAACACCGGTGACAACAACCTCAACCCGGAAGTGCCCCAAATAAAAGAATATTACATACAATTTAATTTTACATGAATGAAAAGAAAACTCTCATCTCACAAAAAAAAACCCGGCTATTCATTGCGACAATCCTGCACATCAAATCTCATCGACACATAATATCAAATATCATCAACGTAAGTAAGTATGCATACACCGATCGTCGTTGATGTATAGCAACGAAAACCGGTAATACATACTACACTTACGGTCACAGAGAAATAAAATGAAAAAAATACAACAATTGGAATCTTTAACTGCCTTTAGACAAAACAAACCCGGAATATCACATATACAAGATTTCATGCCTAAATAATGTAAAGCTCGCATTTGGGTCTCATTCAAGTAAACACTTTTTCAAACCAAACCGAATAATTCAACAAGATTTTCGTTTATCCCGAGACCGAACTGCTAGATTTACACGCAACAAACAAATTTGTAGATTCCAATTATTGTATCATATACTATTAAACTAGGCGCAGTTAAAACATTCGATCGAACGATTTAAACAACCACAGACTTCTCTGAAAGCACAACACTTGAGTAGTTCTTAAAAATTCCATAAACAGCAGCAAACACATACGGGCCAGCACAAGAAACTACGGCCCAGGAATCACCTATGGCGCCGCGGAACCGCCGCAACAAGGCCACTCTGGCCGTGGTTCCGCGGTTGTATGGTTGATTTAGGGCATCGTATTTCTGGTGGGCCCATATATTTCCCTACTTATTTTTTTACATATTTTTAATTTGAAAAAATCCAGGATTTTGAAAAATTTCCAGAGAGCACTCCCCGGGTGTCGTTTTTCGTCCGTTCGATATTTTCAACGTCGTCTAGGTTACTACAAAGCTCTAGCTTGGCTCTGATACCACTGCAGGGTTTCCTTAACACCTCTATTAGGGTTTTGAAGCATCACACATGCCATAACAATAAAATTTTTAGGTGCTAAGTAAACTTTACTATGAATCGAACTAGAATTTATGAAGTAACTATTAATAGTATCAAATTTTAAGACTTAAGTTATACTAAGTGATGAGACTACAACCTTTGTAGACCTCTTTGGAAGACTCCTTTGCTTTGGAAGGGTTCGCTTAATCAACTCCTCGTCCACGACGATCCACCCGAAGCTCTTTGCCCTAAGCTTGTTGCTTCCTTCGATCTTTGAAAATATTGAAGCACAACACCCTACACAAGATAGCAAAGGTTGTGTAGGATGATGAAGTGGTTGCTATTCTTATTTAATAACTTTTCTTTTATTTCTCTAACTCTATTTTAACAATTAAAAGAGAGATAGAATGAGGAGGAAGAAGACGGCTCTCTCTTTTTCTTTTGGAGTGAATAATGATAAGAATGAATAAAGAAAATGAGAGAGAGAGATATATCTTATCATAACCATAACTATAGTTAAATAATATCTAGATATTTTAATTTGGGTTAAAGGAAAAAGAACCATGGTTGAGTTAAATTCAACCATGGAAATGTGTAGAAATGTGTAGAAGGAATGACTCAATAATCTTTTTCTTTTACCTTTAACTCTAATGAAAATATCCATATATTTATTTATCTACAATATGATTCTTATATTGCCATCATCTTTGTATCATCAACCATGATACATTTCATGTATGTATGTGTGTATGCACATCATCATGTACATATACATGCATGTATCCATAAAAAGAACAGGATTAAAATAAATAATAAATAATATAAAAGTCAATATTAAATCAACACTTGATTTAATAAATCGGTCATATCTTATATGACCTGACTAATATTATATGCCCGATTAAAATAGAGTATCACATACTCGTATTTAATTGAGCCTCCGCACATATCTCATATGTGCACCACTTCGTTTCGCCTGAGCCGAGAAACTTCTATGTGGGACTCTAAGACTCGTCAATACGCCAGCAGTAGATGATGATCATATCAAACACCCACAAGTCGCAAGCGGTCAGCTAAACGTAACGGCTACCCGGGTATTGAGCGATCAGAATAAGAACAAGCGAACCTGTCAAAACTCCTGTCAATCCATCCGGCAACACTTACCGTACAGTCCGGTCTCTTCGTCAGATATGCTGCATATCGAGTCTAGGGATGGAATCGTCGAACCCTATAAATCAATAAGTCATGCCGGTATATGGTCTATAATAGATCGAGAAACTTACTGATAACACTTATCAGTAATATCTCAGCAACCCTGGCCAGGGACTTCCCGTTATAGCCAATCGTGCACAGCACAACATCAACCCCCAATACCGGGAGAGACGAAACCCCTCCTATCGTTCACTGCCTCCATATGCCTCGAGACTATACCCAAAATCCATTTGTTTGTACGACTCAGTAGAGCCGCAGTAGGGTGGAGATCAAAGTACAGTGGGAGGACACACAAGACTCTATGACGATCTCGGGTCTACAGACTAATCTGTTCCAGTGTCACCTGAGAACTGCTATCCGACGTATGATATAATACCATATAGGAGTTCTCGGTGAGTCCGTTCAGTGTACGCAGTCTCACTGAGCACCCGTATACTATCTTCGGTGTCAACACACCAGACGGATATGGGATCATCCATCGCCCATCATATGGAACAAGAATGGTATATGCTAGTCTAAACTGGAATATCGATGCCCTATCTCGATATACCTACGAGTAGGAACTATTTCAAGGATATGCTTATAAACTACAGATGTCCCACTAGTATGATCCGCATTATAATCCCAGTAGTCAAGCCAATATCCTTAGGGCTTTATCAACATGCACTAAATGAATATAAACATGATCAAGTGAACATATGATAAAGTAAAACCAGATAGCATAGTATCATGTCGAGCAAGACTGTCCTCTGAATATATATATATATATATATATATACACACATCAGTACATACACTATCTCATAATGGCCTCTAGGGCATACATATATCCAACACGTTATGAGTTTTGGTGATGTCGATTGAGCTCACCAATGCCCCAACAGTGTTTATGGATTGGATGAATCGAATATCCAGGCCGATCTTGATAAGTTTATCATCGTGTTCATGGAGGACGTCTTAGTGTACTTTTGGAGCCGAGTGCAGCCTGGGTAGCATTTGAGGATTTTGTTGTAGACTCTGTGGGAACACCAGCTATTCACTAAATTATCCACGTGTGTTTTCTGGTTGGATAGTGTCGACTTCTTGGGACACGTAGTTACGAGAGATGGTAAGTATGGAACCGAGGAAGATCGAGGCCGTTCAGCATTGGCCCAGACGGATATCAGTGACGAAGGTTCGCAGCATTTTTGGGTTTGACCGGATACTATCGATATTTCGTACAGGATTTTTCTCATATAGCTGCAACGTTGACCGGGTTGGACCGGAAAGGAGTTTCTTTTCCTTGAACTGAGGCATGCGAGCAGAGCTTTCAGCAGTTAAAGACTCGTTGACTACGGCGCGAGTTTTATCTATGCCTTCAGGTTCAGGCGGTTTTGTTGGTTATTGCTATGCTTCTCGGAAGTTGAAGAAGCACGAGCAGAACTATTCCACACATGACTTAGAGATGGCTGCGGTGGTTTTTACACTTAAGATTTGGAGACATTACTTATGCGATGAGTCGTGCCAGATAGTCACGGACCACAAGAGTTGAAGTGTATTTTTTTTTCAGCAGCGAGATCTGAATTTGAGATAGCACAGATGGATAGAGCTAGTGAAAGACTATGACTGCGAGATTCTTTATCGTCCGGGCAAGGAGAATGTTGTGGCAGATGCCTTGAGTCGGAAGCCCGGAGGTAGCTTTTCTTGTTTGAGCACAGTTCAGAGACAGTCGACGGCAGATTAGCAGATTCCTTATGCCAGCCAAGTGCAGTTCGAGTTTACGTCGACTGGTGGACAACTTGTCCGTGTCCGTGCACATCCACAGTTATTTGATCATATTCGTGAGGCATAGTCCGATGACATTCGTTTGTCAGAGATCTTAGAGAAGGTTCGACATGATAGAGATTCAGAGTTCATGATTGATAATCAGGGAGTTCCGACTTGTATTGTGTCCGACAGAGGCACCCAGTTCACCAGCCGACTATGGCAGAAACTTCAGGAGGCTTTGGGCACCAGATTGAGTTTCAGTGCAGTTTTCTATCCGCAAATCGACGGTCAATCAGAGTGGACCATTAAGATTCTTGAGGACATGCTTCGGGTTTGCGTTCTAGTTTCGGTGGCAGTTAGGATCGCCACTTGCCCTTGATAGAGTTTTCCTATAATAACAGCTTTCAGGAGACGATTCAGATGGCATCCTTCGAGATAATATATAGGAGGAAATGTCGATCACCAGTTTGTTGGACAGAGCTCAGTAAGAGCAGTATTTTGGGACCACAGATTGTGCAGGAGATGATCGAAAAGATTCAGTTGATTCGGGATAGGATGAGAGCGGCCCAGAGCAGGCAGAAATCTTGCAGATCGACGTCGGCGCAGACTTGAGTTCGTCGTAGTAGGCGATCATGTTTTTCTTGAAGGTTTCTACGATGAAGAGCGTGTCGAGATTTGGAAAGAAAAGGAAGGCTTAGTTCCAGATATGTAGGCCCCTTAGAGATTCTCGAGCGAGTCGGCTCAGTTGCTTATCGTTTGGCTCTTCCACCCAGCTTTCCAGATATTCACCCCATGTTTCATGTATCAATGCTCCGCAAATACCTTCATGACCCCTCTCGCGTGATACAACATCAGATGATTCAGCTGGAGCACGATCTTTCTTACACCAAGCAGCCGATAGTCATTCTAGATCGGCAGGTGAAGAAACTAGGTCCGAGGTCATACCGTCCGTAGGTTCGTTGACGTGACCCGAGCGGCGAAAAAGGTCACGTGGGAAGCCGAGGATTCCTCATCTCGTCGAGAGTATGCGTAGTTAGATTTTAAATTCGGGGACCGAATTTCCTTAAGGGGGGAAGATTGTAACATTTTGAAAATAAATAAATAAATCCTTTAGGTGAATTTTTTCGATAACCGGTAAAATAACTCGTATTTTCCATAAAACGTAACTATAATTATTTTTCAACATAGACTTGAATACGCCTATTTTGACTATATAATTGCTAGTATTTGGTATTTATTTGGTCACTTATAAATTGCTAGTTTAATTAGATATTTTCTTAATTAATTAATTTAAATATTATTTTAAGCTTTCATTATACATCTAAATTAGTGTAAATTACAAATTGGAATGGGTTAAACACACACTTTTGAACCATGACAACTTAAAACAAGGTTGTAACATGTTTTTTTTTAGTAGAGATATGTCTCCATAATTCTAGAGGTTTCTAGGATTTATTTGGAAAAGAAAACAAAATAAATTAATAGGAAATGTATTAATATATGGTGTAATAATTGGAGAGGTTCTACACACTTCTCTCTCTCTCCATTGGCCTTGGCCGAGCCTGTACAGCCCCCCTCTCAACTTCACTTCTTATCTCATCAAAGAAAAAAAAGAAGGCATGTGGGAATAAATGAGGTATGGGGTATTTGTTGACTTGTAATTTTCACCCACACACACCACACTCTTTCTTTTCCCTCATTTTTTTCCTTGGCCGAGCCTCTCTCCCCCTGCTGCAGCTCCATTTCTCCACCTCCTTCTCTTCAATTTTTTTTCAATTTTCCATCAAAAATCAAAATAAAACCTCACTAATTCATCAATTAAACCCTTACCCATTATTCTTTGGCCTAATCAAGCATGGATCTAGGAGCAAGATGGTATTTTGAGAGGCTAAGATTTCATGTTTGATCTCAAACTTGTTGAGGTATAATCCTAACCCATTGGTTAGTTATTGATTAATTACTTCAATTTAATCTAATTAGGTGTTTAATTATGGTTTTAATGTCAAGATTTAATTTTAAAGAGAAGGGTTTGAGATCTAATTAAAGTTTATATAACTTGGTTATCTTTACAATGTGTAGTTTATCATCCTAAGAATTTCAAAACCCAACCTAGTGGCTAAATTGCTAATTGTTACTTTTAAATTGTCCAAATTATATGACTTTGCAAACTAGGTTTTTAATTAATGTGTAATTAGATGAAATTAAAATTTAGTTATGGTTTGTGTGACTTAGTTAAGACATTTAGTGATCATTGTGGCCACTAGAATTGCTAAAACATTTAGATTTATGTTAAAAAGGTAATGGGCCGCTTGCTAGGTTTTTGGATTAAATCGTTTGAACTAAGTTTGAGATTTTGGTGATTTACAACCTTTTCCATACAGAATTTTTAGTGTGCTGTGAAACCATGATTGGTACATTTGGGTTTTAGGTTTAGGGATTTTCACGTATAGTGACCCTAGTTATAGTTTGTGGCGTTGTCGCGGCGCGTTTTGTGCACCAAGTGTGTGCGCGTCTAGTTAGTGCGTGTGGTTATCTTGTATCGTGTGTTTTCGCGACTATCATTTATTTATCCTTTTAATTGCTTATGTGCGATTCTAGGATCGGGTGCAGAGGCGTCGGACGCGGCGCGGAAAGTCATGACTGAGGTCAGATCAGATTAGCCGATGCGTCCCGGTGAGTAGATGTACACATCTACGGGGGGATCGTCTGGATGGTGCGAGGCGCCCGATGGTTTAGGATTTCTTATAGTACTTGCATCTATATGCGCAGTTACCATTTATTCATCTTATTGCATCGCACCATTATATATATATACATATATGTGATATCATCTCATAGGACACTTGAACAATTACCATTGGTTCATACTGCACGTGCACTATTCATGCGAACACACACGCCTTTGGTATTTGCTATGCCACGAACACTTTAGAACTTGCTTAGATCGGTATCAAAACAATTGCATCATACATGATACGTAAACTGGTAGTTGTATATTCATTTCATCAAGATTGATATGAAGGATTGCTAGTCGTATATATACCTTATTTCATCATCATTCATACATGGTTTCCTACTCATAAATCGCATTTCATATTATTGATATCATAGACGTTCATCAATTCCTACATGTTCATGTATTGTGATTCTTCTCGAGAATCTCAGTATTTATGAGATTTCTGGAACTTGGGGAAAACCGCAAGAATTTTATAAACCTATTATCATCTTAAAAATGGAAATTTGCGGTTTTCTCATGATATGATGTGTGTGGCGTCCTGTAACATTTCAGAAAAATAAAATATTATTTTTGGGAATTTTTATAATTAAATAATAAAATATTGAATATTTTAATAGAGCGGTATAATTAAATACCGATAAATTGGGAAATTTTTTGAAAATTATGGAAATTACTGAAAAGAGGATGCTTTATGTGATTTATGCGGATTATGAAAGTTTATGATAAGGCGAAATCGCTAATCGGGCGTGTTTTGTGCACACGACATGCACATGTCATTTTTTTTAACACTTGTTACATTTTCCTACATGATTCTTGTGTATGGTTATTGTTTTGGGTTTACTATTGCAAAGAGAAGGAAATAAAAGAAAAGAAAAGAAAAGATAAAGAATAGTATAATGAGGTATGTGCAAGTGAGAGAAAGTGAGGGGTCAAGAGAGAGCCATGCCCACTTGTTCCCTTCTTCTTCCTTCATCATTTTCTCCCCCCATTTCCTCATGTGATGTTGCCTTCATCTCCCCCTCCACATATCACCTCACTTCATCTCCAAAACAAACCCAAAATCCCACTCCCACTTCACAAAAAATGTGCACAAGCTCTCAAGCAACCCTTTGGACCAAGAAAGTTTGAGTTTTGGCGCTGTAGAGAATTCATGAGCGCAAAATGAGGTAATTATTCCATCATTAGTGTAGAATTTTCATTTTCTTATGCATCTATTCAATTTTAAAATCGATTTGGCGAAGTTTAGTGGATTTTGGAAATCCCTAGTGAGGGTTAGGGTTGATTTTGAGTTGTGATTGTGAAATTAAGCCTAGGTGGTGACCTTAAACCCCCCTATGATCTTAGAAACCCAGACTTTACTGAAACAAACCCAAATACTGAAAACAGAAAACTATCCATGTCGGTTTGTGAGGAAATTGAGTGTGCAGGGAAATCTGGGATGACCCGGGGAAATTCTGAGCCAAATAAACAACTCTAGATGCCAAATTGGACCAATATGAGACCAACCTGACCAGACGAGACCCTAAATCCCTACCAGAACCGGCCAGGACGGAATTTACCTATGTGGGGCCGGCCATCTTGGTAGGTTAGGTGCCCAGGTTGCCCCTATAGCTCACATAGACCCTATATATCACCCTAGACCTGTTTGTGCACCTAGTTTTTCCCTTAAACAAAATCTGGGACTAAATACATGATTTGCTGTTTCGATTCGTATATGGTTTTACGTATTTTGAAATCTGTATTTTTGTGATTTGTGTTGTATTCGATCACTTGACGTTTGTACATCTTTAATGGGTGTTATTTGGTTAAGTTGCGAGGGCAAACCATAGGTTTTGACCTATGTGAGTTCCGCGTGTCGTTTTGGTTTCGATTTGGTTTTAATGCGATACGATACGTGTGGCATGCAGGTACCCCCACGATGATTCGTGACGGTGAAGAAGATGATGGCGACAACGACATCGACATACAAGATCAGGTGAGTAGATATATATCTACGGGGGAAGTCGGGTGGATGGAGTATAACACCCCCGCAGTCGTAGTATAGTTATGATATATATATGTTTATATATGTGATTCATGACACGTGGATGTTTATTAAGATATGATTATATGTTCATGGTTAGTTTAGGGTTATTAGAAGTAAACTAGCATAGCTTCTTAGTCGCGAACCCTAGAATAGGTTCACACCCACATGCACACATGCATTTGCATACATCTATTTACATGTGCGTATATGGGGATATGTATACACACACACACACATGGGTATGTGACTATGTATATACATATATATATATACGTATACATATACACGGATTATGAGGATAGTACTTAGGATTGGAGATGAGTCGATGAGATTGGGCTTGAGGCCGTGAGATCGGTGATGTGACAGGGTTCGTATTTGAGTTACGACGTGATATGTTTAGCGGTTCCATTAGGCGTGGTGTTTTCATACACACGCATGCATACATAGATGGTATCAGTATTGTACTAGACGTAGATCAGTACCCCGGATCTTGATTTTGATAAAGAGGATACCAGATGAATAATGAGATAAATGTGATATTTGACCCGTACCCAGATTTGGGAGGCCGTACGACGGATTTACCGTACGAGCTATATATTGATGATAGATCCGCACTCTTGACTCGAGGATGTCATATTATATAGGTTATCGTATGGGATACTATTGAGGCGGGATCACCGACTATTATACATGTATATATATATCGACTCAGATTTAGGTGGTTTCCATACCCCTTTCGATCGGTTGTTAGTTAGACCTGTAGTTTACCTAGTAGATGTTAGACTGGACCCGAGTCATACCTATTTGAAAAACTAACGAATCGTGAGGATTTTAAAGACATGTCAAAGGATACTACGGATATTTCAAAAGACGTATCTTTTCTTAAAAACACCGTAGCCTTATTTTCAAAACACCACGATTCGTACTATTTCAAACGGCAAAACAGTATAACACAGGTGTAGCGATGTAGATTCTTATTGTTACGTTATCATTCATGTTCCGTATATTATTGTTGCAATTACTATTCATTGCCATTTATCATGTTGTTATCGTCTTATTGCATGTTTATTGTGTACTTAGTGATTATGAACCATGCTGTCAGGACACCAGCACCATTACCGATGATGCGTATGTTCCACATACACTTTCTTGTCGGCTCACACACATCATCATCGGTAATTTCCATGTCACGTACGCTTTAGAAAATACCTTTTCATTGACATAGCTATTGGATGTATATGCCCTAGAGGCCAGTATTATATATGTATACATATGGATACTAGGGATACGTATGTACAGAACACTCTTGCTCAGTTTTATAGTATATTATTTGACTTGTCTTTATCGGGATATGTGTATTTATTTGTATTCTTGTTATATCTGGTTTGCACATATTGATAATGACTCGTTATGGTAGTATACTATTGTGGTTTGTCTTTATCTTAACATGGCATATGTCATACTCCTTATTACATATCACGGTAACATGTTGATAAAGCCCCTAGGATCTTGCTTGACTACCTGCATTGTGACGGCGATCGTACTTGTGGGAGCAGGGTAGTCCATAAGCACATCCTTAAATGGTCCCCAATCGTGTGAGTATCGAGACTGGGCACTGATACTCCATAGTAGACTGGTGTGTACGTTTCTACCCCCGTCGGGGGATGGTTGGTCCCGCAGCCATTGGTCTGATCCACCTAAGATCGTATGCAGGTGCTCACTGGGTGTGAGTACACTGGGCGGACTTGCCGAGAACTTCCATATGGTACTATACCTATCGTCAGATGGAAGTTCTCAGGTGACATGGGTACAGGTTATTTTTTGGACCCGAGATCAGCATTTTTCTCGTGTGAGTTCCCATTGAACTTTGATCACTACCCTACCACGGCTCTACTGAGTCATGCAAACAGGTTTTTGTTGGGTTCAGTCCCGAGCCACATGGAGGCAGCGAGCGATTGTCGGGGATTCGTCTCTCCCGGTATAGGGAGTCGATATCGCACTGTGATTCGATTGGTCAGGACCATAAGAACTTGGCCAAGGCACTTAGGATTTACTAATAGGTTGATCAGTAGTTTCCCGGATTGGTCCTGAGCCACATCGGCACGACTTATCAGGTTGTTAGGGTCTGTCGTTCACCATCCCCTAGACCCGGTATGCGATACTCTTTGACGAAGTGACCGGACTGTGCGGATATTGTAACGGATAGGCTCAGTAGGAGTTCGAACGAGCTTGCTCGTCGGCCTTCCTTTTCGACAGGTACCTGGGTAGCCGTTACGTACAGCTAGTGCCGCTGACGTGCTTGTGGTTAAACCCACTGCCAGAATACTGTCGAGTCTTTAGAGTCCCACACAGAGGGTTTCCCTGATCCAGGAGAAATGATGTAGTAGCCGTATTGGATACGTGCAGTGTTCGATCGATTGATGTCTTGGTACTCGGATTTTCGATCGGACAGTTTGTAATACTAGCCGGCTCGGGTTTGAGCCGGATTATTAAATCATGTATTGATTTAATAATTTACGTATATGTATTTCGATATATATATTCTAGTATTACGTTCTTCGTGTTATTCTATCTCTTTTGGGCATTCGGATTTTTATCTGATTGCCGTTATAAATGAACAGTAGACTGAAATCCGTATTTACTACAGATTTCCTTCTAGAAGGTGGCCACCTCATTATGTATTTTCCTTTTATTTGATAATTGGAAATGATGTGTAAAGTAAAAGGTATGGGAGGAATGGTGATGACCATGCTTTAATAATTCACAAATAAATTTATAATTCATTTGGAGTTACTATTGAAGCATGGTTGTTAATTTTTTATTGAAAGAATTCACACACAAAACCAAGGTGTGTGATTTTCTATCACTTCATGCTTCATTTTCTTTTGAGCTCTCATTTTCTCTTAAGCTTCTCCCTCCTCTTGCTTTCCTCCATCTTCATCTTCTTCCTCTTCACTAACATTCTCATGTGTTGATAAACAAGTGAAGAGGTTAGAAAAAAGATAGCAAACACTTAGACATCCAAACTACATCCTAGATTACTTGGACTAGCATCCCAAGTTCTCTAGTTGCTCTTTTGACAATTAGCAAAGAGCTAGAGCCATGGATTATATTCCTCGGGTGGATCATCAAGGACCAAGGAAGGCCGGAGAACACGTTCGATCCCGGAGGACCGACGGAGCAAGGAAAGAAGATCAAGCAAGTTCAAGGTGGCTAGTAGGAGCTAAGGATGAAGAACGAAGACCGAAGGACTTGGTTCGTTTGGTAAGAATTCCTCATCATAGTAGATAGCTCTCCTAGTGTAGCTAGTTAGTTTTATGGAAAGATCCGGGTTTTAGAGTTAAACTAGTGCCAAGTTTTTGTTCGTTAGAAAATTTTTGTTCCGCATTTGGCCACGGAAGTTGGCCGGGGCACTAGGGTAACCCTTCATGGTATCAGAGCCACCAATAAAACCTATACTAGCTTGTTTAAACGTGTTTAGAATAACGATCGACCGAATATTTCAAAAACTGCATTTCAAATCATGAGTTTTCTGTCAATTTTTAAACGTGCTCGAAAAATCAATTTTATTGTCCCAGAAAATCATGCAGGCTTTTTTAAGACCCCTGAAGAAATTTGGTCACATGATCCCTCCAAACCGCCGCGGATCCGCCTCTCAAACCCCCTATTGGCGGCGGTTCCGCGGCCGTTTTGGGGCCCACGTGAACAAAATTTCTTTTGGGCCTCTTATTTTTGGAAATTATGGTTTCTGGAATAATTACTTTTTGGGCCCAGATTTGTTACCGTATTGGTTTAATACTTGGGGCCCACTTGGAAAGTTTAGTCGATTGTAATTTTAAAATACGTATTTTTATTTTCAGTACATTCACTTTTATCTGCGACCGGGAATGTCACTCGATTGGTAAAACTCGTTTAACTGCTATATGTTCCTTTAGACGGGTTTTGCGAACGTGACATTCGCGTTGATGTTGTGTGCTTGTGCTGTGATTGTGGTTTGATTGTCGTGGTGGATAGCATGTGGTGCAATGTTAGAAATACATTTTATAATTCATTTGTACATTTGTTATTGCGGGACGAGCGACCGACATGTGGACTGCCGTCTTTGCCGGGTTGTATATTATTTTGGGGCACGACCGGGTTGAGGTCGATGTCACCGCTTGTATATATTATTTTCATTTTCTTTATTAGGATTACCCCGTGGTGCGATGCACGAATAGCCGAGTTCTAGAAGGTAACAAGCCCGCAGCTCAAGGCGCTGAGTGTTGGAGATAGTGCCCTCAGAGTCAATTATTGGATCACAGGCACGTGATTGCAATGATTGAGGGAGGACCTATCCCGGTCGGACAGTCTCACTCGAGATGATTGTATGCTATCTGGTTTACCTTTATCATCGTGTACTGCTTCAGGTGACCTTACAGGTCGCTATTACACGCTGATAGAGCCCCTAGGATTCTTGCTTGACTGCCAGCAGTATGATGGCGATCATATACGTGAGAGCTGGTAGTCCATAAGCACATCCTTAAAAGGTCCCTAGTCGTGGGAGTTTCGAGACAGGGCATCGATTCTCCAGAGTAGACTAGTGTATACAGTCGAGACCCCGACGAGGGGCGGTGGCCGGTCTCATAAGCCACTGGTATCAGTTGGTTCACCTAAGATGTATACAGGTGCTCATTGGGTTATGAGTACACCGGACAGGACTCGCCGGGAACATGCTAGTTGGTCTTATACCTGACGTCAGATAGCAGTTCCCTGGTGACATGTGTACAGGTTAGTTCATCGACCTGAGGATCGTCATTTGTCTCGTGTGAGTTCCCACTGTGCTTTGATTACTACCCTACCACGGCTCAAAGGAGTCGTGCAAACAGGTTTTAATTGGGTACAGTCCCGAGCCACATGGAGGCAGTGAGCGGATCTTCAGGGGTTCGTCTCTCCTGGTATTGGGAGTGAGGTCGCGCTGTGTCTAGGAGAGCCATTATGCAAAGCCCTCGGCCGAGGCAGGAGATTTACTGGTAGGTATTCCAGCAGTATCTCAGGGCGTTCTGGGCTACACTCCGACACGAGTTGTACCGCTTTTGGGGGTCTGACTTTTACCAACCCCCTAGACCCGACATGCGATACTCATAGACGAACGGACCGGACTGTACGGATATTGTCACTGACAGGCTCAGTAGGGTGTCAGGATGAGTTCGCTCATCGACGTCCCTTTTAGTCAATAGCTGGTGGCCCGTCATGTATTGGCTAATACCTCTGACGTGCTAGTGGTTAAATTCACAGCCATAGTATTGACGAGTCTTTAGAGTCCACCACACTTACAGTTACTCAAGCTTTCGGGCGAAACGCTGTAGAGGCCGTATGGAGATATGGCAGGGTCCGATCAGATACGTGCGGCATTGCACGGATCAGGATCAGACAGTTTTGTACTAGTGGCCGTATAGTTATATGGCAGGGTTTGATCTGATACGTGCGGTATTGCACGGATCAGGATCGAACGGATTTTACTAGCTGGCTTTGGCTTAAGCCGGTCCTAGTTTAGTACAGTGTAGATTTTGTCTCATTGCATTTGTATCCGGACGGAATACAGATGCGGGTGTGTATGCACAGTATAGGGGTTTTCCTGTAATTTATTACGGGACCAGTTTTCTGGAGTTGCCAGTTTGCATTTCGTTCCGGCCGGTTTTCCTTTGTTCTTTCCCGGCCGGAGTTTTCTGATGGAGGGGGTAATTTGCAGTTTTGCAAATTACATTTGAGGAGGGGGTTTCTTGCATATGTATTTATTATGATAGCATCTTTAGATACCATTCTTTTCCTTCATCTTTTCATGCTTTATTAAGATTAGAAATGAGTTAAAAGATGATGTGAGATGGTTATGATGATGTTTGGATGTCGTCACCTTTCATGCTCTCCTACACTCACCTCCCTCTTGCTTATGTATTCTTTGCTCCACCATTTCTAAGATGATAAGTTTTTCATGGTTGAGAGAAAGAAAAAGATGAGAGTTTTCATTCTTGAGAGTTTCATTTCTTGATCTCATTTCATGCTAGAAAAATGCAAGCACCATTTTTCTTATCTTGTTTCCTCCATCATCTTCAAATGGAAACAAACCCAAATGAGACATAGATTCAACCCTACACATTCTACAGCAAATCTTGGACGCGTCGGCTAGCCTACTTCGCGCCCGAGTTGGCTCGGTATTGAGGTGGGAGCCCGTAAAAGATGCAGACGATGTGGTGCCCTTCCGGCGAGGAGGCGACGATGTGGAGACAAGACTTTCCGCGGGAGATCGGGACGATGAAGAGAAGACCGGAGGACTCGGATCACTCGGTATACTTCTCTTCCCATCTCTTGTTAGCTAATATAGGTTAATGGTTAACGATCCGGGTTTTCTTTGTCCGCGGTAGCGCCAGTTTCCAAGTAAGGAAAATTTTTGATTCCGCATTTTGGCCTCGGTAAGATGGCCGGGGCGCTGCCGTGGCGCAACATGGTATCAGAGCCACCCCATTAACCTTGCCTAGCTTGTTCTAATGCGTTTTACTTATCCGATCGACCAAAATTCCAAAAACCGCGTTTTTGCATGCATCAGTTTTCTGTTGAATTTTTTCTTGCTCAAAAAATTTTTCAGGTTGTAGAAAACTGATGTACAAGAAATTCTAAGACATCTGTAAAAATTCGACACATTCAGTCGACGACTTTAGCGCGGAACCACGGCCAAACCCCCCCTTGGGCCACGGTTCCGCCGCACATTGTTGTCTTCACTGTGTCCAATTTTTCCAGTGGGCTTGTGGGCTAATTTTAGGGATTTTGGAATATTAAATTTGGGCCCAGAATCTCTGTGAGTGCTACAGTATTGCTTGGGGGCCCACTTGTTAATTATTTGATCGATCGGATATTTTAAACACATTATTTCACTGTATTTACATTATATCTGCGACCGTGAATATCACTTGATCGGTAAATCCTGTCTAACTGCTGTAGCCCGGTTAGACGGATTTGCGAACGTGATTTTCACGTTGATGTTCTATGTTTATGCTGTGATGTTGCGGATCGGTCGGTGGGGATAGCCTGGATGCAATGTTAGTACAGTTTTGCTTTATATGTACATTTGATATTGCGGGGCGAGCGTCCGACATGTGGACTGCCGTCACTGCCTGTTTGTATTATTCTTTTGGGGCACGGCCTGGTTGCGGTCGATGTACCCGGTGTATGTATATTTTACTTTCTGTACTAGGATTACCCCGCGGAGGGGTGCACGGATAGCCGGGTTCTAGAGGGCAACGGGCCCGCATCTCATGGCATTGAGACGGAGGGGGCTTCACTCTAGGATTGGCGGGCTATTCGCCGCACTCGTAGGGGGTACAGGTTGACCCAGGAGGGGTGCCCAAGTTACCGGATTCCATGAAGTGCTGGGTGGTCCATTCACGGTGATGAAGGGGGCTGCCTCACTTCAGGTTTTGGCGGGTGACTTGCCGCGCCCATAGGGGTCTAGGATTTCATTGCACAGGCTATCCACACGACCAGGGAAACGTCGGGTTTCAGCAGCGGCTCTGTGAAACCCGGGGCTTCCAGATATCTGTATTGTTCTGTGATGCTGTACATTTCTGTGATGTTGCATTCTTATCACGCCTTGAGCGAATATAATATATTGGTATATATATTACTAGATGTTGTTGTTAGTTATGTATATGCCCTAGAGGCCATTGTTGTACATATGATGTATATTATAATTTATGCTTGGTTATATATAGAGAAGACTTTCTTGCTCGTCATGATAGTATGCTATTTGGTTTCACTTTATCTTAACATGTTGACTTGTATTGGTTTACTGTTTTACTCTCACATGTTGATAAAGCCCTTAGGACTTGTACTCGACTACTGGGACTATGATGAGATCATACTAGTGGGGCCGCGGTAGTCGATGAGTACATCCTATAACTGTTCCTAGTCGAGGGTATATCGAGACAGGGCATCGATACACCAGAGTAGACTAGCGTATACGCATCTTGACCCATATGATGGGCGATGGATGATCCCATATCCATCGGTGTTAGACATCAGAGATGGTGTACGGGTGCTCAGTAGAGACTGGGTACACTGGACGGACTCGCTGAGAACTCCCAGATGGTGATATACCACACGTCAGATGGCAGTTCTCCGGTGACACAGGTACAGGGTAGTCTGAAGACCCGAGATCGTCATAGAGTCTTGTGTGATTCCCACTGTGCTTTGATTTCCACCTTACCACGTCCAAGAGGGCGTGCAAAACGGTGGCTTTTGGGTACAGTCCCGAATCACATGGAGGCAATGAGCGATAGGAGGGGATTCGTCTCTCCCGGTATAGGGAGTTGATGTTGTGCTGTGTTCGATTGGCTATAACTGGAAGTCCCTGGCCAGGGCTGATATAGAGATTTACTGGTAAGTGTTACTAGTAGTTTCTCGACCCGTTATGAGCCATACATCGACACGACTTATCGGTTACTGGGGTCTGACGTATACCACCCCTAGACTTGATATGCGACATATCAGACGAACAGACCGGACTGTACGGGAGTGTTACTGATCGGATTCACAGGAGAACGGACATGCTAGCTTGTTGATCTTCTGATCGCTCAATACCTGGGTGGCTGTTACGTTTAGCTGACCGCTTGTAGCTTGTGGGTGTTTGATATGATCATCACCTGCTACCGGCGTATTGACGATTCTTTAGAGTCCTACACAGAGGTTTCTTGGCTCAGGCGAAACAGAGTAGTGGCACATATGTGATATGCGCAGGAGCGAGAATAATGCGATATGGGATACCGTATTAGATTCTCGCGATATATGGATATGAACCGGCTCATCGGATCAAGTGTTGATTCGATGAATCGGTACATGATATATTAGTCGGTTATATTCGATATAGCCGGATCGTCGGATCAAGTGTTGATTCGATGATTTAATATATAATAATATATATATGATATATTATTATATTAACTAATATTGGCTTACTTTATTATTTCATTTTCTCAGTGGATGATACATTGATATATATGCGATATATGTTAATTGTATTATTTTCTTTTGTTGCAAATATATAATATATATGTGATATATATTATTGTGACATGATATGATTAATTGTTAAACATGTTTAAGGATGATTAATTGAGGTTAGGGTTTGATTGGGTTTAGTTGCTTCAAGTTCTTTCTAGAAGCAATTTTCTTTTGTCATTTGTAAAGATATTTTGGATGACACATTTTTTAACTTAACCAAACCCTAACCCTAGTTGTTTCTCTACACATTCTCATCCATTCATCCTTGACCATGGTTAATAATTAAATCATATGTTTATATTTCTATTCATCACAAAAGAAAATGTATTATCATTATTCTTTTTCCATTATCATCTTCTTCTTCTTCTCTCTTGAAGAAGCTCTCTTGATTTTCTTAAGTGATGATAAAATATGAGAAAATTATATAGAAAGAAAGCAAAATCACTACTCTCTCATCCTCATCTCATCTAGCCCTTGGGATTAGGGTGTTCTTCTCTTTAGAGTGAGATAGCTTGAGTTCTTCGAAACCTCGACGTAGATCATCGGAGATTTGGAATACGACGAGCTAGAATGGATCGTTCGAGTCGTGGAGCCTCTCATGAGTCCGGGAGATCGTGGATCGCGGCAAAGGGACTTCTACTCGGAGCTTGTGAAGTGAAGGAGTGGACTACAAAGGTTGTAATCCCTCACACTTAGATAAAAGTTATCTTATTGCATGTTAAACCCTAATAATCTAGCAAAGATCCTAGCTTTGGGTTGTTCGGCACGTCTAAAATTTAATCCGGGCATGTTTGATGCCTTATGAACCTTCACAAGAGTGCCTAGGAACCCTACAGTTGTATATGTTTTGCATCCGCGCTAGTCCAGTCCCTGCTCTGTCGTTAGTTAAGTAACCTAACGGGTGATGACGGGACCCAGTGGCGAATGCGGATGGCATATACGTACGTCAGTATATTTTCGTTCTTTGTGGTGTGATCCATTGATGGGACTGCGTTGATTCGGATCAATGCAAGATAAACAAACCTATTCTGATGTTGTTGGAACACTTTTCAAAAAGCTGTTATTGCAAGGACGTTCACTTTTGTTTTTCATTGTGGTATTCATTTGGAATATCCTGCTCCTCAGTCGACGAGGCAAGGGCCGGAATCCCTTCACCGGGAGTGACCCCTTGGACAGAAGTTTGCGTCAGGGCATTAACTTCACTATAGCCGATTACTTTTGCTTTGCATCGTGGTATTCAGTTGGAATATCCTGCACCTCATTCTACGGGAAAGAGCCGAGATCCCTTCACCGGGAGTGACCTCTTTAGTAAAGGTTTTCGTCACTATATTTTTATAAAAGGCTATGCAGTTCCTTCAACGATATCAAGTTCATTACGTTAAAGGTTTTTCGCCAAAAACCAGCCGTAGCCCTCCGTCATTTCCTACAGGTATTATTTAGTATTCGTGCTGCGTTTGTTGACCTAGTCAAGACGTAGTGTTCGGTAGCTGAGTGGTACTTGTTTGTTGCATAAGTGGGATTGGTTAAGACAGTCGTGCGGCCTTGTTGACCTAGTCAAGGGCACGTACGGGTGGGTTTAATGCAATCCAGAATAATGACGGGTTGAACTTGACTGGCGGTTTATGGTTTGTTGACCTAGTCAAGGTCATAAACCGCTTGGGGTAAAAATCACATCGGGAGTTTCAAAAGAACTGAAACTTGCCAGGCATGCGCATACCTTCTGGAGTGTGGTGACTTGAGTGGATTCCGTCAAGTTATCATGCGATGATAGTTGGATCCCGATTCCCACTGATGAGTTGGTTTACTCCTCGGGTGATCCCAACTAATTCTTCTTTCAGGTTTGGAGGAGAATTTGAGGTTACAGTGGGAGGTTTCCAGATTAGACAAAGTGATAACCATTCTGATCTAGGTTAGAGTGCACGCTGAGTGTTTCTTTTCTCTCTCTCTTTGGCAGCGACCATTGACCCGACCCTGGACTATGACTCAGTGACCGAGTTGACCGAACCTTCTTAACACAGGCTTTTGGATTGTCAGAGTTGCAGACCTCATTGCCACTCCTACTTTTACCCTTTTCTCCAGGACACCCCGCAGTACTGCGAACGTCCACTTCCATTGGACAAAACCATCGTATGGTTAGATACGAACTCGAAGGACTTCGAGGATGGTTTCTGGTTCTGGAGAAAACGAATAGGATTATTCAGTTGTCTTTTCTTTTCACCTTCTCTCATTGCGAGTACTCCTTGGTTTAGGAGATAGCACACCTATTACGCAAATTGGATAGTCTTCTTCCAAACCTTAGGCTGGTGCCGACCGGTAGGGAATGAAGAAAACCAATTAGCCAAAACGGTGTGCAGAAGGTATTAAGATTAAGACAAAGCAAGGGATTAGTAAGAGGGCAAAGTAAATTGCGACTGCTATTCACGACCGAACCAAGTATTTCTTCGCCAATCCTAAATCACCTTTGTATTTCTCCAGGACACTCCGTATCACTACGAAGATCCACAGTTTATTTAGATACTCCATCGTATGGTTATATACGAACTCGAAAGGAACTTGTTCCAGTTCGGGGATGGATTCTGGTTCAGGAGAAATAGGAATAAGGTTTATTCGGTTGTCTTTTATCTTCACCTTCTCTCGCTTTGCGAGTGCTCCTAGGATTAGCACAGTACACCCTTTATGCTTACTGGATAGTCTTGTTCCAAACCATAGGCTGGTGCCGAACGGTAGGGAAGGAAGAAAACCATTTGGCCTAAGGGGAGTGCAGAAGATAATGACTAAAGACATATAAAGGGATTTGGAGAGGTGGCAAAGAATTATACGGTTATAGTTGTGAATCTGGATAATGGTAGAGGCATTACTAGGAATACCAGGATACCCCACCGAAGCATTTCAATGTTTCAATTTCACTGTGTACTGTTAAAAGAAAACCGATTTCCCGATTAGATACTTACTCCAGGGTATGTATTTACCAGGTTTGATTCTCACATCTGTATGGTTTTACAAATGATGAGTGGGAGTAAGTTATTGGGAATAGGGTGATTATCCTCATTATATCGGGATTCGTTGTAATCGGTGATATTTGAGGAGATCATCTGGGCAGTTTGCCGGTCGGCAAATATTTGGTTTTGAATATCCGCTGTTGTGCACCAATTTCAAATTGATATATCTGTACGTCTATTTTCATAGAGTGAGATATACCTTTTGATATTATGTCGATGACATTTACCTATATCAGTGGATGGTTAGGTAAGGAGCATTAAACAGCGGTGTAATTCTTCTTAACCATAAGTACAGTTTTCAACCTACGACGCACAGTGAAAGAGTTGTTAGACTCAGCGGACTTGTACAGAGTATTGTATGTTGTCCAGTGTCCATTAGGACAGAGGGGTTGGTCCTCTTACTATATTCTGTTTACTTTTAACTTCTCTAGTTCTTAGACATGTGTTTCGTAGGAACACAGGGTCTAAGTTTTGAGGAGTTATAGGTATTTGAATAGAGTAGAGAACCAGGTGTAGCAAGTATCGGGATTCTTCAAAGTGATCGAAGATGTAGATACTTGTGTATGGTGTTCAGTTGATAGTAATGATTAAGAGAAATTACTTCTCTTTCAGGTTACTCATAATTGGAAGTATTCCTAAGTTGAGTAACGCTGATCGGCCTCTTTCCATTTAGTTGACATGCACTGGAGACAGTTGCATGATTTTGAATCTGGTTCAATTAAATCAGTGCCTCTAGTTCTATATTGGATATAGTACAGTTCATATCTTAACATTGTTAAGGTATGGGGAGTTGTCCGGCTTATGATTAAAACCAGACTCTGGAAAACTCAAGGCACGTTTCTGTAATGGCTGTTTGTGGGTTGACCCAGGCTATGGAGAGGGTTGATTTTCTACCATCTTGACTCGCCACAGTTTTAACAAATATGGATGTTTTCAGAAAACAGTAGTGGGAGTATGGTAGAACTGGAAGTGATTCCAGAACCACAAACGATTACTGAAGATTTCACAGGAACCTAAAGATTCAATCTGGTTTGACATTCCATTGGCCACTCCGCAGATATGATGGGTAACCTCAGGCACTCGAGAGGTACTTCGGTATGCTCAAGGACAGTGGAAGGGAGGTTCTTGTTTACCCAGACTTACCATTGCTGTTCTTCCAGACTGTGAGACCCGGCAGGAGGATGAGTATAGCATCGTTCTAAACTAGCTTTAGAAGTGCACGTCTATATGACTCTGGCAGAGGGTTGTCTTAGTCAGTGGGAGCAGCGGAAGCATTGGTGGTCATCAGGCTTATGTCTATTTATAGACTAAAGCAGTTACAGCGGAGATACATCATCTATTTTTGATGTGAAGTCATAGGTTTGACTTCATCAGAATAGGGGATGGATCTGTTAAGAAGGTAGTAGGGTGTGATGTCCTGGTATTTGATGACATACACAGAGTAGGAAGTGATATTCCTATACTACGATCGGTTATACTTTGGTTGTCACACAGTGGTTTCTCCACATAGGACTTGGATATTATATCGTACATTCTGGTTACTAGATCTATGGTTTTAGATCTAGATTTGGGTGGTTTCCCAATCTGGGTACCTTGACAGCATTCTATGAGTATTTAGAATGGACGACTCCTGGCACGGTAGTGTACCTGCAGTTGATGGAGTCACCCTCTCTAAAGGTGTCTTATAGACTAAAGGGGAGAGGGATACTCATGATTGGCAGATCACTTGCTTAGGCGATTGAGTCAATCATGAGATGTCAAGTACCACACCAGATGTTGTTCTTGCAGTAGATGCAATAAGTTGATATTGATCCAATCCTGGAGAAACAGTCGGAAGCGGTTTTAGAACATAAGTTGATGTTCTAGGGATATGATAACGGCAGCCTCCTTTAGGAGACGGTTATCATTCCAGGCTTCCAAGGTGACCTGGATGGCAGAGTGGCTGTCAGAGTTATAGTTTTCCTTCTGATGAGGGGCAGTATTTTGGACAGGTGATCCAAGGAAATACTGAGGGAGGCATGGCGCAGGATACTGATTAAGTTCAGTTGACGATACAGTCTAAGAAGTTTGGATTTGGAGTTCATTTATGAGCTAGGTCCCATCAGACATCCAGACATTCCAAGACAGGTATTGCTCTTTTCGGGAGATGGTTTTCTCCGCGAACTTGAGATTTAGAGAGACATAGAAAGAAACATCCTGCGGATCCACTCACTGAGGCTATTCCTCGAACGCAATAGTTTCACAAACGAGCTTTGTGAGACTGACTAGTAGAGGAGTTGGGTGTTCGGTATCACACGGGCTGTGAGTATGCGACATCGCAATAATTAGCCTTGAGTGCAAGTGGGAGATTGTTGGAGATAGTGCCCTCAGAGTCAATTATTGGATCACAGGCACGTGATTGCAATGATTGAGGGAGGACCTATCCCGGTAGGACAGTCTCACTCGAGATGATAGTATGCTATCTGGTTTACCTTTACCATCGTGTACTGTTTCAGGTGACCTTACAGGTCGCTATTACACGCTGATAGAGCCCCTAGGATTCTTGCTTGACTGCCAGCAGTATGATGGCGATCATATACGTGAGAGCTGGTAGTCTATAAGCACATCCTTAAAAGGTCCCTAGTCGTGGGAGTTTCAAGACAGGGCATCGATTCTCCAGAGTAGACTAGTGTATACAGTCGAGACCCCGATGAGGGGCGGTGGCCGGTCTCATAAGCCACTGGTGTCAGTTGGTTCACCTAAGATGTATACAGGTGCTCATTGGGTTATGAGTACACCGGACAGGACTCGCCGGGAACATGCTAGTTGGTCTTATACCTGACGTCAGATAGCAGTTCCCTGGTGACATGTGTACAGGTTAGTTCATCGACCTGAGGATCATCATTTGTCTCGTGTGAGTTCCCACTGTGCTTTGATTACTACCCTACCACGGCTCAAAGGAGTCGTGCAAACAGGTTTTAGTTGGGTACAGTCCCGAGCCACATGGAGGCAGTGAGCGGATCTTCAGGGGTTCGCCTCTCCCGGTATTGGGGGTGAGGTCGCGCTGTGTCTAGGAGAGCCATTACGCAAAGCCCTCGGCCGAGGCGGGAGATTTACTGGTAGGTATTCCAGCAGTATCTCAGGGCGTTCTGGGCTACGCTCTGACACGACTTGTACCGCTTTTGGGGGTCTGACTTTTACCAACCCCCTAGGCCCGACATGCGATACTCATAGACGAACGGACCGGACTGTACGGATATTGTCACTGACAGGCTCAGTAGGGTATCAGGATGAGTTCGCTCATCGACGTCCCTTTTAGTCAATAGCTGGTGGCCCGTCACGTATTGGCTAATACCTCTGACGTGCTAGTGGTTAAATTCACAGCCATAGTATTGACGAGTCTTTAGAGTCCACCACACTTACAGTTACTCAAGCTTTCGGGCGAAACGCTGTAGAGGCCGTACGGAGATATGGCAGGGTCTGATCAGATACGTGCGGCATTGCACGGATCAGGATCGGACAGTTTTGTACTAGTGGCCGTATAGTTATATGGCAGGGTTTGATCTGATACGTGCGGTATTGCACGGATCAGGATCGAACGGATTTTACTAGCCGGCTTTGGCTTAAGCCGGTCCTAGTTTAGTACAGTGTAGATTTTGTCTCATTGCATTTGTATCCGGACGGAATACAGATGCGGGTGTGTATGCACAGTATAGGGGTTTTCCTGTAATTTATTACGGGACCAGTTTTCTGGAGTTGCCAGTTTGCATTCCGTTCCGGCCGGTTTTCCTTTGTTCTTTCCCGGCCGGACTTTTCTGATGGAGGGGGTAATTTGCAGTTTTGCAAATTACATTTGAGGAGGAGGTTTCTTGCATATGTATTTATTATGATAGCATCTTTAGATACCATTCTTTTCCTTCATCTTTTCATGCTTTATTAAGATTAGAAATGAGTTGAAAGATGATGTGAGATGGTTATGATGATGTTTGGATGTGGTCACCCTTCATGCTCTCCTACAATCACCTCCCTCTTGCATATGTATTCTTTGCTCCACCATTTCTAAGATGATAAGTTTTTCATGGTTGAGAGAAAGAAAAAGATGAGAGTTTTCATTCTTGAGAGTTTCATTTCTTGATCTCATTTCATGCTAGAAAAATGCAAGCACCATTTTTCTTATCTTGTTTCCTCCATCATCTTCAAATGGCAACAAACCCAAATGAGACATAGCTTCAACCCTACACATTCTAAAGCAAATCTTGGACGCATCGGCTAGCCTACTTCGCGCCCGAGTTGCCTCGGTATTGAGGTGGGAGCCCGTAAAAGATGCAGACGATGTGGTGCCCTTCCGGCGAGGAGGCGACGATGTGGAGACAAGACTTTCCGCGGGAGATCGGGACGATGACGAGAAGACCGGAGGACTCGGATCACTCGGTATACTTCTCTTCCCATCTCTTGTTAGCTAATATAGGTTAATGGTTAACGATCCGGGTTTTCTTTGTCCGCGGTAGCGCCCGTTTCCAAGTAAGGAAAATTTTTGATTCCGCATTTTGGCCTCGGTAAGACGGCAGGGGCGCTGCCATGGCGCAACACTGAGACGGAGGGGGCTTCATTCTAGAACTGGCGGGCTATTCGCCGCACTCGTACGGGGTACGGGTTTTCATTGCACAGGCTATCCACACGACCGGGAACGTCGGGTTTTATTTGCGGCTCAAATGAAACCCGGGGCTCCATGATTATCCACCATTATGTATTGTTATCTGTGATGTTGTTTATTATCATGCCTGGGACGAATGTTATATATACTTATATATATAATAGTAAATGTTGTATATGTTTTGCACCCGCGCTAGTCCAGCCCCCGCTCTGTCGTTAGTTAAGTAACCTAACGGGTGATGACGGGCCCAGTGGCGAATACGGATGGCATATACGTACATCGTATTTTCGTTCTTTTCTGGTGTGATAGGTTACAAATTGATGGGACCGCATTAATTTTGATTAATGCAAGATAATAAACCTAAAAGATGTTGTTGGAACCAAGCTTTAAAAACCTGACATTAAAGATGTTCTCTTTTGCTTTGCACAGTGGTATTCAATTTGGTATATCTAGGACCTCATTCGACGAGGCAAGGGCCGAGATCTCTTCACCGGGAGTGACCCCTTGAGTAAAAGTTGTAAGTCTACGGTAGCGCCCCGGCCGTATGTTCGAGGCCAAAATGCGGAAACGAAACTTTTTCTTAACTTGTAAACCGGCGCTACCGCATACTAAAACCCGGATCGGACCATTAACCTACTACTAGCTATCAAGAGATGGGATAGAATGCTATACCGATCGATTCGTGTCCTTCGGTCTTTGGCCACCATCCCAAGCTCCTCGCGGCAACTCCGGTCTCGATCTCCTCGTCGGAAAGGGCACCATATCATCGAGTCTTTTTACGGGCTCGCGCTTCATCCGAAGCAACTCGGGCACGAAGTGTGCTAGCCGACGTGTCCAAGGTGTTGTAAAGAATGTTTGTAATCACTTTGTCTCTTGCATCCATTGCTTTGAAGGAGGTTAGAGATATTGCCATTAATAGAGAATGGTGAGCTAGAGAAGAAAGATGACGAAGAAGAAGAGAAGGCTTTCTATTCTTGTTCTTTTCTTGAGTTGTATGATAATGAGAGAGAGTGAGTGTGTGAAAGAAAAATACAAGACCAAATATGATCCCATGGCAGCCCCTTCTCTCTCTCCATATCATATCAAGAATAAATCTATCATATTATGTGACACATGCACAAGAAAAGAGACCATGAGTCACCACTTGTGCATGTGTCACAATAAATGCTCCAAATGATGAATTCTAGCTCACTAATTCCATTATCCAAACATTAATCCAAATTTTTGGTCCAACAAAAAGATCCGGCAACATCTAAAGTAAACTCGTGACGGATCTCAAGGATATCCTTCACCTATATATACATACCTGCACCCGCATTCCGACTAAATGCGAATGCGACGAGACTAAAGTAATCCAACAAATCTAATACTAGGATACGGCTTAAACCAAAGCCCACTAGTATGATCCGTCTGATCATGATCCGTGCAATACCGCACGTATAAGATCGAACCCTGCCATATATCATACGGCCTCTACAACGTTTCTCCGGAAACTTGAGAAACTGTCTGTGGGGGACTCTAAAGACTCGTCAATACTTTGGCTGTGGATTTAACCACTAGCACATCAGAGGTACTAGCTATACGTAACGGGCAACCAGGTATTGACCAAAAGGGAGGTCGATGAGCGAACACATCCTGACACCCTACTGAGCCTGTCAGTGATAATATCCGTACAGTCCGGTCCGTTCGTCTATGAGCATCGCATGGCGGGCCTAGGGGGTTGGTGAAAGTCAGACCACCAAAAGCGGTACAAGTCGTGTCAGAGTGTAGCCCAAAACACCCTGAGATACTACTGGAATACCTACTAGTAAATCTCCTGCCTTGGCCAAGGACTTCATGTAATGGCCTTCCTAGACACAGCGCAACCTCACCCCCAATACCGGGAGAGACGAACCCCTGCAGATCCGCTCACTGCCTCCATGTGGCTCGGGACTGTACCCAACTAAAACCTATTTGCACGACTCCTTTGAACCGTGGTAGGGTAGTAAGCAAAGCACAGTGGGAACTCACACGAGACAAATGACGATCTCAGGTCAATGAACTAACCTGTACACATGTCACCAGGGAACTGCTATCTGACGTCTGGTATAATCCCAACTAGCATGTTCCCGGCGAGTCCTGTCCGGTGTACTCATAACCCAATGAGCACCTGTATACATCTTAGGTGAACCAACTGACACCGGTGGCTTGTGAGACCGGCCACCGCCCCTCGTCGGGGTCTCGACTGTATACACTATTCTACTCTGGAGTATCGATGCCCTGTCTCGAAACTCCCTCGACTAGGGACCTTTTAAGGATGTGCTTATAGACCCTAGCTCCCATGTATATGATCACCATCATACTGCTGGTAGTCAAGCAAGAATCCTAAGGGCTCTATCAACGTGTAATAGCGACTTGTAAGGTCACCTAAAGCAGTACACGATGATAAAGATAAACCAGATAGCATACTATCATCTCGAGTAAGACTGTCCTACCGGCATAAGTCCTCCCTCAATCATTGAAATCACGTGCCTGTGATCCAATAATTGATTCTGAGGGAACTATATCCAACAATCTCCCACTTGCACTCAAGGCTAATTATTGCGATGTCGCATACTCACAGCCCGTGTGATACCGAACACCCAACTCCTCTACTAATTAGTCTCACAAAACCCGTTTGCGAAACTAATGCGTTCGAGGAATAGCCTCAGTGAGTGGATCTGCTCTGATGTTTCTTTCTATGTCTCTTTTAATCTCAAGTTCGCGGAGAAACCCATCTCCCGAAACGAGCAATAGCTGTCTTAGAATATGTTTGGATGTCTGATGGGACCTAGTTCATAAATGAACTCCAAATCCAAACTTCTTAGACTGTATCATCAACTGAAACCAATCAGTATCCTGTTCCTTGCTTCCTTCAGTATCCGCTTGGACCATCTGTCCAAAATACTGCCCCTCGTCAGAGGGAAAACTATAACTCTGACAGTCACTCTGTCATCCAGGTCACCCTGGAAGCCTGGAATGATAACTGTCTCCCGAAGGAAGATGTCGTTATCATATCCCTAGAACATCCACTTATGTTTTAAAACTGCTTCCGATCGTTTCTCCAGGATTTGATCATTATCAACATATTTCATCTCGTGGAAAAACAACATCTGGTGTGGTACTTGACATCTCATGATCAACTCAATTGCCTAAGCAAGTGATCTACCAATCATGCACATCCCTCTCCCCTTTAGTCTGTAAGACACCTTTAGAGAGGGTGACTCCATCACCTGTAGGTACACTACCATGCCAGGAGTCGTCCATTCTAAAACACCTTTAGAATACTGTCTAAGTACCCAGATTGGGACACTACACAAATCTAGATCTAAAACCATAGATCTAGTAACCAGAATGTGTAATATTATATCCAAGCCCTATGTGGAGAAACCACCGTGTGACAACCAAAGTATAACCGATCGTAGCATAGGAATTTCACTTCCTACTCTGTGTATGTCATCCAAATATCAGGACATCACATCCTATTACCTTCTTAACAGATCCATCCCCTATTCTGATGAAGTCAAACCTATGACTGTCACATCAAAAATAGATGATCTATCTCCGCTATATCTGCTTTAGTCCATAAATAGACATAAGCTACTTGTCCACTATGATTCCGCTGCTCCCACTGACTACGACAACCCTCTGGCAGAGTCATATACACGTGCACTTCTAAAGCTAGTTTAGAACGACGCTATACTCATCCTCCTGCCGGGTCTCACAGTCTGGAACAACAGCAATGGCAAGTCTGGGTAAACAAGAACCTCCCTGCCACCGTCCTTGAGCATACCGAAGTACCTCTCGAGCGCCTCAGGTTACCCACAATATCTGCGGAGTGGCTAATGGAATGTCAAACCAGATTGAATCTTGAGGTTCTTATCAAATTTTCAGTAATCGTTTGCGGTTCTGGAATCACTTCCAGTTCTACCATACTCCCACTACTGTTTTCTGAAAAAATCCATTTTTATTAAAACTGTGGCGAGTCAAGAACAATATCACTATTGATCTTCCAGATGGTAGAAAGTCAACCCTCGTCATAGCCCGGGTCAACCCACAAACAGCCATTACAGAAACGTGCCTTGAGTTATCCAGAGTCTGGTTTTAAGCATAAGCCGGACAACTCCTCGTACCTTAAAATTGTTAAGATATGAACTATTCTATATCCAATATAGAAATAGAGGCACTGATTTAATTGGAACCAGATTCAAATCATGCAGCTGTCTCCAGTGCATGTTAACTAAATGGAGAGAGACCGATCAACATTACTCTACTTAGGAGTGCTTTCAACTATGAGTAACCTGAAAGAGAAGCAAGTTCTCTTAATCATTACTATCAACTGAATACCATACACAAGTATCTACATCTTCAATCACCTTGAAGAATCCTGACACTTGCAATACCTGGTTCTCTACTTTATTCTTATACCTATAACTTCTCAAAACTTAGACCTTGCATTTCTACGAAACACATGTCTAAGAACGAGAGAAGTCACAAGTAAACAGAATATAGTACGAGTACCAACCCCTCTGTCCTAATGAACACTGGACAATATACAATACTTTGTATAAGTCCCCTGAGTTGAATAACTTATTCCCTGTGTGTTGTTGGTTGAAAACTGTACTTATGGTTGAGAAGAATTACACCGCTGTTTAATGCTCCTTACCTAACCATCCACTGATATAGGTAAATGTCATAGACATAATTTCAAAAAGATATATCTCACTCTATAAAAATAGACGTACAGATATGTCAATTTGAAATTGGTGCATAACAACGGATATTCAAAACCAAATATTTGCCGTCCGGAAAACAACCAGGCGATTTCCTAAAATATCACCAATTACAACGAATCCCGATATAATGAGGATGATCACCTAATTCCCAACAAGTTACTCCCACTCATCATCTGTAAAACCATACAGATGTGAGAATCAAACCTGGTAAATACATACCCTGGATTAAGGATTAATTGGGAAATCAGTTTTCTTTTAACAGTACACAGTGAAACTAAAACATGAATATGTTTCGAAGGGGTATCCGGGTATTCCTAGTAATTCCTCTTCCATTATCAGATTCACAACTATAACCGTATATTTCTTTGCCATCTCTCTAAATCCCTTTATATGTCTTTAGTCATTACCTTCTGTACACCCCTTTATGCTAAATGGTTTTCTTCCTTCCCTACCGTTCGGTACCGGCCTATGGTTTGGAAGAAGACTATCCAATAACTATAATGGGTGTACTGTCCTAATCCTAGGAGCACTCGCAACCCGAGAGAAGGTAAAGATAAAAGACACCTGAATAAAACCTTATTCCTATATCTCCTGAACCAGAATCCATCCCCGAACTGGAACAAATTCCTTCGAGTTCGTATATAACCATACGATGGAATATCCAAATAACTGTGGATCTTCGTAGTGATACGGAGTGTCCTGGAGAAATACAAAGGTGAAGTAGGAGTGGCGATGAAATACTTGGTTTGGTTGTGAATAGCAGTCGCAATTTACTTTTCCCTCTTACTAATCCCTTTATTTGTCTTTACTTAATACCTTCTGTATACCGTTTAGGCTAAATGGTTTTCTTCATTCCCTACCTTTCGGCACCAGCCTATGGTTTGGAAGAAGACTATCCAATTAGTGTAATAGGTGTACCGTCCTAATCCAAGGAGCACTCGCAACCTGAGAGAAGGTAAAAGGAAAAGACAACTGAATAGTCATATTCGTTTTCTCCAGAACCGGAAGCCATCCTCGAATAAGTTCCTTCGAGTTCGTATATAACCATACGATGGTTTTATCCAATGGAAGTGGACGTTCGTAGTAATACGGGATGTTCTGGAGAAAAGGGTAAAAGTAGGAGTGGCAATGAGGTATGCAACTCTGACAATCCAAAAGCCAGTGTTTTAAGAAGGTTCGGTCAATTTGGTCACTGAGTCATAGCCTAGGGTCGGGTCATGGTCGCTGCCAAAGAGAGAGAGAAAAGAAACACTCAACGTGCACTCTAACCTAGATCAGAATGGTTATCACTTTATCTAATCAGGAAACCTCCCACTGTAACCTCAAATTCTCCTCCAAACCTGAAAGAAGAATTAGTCGGGATCACCCGAGGAGTAAACCAACTCATCAGTAGGAATCGGGATCCAACTATCATCGCATGATAACGTGATGGAATCCACTCACGTTATCACACTCCAGAAGGTATGCGCATATCTGGCAAGTTTCAGTTTCTTTAGAAACTCCCGATGTGATTTTTACCCCATACTCTTATGACCTTGACTAAGGCCAACAAATCATAAGTCACATGTCAAGTTCTACCCGTCATTGTCCAGGTTAATTTGAACCCACCCGTACAAGCCCTTGACTAGGGCCAACAAGGCTGTACGACTGTCCCAAACCAACACATCTATCTATGCAGCAGAAAAGTAACAAATAGCTACCATACAATATGCCTTGACTAAGGCCAACAAACATAGCATGAATACTAAGTGCTACCCGTCTGAAATGACGGAGGGCTACGAATGGTTTTTGGAGAAAAACCTTTAATGTAATGAACTTGATATCGTTGAAGGAACCTGATAGCTTTTTATAAAAATATAGTGACGAAAACCTTTGCTAAAGAGGTCACTCCCGGTGAAGGGATCTCGGCTCTTTCCCCGTAGAATGAGGTGCAGGATATTCCAACTGAATACCACGATGCAAAGCAAAAGGCAATCGGCTATAGTGAAGTTATTACCCTGACGCAAACTTTTGTCCAAGGGGTCACTCCCGGTGAAGGGATCTCGGCCCTTGGCTCGTCGACTTAGGTGCAGGATATTCCAACTGAATACCACTGTGCAAAATAAAAGAGAACGTCCTTGCAATAACAACTTTTTGAAAAATGTTCCAACAATATCAGAATAGGTTTGTTTAGCTTGCATTGATCCGAATCAATGCAGTCCCATCAATTGATCACACCACAAAAGAACAAAAATAATGATGTACGTATATGCCATCCGCATTCGCCACTGGGTCCCTTCATCAACCATTAGGTTACATAACTAACGACAGAGCGGGGACTGGACTAGCGCGGGTGTAAAACATATACAACATCTACTAGTATATATATCAATATATAATAATCGCTCAAGGCATGATAAAATGCAACATCACAGAAATGTAATAAGCATCACAGAACAATACAGATAATCTGGGATCCCCGGGTTTCATAGAGCCGCTACTGAAACCCGACATTCCCCTGGTCGTGTGGATAGCCCGTGCAATGAAATCCTAGACCCCTACGGGTGCGGCAAGTTACCCGCCAAAACCTGAAGAGAGGCAGCCCCCTTCAACAAAGTGAATGGACCACCCAGCACTTCACGGAATCCGGTAACTTGTGCACCCCTCCTTGGGTCAACCTATACCCCCTACGAGTGCGGCGAATAGCCCACCAATTCTAGAGTAAAGCCCCCTCCGTCTCAAAGCCATGAGATGCGGGCTCGTTGCCCTCTAGAACCTGGCTATCCGTGCACCCCACCGCGGGGTAATCCTAGTACAGAAAGTAAAATATATACAACGGGTACATCGACCTCAGCCCGGTCGTGTCCCAAAAGAATAATATACAAACAGGCAGTGACGGCAGTCCACATGTCGGACGCTCTCCCCGCAATATCAAATGTACAAATACAACCAAACTGTACTAACATTGCATCCAGGCTATCCACCACGACAAATCCGCAACATCACAACACAACACAGAACATCAACGTGAATGTCACGTTCGCAAATCCGTCTAAAAGGGCTATAGCAATTAGACAGGATTTACCGATCAAATGACATTCACGGTCGCAGATACAATGTAAATACTGTGAACTAACATATTTTAAAAATTTCGATCGTCAAAATTCCCGAAGTGGGCCCCAAGCACAATACCCAGTACTCAAATAAATTTGGGCCCAAACAAAACATACCAGAAACCCCATTTCCAAGTCAGAGACCACTGTGGAAATTTTGGTGCTTTGTTGCTACAGTGCGGCGGCGGAACCACGGCCAAAACACGGGTACGGCCGCGGTTCCGCGGCGCTACAGTAATAACAGCGCACCAAATTTTCACAGAACTCCTAAAAAACCCTGCCTGATTTTCTGAAATACACCAAATAATTTTTTGACGACTATAAAAATTCGACAAAAAGTTCACGACTTGGAATCGCGGTTTCGGAATTTTCGTTCGATCGAAGTTCTAAACACGTTAGAGTAAGCTAGTAAAGGTTAATGGCATGGCTCTGATACCATGTAAGTCTACGGTAGCGCCCCGGCCGTCTGTCCGAGGCCAAAATGCGGAAACGAAACTTTTTTCATAACTTGTAAACCGGCGCTACCGCATACTAAAACCCGGATCGGACCATTAACGTACTACTAGCTATCAAGAGATAGGATAGAATGCTATACCGATCTATCCATGTCCTTCGGTCTTTGGCCACCATCCCAAGCTCCTCGCGGCAACTCCGGTCTCAATCTCCTCGTCGGAAAGGGCAGCACATCATCGAGTCTTTTTACGGGCTCCCGCTTCATCCGAAGCAACTTGGGCACGAAGTGTGCTAGCCGACGTATCCAAGGTGTTGTAGAGAATGTTTGTAATCACTTTGTCTCTTGCATCCATCTCTTTGAAGGAGGTTAGAGATATTGCCATTAATGGAGAATGGTGATCTAAAGAAGAAAGACGAAGAAGAAGAAGAGAAGGCTTTCTATTCTTTTTCTTGAGTTGTATGATAATGAGAGAGAGTGAGTGTGTGAAAGAAAAATACAAGACCAAATATGATCCCATGGCAGCCCCTTCTCTCTCTCTCTCCTTATCATATCAAGCATAAATCTATCACATTATGTGACACATGCACAAGAAAGGAGACCATGAGTCACCACTTGTGCATGTGTCACAATAAATGCTCCAAATGATGAATTCTAGCTCATTAATTCCATTATCCAAACATTAATCCAAATGTTTGGTCCAACAAAAGATCCGGCAACATCTAAAGTAAACTCGTGACGGATCACAAGGATACCCCTCACTTGTATATACATACCTGCACCCGCATTCCGACTGAATGCGAATGCGACGAGACTAAAATAATCCAACAAATCTAATACTAGGATCCGGTTTAAACCAAAGCCCACTAGTATGATCCGACCGATCATGATCCGTGCAATACCGCACGTATAAGATCGAACCCTGCCATATATCATACGGCCTCTACAACGTTTCGCCCGAAACTTGAGAAACTGTCTGTGGGGGACACTAAAGACTCGTCAAGACTTTGGTTGTGGATTTAACCACTAGCACGTCAGAGGTACTAGCTGTACGTAACGGGCTACCAGGTATTGACCAAAAGGGAGGTCGATGAGCTAACTCATCCTGACACCCTACTGAGCCTGTCAGTGACAATATCCGTACAGTCCGATCCGTTCGTCTATGAGCATCGCATGGCGGGCCTAGGGGGTTGGTAAAAGTCAGACCCCCAAAAGCGGTACAAGTCGTGTCGGAGTGTAGCCCAGAACACCCAGAGATACTATTGGAATACCTACCAGTAAATCTCTTGCCTTGGCGAAGGACTTCGTGTAATGGCCCTCGTAGACACAGCGCGGCCTCACCCCCAATACTGGGAGAAACGAACCCCTGCAGATCCGCTCACTGCCTCCATGTGGCTCGGGACTGTACCCAACTAAAACCTGTTTGCACGACTTCTTTGAGCCATGGTAGGGTAGTAATCAAAGTACAGTGGGAACTCACATGAGACAAATGACGATCTCAGGTCAATGAACAAACCTGTACACATGTCACCAAGGAACCGCTATCTGACGTCTGGTATAATCCCAACTAGCATGTTCCCGGCGAGTCCTGTCCGGTGTACTCATAACCCAATGAGCACCTGTATACATCTTAGGTGAACCAACAGACACCAGTGGTTTGTGAGACCGGCCACCGCCCCTCGTCGGGGTCTCGACTGTATACACTAGTCTACTCTGGAGTATCGATGCCCTGTCTCGAAACTCCCTCGACTAGGGACCTTTTAAGGATGTGCTTATAGACCCCCAGCTCCTACGTATATGATCGCCATCATACTGCTGGTAGTCATGCAAGAATCCTAAGGGCTCTATCAACGTGTAATTGCGACTGCTAAGGTCACCTAAAGCAGTACACGATGATAAAGATAAACCAGATAACATACTATCATCTCGAGTAAGACTGTCCTACCGGCATAGGTCCTTCCTCAATCATTGCAATCACGTGCCTGTGATCCAATAATTGACTCTGAGGGCACTATATCCAACAAAAGTTTGCGCCAGGGTAATAAATTCAATATAGTCAATTATTTTTTGCTTTGCATCGTGGTATTCATTTTGGAATATCCTGCACCTCATTCGACGAGGAAAGAGCCGAGATCCCTTCACAGGGAGTGACCTCTTTAGCAAAGGTTTTCTGCCACTATATATTTATAAAACTACTCAGGTTCCTTCAACGATATCAAGTTCATTACGTTAATGGGTTTTTCGCCAAAAACCCATCCGTAGCCATCCGTCATTTCGGATAAAAACACAAAGTATCCATGCGGTGTTTGTTGGCCAAAGTCAAGGCATCGTGTATGGTAGCTGTATGTTTCTTATCCATAGCATAGATAAAATGCATTGGTTCAGAACAGTCGTACCATCTTGTTGGCCAAAGTCAAGGATGTGTGCGGGTGGGTCTAAATCTATCAGGACAATGACGGGTAGAACTTGACTTGCGCGTTATGATTTGTTGGCCAAAGTCAAGGTCATAAGCGCTTGGGGCAAAAACCACATCGGGAGTTTCAAATATATAGGAAACTTGCAGATTTAGCATACCTTCTGGAGTGTAGTGACTAGAGTAGATTCCATCTAGTGCATCACACAATGATAGTTGGATCCCGATCCCACTGATGAGTAGGATTACTCTCGGGAGATTATCATACTTAACAATCAATGCTATAAACCAAGTAGGTGTCTAGAAAGGTGTTAGCGGGGCTACGCCTCCAGGGAAAAGAGGTTATGTAATTAAGGAACTTCGCGAAAGCGTTGGAAAACCTCCCTCGAAGTACCAACATCGGCCTGGCTGAAAGGTTAAGCAAGTATTGTGGCGTGCGATTAATCCTGACTAGTTCTTCTTTTGGGGTTTGAAGAAGAATTTGAGGAAACAGTGGGAGCCATCCTGATTAGATAAATTAAAAAACCAATCTAATCTTGCAAGAGCGCACGTTGAGTGTTTTCCCTCTCTCTCTCCAGGTAGCAACCATTTCACGCCCTAATCAAGATAATAAAATGTATCGCTTGACCGATCCGAATTCTTATTCGGGGCGGGGAAACGTCGGTTCGGCTCTAACTTATTACAACAGTCATAAGTATGAGTAAGGGAAAGAGGAAAGTTTGAATTCCATGATAAACCCATCGAAGAAGAAACATACTGTTGTGCCATCTTCAGGTGTTCTTGTAGTTGAGAACTGCTTTTCGGTCAGTCCTACCTCCTGGGTACTAGATACCGGAACAGGATCTCATATCTGTAATTTATTGCAGGGACTGAGAAAAAGTAGGATAGTTCGACCTGGTGATATGTCCCTCAGAGTAGGGAACGGAGCACAAGTTAATGCTGCGGCCGTCGGTGAATATCACCTTGTGTTGCCAAATGACAATACTATGATTTTGAACAATTGCTACTATGTACCTTCCATGTTATGCAACATAATATCAGTTTCTTTACTTGATAAAGATGGATATAACTTTGTTCTTGATTGAAATATCATGAACATCTACCTTCATAAGGTATTGGTTGCAGAAGGTACACTGTGTAATGGTATCTATGTTCTAAATCAGAACACAGTTCTCAATATACAAAACACACGCAAGAGGAAAAGTTCAAATATGAATCAATCCTACTTGTGGAATTGTAGACTTGGTCATATCGGAGAGAAAAGACTGAGTAAGTTACATAAAGATGGATATTTAAACACGTCCGAATTTTCCTCCTATGAAACTTGTCAATCCTGTATCAAAGGAAAGTTGACCAAATCTCCTTTCACCGGACAAGGAGAAAGAGTAAGAGAGCTCTTGGGACTCATACACAGTGATGTGTGTGGTCCAATGTCTACACATGCGAGGGGTGGGTTCTCGTACTTCATCACATTCACTGACGATCTCTCTAGGTTCGGATATGTGTATCTTATGAAACTCAAATCTGAAGCTTTTGAGAAATTCAAAGAATTTAGAAGCGAAGTAGAGAACCGGATTGGCAAAAGTATCAAGTCCTCCGATCTGATAGAGGGGGAGAGTACTTAAGTATGGAGTTCATGGATTTTCTAAAAGAGAATGGCATTCTCCCTTAGCTTACTCCTCCGTACACACCACAGCACAATGGCGTGTTGGAGCGGAGGAACCGTACCCTATTGGATATGGTTCGCTCCATGATGAGTAATGCGGAGTTACCTCTTTCTTTCTTGGGGTTTGCTCTTGAATCAACAGCATTCATATTGAATAGAGCGCCATCTAAATCAGTGCCTACCACTCCATATGAAGTATGGACTGGGAAGAGACCATGTCTTGATTACATTAAGATATGGGGATGTCCTGCTTTTGTTAAAAAGCAGAATCCAAATAAACTCGAGGCAAGGTCTGTATTGTGCAAGTTTGTGGGATACCCTAAGCATTACAAGGGATATCAGTTCTACCACACAGAGGAACAGAAGGTGTTAGTATCTCGCCACACTACCTTTTTAGAAAAGGGAACTTCTTGCAAAAGAAATTTGTAGGAGTACGGTAGAACTAGAAGAAATTCAGGAACCACAAACTATAGCAGATGATTTGGAAGAACCCTTAGATTCAGTTACACCCGACGAACCTCAGCCACTCCGCAGATCTAGCAGGATTTCTCATCCGCCCGAGAGATACTACGGTTTTCACATAGATGGGGATCGAGAGGATTGCATCTTAGAAGAAGATGATCCTACTAGTTTCAGGCAGGCCATTATCAGTAGGGACTCAGATAAGTGGCTGGATGCTATGCAATCTGAAATGGAGTCCATGTACACCAATAAAGTGTGGACCCTAGAAGTTGCTCCACCTGGGGTAAAACCCGTTGGATGCAAATGGATCTATAAGAAGAAACTTGGTGTAGATGGGCAGGTGGAAACCTATAGGGCTAGACTCCTTGCAAAAGGTTTTCGTCAAAGACCAGGAGTAGACTATGACGAAACCTTTTCTCCAGTGGCTATGCTCAAATCCATTAGGATCCTGCTTGCCATTGCTGCCTTCCATGACTATGAGATCTGGCATATGGACGTAAAAACGGCTTTTCTAAACGGTAGTTTAGAAGTGTGCGTTTATATGGATCAGCCAGAAGGTTTTGTAGACATTGGGAGCAGCGGGAAGGTGTGCAAGCTGCTCAAATTCATTTATGGATTGAAGCAAGCATCGTGGAGCTGGAACATCTGTTTTCATGAAACAGTCAAGGACTTTGACTTCATCAAGAACGAAGATGAACCATGTATTTATAAGAAGATTGTAGGAAGAACTGTCGTGTTCCTATTCTTGTACGTGGACGACATTCTTTTGATAGGAAATGCCGTTCCTATGCTACAGTCAGTCAAGCTACTCTTATCACAAAGGTTCTCCATGAAAGACCTAGGTGATGCCTCGTACATTCTGGGGATCAAGATCTACAGAGATAGATCCAAGAAATTACTGGGACTTTCATAGTCCAGGTACATAGAGACCGTACTAAAGAGATTTAGTATGGAGGATTCCAAGCGTGGTAACATACCCGCATTGCACGGAATCACCCTTTCCAAGAAGATGTCTCCCAAGACTGACGAGGAGAGGGTTCGCATGAGCACTATACCCTACGCTTCGGCAGTAGGATCTATAATGTATGCGATGCTATGTACAAGACCAGATGTAGCTTACGCACTAAGCGTGGTGGCCGGTATCAGTCAGAC
This sequence comes from Agapanthus africanus, assembly GCA_030015575.1. Lineage (NCBI taxonomy): Eukaryota > Viridiplantae > Streptophyta > Magnoliopsida > Asparagales > Amaryllidaceae > Agapanthus > Agapanthus africanus. Next base: position 410,417,722 of record JASDDO010000012.1, read on the forward strand.
CCAGGTGAGGACCACTGGACAGCAGTAAAGAACATTCTTAAGTACCTGAGAAGGACTAAGGAGATGTTCCTGATTTACGGTAATGGAGACCTCAGGGTCGAGTCCTTTACCGACTCAAGCTTCCAGAGTGACAAGGATGAAAGCAAGTCTGTCTCGGGTTTTATGTTTACCCTCAACGGAGGGGCGGTATGTTGGAAGAGTTCCAAACAGGATACCGTCGCAGACTCGACGATGGAGGCTGAATACATTGCTGCAAGCGATGCCGCAAAAGAGGCGGTCTGGATAAAGAAGTTCATAGCTGAACTTCAGATGGTTCCGTCCATTGTGGATCCAATACCAGTGTATTGTGATAACAATGGGTCTATAGCTTTGGCAAAGGAACCACGGTCCCATCAGAAATCCAGGCACATCTTAAGGCGGTATCGCCTGATCAGGGAGATCGTAGATCGCGAGGAGATCGAGGTCCAGAGAGTGGATACGAAAGACAACACGGCGGATCCATTTACAAAGGCCCTCCCTCAAGCACAGTTCGAGCAACCTTGTGGGATGTTGGGTATGCGGTACGCCAGCAGCTGGCCTTAGAGCAGACGTTTGGTATTCGGTACGCCAATCACTGGCCTTTAGTGCAAATGGGAGATTGTTGGATGTATATGCCCTAGAGGCCAGTATTGTATATGTATACATATGGATACTAGGGATACGTATGTACAGAACACTTTTGCTCAGTTTTATAGTATATTATTTGACTTGTCTTTATCGGGATATGTGTATTTATTTGTATTCTTGTTATATCTGGTTTGCACATATTGATAAAGACTCGATACAGTAGTATACTATTGTGGTTTGTCTTTATCTTAACATGGCATTTGTCATACTCGTTATTACATATCGCGATTACATGTTGATAAAGCCCCTAGGATCTTTCTTGACTACCTGCGTTGTGACGGCGATCTTACTTGTGGGAGCAGGGTAGTCCATAAGCACATCCTTAAATGGTCCCCAGTCGCGTGAGTATCGAGACTGGGCATTGCTACTCCAGAGTAGACTGGTGTGTACGTTTCTACCCCCGTCGGGGGATGGTTGGTCCCGCAGCCATTGGTCTGATGCACCTAAGATCGTATGCAGGTGCTCACTGGGTGTGAGTACACTGGGCGGACTCACCGAGAACTTCCATATGGTACTATACCTATCGTCAGATGGAAGTTCTCAGGTGACATGGGTACAGGTTATTTTTTGGACCCGAGATTGGCATTTTTCTCGTGTGAGTTCCCATTGAACTTTGATCACTACCCTACCACGGCTCTACTGAGTCATGCAAACAGGTTTTTGTTGGGTTCAGTCCTGAGCCACATGGAGGTAGTGAGTGATTGTCGGGGATTCGTCTCTCCCGGTATAGGGAGTCGATATCGCACTGTGATTCGATTGGTCAGGACCATAAGAACTTGGCCAAGGCACTTGGGATTTACTGATAGGTTGATCAGTAGTTTCCCGGATTGGTCCTGAGCCACATCGGCACGACTTATCAGGTTGTTAGGGTCTGTCGTTCACCATCCCCTAGACCCGGTATGCGATACTCTTTGACGAAGTGACCGGACTGTGCGGATATTGTCACGGATAGGCTCAGTAGGAGTTCGGACGAGCTTGCTCGTCGGCTTTCCTTTTCGACAGGTACCTGGGTAGCCGTTACGTACAGCTAGTGCCGCTGACGTGCTTGTGGTTAAACCCACTGCCAGAGTACTGTCGAGTCTTTAGAGTCCCACACAGAGGGTTTCCCTGATCCAGGCGAAATGATGTTGTAGCCGTATTGGATACGTGCAGTGTTCGATCGATTGATGTACTTGGTACTCGGATTTTCGATCGGACAGTTTGTAATACTAGCCGGCTCGGATTTGAGCCGGATTATTAAATCATGTATTGATTTAATAATTTACGTATATGTATTTCGATATATATATTCTAGTATTACGTTCTTCGTGTTATTCTATCTCTTTTGGGCATTCGGATTTTTATCTGATTGCTGGTATATATGTACAGTAGACTGAAATCCGTATTTACAATAGATTTTCTTCTAGAAGGTGGCCACCTCATTATGTATTTTCCTTTTATTTGATAATTGGAAATGTGGTGTAAAGTAAAAGGTATGGGAGGAATGGTGATGACCATGCTTTAATAATTCACAAATGAATTTATAATTTATTTGGAGTTACTATTGAAGCATGGTTGTTAATTGTTTATTGAAAGAATTCACACACAAAACCAAGGTGTGTGATTTTCTCTCACTTCATGCTTCATTTTCTTTTGAGCTCTCATTTTCTCTTAAGCTCCTCCCTCCTCTTGCTTTCCTCTATCTTCATCTTCTTCCTCTTCACTAACATTCTCATGTGTTGAGAAACAAGTGAAGAGGTTAGAAAAGAGATAGCAAACACTTAGACATCCAAACTACATCCTAGATTACTTGGACTAGCTTCCCATGTTCTCTTGTTTCTCTTTTGACACTTAGCAAAGAGCTAGAGCCATGGATTATATTCCCCGGATGGATCATCAAGGACCAAGGAAGGCCGGAGAACAAGCTCGATCCCGGAGGACCGACGGAGCAAGGAAAGAAGATCAAGCAAGTTCATGGTGGCTAGTAGGAGCTAAGGATGAAGAACGAAGACCGAATGACTTGGTTCGTTTGGTAAGAATTCCTCATCATAGTAGATAGCTCTCCTAGTGTAGCTAGTTAGTTTTATGGAAAGATCCGGGTTTTAGAGTTAAACTAGTGCCAAGTTTTTATTCGTTAGAAAATTTTTGTTCCGCATTTGGCCACGGAAGTTGGCCGGGGAACTAGGGTGACCCTTCATGGTATCAGAGCCACCCATAAAACCTTAACTAGCTTGTTTAAACGTGTTTAGAATAACGATCGACCGAAAATTTCAAAAACTGCATTTCAAATCATGGGTTTTCTGTCGATTTTTAAAAGTGCTCTAAAAATCAATTTTATGGTCCCAGAAAATCATGCAGGATTTTTTAAGACCCCTGAAGAAATTTGGTCACGTGATCCCTCCAAACCTCCGCGGATCCGCCATGCAAACCCCTTATTGGCGGCAGTTCCGCGGCCGTTTTGCGGCCCACGTGAACAAAATTTCTTCTGGACCTCTTATGTTTGGAAATTATGGTTTCTGGAATAATTACTTTTTGAGCCCAGATTTGTTACAGTGTTGGTTTAATACTTGGGGCCCACTTGGAAAGTTTAGTCGATCGTAATTCTAAAATACGTATTTTTATTTTCAGTACATTCACTTTTATCTGCGACCGGGAATGTCACTCGATCTGTAAAACTCGTCTAACTGCTATATGTTCCTTTAGACGGGTTTTGCGAACGTGACATTCGCGTTGATGTTATGTGCTTATGCTGTGGTTGTGGTTGGATTGTCGTGGTGGATAGCATGTGGTGCAGTGTTAGAAATACAGTTTATAATTCATTTGTACATTTGTTATTGCGGGGCGAGCGTCCGACATGTGGACTGCCGTCATTGCCGGGTTGTATATTATTTTGGGGCATGACTGGGTAGAGGTTGATGTCACCACTTGTATACAATGTTTTCATTTTCTGTATTAGGATTACCCCGCGGTGGGGTGCACGAATAGCCGAGTTCTAGAAGGCAACAAGCCCGCAGCTCAAGGCGCTGAGACGGAGGGGGCTTCATTCTAGAACTGGCGGGCTATTCGCCGCACTTGTAGCGGGTACAGGTTTTCATTGCATAGGCTATCCACACGACCGGGAACGTCGGGTTTTATTTGCGGCTCAAATGAAACCTGGGGCTCCAAGATTATCCACCATTCTGTATTGTTATCTGTGATGTTGTTTATTATCATGCCTGGGACGAATGTTATATATACTTATATATACTAGTAAATGTTGTATATGTTTTGCACCCTTGCTAGTCCAGCCCCCGCTCTGTCGTTAGTTAAGTAACCTAACGGGTGATGACGGGGCCCAGTGGCGAATGCGGATGGCATATACGTACATCGTATTTTCGTTCTTTTCTGGTATGATAGGTTATAAATTGATGGGACCGCATTAATTTTGATTAATGCAAGATAATAAACCTAAAAGATGTTGTTGGAACCAAGCTTTAAAAAACTGACATTACAGACGTTCTCTTTTGCTTTGCACAATGGTATTCAATTTGGAATATCCAGCACCTCATTCGACGAGGCAAGGGCCGAGATCCTTTCACCGGGAGTGACCCCTTGAGTAAAAGTTTGCGTCAGGGTAATAACTTCACTATAGTCGATTAATTTTTGCTTTGCATCATGGTATTCATTTTGGAATATCCTGCACCTCATTCGACGAGGAAAGAGCCGATATCCCTTCACAGGGAGTGATCTCTTTAGCAAAGGTTTTTCGCCACTATATATTTATAAAACTACTCAGGTTCCTTCAACGATATCAAGTTCATTACGTTAATGGGTTTTTCGCCAAAAACCCAGCCGTAACCCTCCGTCATTTCGGATAAAAACACATAGTATTCATGCGGTGTTTGTTGGCCAAAATCAAGGCATCGTGTATGGTAGCTGTATGTTTCTTATCCGTAGCATAGATAAAATGCATTGGTTCAGGACACTCGTACCATCTTGTTGGCCAAAGTCAAGGATGTGGGCGGGTGGGTCTAAATCAATCAGGACAATGACGGGTAGAACTTGACTTGCGCGTTATGATTTGTTGGCCAAAGTCAAGGTCATAAGCGCTTGGGGCAAAAACCACATCGGGAGTTTCAAATATACAGGAAACTTACAGATTTAGCATACCTTCTGGAGTGTGGTGACTAGAGTGGATTCCATCTAGTGAATCACACAATGATAGTTGGATCCGATCCCACTGATGAGTAGGATTACTCTCGGGAGATTATCACACTTAACAATCAATGCTATAAACCAAGTAGGTGTCTAGAAAGGAGTTAGCGGGGCTACGCCTCCAGGGAAAAGAGGTTATGTAATTAAGGAACTTCGCGAAAGCGTTGGAAAACCTCCCTCGAAGTACCAACATCGGCCTGGCTGAAAGGTTAAGCAAGTATTGTGACGTGCGATTAATCCTGACTAGTTCTTCTTTTGGGGTTTGAAGAAGAATTTGAGGAAACAGTGGGAGCCATCCTGATTAGATAAATTAATAAACCATTCTAATCTTGCAAGAGCGCACGCTGAGTGTTTTCCCTCTCTCTCTCCAGGTAGCAACCATTTCACGCCCTAATCAAGATAATAAAATGTATCGCTTGACCGATCTGAATTCTTATTCGGTGCTGGGAAACGTCGGTTCGGCTCTAACTTACGACAACAGTCATAAGTATGAGCAAGGGAAAGAGGAAAGTTTGAATTCCATGATAAACCCATCGAAGAAGAAACATACTGTTGCGCCTTCTTCAGGTGTTCTTGTAGTTGAGAACTGCTTTTCGGTCAGTCCTACCTCCTGGGTACTAGATACCGGATCAGGATCTCATATCTGTAATTTATTGCAGGGACCGAGAAAAAGTAGGATAGTTCAACCTGGTGATATTTCCCTCAGAGTAGGGAACGGAGCACATGTTAATGCTGCGGCCGTCGGTGAATATCACCTTGTGTTGCCAAATGGCAATACTATGATTTTGAACAATTACTACTATGTACCTTCTATGTTATGCAACATAATATCAGTTTCTTTACTTGATAAAGATGGATATAACTTTGTTCTTGATAGAAATATCATGAACATCTACCTTCATAAGGTATTGGTTGCAGAAGGTACACCGTGTGATGGTATCTATGTTCTAAATCAGAACATAGTTCTCAATATACAAAACACACGCAAGAGGAAAAGTTCAAATACGAACCAATCCTACTTGTGGCATTGTAGACTTGGTCATATCGGAGAGAAAAGACTGAGTAAGTTACAAAAAGATGGATATTTGAACACGTTCGAATTTTCATCCTATGAAACTTGTCAATCCTGTCTCAAAGAAAAGATGACCAAATCTCCCTTTACCGGACAAGGAGAAAGAGCAAGAGAGCTCTTTGGACTCATACACAGTGATGTATGTGGTCCAATGTCTACACATGCGAGGGGTGGGTTCTCGTACTTCATCACATTCACTGACGATCTCTCTATGTTCGGATATGTGTATCTTATGAAACACAAATCTGAAGCTTTTGAGAAATTCAAAGAATTTAGAAGCGAAGTAGAGAACCAGATTGGCAAAAGTATCAAGATCCTCCGATCTAATAGAGGGGGAGAGTACTTAAGTACGGAATTCAGGGATTTTCTAAAAGAGAATGGCATTCTCCCTCAGCTTACTCCTCCGTATACACCACAGCACAATGGCGTGTCGGAGCGGAGGAACCGTACCCTATTGGATATGGTTCGCTCCATGATGAGTAATGCCGAGTTACCTCTTTCTTTCTGTGGGTTTGCTCTTGAATCAGCAACATTCATATTGAAGAGTGCGCCATCTAAATCAGTGCCTACCACTCCATATGAAGTATGGACTGGGAAGAGACCGTGTCTTGATTACATTAAGATATGGGGATGCCCTGCTTTTGTTAAAAAGCAGAATCCAGATAAACTCGAGGCAAGGTCTGTATTGTGCAAGTTTGTGTGATACCCTAAGCATTCCAAGGGATATCTGTTCTACCACACTGAGGAACAGAAGGTGTTAGTATCTCGCCACGCTACCTTTTTAGATAGGGAATTTCTTGCAAAAGAAATTAGTGGGAGTACGGTAGAACTAGAAGAAATTCAGGAACCACAAACTATAGCAGATGATTTGGAAGAACCCTTAGATTCAGTTACACCCGACGAACCTCAGCCACTCCGCAGATCTAGCAGGATTTCTCATCCGCCTGGGAGATACTACGGTTTTCTCATAGATGGGGATCGAGAGGATTGCATCTTGGAAGAAGATGATCCTACTAGTTTCAGGCAGGCCATTATCAGTAGGGACTCAGATAAGTGGCTGGATGCTATGCAATCTGAAATGGAGTCCATGTACACAAATAAAGTGTGGACCCTAGAAGTTACACCACCTGGGGTAAAACCCGTTGGATGCAAATGGATCTACAAGAAGAAACTTGGTGTAGATGGGCAGGTGGAAACCTATAAGGCTAGACTCGTTGCAAAAGGTTTTCGTCAAAGACCAGGAGTAGATTATGACGAAACCTTTTCTCCAGTGGCTATGCTCAAATCCATTAGGATCCTGCTTGCCATTGCTGCCTTCCATGACTATGAGATCTGGCATATGAACGTAAAAACGGCTTTTCTAAACGGAAGTTTAGAAGAGTGCGTTTATATGGATCAGCCAGAAGGTTTTGTAGACAGTGGGAGCAGCGGGAAGGTGTGCAAGCTGCTCAAATCCATTTATGGATTGAAGCAAGCATCGCGGAGCTGGAACATTTGTTTTGATGAAACGGTCGAGGACTTTGACTTCATCAAGAACGAAGATGAACCATGTATTTATAAGAAGATTGTAGGAAGAACTTTCGTGTTCCTATTCTTGTACGTGGACGACATTCTTTTGATAGGAAATGTCGTTCCTATGCTACAGTCGGTCAAGCTACTCTTATCACAAAGGTTCTCCATGAAAGACCTAGGTGATGCCTCATACATTCTGGGGATCAAGATCTACAGAGATAGATCCAAGAAATTACTGGGACTTTCACAGTCCAGGTACATAGAGACCGTACTAAAGAGATTTAGTATGGAGGATTCCAAGCACGTTAACATACCCGCATTGCTCGGAATCACCCTTTCCAAGAAGATGTCTCCCAAGACTGACGAGGAGAGGGTTCGCATGAGCACTATACCCTACGCTTCGGCAGTAGGATCTATAATGTATGCGATGCTATGTACAAGACCAGATGTAGCTTACGCACTAAGCATGGTGGCCGGTATCAGTCAGACCCAGGTGAGGACCACTGGACAGCAGTAAAGAACATTCTCAAGTAACTGAGAAGGACTAAGGAGATGTTCCTGATTTACGGTAATAGAGACCTCAGGGTCGAGTCCTTTACCGACTCAAGCTTCCAGAGTGACAAGGATGACAGCAAGTCTGTCTCGGGTTTTGTGTTTACCCTCAACGGAGGGGCGGTATGTTGGAAGAGTTTCAAACAGGATACCGTCGCAGACTCGACGATGGAGGCTGAATACATTGCTGCAAGCGATGCCGCAAAAGAGGCGATCTGGATAAAGAAGTTCATAGATGAACTTCAGGTGGTTCCGTCCTTTGTTGATCCGATACCAGTGTATTGTGATAACAATGAGGCTATAGCTTTGGCAAAGGAACCACGGTCCCATCAGAAATCCAGGCACATCTTAAGGCGGTATCGCCTGATCAGGGTGATCGTAGATCGCCAGGAGATCGAGGTCCGGAGAGTGGATACGAAAGACAACACGGCGGATCCATTTACAAAGGCCCTCCCTCAAGCACAGTTCGAGCGACTTTTTGGGATGTTGGGTATGCGGTACGCCGGCAGCTGGCCTTAGAGCAGACGTTGGGTATTCGGTACGCCAATCACTGGCCTTTAGTGCAAGTGGGAGATTGTTGGATGTATATGCCCTAGAGGCCAGTATTGTATATGTATACATATGGATACTAGGGATATGTATGTACAGAACATTCTTGCTCAGTTTTATAGTATATTATTTGACTTGTGTTTATCGGGATATGTGTATTTATTTGTATTCTTGTTATATCTGGTTTGCACATATTGATAAAGACTCGATATAGTAGTGTACTATTGTGGTTTGTCTTTATCTTAACATGGCATATGTCATACTCGTTATTACATATCGCGGTTACATGTTGATAAAGCCCTTAGGATCTTGCTTGACTACCTGCGTTGTGATGGCGATCATACTTGTGGGAGCAGGGTATTCCATAAGCACATCCTTAAATGGTCCCCAGTCGCGTGAGTATCGAGACTGGGCACTGATACTCTAGAGAAGACAGGTGTGTACGTTTCTACCCCCGTCGGGGGATGGTTGGTCCCGCAGCCATTGGTCTGATGCACCTAAGATCGTATGCAGGTGCTTACTGGGTGTGAGTACACTGAACGGACTCGCCGAGAACTTCCATATGGTACTATACCTATCGTCAGATGGAAGTTCTCAGGTGACATGTGTACAGGTTAGTCTTTGGACACGAGATTGGCATTTGTCTCGTGTGAGTTCCCACTGAACTTTGATCACTACCCTACCACGCTCTACTGAGTCATGCAAACAGGTTTTGGTTGGGTTCAGTCCCGAGCCACATGGAGGCAGTGAGCGATTGTCGGGGATTCGTCTCTCCCGGTATAGGGAGTCGATATCGCACTGTGATTCGATTGGTCAGGACCATAAGACCTTGGCCAAGGCACTTGGGATTTACTGATAGGTTGATCAGTAGTTTCCCGGATTGGTCCTGAGCCACATCGGCACGACTTATCAGGTTGTTAGGGTCTGACGTTCACCATCCCCTAGACCCGGTATGCGATACTCTTTGACGAAGAGACCGGGCTGTGCGGATATTGTCACGGATAGGCTCAGTAGGAGTTCGGACGAGCTTGCTCGTCGGCCTTCCTTTTTGACAGGTACCTGGGTAGCCGTTACGTACAGCTAGTGCCGCTGACGTGCTTGTGGTTAAACCCACTGCCAGAGTACTGTCGAGTCTTTAGAGTCCCACACAAAGGGTTTCCCTGATCCAGGCGAAATGATGTAGTAGTCGTATTGGATACGTGCAGTGTTCGATCGATTGATGTACTTGGTACTCGGATTTTCGATCGGACAGTTTGTAATACTAGCCGGCTCGGGTTTAAGCCGGAATATTAAATCAGGTATTGATTTAATAATTTATGTATATGTATTTCGATATATATATTCTAGTATTACGTTCTTCGTGTTATTCTATCTCTTTTGGGCATTCGGATTTTTATCTGATTGCCGGTATATATGTACAGTAGACTGAAATCCGTATTTACTACAGATTTCCTTCTAGAAGGCGGACACCTCATTATGTATTTTCCTTTTATTTGATAATTGGAAATGATGTGTAAAGTAAAAGGTATGGGAGGAATGGTGATGACCATGCTTTAATAATTCACAAATGAATTTATAATTCATTTGTAGTTAATATTGAAGGATGGTTGTTAATTGTTTATTGAAAGAATTCACACACAAAACCAAGGTGTGTGATTTTCTCTCACTTCATGCTTCATTTTCTTTTGAGCTCTCATTTTCTCTTAAGCTCATCCCTCTTCTTGCTTTCCTCCATTTTCATCTTCTTTCTCTTCACTAACATTCTCATGTGTTGAGAAACAAGTGAAGAGGTTAGAAAAGAGATAGCAAACACTTAGACATCCAAACTACATCCTAGATTACTTGGACTAGCATTCCAAGTTCTCTAGTTGCTCTTTTGACACTTAGCAAAGAGCTAGAGCCATGGATTATATTCCCCGGGTGGATCATCAAGGACCAAGGAAGGCCGGAGAACAAGCTCGATCCCAGAGGACCGACGGAGCAAGGAAAGAAGATCAAGCAAGTTCAAGGTGGCTAGTAGGAGCTAAGGATGAAGAAAGAAGACCGAAGGACTTGGTTCGTTTGGTAGGAATTCCTCATCATAGTAGATAGCTGCCCTAGTGTAGCTAATTAGTTTTATGGAAAGATCCGGGTTTTAGAGTTAAACTAGTGCCAAGTTTTTGTTCGTTAGAAAATTTTTGTTCCGCATTTGGCCACGGAAGTTGGCCGGGGAACTAGGGTAACCCTTCAATAGCTTGATAATTGATATTCGCAATATGTTATAGCTTCCATATGCTAGTTTAATTATTGCATTCATTGCATGATATTAGGTGCATTCATATATTCATTGGTTATGCTGTATTATGGAGATTTATGCCGGTATTCACTGTTTATTGGTATCATGATTTTGATGATTTCGAATTTACATGAGATTTCTGGATTTGGGAGAAAACCGCAAGAATTTAATAAAAGCTTAGTATCATCATTTTAAAATGCAAATTGCGGTTTTCTCATGATGTATGAGTCGTCCACCATCAGTTTTCATGATTGCCGTTGGATTTTGACACCCGATTCGAGGAGTTGGATGAACCGTCTCGGGTACATGGTAGGCCCGGTATAGTACCCTGGGGTTAGAAGCTCGAGTTGTATTCGATGAGCCTGGCAGGGGAGCACTACCTACCGGTGATATTATTTGGACTCGTCGGTTATCCGTAGGATACCGGCCGGAGTCATGAGATGGGTACAGGCTGATCCGTTCTGCCGGATCCGCAGGCCAATCCCGCAGATGATACGGATGCATGAGATATTGATATTTGAGATCTGAGATCTGAGATATTGAGATTTGATATTGAGATACCGAGACTTATGTTTTGTGTCGATGTTGACACTGATTTCTTTGTTGCTTTCATTGATGATACTTGATTGATATACATATAGAAATCTCATTTATTAAAGAAAACAGTTGTTTCACTCATGATATATTCTGTTTCCATTCGTAATGCATTCATACATCATATATATCTGATATGTTGCTATCTAAGGCACTGACACGAGCACGTGGTATTGCATTTATATGTAGATGGATCAGGATATTATTTGAGGATATTACTGATCGTATGACCTAGGATAGCGTCATGCATGCGATTTCTACTCGTAGATGTTTTCGACTCACGAGTTGGCAACTCACCCCCGTTGTGCCACAGTTCCTTGCAGGTTTTGCCGTACATGTTTCATTGCGGCTTTGCTGGCACACTGTTCCTTCCAGGTGATCGCTTTGGTAGGTGGGTTCTTTGCATCAGGACCACCATTGTTTATTTATTATTTCAGTTGTATCTAGAAACTCCATCAACCAGATTGTATATTTGATAGAGATAAAAGACCAGTGTTTATTCTTTCGACCTTAGAGTCGCGCGTTGTATTATTATGGTTTTCATGCTGATTTTGGGTATTCTTTGAGTTTTGATCCTCGCCCTTCGGCGTTGTATATTATATTGCTTGCGTGGTTGTGGCCGTCGATTGACGAAGAGCTAGCTCCCGTTTGGGGATGCCTTTTATCATTATATATGCTTTTATCATGTTGTACCCCATTCGGGGCTAGTATTTACAAAGGGAACTCTGCCGAAATTTTCAGAAAAGACTTGATGTTTTGAAAACTCATAATTCGGCATATGCTATTAAAATCACTCGTTTTAAAATAAGTTTCTTCTTACCTAAAATGGTTTTAGATTTCTGGGTTTTTGGCTTACTTGAATTAGATGGGCTCCTATAGACTTCATATGATTCAAGGGCCAGTCACGTGCCATTTCGGGTCGTGACAAAGTTGGTATCAGAGCGCTAGGTTAACCTTAGTTTGAGTCTATGTTTGACTATGCGGAGCCTAGGGCGTTTGTATATATACGGAATCTAGGCTTGACCTTACGGAACTTAGACTTAGTCGAGGAGGTATTAGACCCGAACTTTCGTCGCGTAGGTTGACCTTGGTTGATGGAGTAGGTGACTTAAGGAGAGTGACGTACCATGTGTATGTTCCGCGGCATACTTACGATACGCTACTCCGCTTAAGGAGCCTTAGGATGTACATTTCCTTACACAACATTATATTCATTCATGATCTATCCTCATCGATATTGGTTATGATTTTGCTGCCACGATTACACGGGCAGAGAGAGCTACGGCTAGTGTTGCGGTCAGCATGAGCTCGTCACGGACGAGGACTGACCAGGGCGTGATTCCAGGGATACGATTGCATAGAGAGGCGTCATTTTATTGTGTTTTCGCGCCATGAGCGTTTGATGGGTCGCTTTTACGAGATTACTCGGACGTGCAGATCAGCACCGGAGGATTGAGCCACTGATAGAGGCCATCCTGAATATGATGACCATTGATTTATCTCTTATTCATGATGATTGAGGCACTGTTCAGCGTGCAGACGAATGAGCCCGTTGTTGCTGCGAACGACGAGATATCGCCCCAGATGTTGGAGCTACTGTAGCACGAGTTTATACTCAGAGATACGATAGATGGTAGCTAGTCATCCGAGGATGAATGACTAGGACAGGTGGTTCGTTCGCTTACCCCGATGCGAGGTCATCAGATTGATTGATTCCAGCTTGAGGAGACTTCACACGGATACGTTGGGAGTCGATAGAGAAGATCGAATGTCAGAAACCCATTTTCCAAGTTTAAAGTATTTGAAGAAAACATGCAAGTAACTCTACGGACCCTCTAGAAGAATGAAACCCTAACTCGACATAATAACCATGTGAAAGCCTTTGAACCTTCGGGTTTGCGGCAGTTCCGCGGTGCCATTAATGAGGCTTGGGTTTGCCCTTCTATGGTTGGTCCATAGGTGCTGTGGCATGTACTCGATATTATTAAACTGTACTCAAGATGTTGATCTCTTGGGGGATTATGAGGTTTTGACGAGTCGATCAGATGGTTCGACATCTTTCGGATATCATGTGATGGGATGCATTGCTTGGGAGACTCTAGATACGAGTATAGCCGTTGGAGCACAGTCCATGCAGCCACGATGAGACGAGTCTGAAGCAGTCGACATTAGAGAAGAGTGGAGTAAGAGGTTCATACGAGATTTTGATGAGACGACGTTCCATTCCGCCGACCTCAGAGATGTGACACGCATACAGAGGCGTTATATATGGATATATCTTCCAGAAGGAGTCGCGATGAGTATGCAGCCGTTCCGGAACAAGAAACAGATATAGAAAAGATGATAACCTCCGGGCAGTTCGGGAGAAACGAGATTTGGGAGAGACCTCGACAGTACCTTTCTGGAATATTTTACGAGAAGACTTGGACCCAGGAGTGGTCATTTTACGCACACCCAGCTGGCCAGAATTCGGCATCGTCGACGAGACATGTCATGAGAGACCACGACAGTTGGCCAGAGATTCTTAGAGGATGTGCTTGAGCGGGAAAATTCCACCATACTTGATTTCGGTATTTTGAGCGATTTATTCGCATGATTGAGTTTTGATGACCGAGTTTCATGATATTTGTTTTCATGCACCATGGTTGCACCTACTGGGTATTTATGATTTGTGCACAGTTATTGCACTTGATATCGTTTTGTGCCTTGGTTGCACATGTTTATGACTTCATTGATTTCATACAGATAGGTTGATTTTGTGCTTATGGTACGCACACGATTTAGTTTTTGCACTCGGTATAGTTCACATATGCTTGCAGTGCAGTGATGCGTATTTTGTTCACTACAGTTGCACATGACTTCGATTTGATGTTATTTGAGGTATTGATTTTGACTTCATTCCTAGGGCATGCATATGATTTGACTTAAGCTTACGGTATAGTTTTCATGCACTTTTAGTTTTTTGATTAGATTTTGTGCACGCTGATGCACATGGTTATGAGATTTGATACCACGGTATACCTGATTTGGATTTGAGATGTGTTGTATACCGCCGATTTCGATTGTGACGCTCGACATTTTTTTTGTGCACCTTGTGCACCCGATTGGATTCTTGCGCATATTTGACGCGCTTGGATTGGATTTGGCGCATGTTCGGCGCTTGATATTGGATTTCATGATTTCGTGCATGATGGATGCACCTGATTTGGATTTTCGCGCATGTTGGACGCATGTTATGAGATGCGATTTAGGTGCACACCGGATGCACTAAATCGATATTTTTCGTGCATATCAGATGCACCTGATATTGCTGTCAGGCACACCGTTGCCTCTGACAGGTGTTTTGTGCACAACTGTTGCACTTAGATGTTGTTTCTGTGCACATGTATGGCATATTCATGGATTTTGATTTCCGTGCGCACCAGGCGAACGCGACATTCTTATGCACATTTTGGGATTTATTCTTGTGGAGCAGTACGTTTTATGATATTTGCTATTTGGTATAGTAGCTGAGCAGGACTAGTCAGAGGACAGTACCTGGATATATTTTGCATGCATTGATAGTTATCGAAGGGATTTCCAAAAAGGGAGCTATAGTCTCAGTATTTACCTACGTGTCTGAGAAGACACAAAACTTTTACAAAAGGAAACCCTTCTAAAATTGTTTTCAAAACGGAGGGACGTGCATATTAAACAAAGGATATATATAGATATAGTTATTTTCTTATGATAGACATCCGCCACTGTGCAGTGTTATGCGCATCGCACAACAACATGAAAGGTTTGGCATGCATTTCCTTCAGATGTTTACATGTATAGTTTTGATGTATATCATATTGATTTCGTTTTAGATTTGATATTTTTGTCTTCACCATGACTCCGATGATTGCGGGATGCTTGACGGAGTTCTGTTTTTGAGCTATCTACTCATTGTTCATGCGCATGCATTGCGCTACGATGCGTTTTATGTATTGATGATTTCGGAGCCCCGACGACTTGGACTTTTACTGAAATGTTTTAGTATTTGAGGGGTTTAAATTTAAATTCGGGGATCGAATTTCTTTAAGGAGGGAAGATTGTAACATTTCAGAAAAATAAAATATTATTTTTGTGAATTTTTATAATTAAATAATTAAATATTGAATATTTTAATAGGGCGGTATAATTAAATACCGATAAATTGGGAATTTTTTTGAAAATTATGGAAATTACTGAAAAGAGAATGCTTTATGTGATTTATGCGAATTATGAAAGTTTATGTTGTATTTGACACTATTTCAGAGCTAATCGCGATTAAAAAATCGCTAATCGGGCGTGTTTTGTGCACATGACATGCACATGTCATTTTTTTAACACTTGTTACATTTTCCGACATGATTCTTGTGTATGGTTATTGTTTTGGGTTTACTATTGCAAAAAGAAGGAAATAAAAGAAAAGAAAAGATAAAGAATAGTATAATGAGGTATGGGCAAGTGAGAGAAAGTGAGGGGTCAAGAGAGAGCCATGCCCACTTGTTCCCTTCTTCTTCCTTCATCATTTTCTCCCCCCATTTCCTCATGTGCTGCTGCCCTCATCTCCCCCTCCATAAATCACCTCACTTCATCTCCAAAACAAACCCAAAACCCCACTCCCACTTCACAAAAAATGTGCACAAGCTCTCAAGCAACCCTTTGGACCAAGAAAGTTTGAGTTTTGGCGCTGTAGAGGATTCATGAGCGCAAAATGAGGTAATTATTCCATCATTCGTGTAGAATTTTCATTTGCTTATGCATCTATCCAAGTTTAAAATCGATTTGGCAAAGTTTAGTGGATTTTGGAAATCCCTAGTGAAGGTTAGGGTTGATTTTGAGTTGTGATTGTGAAATTAAGCCTAGGTGGTGACCTTAAACCCCCCTATGATCTTAGAAACCCAGACTTTACTGAAACAAACCCAAATACTGAAAACAGAAAACTATCCATGTCGGTTTGTGAGGAAATTAAGTGTGCAGGGAAATCTGGGACGACCCGGGGAAATTATGAGCCAAACAAACAACTCTAGAGGCCAAATTGGACCAATATGAGACCAACCTGACCAGACAAGACCCTAAATCCCTACCAGAACAGGCCTGGCTGGAATTTACCTATGTGGGGCCGGCCACCTTGGTGGGTTTGGTGCCCAGGTTGCCCCCATAGCTCACATAAACCCTATACATCACCCTAGACCTGTTTGTGCACCTAGTTTTTCCCTTAAACAAAATCTGGGACTAAATACTTGATTTGCTGTTTTGATTCGGATATGGTTTTACGTATTTTGAATTCTGGATTTTTGTGATTTGTGTTTTATTCGATCACTTGACGTTTGTACGTCTCTATCGGGTGTTATTTGGTTAAGTTGCGAGGGCAAACCATAGGTTTTGACCTATGTGAGTTCCGCGTGTCGTTTTGGTTTCGATTTGGTTTTAATGCGATACGATACGTGTGGCATGTAGGTACCCCCACGATGATTCGTGACGATGAAGAAGATGATGGCGACATCGACATCGGCAAGCAAGATCAGGTGAGTAGATATATATCTACTGGGGAAGTCGGGTGGATGGCGTATAGCACCCCTGCAGTTCGTAGTATAGTTATGATATATATATATATATATATATATATATATATATATATATATGTTTATATATGTGATTCATGACACGTGGATGTTTATCAAGATATGATTATGTGTTCATGGTTAGTTTAGGGTTATTAGAAGTAAACTAGCATAGCTTCTTAGTCACGAACCCTAGATTAGGTTCATACCCACACGCACACACGCATTTGCTTACATCTATTTACATGTGCGTATATAGGGATATGTATACACACACACACATGGGTATGGGACTATGTGTATATATATATATATATATATATATATACGTATACATATACACGGATTATGAGGATAGTACTTGGGATTGAAGATGAGTCGATGAGATTGGGCTTGAGGCCGTGAGATCGGTGATGTGACAGGGTTCGTATTTGAGTTACGACTTGATATGTTTAGCGGGTCCATTAGGCATGGTGTTTTCATACACACGCATGCATACATAGATGGTATCAGTATTGTAGTAGACGTAGATCAGTATTGATAAAGAGGATACCAGATGAATAATGAGATAAATGTGATATTTGACCCGTACCCAGATTTGGGAGGCCGTACGACGAATTTACCGTACGAGCTATATATTGATGATAGATCCACACTCTTGACTCGAGGATGTCATATTATATAGGGTATCGTATGGGATACTATTGAGGCGGGATCACCGACTATTATACATGTATATATATATCGACTCAGATTTAGGTGGTTTCCATACCCCTTTCAAGTGGTTGTTAGTTAGACCTGTAGTTTCCCTAGTAGATGTTAGACTGGACCCGAGTCATACCTATTTCCAAAACTAACGAATCGTGAGGATTTTAAAGACATGTCAAGGGATACTACGGATATTTCAAATGACGTACCTTTTCTTAAAAACACCGTAGCCTTATTTTCAAAACACCACGATTCGTACTATTTCAAAGGGAAAAACAGTATAACACAGGTGTAGTGATGTAGATTCTTATTGTTACGTTATCATTCATGTTCCGCATATTATTGTTGCAATTACTATTCATTGCCATTTATCATGTTGTTATCGTCTCATTGCATGTTTATTGTGTACTTAGTGATTATGAACCATGCTGTCAGGACACCAGCACCATTACTGATGATGCGTATGTTCCACATACACTTACTTGCCGGCTCACACACATCATCATCGGTAGTTACCATGTCACGTACACTTTAGAAAATACATTTTCATTGACATAGCTTGATAATTGATAGTCGCAATATGTTATAGCTTCCATATGCTATTTTAATTATTGCATTCATTGCATGATATTAGGTGCATTCATATATTTATTGGTTATGCAGTATTATGGAGATTTATGACGGTATTCACTGTTTATTGGTATCATGATTTTGATAATTTCGGATTTACATGAGATTTCTGGATTTGGGGGAAAACCACAAGAATTTAATAAAAGCTTAGTATCATCATTTTAAAATGCAAATTGCGGTTTTCTCATGATGTATGAGTCGTCCACATGAGTTTTCATGATTGCCGTTGGATTTTGAGACCCGATTCGAGGAGTTGGATGAACCGTCTCGGGTATATAGTGGGCCCGGTATGGTACCCCGGGGTAAGAAGCTCGAGTTGTATCAATGAGCCTGGCAGGGGAGCACTACCTACCGGTGATATTATTTGGACTCGTCGGTTATCCGGAGGATACCGGCCGGAGTCATGAGATGGGTACAGGCTGATCCGTTCCGCCGGAGCCGCGGGCCGATCCCGCAGATGATACGGATGCCTGAGATATTGATATTTGAGATCTGAGATTTGAGATATTGAGATTTGATATTGAGATACTGATACTTATGTTTTGTGTCGATGCTGACACTGATTTCTCTGTTGCTTTCATTGATGATACTTGATTGATATACATATAGAAATCTCATTGATTAAAGAAAACAGTTGTCTCACTCATGATATATTCTGTTTCCATTCGTAATGCATTCATACATCATATATATCTGATATGTTGCTATCTGAGGCACTGACACGAGCACGTGGTATTGTACTTATATGTAGATGGATCAGGATATTATTTGAGGATATTACTGATCGTATGACCTAGGATAGCGTCATGCATGCGATTTCTACTCGTAGATGTTTTCTACTCACGAGTTGGCAACTGATCAGTCGAAAATACTGCATCTTTAAACCGGCAATTTCCCTATCATTTGCACTCATCTAGAAGTGTTCGGCATTCATATAGCACATATTAGCAAAACAGTCGTTAAATATCAGATTGCATGTGTTAGACTTTAAAACCGGCACTATAAAGGAAATTGACTGCATTTCATAGCATGGCATCATTCCTATATATCGCAACTTGTGTTTCGAAGTCTGTGCAGGACATTATAGAAGATCGGTCAAATTTACAAACGAAGACCGTTAAAAAGACGCCAACTCATGGATTTGGAATCTGGTATTGATCTAAATAGAATTCAGATATTCAACATAGCAGGAAATACATCAAAAGACATAGGAGAGCAACACTTGAAGTATGAAGCTCCAAAGCAGCCATGTGGCCGCGGAACCGCGGCCGGAGCCGCCTTGCGCCGCGGTTCCGCGGCGGCTTGTCCACATCACCCCCATTTCTCTGCTGCAGTATCTCCACTTCAGTTCTAGAAGCTCTTCAAGCCACTGCAAGTTCCAGAATACTCCTGAAGCTTCTGTCAGTTCAGCAAACCTAGGGTTTCTAAACTAAACACCACAAGCTTCTTTAACAAGCTTCACTTAAACTCTATTTGTAAGTCCACGTTGCGACCCCCGGTTCTTACGAGGAGGCGGAAACGGTATAAAAATCAAATTTTTAGCGCATGGGGCAACATGGACTAACAAAGTCGGGATCTTTTCCTAAACTAAAGCTAGAAAACAAGCTAAAGAGAGTTAGCTACTCGGAAAGATGGTTATACCTAAACTCGAACTTCTTCTTCTTCAAACTTTGTGGAGGTTGAT
The DNA here is from genome assembly GCA_030015575.1 of Agapanthus africanus. Taxonomy (NCBI): domain Eukaryota; kingdom Viridiplantae; phylum Streptophyta; class Magnoliopsida; order Asparagales; family Amaryllidaceae; genus Agapanthus; species Agapanthus africanus. The sequence continues at coordinate 410,437,710 of JASDDO010000012.1, forward strand.
GGTTCTTTCCTCGTCGCCTTCTTCCGTCGAAGATGGATCCACCTGAGGGTTCAACCTTCGGAATCTTCCTCGAACTTTGAGTGAACTAGAATCTCCGGCTTGCCAAACCCTTGATCCTAGAATGAGTAGAGAGTGTCTAGGGGTTGTTTTCTTTTCAAGGAGAGGGATTCTCAACACATGAGAAGGATTCTCCTTGAGCTTGAGGAAGAAGAAGATGAAGTGAGGAGAGAGAATGGTTATGAAAGAATGAGCTCTCTTTTTCCTTTTTTTTGCAACCATATCAAAAAGAAAAAGAATTATCTAAATAATAATAATTCAAATGAGAATAGTTGATGGTTGTTTTGGAATGACCACTATCATACTTCATTAAATGAAATGTAAGCTAGAATCAAGGAGCATCCTTGCAAAGTAATGATGATGGTCAAACATTCAACCATGGTCAACAAGTCAACCATGGTCAACAAGTCAACCATGGTCAACAAGTCAACAAAACCAACCATAACATAATTTCATTTAATTACTATTATTAATTGATAATCCATAAATCTATTAGGGTTTGGAAAAAGACGACTGTCAACTGTGCATACGCACCCGTTCCGAAACCCTAATGAAAAACCTCTTCCTCTGCCTCAAACAACTGTGCATACACACCTGCATTCTCGTTCCGAGGAACAAGAATACTGAGAGATAAAAGCAAGCCCAAAACATATACTAGTATCTGGCTCAAACCAGAGCCCGCCAGTATAATCCGTCCGGACTCCAAAAGTGCACAAGTGCGCGGATGAGAACGAACCCTGTCGCAAAAACATGCGACCTCTACTCTGTTTTGCCCACAGGCGAATACCCTCTGTGTGGGACTCTAAAGACTCGACACTACGCTGGCAGTGGGTTTAACCACAGACCGCAAGCGGCACTAGCTGTGCGTAACGGTCCCCAGGTAGATGCCGACAAGAAGGCTGACGAGGTGAAACCCCATCTGAACTCCTGCTGAGTCTGAATGTGACAGTCTCCGTACAGTCCGGTCTGTTCGTCTGATACATCGCATGTCGGGCCTAGGGGGCGGTAAAACGTCAGTCCCCCAATAGCGGTACAAGTCGTGTCGGAGTGAAGCCCAAAACACCCTGAGATAACACTGGAAGCCTACCAGTATATCTCGCTTGCCCTGGCCAGGGACTACTCGTGTAATGGCTCTCCTACACACAGCGCGATGTCAACCCCCAATACCGGGAGAGACGAATCCTGTCTAACCGGCACTGCCTTCAAGTGCTTCGGGACTGCACCCAACCACTACCTGTTTGCACGACTCCTTTGAGCCGTGGTAGGGTAGTGATCAAAGTGCAGTGGGAACACACTCGAGGCGAAGTGCCAGTGTCAAGTCAGCGGACTAAGCTGTACTCATGTCACCTGGGAACTGATAACTGACGATAGGTATAATACCAACCTGTCAGTTCCCGACGAGTCCTGTCCAGTGTACTCGTAACCTAACGAGCACCCGTATACTATCTCCAGTACGACGTACTGATGGCTGTGGGACAGACCATCTCCCACACTGGGATGAGAAGCGCATACGCTAGTCTACTCCGGAGTATCGATGCCCTGTCTCGATAGTCCTGCGACTAGGGACCTGTATAAGGATGTGCTTATAGATTACTCAGCCCCCACTAGTGTGACTGCCATCACAACGCTGGTAATCAAGCAAAGATCCTAAGGTCTCCACTAATGCGTATAAGTGATATACTAAAATAAACACAAGTGTACATTGAAGTAGAAACAAACCAAGTAGCATACTACTATATTGAGCAAGATTGTTTATACAAGGTGAATATCCCAAGCTTCCATTAAGTAATATACAAACTAGTATGATACAGTAATGGCCTCTAGGGCATATACACTAACAATCTCCCACTTGCACTAAGGCCATGTACTGGCGTATCGAAGACCTATCATCTCAATCAGCCGCTCGAACTGAGTCTGGGGCAGCGCCTTGGTGAATGGATCTGCAGTGTTTTCTTCTGAAGCAACCCTCCGAACCTCGATCTCCTTACGATTCACGATCTCCCTGATCAGGTGATACCGCCTCAAGATGTGCCTGGATCTTTGATGGGACCTGGGTTCCTTCGCTAAAGCTATAGCCCCATTGTTGTCGCAATACAGAGGTATTGGGTCAACAATGGACGGAACCACCTGAAGTTCTTTCAAGAACTTCCTCATCCAGACAGCTTCTTTTGCGGCATCAGATGCAGCGATGTATTCCGCTTCCATCGTCGAGTCTGCAACGGTTTCCTGTTTGGAACTCTTCCAACACACCGCCTCTCCATTGAGGGTAAAGACAAAACCCGACATGGATTTGGAATCATCCTTGTCACTCTGGAAGCTGGAGTCAGCAAAGGCCTCAATCTGGAGGTCTTTTCCGCCATATACCAAGAACATCTCCTTAGTCCTTCTCAGGTACTTGAGAATGTTCTTTACCTCTATCCAGTGTTTCTCCCCAGGGTTTGACTGATACCGGCTTACCACACTCAGTGCATAAGCTACATCCGGTCTGGTACACAACATCGCATACATTATAGAGCCTACCGCAGAAGCGTAGGGTATAATAGACACGTGATCCCTCTCCAAATCAGTCTTGGGAGACATCTCTTTAGAGAGGGTGATCCCGTGACAAGCCGGTAGGTTACCGCGCTTGGAATCTTCCATACTGAATCTTTTCACTATGGTGTCGATGTACCTGGACTGAGAAAGTCCTAATATCCTCTTGGATCTATCACGATGGATCCGGATCCCCAGGATGTATGAGGCATCACCCAGGTCTTTCATGGAGAACCTTTGTGACAAGAACCCCTTGACAGATTGTAGCATAGGAATGTCATTTCCTATTAAGAGAATGTCATCCACGTATAAAACGAGGAATACTACAGTTCTCGCTACAAATCTACTATAGATGCATGGTTCATCTGGATTTTTGATAAAGCCAAATTCCTTGACCGTCTCATCAAAACAGATGTTCCAACTCCGTGATGCCTGCTTTAGTCCATAGATGGACTTAAGCAACTTTCACACCTTTCCGCTGCTCCCACTCTGAATGAAACCCTCTGGCTGATCCATATAGACACACTACTCTAAATTTCCATTTAGAAAAGCGGTCTTTACGTCCATCTTCCAAATCTCATAATCGTGGAAGGCAGCAATGGAAAGAAGGATCTGAATGGATTTCAGCATAGCCACTGGAGAAAAGGTTTCGTCATAGTCCAAGCCAGGTCTTTGACGAAAACCCTTCGCTACAAGTCTAGCTTTATAGGTTTCAACCTGCCCATCTACACCAATCTTCCTTTTGAAGATCCACTTGCATCCTACGGGTTTTACCCCATCTGGAGCAATATCCAACGTCCATACTTTGTTGGTGTACATGGACTCCATTTCGGTCCGCATTGCATCCAGCCATTTTACCGAGTCAACGCTCTGAACGGCCTGCTGGAAGCTAGTAGGCTCATCATAATCTATGATGCAATCCTCTCTATCCCTGTCTATGAGAAAACCGTAGTATCTCTCGGGCGGATGAGACTGCCTACTACTCCTGCGGAGCGGCGTAGGAATGTCCTGTTCTTTTGAGCTTACTGGCTCTTCCAAGCTTTCAGTAATAGCTTGTGGTTCTGGAATTTCTTCCAGTTCTATTGCGTTCCCACTTATCTGGGTTTCCAAAAACTCAGTTTCTAAGAAGCGAGCATGTTGAGAAACAAAAACCTTTTGTTCCTCACCGGAATAGAACAGATACCCCCTGGAGTTCTTTGGGTATCCCACAAACTTATACTGTACTGAACGTGCCTCGAGCTTGTCCACATGCTGCTTTTTTTACAAAAGATGGACATCCCCATATCTTAAGGTACTTAAGACAGGGTTTCTTCCCACTCCACATCTGATATGGAGTGGTAGGCACAGTCTTGGTGGGAGCCTTGTTCAAGAGATATGCAGCTGCTTCTAGTGCATAGCCCCAGAAAGATCGCGGTAACTCAGCCTTACTCATCATGGAACGAACCATATCCAATAGGGTTCGATTCCTTCTTTCCGATACACCGTTATGTTGCGGAGTGTATGGAGGAGTACGCTGAGAGAGAATTCCATTCTCTTTTAAATAGTCCAGGAACTCGGCACTCAAGTATTCACCACCTCGATCCGATCTTAGAATCTTAATACTTTTGCCTGTTTGTTTTTCAACTTCATTCTTGTAATCCCGAAATTTCTCAAAGGCCTCGGATTTGTGCTTCATTAAGAAGACATGTCCATACCTAGAGAAATCGTCTGTGAAAGTAATGAAGTATGAATAACCGCTTCACGCATATGTAGACATTGGACCACACACGTCACTGTGTATGAGTCCCAAGAGCTCGCTCGCTCTTTCTCCGTGTCCAGTGAACGGAGTCTTTGTCATCTTTCCCATGAGACAAGATTCACAAGTGGCATAAGACTGATACTCGAACGGATCCAAGTATCCTTCTTTATGTAACTTAGTCAACCGTGTCTCATTGATGTGACCCAGTCTACAATGCCATAAGAAAGCCTGATTGATATCTGGAGACTTTCTTTTGTGTGTATTCTGGATATTGAAAATCTGTGGTTGGTTAAATACGTATATACCATTGCTCAGTGTACCTGACCCAATCAGAACATGATTAAGGTGAATGTTTACAACATTACTTACAAACGCAAATTCATAACCTTCTTTAGAAACCAAAGATACATAAATAATATTACAAGTTGCGTTGGGTACAAAAAAGCAATTACGCAAAACCAAAACATGCCCATCTGACATTCCCAGGTGATAGTCCCCCACGGCTTTAGCATCCATGCTAGCTCCGTTCGCAACTCCGAGGGTCATGTCACCTGCCTTCAAAAACCTACGGTTTCTCAACGCCTGCAAAGAATTACAGATATGAGATCCTGATCCGGTATCCAATACCCAGGAAGTAGAATTTATAGAAAGACAGTTTTCAATAACATACACACCTAAAGCTGAAGCCGCAACCTGCTTCAGTTCCTGTGTCCTTGCCTTCCAAGCCCTGCAATCTTTCTTCCAGTGTCCACTCTTGTGACAATAGAAGCATTCCTCTTTACCCACAAGCTTCCCCGCAATCTTTGTTGCCTTTTCCTTTCCCTTCGAACCCACTTTACTAACACCGCCTCTTGGTTTGGCGGGGGCTTTCTTCCTCTTTCCCTTGGCTTTCGCCTTGGACCTAGAGGAAGAAGATCCTCCTACAAACAAAGCGGGTGTTTCCCTACCCTTCCGTAGGGTGCCCTCTGCGCTCCTCAGAATGTTGAGGAGTTCTGAAAGTTCAACTTCCTTTTCTTGCAAATTGAAATTCAGTATGAACTGGGCGTAAGTGGATGGAAAGGACTGGAGAATTAAATCCGTATAGAGTTCACTGTCCAACGTGGTCCTAAGTTCCGCGAGCTCCTTAGTGTAGCCAATCATCTTAAGCACGTGGTCCGCTACCGATGATCCGACGGCCAACTTTGTCGAAAATAACTTCTTCGACACTTCGTATCTTGCGATACGAGACTGCTCTCCATACTGTTCTTTTGTATGGAGAAATATGGACTCGAGGTCCATATTCTCATGCCTCCTCTGATGTTCGTTGTCCATAGAGGCAAGCACGAGGCACCTGGACTTCGCGCAATCAATCTCCCAAGTCTTACGGATTTCCTTATCCGCGACGCTGGAGGTGGGACCTGGGACGGGGGGAGCTTTGGTGGTAAGAAGATACCCCAGCTTGTCGTAAGTGATTGCCAATTTTACATTCCTGAGCCAATCTTTGTAGTTTGGCCCTGTCAGTATGTTTTTATCTAGAAGTAACTTAAGTCCAGTCATTTCGAATTTGGTCGCTGCAGGGGAAAAGAGAAGAAACACTTTAGCATGATGCTCTTGCAAGTTTAGAGTGGTTTTTAATTTGTCTAAACAGGATGGCTCCCACTGTCTCTCGAATCCCTCCTCAAACCATAAAGGAAGAATTAGCCGGGATCAATCCCACCGCACAATACTTGCTTAACCGTTCAGCCAGGCCAGTGTCGGTACTTCGAGGGAGGTTTTCCAACGCTTTCGCGAAGTTCCTTAATTAAATAACCTCTTTTCCCTGGGGGCGTAACCCCGCTAACACCTTTCTAGGCACCTACTAGGTTTATAGCATTGATCGTTTAGTGAAAAGTTTCCCGAGGAGTAGCATATACTCACAGTAGGATCGGGATCCAAATATCATCGCGAGACGAAACTGAAGGAATCCTACCAGAATCACCACACTCCAAATGGTATGCAAATCTAGCAAGTTTCAGTACTTATGAAACTCCCGATGTGGATTTTTGCCCCATGCTCTTATGACCTTGACGAAGGTCAACAAATCATAAGTCACATGTCAAGTTCTGCCCATCATTTTCCAGGTTAATTTGAACCCACCCGTATATACCCTTGACGAAGGTCAACAAGGCAATGCGACTGTCCCAAACCAACGCATCTATCTATGCTACATATGAACACCCAACAGCTACCAGTCTCTATGCCTTGACGAAGGTCAACAAACATAGATTGAATACTATTGAATTTTCATATGAAACGACGGAGGGCTACGAATGGTTTTGGCGAAACCGTGAACATAGAGAACTTGATATAATCGATGGAACGAGATAGCTTTTAGAAGGAGTGGCTCAAGCTCCGCATTTAAAAGTTAGTTTTGAAAAGAACCGAGTGGTTTTTCAAAAGTGTTCCAACGACTTTAACTTGGTTTATTATCTTGCATTAGTTCTTTTAATGCGTGATATTCTTGCATTAGTTCTTTTAATGCGTCCCATCATTTAATCCTACCATTGCAGAAAACAACCAAAATATGACGTACGCTTATGCCATTCGCATTCGCCACGGGGCCCCGTCATCACCCGTTAGGTTACTTAACTAATGACAGAGCGGGGGCTGGGCTAGCGCGGCTATAAAACATAAGCAACGCCTAAATAGAAAGCAATGATAGACATTTCAGATCACAGATGAATACATTGGATATACTAGCAATCCGCAATCCTTTCGAGCCTGCAACGAAAAGCGGATTACACGGTCGCGGTGAATAGCCAATACCCCACCCAAGACCCCTACGGGTGCGGCAAACTACCCGCCAAGTACCCGGTAGTTTGTGCACCCCTCCATGGGTCTATCCTAGGAGCAAAAACAGTAAAAAGAATTATACAATGACGGCTACAACCCCGACCCGGTTGTGCGGCCATACAAATAATATTATTACATCAATTTACATTTACAAATGAATGAAAGAAAAACAAAAGCTCATCTCACATCCACCCCGGCTATTCACCCGCGACAGTCCAACACATTCATATACACAAACCATCATCAAACACAGATCACAGAGATGTATAACCCCGACTAATCGACTTATAGCGATTAGCCGACGTTCAATACATGCAAACATCACAGATATAACCATCATAGTCAAAGTGTAGTGAAGTTCGGAAAAAATACGGAATTATAGGACCCCAAAAGTAAATTTCTGTTCTGGAAAATCTGGGCACATATAACATATTTGAAAAATCCCAAAACCCTACCAGAAGAATACTGCACGAAACCCGATCACGAGAGGACCCCACACGGTGGCGGTTCCGCGGCAAATGCCTACCTCATGCCGCGGAAACGCGGCGGTTTGAAGGAATCAGGGGATCGTTTTTCTTGGGTGTTCACACAAAACCCTGAGCCGAATTTAGGTGTATAACAAATTTTGTTTTGACCAGAAAAAGTTTTAACAGAAACTAGGGTTTTTGTAAAAGTTTGGTTTTTGGATTTTTCGGTTCCGAACTTCGTTACACCTCACTACCAAGCTAGTTTAAGTTTAGTTAGGCTCTGATGCCACTGTAAGTCCACGTTGCGACCCCCGGTTCTTACGAGGAGGCGGAAACGGTATAAAAATCAAATTTTTAGCGCATGGGGCAACATGGACTAACAAAGTCGGGATCTTTTCCTAAACTAAAGCTAGCAAACAAGCTAAAAAGAGTTAGCTACTCGGAAAGATGGTTATACCTAAACTCGAACTCCTTCTTCTTCAAACTTTGTGGAGGTTGATGGTTCTTTCCTCGTCGCTTTCTTCCGTCGAAAATGGATCCACCTGAGGGTTCAACCTTCGGGCTCTTCCTCGAACTTTGAGTGAACTAGAATCTCCGGCTTGCCAAACCCTTGATCCTAGAATGAGTAGAGAGTGTCTAGGGGTTGTTTTCTTTTCAAGGAGAGGGATTCTCAACACATGAGAAGGATTCTCCTTGAGCTTGAGGAAGAAGAAGATGAAGTGAGGAGAGAGAATGGTTATGAAAGAATGAGCTCTCTTTTTCCTTTTTTTGCAACCATATCAAAAAGAAAAAGAATTATCTAAATAATAATAATTCAAATGAGAATAGTTGATGGTTGTTTTGGAATGACCACTATCATACTTCATTAAATGAAATGTAAGCTAGAATCAAGGAGCATCCTTGCAAAGTAATGATGATGGTCAAACATTCAACCATGGTCAACAAGTCAACCATGGTCAACAAGTCAACAAAACCAACCATAACATAATTTCATTTAATTACTATTATTAATTGATAATCCATAAATCTATTAGGGTTTGGAAAAAGACGACTGTCAACTGTGCATACGCACCCGTTCCGAAACCCTAATGAAAAACCTCTTCCTCTGCCTCAAACAACTGTACATACACACCTGCATTCTCGTTCCGAGGAACAAGAATACTGAGAGATAAAAGCAACCCCAAAACATATACTAGTATCTGGCTCAAACCAGAGCCCGCCAGTATAATCCGTCCGGACTCCAAAAGTGCACAAGTGCGCGGATGAGAACGAACCCTGTCGCAAAACCATGCGACCTCTACTCTGTTTTGCCCAGAGGCGAATACCCTCTGTGTGGGACTCTAAAGACTCGACACTACGCTGGCAGTGGGTTTAACCACAGACCGCAAGCGGCACTAGCTGTGCGTAACGGTCCCCAGGTAGATGCCGACAAGAAGGCTGACGAGGTGAAACCCCATCTGAACTCCTACTGAGTCTGAATGTGACAGTCTCCGTACAGTCCGGTCTGTTCGTCTGATACATCGCATGTCGGGCCTAGGGGGCGGTAAAACGTCAGTCCCCCAATAGCGGTACAAGTCGTGTCGGAGTGAAGCCCAAAACACCCTGAGATAACACTGAAAGCCTACCAGTATATCTCGCTTGCCCTGGCCAGGGACTACTCGTGTAATGGCTCTCCTACACACAGCGCGATTTCAACCCCCAATACCGGGAGAGACGAATCCTGTCTAACCGGCACTGCCTCCAAGTGCTTCGGGACTGCACCCAACCACTACCTGTTTGCACGACTCCTTTAATCCGTGGTAGGGTAGTGATCAAAGTGCAGTGGGAACACACTCGAGGCGAAGTGCCAGTGTCAAGTCAGCGGACTAAGCTGTACTCATGTCACCTGAGAACTGATAACTGACGATAGGTATAATACCAACCTGTCAGTTCCCGACGAGTCCTGTCCAGTGTACTCGTAATCTAACGAGCACCTGTATACTATCTCCAGTACGACGTACTGATGGCTGTGGGACAGACCATCTCCCATACTGGGATGAGAAGCGCATACGCTAGTCTACTCTGGAGTATCGATGCCCTGTCTCGATAGTCCTGCGACTAGGGACCTGTATAAGGATGTGCTTATAGATTACCCAGCCCCCACTAGTGTGACTGCCATCACAACGCTGGTAATCAAGCAAAGATCCTAAGGGCTCCACTAATGCGTATAAGTGATATACTAAAATAAACACAAGTGCACATTGAAGTAGAAACAAACCAAGTAGCATACTACTATATTGAGCAAGATTGTTTATACAAGGTGAATATCCCAAGCTTCCATTAAGTAATATACAAACTAGTATGATACAGTAATGGCCTCTAGGGCATATACACTAACACTATTAAGGACCTAGAACCTTCCCCTAACCTCCTACCTTAGGGTAGAAGCTAATCCCCTAACTAACTACTTCTAGAAGCCTCTTCCTCTAACTAACTTTGGAGGGAAAATATATTTTGATCGTTAAATTCCTATACTAATCACCCGTCTATCAGTATATGTGTACGGTTATCTTCATGACATAAAACTACACGTGGGTTGTCAATCTCGAAAGTTAATCGTTTTTTATTGACAACCATCTCGTAGGTTATACGACGAGAAGACTAGTCGCACTATAACCGATAGATTTGTCCCGTTTTGGACAAATGAAGAATTTACAACGTATACACTTCCCTACATACTAATGTTTTCATTCGTTTCGAGATGTGTTTTATCAGTATCTTTCAGCTGGTTCTCCATATACAAATATAGCTGAGATGATCATTTCAATACTGATAATATTGAGATGTTTATCTCTTCTATTGCAGTGTACTCGGAGAACGAAGGGGAGATGCTACCGAAATTTTCTCGAAGCGAATGAAAGTAAAAGTACAGAGGGTGTATGTATTATACATTCTTAATGGGATGGAAGCCTTATCCCCGACAGCCGTTATCTGACATACAAGATAGAACTGTTAATATCACCGGTCACGATAAATCACTCAAATGTATTTCCGAGACACTGTTGGCATTCTCTTCTTTGTTAATAACCATCACCTTCTTAGCTTTCTCAATGCAGTATAAACCTAATATCATGTATGATTTGAAAATGTTTGTTATGATAGCTTAGGTTTTACGTATCGGACAAGAATGGATAAATAAGAACAAGTTTGGTCATGAATTCCGTAGTAGTGTTGAAGAGTTTATGCAATTCTCGTCGAAAGTGGGTGGTAGTCATATTACCTATTCTAAAATGCTGTAATGACAGAAATGATAGTCGGGAAGTAGTTCAAATGCATATACTTGTTAACGGATTCGGTCAAGATTACACTATCTGGCACTTGCATGGAGAGGTCATAGGCTATGATATCACTGCACATCGTTTGTTGCCACCTCCAATAAGAACCCCAACAACCATTGGTTTAAATGACAATGTTTGCTATGATAGCTTAGGTTTTACGTATCGGACAAGAATGGATAAATAAGAACAAGTTTGGTCATGAATTCCGTAGTAGTGTTGAAGAGTTTATGCAATTCTCGTCGAAAGTGGGTGGTAGTCATATTACCTATTCTAAAATGTTGTGATGACAGATTTGATAGTCGGGAAGTAGTTCAAATGCATATACTTATTAACGGATTCAGTCAAGATTACACCATCTGGCACTTGCATGGAGAGGTCATAGGCAATGATATCACAGCACATCGTTTGTTGCCACCTCCTATGATGAACGAGTTGTATGATGGAATGCACGATGATACCCCTTCGAATGATGCGGTTCCAGATACCGAATCTACGAGGTTTTTTAATTATATGGAGGATGCTAAGAATTCCTAGACCTAGGGTTTAGAAAACCTATAAATAGACCCCTAGGCTCACTTGCTCAAGGTTGTTCATTAGTTGTTGAATCCTTAGTTGATCAATCTCTAATCTCCCCCATTCTAGTTCTTCAATCAAAAACTACCACCTCAAACCCTAACCCTAATCCAATCCAAAATCAAGAAACTTCAAGATCCTTTGAGTGCAAGCTAAGCAAGTCTTCAAGATCCTTTAGAATCAGAACCGGACTTCAACGGACCACGAGATCCAAGCGATCCAAGACTCAAGGAGCCGAGCGATGCTAGATTCGACGAGCGACGTTCCATCCTCTTGTAATTCTTGAGAATTGTAACTACTTGTTGATGTAATAAAGGTGAAGATTCTTTAAACTTGCTTATTTTCAATTCAAGCATTATGATTCATTTCGATTCTTGAATATGTACTTTGTGATGATGCTTGAATAAAACTCCGCTCGTGGAGGAATAGAAACGATTGTAAAATGATGATGTTGACAAATCTTTAAACGATTTCTTAAGTCTTAAAACAATTGTAAATTCTTGAAAATCGATTGATCGATGATCTAGATTGACGCGAATGTGTTCTTGATTCCTTTCGCACGATCTAGAGATCAACAATTGATCATTCGACTTTCAAGAAGCTATCTAGTGAATGTGATTCATCGAAAGGACAAAGGATAGGATGAGGAACCCTAATTCTTCGCAAGATCCTTGATCCTCGATGAATTCTAAATCGATTTAGCATCAATTTGTTAATAGATAAGAAATCGTAATCTTGAATCTTCTTCACATTTACAACCGAATCGATTCCTACGAGCTTTACTTCAAATCTTGAACCCTAAATTGATTGGAATTCTATCGATACTTGATTCTCGATGTTTATCGTTTTCTTGATTCTTGATTAGAATAGTGATACTTGAAACTCATCGATAAAAATCTTGAATCATATTTTCTTTTCCTTTCTATTAAATTTTCAATTCGAACAAATCAAAATACGAACGAATCGCGTAATCCCTGTGGACGATCCGCACTTACTAACGCGCTACATCCGACACCGTTATTGATTGCGGTCAAATATTTTTGGTTGTGATTTCTATTCATTTTCTAAACCGACAACGGAAATTAAGATCAATCAAATGGCGCCGTTTCCGGGGATCGCGCGCTAATTCGTTCTATATTGAAATTTGAATTGAAAGATTTATTCCATTGTAATTTTGTGATCAAAATTTGCACAAAACACTAAACGATTTGATGTGGTTCATTGCAAGGAGATCTGGAGCTTGCTGTGCAATTGAAATTTTTTTTGGAAATTTCCAGAGAGCAGAAGGGGTTAACAGCAAGCTGCTGTTGAATTTTTGAACAGTGAGCAGTACCTACGACCGCCCTTCCGCGGTCTGAGCCTCTTATTGCCACGGTTCCGTGCGTCGGTGAAGCCTTCTCAGTGCAAAAATTTCACAGTGAGCTCTATCTTTCTTATCTCCTTCTCAAATCTGCTCCAATTAACATTTTGTGCAGGCTTCTTTGCAAAAATCGCAGCGCCGCGCAAAAAGAAAAATTAAATTGTTCTTGTTTTGATTTTTGTGGTTGTTTGCATAATTAATACGGACATTAAGGGGCAAAGACCAAATCCAGATTAGGTGGGGAGTTCATTACCCTTCCTAAGCCCCGAAAATCGCAAAATTTGCATCCGCATTTACCCCAATTAACTAAAAGAAATCTAGAGATGACTCTAAGGACCGTCGCGCTCACTTAGGACAGAAGAAGGCCGTGGGTAATTCATTGCTTATCCGCGTTTCTCTTGTGGTGTCTAAGGTAAGTGTGTCGAAGGCTAGTGGTTACTTAATTAGGCCCACTACTTACGTAGTGGAGAACCTCCCACTTACCTGGCACTTACCTGGCTACAGGAGAGACAAAGAGGCAGTGGAGGATTTATCCTGCATCTTGTCTTTTGGAAGTTAGGAGCGGTCTAGAGATTTGACCTAGGTGACCCCTAGAATTAGGGTTTTGTGTGTTGCATTTATTGTGTTGCATCATTTTTTCAAAAAAAAAATCCGTATCTTTTTCAAAACAAACACCGCATTCATTCATTCATTACCCCTAATTATAAGCAACGCTGCCACTTGTACTAACCCTTTTTAGTGCAAGATAGGCTGGACACGGGATTCTAGTGCCCGTTTAGTCCGCGTACCCTTTATCGACTCCGAAGTCGGTATTTCTCCATTTACTTCTTCTTTACCCACCACCACACCCACATCGATGGATCCGCCTCCATCGAATTTCTTTAACACTAATCTGCCGCTGTCCGTTGGTGTGCAGAATCCACCCCGCATCTCTCTCCAAGAGAGGTGCTATCCATTGCGAGGTCCTCTTTCGACCTACTTATCCATTCCACCAGCCAACGGGGATAATTTTGAAATTAAACCCCAATACATCAACCTTTTACCCAAATTCCACGGACTCGAGACTGAGGACGCTTACGTTTTCATCACCAAATTTGAAAACGTATGCGCAATGATGGGTACGTCACAACTTTCAGTGGATGATATGCGTCTACGACTTCTTCTATTTACTTTGTGCGATATAGCCGAGAAGTGGCTATATAACACTACCGCACATTCAATCACGAATTGGGAAGAATTCGTGGCGGCAATCCTTAAGAAATTTTACCCTATGCAAAAGACAGCTCGAATCCGTAGCGAACTGAATCAATTTACCCAGCTCCCTACTGAACCATTCTCTAAATGCTTTGAACGTTTCAAGGATCTTTTGGTTCAATGTCCTCATCACGGCATCCCGAGATGGGATCTTTGCCGAATAATATATGAGGGCATTAACCCAAACACTAAACAGAACCTTGAAAACATGTGTCAAGGTACTTTTATGACAAAGGATGATGGGGATGCGTGGAAATTTTTAAAAGAGTTCGCTGAAAAATCACTACAGTGGGTGAGTGGAACCCAACCATTGAATAGGGTGGCATACACCAAATTGATGTGTCCATAGGTTTTCGAGCTGAGATGGCAGCAATGCAAAAGAAGCTCGAGGCTATGGAACACAAATTTTCTGCAGCCTCCCTAAACCCAACGTCGCTTCCTAAAACTGTATGTGGCTGCTGTTCTGATCCATCTCATTTAACGGAAGAATGTCCATTAAACTCTGCGTTTCAAGGTCACGAGCATACCAATGCCGCATTTCAAAGACCTAGAAACGATCCATATTCTTCCACGTACAATCAGGGCTGGAGGAATCACCCGAATTTTGCTTGGAACCAACAACAATCTCATCAAAACACGGTTCCAAGCCAAAATAATTTTCAAAGGGCTCTTCCACCACAACAGCAACCACTTCAACTCACTCAGCACCCCTACCAGTCGCAAAATTTCCAAAACCAGGCAACACTCCTGCACAGTCTAATCCTATGCAGTTGTCCTGTTCTAACGAGTTCTCTCAATTCACTCAAACCATGAAATCACTCTTGTCAAATTTCATAGAGGTTTCGGCTGAGGTTAGATCTTCCATCAGTGAGATAAAGAAAAATTCAGCGTCCCAAGCTGAGAGTATCAGATCGATGGAAGCTGAAATCGCACGACTTAAAGCCGAAATGAGTGCGAGAGAAAAAGGGAAACTTCCTTCTCAACCCCTACCGAATCCTGGGCATTACAATGTAAATGCCGTCACAACGTTGAGATCGGGAAGAGTGCTGAATAACCATGTCGGGGAAGGAATTGATGATATTGAAAATCCTATCAATAACACCCCGGCTGACACCTTTCCTCATACACACACTTCTACTTCTGATCCTTGTTCTTCTACCCCACCTCCTTCTCGCGAGCCTATTCTCCATTTCCCACTAGGCTCGACACCTCAGTATATCTCTTCTAGTTCTCCACAGACGATCCCCACACCTTTTTTGGGATCCCGTCTACCCCCTCTTCCTTCTCCTATGATGGACCCAGCGCTTATTGCGAAAGCTCCTTACCCGATTCGGTTAAGGGGTAACAAAACGAGTCCACATATGGAGAAAATTATGGAAATGTTCAAACAGGTTAACATCAACATCCCTCTCCTAGATGCGATTCAACAAGTCCCCGCTTATGCGAAAATTCTTAAGGACTTTTGCACTAGGAAGAAGAAGACTCAAGTGCCAAAGAAGGTCTTCATGTCTAATAATATTAGCACTGCTTTTATCCCCCAGCTACCAAAGAAACGTAAGGACCCAGGATGTCCTACGATATCGATTTCTATTGGGGGTAAAAACATAAATCGTGCTCTTTTAGACCTTGGCGCAAGTGTTAACCTACTTCCATATTCTTTATATGAGCAACTAGGGATTGGAGAGTTGAAACCTGCTCACTGCACTCTCCAAATGGCAGACCGTTCAATCACCAAACCAAGGGGTGAACTAGAGGATGTGTTGATAAAGGTCGGGGAATTTGTTTTCCCTGTAGACTTCATTGTTCTTGATACACAACCTGTAGCAAACCCCCGCGGCCAAATTCCGGTGATTCTGGGTCGTCCTTTCCTTGCCACTTCCAACGCTGTTATAAACTGTAGAAATGGTTCAATGAACTTATCATTTGGAAATATGACCATTGAACTAAACATCTACAAAGTTGGAAGTCAGCCATCAGAACCCTCTGCTTATATTCTTGATGTGTGTTCTGTCCACGAGATCGCTCCCGATAGTTGCGGAGCTGAGGAACTTTGCTTTACAGATCTCGACGACATTACCACATCTCTGTTTGATCATACACATGATCTTAGTGAGAACACTTTTCCTACACTTGAGTCCTACACTCCTGACTTTTCTCCACCCGAGTCTGTATCTTTCACAGGCTCTAAGCTTCTTCGTAACTCCAAAAATCACTCAATGATCCCACCTTCTATCATTTCTCCGCCCGAATTAGATCTCAAAATTTTACCTTCTCATCTTAAATATGCTTATTTAGGTGAGAATGAGTCCTTACCGGTTATAATATCCGCTTCTCTAGCATCAGAGCAAAAGAATGCACTTTTATCGGTATTGAGATCTAATAGAGAGGCGTTTGGTTGGACTATGGCAGACATCAAAGGGATTAGTCCCTTGATTGTTGAACATCATATACATGTGATGGATGATGCCAGACCAACCCGAGAACCACAGAGACGGTTGAATCCCATCATGAAGGAAGCAGTGATGAAAGAGATCGTAAAATGCCTAGATAATGGTATTATATACCCAATCTCCGATAGCCAACGGGTGAGTCCAATACATGTTGTCCCTAAGAAATCCGGCATCACTGTTATAACCAATGAGGCAAATGAGTTGATTCAGACACGCGCCCAAACTGGGTTGCATGTATGTATTGATTACAGAAAACTCAATGCTGCCACGAGGAAAGACCACTTTCCTCTAACATTCATTGATCAAATGCTGGAACGCCTAGCAGGACGAGAGTATTATTGCTTTATGGACGGATACTCAGGCTATAATCAGGTCCCCATCGCCAAAAAGGATCAAGATAAAACCACTTTTACTTGTCCTTTTGGTACCTTTGCTTACAGTCGCATGCCCTTTGGGTTATGCAATGCTCCCGCTACCTTTCAGCGGTGTATGATGGGGATATTCTCTGACATGGTAGAGAATTTTCTGGAGATCTTTATGGACGATTTCTCGATTTTTGGAGACTCCTTTTCTGATTGCCTATCGAATCTTGACGCAATTCTTACTCGTTGCAAAGAGAAGAACTTAACTTTGAACTGGGAAAAATGCCATTTCATGGTCCAAGAAGGAATTGTACTTGGACATGTTATTTCACAGAAAGGCATTGAGGTTGACAGAGTTAAGATAGATGTCATTCAAAACCTTCCTCATCCCAAAAGCGTCAAAGATATTCGATCATTCCTTGGCCATGCGGGCTTTTATAGCAGATTCATTAAGGATTTTAGCAGAATTGCTAGACCTTTAACTCTTCTCCTGGCCAAGGATACGACCTTCCATTTTGGCTCGGACTATGAGGCAGCTTTTGACTCACTTAAACACTCACTCACTTCAACCCCCGTTCTATTGTTCCAAATTGGGACTACCCTTTTGAGATGATGTGTGATGCATCCGACTTTGCAGTAGGTGCAGTCTTAGGACAGCACATTGAAAAGATGCCACACGTGATCTACTATGCGAGTAAGACCCTGAATGATGCTCAAATCAATTATACAACCACCGAAAAAGAACTTTTGGCAGTTGTATTTGCATTAGAAAAATTCAGGCCTTACATAATTGGCTCACCTATAGTTGTGTATACTGACCATTCCGCCTTAAAA
Organism: Agapanthus africanus; assembly: GCA_030015575.1. Lineage (NCBI taxonomy): Eukaryota > Viridiplantae > Streptophyta > Magnoliopsida > Asparagales > Amaryllidaceae > Agapanthus > Agapanthus africanus. The sequence goes on from JASDDO010000012.1 coordinate 410,455,465, forward strand.
CATCTTCTGGCGAAGAAAGATGCAAAAGGTCGGCTAATACGTTGGATCCTTCTGTTACAAGAATTTGATCTTGTTATCAAAGATAAGAAAGGATGTGAAAATGTAGTAGCCGACCATCTTTCACGCATCTCTTCTTCCCCTGTGACCCTGCCGATCAATGATTCGTTTCCTGACGAACAACTTTTGAGCATATCCAATGAACCATGGTTCAGGGATATTGTGAACTATCTTGTCACGGGACTTATACCCAGCGAGTAGTCAAAACAAGAAAAATACCGTTTCTATCCTAAGTAAAACACTTTTACCAGGATGATCCATATTTGTTTAAATATTGTCCTGATCAGATCATTCGCCGGTGTGTCCCGAAAGAAGAGTTCAAGAGTGTCCTTTCTTTTTGTCATGATCAGTCTTGCGGGGGTCACTTCGGTCCTAAAAAGACGGTGGAAAAGGTTTTGCAATGTGGATTTTATTGGCCGACCTTGTTCAAGGACGCATTTGAGCATTGCAAAACCTGTACACAATGTCAGTACACGGGTAGAATCTCCCGGAGAAATGAAATACCTCAGCAACCCATCTTGGTTGTTGAAATTTTTGATGTTTGGGGCATTGATTTTATGGGTCCCTTTCCCAACTCCTTTGGGAATCTGTACATACTGCTGGCGGTTGATTATGTCTCAAAGTGGGTTGAAGCCATTCCAGTCGCACTAATGACAAGAAAGTTGTCATTAAGTTCTTAAAAGAGAATATCTTTTCGCGATTTGGACACCCACACGCTATCATTAGCGATAATGTGACACATTTCTGCAACAGGTCTTTCGAGACTCTAATGCGAAAATACGCAATCAACTACCGACTTTCTACACCCTATCATCCCCAAACGAGCGGGCAGGCTGAGATCTCAAACAGACAGATCAAACTAATCCTGGAGAAGACTGTTGCTAAGAATAGAAAAGACTGGTTGACCAAACTGACGGATGCTCTTTGGGCATTCCGAACTGCATTTAAAACCGACCTAGGGATGTCTCCATATAGGATAGTGTTTGGGAAGGCATGTCACTTACCCGTCGAGATTGAGCATAAAGCATTGTAGGCTATTAAGGAAATCAACTTTGACCTAAACCAAGCCTGCAACTTTCGGAAGCTGCAAATAAATGAGCTAAGCGAACTCCGCGATGAAGCTTATGATAACGCTGTAATCGTAAAGAATAGGACTAAGGTTTTTCATGATAAAAACATTTTGAGGAAAAAATTTTCACCTGGTCAACAAGTCCTTCTTTATGATTCACGATTACACCTTCACGCGGGTAAGCTTCGATCTTGGTGGAAGGGACCTTTTGTTGTGCGGTCTGTATTCCCGCACGGGGCAGTAGAAGTAGAAAATGTTAAAAACGGCACATTTTTCAAAGTGAATGGACATAGACTAAAGCCGTATTTTTCCACTGACCCCACGGAGGAGCTCCTGTTCTTACAGGAGCCATTTTATTTGGATTAAAATTCCTCCATCTCACCCCATGTCATGCATATCACTACATCATCTTTTTGAATGGAGGTGAGTGAAAAGAGTAAGTTTGGGGGAGGTTCTTCACTTATATATCTTGCCCCCACTAATAAATTCCTCCCAGGCTTACAGGTTTTGTAGATATAACGGTTGGCAACAGTGAGGACACTGTTTTAAACAAGTTTGGGGGAGGTTTGTGCTTATTTTTGCATCATTTGCATATCATTTGCATAAGCACAAAACATTTCTTTAAAAACCTATAAAAATTTAAAATTTTTCAAAACCCATAAAAATTTAAAATTTTCAAAATATAAAAATATTTTAATATTTAACATTTTTGTACGTAAATAAGATAATAAAAGATTAGATAGTGAAAAATTACATCCATGAGATTAGAAAAATTTAAGAAAACCAAGAAAATTAGAAGTTTTCTTATACGAACTAGTAATAAGTAGTTATGAGCCGTTGTCCCAAGGGTTAGTAAGATGAAGGACGTCACTAATCTGAGGATAAAAATAAGTCTGAAAAATAGTTTCTATTCTTGAAGCCAAACATTTTGAACGTTGATACCCTGCTATTCGCACTTACACACGTCTTAAAGCCTGGGATAGTAGAGGATACCTTGAAATGCTCTTGTCTTAAATCCAAAAGTATGAAGGAAATAAAAAATGAAGAAAATATAAAATGGTGAGAAAAATGGACACTGGTTTTGTTATCGCCAAGGAAGCAATAAAGAAATATATAGCGAGGGTGCCTCTTCACCTAGTGCCCTAAGGCCAACTGGTCTGGGAGTCACTGCTAAGCCTTAGGTGGTGCAAGACGAGGAAAATACACCAAGTAAGCAAACACAGGAGTAATCGGTCGGAGTACCTCAAGAAGTATTAACGGTCGCATGAAAGTGTATGAGCAATCTCATCTAAATATTCATTAATTAAAAAGTACTGAGGCTGATGGGCAAGAGTATGATAGCTTGAATTGAATTCTTCGGGTGTAGGGATGTCCTTTACACACACGCATGGTTATATGATCGATGTTTGGATGAAAGATAGGAATGAAGAATAAATACGATGTTTTATTGAGGGATGATGTGATTTCTAACATTTTTTCATGACTATTAAGATAGGGCTCATGACAACCGAAAAGCTAGCTTAGTTGGAAACCCTAATTTTCAAAGCTTTTCTTTTACAATTCTCGTCTTTAAATGTAAAATTTCATGATCTTCCTTTTATTATTAGATTTTGTGGGTGCAATCCGCTGAAAACCCTCAGGAGACAACACTCCTCCTACTAGGGACACCTAGAGGTTTAAAGGCTTGTTGCACATGCTCAGTGCAATCGTGTTGCCTACGAAAGTGTGCTAGTTAGATTTTCTCTTTCTTTATTTTCTCCTTCTCTTTTTAATAAAAAGTTCGCTCGAGACGATCGAAAATAAGTTTGGGGGAATTTGATCAGTCGAAAATACTGCATCTTTAAACCGGCAATTTCCCTATTTTTGCACTCATCTAGAAGTGTTCGGCATTCATATAGCACATATTAGCAAAACAATCGTTAAATATCAGATTGCATGTGTTAGACTTTAAAACCGGCACCATAAAGGAAATTGACTGCGTTTCATAGCATGGCATCATTCCTATATATCGCAACTTGTGTTTCGAAGTCTGTGCAGGACATTACAGAAGAAAGGTCAAATTTACAAACGAAGACCGTTAAAAAGACGACAACTCATGGATTTGGAATCTGGTATTGATCTAAACAGAATTCAGATATTCAACATAGCAGGAAATACATCAAAAGACATAGGAGAGCAACACATGAAGTATGAAGCTCTAAAGTAGCCATGTGGCCGCGGAACCGCGGCCGGAGCCACCTTGCGCCGTGGTTCCGCGGCGGCTTGTCCACATCACCCCCATTTCTCTGCTGCAGTATCTCCACTTCAGTTCTGGAAGCTCTTCAAGCCACTGCAAGTTCCAGAATACTCCTGAAGCTTCTGCCAGTTCAGCAAACCTTGGGTTTCTAAACTAAACACCCCAAGCTTCTTTAACAAGCTTCACTTAAACTCTATTAAGGACCTAGAACCTTCCCCCTAACCTCCTAGCTTAGGGTAGAAGCTAATCCCCTAACTAACTACTTCTAGAAGCCTCTTCCTCTAACTAACTTTTGGAGGGAAAATTCAAATTTGAATTCCTACACCTAGGGTTTGGAAAACCTATAAATAGACCCCTAGGCTCACTTGCTCAAGGTTGTTCATTAGTTGTTGAATCCTTAGTTGATCAATCTCTAATCTCCCCCATTCTAGTTCTTCAATCAACAACTACCACCTCAAACCCTAACCCTAATCCAATCCAAAATCAAGAAACTTCAAGATCCTTTGAGTGCAAGCAAAGCAAGTCTTCAAGATCCTTTAGAAGCGGAACCGCACTTCAACGGAGCACGAGATCCAAGCGATCCAAGACTCAAGGAGCCGAGCGATGCTAGATTCGACGAGCGAAGTTCCATCCTCTTAAAATTCTTGAAAATTGTAACTACTTGTTGATGTAATAAAGATGAATATTCTTTAAACTTGCTTATTTTCAATTCAAGCATTATGATTCATTTTGATTCTTGAATATGTACTTTGTGATGATGCTTGAATAAAACTCCGCTCGTGGAGGAATCGAAACGATTGTAATATGATGATGTTGACAAATCTTTAAACGATTTCTTAAATCTTAAAACAGTTGTAAATTCTAGAAAATCGATTGATCGATGATCTAGATTGACGCGAATGTGTTCTTGATTCCTTTCGCACGATCTAGAGATCAACAATTGATCATTCGACTTTCAAGAAGCTATATAATGAATGTGATTCATCGAAAGGACAAAGGATAGGATGAGGAACCCTAATTCTTCGCAAGATCCTTGATCCTAGATGAATTCTACATCGATTTAGCATCAATTTGTTAATATAAGAAATCGTAATCTTGAATCTTCTTCACATTTACAACCGAATCGATTCCTACGAGCTTTACTTCAAATCTTGAACCCTAAATTGATTGGAATTCTATCGATACTTGATTCTCGATGTTTATCGTTTTCTTGATTCTTGATTAGAATAGTGATACTTGAAACTCATCGATAAAAATCTTGAATAATGTTTTCTTTTCCTTTCTATTAAATTTTCAATTCGAACAAATCAAAATACGAACGAATCGCGCAATCCCTGTGGACGATCTGCACTTACTAACGCGCTACATCCGACACCGTTATTGATTGCGGTCAAATATTTTTGGTTGTGATTTCTATTCATTTTCTATACCGACAACGGAAAATAAGATCAATCAGCAACTCACACCCGTTATGCCACAGTTCCTTGCAGGTTTTGCCGTACAGGTTTCGTTGCGGCTTTGCTGGCACACTGTTCCTTCCGGGTGATCGCTTTGGTAGGTGGGTTCTTTGCATCAGGACCACCATTGTTTATTTTTTATTTCAGTTGTCTCTAGAAACTCCATCAACCAGATTGTATATTTGATAGAAATAGAAGACCAGTGTTTATTCTTTCGACCTTAGAGTCGCGCGTTGTATTATTATGGTTTTCATGCTGATTTTGGGTTTTCTTTGAGTTTTGATCCTCGCCCTTCGGCGTTGTATATTATATTGCTTGCATTGTTGTGGCCGTCGTTTGACGAAGAGTTAGCTCCCGCTTGGGGATGCCTTTTATCATTATATATGCTTTTATCATGTTGTACCCCGTTCGGGGCCAGTATTTACAAAGGAAACTCTGCCGAAATTTTCAGAAAAGACTTGATGTTTTGAAAACGCATAATTCGGCTCATGCGATTAAAATCACTCATTTTAAAATAAGTTTCTTCTAACCTAAAATGGTTTTAGATTTCTGGGTTTTTGGCTTACTTGAATTAGATGGGGTCTTATAGACTTCATATGATCCATGAGTTTTCTCGGTTCTTGAGCGGTATCATACACCCGAATCAAGGTAGGGGGAGGGACCGTCTGTGGGTTCATGGTGGACCCGGTACGGTACCCCGGGGCAAGAGGGTCGTAGATGATGGCGTTGAGCCCGGCAGGGGAGCACTACCGACCGTTTATTTGTGACGCGGCGGATATCCGGAGAATGCTGACGTAGTCGTGAGATTTGATGATATGGACCGATCCGGACTGACGGAGCCCGAGATATTGAGATATTGAGACATTGAGATATTGAGACATTGAGACATTGAGATATTAGGATATATTTTGTGTCGATGCTTGACACGGATTTTCTGTTGATTTCTTTAGGGTTCCTAGGCACACTAGTGAAGGTTCATAAAGCATCAAACATGCCCGAATAAAATTCTACATGTGCCGAACAACCCAAAGACGGGATCTTTGCTAGATTATTAGGGTTTAGCATGCAAGATAACAACTTTTTATCTAAGTGTGAGGGATTACAACCTTTGTAGTCTTCTCCTTCGCTTCACAAGCTCCAAGTAGAAGTCCCTTTGCCGCGATCCACGATCTCCTGGACTCAAGAGAGGCTCCATGACTCGAACGATCCATGCTAGCTTGAAGTGTTCCGAATCTCCGATGATCTACGTCGAAGTTGCAAAAACCCAAGCTTTCTCATTCTATAGAGATGAACACCCTAATCTCATGGGCTAGATGAGATGAGGATGAGAGAGTAGTATTTATGCTTTCTTTTTAATTCACTTTCTCACAATTTTTCATCACAAATGAAATTTCTAGTAAGCTTTTTCTTTTTAACTCAAGAGAGAAGAAGATGATAATGAAAAGATAATTCCTTTTGTGATGAATAGAAAAGAAATGTATATGATTGATTATAGAACCATGGTCAAGGATGATAGGCTAAGAGTTTGTAGAGAATAAACTAGAGTTAGGGTTTGGTTAGGTTAAGTTATGAGTCATGGAAAAATATCAACCATAATATCTTAACCAAGACAAAAGCAAAGCTTCTAGAATGAACAAGAAGAAGCTAACCCTAATCAAACCCTAATCCCATTTAATCATCCTTAAACATGTTTAATAATAAATCATATCATGTCACAATAATATATATCACATATATATTATATATATTTGCAACAAAAGAAAATAATATAATTAACATATATCGCATATATATTAATGTATTAATCCGGTGAGAAAATGAAATAATAAAGTGAGACAATATTAGATAATGTAATACAATATATCATATATATCATTATACATTAAATCATCGAATCAACACTTGATCCAACGATCCGGCAATATCGAATATAACCGACTAATATTTCATGTACCGATTCATCGAATCAACACTTGATCCGATGTCCCGATTCAAATCTAAATATCACGAGAATATAATACGGTATCTCATATCGCATTATTCTCGGTCCTGCACATATCACATATGTGCCTCTACTCCGTTTTGCCTGAGCCAAGAAACCTCTGTGTAGGACTCTAAAGAATCGTCAATACGCTGGTAGCAGGTGATGATCATATCAACCACCCACAAGCTGCAAGCGGTCAGCTAAACGTAACAGCCACCCAGGTATTGAGCGATCAGAAGATCAACAAGCTAGCCTATGCGTTCTCATGTGAATCCAATCATTAACACTCCCGTACAGTCCGGTCTGTTCGTCTGATATGTCGCATATCAAGTCTAGGGGTGGTAAACGTCAGACCCCAGTAACCGATAAGTCGTGTCGATGTGAGGCTCATAACAGGTCGAGAAACTACTAGTAACACTTACCAGTAAATCTCTATATCAGCCCTGGCCAGGGACTTCCAGTTATAGCCAATCGAACACAGCACAACATCAACTCCCTATACCGGGAGAGACGAATCCCCTCCTATCGCTCATTGCCTCCATGTGATTCGGGACTGTACCCAAAAGCCACCATTTTGCACGCCCTCTTTGACGTGGTAAGGTGGAAATCAAATCACAGTGGGAATCACACAAGACTTTATGACGATCTCGGGTCTAGAGACTACCATGTACCAGTGTCACCGGAGAACTGCCATCTGACGTGTGGTATATCACCAACTGGGAGTTGTCGGCGAGTCCGTCCAGTGTACCCAGTCTCCACTGAGCACCCGTACACCATCCTTGATGTCAAACACCGATGGATATGGGATCATCCATCGCCCATCATATGGGTCAAGATGCGTATACGCTAGTCTACTCTGGTGTATCGATGCCCTATCTCGATATACCCTCGACTAGGAACATTTAAAGGATGTACTCATCGACTACCGTGACCCCAAAAGTATGATCTCATCATAATCCCAGTAGTCGAGTACAGATCCTAAGGGCTTTATCAACGTGTGAGAGAAAGACAGTAAACCAATACAAGTCAACATCTTAAGATAAAGTGAAACCAAATAGCATACTATCATGACGAGCAAGAAAGTCCTCTCTGTATATATCCAAGCATCCATTATAATATACATCAAATGTACAACAATGGCCTCTAGGGCATATACATAACTAACAATCTCCCACTTGAACTAAGGCCAGCTGCTGTAGTATCTCATACCTAGCATCCCAAATAATCTATCAAACTGTATCTGGGAAATGGCCTTCGTGAGTGGATCCGTGGAGTTGTCCTTCGTATCTACTCTCCTGACCTCGATCTCCCGGCGATCAACTATCTCCCTGATCAGGTGATACCGCCTCAGAATATGTCTGGATTTCTGATGGGATCTGGGTTCCTTGGCCAAAGCCACAGCTCCATTGTTATCGCAATACAGAGGTATTGGATGTCCAATGGTTGGAACCACACCAAGTTCAGTGATGAACTTTTTCATCCAGACAGCCTCCTTGGCAGCATCGTTGGCAGCGATGTATTCAGCCTCCATCGTCGAGTCTGCAACGGTATCCTGTTTGGAACTCTTCCAACATACCGCCCCTCCATTAAGGGTAAAGACAAATCCCGAGTGCGACTTTGAGTCGTCCTTATCACTTTGGAAGCTGGAATCGGTAAAGGACTCCACCCGGAGTTCTCCGTTACCATACACCAAGAACATGTCTCTAGTCCTTTGTAAGTACTTGAGAATGTTATTCACAGCCGTCCAGTGACTCTCTCCAGGATCTGCTTGATACCGACTCACTACGCTTAGTGAGTATGCAACATCGGGTCTGGTACATAGCATCACATACATGATAGAGCCTACTGCCGAAGCATAGGGTATCCCTTGCATGCGAGCTCTCTCCAAATCAGTCTTGGGAGACATCTCTTTGGAGAGAGTGAGTCCAGAGATCATGGGTTGGTTCCCATGCTTGGATTCTTCCATACTAAACCTCTTTAGTATGGTGTCAATGTACCTGGATTGGGACAATCCCAGTATCCGTTTGGATCCATCTCTATAGATCCTTATCCCCAATATGCATGAGGCATCACCTAGATCTTTCATTGAGAATCTTTGTGATAAGAAGAGCTTGACTGATTTTAGCATAGGAATATCATTTCCTATCAGGAGTATGTCATCCACGTACAATACGAGGAAGACAACCTTACTCTCTGCTACCTTCTTATAGATACAAGGTTCATCTATGTTTTTGATGAAGTCAAACTCTTTGACTACTACATCAAAACAGATGTTCCAACTCCGCGATGCTTGCTTTAACCCATAAATGGATTTAAGCAGTTTGCACACCTTTTCGCTTCTCCCACTATCTACGAAGCCCTCTGGTTGAGTCATGTACATGCACTTTTCTAAATCCCCATTTAGAAAGGCGGTCTTAACATCCATTTGCCAGATTTCGTAGTCATGGTATGCAGCAATGGCAAGTAAGATCCGGATGGACTTAAGCATATCCACTGGAGAAAAAGTTTCGTCATAATCCACACCTGGTCGTTGACGAAATCCCTTTGCTACAAGTCTAGCTTTGAAAGTATCAACTTTTCCATCTACACCAAATTTCCTTTTAAAAATCCACTTGCTCCCAATGGGTTTTACCCCTTCAGGAGCATTTTCCAAAATCCATACTTTATTGGTGTACATGGATTCCATCTCAGATCGCATTGCATCCAGCCATTTCACAGAGTCACCACTCGTGATGGCCTGCTCGAAACTAGTCGGGTCATCATCTTCCATGATGCAATCCTCGCTTCCACCATCAATGAGAAAACCGTAGTATCTCTCAGGTGGACGAGAAACCCTACTAGATCGGCGGAGAGGCTGGGGTTCGTCGGTTACTACCGAATCCTCTGGTTCCACTAAACCTTCAGTTACAGTTTGTGTCTCTGGAACTTCTTCCAGTTCTACCTCAGTGCCACAAATCTCTTTTGCAAGAAATTCCTTTTCTAAAAAGGTGGCATGTTGAGCAATAAACACTTTTTGTTGTTCACTGTGGTAGAAAAAATATCCATTTGAATGTTTAGGATATCCCACAAACTTACATAGAACTGACCGTGCCTCGAGTTTGTCTGGATTTTGCCTTTTGACATAGGCCAGACAACCCCATATCTTAACTCGATTAAGACATGGTCTCTTCCCACTCCATATCTCATATGGTGTGGTAGGTACAGATTTAGTTGGAACTTGATTCAATAGGTATGCTGTTGTCTCAAGCGCATACCCCCAGAAGGAAATAGGTAACTCAGCTGTACTCATCATAGAGCGCACCATATCTAATAGGGTGTGATTCCTCCGCTCCGATACACCGTTGTGCTGTGGTGTATAAGGAGGAGTAAGCTGAGAGAGAATTCCATTCTCTTTTAGATAATCTAGGAACTCATTGTTTAAGTATTCTCCTCCTCGATCAGATCGAAGGATCTTAATACTTTTGCCCGTTTGTTTTTCTACTTCGTGCTTATATTCTCTGAATTTCTCAAAAGCTTCAGACTTGTGTTTCATCAGGAACACATGTCCGAATCTAGAGAGATCGTCAGTGAATGTAATGAAGTAGGAAGAACCGTTCCTGGCATGCGTAGACATGGGACCGCATACATCACTATGTATCAGTCCTAAGAGTTCATTAACTCTTTCTCCGTGTCCACTAAACGGAGCTTTGTTCATTTTTCCTTTGAGACATGAATGGTAAGTATCATAAGATGATAATTCGAACGGATTCAAATAACCATCCTTATGTAACTTAGCCAGTCGTGTCGCATTGATATGGCCAAGTCTACAATGCCACAAGAAGGATTCGTTCATTTCAGAACATTTCCTCTTGTGTGTGTTTTGTATATTGAGGACTGTATTCTGATTTAGAATGAATATACCATTATGTAACGATCCTGATGCAATCAACTTTTGATCTAGGAATATGTTCATAACATTATCCTTTACTACAAAATTATATCCTTCTTTAGTTAATAAAGAGACTGATATAATGCTGCACATCATGTTCGGTATATAATAGCACTCATTTAGAATCAGTGTATTACGACTTGGCAATACTAGGTGATATTCGCCAACTGCTTTGGCTGCAATACTTGCACCGTTCCCTACTTGAACGGAATGATCACCTTTTCCCAGTTCTCTACCTTTACGTAGCCCATGTAACAATTTACATATGTGGAATCCTGATCCGGTATCCAATACCCAGAACGTAGGGTGAACTGAGAAACAGTTCTCTATAACTAACACACCTGAAGAAGATGCATCAACATGCATGTTCTTTTGGGCGGCGTGAGAATCCAGATATTCTCATATTCCCTGTTCAGTCTTATAATTCTTAAAAGAAAGAACGGGTCCAACGTTCCCCTGCTCAGTATAATAAGCGGGTTCAGTCAATACATCCATATTATTATCTTGATTACGGCCTGACATGGTCGCTACCTGGAGAGAGAGAGAAGAAAACACTTTAGCGTATGGTCTTGCAAGATTAGATTGGTTATTATCTTATCTAATCAGGATGTCTCCCACTGTTTTCATCAAATCTACCTTCAAACCGTAAAAGGTAAGATTAGCCGGGATTAATTACACCCTACAATTTCATCAATCTTTCAGCCAGAGCAGTGTCGGTACTTTGAGGGAGGTTTCCCGTGCTTTCGCATGGACCTAATTAAAGTAAACCTCGTTTTCCCAGAGGCGTAACCCCGTTAACACTTTTCTAGACTTCTACTTGATCGACTAATTGTCCTGTGTAAAACTCTCCCAGGAGTAACTCTTACTCGCAGTGGGTATCGGGATCCAACTATCTCATAGAAGGTATGCAATCTCATTGCAAATTTCAACACTTGAAATTCCCGATAATATTTTGCCCCTAGTGTGCCATGACCTTGACAGAGGTCAACAAACCATAGTGCACTAGTCAAGTTCAACCCGTCATTTCTTGATTGAATCAAACCCACTCGCACGACCCTTGACAGAGGTCAAGAAGGTCGTACGACTACCCTAATCCAATCACATCACATGCTTTACAAATAATTACTTGTTAGCTACCGTACACTACGCCTTGACAGAGGTCAACAAACGCAGCACGAATACTAAATAGTCTTTATCTGAAATGACGGAGGGCTACGACAGGTTTTTCTGAAAACCTATTGCGTAATGAACTTGATATCGTCGTAGAATCAAGTGAAATTTTGAAATGGAGTGTTTTTGAGGCTTTCATTAGTTTTGCTAAAGAGGTCACTCCCGGTGAAGGGATCTCGGCTCTTTCCTCGTCGAATAAGGTGCAGGACATATCATATATATCACTGTGCAAAGCAAAACAGTAGCTACCCTTTTTTTTATAAAGTTTTGATTCTACAACATCTTTTAGGTTTCTTTTCTTTTTATTAATCTCATTAATAAAAAATCCCATCAGCTTATGCTTCCTAAGCATCACAGATAAATACGACGTACACTTATGCCATCCGCATTCGCCTCGATGTCCCCTCGTGCACCGTTAGGTTAGGTAACTAACGACAGAGCAGGGCAGGGCTAGTGCGGGTGTAAAACATAAGTAACGTCTATATAATATATCATATATACTATACACTGTATCCATCACAACATATCAAATGATCACATCACAGATATCGCAGCAGAAACATAGATATAATGTGGGATATACTAGGACGTCCGTATTTAGTATTTAACCAACAATAGAAAATACGGATTCCACAGTCGCGATGAATAGCCAAGCCCATACCATGGACCCCTACGAGAGCGGCAAGCGACCCTACCAATTCTGGAGTTTAGGAGACCCGGTCTCGACTCCTCGAGATGGCCTCCCACTGAACCCCAGAACCCGGTCACCTGTGCTCCCCACCTTGGGTCCATCCTAATGCGGAAAAGTAAATAATATACAACACTGGTGGCATCAACCTCAACCTGGAAGTGCCCCAAATAAAAGAATATTACATTACAATTGAATTTACATGAATGAAAATATAAAACTCTCATCTCACATAAAACCCCCGGCTATTCAATCGCGACAATCCTGCACATCATATCTCAGCAACACATAATATCACATATCATCAACGTAAGTAAGTATGCATACACCGATCGTCGCCGATGTATAGCAACGAAGACCGGCAATACAACTACATACTACACTTACGGTCACAGAAAAGAAAGTGTAAAACTACAATATTTGGAATCCACAATCACTTTAGACATCGTAAATCCGAAATATCACATACTCCGCATAACATGCCTAACTCTATGAATTCCACATATTGTATCACATTCCAGATAAATGGACAGTATTAAACTTTTCGAACAGATAATCAAATACCCAAAATTTCCCAAAGTGCTCAACACTTGAGCGGAGTTCAAATAATCCCAGAATATGTCATAGTACCAGTGATCCAGCCGTAGAAGGGTCAAGCCAACGCCTCACATGTGGCACGCCGTACTGCCCCAAACCCGAAGGTTCAAAAGGCAGTTCAAGACGGTCACATAATCGAGTTAAGGTTTGTTGTCTTCTAGAGGGTCCACCGCTTAATTTGTACAATTTTTCCGAAAGATTTAAACCCGATAAAAATTCAACACTTGAAAGTTTGCCGTTCCGGGATAAAGTGGGTTAATGATATCCGTTCAAATAGTTTAACAGTTTCTAAATATCCGGAAATAATAACGAATTTAAATATTCCGATTGAATCTACGATTACAAAGCAAACCCCAGAATACTCAACACTTGAGTCAGAATAAAAATACCCATAAAATATATACCAGAGACATATGAATTACTGTGCAAAAATGAGGCCCAGATCTCTTTATACTGCCGCGGTTCCGCGGCCCAAGCGAGGTACGGCCGCGATTCCACGGCGGTTTGTACGGATCAGGGGATTATTTTTTCACCGACATTCTTATTTTTCATTGCTGTATTTTTCAGGTATTTTTAATTCAGAAAAATCCCAGATTTTGAAAAATTTCCAGAGAGGGGGTTAAATTTGTCGGTTCGGGTTCGATCGGAGTTTTAACTTCGTAAACACGTTGCCTAATGCTCTAGCTAGGCTCTGATACCACTGTAGGGTTCCTAGGCACACTAGAGAAGTTTCATAAAGCATCAAACATGCCCGAATTAAATTCTACATGTGCCGAACAACCCAAAGACGAGATCTTTGCTAGATTATTAGGGTTTAGCATGCAAGATAACAACTTTTTATCTAAGTGTGAGCGATTACAACCTTTGTAGTCCGCTCCTTCGCTTCACAAGCTTCGAGTAGAAGTCCCTTTGCCGCGATCCACAATCTCCCGGACTCAAGAGAGGCTCCACGACTCGAACGATCCATGCTAGCTTGAAGTGTTCCGAATCTCCGATGATCTACGTCGAAGTTGCAAAAACCCAAGCTTTCTCACTCTATAGAGATGAACACCCTAATCTCATGGGCTAGATGAGATGAGGATGAGGGAGTAGTATTTATGCTTTCTTTTTAATTCACTTTCTCACAATTTTTCATCACAAATGGAATTTCTAGTAAGCTTTTTCTTTTTAACTCAAGAGAGAAGAAGATGATAATGAAAAGATAATTCCTTTTGTGATGAATAGAAAAGAAATGTATATGATTGATTATAGAACCATGGTCAAGGATGATAGGCTAAGAGTTTGTAGAGAATAAACTAGAGTTAGGGTTTGGTTAGGTTAAGTTATGAGTCATGGAAAAATATCAACCATAATATCTTAACCAAGACAAAAGCAAAGCTTCTAGAATGAACAAGAAGAAGCTAACCCTAATCAAACCCTAATCCCATTTAATCATCCTTAAACATGTTTAATAATAAATCATATCATGTCACAATTATATTATATATATTTGGAACAAAAGAAAATAATACAATTAACATATATCGCATATATATTAATGTATTAATCCGGTGAGAAAATGAAATAATAAAGTGAGACAATATTAGATAATGTAATACAATATATCATATATATCATTATACATTAAATCATCGAATCAACACTTGATCCAACGATCCGGCTATATCGAATATAACCGACTAATATTTCATGTACCGATTCATCGAATCAACACTTGATCCGATGTCCCGATTCATATCTAAATATCACGAGAATATAATACGGTATCTCATATCGCATTATCCTCGGTCCTGCACATATCACATATGTGCCTCTACTCCATTTTGCCTGAGCCAAGAAACCTCTGTGTAGGACTCTAAAGAATCGTCAATACGCCGGTAGCAGGTGATGATCATATCAAACACCCACAAGCTGCAAGCGGTCAGCTAAACGTAACAGCCACCCAGGTATTGAGCGATCAGAAGATCAACAAGCTAGCCTGTGCGTTCTCCTGTGAATCCAATCAGTAACACTCTCGTACAGTCCGGTCTGTTCGTCTGATATGTCGTATATCAAGTCTAGGGGTGGTAAACGTCAGACCCCAGTAACCGATAAGTCGTGTCGATGTGAGGCTCATAACAGGTCGAGAAACTACTAGTAACACTTACCAGTAAATCTCTATATCAGCCCTGGCCAGGGACTTCCAGTTATAGCCAATCGAACACAGCACAACATCAACTCCCTATACCGGGAGAGACGAATCCCCTCCTATCGCTCTTTGCCTCCATATGATTCGGGACTGTACCCAAAAGCCACCGTTTTGCACGCCCTCTTGGACGTGGTAAGGTGGAAATCAAAGCACAGTGGGAATCACACAAGACTTTATGACGATCTCGGGTCTACAGACTACCTTGTACCAGTGTCACCGGAGAACTGCCATCTGACGTGTGGTATATCACCAACTGGGAGTTCTCGGCGAGTCCGTCCAGTGTACCCAGTCTCCACTGAGCACCCATACACCATCCTTGATGTCAAACACCGATGGATATGGGATCATCCATCGCCCAACATATGGGTCAAGATGCGTATACGCTAGTCTACTCTGGTGTATCGATGCCCTATCTCGATATACCCTCGACTAGGAACATTTAAAGGATGTACTCATCGAATACTGTGGCCCCACTAGTATGATATCATCATAATCCCAGTAGTCGAGTACAGATCCTAAGGCTTTATCAACATGTGAGAGAAAGACAGTAAACCAATACAAGTCAACATGTTAAGATAAAGTGAAACCAAATAGCATACTATCATGACGAGCAAGAAAGTCCTCTCTGTATCCAAGTATCCATTATAATATACATCAAATGTACAACAATGGCCTCTAAGGCATATACATAACTAACAATTTCTTTGAGAATTCAGTTATTACACATAGGTTTTTCTAAGATAAAAACAAAGATTTTCTCATACCAGACTTGTTCAGGCTTCGTTTTGATTATGTATTCATGTTGGTACATCGTATCATATCGATATGCGTAGGTTGAGATGCATTTGCGTGCATGTTTACGATAGCTTTAATAGATGTTACTTACTACTCACGAGTTGGCAACTCACCCCCGTTGTGCCACAGTATCTTGCAGGTCCGACCCGTCAGCACTGTAGCCGCGGGCGCACTTCCTCATTCTATTCCTTTTGCTTGGACTTGCGTCATTGCTCGTAGGTGGGTTGCGAGGATATTTATCCCATCATGTACATTATTTGTATCTAGTATACTCCATCTACCCTTATATATTTGACTAGACAGTGAGACTCATGAGATTTGTATTTGTGGTGTTTGGTGTCGATGCTCACTTGAGCCGACGTAGTATTTTCTTATTTCTTGCTTTCTGATGCTTATTGTGCACTTTTGATATATATATATATATATATATATATATATATATATATATATATATATTGCATGTGGTTGTGATTCCGCCAATGGCGAAGTGCTAGCTCCCGCTTGGGGATTCCTTATTCTTCATTTATATGTATTTTCATGTGTTGTACCCATTTGGGGGCCAGTATTTACAAAGGAGACTCTGCCGAAATTTTCGGGAAAATATGACGTTGCTTTTTAATGTTTAATGCCACTTATTTTGTTAAAACCATTTACTTTAAAACAAGTTTTCCTTGACACTAATTGTTAAACGATTTAGTTTTCTGGGCTTTGGCTTACTTAGATTACGTTGCGCCTTGAGATGTTTCGTAGTTTAAGTGCCAGTCACGTTCCGTACCTTCGGGTCGTGACAGTAATCTTCCTAGGCCGGTATGTCCATATTGCCGTCAGATGGTTCAGCGTTAGGCGCACCGTGGCGCTTTACCTTGAGGGCAAACTCCCTTCTTTGAGGTGTCCCAGGGAAGTCATAACCGCACCCTTCCAAGGTAAGATGATATCCAATGGTATTTATGTTAGATATGTATGCCCTAGAGGGCTGTATTGTATAGGATGCTAGGCATGTATATGTACAGAAAAATTTTTTGCTCGAAATGATAGTATGTTATCTGGTTTATCTTCATCTTAACGTGTGATGTGCTGTATTTCATATCTTTATATACATGTTGATGAAGCCCTTAGGATTATGCTTGACTGCCAGGATTATGATGTAGATCATACTAGTGGGGCCTGGGCAGTATATAAGCACATCCTTTAATAGTTCCTAATCGAGGGTATATCGAGACAGGGCATCGATATTACCAGAGTAGACTAGTGTGTACGTTTCTTGACCCTGGAGGCGATGGTTGATCCCACAATCATTGGTGTTCGACATCAAAGATTGTACACAGGTGCTCATTGGAGAATGGGTACACCGAACATGACTCTCCGAGAACTCCTAGATGATATATATACCTATTGTCAGATAGCAGTTCTCTGGTGACACTTGTACATGTTAGTATGTAGACCCGAGATCGTCATAGTGTCTTGTATGATTCCTACCATGCTTTGATTTCCTCCCTACCACGGCTCTACCGAGTCGTGCAAACATGTGGATTTTGGGTACAGTCCCGAATCACATGGAGGCAGTGAGCGATAAGAGGAGTTTCGTCTCTCTCGGTATAGGGAGTTGATGTCGTGCTATGCTTGATCGGCCATAACAGCAAATCCCTGGCCAGGGTTGTCGAGATTTACTGATAAGAGTTATCAGTAGTTTCTCGAACCGTTATGGACCGCAAATCAGCATGACTTATAAAGTTTCTGGGGTCTAACATTTACCACCCCTAGACTTCATATGCGACATATCAGATGAAGAGACCGGACTGTACTGTAAGTGTTGCTTACAGGCTCGTTAGGGTTGTGATGAGTTCGCTCGTCGGCCACCTTTTCGTCATGTACCTGTATAGCTGTTAAGCACAGCTAGTGCCGCTGACGTGCTTGTGGTTAAACCCATTGCCAGCGTACTGTCGAGTCTTTAGAGTCCCACACAGAGGGTTCCCTGGTTCAGGCAAAAGATGTAGAGGTCGTAAGTTGTTACAGCAGGATTTCGATCATGTTCGTGTACTGGCTACAGGAATAATGATCGAAAGGATAATACTGGTGGGCTTTGGTTTAAGCCGGATACTGGTATTATATTATTGGATTATTTGTATTCGAATTTTTCGGAATACGGATACGGGTATACTTATACGGTATACGGTGAGGGGTATTCTTATAATTATACAAGAACACCTTCTAGAAGGAGACACCTCATAATTGGATATTTATTTTGTGAAAATAAATAAATGATGTGGAATTTGGAGAAATGTCAAAGCATGGATGAAGGAATGGCTTATATTATTTTTTATTCATTTAGGATTACTATTGAAGTATGGTGCATTATTTTTAAGAAAAATATTGCATGCTTCAATTATTTTCCATGAGCCATATCATTTTTCTATGCTTGATTTTTTCATTTATCACTCTCATCTTCTCTCTCCTCATTATCTCCTTCCTCTTCCTCTTGACCTAAACACTCACATGTGTTGTGATTCATAGGTCAAGAGACATAATAATCCACTACATGATCTTTACAGCATCTAAGTGATCATTTCTAGCACACTTGATTTCTTAGTTAACTCTTGTGAAGAGTTTATAGCTTGTTCCATAGCTCTCGGGTGGATCATCTTGGATCTAGAGGTGACCGGAGACCGAGTTCTTCTCAACCATCAAAGGAACCAAGGAGTCGCAGCGGAAAGAAGACCCGAAGGACCGTTTCCTTGAGGTATAACCCCTATCATAGTAAATAAGATCTCTAGATAGGATTTCTAGTTATGGTTTAACACAAGATCTAGGTTTAAAGTAGGTGTTGCATGCAAGAAAAAATATTGTTTGCCACTTCCGCCTCCTCACAAGTGTTGTTAGGGTGTGCAACATCTACCAACAATTTAGGCTTCACATGTATTGCCATCAAGAATCGAAGCTAGGAATTTGCCGTTACTTAGCTTCATTCGGATCCTTGGGTCCTTGTCGACGTTGCGTCTACACCCTGCCGGAATGAGAAAGACGTCGAGATAATATATAGGTTGTAGATGTTGTATGTCCTTAGTGCCCTCGCTGCGGAGGCCGCCGCCAATGCAGAAGCGGAAAACAAATATTATCGAGGGGGCAACTAGAGACTAAAACCTTTAATCGTTCCATACACCTAAAACTAGCAACTAACATGCAATGGTTTAGAAAATACAACCTTTGACGCATATCCACATAATTGTGGAAGACCCCTTCAAGCTCGTAGACGCCGGGAACGCGCTTGAGAGGCGACCATCCTTGCCAAAGATGATCCACCCGAGGGAAACCGATCCAGGCTCCGACCGACGCTCCAAACTCACTGAGAATGGATTGTGGTTGATGTAGGAATTTTTTCACTAACTTTCTCTCTTAATTTTTATGCTCAAGAGAGAAAGAAGAAGAAGGAAGAGGAGGTTGAAGGAGGCTAAGCCATGTCATGAGAAAATGTCTAAGTCTTTTGTGTGTAAGAAAAATCTAGTAGAAAGAATGGCTTACTTTATTTTTACAACCATACTACAATAGTATACCAAATGATTTTATAAATATAAAATCATAGCCATGTCTCTCTACCATTCTCCTTGCCACCTTATTAAGCCACCTTATTAAGACACCTTATTATTTGAATTTCCAAAAAGAAAAATCAATTATGAGGTGTTCTTCTTCTAGAAGCATTCCTGTATAAATACGAAACACTTCATCCGGTAAATGTATCGCTACATATACTCGTATCCGTATAAAAATACGAATAGTATCAAAGAGAGAAAATGAATAGTGAACAACGATATTAAAAAATATATATCAATATATATATATATATATTATTAAATCAAAGATTGATTTAATAATCCGGCTTAATTCTAAGCCGGCTAGTATTATCAACCGTCTGATTAAAGTCTCTGTATCCTGTACACGTATTTAATTGGACCCACCAACATACGGCCTCTACATCTATCGCCTGAACTGGAAAAACTCTATGTGTGGGACTCTAAAGACTCGGCAATACGCTGGCAGTGGATTTAACCACAAGCATGTCAGCGGCACTAGCTGTATGTAACGGCTACCCAGGTACTTGCCGAAAAGGGGTCGACAATCAAGTACGTCCTTACTCTACTGAGCCTGAATGTGACAATCTCCATACAATCCAGTATCTTCGTCTAAGAGTATCGCATACCAGGTCTAGCGGGTGAATAACGTCAGACCCCTAATAACCTGATAAGTCATGTCGGAGTCAAGCTCATCACCAACAGAGACACTACTGAACAGCTTGTTAGTTATATGTATGCCCTAGAGGCCATTACTGTACATTGGATGTATATTGTAGTGGATGCTGGGACATATATAGGTAGGACTTTCTTGCTCGACATGATAGTACGCTATCTGGTTGCTCTTTATCTTAACATGTATACTTTCTGTCTCTCTCTGATTACATGTTGATAAAGCCCTTAGGATGTGTACTCGACTTCCAGGACTATGATATAAATCATACTAGTGGGGCCTGGGTAGTCAAATAGTACATCCTTCATTGTTCCTAGTCGAGGGAATATCGAGACGGGGCATCGATATTCCAGAGTAGACTAGCGTATATCTTCTCGACCCATGCGATGGGCGATGGATGATCCCATATCCATTGGTGTTTGACATCGAAGATGGTATGCGGGTGCTCAGTGGAGACTGGGTACACTGAACGGACTCGCCGAGAACTCCCAGATGGTATTATACCTCATGTCAGATGGCAGTTCTCTGGTGACACTGGTACAGCTTAGTCTGTTGACCCGAGATCGTCATAGAGTCTTGTGTGTCTCCCACTGTGCTTTGATTTCCACCCTACCACGGCTCTACTGAGTTGTGCAAACAGGTGGTTATTGGGTACAGTCCTGATTCACATGGAGGCAATGAGCGATAGGAGGGGATTCGTCTCTCCCGGTATTGGGGGTTGATGCTGCGCTATGCTCGACTGGCCATAACAGGAAATCCCTGGCCAGGGTTGCAGTGATATACTGGAAAGAGTTATCAGTAGTTTCACGAATGTTATGGACCTCACGTCGGCAAGTCTTATCAAGCTACTGGGGTCTGACGTTTACCACCCCTTGGCGAAATATGCGACATATCAGTCGAACAGACCGAACTGTACGGTAAGTGTTACTGGTTGGATTCACAGGAGTGTGAGCGGGCTTGCTCGTCGATCTTCTGATCGCTCAATACCCGGGTGGCCGTTACGTTTAGCAGACCGCTTGCGGCTTGTGGATGTTTGATATGATCATCATCCGCTGCCGGCGTATTGACAAGTCTTTAGAGTCCTACACAGAGGTTTCCTGGCTCAAGCGAAACGAAATAGGAGCGCATATGAGATATGTGCGGGACCGAGAATAATGCGTGTATGTGATACCGTATTTCATTCTCGCGATGAATGTGTCGAATGGTTGTATGCGATATAACCTAGTTATCGAATCAAGGATTGATTCGATAAGCCGATACATTGGATACTAGCCGGTTATATGCGATATGACCGGATCATTGAATCAAGTGTTGATTTAATGATTTAATGTATAATTATATATTTGATATATTACTTTTCATTAACTAGTATTGGTTCACTTTAAATGGATTTACACACTTGGTTTGTGCACATTGTATATGTGATATATTTTGTGCATATGATTGTATCATGTTTGATGATACATGCAAGCTAGGGTTAGTGTAAAGAATTAAACCATGGTTAAGTTTATGATTAGGGTTTTCTTTTTTCTTACTTATTTATTTATTTATTTTTGGAAAAGATGAGAAAAGAATGGTTGCTATTTTTGTTTTTAGTTGAACTTTCTTGAAACTTTGACTAAGTCACCATTCTTATCTCATCCTTAACCCTAACCATTCAAGTTAACCATGGTCCATTCTCTACAACTAACCAAGGGTTAGTAAACGATAAGTATTGATTTATTTATCATTTACATAACACTTATCATATTCTTTATCATCTTCTTCTTCATCTTCAACTTGAAGAAAGCTTGCACCATCAATGGCAACTAGCCAAATTGAGTGAGAAATCCAAATCTAAAGTCTACCCACTTCCTATTTCTTCATCCTCTACCTCTTGCCAAGTTGTATAGGGTGTTTCCTTCACAAGTTTTCAAGGCTTGGTGAAGTTGGAGCTTGTTCTTGTGATCCCTCGACGTAGATCATCTTCGGCATCGAACCGACGATCAAGCCCGCCCATTCTTCGATGATGCCAATGCTAGAGTCAAGGGTTCGATTTGGACAGCGGAGGGAGATCATCGCGGAGCTTAGGAAGTGGTGGACCGGATCTACAAAGGTTGTAGTCACTTTCCCTTAGCATTTAATTCGATTACATGCTTGCTTCTCCTATATATCTAGTTAACGATCCGTATTAGGGTTTGTAGGTACAAGGAATTTTTGATTTGTGCATGTTTGATCACTTGTGAGACTCCATTAGAGTGCCTAGGAACCCTACAGTGGTATCAGAGCCTAGCTAGAGCCTTAGGCGAAGTCTAGACGGAGTTTGAAGTCCGAACGAACCCGAAACCCTAACACAAATACGCTCTCTGTACATTTTTTAATTTCGGGGATTTTTCCACATTAAAAATATGCAGAAAAATCAGCAGGATAATCTAAGAGTTACTGTGAATTTCGATGTACTAATTCCATCAATGAGCCGCGGATCCGCGGCACGAGCATGGCTCGTGCGGCGGTTCCGCGGCAGTTTTGTCGTTTTTCGTATTTAAATTTTCACAGTAATTCTCAATTTTCTGTGCTGGTTTTCCTGGGAATTTTTAATATTTATTCAAGAGTTGAATTTTCTGGGGTTGTTTTGGGGATTCGGTGTTTCGATCGGAGTATCAGATTTTGTCTATGTGGCTTTCCGGATAAATTTTAGAATATGTTAAAAAGTTCGACCGGATATAAATACCCACTTTTTCCCCTGTCGGGAAATTTCCAAGTGTTGGATTTTTCCGTAGTTTAACGACGTTCTAAGTAGTGCAAGTAACGCGATGGACCCTCTAGAAGACAACAAACCTTAACTCGATTATGTGACCGTCTTGAACTGCCCTTTGAACCTTCGGGTTTGGGGCAGTATGGCGTGCCACATGTGAGGCGTTGGCTTGACCCTTATACGGCTGGACCGTTGGTACCGAGGCACGAACTGAATGTTGTTAGACTTATTTCATGTGTTGAGCTGTATCGGGAAAACTTGGGTGTTTGATTGTTCGATCGAAAAGTTTAGCATTTTCTATTTATCCGGAATGTGATACAACATTTGGAATTCACAAGTAGTTATGAGATGACTGGATGAATGTTATAAACATAGCAATTTAGTCTCACTTGATCGGTTGTCACGGAATTTTGATGTGATCAAAATTCCGTCGCAATCACGTAGTGTACGCGGATACTCGTCGGGTAAACTTAATAGACAGCCTCACTCCATAGCCCCGACCAAGTGACTGTAGGAGAACCCCGTCGCCGAAAGCATCCGTTCGGGTGCTCGCGGTAGCGGTGTTCCGCCTTGGTGCACTTCGTCGACGGTATCGGGGGTGCGGCCGTCTACTGAAGTTTACGACGAGTATTCGATCAGGATGTCGGGAATCTTGTTGAATTACCCGACTTGGAATTGAAAAGTGTTTTCGATAATGAGACTAAAATGCGGGGTTTATAATTGTTAGGCATGTGATGTCTAAGGAATTCATTTGATTAGGCATGCGATGTCTAAAAAGATTGCGGATTCCAACAGTTGTAGTTTTACACTTTCTTTTCTGTGACCGTAAGTGTAATATGTGATATCGCCGGTTTCGTTGCTATATGTCAACGACAATTGGGATGGACATATTTACTTACGTTGATGACATGTGATGTTATGTGTTGCTGGATATGTTATATTGGATCGTCGTGTTTGAATAGCCGGGGTTTTTTATGTGAGATGAGTGTTTTTCATTTTCATTCATGTAAAAACTTGTATGTAATATTCTTTTATTGGGGCACTTCCAGGTTGCGGAAGTTGTCACCGTTGATGTATATTATTTACTTTTCTGCACTAGGATAGACCCAAGGAGGGAAGCACAAGTAACCGGGTTCTGGGGTCCAGTGGGAGACCAACTCGAGGAGTCGAGTCCGGGTCTCCTAACCCTATAATTGGTAGGGTTGCTTGTCGCTCTCGTAGGGGTCTAGAGGTATGGGATTGGCTATTCATCACGACCGTGGAATCCGTGTTTTATACTGGCTCGTATTGAAAACACGGACGTCCTAGTATATCCAATATTTCATATGATTCTTTCTGCTGTGTTATCTGTGATGTGATCATGCGATATTCTGTGCTCTGTTCAGATAGATGTAGTATATAGTATATATGATATATTATATAGACGTTACTTATGTTTTACACCCGCGCTAGCCCTGCCCCGCTCTGCCGTTAGTTACCTAACCTAACGGTGCACGAGAGGACATCGAGGCGAATGCGGATGGCATAAGTGTACGTCATATTTATCTGTGATGTTTAGGTAATTTAAATGATGGGATATTCATTAATGAGATTAATGAAATAAAATAAACCTAATAGATGTTGTGGAATCGAATTTCAAAAATAAAACAAGTAGCTACAGTTCTTGCTTTGCATCGCGGTGTTCCTTGTAGAACATCCTGCACCTTATTCGATAGGGAAAGGACCGAGATCCCTTCACCGCGAGTGACTCCTTTAGCAATAACTGGCAGATGCTACATCACTCGGTTTGTCTTTTGATAGCTTCTATAGTTTCTGCTTTGCACAGTGATATATATGATATATCCCGCACCTCATTCGACGAGGAAAGGGCCGACGATCCCTTCACCGGGAGTGACCCCTTTAGCAAAACTAGAAAATCCTCAAAAACATTCCATTTAAAAACCATTTGATTCTGCAACGAGATCAAGTTCAAAGCGTTAAAGGTTTTCACAAAAACCATTCGCAACCCTCCGTCATTTTAGGAAGTAGAGTACTTAGTATTCGTGCTGTGTTTGTTGACTTTAGTTAAGGCACAGTGTACGGTAGCTAAGTGATGTCTTCCTACACCGCATATGATGCGATTAGTTAGGACAGTCGCGTGACTTTGTTGACCTTAGTTAAGGGTCATGTGGGTGGGTCTAATTAATCACGAAATGACGGGTAGAACTTGACTAGTACTTATGATTTGTTGACCATAGTTAAGGTCATAGGTGCTAGGGGTAAAAACCTTTATCGGGAGTTTCAAGTGTTGAAACTTGCAATGAGATTGCATACCTTCTATATGATAGTTGGATCCCGATACCCACTGCGAGTAATTGTTACTCCTGGGAGAGTTTTGCACTTTGCAATTAGCCGATCAAGTAGGTGTCTAGAAAGGTGTCAACGGGGTTACGCCTCTGGGAAAACGAGGTTTACAGTAATTAGGTCCGTGCGAAAGCACGGGGAACCTCCCTCAAAGTACCGACACTGGCCTGGCTGAAAGATTGGCGAACTTGTAGAGTGTAATTAATCCCGGCTAGTCTTTCCTTTTAGGGTTTGAAGGAAGATTTGATAAAAACAGTGGGAGTCATCCTGATTAGATAAAATATATAACCAATCTGATCTTGCAAGAGCGCACTCTGAGTGTTTTCTTCTCTCTCTATCCAGGTAGCGACCATATCACGCCTTAATCAAGATAATAATATGGATGTATTGACCGAACCCGCTTGTTATACTGAGCTGGGGAACGTTGGTCCCGCTCCAACTTATAATTGTTATAAGACAGAGCAGGAAATAGGGGAATACCAGAATTCCTATGCCGCCCAAACGAAGAAAGTGCATATGATGCATCTTCTTCGGGTGTGTTCGTTAAACAGAACTATTTCTCAGTATCCTCTGTATCTAGGGTATATGATACCGGATCAGGATCCCAGATATATAAGCTGTTACATAGGGCTACAAAAAGGTAGAAAAACTGAGAACGGGTGATAAGTTTCATGAGACAGAAACCGGGGCAAGTGTTGCAGCCAAGTCTGTTGGTCACTGTCACCCTGTATTACCAGTACATTGATTCTGAACAAATGCTATTAGATACCGAACCTGATATACAAAATCATATCAGTCTTTTTATTACTAAAGAAGGATATAATTTTGTATTGTTGGATAATGTTTTGAACATTTCCTATATCAAAAGTTGATCGGTTCAGGCACGTTATCTAAAAGCATTGACGTTCTAAATCAAACTGCAGTTCCTAGTATACAGAACACACACAAGAGGAAGAGTTCAGAAATGAACGAATCCTTCTTGAGGCATTGTAGACTAGGTCACATCAATGCGACCCGACTGGCTGAAGTTACATTTTAGATGCATATTTAAATCAGTTTGAATTTACATCTTGTGAAACTTGCCAGTCATGTCACAAAGATTAGATGACCATAGCTCTGTTTATTAGAAACAGAGAAAGAGTTAGTAAACTCTTGGGACTGATACATGATGATGTATGTAAAGTCTCCTGTCTACACATGCCAGAAATATTCTCTGATAATCTCTCAAGATTCAGTCATATGTTCCTGTTGAAACATAAGTCCGAACCTTTTGAGATATTCACAGAATATAAGTTAGAAGTAGAGAACCAAAATACGGGTATAAGTATTATGTCCTATGATAAGATCAGGGAGGAGAATACTTGTGCATAGAATTCCTGGACTATTCTAAAGGAGAATGAGATTTTCTCTCAGTGTTACTCCTCTGAATACACCACAGCACAACGGTGTATCAGGGCGGAGCAATTGCACAATATTTGATATGGTGTGCTCTATGATGAGTATTACTGAGTTACCTATTTTCTTTTGGGGTTATGCACTTGAGAAGCTGCATACCTATTGAATTAGGTTTGAATCAAATCAGTGCCTACCACTCCATATGAGATATGGTATGGGAAGAACCTATCTCTTAAGCGAGTTAAGATTTGGGGTTGTCCGGCCTATGTTTAAAGCAAAATCCGGACAAGATCGAGGCAGGATCAGTTCTGTAGAACTGGAAAGGTTCCAGCTATACAAAACTGCAGTTGATGATTTGACAGAACCATAAGATTCTATAGTTCCCGACGAACCTCAGCCTCTCCGCCGATCTAGTAGGGTTCCTCATCCGCCTGAGAGATACCTCGGTTTCTCGATGACAGTGGGAGCAAGGAATGCATCATGAGATGATGACCCAACTAGTTTCGAGCAGGCCATCAAGAGTAGGGACTCTGTAAGAATGGCTGGATGCTTAGCGATCTGAGATGGAATCCATGTACACCAGCAAAGTATGGACTTTGGTTGCTATATCTGAAGGGTTAAATCCCCATCAGGAGCAAGTATATCTTGAGAAGATTACTTGGTGTAGATGGAAAAGTTGAGACTTTCAAAGCTAGGCTTATTAAAGGTTTTAGTCATCAACCAGGCATGGATAATGATGAAACCTTTTCCAAGTGACTATGCTTAAGTCCATCCGGATCCTACTTAACATTGCTACATACCATGACTACGATATCTGGTGGTTGGGTGCCCTGACTGCTTTTCTAAATACTGATTTAGAAGAGAACGTCTATAAGAACACAGCCAGAGGTCTTCGTAAACAGTGGGAGCAGCGGAACGTGTGCAAGTTGCTTTACATAATGAAGCAGGCATCGTGGAGTTGGAACGTCTGTTTTGATGTGATACTCAAAGTGTTTGACTTCATCAAAATGGTAGACGAACCTTGTATATACAAAAGGGTAGTAGAGAGTAAGGTGGCCATCTTCGTATTGTACGTAGACAACATACTCTTGATAGGAAAAGAGTTTCCTATACTACGATCGGTCAATCTCCTATTATCACAAGGATTCTCCAAATAGGATCAAAGTGATACCTCCTAAATCCTGAGTTTTAATCTATGAGATAGATGTAATTGGATGCTAGGATTCTCACTAGATGTAGTGAGATGGTATCAATCGATCCTGGAGAGAATCACTGGAAGAGTTCCAGGGTGATAAAGACGACTGAATGTCAGTCACGGGCATTGTCTTTACCCTCAGTAGAGGAACGGTATGTTGAAAGAGTTCCAAGCTAGATACCGTGGCAAACTAGATGATAAAGGCTGGTAACATCGCTATTGAAGATACTACCAAAGAGGAAGTTTGGGTGTATATTGGTTCATAAGGTGAACTAGGTTCCTGCCATTGTATGACAATGGAAGTGTGGCTTCGGCCCTGGAACCCTGGTCCTGTCAGTGACCCAGACAAATTCTGAGGAAGCATCACCTGATCATGGAGATAGTTGATCTCCAGGGTGATCGAGGTTAGGAGAGAAGACTCAGAGGACAACACGGCGGATCCATTCACGAAGGCCTTTTCCCAGAGAGAGACTCATATGGGATGGTTGAGTATTAGATACTGCGACCACTGCTACAGATGGCCCTAGTGCAAGTGGGAGATTGTTAGTTATATGTATGCCCTAGAGGCCATTACTGTACATTGGATGTATATTGTAGTGGATGCTGGGACATATATAGGTAGGACTTTCTTGCTCGACATGATAGTACGCTATCTGGTTGCTCTTTATCTTAACATGTATACTTTCTGTCTCTCTCTGATTACATGTTGATAAAGCCCTTAGGATGTGTACTCGACTTCCAGGACTATGATGTAGATCATACTAGTGGGGCCTGGGTAGTCAATGAGTACATCCTTCATTGTTCCTAGTCGAGGGAATATCGAGACGGGGCATCGATATTCCAGAGTAGACTAGCGTATATCTTCTCGACCCATGCGATGGGCAATGGATGATCCCATATCCATTGGTGTTTGACATCGAAGATGGTATGCGGGTGCTCAGTGGAGACTGGGTACACTGAACGGACTCGCCGAGAACTCCCAGATAGTATTATACCTCACGTCAGATGGCAGTTCTCTGGTGACACTGCTACAGCTTAGTCTGTTGACCCGAGATCGTCATAGAGTCTTGTGTGTCTCCCACTGTGCTTTGATTTCCACCCTACCACGGCTCTACTGAGTTGTGCAAACAGGTGGTTATTGGGTACAGTCCTGATTCACATGGAGGCAATGAGCGATAGGAGGGGATTCGTCTCTCCCGGTATTGGGGGTTGATGTTGCGCTATGCTCGACTGGCCATAACAGGAAATCCCTGGCCAGGGTTGCAGTGATATACTGGTAAGAGTTATCAGTAGTTTCACGAATGTTATGGACCTCACGTCGGCATGACTTATCAAGCTACTGGGGTCTGACGTTTACCACCCCTAGGCGAGATATGCGACATATCAGACGAACAGACCGGACTGTATGGTAAGTGTTACTGGTTGGATTCACAGGAGTGTGAGCAGGCTTGCTCGTCGATCTTCTGATCGCTCAATACCCGGGTGGCCGTTTCGTTTAGTAAACTGCTTGCGGCTTGTGGATGTTTGATATGATCAGCATCCGCTGCCGGCGTATTGACGAGTCTTTAGAGTCCTACACAGAGGTTTCCTGGCTCAAGCGAAACGAAATAGGAGCGCATATGAGATATGTGCGGGACCGAGAATAATGCGTGTATGTGATACCGTATTTCATTCTCGCGATGAATGTGTCGAATGGTTGTATGCGATATAACCTAGTTATCGAATCAAGGATTGATTCGATAAGCCGATACATTGGATACTAGCCGGTTATATGCGATATGACCGGATCATTGAATCAAGTGTTGATTTAATGATTTAATGTATAATTATATATTTGATATATTACTTTGCATTAACTAGTATTGGTTCACTTTAAATGAATTTACTCACTTGGTTTGTGCACATTGTATATGTGATATATTTTGTGCACATGATTGTATCATGTTTGATGATAAATGCAAGCTAGGATTAGTGTAAAGAATTAAACCATGGTTAAGTTTATGATTAGGGTTTTCTTTTTTCTTACTTATTTATTTATTTATTTATTTTTGGAAAAGATGAGAAAAGAATGGTTGCTATTTTTGTTTTTAGTTGAACTTTCTTGAAACTTTGACTAAGTCACCATTCTTATCTCATCCTTAACCCTAACCATTCAAGTTAACCATGGTCCATTCTCTACAACTAACCAAGGGTTAGTAAATGATAAGTATTGATTTATTTATCATTTACATAACACTTATCATATTCTTTATCATCTTCTTCTTCATCTTCAACTTGAAGAAAGCTTGCACCATCAATGGCAACTAGCCAAATTGAGTGAGAAATCCAAATCTAAAGTCTACCCACTTCCTATTTCTTCATCCTCTACCTCTTGCCAAGTTGTATAGGGTGTTTCCTTCACAAGTTTTCAAGGCTTGGTGAAGTTGGAGCTTGTTCTTGTGATGCCTCGACTTAGATCATCTTCGGCATCGAACCGACGATCAAGCCCGCCCATTCTTCGATGATGCCAATGCTAGAGTCAAGGGTTCGATTTGGATAGCGGAGGGAGATCATCGCGGAGTTTAGGAAGTGGTGGACCGGATCTACAAAGGTTGTAGTCACTTTCCCTTAGCATTTAATTCGATTACATGCTTGCTTCGCCTATATATCTAGTTAACGATCCGTATTAGGGTTTGTAGGCACAAGGAATTTTTGATTTGTGCATGTTTGATCACTTGTCAGACTCCATTAGAGTGCCTAGGAACCCTACACAGCTATCAGTAAATCTCATCCACTGTGGCCACGGATTAAGGGTGATGGCCAACCGAAGACGGCGCGATATCTACTCCTAATACCAGGATAGGCGAATTCCTAATAATCGATCACTACCTCTATGTGGCTCAGGACTGTACCCGACTAAAACCTGTTTGCACGACTCCTTTGAGCTGTGGTAAGGTATTAATCAAAGTACAGTGGGAACTCACATGAGACAAATGACGATCTCACCTCAAAAGACTAACCTGTACTCATGCCACTTGAGAACTTCCATCTAACGATAGATATAATACCATATTGAAGTTCTCGACGAGTCCGTCCGGTATACTCACCTACAGTGAGCACATGTATACTATCTTAGGTGACACAACATCAGTAGCTTGTGAGACCAGCCACCGCCCTTCATCGGGGTTTAAAAACGTATAAACTAGTCTACTCCAGAATATCGATGCCTAGTCTTGATACTCCCACGACTAGGGACATTTAAGGATGTGCTTATGGACTACTCAGCTCCCATGTATATGATCGTCATCATAATACTGGTAGTTAAGAAAAAATCTTATGGGCTTCATCAATGATGAAGACAAACCAGATATCATACTATCATTTCGAGTAAGACTATTCTACCTGTATAGGTCCTCCCTCAATTATCATAATCGCCTATATGCAATCATAATAATTTCTTTGGGCGCACTATATCCAACAATCTCCCACTTGCACTTAAGGCCAATTATTACGGTATCGCATTCCCACAGCTCGTGTGCTACCGAATACCCAACTTCTCTACTAATCAGTTTCGCAAACCATGTGTCATGACCCAAAATTGGCCCGTGACGGCCCTAATACTATGCAACGCCCTAAGACGTAACGTAGTAAAAGAAAGCCAAAACCCAGAAGTCTAAACCATAAAAATACGGAAAAGATAATTTAAGTTTTGAAACATTTGAAATCGCAACCCAAATTCTTTAAAAGTCTTACTTTCTTTCTTTAAAATTTTAGCAACACCCCCTTTTTGTAAAAACTAGCCAAAATGATTACAATACAAATATACGACGCCGTAGCGAAGAAATAAAGACAGTAGAGAGAAAGCTGTATATAAAAGAAAACAAATCCACAATAATATACAAATACGTCCTCACCAAGTCCCTATGTCCACAATACAATGGTAGATGGAGAGTACAAATACAACGAAGGTACAAAAGGAAATATAGATAATCATCTAACCCACCTAAGCAAAACGGTACTGTGAGCTGATGCGGTATCTGTGGCCAAAGATAGTAACTGAATAGCTGAAATAGAGAAATAGCCTGCCTCGACTACTCTGGGAAACAACCTGAAACACCTGTGGCACAACAGGGGTGAGTTGCCAACTCGTGAATAGTATAAAACATATGCAGGTAATCGCAGGAATGCACGTACAGCATGAATCTAAGATATGCGATTACAGTAATAACATGTCATGCAAATGCTGAATAAAGGAGAGTACACTAACAGGTACGATCAATATGTGAAGCAATAGTAACATGACAATAGTATGCAATAACTATGCAAAAGGATATGAGAATGTAGATATGCAACTTATCATAAGGGTACGCTAACAGGTACTACCACTATATGAACTGTGCATAAAAATAGGTAAGGGTGAGGTATAGGGGGAATATGTCATTTCCACGAAAACCTGACATCGTGGCAGGATCACAATCCATCAAGACACTCAAATCCCAAAATCAGCCCCCACATTGGGCCCTCACAATCATATAAGTCTCACATCACCTCAATGTACACTATCGAATAGCTCTCTTATATCTCGAATGTACAATTCAACAATCTCCTTCATATCCAATATCTAATGTCAATGAATCACCTATATCCCAAGTCGAATCTTAAGTAAGAATCTAACATCCTAAAGGTAAATATATACAGAAATAAGTATGATGGGGGCAATACACATATATTAGCGTCCCATTCCACTAATATTGGTGTAAGGGTATATATAACAACGGCTAAATCCCCTGTTATATATACAAAAAGGGTTAAAGAAATATCATGAAAGCAGTGTGCCAAGCTTCGACACAGAAATCCTCGTATATCGGGCTCCGTCAATCCGGATCGGCCCACGGGGTCCGTCTGCGGTATCGGCCCTCGGCCCCGACAGTACAGATCCTCCCGCATCCATCTCTCGACTCTGGCCAGTATCCTCCGGACAACTGCCAGGTCCAACCAATCACCGGTAGGTACTCGCCCGCCTCCAGGCTTAATCGGCAAACCCATCGATCTTCTTGCCGAGGGGAACCATACCGGGCCCCACCATGTACTCTCATACGGCAACCACACCTCGTATGGAGTATATAATCATCACCGATAAAACTCATGGGGGACGCTCAAATATCATATCAAGGAAACCGGGTTGTTCCATGTATGCATAATTTCATGAACTCCCGCGGTTCCCAAATCCCGAAAACATCATATAAAGTCCAAATAAACAATGCGCAAATCCAGGAATGAATATATGCGATATATCTGAATGCGAGCAGGTAAACAAAAGTATATAGCTGAACCAGATGTATGCGAAATGAAGATGATACAGCTAAGTGACATCAGTAAAAGTAAATAGGTATCTGCAACTGAATATGTGTGTAACATACAGGTGTAGCAATGCACAGGTATCTACCTATAGGAACTGATGTCGTATACCCCCCTGGGTATAAGAAGAATATGAATAAGATATCCCCCCCGGTATAAGTAAAATATGTAGGAGGTATACCTGTAGCTGTATCGCAAGGTGAAAATATACCTATCACTAAAGGTATGATATATTATAGGTATACCGATAAGCTAGATGTCATGTGTGGCAAGCAATAGTAGCTATAAGGGGTAGTGTGTGACATGGCAATTATTGACGGTGTGTGTGTAGCATACAATCCGTGCTCGTGCAATATGAACCGTCAATAATATGTGCAGTGTCCTACGGCTGCTAGTCACAGTATAACTACATCAAGGAAATAAAGTAAAGGCGCAATTCTACAATGACGTAGAATGTGCGACAGGTATTGAATCCTAGCCCAGACGCATAACGCCATACGGGAGATTCCCCTGTAGATGTTAAATCTACTCACCTACACTCCACGCTAGGTGAATCCTACCATTTGCTCCCCCCTGTAGTAGTGTCCGTAGTTCCTGCCTGCAAACCTGCAAATACGACAATGAAATCATATATAAGCCAAAATATTCTGCGAAACGCGATATCGAATCGAAACGAGAAACTCGCGTCGCGAACTAAACGCGCGTGTGCACGATACGCTGAATCGTGTGTATACGCTTCTAAAACCATCGCGACACGCCGCGATACGCTGGATCACAGAACCCACTCACGTATCGCCCGTATCGCGCAAACACAACGGACACCAAAAACGATATATAGTCCCAGATTTTCCTACAGGCCAAAACTTACAAAACTAGACATGCCAAAACACTACACTACACAGCAGACTGCCAAACCCAAAACCCCAGCACCCCACTCCCCCTCCTGGCCGCAAATTGCGGCCAGAATGATGAAATCGGCGGCCACTGTTTGGAGTTAGGGCTTCGTGCTCTGGTGGTGGTATCCATACCTAGTGAGCATGTCCCAGTCTTCTCAATTTCACTCTGTAAGGTCCGGGTCTATAGCAGATTTCAGATGCCACAATTCTCACTTTAAAATCACCAATTTGCACAAAAAGGAAAACCTAGGGTATTTTAGTGTAATCTGGCTATTTCTCAGTTGAAGTGGTCCTATTAACACTACACTGAGCTAGGTTAACCAAATCCAACACATTCCAACCAAAATTCCACACAAATTACCTTAATTAGCACTAAACTAGCAATAATCGCACACCGAAACTAAACTAACACACAACTAAGCAAACTAGGGATTGGGTTCAGAAAATATACCCAAAAGGATCACAAGAAGCAAGAGAAGAAGTGAGAGGAGCTGCTCCAAGTGGCTGGACCTCAAGCTGCTGCTGCTGTTGCCTCTGAAGCTGCTGCTGCTTCTGCTTCTGCTGCTGCTGTTGCTTGCTTTGCTGCTGCTGCTGCTTGCTACTTCTGCTTCTGTTGCTTCCTCTGGTGCTGCTGATGATGATGATGATGTTGTTGTTGTTGTTGTTGTTGCTGAGATGATGATGATGATGATGTTGTTGTTGCTTGCTTCAGCTGCTGCTGAAGCTGCCTGCTGCTGCTGCTGATCTTCTCTGCTGAGTGTGTGTGTGTGTGTGAGAGTATGAGAGAAAGGTAATGAGGAGAAGAAAATGAGAGCAAGGCAAAACCCCTCTCTTCCTTTCTCTTCCCTTATTAAATGAGCATGGCATGAGCCATGTTGCCCCATGCTTTCCCTCTCTCTCTCCCCCCAAAGTCAACAATTCAAACAACATTAAAACCCTTTTAAAAAATTCATTTTCATTTCCTAATAACAACCATGACACACCTAGCAACCCAAAACACTTAAACAAAGCCTAAAACTAGATTAGGGAAAATGGTTAAACCTCAAATTAACACTCTAGTTAACATGCACAAGTGTGTGTGCGCCTAACAAAATTCTAAAAAAATACATTAAATAGGATAAAATATTTAAAACTTAATTTGGTAAACTTTTTATTAAAAAAACACATATTAAAATATAATTAGCTACAAAACACATTCTAAGGTGTTACAATCTCCCCCCTTAAAAGAAATTCGTCCCCGAATTTAAAAATATACTGATACGCGTACCTTCAAAGAGAAGATTTAAAATCCTCAAATCTCGCTCGCAGCCTTTCAGGTGACTATCTCACTATACGGCTATGCCCAAGGAAACCCTTCACATATAGCAAAACCCTTGACCAATGTCCCTCCACCTGCCGAGCCATAAACACACATGGCTGCTGGTGAACGGAAGATCGCGTCCAGCTAAATGGTCTGGTGCCAAATTAGTGAGAAAGGTCATGAAGGTAATTGTAAAGTATCATCACAAGGAATACGAGGTGAAAATCCAATAATCTGGGCGGAAGTGCCAAATTAAAGGCAACGAAACTAACTCGCTTATAGGATCTCAGAAGGACCTAAATCCTGGGACAAACTTCCCAAAATCCAACACGTCATTCATCGGAAAGTCCGTAGGAATACATGATTTTCCACTGCGCACTCAAGCCTGCGACCAGCACAGTCGCATAAGACGTCTGTTGCAATGGACAGTTCTCATCCTGACCTGAACACAACTGGACTATCTCCGAAGTCTCTAGACATAGCTGGGGTCCAAAGTCCTACTTACGCAGAGTCAGAAGAACAACAGACTGGTGATCGACACGACCTAACCCCTAAGCCTAAGGGTGGCCAATTGGAGTTTCTCCTGATAGCAACTATCGAAGGAGAGCCCTGGCGATGGCGAGTGACGATCCCAACTGCTGACGACAAACAAGACAAACACACAACATAACACAGAACAACTGAGCAAACTGAGTAAAACCGGAAGACAAGAATCCGAATGGAGTCACACCCTGACCAAACTTGGGTAGAAACCATAACGAAATTCGTGGAGATCTGCTCCCTTTCCTACTTCGGAACGGTAAAAGGTTGCAACTCTCCAGCCGGCCTCAGATGCTCGACCCAAGCACACAACAAGACAGACACCTTGAAATGAAACCTGAAACTTCTCTATACATCCTGTCCACCCGTAACCATCTCACAAGTCACGCTAAAAGTTGGTGGAACTTGAATGCATATAGAGGATTGACAGATGTGCATTGCCCTAGGATTCACATCGCTACCCGATAAGATCAGGTACACAAACGCGTCCCTAACTTAGCACACCATTGTCACAATTCAAGGTCTCCGAATCATTACCCAGCCGAATATGCTCAAGTATCCTTGACGTACGAGCATCGATGGGCAGTGTCTCGCGAAAACGACTTAAGGAAAGTGGTCGGGCGCGGACATGAGCAAGCTGTCCCCTCCGTAGAGACGAACTCAAGCTATACTCAACGATCACATAAGAACTGCAAATCTGCAGAAGACTGTCACAACAATCAAAATCCGCTGCAGAAAGATGTACATTAAGCTCTGGTGGTCCGTGGAAAATCTGACACGACTCTCAAGCAAGTAGCGTCTCCAAATCTCCAACGCAAAACCACCACGGCCATCTCCAGATCATGCGTGGAATATCCTTCTCGTACTTCCTCCAAATGTAGGGAAGCAAAAGCGATGACTCTGTAGTGTCACATCAGTACACCCTCGAGCCCACTCAAGAAACATTACAGTTAAACAACAAAGTCGCCCGAACCAAGAGCAAAGAAAGACTGATGTAGTTGTTAACTGAATCTTCAACTGCTGAAAACTCCGTACACATGCCTCAGTCCAAAGAAAAGAAACCTCCATACTGGTCAATTCAGTCAACGGTGCAGCACTACTCTTGTAATCCTGCACGAAATGGCGGTAAAAACCTGCTATGCCCAAAAATCTGCGGATCTCCGTCCTGCACACAAGTCTGGGCCTAAGCTGTACGGCCACGATCTCCCTCGGAACCATACGAAACCGTCTCCCGTGACTACGAGACCTAGGAGTCAACACAAAACAAGCCTGAAGAAACACTCTGAGAATTTAGCAACTGCTGGTACTCTCCCAGTATCTGCATAACAAATCCTCAGTGCTACTCCTGTCCCTCAAGGCACATTAGATAGACCAGAATGTCGTAAATAACACAACAGAAACTGGTCGAGGAACGACCTAAAGAAATCTGGTTCATCATATCTACGAATGCTGCTAGGGCACCAGGGAGTCCAACGACTCACAGATACACAAAAAGCCCGTAGCACGCATAAGGCAGTCTTCGGAATGCCATCACTCCGAATCCGCAATAATGATGACCTGATCCCAAACACACTTAGAAAATGTCTCGCACTCTGGAGCTGATCGAAGAAATCGTCACGGTGAGGTGAAGGATACCTATCCGCACCGTAAGCCGGTTCAATTGACGATCCGTCGATACACAACCTCCAACTGCCGTCTTCCTCCTTGACGAACAGAAATAGGAGCTTCCAAAAGCGAAACACTCAGACGCACAAAACTCCCCAAACCAAAACTCTGCAGCTGATCCTTTAGCTCCCAAGCTTCGCCGGCTCACCCGGAACAACGTCGGAAAAACTCTCGCACGAAAGGAACCCGGTCCAACAATCCCACTGAGGCTCCGGTATCACGAATGAACGCCAAGAATCCACGACATCTCCTCAGTAGCCGACTAGCTAAAAGGCTGAATTCAAGCTGTAAGAGGCGGCACAACTATCCACCTGTACAACAAGAACTGACTTGCCGGGGAAAACAAAACCTAACTTGCTTCCTCACGGTAGTCCACAGACGCCTAGCACGCAATTAACCAATCCGTGCCCAGGAGAACGTCAAATCCAACATCTCTAGAAGGATCAAAACGACGGACGAATCTCTATCTCCCATCCGATTGGCACAAAACTGAATACGTGTCGCGCAACAAAAGGATCGCTGACAGAAGTTAACACCACTACGACTAATCTACCCAACCACGGTACAAGCAAGAAAACAAACGAATACATCAAAAGAACATATAAATCAAGGGTACCTAAAAACTCCACATTGGACGTCTGCGCGTCCCGATGAGTAGAAGCAAACTCCTGTGTCTGCCCTCTACTCGCAGCTGGATGAACTCCTCTGGTAGACTGAGCCCTCTGAGCGAATCTTCCACGTCCACGGCCTCTTTGGAAACGATCCTGACGAGGTGCCAAGGAACAATCCCTGACGAAGTGCTGAAGGCTCCCGCATCGACAACATCCACGCGCTGACTGCTGACCATCATGGGGATGAGAGCTGAACGACTGTCCTCGTCCTAAGCCTCTGCTACTCCCGCGACGGCCACGAAATCTGTCTCGACGACCAAACCTCTGTCTCTGGGCTGGTACGCTGGTACGAGTCCTCCACTGTCCTGGAATATGTGCCTCGTCAACTGGAGCTGCAACCACTGGTGCTATGTAGGTGACGGACTGCTGCATACTGATCGTAAGCGACAACTGAGTGACAGGGGTAACAACCTCCTGTCGTAGGTCCCGAACGACGTTAGCTAAAGAACTCATCGTCTGGCGGAACTCCTGCATCTCTACTAAAAGTCTATCCATGGTATAGGTCGTAGGCTGATCCGTCTGTACCTGTGCAACTAGAGTGCCATCCTGGTCAGTACTCGTCTCACCCGAGCCAACTCTGACCTCGGCCCTCGCTGCATCGCTCTGAGTCCCCATAGTCATCGGCGGCAAGGCTATAAATAGATATAAGATAAGATTCGATAGGGATAAGGAAATTTAATCTCAAGGATATGAATCATCAAGGAAGGAATATCAAGCAAATTGTACTTAGGCTACTTAATGCAAAGTACCGCGCTGTGGGTATGCTGCAGACATACACACACTACGTTACTCTGCTTAAGCTACCTACTCCATCATACTAAGGTCATCCTACACTCCGAAAGGTAAAACCAAACGCTCTGATACCAACTTTGTCACGACCCAAAATTGGCCCGTGACGGCCCTAATACTACGCAACGCCCTAAGACGTAACGTAGTAAAAGAAAGCCAAAACCCAGAAGTCTAAACCATAAAAATACGGAAAAGATAATATAAGTTTTGAAACATTTGAAATCGCAACCCAAATTCTTTAAAAGTCTTACTTTCTTTCTTTAAAATTTTAGCAACACCCCCTTTTTGTAAAAACTAGCCAAAATGATTACAATACAAATATACGACGCCGTAGCGAAGAAATAAAGACAGTAGAGAGAAAACTGTATATAAAAGACAACAAATCCACAATAATATACAAATACGTCCTCACCAAGTCTCTAAGTCCACAATACAATAGTAGATGGAGAGTACAAATACAACGAAGGTACAAAAGGAAATACAGATAATCATCTAACCCACCTAAGCAAAACGGTACTGTGAGCTGATGCGGTATCTGTGGCAAAAGATAGTAACTGAATAGCTGAAATAGAGAAATAGCCTGCCTCGACTACTCTGGGAAATAACCTGAAACACCTGTGGCACAACAGGGGTGAGTTGCCAACTCGTGAATAGTATAAAACATATGCAGGTAATCGCAGGAATGCACGTACAGCATGAATCTAAGATATGCGATTACAGTAATAACATGTCATGCAAATGCTGAATAAAGGAGAGTACACTAACATGTACGATCAATATGTGAAGCAATAGTAACATGACAATAGTATGCAATAACTATGCAAAAGGATATGAGAATGTAGATATGCAACTTATCATAAGGGTACGCTAACAGGTACTACCACTATATGAACTGTGCATAAAAATAGGTAAGGGTGAGGTATAGGGGGAATATGTCATTTCCACGGAAACCTGACATCGTGGCAGGATCACAATCCATCAAGACACTCAAATCCCAAAATCAGCCCCCACATTAGGCCCTCACAATCATATAAGTCTCACATCACCTCAATGTACACTATCGAATAGCTCTCCTATATCTCGAATGTACAATTCAACAATCTCCTTCATATCCAATATCTAATGTCAATGAATCACCTATATCCCAAGTCGAATCTCAAGTAAGAATCAAACATCCTAAGGGTAAATATATACAGAAATAAGTATGATGGGGGCAATACACATATATTAGCATCCCATTCCACTAATATTGGTGTAAGGGTATATATAACAACGGCTAAATCCCCTGTTATATATACAAAAAGGGTTAAAGAAATATCATGAAAGCAGTGTGCCAAGCATCGACACAGAAATACTCATATATCGGGCTCCGTCAGTCCGGATCGGCCCACGGGGTCCGTCTGCGGTATCGGCCCTCGGCCCCGACAGTACAGATCCTCCCGCGTCCATCTCTCGACTCTGGCCAGTATCCTCCGGACAACTACCAGGTCCAACCAATCACCGGTAGGTACTCGCCCGCCTCCATGCTCAATCGGCAAACCCATCGATCTTCTTGCCGAGGGGAACCATACCGGGCCCCACCATGTACTCTCATACGGCAACCACACCTCGTATGGAGTATATAATCAACACCGATAAAACTCATGGGGGACGCTCAAATATCATATCAAGGAAACCGGGTTGTTCCATGTATGCATAATTTCATGAACTCCCGCGGTTCCCAAATCCCGAAAACATCATATAAAGTCCAAATAAACAATGCGCAAATCCAAGAATGAATATATGCGATATATCTGAATGCGAGCAGGTAAACAAAAGTATATAGCTGAACCAGATGTATGCGAAATCAAGATGATACAGCTAAGTGACATCAGTAAAAGTAAATAGGTATCTGCAACTGAATATGTGTGTAACATACAGGTGTAGCAATGCACAGGTATCTACCTATAGGAACTGATGTCGTATACCCCCCTGGGTATAAGAAAAATATGAATAAGATATCCCCCCCGGTATAAGTAAAATATGTAGGAGGTATACCTGTAGCTGTATCGCAAGGTGAAAATATACCTATCACTAAAGGTATGATACATTATAGGTATACCGATAAGCTAGATGTCATGTGTGGCAAACAATAGTAGCTATAAGGGTTAGTGTGTGACATGGCAATTATTGACGGTGTGTGTGTAGCATACAATCCGTGCTCGTGCAATATGAACCGTCAATAATATGTGCAGTGTCCTACGGCTGCTAGTCACAGTATAACTACATCAAGGAAATAAAGTAAAGGCGCAATTCTACAATGACGTAGAATGTGCGACAGGTATTGAATCCTAGCCCAGACGCATAACGCCATGCGGGCGATTCCCCTGTAGATGTTAAATCTACTCATCTACACTCCACGCTAGGTGAATCCTACCATCTGCTCCCCCCTGTAGTAATGTCCGTAGTTCCTGCCTGCAAACCTGCAAATACGACAATGAAATCATATATAAGCTAAAATATTCCGCGAAACGCGATATCGAATCGAAACGAGAAACTCGCGTCGCGAACTAAACGCGCGTGTGCACGATACGCTGAATCGTGTGTATACGCTTCTAAAACCATCGCGACACGCCGCGATACGCTGGATCACAGAACCCACTCACGTATCGCGCGTATCGCGCAAACACAACGGACACCAAAAACGATATATAGTCCCAGATTTTCTTACAGGACAAAACTTACAAAACTAGACATGCCAAAACACTACACTACACAGCAGACTACCAAACCCAAAACCCCAGCACCCCACTCCCCTTCATGGCCGCATATTTCGGCCAGAATGATGAAATCGGCGGCTACTGTTTGGAGTTAGGGCTTCGTGCTCTGGTGGTGGTATCCATACCTAGTGAGCATGTCCCAGTCTTCTCAATTTCTCTCTGTAAGGTCCGGGTCTATAGCAGATTCCAGATGTCACAATTCTCACTTTAAAATCACCAATTTGCACAAAAAGGAAAACCTAGGGTATTTTAGTGTAATCTGGCTATTTCTCAATTGAAGTGGCCCTATTAACACTACACTGAGCTAGGTTAACCAAATCCAACACATTCCAACCAAAATTCCACACAAATTACCTTAATTAGCACTAAACTAGCAATAATCGCACACCGAAACTAAACTAACACACAACTAAGCAAACTAGGGATTGGGTTCAGAAAATATACCCAAAAGGATCACAAGAAGCAAGAGAACAAGTGAGAGGAGCTGCTCCAAGTGGCTGGAGCTCAAGCTGCTGCTGCTGTTGCCTCTGAAGCTGCTGCTGCTTCTGTAGGTGCACGGCGGCGCCCCGTCCGTCAATCCGACGGCCAAATGCGGAAACGGTGATAAACTTTAATTTTACGAACTTAGCAAACCGGCACCACCGCGCACTAAACACCCGGATCGAACCATTAAACTAGTTCTAGCTAACTACAAGACGGGTTAGAGATATACCGAATGATCCGAGTCCTCCGGTCTTCTCGTCGTCGTCCCGATCTCCTGCGGAAACTCCGGTCGTCGCATCCTTGCCGGAAGGGCACCACATCGTCTGCATCTTTTACGGGCTCCCACCTCAATACCGAGGCAACTCGGGCACGAAGCTGGCAAGTCGACGTGCCCAAGATTTGCTGTAGAATGTAGTGTAGAAGCTTGTCTCTTTTGTGGTTATGAGGTTGCCATGGTTGGAGGAATTTTAGCACAAGAATTTTCCATGGATCCAAGCTTGATGAAGAATGGAGCATGCTATCAAAAGGAATCAGCATCTCCTCTAAAGGGCTCGGCCAAAAATGCTCACTGGAAAATTACATTTGGGTGAGGTGTGAATGTTTAATTAAAACCTTACATAAAGAAATTAATCAATTCACAGCCAACACACAAAGGGGGGTCCACCAAAAGACATGAAGGAAATTTCTTTCACACAAATTAAAACCCCCTCTCCACTCAATCAAAAACAACCATGTATCTGCTGGAAAAGTGGCCGGCCCCCACAACTAAAAAAAGGGTGTGAAAAAGAATGGAATTTTTCAAGTGGAAAAAGAATTAATAAAGATAAGGTCACACCAAACTATCCCTCACAATCTTTTCATTTCCCTTTTCTAATAAATGCAAGGAATGACATGAAAGGCATCTCATGATTATGAAGCCACACTTATGCAAGAAAACCCCCCACTAAAAGTAATTTGCACAATTGCAAATTACCCCCTCCAACGGAAAGTCCGGCCATGAAGGAATGAAAGAAAAGCGACCGGAACGGAATGCAAACTGGCAACCCCAGAAAACCGATCCCGTAATAAATTACAGGAAAACCCCGCTACTGCAAATACATGCCCGTATTTGTATTCCCGCTGAACACAAATGCAAAGAGACAAAACTACACTATTTAAAACTACAATCCGGCTTAAGCCAAAGCCGGCTAGTAAAAACCGTCCGATCACGATCCGTGCAATACCGCACGTATCTGATCGAACCCTGCCATATCTCCATACGGCCTCTACAGCGTTTCGCCCGAAACTTGAGTAACTTTCTGTGTGGTGGACACTAAAGACTCGTCAATACTATGGCAGTGGATTTAACCACCAGCATGTCAGAGGTATAAGCCAATACGTGACGGGACACCAGCTATTGACTAAAAGGGACGTCGATGAGCGAACTCATCCTGACACCCTACTGAGCCTATCAGTGAAAATATCCGTACAGTCCGGTCCGTTCGTCTATGAGCATCGCATGTCGGTCCTAGGGTGTTGGTAAAAGTCAGACCCCCAAAAGCGGTACAAGTCGTGTCGGAGTGAAGAACAGAACACCCTGAGATACTACTGGAATACCTACCAGTAAATCTCCTGCCTTGGCCAAGGAATTCGTGTAATGGCTCTCCTAGACACAGCGGGACCTCACCCCCAATACCGGGAGAGACGAACCCCTGAAGATCTGCTCACTGCCTTCATGTGGCAAGGGACTGTACCCAACTAAAACCTGTTTGCACGACTCCTTTGAGCCGTGGTAGGGTAGTAATCAAAGTACAGTGGGAACTCACACGAGACAAATGACGATCCCCAGGTCGATGAACTATCCTGTACACATGTCACCTGGGAACTGCTATCTGACGTCAGGTATAAGACCAACTAGCATGTTCCCGGCGAGTCCTGTCCGGTGTACTCATAACCCAATGAGCACCTGTATACATCTTAGGTGAACCAACTGACACCAGTGGCTTGTGAGACCGGCCACCGCCCCTCGTCGAGTTCTCGACTTTATACACTAGTCTACTCTGGAGAATCGATGCCCTGTCTCGAGACTCCTACGACTAGGGACCTTTTAAGGATGTGCTTATAGACTCCAGCTCTCACTTATATGATCGCCCTCATACTGCTGGCAGTCAAGCAAGAATCCTAGGGGCTCTATCAACGTGCAATAGCGACATGTCAGGTTACCTAAAGCAGTA
Source organism: Agapanthus africanus (assembly GCA_030015575.1). Taxonomy (NCBI): domain Eukaryota; kingdom Viridiplantae; phylum Streptophyta; class Magnoliopsida; order Asparagales; family Amaryllidaceae; genus Agapanthus; species Agapanthus africanus. The sequence goes on from JASDDO010000012.1 coordinate 410,500,190, forward strand.
CACGATGATAAAGGTAAACCAGATAGCGTACTATCATTTCGAGTAAGACTGTCCTCCCGGGATAGGTCCTCCCTCAATCATTGCAATCACGTGCCTGTGACCCAATAATTGACTCTGAGGGCACTATCTCCAACAATCTCCCAATTGCACTCAAGGCTAATTATTGCGATGTCGCATACTCACAGCCTGTGTGATACCGAACACCCAACTCCCCTACTAGTCAGTCTCACAAAATCCGTTTGCGAAACTATTGCATTCGAGGAATAGCCTCAGTGAGTGGATCCGCCTAGAAGTTTCTTTCTATGTCTCTCTATGTCTCAAGTTCGCGGAGAAAGCCATCTCCCGAAATGAGCAATACCTGTCTTAGAATGTCTGGATGTCTGATGGGACCTAGCTCATAAATGAACTCCAAATCCAAACTTCTTAGACTGTATCGTCAACTGAACTTAATCAGTATCCTACGCCATGCCACCCTCAGTATTGCCTTGGACCACCTGTCCAAAATACTGCCCCTTGTCAGAAGGAAAACTAGAACTCTGACAACCTCCTTGTCGTCCATGTCACCCTGGAAGCCTGGAATGATAACTGTCTCCTAAAGGAGGCAGCCGTGATCATATCCCTAGAACATTGACTTATGTTCTAAAACTGCCTCCGACTGTTCCTCCAGGATTGGATCAATATCAACTTATTGCATCTAGTGCAAGAACAACATCTGGTGTGGTACTTGACATCTCATGATTGACTCAATTGCCTAAGCAAGTGATCTGCCAATCATGAACATCCCTCTCCCCTTTAGTCTGTAAGACACCTTTAGAGAGGGTGACTCCATCACCTGCAGGTACACTACCGTGCCAGGAGTCGTCCATTCTAAATACTCTTAGAATGCTGTCAAAGTATCCTGATTGGGAAACCACCCAAATCTAGATCTAAAACCATAGATCTAGTAACCAGTATGTCTGATATAATGTCCAAGTCCTTTGTGGAGAAACTACTGTGTGACGACCAAAGTATAACCGATCGTAGTTTAGGAATGTCACTTCCTACTTTGTGTATGTCATCCAAAACCCGGATATCATACCCTACTACCTTCTCAACAGATCCATCCCCTATTCTGATGACGTCAAACCTATGACTGTCACATCAGAAACAGATGATCTATCTCCGCTACATCTGCTTTAGTCTATAAATAGACATAAGCCTGATGTCCACCAATGCTTCCGCTGCTCCCACTGACTATGACAACCCTCTGACAGAGTCATATAGTCGTGAACTTCTAAAGCTAGTTTAGAATGACGCTATACTCATCCTCCTGCCGGGTCTTGCGGCCTGGAACAACAACAATGGCAAGTCTGGGTAAGCAAGAACTTCCCTGTCACCGTCCTTGAGGCTACTGGAGTACCTCTCGGGTGCCTGAAGTTACCCACCTTATCTGCGGAGTGGCCAATGGAATGTCAAATCAGATTGAATCTTTAGGTTCCTTATCAATTCTTCGGTAATCGTTTGCGGTTCTGGAATCACTTCCAGTTTACCATACTCCCACTACTGTTTTTGAAAAAATCCATTTTTAATAAAACTGTGGCGAGTCTAGAACAATATTTCTATTGATCTGCCAGATGGTAGAAAATCAACCCTCGTCACAGCCTGGGTCAACCCACAAACAGCCATTACAGAAACGTGCCTTGAGTTGTCTAGTGTCTGGTTTTAATCATAAGCCGGACAACTCCCGTACCTTAACAACGTTAAGATATGATCTGTTCTATATCCAATATAGAACCAGAGGCACTGATTTAATTGAACCAGATTCAAATCATGCAGCTGTCTCCAGTGCATGTCAACTAAAAAGGAGAGAGGCCGATCAGCGTTACTCAACTTAGGAATGCTTCCAATTATGAGTGACCTGAAAGAGAAGTAATTTCTCTTTATCATTACTATCAACTGAATAACATACACAAGTATCTACATCTTCGATCACTTTGAAGAATCCCGATACTTGCTACACCTGGTTCTCTACTCTATTCAAATACCTATAACTCCTCAAAACTCAGACCCTGTGTTTCTATGAAACACATGTCTAAGAACTAGAGAAGTTAAAAGTAAACAGAATATAGTATGAGGACCAACCCCTCTGTCCTAATGGACACTGGACAACATACAATACTCTGTATGAGTCCGCTGAGTCTAACAACTCTTTCACTGTATGTCGTAGGTTGAAAACTGTACTTATGGTTAAGAAGAATTACACCGCTGTTTAATGCTCCTTACCTAACCATCCACTGATATAGGTAAATGTCATCGACATAATATCAAAAGGTATATCTCACTCTATGAAAATAGACGTACAGATATATCAATTTGAAATTGGTGCACAACAGCGGATATTCAAAACCAAATATTTGCCGACCGGCAAACAGCCCAGGTGATCTCCTCAAATATCACCGATTACAACGAATCCAGATATAATGAGGATGATCACCCAATTCCCAATGACTTACTCCCACTCATCATCTGTAAAACCATACAGATGTGAGAATCATACCTGGTAAATACATACCCTGGAGTAAGTATCTAATCGGGAAATCAGTTTTCTTTTAACATTACACAGTGAAACTGAAACATTGAAATATTTCGGTGGGGTATCCCGGTATTCTTAGTAATGCCTCTTCCATTATCCAGATTCACAACTATAACCGTATAATTCTTTGCCACCTCTCCAAATCCCTTTATATGTCTTTAGTCATTACCTTCTGCACACCCCTTAGGCCAAATGGTTTTCTTCCTTCCCTACCGTTCGGCACCAGCCTATGGTTTGGAAGAAGACTATCCAGTAAGCATAATGGGTGTACTGTCCTAATCCTAGGAGCACTCGCAATGCGAGAGAAGGTGAAGATAAAAGACAACCGAATAAACCATATTCCTATATCACCTGGACCGGAATCCATCCCCGAACTGGAACAAGTTCCTTTCGAGTTCGTATATAACCATACGATGGAGTATCCAATAAACTGTGGATCTTCATAGTGATACGGAGTGTCCTGGAGAAATACAAAGGTGATTTAGGATTGACGAAGAAATACTTGGTTTGGTCGTGAATAGCAGTCGCATTTTACTTTGCCCTCTTACTAATCCCTTGCTTTGTCTTAACTTAATACCTTCTGTACACCGTTTAGGCTAATTGGCTTTCTTCATTCCCTACCGGTCGGCACCAGCCTATGGTTTGGAAGAAGACTATCCAGTTTGCGTAATAGGTGTACTACTCCTAAACCAAGGAGTACTCGCAACCTGAGAGAGGGTGAAAAGAAAAGACAACTGAATAATCCTATCCATTTTCTCCAGAACCGGAAACCATCCTCGAAGTCCTTCGAGTTCGTATATAACCATACGATGGTTTTGTCCAATGGAAGTGGACGTTCGCAGTAATGCGGGGTGTCCTGGAGAAAAGGGTAAAAGTAGGAGTGGCAATGAGGTCTGCAACTCTGACAATCCAAAAGCCAGTGTTAAGAAGGTTCGGTCAACTTGGTCTCTGAGTCGTAGTCTTAGGGTCGGGTCAATGGTCGCTACCAAAGAGAGAGAGAAAAGAAACACTCAGCGTGCACTCTATCCTAGATCAGAATGGTTATCACTTTTTCTAATCAGGAAACATCCCACTGTACCTCAAATTCTCCTCCAAACCTGAAAGAAGAATTAGTCGGGGTCACCCGAGGAGTAAACCAACTCATCAGTGGGAATAGGGATCCAACTATCATCGCATGATAACGTGACGGAATCCGCTCACGGTATCACACTCCAGAAGGTATGCGCATATCTGGCAAGTTTCAGTTCTTTTGAAACTCCCGATGTGATTTTTACCCCATGCTCTTATGACCTTGACTTTGGCCAACAAATCATAAGTCACATGTCAAGTTCTGCCCGTCATTCTCCAGGTTAATTTGAGCCCACCCGTACAAGCCCTTGACTTTGGCCAACAAGGCTATACGACTGCCCCAAACCAACGCATCTATCTATGCTGCATATGAATAACCAACAGCTACCAAACACTGTGCCTTGACTTTGGCCAACAAACACAGCTTGAATACTATTGACTACCCATATGAAACGACGGAGGGCTACGAATGGTTTCTGGCGAAAACCTTTAACGTAATGAACTTGATATCGTTGAAGGAACGGATAACTTTTTAGAAAATATAGGGACGAAAACCTTTACTAAAGAGGTCACTCCCGGTGAAGGGATCTAGGCTCTTTCCCCGTAGAATGGGGTGCAGGATATTCCAAATGAATACCACGATGCAAAGCAAAAGTAATCGGCTATAGTGAAGTTAATGCCCTGACGCAAACTTCTGTCCAAGGGGTCACTCCCGGTGAAGGGATCTCGGCCCTTGCCTCGTCGACTGAGGAGCAGGATATTCCAAATGAATACCGCGATGCAAAACAAAAGTGAACGTCCTTGCAATAACAGCTTTTTGAAAAGTGTTCCAACAACATCAGAATAGGTTTGTTTTTAACTTGCATTGATCCGAATCAACGCAGTCCCATCAATTGATCACACCACAAAGAACGAAAATATACTGATGTACGTATATGCCATCCGCATTCGCCACTGGGTCCCGTCATCACTCGTTAGGTTAGCTAACTAACGACAGAGCGGGGACTGGACTAGCGCGGATGTAAAACACATACAACATCTACTAATATATATACCAATATATTATATTCGCTCAAGGCATGATAAGAAATGCAACATCACAGAAATGTACAGCATCACAGAACAATACAGATATCTGGGATCCCCGGGTTTCACAGAGCCACTACTGAAACCCGACGTTCCCCTGGTCGTGTGGATAGCCTGTGCAATGAAATCCTAGACCGCTAGGGGAGCGGCAAGTTACCCGCCAAAACCTGAAGCGAGGCAGCCCCCTTCAGCGCCGTGAATGGACCACCCAGCACTTCACGGAATCCGGTAACTTGGGCACCCCTCCTGGGTCAACCTGTACCCCCTACGAGTGCGGCGAATAGCCCGCCAATCCTAGAGTGAAGCCCCCTCCGTCTCAATGCCATGAGATGCGGGTTTGTTGCCCTCTAGAACCCGGCTATCCGTGCACCCCTCCGCGGGGTAATCCTTGTACAGAAAGTAAAAAATACATACACCGGGTACATCGACCGCAACCAGGTCGTTCCCTAAAAGAATAATACAAACAGGCAGTGACGGCAGTCCACATGTCGGACGCTCGTCCCGCAATATCAAATGTACATAATACAACAAAAACTGTACTAGGATTGCATCCAGGCTATCCCCCACGACCTATCCGCAACATCACAGCAAAATACATAGAACATCAACGTGAAAGTCACGTTTGCAAATCCGTCTAACCGGGCTATAGCAGCTAGACAGGATTTACCGATCGAGTGACATTCACGGTCGCAGATATAATGTAAAATGCTGTGAAAGATGTGTTTAAAATATCCGATCGATCAAAAATTAACAAGTGGGCCCCCAAGCAATACTGTAGCACTCACAGAAAATCTGGGCCCAATATTAATATTCCAAAACCCCTAAAATCAGCCCAGAAGCCCACTGGAAAAAAATGATACAGTGACGACACCAATGTGCGGCGGAACCGCGGCCCAAGGGGGGGTTTGGCCGCGGTTCCGCGCTCTCGTAGTGGACCGACTGTGTCGAATTTTTCCAGTAGTCATAGAATTTCTAGTACACTAGTTTTTTACAACCTGAAAAATTTTTGGACACCAAAAAATTTTAACAGAAAACTGATGTGAACTAAAATTGGGTTTTTGGAATTTTGGTCGATCGGAACTGAAAAACACATCAAACAAAGCTAGACGAAGTTAATGGCGAGGCTCTGATACCACTGTAAGTGCACGGCGGTGCCCCGGCCGTCAATCCGACGGCCAAATGCGGAAACGGTGATAAACTTTAATTTTGCGAACTTAGCAAACCGGCACCACCGCGCACTAAACACCCGGATCGAACCATTAAACTAGTTCTAGCTAACTACAAGACGGGTTAGAGATATACCGAATGATCCGAGTCCTCCGGTCTTCTCGTCGTCGTCAAGATCTCCTGCGGAAACTCCGGTCGTCGCATCCTTGCCGGAAGGGCACCACATCGTCTGCATCTTTTACGGGCTCCCACCTCAATACCGAGGCAACTCAGGCACGAAGCTGGCAAGTCGACGTGCCCAAGATTTGCTGTAGAATGTAGTGTAGAAGCTTGTCTCTTTTGGGGTTATGAGGTTGCCATGGTTGGAGGAATTTTAGCACAAGAATTTTCCATGGATCCAAGCTTGATGAAGAATGGAGCATGCTATCAAAAGGAATCAGCATCTCCTCTAAAGGGCTCGGCCAAAAATGCTCACCGGAAAATTACATTTGGGTGAGGTGTGAATGTTTAATTAAAACCTTACATAAAGAAATTAATCAATTCACAGCCAACACACAAAGGGGGGTCCACCAAAAGACATGAAGGAAATTTCTTTCACACAAATTAAAAACCCCTCTCCACTCAATCAAAAACAACCATGTATCTGCTGGAAAAGTGGCCGGCCCCCACAACTAAAAAAAGGGTGTGAAAAAGAATGGAATTTTTCAAGTGGAAAAAGAATTAATAAAGATAAGGTCACACCAAACTATCCCTCACAATCTTTTCATTTCCCTTTTCTAATAAATGCAAGGAATGACATGAAAGGCATCTCATGATTATGAAGCCACACTTATGCAAGAAAACCCCCCACTAAAAGTAATTTGCACAATTGCAAATTACCCCCTCCAACGGAAAGTCCGGCCGTGAAGGAATGAAAGAAAAGCGGCCGGAACGGAATGCAAACTGGCAACCCCAGAAAACCGATCCCGTAATAAATTACAGGAAAACCCCGCTACTGCAAATACATGCCCGTATTTGTATTCCCGCTGAACACAAATGCAAAGAGACAAAACTACACTATTTAAAACTACAATCCGGCTTAAGCCAAAGCCGGCTAGTAAAAACCGTCCGATCACGATCCGTGCAATACCGCACGTATCTGATCGAACCCTTCCATATCTCCATACGGCCTCTACAGCGTTTCGCCCGAAACTTGAGTAACTGTCTGTGTGGTGGACTCTAAAGACTCGTCAATACTAAGGCTGTGGATTTAACCACCAGCACATCAGAGGTATAAGCCAATACGTGACGGGCCACCGGCTATTGACCAAAAGGGACGTCGATGAGCGAACTCATCCTGACACCCTACTGTGCCTGTCAGTGACAATATCCGTACAGTCCGGTCCGTTCGTCTATGAGCATCGCATGTCGGGCCTAGGGGGTTGGTAAAAGTCAGACCCCCAAAAGCGGTACAAGTCGTGTCGGAGTGAAGCACAGAACACCCTGAGATACTACTGGAATACCTACCAGTAAATCTCCTGCCTTGTCCAAGGACTTCGTGTAATGGCTCTCCTAGACACAACGTGACCTCACCCCCAATACCGGGAGAGACGAACCCCTGAAGATCCGCTCACTGCCACCATATGGCTCGAGACTGTACCCAACTAAAACCTGTTTGCACGACTCCTTTGAGCCGTGGTAGGGTAGTAATCAAAGTACAGTGGGAAATCACACGAGAAAAATGACGATCCCCAGGTCGATGAACTATCCTGTACACATGTCACCTGGGAACTGCTATCTGACGTCAGGTATAAGACCAACTAGCATGTTCCCGGCGAGTCCTGTCCGGTGTACTCATAACCCAATGAGCACCTGTATACATCTTAGGTGAACCAACTGACACCAGTGGCTTGTGAGACCGGCCACCGCCCCTCGTCGGGTTCTCGACTGTATACACTAGTCTACTCTGGAGAATCGATGCCCTGTCTCGAGACTCCTACGACTAGGGACCTTTTAAGGATGTGCTTATAGACTCCAGCTCTCACTTATATGATCGCCCTCATACTGCTGGCAGTCAAGCAAGAATCCTAGGGGCTCTATCAACGTGCAATAGCGACATGTCAGGTCACCTAAAGCAGTACACGATGATAAAGGTAAACCAGATAGCGTACTATCATTTCGAGTAAGACTGTCCTCCCGGGATAGGTCCTCCCTCAATCATTGCAATCATGTGCCTGTGACCCAATAATTGACTCTGAGGGCACTATCTCCAACAATCTCCCACTTGCACTCAAGGCTAATTATTGCGATGTCGCATACTCACAGCCTGTGTGATACCGAACACCCAACTCCCCTACTAGTCAGTCTCACAAAATCCGTTTGCGAAACTATTGCGTTCGAGGAATAGCCTCAGTGAGTGGATCCGCCTAGAAGTTTCTTTCTATGTCTCTCTATGTCTTAAGTTCGCGGAGAAAGCCATCTCCCAAAATGAGCAATACCTGTCTTAGAATGTCTGGATGTCTGATGGGACCTAGCTCATAAATGAACTCCAAATCCAAACTTCTTAGACTGTATCGTCAACTGAACTTAATCAGTATCCTGCGCCATGCCACCCTCAGTATTGCCTTGGACCACCTGTCCAAAATACTGCCCCTTGTCAGAAGGAAAACAATAACTCTGACAACCTCCTTGTCGTCCATGTCTCCCTGGAAGCCTGGAATGATAACTGTCTCCTAAAGGAGGCAGCCGTGATCATATCCCTAGAACATTCACTTATGTTCTAAAACTTCTTCCGAACGTTTCTCCAGGATAGGATTAATATCAACTTATTGCATCTAGTGCAAGAACAACATCTGGTGTGGTACTTGACATCTCATGATTGACTCAATTGCCTAAGCAAGTGATCTGCCTATCATGAACATCACTCTCCCCTTTAGTCTGTAAGACACCTTTAGAGAGGGTGACTCCATCACCTGCAGGTACACTACCGTGCCAGGAGTCGTCCATTCTAAATACTCTTAGAATGCTGTCAAAGTACCCTGATTGGGAAACCTCCCAAATCTAGATCTAAAACCATAGATCTAGTAACCAGTATGTCTGATATAATGTCCAAGTCCTTTGTGGAGAAACTACTATGTGACGACCAAACTACTGATGATGTTGTTGCTGCTTGCTTCAGCTGCTGCTGAAGCTGCCTGCTGCTGCTGCTGATCTTCTCTGCTGAGTGTGTTTGTGTGTGAGAGAGTATGAGAGAAAGGTAATGAGGAGAAGAAAATGAGAGCAAGGCAAAACCCCTCTCTTCCTTTCTCTTCCCTTATTAAATGAGCATGGCATGAGCCATGTTGCCCCATGCTTTCCCTCTCTCTCTTTCCCCAAAGTCAACAATTCAAACAACATTAAAACCCTTTTAAAAAATTCATTTTCATTTCCTAATAACAACCATAACACACCTAGCAACCCAAAACACTTAAACAAAGCCTAAAACTAGATTAGGGAAAATGGTTAAACCTCAAATTAACACTCTAGTTAACATGTACAAGTGTGTGTGTGCCTAACAAAATTCTAAAAAAATACACATTAAATAGGATAAAATATTTAAAACTTAATTTGGTAAACTTTTTATTAAAAAAACACATATTAAAATATAATTAGCTACAAAACACATTCTAAGGTGTTACACCATGTTTGTGAAACTAATGTGTTCGATAATTAGTCTTAGTGAGTGGATCCGCTACAATGTTCCAAATTCATCTCTCTATATCTCAACTTCGCGGAGATCAATAATCTCCTGAACTGAGCGATACCCCGCCTCAAGAATTTGTCTGAATACTTGATAAGACCATGTTCATAAATGAACAATTTTATCCAACAAATTTCTTGGACTGTATTCTTTGTTGAGTTATAACCAGCATCCTGCACCATGATTACTTAAATATCCCTATTAGAACGCTATCCAATATACCGATCCTCAGAAAAGGCCAAACTCAAAACTCAAACAACATCTCTGTAATCCTGGTCACCTTGGAAGCTTGGACCGATAATCGCCTCTCGAAAGAGGCTGCCGTTACCTTATACCTGTTGGATGTATATGCCCTAGAGGCCAGTATTGTATATATATACAAATGGATACTAGGGATATGTATGTACAGAACAATCTTGCTCAGTTTTATAGCATATTATTTGACTTGTCTTTATCGGGATATGTGTATTTATTGTTATTATATCTGGTTTGCACATATTCATAAAGACTCGATAGGGTAGTATACTATTGTGGTTTGTCTTTATCTTAACATTGTATATGTCATACTCGTTATTACATATTGCAGTTACATGTTAATAAAGCCAATAGGATCTTGCTTGACGACCTGCGTTGTGATGGCGATCATACTTGTGAGAGCAGGGTAGTCCATAAGCACATCCTTCAATGGTCCCTAGTCGCGTGAGTATCGAGACTGGGTACTGATACTCTAGAGTAGACTGGTGTGTACGTTTCTTGCCCCTTCGGGGGATGGTTGGTCCCGCGGCCATTGGTCTGATGCACCTAAAATCGTATATAGGTGCTCACTGGGTGTGAGTACACTGGACGTACTCGCCGAGAACTTCCATATGGTACTAAATCTATCGTCAGATGGAAGTTCTCAGGTGACATGAGTACAGGTTAGTCTTTGGACCTGAGATCGAAATTTGTCTTGTGTGAGTTCCCACTGAACTTTGATCACTACCCTACCAAGGCTCTACTGAGTCGTGCAAACAGGTTTTGGTTGGGTTCAGTCCCGAGCCACATGGAGGCAGTGAGCGATTGCCGGGGATTCGTCTCTCCCAGTATAGGGAGTCGATATCGCACTGTGATTCGATTGGTCAGGACCATAAGACCTTGGCCAAGGCAGTTGGGATCTACTGATAGGCTGAACAGTAGTTTCCAGGATTGGTCCTGAGCCACATCGGCACGACTTATCAGGTTGTTAGGGTCTGACGTTCACCATCCCCTAGACCCGGTATGCGATACACTTTGACGAAGAGACCGGACTGTACGAATATTGTCACGGATAGGCTCAGTAGGAGATCCGGATGAGTTTGCTCGTCGGCCTTCCTTTTCGACAGGTACCTGGGCAGCCGTTACGTACAGCTAGTGCCGCTGACGTCCTTGTAGTTAAACCCACTGCCAGAGTACTGTCGAGTCTTTAGAGTCCCACATAGAGGGTTTCCCTGATCCAGGCAAAATGATGTAGTAGCCGTATTGGATACATGCAGGGTTCGATTGATTGATGTACTTGGTACTCGTAATTTCGATCGGACAGTTTGTAATACTAGCCGGCTCGGGTTTGAGCCGGATTATTAAATCAAGTATTGATTTAATAATTTACATATATGTATTTCGATATATATATTCTAGTATTACGTTCTTCGTGTTATTCTATCTCTTTTGGGCGTTCGGATTTTTATCTGATTGCCGGTATATTTGTACAGTAGTTGGAAATCCGTATTTATTACAGTTTTCCTTCTAGAAGGTGGCCACCTCATTTTGGATTTTCCTTTTATTTGATAATTGGAAATGAGGTGTAAAGTAAAAGGTATGGGAGGAATGGTGATGACCATGCTTTAATAATTCACAAATGAATTTATAATTCATTTGGAATTTCTATTGAAGCATGGTTGTTAATTGTTTATTGAAAGAATTCACACACAAAACTAAGGGGTGTGATTTTCTCTCACTTCATGCTTCATTTCTCTTTGAGCTCTCATCTTTCTTGAGTTCCTCCCTCCTCTTGCTTTCTTCCATCTTCATCTTCTTCCTCTTCACTAACATTCTCATGTGTTGAGAAACAAGTGAAGAGGTTAGAAAACAGATAGCAAACACTTAGACACCCTCCACTACATCCTAGATTACTTGGACTAGCATCCCAAGTTCTCTAGTTGGTCTTTTGATATATTGCAAAGAGCTAGAGCCATGGATCATACTTCCCGGGTGGATCATCAAGGACCAAGGAAGGCCGGAGAACAAGCTCGATCCCGGAGGACCGACGGAGCAAGGAAAGAAGTTCAAGCATGTTCAAGGCGCTTGCTAGGAGCTAAGGATGAAGAAAGAAGACCGAAGGACTTGGTTCGTTTGGTGAGGTTTCTACCATAGTAAATAGCTCTCTTAGTGTAGCTAGTTAGTTTTTTGGAAAGATCCGGTTTTTGGGTTTAGTCTAGCGCCAAGTTTTATTCGTAAGAAATTTTTTGTTCCGTATTTGGCCACGTGAGATGGCCGGGACGCTAGGGTAACCCTTCATGGTATCAGAGCCACCCATAAAACTTACACTAGCTAGTTCAAACGTGTTTAGAATAACGATCGACCGAAAATTTCAAAAATTGCATTTCAAATCATGGGTTTTCTGTCGATTTTAAAAGTGCTCGAAAATTCAATAATTTGCTCTCAGAAAATCATGCAGGCTTTTTTAAAACTACAGAAGAAAAATTATCACGTGATCCCTCTAAACCGCCGCGGATCCGCCGCGCAAACCCCCTATTGGCGGCGGATCCGCGGCCGTTTTGGGGCCCACGTGGTCAAATTTTCTTCTGGGCCTCATTTTTTGGAAATTGTGGTTTCTGGAATAATTACTTTTTGGGCCCATATTTGTTACAGTGTTGGTTTAATACTTGGGGCACACTTGGAAATTTTAGTCGGTCGTAATTTTAAGATACATGTTTTATTATCAGTACATTCACTTTTATCTGCGACCGGGAATGTCACTCGATCGGTAAAACTCGTCTGATTGCTATATGTTCTTTTAGACGAGTTTTGTGAACGTGACATTCGCGTTGATGTTGTGTGCTTGTGCTGTGATTGTGGTTGGATTGTCGTGGTGGATAGCATGTGGTGCAATTTTAGAAATACAGTTTATAATTCAATTGTACATTTGTTATTGCGGGGCGAGCGTCCGACATGTGGACTGCCGTCTTTGCCATTTGTATATTATTTTGCGGCACGACCGGGCTGAGGTCGATGTCACCGGTTGTATATATATTTTTAATATTCTGTACTAGGATTACCCCATGGAGGAGTGCACGGATAGCCGGGTTCTGGAAGGCAACAAGCCCGCATCTCATGGCGCTGAGACGGAGGGGGCTTCGTTCTAGAACTGGCGGGCTATTCGTCGCACTCGTAGGGGGTACATGTTTTCATTGCACAGGCTATCCACACGACAGGGAATGTCAGGTTTTATTTGCGGCTCAAATGAAACCCGGGGCTCCAAGATTATCCGCCATTCTGTAATGTTATCTGTGATGCTGTTTATTATCATGCCTGGGACGAATCTTATATATACTTATATATATACTAGTAGATATTGTATATGTTTTGCTCCCGCGCTAGTCCAACCCCCGCTCTGTCGTTAGTTAAGTAACCTAACGGGTGATGACGGGGCCCCGTGGCTAATGCGGATGGCTTATACGTACATTTTATTTTCGTTCTTTTCTGGTGTGATAGGTTACAAATTTGATGGGGCCGCATTAATTTTAATTAATGCAAGATAAAAACCTAAAAAGATGTTGTTGGAACCAAATTTTAAAAACTGACATTACAGATGTTCACTTTTGCTTTGCATAGTGGTATTCAGTTTGGAATATCCTGCACCTCATTCGATGAGGCAAGGGCCGAGATCCCTTCACCGGGAGTGACCCCTTGAGTAAAAGTTTACGTCAGGGTAATAACTTTGATATAGTCGACTATTTTTGCTTTTCATCGAGGTATTCAGTTTGGAATATCCTGCACCTCATTCGACGAGGAAAGAGCCGAGATCCCTTCACAGGGAGTGACCTCTTTAGCAAAGGTTTTCGCCACTATATAAATTTATAAAACTACTCAGGTTCCTTCAATGATATCAAGTTCATTATGTTAACGGGTTTTTCTCCAAAAACCCAGCCGTAGCCCTCTGTCATTTCCTACGGACATTACTCAGTATTCGTGCTGCGTTTGTTGACCTTGTCAAGGCATAGTGAATGGTAGCTGGGTGGTGTTTGTTTGTAGCACATAATGCGATTAACTAGGACAGTCACATAGCCTTGTTGACCTTGTCAAGGGCTTATGCGGGTGGGTCTAGGGTAATCAAGATAATGACAGGTTGAACTTGACTAGCAATTTATGATTTGTTGACCTTGTCAAGATCATAGGTTGTTAGGGGCAAAAACCACATCGGGAGTTTCAAATATACAGGAAACTTGCAGATTTAGCATACCTTCTGGAGTGTGGTGACTAGAGTGGATTCCATCTAGTACATCACATAATAATAGTTGGATCCCGATCCCACTGATGAGTATGATTACTCTCGGGAGATTATCACACTTAACAATCAATGCTATAAACCAAGTAGGTGTCTAAGAAAGGTGTTAGCGGGGCTACGCCTCCAGGGAAAAGAGGTTATGTAATTAAGGAACTTCGCGAATGCGTTGGAAAACCTCCCTCGAAGTACCAACACCGGCCTGGCTGAAAAGTTAAGCAAGTATTGTGACGTGCGATTAATCCTGACTAGTTCGTCTTTTAGGGTTTGAAGAAGAATTTGAGGAAACAGTGGGAGCCATCCTGGTTAGATAAATTAATAACCAATCTAATCTTGCAAGAGCGCACGCTGAGTGTTTTCCCTCTCTCTCTCCAGGTAGAAACCATTTCACGCCCTAATCAAGATAATAAAATGTGTTGCTTGACCGATCCGAATTCTTATTCGGGCCTAAGGAACGTCGGTTCGACTCTAACTTATGACAACGGTCATGAGTATAAGCAAGGGAAAGAGGAAAGTTTGATTTCCTTGACAACCCCATCGAAGAAGAAACATACTGTTGCATCTTCTTCAGGTGTTCTTGTTATTGAGAACTGTTTTTCGGTTAGTCCTACCTCCTGGGTACTCGATACCGGATCAGGATATCATATCTGTAATTTATTGCAGGGACTGAGAAAAAGTAGGATAGTTGGACCTGGTGATATGTCCCTCAGAGTAGGGAACGGAGCACAAGTTAATGCTGCGGCCGTCGGTGAATATCACCTAGTATTTCCAAATGGCAATACTATGATTTTGAACAATTGCTACTATATGCCTTCCATGCTTTGCAACATCATATCAGTTTCTTTACTTGATAAAGATGGATATAACTTTGTTCTTGATAGAAATATCATTAACATTTACCTTGATAAGGTACTGGTTGCAGAAGGTACACTGTGTAATGGTATCTATGTTCTAAATCAGAATACAATAGTCAATGTACAAAACACATGCAAGAGGAAGAGTTCAGATACGAACGAATCCTACTTGTGGCATTGTAGACTTGGTCATATCGGAGAGAAAAGAATAAGTAAGTTACTTAAAGATGGATTCTTGAATACGTTTGAATTTTCATCTTATGAAACTTGTCAGTCTTATCTCAAAGGAAAGATGACCAAATCTCCATTCACCGGGCATGGAGAAAGAGCAGCAGAGCTCTTGGGACTCATACACAGTGATGTCTGTGGTCCGATGTCTATACATGCAAGGGGTGGGTTCTCGTACTTCATCACGTTCACTGACGATCTCTCTAGATTCGGGTATGTGTATCTTATGAAACATAAATCTGAAGCTTTTGAGAAATTCAAAGAATATAGAAACGAAGTAGAGAACCAGACTGGCAAGAGTATTAAGATCCTCCGATCTGACAGAGGAGGGGAGTACCTAAGCACGGAATTCCTAGATTACCTAAAAGAGAATGGAATTCTCTCTCAGCTTACTCCTCCGTATACACCACAGCACAACGGTGTATCAGAGCGGAGGAATCGTACCCTATTGGATATGGTTCGCTCCATGATGAGTAGTGCTGAGTTGCCTCTTTCATTTTGGGGATATGCGCTTCAAACAGCGGCACATCTGCTGAATCATGTTCCATCCAAGTCCGTGTCTAAAACACCATTTGAGATGTGGAATGGTAAGAAGCCATATCATAAAAAATTTAAGATATGGGGTTGTCCGGCTTATGTTAAAAAGCATAAACCAGATAAACTAGAGGCACGGTCAGTTTTATGTAAGTTTGTTGGATATCCAAAGAACAGTTATGGATATCTGTTCTACCATACCGAGGAACAGAAGGTGTTTGTTGCTCAACATGCTGTTTTCTTAGAAACAGAGTTTCTTGCAAAAGAAATTAGTAGGAGCATGGTAGAACTGGAAGAAATTCCAGAGGGACAAACTGTGACTGAAGACTTGGTGGAACCTCAGGATTTAATAACCCCGGATGAACCTCAGCCACTCCGAAGATCTAGTAGGTTTTCTCATCCGCCCGAGAGATACTACGGTTTTCTCATAGATGGGATCGAAAGGATTGTATCTTGGAAGAAGATGATCCTACTAGTTTCAGGCAGGCCGTTATCAGTAGGGACTCTGATAAGTGGCTGGATGCTATGCAATCTGAAATGGAGTCCGTGTACACCAATAAAGTGTGGACCCTGGAAGTTGCTCCACCTGGGGTGAAACCCGTTGGATGCAAATGGATCTACAAGAAGAAACTTGGTGTAGATGGGCAGGTGGAAACCTATAAGGCTAGACTCATTGCAAAAGGTTTTCGTCAAAGACTAGGAGTGGACTATGACGAAACTTTTTCTCCAGTGGCTATGCTCAAATCCATTAGGATCCTGCTTGCCATTGCTGCCTTCCATGACTATGAGATCTGGCAGATAGACGTAAAAACGGCTTTTCTAAACGGAAGTTTAGAGGAGTGCGTTTACATGGATCAGCCAGAAGGTTTATAGACAGTGGGAGCAGCGGGAAGGTGTGCAAGCTGCTCAAATCCATTTATGGATTGAAGCAAGTATCGCGGAGCTGGAACATCTGTTTTTATGAGACAATCAAGGACTTTGACTTCATCAAGAACGAAGATGAGCCATGTATTTATAAGAAGATTGTAGGACGAACTGTCGTATTCCTAGTCTTGTACGTGGACGATATTCTTTTGATAGGAAATGACATTCCTATGCTACAATCGGTCAAGCTATTCTTATCACAAAAGTTCTCTATGAAAGACCTAGGTGATGCCTCGTACATTCTGAGGATCAAGATCTATAGAGATAGATCCAAAAGACTACTGGGACTTTCACAGTCCAGGTACATAGAGACCGTACTAAAGAGATTTAGTATGGAAGATTCCAAGCACGGTAACATACCCGCATTGCACGGAATCACCCTCTCCAAGTAGATGTCTCCTAAGACTGACGAGGAGAGGGTTCGCATGAGCACTATGTTGGAGATAATGCCCTCAGAGTCGATTATTGGATCACAGGCACGTGATTGTAATGATTGAGGGAGGACCTATACCGGTAGGACAGTCTTACTCAAGATGATAGTATGCTATCTGGTTTACCTTTATCAACGTGTATTGCTTCAGGTAACCTTACAGGTCACTATTGCGCGTTGATAGAGCCCCTAGGATTCTTGCTTGACTGCCAGCAATATGAGGGCGATCATATACATGGGAGCTGGGATCTATAAGCACATCTTTAAAGGGTCCCTAGTCATGGGAGTTTCGAGACAGGGCATCGATACTCCAGAGTAGACTAGTGTATACAGTCGAGACCCCGACGAGGGGCGGTGGCCGGTCTCACAAGCCACTGGTGTCAGTGGGTTCACCTAAGATGTATACAGGTGCTCATTGGGTTATGAGTACACCGGACAGGACTCGCCGGGAACATACTAGTTGGTCTTATACCTGACGTCAGATAGTAGTTCCCTGGTGACATGTGTACAGGTTAGTCAATCGACCTGAGACTGTCATTTGTCTCGTGTGAGTTCCCACTGTACTTAAATTACTACCCTACCACGCTCAAAGGAGTTGTGCAAACAGATTTTAGTTGGGTACAGTACCGAGCCACATGGAGGCAGTGAGCGGATCTGCAGGGGTTCGTCTCTCCCGGTATTGGGGGTGAGGTCGCGCTGTGTCTAGGAGAGCCATTACACGAAGTCCTTGGCCAAGGCAGGAGATTTACTAGTTGGTATTCCAGTAGTATCTCAGGGTGTTCTGGACTACACTCCGACACGACTTGTACCGCTTTTGGGGGTCTGACTTTTGCCAATCCCCTAGGCCCGCCATGCGATGCTCATAGACGAACGGGCCGGACTGTACGGATATTATCACTGACAGGCTCAGTAGGGTGTCAGGATGTGTTCGCTCATCGACGTCCCTTTTGGTCAATACCTGGTAGCCCGTTACGTATAGGCTAATACCTCTGACGTGCTAGTGGTTAAATCCACAACCAAAGTATTGACGAGTCTTTAGAGTCCTCCACAGACCGTTTTCTCAAGTTTCGGGCGAAACGCTGTAGAGGCCGTATGGAGATATGGCAGGGTTCGATCGGATACGTGAGGTATTGTACGGATCATGATCGGACGGATAATACTAGCGGGCTTTGGTTGAAGCCGGATCCTAGTATTGTACAGTGTAGATTTTGTCTCTTTGCATTTGTATTCGGTTGGGATACAAATGCGGGTATGTATATACAATCGCGGGGTTTTTTCTGTAATTTATTACGGGATCAGTTTTCTGAAGTTTCCAGTTTGCATTCCGTTTCGGCCAGTTTTCCTTTGTTCCTTCACGGCCGGATTTTTCCGATAGAGGGGGGTTATTTGCAGTTGTGCAAATTACCTTTGTGGAGGGGGTTATTTGTATTTGTGGCTTCATGATGGTTCTTGAATCATTAGATTCCTTTTTCATCTTTTCATATGCATTAAATGAGAAAGGATTTTGATGAGAGTTGATTTGAAAATGGGTGTGACACATATACTTCTTTATCATTCCATTTTCTCCACTTGCTTGAGAATGAATTTTTCTCCATCATTCTTTGAAAGGGGCCGGCCACATCCAAGAGAGAGAGTGAATTCATTTTGGAGAAAAAAATTGATTCATTTCGGAGAAAAAAATTGATTCATTTCATTTTTGCTTGCTTGCAAAATTCCCAACACCTCTCTCCAAAGTTCTTCTTTCTCCTCTACATCCATTAAGGCAACTTCACTACCCGCTTGAGACAAGTGAACCTACACTTCATCTACAGCATCCTTGATCACGTCGACTCGCCAGAGTTGCCTCGGTCCAGAGGTGGGAGCCCGTAAAAGAACCCGGCGATGTGGTGCCCGTTCCGACGAGGAGATGAAGACCGGAGATTCCGCGAGGAGATCAGAGTGGAGGCCGAAGACCGAAGGACATGGATCACTCGGTATAGGTTCCTACCCTTTCTCGTATTTGCTAGAGTTAGGTTAATGGCCCGATCCGGGATTTTAGTGCGCGGTGGTGCCGGTTTCTAGTTTTTAGAAAAGTTTCGTTTCCGCATTCCGACGTCGGATTGACAGCCGGGGCGCCGCCGTGCACTTACAATGGTATCAAAGCTACGCCATTAACCTAGTCTAGCTTGCTCTAACGTGTTTACAAGTTCGATCGATCGGATTTTCCAAAAACCACATTTCCATGTCGCACTTTCTGTTGAATTTTTCCTTGCTCTAAAAATTTTTTGGTATATTGGAAAAATACGTGCAGGTTTTTTTATGCATTCTGTGAAAATTTGGTCGGCTAAGATTACTGTAGCGCGGCGGTTCAGCGGCCAAAACCACGTTTTGGCCGCGGAACCGCCGCCGTTTTGTTGCCAAACCGTACCAAATTTCTACAGTGGTTTACTGACATGGAAATAGGGTTTCTGGTATATTCGTTTTTGGCCCAGATGTTTTTGAGTGCTACAGTTGTGCTTGGGGCCCACTTCGGAAAATTCAGTCGATCGAAAATTTTAAATATGTTAGTTGAAAGTATTTACATTATATCTGCGACCGTGAATGTCATTTGATCGGGAAATCCTGTCTAACTGCTATAGCCCTTTTAGACGGATTTGCGAACGTGACATTCACGTTGATGTTCTGTGTTGTGCTGTGATATTGCGGATTGGTCGTAGGGGATAGCCTGGATGCAATGTTAGTACAGTTTGGTTTATTATGTACATTTGATATTGCGGGGCGAGCGTCCGACATGTGGACTGCCGTCACTGCTTGTTATGTATATTATTCTTTTGGGGCACGACCGGGCTGAGGTCGATGTACCCATTATATATTTTACTTTCTGTACTAGGATTACCCCGCGGAGGGGTGCACGGATAGCCGGGTTCTAGAGGGAAACGAGCCCGCATCACATGGCGTTGAGACGGAAGGGGCTTCACTCTAGAATTGGCGGGCTATTCGCCGCACTCGTAGGGGGTACAGGTTGACCCAAGGAGGGGTGCACATGTTACCGGATTCCGTGAAGTGCTGGGTGGTCCATTCACGTTGTTGAAGGGGGTTGCCTCGCTTCAGGTTTTGGCGGGTAACTTGCCGTGCCCGTAGGGGTCTAGGATTTCATTGCACAGGCTATCCACACGACCAGGGGAACGTCGGGTTTCAGTAGCGGCTCTATGAAACCCGGGGATCCCAGATATCTGTATTGTTCTGTGATGCTTATTACATTTCTGTGATGTTGCATTTTATCACGCCTTGAGCGAATATTATATATTGATATATATACTAGTAGATGTTGTATATGTTTTGCATCCGCGCTAGTCCAGTCCCCGCTCTGTCGTTAGTTAAGTAACCTAACGGGTGATGACGGGACCCAGTGGCGAATGCGGATGGCATATACGTACATCCTATTTTCGTTCTTTATTGGTGTGATCAATTGATGGGACTGCGTTGATTCGGATCAATGCAAGCTAAACAAACCTATTCTGATGTTGTTGGAACACTTTTCAAAAAGCTGTTATTGCAAGAGCGTTCTCTTTTGTTTTGCACAGTGGTATTCGGTTATGAATATCCAGCACCTCAGTCGACGAGGCAAGGGCCGAGATCCCTTCACCGGGAGTGACCCCTTGGACAGAAGTTTGCGTCAGGGCAATAACTTCACTATAGTCGATTACTTTTGCTTTGCATCGTGGTATTCAGTTGGAATATCCTGCACCTCATTCTACGGGGAAAGAGCCGAGATCCCTTCACCGGGAGTGACCTCTTTAGCAAAGGTTTTCGCCACTATATTTTTATAAAGCTATCCGGTTCCTTCAACGATATCAAGTTCATTACGTTAAAGGTTTTTCGCCAGAAACCATTCGTAGCCCTCCGTCATTTCAGACGGGTAGCGCGTAGTATTCGTGCTATGTTTATTGACCTTCGTCAAGGCATAGTGTATGGTAGCTGCTTATTACCTTTCTGCTGCATAGATAGATGCGTTGGTTTGGGACAGTCGTATAGCCTTGTTGACCTTCGTCAAGGGCTTGTACGGATGGGTTCAAATTAACCTGGACAATGACGGGTAGAACTTTACATGTGACTTATGATTTGTTGACCTTCGTCAAGGTCATAAGAGCATGGGGTATAAATCACATCTGGAGTTTCTAAAGAAACTGAAACTTGCCAGATTTGCGCATACCTTCTGGTGGGTGATAACGTGAGTGGATTCCGTCACGTTATCATGCGATGATAGTTGGATCCTGATTCCCACTGATGAGTTGGTTTACTCCTCCGGTGATCCCGACTAATTCTTCTTTCAGGTTTGGAGGAGAATTTGACGGTACAGTGGGATGCATCCTGATTAGATAAATTGATAACCATTCTGATCTAGGTTAGAGTGGACGCTGAGTGTTTCTTTTCTCTCTCTCTTTGGCAGCGACCATGACCCGACCCTTGACTATGACTCAGTGACCAAGATTAACCGAACCTTCTTAAACACTGGCTTTTGGATTGTCAGAGTTGCAAACCTCATTGCCACTCCTACTTTTACCCTTTTCTCCAAGACACCCCGTATTACTAAGAACGTCCACTTCCATTGGATAAAACCATCGTATGGTTATATACGAACTCGAAGGAATTTATTCGAGGATGGTTTCCGGTTCTGGAGAAAACGAATAGGACTATTCAGTTGTCTTTTCCTTTTACCTTCTCTCAGGTTGCGAGTACTTCTTGGTTTAGGAGATAGTACACCTATTACGCAAATTGGATAGTCTTCTTCTAAACCTTAGACTGGTGCCGAACGGTGGGGAATGATGAAAACCAATTAGCATAACGATGGTGTGCAGAAGGTATTAAGTAAAGACATATCAAGGGATTAGTAAGAGGGCAAAGTAAATTACGACTGCTATTCACGACCAAACCAATTATTTTCTTCGCCAATCCTAAATCACCTTTGTATTTCTCCAGGACACTCCGTATCACTACGAAGATCCACAGTTATTTGGAAACTCCATCGTATGGTTATATACGAACTCGAAAGGATCTTGTTCCAGTTCGGGGATGGATTCTGGTTCAGGAGAAATAGGAATAAGGTTTATTCGGTTGTCTTTTATCTTCACCTTCCCTCGCATTGCGAGTGCTCCTAGGATTAGGACAGTACACCCATTACGCTTATTGGATAGTCTTCTTCCAAACCATAGGCTGGTGCCGAACGGTAGGGAAGGAAGAAAACCATTTAGCCTAAGATGGTGTACAAAAGGTAATGACTAAAGACATATGAAGGGATGTGGAGAGATGGCAAAGAATTATACGGTTGCAGTTGTGAATATGATAATGGAAGAGGCATTACTAGGAATACCCGGATACCCCTATGAAACATTTCAATGTTTCAGATTCACTGTATACTGTTAAAAGAAAACTGATTTCCCAATTAAACACTTGCTCCAGGGCATGTATTTACCAGGTATGATTCTCACATCTGTATGTTTTTACAGATGATGAGTGGGAGTAAGTTATTGGGAATTAGGTGATTGTCCTCATTATATCGGAATTCGTTGTAATTGGTGATATTTGAGGAAATCGCCTGGGTTGTTTGCCGGACGGCAAATATTTGGTTTTGAATATCCGTTGTTATGCACCAATTTCAAATTGATATATCTGTACGTCTATTGTTATAGAGTGAGATATACCTTTTTGAAATTATGTCTATGACATTTACCTATATCAGTGGATAGTTAGGTAAGGAGTATTAAACAGCGGTGTAATTCTTCTTAACCATAAGTACAGTTTTCGACCTACGACACACAGGGAATGAGTTATTAGACTCAGGGGACTTATACAGAGTATTGTATGTTGTCCAGTGTCCATTAGGACAGAGGGGTTGGTCCTCGTACTATATTCGGTTTACTTATGACTTCTCTAGTTTTTAGAACAGTGTCTCGTAGAAACACAGGGTCCAAGTTTTGAGAAGTTATAAGTATAAGATTAAAGTAGAGAACCAGGTATTGCAAGTATCGGGATTCTTCAAGGTGATCGAAGATGTAGATACTTGTGTATGGTATTCAGTTGATAGTAATGATTAAGAGAACTTGCTTCTCTTTCAGGTTACTCATATCTGGACGCATTCCTAAGTTGAGTAACGCTGATCGGCCTCCTTCCATTTAGTTAACATGAACTAGAGACAGCTGCATGATTTGAATCTGGTTCAATTAAATCAGTACCTATGGTTCTATATTGGATATAGAACAGTTCATATCTTAACGATGTTAAGGTACGAGGAGTTGTCCGGCTTATGCTTAAAACCAGACTCTGGATAACTCAAGGCACGTTTCTGTAATGGATGTTTGTGGGTTGACCCAGGCTATGACGAGGGTTGACTTTCTACCATCTGGAAAATCAATAGTGATAATGTTCTTGACTCGCCACAGTTTTAACAAAAATGGATTTTTTCAGAAAACAGTAGTGGGAGTATGGTAGAACTGGAAGTGATTCCAGAACCGTAAACGATTACTGAAAATTTGATAAGAACCTAAAGATTCAATCTAGTTTGACATTCCACTGGCCACTCCGCAGATAAGGTGGGTAACCTCAGGCACCCGAGAGGTACTCCGGTAGCCTCAAGGACGGTGACAGGGAGGTTCTTGTTTACCCAGACTTGCCATTGCTTTTGTTCCAGACTGTGAGACCCGGTAGGAGGATGAGTATAGCATCGTTCTAAACTAGCTTTAGAAGTGCACGTGTATATGAATCTGCCAGAGGGTTGTCGTTGTCAGTGGGAGCAGCGGAAGCATAGTGGACAAGTAGCTTATGTCTATTTATGGACTAAAGTAGATATAGCGAAGATAGATCATCTATTTCTGATGTGACAGTCATAGGTTTGACTTCATCAGAATAGGGGATGGATCTGTTAAGAAGGTAGTAGGGTGTGATGTCTTGATATTTGGATGACATACACAGAGTAGGAAGTGAAGTTCCTATACTACAATCGGTTATACTTTGGTTGTCACACAGTGGTTTCTCCACATGGGACTTGTATATTATATCAGACATTCTGGTTACTAGATCTATAGTTTTAGATCTAGATTTGGGAAGTGTCCCAATATGGGTGCTTATACAGCATTCTAAAGGTGTTTTAGAATGGACGACTCTTGGCACGGTAGTGTACCTGCAGGTGATGGAGTCACCCTCTCTAAAGGTGTCTTGCAGACTAAAGGGGAGAGAGATGTGCATGATTGGCAGATCACTTGCTTAGGCAATTGAGTCAATCATGAGATGTCAAGTACCACACCAGATGTTGTTTTTGCACGAGATGCACTATGTTGATATTAATACAATCCTGGAGAAACGATCGGAAGCAGTTTTAGAACAAAAGTTGATGTTCTAGGGAAATGATAACGGCTGCCTCCTTTGGGAGACAGTTATCATTCCAGGCTTCCAAGGTGACCTGGATGACAGAGTGACTGTCAGAGTTATAGTTTTCTCTCTGACGAGGGGCAGTATTTTGGACAGGTGGTCCAGGCAGATACTGAAGGAGGCATGGCGCATGATACTGATTAATTTCAGTCGACGATACAGTCTAAGAAGTTTGGATTTGGAGTTCATTTATGAGCTAGGTCCCATCAGATATCCAGACATATTCTAAGACAGGTATTTCTCATTTTGGGAGATGGGTTTCTCCGCGAACTTGAGATAAAGAGAGACATAGAAAGAAACATCATAGCGGATCCACTCACTGAGACTATTCCTCGAACGCAATAGTTTCACAAACGAGCTTTGTGAGACTGACTAGTAGAGGAGTTGGGTGTTCGGTATCACACGGGCTGTGAGTATGCGACATCGCAATAATTAGCCTTGAGTGCAAGTGGGAGATTGTTGGAGATAGTCCCCTCAGAGTCGATTATTGGATCACAGGCACGTGATTGCAATGATTGAGGAAGGACCTATACCGGTAGGACAGTCTTACTCAAGATGATAGTATGCTTTCTGGTTTACCTTTATCATCGTGTACTGCTTCAGGTTATAAGTGTACGGCGGCGCCCCGGCTGTCAATCCGACGGCGGAAATGCGGAAACGAAAAACTTTGCGAAACTTGCAAACCGGCACCACCGCGCACTATCAACCCGGATCGGGCCATACCAAGCGATCTGTGTCCTTCGGTCTTCGTCTCTACTCCGACCTCCTCGCGGAATCTCCGGTCATTGCATCCTCGTCGAAACGGGCACCATATCGCCGGGTTCTTTTACGGGCTCCCACCTCTGGACCGAGGCAACTCGGGCACGAAGTTGGCGAATCGACGTGTCCAAGATTTGCTGTAGACTAGTGTAGAATCACTTTGTCTCTTGCGGGTAGAAATTGCCTTTGATGGAGGTAAAGAGAGAAAAAGCTATGGAGGAAAATGGTGCTCTCAATTTTTAGCAAGGAAAATGAGATGAGGAAAATGCCACACATCAAAATGAACCTCTCTCTCCTCACCCCTCAAGTGGCCGGCCCCATAAGGAAATGGTGGAGGGTTAAATTGCAATAATACAATGAAAGAATATGAATTATAATCATCAACAAAAATGGTCACACCATTTTCTAATCAAACCTTATCAAAATCCAATCTCATAAATGCTAGGATTGATTCAAAAGGAATCTCATGATGATGAAGCCACAAATGCAAGAAAACCCCTCCACAAAACATATTTGCACACTTGCAAATAACCCCTCCATCGGAAAAGTCCGGCTGGGAAGGAACAAAGGAAAACTGGCCAGAACAGAATGCAAACTGGCAACTTCAGAAAACTGATCCCGTAATAAATTACTGGAAAACCCCACGACTGCATATACATGCCCGCATTTGTATTCCCACTGAACACAAATGCAGAGAGACAAAATCTACACTGTCTAATACTAGGATCCGGCTTAAACCAAAGCCCGCTAGTAAAATCCGTCCGATCACGATCCGTGCAATACCGCACGTATCCGATCGAACCCTGCCATATCTCCATACGGTCTCTACAGCGTTTCGCCCGAAACTTGAGTAACTGTGTGTGGTGGACTCTAAAGACTCGTCAATACTATGGTTGTGGATTTAACCACTAGCACGTCAGAGGTATTAGCCATACGTGATGGGCTACCAGCTATTGACAAAAAGGGAAGTCGATGAGCGAACTCATCCTGACACCTTACTGAGCCTGTCAGTGACAATATCCGTGCAGTCCGGTCCGTTCGTTTATGAGCATCGCATGGCGGGCCTTGTGGGTTGGTAAAAGTCAGACCCCCAAAAGCGGTACAACTCGTGTCGGAGTGTAGCCCAGAACACCCTGAGATACTATTGGAATACCTACCAGTAAATCTCCTGCCTTGGCCAAGGACTTTTCATGTACTGGCTTTCCTAGACACAGCGCGACCTCACCCCTAATACCGGGAGAGACGAACCCCTGCAGATCCGCTCACTGCCTCCATGTGGCTCGGGACTGTACCCAACTAAAACCTATTTATACGTCTCCTTTGAGCGTGGTAGGGTAGTAATCAAAGCACAGTGGGAACTCACACGATACAAATGACGATCTCAGGTCGATGAACTAACCTGTACACATGTCACCAGGGAACTGCTATCTGGCGTCAGGTATAATACCAACTAGCAGGTTCCTGGCGAGTCCTGTCCGGTGTACTCATAACCCAATGAGCACCTGTATACATCTTAGGTGAACCAACTAACACCAGTGGCTTGTGAGACCGGCCACCGCCCCTTGTCGGGGTCTCGACTGTATACACTAGTCTACTCTGGAGTATCGATGCCCTGTCTCGAAACTCCCACGACTATGGACCTTTTAAGGATGTGCTTATAGACCCCAGCTCCCACGTATATGATCGCCCTCATACTGTTGGTAGTCAAGAAAGAATCCTAGGGGCTCTATCAACGTGCAATAGCGACTCGTAAGGTCACCTAAAAAAGTACACGATGATAAAGATAAACCAGATAGCATACTATCATCTTGAGTAAGACGGTCCTACCGGCATAGGTCCTCCCTCAATCATTGCAATCACGTGCCTGTGATCCAATAATTGACTCTGAGGGCACTATATCCAACAATCTCCCACTTGCACTCAAGGCTAATTATTGCGATGTCGCATACTCACTGCCCGTGTGATACCGAACACCCAACTCCTCTACTAGTCAGTCTCACAAAGCTCGTTTGCAAAACTATTGCGTTCGAGGAATAGCCTCAGTGAGTGGATCCGCTGTGATGTTTCTTTATATGTCTCTCTTTATCTCAAATTCGCGGAGAAAGCCATCTCCCGAAATGAGAAATACCTGTCTTAGAATATGTCCGGATATCTGATGGGACCTAGCTCATAAATGAACTCCAAATCCAAACTTCTTGTAAGTCGATGTACTTCACCCCAGTGCTTGTGGGGAGGCGGAATTTTCAAAAACTTATCAAGTTAGAACAACGAACATCGACTAACCACTAGAATCGAAGCTAAACTCTAAATAACCGTATCTTATGAGTTTCTTTACATAAGAGATTAGGGATTATACCTAATGAACCGGTCCTTCTTCTTTACGTCCTCCTTGGTTCTCCTCGACCTTCTCTAGGTAGTAGACGATCCACCCGAGAGCAAAACTCCAAGCTAAACCTCTAACTTGAGGTAACTAATCAACTTTGATTGCTAATCAAAGATGATAGAATGATAAAGAGTGAAGGTTATGGATTGTTTAGTCTAACTAATCCTTTGATCTCAACACAAGAGGATTAAGGATTAGGGTTAGAAGATGAGAGCTTGAGGAGAGAGAATGTGAGATATGATAATGAGAGAAGAGAGAGAGTGTATCATAATAATATGAAGCATTCTTATTTTCAACAAAATGAATAAAAGAAATGAATAAGCATGCTTCACAAAATATCTTGTGATGATTCATTAACATGAGTCATTAAGCAATAAATGTGCATTAATGAAGTGAATGAATCACCACTATGACTCACTCTCTTTCCAAAACAAACCTCCTTAGTCACATCTTCTAGAAGCTTCTCGAGTAATTACGAGAACGCCCCTCCGATCCGTAAAAAATACGGAAAAACTTTAGACTGTAAAAATCCAATAACCGGATACCAGTAACTGGCTTAAACCAAAGCCGACTGGTAAAATCTGTCCGAAAGTCGTACGCGCGTAAACGCACGTATGCGTCCGAACCCTTTGTCGCAAAACCATGCAACCTCTATATCGTTTCGCCTGGAGTAGGAAACTCTCTGTGTGGGACTCTAGAGACTCGACTACTACGCTGGCAGTGGGTTTAACCACAGACCGCAAGCGGCACTAGCTGTACGTAACGGTCCCCAGGTAGTTGTCGATAAGAAGGCCGATGAGTAAACCCATCCGAACTCCTACTGAGTCTGATGTGACAATCTCCATACAGTCCGGTCCGTTCGTCCATGACTATCGCATATCGGGCCTAGGGGGGCGGCAAGCGTCAGTCCCCTAATAGCGGTATAAGTCGTGTCGGAGTGAAGCCCATTACACCCTGAGAAACTGCTGGAACCTACCAGCAAATCTCGCTTGCCCTGGCCAGGGACTTTGCGTAATGGCTCTCTGACACAGCACGATATCTACTCCCAATACCGGGAGGGACGAATCCTGTCTAACCGCCACTGCCTCCAAGTGCTCGGGACTGCACCCAACTGCTACCTGTTTGCACGACTCCTTTGAGCCGTGGTAGGGTAGCAATCTAAGAACAGTGGGACACACTCGAGGCGAAGTAGCAGTGTCAAGTCTGCGGACTACGCTATACTCATGTCACCTGGGAACTGTTCACTGACGACTGGTATCAAACCAACCAACAGTTCCCTGTGAGTCCTGTCCGGTGTACCCGTAACCTAACGAGCACCTGTATACTATCTCCAGTACGACGTACTGATGGCTGTGGGACAGACCATCTCCCCAACTGGGATGAGAAGCGTGCACACTAGTCTACTCTGGAGTATCGATGCTCTGTCTCGATAATCCAACGACCAGGGACCTGAATAAGGATGTGCTTGTAGACTACCCAGCCCCCACTAGTGTGACTGCCATCACAACGCTGGTAGACAAGCAAGATCCTAAGAGCTCTATCAATACGTATACTCACATATTAAGATAGAAAAACCAAGTAGCATACTACCATGTTTAGCAAGACTGTTATATACATGTGAATATCCCAAGCTTCCATTAAGTAATATACAAGCTAGTATGATACAGTAATGGCCTTCTAGGGCATAAACACTAACAATCTCCCACTTGCACTAGGGCCATGTACTGGCATATCGCAGACCAATGATCTCGAGTAGCCTCTCGAACTGAATCTGAGGAAGGGCCTTCGTGAATGGATCAGCTATGTTCTCTTCTGAAGCAACTCTCCGAACCTCGATCTCCTGACGATCAATGATCTCTCTGATCAGGTGATACCGCCTCAAGATGTGTCTGGACTTCTGATGGGACCTTGGTTCCTTCGCTAAAGCTATAGCTCCGTTGTTGTCGCAATACAGAGGTATTGGATCAACTATGGTAGGAACCACCTGAAGTTCTGTTAGGAACTTCTTCATCCAGACTGCTTCTTTTGCGGCATCGCAAGCAGCTATATACTCCGCTTCCATCGTCGAGTCAGCAACGGTGTCCTGCTTGGAGCTCTTCCAGCACACCGCCCCTCCATTGAGGGTAAAGACATAACCCGACATGGACTTGGAATCGTCCTTATCACTCTGGAAGCCGGAATCAGCAAAGGCCTCCAACCTGAGGTCTTTTCCGCCGTAAACCAAGAACATCTCCTTAGTCCTCCTCAGGTACTTGAGAATGTTCTTTACTGCTATCCAGTGTTTCTCCCCTGGGTCTGACTGATACCGGCTTACCACGCTTAGTGCGTAAGCTACATCTGGTCTGGTACACAACATCGCATACATTATAGAGCCTACCGCAGAAGCGTAGGGTATAATAGACATGCGTTCCCTTTCCAAATCAGTCTTGGGAGACATCTCTTTGGAGAGGGTGATTCCGTGACAAGCCGGTAGATTACCGCGCTTTGAATCTTCCATACTGAATCTTTTCAGTACAGTGTCGATATACCTGGACTGCGAAAGTCCCAACATCCTCTTGGATCTATCACGATAGATCCGGATCCCCAGAATGTAAGAGGCATCACCCAGGTCTTTCATGGAGAACCTGTGTGACAAGAATCCTTTGACAGATTGTAGCATAGGAATGTCATTTCCTATCAATAGAATGTCATCCACGTACAAGACGAGGAATACGACACTTCTGGCCACAACTTTACTATATATGCACGGTTCATCTGGATTTTTGATAAAGTCATATTCTTTGACTGTCTCATCAAAACAGATGTTCCAACTCCGCGATGCCTGCTTTAGTCCATAAATGGACTTAAGCAGCTTGCATACTTTCCCGCTGCTCCCACTCTGATTGAAACCCTCTGGCTGATCCATATAGACGCTCTCTTCTAAATTTCCATTCAGAAAAGCCGTCTTAACGTCCATCTGCCAGATTTCATAATCATGGAAGGCAGCAATAGCAAGAAGGACCCGAATGGATTTGAGCATAGCCACTGGAGAAAAAGTTTCGTCATAGTCCAAACCAGGTCTTTGACGAAAACCCTTTGCAACAAGTCTAGCCTTATAGGTTTCCACCTGTCCATCTACACCAATCTTTTTCTTGAAGATCCATTTGCATCCTATGGGTTTTACCCCATCTGGAGCAAAGTCCAAAGTCCATACTTTGTTGGTGTACATGGACTCCATTTCGGTCCGCATTGCATCTAGCCATCGTACCGAGTCGCCGCTCTGGATGGCCTGCCTGAAGTCAGTAGGTTCATCATCATCTATGATGCAATCCTCTCTATCCCCATCTATGAGAAAACCGTAGTATCTCTCAGGCGGACGAGACGGCCTACTACTCCTGCGGAGGGGTGCGGGAATGTTCTGTTCTTCTTGAACCTCTGGTTCTACCAAACTTTCAGTAACAGCTTGTGGTTCTGGAATTTCTTCCAGTTCTACTTCGCTCCCACTCTTCTGATTTTCTAAAAATTCAGTTTCTAAGAAGTGGGCATGACGAGAAACAAAAACCTTTTGTTCCTCTGCGTAATAGAAATAATATCCCTTGGAGTTCTTTGGATATCCCACAAGCTTACACAGTACTGAGCGTGCCTCGAGCTTGTCCACATGCTGCTTTTTTACAAAAGCTGGACACCCCCATGTCCTAAAATGTTTTAGACAGGGTTTCTTCCCACTCCACATCTGATATGGTGTGGTAGGCACAGTCTTGGTTGGAACCTGGTTCAAAAGATATGCCGCTGATTCTAGCGCATAACCCCAGAAAGATCGCGGTAACTCAGTATTACTCATCATGGATCGTACCATATCCAATAGGGTTCGATTCCGTCTCTCCGATACACCGTTGTGCTGTGGAGTGTATGGAGGAGTAAGCTGAGAGAGAATTCCTTTCTCTTTTAGGTAACCTAGGAACTCGGCACTTAAGTATTCTCCACCTCGATCAGATCTTAGTGTCTTAATACTTTTGCCTGTTTGGTTTTCCGCTTCACTCTTAAATTCCAGGAATTTCTCAAAGGCCTCTGATTTATGCTTCATTAAGAAAACATATCCATACCTAGAGAAATCATCTGTAAAAGTAATGAAGTAGGAATAACCACCTCTTGCATGTGTAGACATTGGACCACATACATCACTGTGTATGAGTCCTAAGAGCTCGCTCGCTCTTACTCCTTGTCCAGTAAATGGAGTCTTTGTCATCTTTCCTTTGAGACAGGATTGACAAGTGTCATAAGATTGATATTCGAACGAGTCCAAATATCCTTCTCTATGCAACTTAGTCAACCTTCTCTCATTGATGTGACCCAGTCTACAATGCCATAAGAAAGCTTTATTTAAATCTGGAGACTTTCTTTTTAGTGTGTTCTGGACATTGAAAATTTGGAGTTGATTTAACACATATATGCCGTTATTTAGAGTACCGGACCCAATCAAACCATGATTAAGGTGGATGTTGACAACATCTCTTACAAACGTGAAATCATAACCTTTATTTGATAACAAGGAAACTGATATGATATTACACGTTAAGCTGGGTACAAAATAACAGTTATGTAAAACCAAAATGTGTCCACTTGTCAATCCTAGGTGATAATCCCCGACGGACGCAGCTCCCACGCTAGCTCCGTTAGCAACCCTGAGGATCATATCACCTTCCTTCAGCACTCTACGGTTTCTCAGTGCCTGCAATGAATTGCAAATATGAGATCCTGACCCGGTATCCAATACCCAGGAAGTAGAGTTGATCGACAGACAATTCTCAATTACAAACACACCTGAAGTCGAAGCCACAGCTTGCTTCGGTTCCTGGTTCTTGGCGTTCCACGCCTTGCAATCTTTCTTCCAGTGCCCTTTCCTGTGACAATGGAAGCACTCATCCAGGCCAACTACCGGTGCTGTAAACTTTTTCTTTCCCTTCTTTCCCACCTTACTAACACCTCCTCTAGGTCTGGGTGCGGCCTTCTTCTTCCTTCCTTTGGCCCTAGCCTTGGACCCGGAAGAAGATGAACCGCCAACAAACATAGCGGGTGTTTCCCTTGCCTTCTGCAAGGTGCCCTCTGCACTCCTTAACATGTTCAGGAGTTCCGCAAGTTCAACTTCTTTTCCTTGAAGATTGAAGTTGAGGATAAACTGGGCGTAGGTGGGAGGAAGGGACTGGAGAACAAGGTCTGTATAGAGCTCATTATCCAAAGTCGTCCCAAGGTCCGCGAGCTCTTCAATATAGCCGATCATCTGTAGGACATGTTCACCTACCGATGACCCGACAGCCAACCTCGCTCGAAACAGTTTCTTAGAGGTCTCGTATCTTGCTATACGAGATTGCTCTCCATAAAGTTCCTTTGTATGGAGAAATATGCCATCAAGGGACATATCCTCGTGCCTCCTCTGATGTTCATTGTTCATCGAGGCAAGCACGATGCACTTGGCTCTCGCGCAATCTAAATCCCAGGTTTTACGGATTTCCTTATCCGCATTGCTGGATTTGGGACCAAGGACAGCAGGTGCTGTAGCGGTGAGGACGTACCCCAGTTTGTCATAGGTCAAAGCCATCTTGACATTCCGCAGCCAATCTTTATAGTTTGGCCCCGTCAGTATATTTTTCTCTAAAAGTAACTTAAGTCCAGTCATTTTCAGGGTCGCTGCAATTAGGAGAGAGAGAAGAAAACTCTTTAGCATGATGCTCTTGCAAGTTTAGAGTGGTTTTTAGTTTATCTAAACTGGATGGCTCCCACTGTTTCTCGAATCCTTCCTCAAACCATAAAAGAAGAATTAGCCAAGACTATTCTCACCGTACAATACTTGCTTAACCGTTCAGCCAGGCTGGTGTCGATACTTCGAGGGAGGTTTTCCAACGCTTTCGCGAAGTTCCTTAATTAAAGAACCTCTTTTCTCTGGGGGCGTAACCCCGCTGACACTTTTCTGGACACCTACTAGGTTTATAGCATTGATCGTTAAGCGACGAATATCCTGATAAGTAGCATATACTCACAGTAGGATCGGGATCCAAATATCATCGTATGATAATGTTGAAGGAATCCTACCAACATTCATCAAACTCCAAATGGTATGCATCTCTTTGCAAATTTCAGTTTCTTTAGAAATTCCCGATATAAGTTTTTGCCCCATGCTCTTATGATCTTGACTAAGGGCCAACAAATCATAAGTCACATGTCAAGTTCTGCCCATCATTATCCTGTTGATTTGAACCCATCCGTATACTCTTGACTAAGGGCCAAACAAAGTAATACGACTGTCCCAAACCAACTCATCTATCTATGCAACAAATGAATACCCCAGCAGCTACCAAACACTATGTCTTGACTAAGGGCCAAACAAACATAGCTTGAATACTACTGACCATTCATAAGAAATGATGGAGGGCTACGACTGGTTTTGGCGAAAC
Organism: Agapanthus africanus; assembly: GCA_030015575.1. Classification (NCBI taxonomy): domain Eukaryota; kingdom Viridiplantae; phylum Streptophyta; class Magnoliopsida; order Asparagales; family Amaryllidaceae; genus Agapanthus; species Agapanthus africanus. The sequence goes on from JASDDO010000012.1 coordinate 410,534,264, forward strand.
CGTGAACGTAGTGAACTTGATATAACCGAAGGAACCTGATAGCTTTTAAAAGGAGTGGTTAAATCTCCGCATTTAAAAATATCTGTTTTAAAATAACCGAGTGGTTTCTTTTAAATTGTTCCAACGATTTAAACTTTGGTTTGTTTTACTTTGCATTATAGATAATGCGTCCCATCATTAACCTATCATTGCAGAAAACAACGAAAATATAACGTCCTCTTATGCCATCCGCATTCGCCACGGGGTCCCGTCATCACCCGTTAGGTTACTTAACTAACGACAGAGCGGGGGCTGGGCTAGCGCGGGTGTAAAACATAAGTGACGTCTAAATAGCTATAATAAATATAGATATTTTACATTCGTCTAACGCAATGATATTCATTCCAGAACACAGATAAACAGTATTGGATTTGCAAGCAATCTGTATTTCTTTTGAGCCTGCAAGAAAAGACAGATTACACAGTTGTGATGAATAGCCGTTTACCCCACCCTCGACCCCTACGGGTACAGCAAACTACCCACCTGGCAGTCTGTGTACCCCACCTTGGGTCAGTCCTAGGAGCAAAAACAGTAAAATGAAATAATACAACGGTGGCTACAACCGCAACCTGGAAGTGCCCCGCGAAAATAATATTACAACAAATTACATTTACAACAAATGAATAAATCAATAAACCATTGTTAACCCCGGCTATACACCACAACAGTCCAATACAGTTTATATGCACAAACAGATATAACCATTTCAGAAATGTGCAACCCCCTGCCAACCGACATACTAGCAGTTGGGGGAGGTTTACGAACACATCAAACAATCACAGATATAATCCAATACGCAAATACTGTATTTTTCGATCGAATAAACAAGTTCAATATTGCTCCAAAATCTGCTCTGTTAAACAGTAACCTGAGCAATAATTAAATATTCCAGAAAACCCCAAATGTCACAGGGGACCCACACAAGAAAGACGAGTCCATGACTCGGCCAAAGCGCCGCGGATGCGCGGCAGATCCCACCGATCCGCCGCGCTTCCGCGGCCGAGTTGCCGATTCATGGGCTCGAATTTCTTGGGTGTTCTCCTGGACTCCTTTCTAGCTCTCTGAACACTCCAGAAAAATTTTAGGACTTGATTTTAAGTTCGACAGAAACTATACAGAATTAGGGTTTTCCGGGTTCGTTTTTTTCGTTCGAAATTCGTACAAATTTGCGATTAAGTTATTTAGTGTTTAGCGAGGCTCTGATACCACTGTAAGTCGATGTACTTCACCCCAGTGCTTGTGGGGAGGCGGAATTTTCAAAAACTTATCAAGTTAGAACAACGAACATCGACTAACCACTAGAATCGAAGCTAAACTCTAAATAACCGTATCTTATGAGTTTCTTTACATAAGAGATTAGGGATTATACCTAATGAACCGGTCCTTCTTCTTTACGTCCTCCTTGGTTCTCCTCGACCTTCTCTAGGTAGTAGACGATCCACCCGAGAGCAAAACTCCAAGCTAAACCTCTAACTTGAGGTAACTAATCAACTTTGATTGCTAATCAAAGATGATAGAATGATAAAGAGTGAAGGTTATGGATTGTTTAGTCTAACTAATCCTTTGATCTCAACACATGAGGATTAAGGATTAGGGTTAGAAGATGAGAGCTTGAGGAGAGAGAATGTGAGATATGATAATGAGAGAAGAGAGAGAGTGTATCATAATAATATGAAGCATTCTTATTTTCAACAAAATGAATAAAAGAAATGAATAAGCATGCTTCACAAAATATCTTGTGATGATTCATTAACATGAGTCATTAAGCAATAAATGTGCATTAATGAAGTGAATGAATCACCACTATGACTCACTCTCTTTCCAAAACAAACCTCCTTAGTCACATCTTCTAGAAGCTTCTCGAGTAATTACGAGAACGCCCCTCCGATCCGTAAAAAATACGGAAAAACTTTAGACTGTAAAAATCCAATAACCGGATACCAGTAACTGGCTTAAACCAAAGCCGACTGGTAAAATCTGTCCGAAAGTCGTACGCGCGTAAACGCACGTATGCGTCCGAACCCTTTGTCGCAAAACCATGCAACCTCTATATCGTTTCGCCTGGAGTAGGAAACTCTCTGTGTGGGACTCTAGAGACTCGACTACTACGCTGGCAGTGGGTTTAACCACAGACCGCAAGCGGCACTAGCTGTACGTAACGGTCCCCAGGTAGTTGTCGATAAGAAGGCCGATGAGTAAACCCATCCGAACTCCTACTGAGTCTGATGTGACAATCTCCATACAGTCCGGTCCGTTCGTCCATGACTATCGCATATCGGGCCTAGGGGGGCGGCAAGCGTCAGTCCCCTAATAGCGGTATAAGTCGTGTCGGAGTGAAGCCCATTACACCCTGAGAAACTGCTGGAACCTACCAGCAAATCTCGCTTGCCCTGGCCAGGGACTTTGCGTAATGGCTCTCTGACACAGCACGATATCTACTCCCAATACCGGGAGGGACGAATCCTGTCTAACCGCCACTGCCTCCAAGTGCTCGGGACTGCACCCAACTGCTACCTGTTTGCACGACTCCTTTGAGCCGTGGTAGGGTAGCAATCTAAGAACAGTGGGACACACTCGAGGCGAAGTAGCAGTGTCAAGTCTGCGGACTACGCTGTACTCATGTCACCTGGGAACTGTTCACTGACGACTGGTATCAAACCAACCAACAGTTCCCTGTGAGTCCTGTCCGGTGTACCCGTAACCTAACGAGCACCTGTATACTATCTCCAGTACGACGTACTGATGGCTGTGGGACAGACCATCTCCCCAACTGGGATGAGAAGCGTACACACTAGTCTACTCCGGAGTATCGATGCTCTGTCTCGATAATCCAACGACCAGGGACCTGAATAAGGATGTGCTTGTAGACTACCCAGCCCCCACTAGTGTGACTGCCATCACAACGCTGGTAGACAAGCAAGATCCTAAGAGCTCTATCAATACGTATACTCACATATTAAGATAGAAAAACCAAGTAGCATACTACCATGTTTACCAAGACTGTTATATACATGTGAATATCCCAAGCTTCCATTAAGTAATATACAAGCTAGTATGATACAGTAATGGCCTTCTAGGGCATAAACACTAACACTTCTTAGACTGTATCGTCAACTGAACTTAATCAGTATCCTGCGCCATACCTTCCCTCAGTATCTACCTGGACCACCTGTCCAAAATACTGCCCCTCGTCAGAGGGAAAACTATAACTCTGACAATCACTCTGCCATCCAGGTCACCTTGGAAGCCTGGAATGATAATCGTCTCCTAAAGGAGGCTGCCGTTATCAAATCCCTAGAACATCCACTTATGTTCTAAAACTTCTTCCGAATGTTTCTCCAGGATTGGATCAATATCAAATTATTGCATCTCATGCAAAAATAATATCTGGTGTGGTACTTGACATCTCATGATTGACTCAATTGCCTAAGCAAGTGATCTGCCAATCATGCACATCCCTCTCCCCTTTAGTCTGTAAGACACCTTTAGAGAGGGTGACTCCATCACCTGCAGGTACACTACCGTGCAAGGAGTCGTCCATTCTAAATACTCATAGAATGATGTCTAAGTACCCAGATTGGGAAACTACCCAAATCTAGATCTAAAACTATAGATCTAGTAACCAGAATGTCTGATATAATATCCAAAACCTATGTGGAGAAACCACCGTGTGACAACCAAAGAATAACCGATCGTAGTATAGGAATTTCACTTCCTACTCTATGTATGTCATCTAAATACCAGGACATCACACCATACTACCTTCTTAACAGATCCATCACCTATTCTGATGAAGTCAAACCTATGACTGTCACATCATAAATAGATGATCTATCTCCGCTATATCTGCTTTAGTCTATAAATAGACATAAGCCTGATGTCCACCAATGCTTCCGCTGCTCCCACTGACTACGACAACCCTCTGGCAGAGTCATATAGACGTGCACTTCTAAAATTAGTTTAGAACGACGCTATACTCATCCTCCTGCCGGGTCTGACAGTCTGGAACAACAGCAATGGCAAGTCTGGATAAACAAGAACCTCCCTGCCACCGTCCTTGAGCATACCGAAGTACCTCTCGAGTGCCTGAGGTTACCCACCATATCTGTGGAGTGGCTAATGGAATGTCAAACTAGATTGAATCTGTAGGTTCTTATCAAATCTTCAGTAATCGTTTGCGGTTCTGGAATCACTTCCAGTTCTACCATACTCCCATTACTGTTTTCTAAAAAAAATCCATTTTTGTTAAAACTGTGGCGAGTCTAGAACAATATCACTATTGATCTTCCAGAAAGTAGAAAGTCAAACCTCGTCATAGTCCGGGGCAACCCACAAACAGCCATTACAGAAACGTGCCTTGAGTTATACAGAGTCTGGTTTTAAGCATAAGCTGGACAACTCCCCGTACCTTAATTGAACCAGATTCAAATCATGCATCATTCTCCAGTGCATGTCAACTAAATGGAAGGAGGCCGATCAGCATTACTCAACTTAGGAATGCTTCCAATTATGAGTAACCTTAAAGAGAAGCAAGTTCTCTTAATCATTACTATCAACTGAATACCATACACAAGTATCTACATCTTCGATCACCTTGAAGAATCCCGATACTTGCAATACCTTGTTCTCTACTTTAATCTTATACTTATAACTTCTCAAAACTTGGACCCTGCGTTTCTACGAAACACCTGTCTAAGAACTAGAGAAGTCATAAGTAAACAGAATATAGTACGAGTACCTTCCCCTCTGTCCTAATGGACACTGGACAACATACAATACTCTGTATAAGTTCCTTGAGTCAAGTGATTCATTCACTGTGTATCGTAGGTTGAAAACTGTACTTATGGTTAAGAAAAATTACACCGCTGTTTAATGCTCCTTACCTAACCATCTACTGATATAGGTAAATGTCATAGACATAATTTCAAAAAGGTATATCTCACTCTATTAAAATAGACGTACAGATATATCAATTTGAAATTGGTGCATTATAACGGATATTCAAAACCAAATATTTGCCGTCCGGCAAACAACCCAGGTGACTTCCTCAAATATCACCAATTACAACGAATCCCGATATAATGAGGATGATCACCTAATTCCCAATAACTTACTCTCACTCATCATCTGTAAAACCATACAGATGTGAGAATCTGAACCTGGTAAATACATACCCTGGAGCAAGTGTCTAATTGGGAAATCAGTTTTCTTTTAACAGTACACAGTGAAACTGAAACATTGAAATGTTTCGATGGGGTATCCCGGTATTCCTAGTAATGCCTCTTCCATTATCCAGATTCACAACTGTAACCGTATAATTCTTTGCCACCTCTCCAAATCCCTTTATATGTCTTTAGTCATTACCTTCTGTACACCCTTTTAGGCCAAATGGTTTTCTTCCTTCCATACCGTTCGGCACCAGCCTATGGTTTGGAAGAATACAATCCAATAAGCCTAATGGGTGTACTGTCCTAATCCTAGGAGCACTCGCAATGAGAGAAGATGAAGATAAAAGACAACCGAATAAACCTTATTCCTATTTCTCCTGAACCAGAATCCATCCCCGAACTGGAACAAGTTCATTTCGAGTTCGTATATAACCATACGATGGAGTATCCAATAAACTGTGGATCTTCGTAGTGATTCAGAGTGTCCTGGAGAAATACAAAGGTGATTTAGGATTGGCGAAGAAATACTTGGTTTGGTCGTGAATATCAGTCGCAATTTACTTTGCCCTCTTACTAATCCCTTTATATGTCTTTACTTAATGCCTTCTGCACACCATCGTTATGCTAATTGGTTTTCTTCATTCCCCACCGTTCGGCACCAGCCTAAGGTTTGGAAGAAGACTATCCAATTTGCGTAATAGGTGTACTATCTCCTAAACCAAGGAGTACTCGCAACCTGAGAGAAGGTAAAAGGAAAAGACAACTGAATAATCCTATTCGTTATCTCCAGAACCGGAAACCATCCTCGAATAAATTCCTTCGAGTTCGTATATAACCATACGATGGTTTTTTCCAATGGAAGTGGACTTTCGTAGTAATACGGGGTGTCCTGGAGAAAAGGGTAAAAGTAGGAGTGACAATGAGGTTTGCAACTCAGACAATCCAAAAGCAAGTGTTTAAGAAGGTTCGGTCAACTTGGTCACTGAGTCATAGTCTAGGGTCGGGTCAATGGTCGCTGCCAAAGAGAGAGAGAAAAGAAACACTCAGCGTGCACTCTAACCTAGATCAGAATGATTATCACTTTATCTAATCAGGAAACCTCCCACTGTAACCTCAAATTCTTCTCCAAACCCAAAAGAAGAATTTGTCGGGATAACCCGAGGAGTAAACCAACTCATCAGTGGGAATCGGGATCCAACTATCATCGCATGATAACGTGACGGAATCCGCTCACGTCATCACACTCCAGAAGGTATGCGGATATTTGGCAGGTTTCAGTTTCTTTAGAAACTCCCGATTTGATTTTTGCCCCATGCTCTTATGACCTTGACTTTGGCCAGCATATCATAAGTCACATGTCAAGTTCTACCCGTCATTCTCCAGGTTAATTTGAACCCACACGTACATACCCTTGACTTTGGCCAAAATAGTAGTACGACTGTCCCAAACCAACGCATCTATCTATGCTGCATATGAATACCCAATAGCTACCAATCACTGTGCCTTGACTTTGGCCAACATACACAGCTTGAATACTTATTGACTATTCATATGAAACGACGGAGGGCAACGAATGGTTTCTGGCGAAAACCTTTAACGTAATGAACTTGATATCGTTGAAGGAACCGGATAGCTTTTTAAAAATATAGTGACGAAAACCTTTGCTAAAGAGGTCACTCCCGGTGAAGGGATCTCGGCTCTTTCCCCATAGAATGAGGTGCAAGATATTCCAACTGAATACCACGATGCAAAGCAAAAGTAATCGGCTATAGTGAAGTTATTGCCCTGACGCAAACTTCTGTCCAAGGGGTCACTCCCGGTGAAGGGATCTCGGCCCTTGCCTCGTCGACTGAGGAGCACGATATTCCAACTGAATACCACTGTGCAAAACAAAAGTGAACGTCCTTGCAATAACAGCTTTTTTTGAAAAAGTGTTCCAACAACATCAGAATAGGTTTGTTTAACTTGCATTGATCCGAATCAACGCAGTCCCATCAATTGATCACACCACAAAAGAACGAAAATAATGATGTACGTATTTGCCATCCGCATTCGCCACTGGGTCCCGTCATCACCTGTTAGGTTACTTAACTAACGACAGAGCGGGTGTTGGAGATAGTGCCCTCAGAGTCAATTATTGGATCACAGGCACGTGATTGCAATGATTGAAGGAGGGCCTATCCCATGAGGACAGTCTTACTCAAGATGATAGTATGCTATCTGGTTTATCTTTATTATCGTGTACTGCTTTAGGAGACCTGTCTGGTCACTATTGCACGTTGATAGAGCCCCTAGGATTCTTGCTTGACTGCCAGCAGTATGAGGGCGATCATATACGCGGGAGCTGGTAGTCTATAAGCACATCCTTAAATGGTCCTTAGTCGTGGGAGTTTTGAGACAGGGCATCGATACTCCAGAGTAGACTAGTGTATACAGTCGAGACCCCGACGAGGGGCGGTGGCCGGTCTTACAAGCCACTGGTGTCAGTTGGTTCACCTAAGATGTATACAGGTGCTCATTGGGTTATGAGTACACCGGACAGGACTCGCCGGGAACATGCTAGTTGGTCTTATACCTGATGTCAGATAGCAGTTCCCTGGTGACATGTGTACAGGTTAGTTCATCGACCTGAGGATCGTCATTTGTCTCGTGTGAGTTCCCACTGTGCTTTGATTACTACCCTACCACGCTCAAAGGAGAAGTGCAAACAGGATTTAGTTGGGTACAGTCCCGAGCCACATGGAGGCAGTGAGTGGATCTTCAGGGGTTCGTCTCTCCCGGTATTGGGGGTGAGGTCGCGCTGTGTCTAGGAGAGCCATTACACGAAGTCCTTGGCCAAGGCAGGAGATTTACTGGTAGGTATTCCAGTAGTATCTCAGGGTGTTCTGGGCTACACTCCGACACGACTTGTACCGCTTTTGGGGGTCTGACTTTTACCAACCCACTAGGCCCGCCATGCGATGCTCATAGAAGAACGGACCGGACTGTACGAATATTGTCACTGACAGGCTCAGTAGGGTGTCAGGATGAGTTCGCTCATCGACGTCCCTTTTGGTCAATAGCTGGTAGCCCGTCACGTATGGCTAATACCTCTGACGTGCTTGTGGTTAAATCCACAGCCATAGTATTGACGAGTCTTTAGAGTCCCCCACATTCAGTTACTCAAGTTTCGGGCGAAACGCTGTAGAGGCCGTATGGAGATAATGCCCTCAGAGTCAATTATTGGATCACAGGCACGTGATTGCGATGATTGAGGGAGGACCTATCCCGGTAAGACAGTCTTACTCGAGATGATAGTATGCTATCTGGTTTACCTTTATCATCGTGTACTGCTTTAGGTTACCTGACAGGTTACTATTACACGCTGATAGAGCCCCTAGGATTCTTGCTTGACCACCAGCAGTATGAGGGCGATCATATAAGTGGGAGCTGGGGGTCTACAAGCACATCCTTAAAAGGTCCCTAGTCGTGGGAGATTCGAGACAGGGCATCGATTCTCCAGAGTAGACTAGTGTATACAGTCGAGACCCCGACGAGGGGCGGTGGCCGGTCTCACAAGCCACTGGTGTCAGTTGGATCACCTAAGATGTATACAGGTGCTCATTGGGTTATGAGTACACCAGACAGGACTCGCTGGGAACATGCTAGTTGGTCTTATACCTGACGTCAGATAGCAGTTCCCAAGTGACATGTGTACAGGTTAGTTCATCGACCTGGGGATCGTCATTTGTCTCGTGTGAGTTCCCACTGTACTTTGATTACTACCCTACCACGGCTCAAAGGAGTCGTGCAAACAGGTTTTAGTTGGGTACAGTCCCGAGCCACATGGAGGCAGTGAGCGGATCTTCGGGGGTTTCGTCTCTCCCGGTATTGGGGGTGAGGTCGCGCTGTGTCTAGGAGAGCCATTACACGAAGACCTTGGCCAAGGCAGGAGATTTACTGGTAGGTATTCCAGTAGTATCTCAGGGTGTTCTGGGCTACACTCCGACACGACTTGTACCGCTTTTGGGGGTCTGACTTTTACCAACCCCCTAGGCCCGACATGCGATGCTCATAGACGAACGGACCGGACTGTACGGATATTGTCACTGACAGGCTCAGTTGGGTGTCGGGGTGAGCTTCCTCATCGATGTCCCTTTTAGTCAATAGCTGGTGGCCCGTCACGTATTGGCTTATACCTCTGACGTGCTAGTGGTTAAATCCACAGCCATAGTATTGACGAGTCTTTAGAGTCCACCACACTTTCAGTTACTCAGCTTTCGGGCGAAACGCTGTAGAGGCCGTATGGAGATATGGCAGGGTCCGATCAGATACGTGCGGTATTGCACGGATCAGGATCGGACAGTTTTGTACTAGTGGCCGTATAGTTATATGGCAGGGTTCGATCAGATACGTGCGGTATTGCACGGATCAGGATCGAACGGATATTACTAGCCGGCTTTGGTTTAAGCCGGTCCTAGTTTAGTACAGTGTAGATTCTGTCTCATTGCATTTGTATCCGGACGGAATACAGATGCGGGTGTGTATGCACAGTATGGGGTTTTCCTGTAATTTATTACAGGACCAGTTTTCTGGAGTTGCCAGTTTGCTTTCCGTTCCGGCCGGTTTTTCTTTGTTCTTTCCCGGCCGGACTTTTCTGATGGAGGGGGTAATTTGCAGTTTTGCAAATTACATTTGTGGAGGGGTTTTCTTGCATAAAGATTGATTATGATAGCTTTCATTTCTTTTGCTCCATGATGCATTAAATGATGATTAGAATGGGTATGGTTGGATTTAATAGTGAATGGATTTGATTTAGGTATGGGTTTATGTTATGGTTGATGTTTTCTTGTCTCTTGATATGGTCACCTCTTCCATTCTCCTACACTCACCTCCCTTCTTGTTTTGATATTACCTCCTCCACCATTCTCTTTTGCATGAGAGGATAAGTTTTTCATAAGTGAGAAGAAAAAGAAAAGAAAGAGAGAAGAAGAAAAGAGAGCAAAATGAGAGAGCTTCATCTTCATCTTTGAGAGAGTAGCATTCATTCATCTCATTTTTGATACAAGGAAAAATGAAAGCACCATTTTTCATACCTTCATTCCTCCATCTTCAAAAGGCAACCAATACCCTAATAGTGAGACTATGATTCTACACTACACTTCCTACAGCATATCTTGGACGCGTCGGGTAGCCTACTTCGCGCCCGAGTTGCCTCGGTATAGAGGCGGGAGCCCGTAAAAGCTACAGGCGATGTGGTGCCCTTTCCGACGAGGAGGAGACGGACAGCTTTTCCCGCGAGGAGATCGGAGTGGAGATAAAGACCGGAGGACTCGGATCTGTCGGTACATCTCTAACCCATCTTCTAGTTAGCTTAGACTTGTTAATGGTTACGATCCGGGTGTTTAGTGCGCGGTGGTGCCGGTTTGCAAAGTCCGCAAAATTAAAGTTTATCACCGCTTCCGCGTTTGGCCGTCGGGTTAACGGCCGGGGCGCCGCCGTGCACTTACAGTGGTATCAGAGCCTCGCCATTAACTTTGTCTAGCTTTGTTTTATGTGTTTTACGTTTCCGATCGAACAAAATCCCAAAACCGCATTTTTCATGCACATCAGTTTCTGTCGAATTTTTTTTGAGTCCAAAAATTTTTCAGGTTGTCTCAGAGTGATGTGCAGGGAATTAGAAACACACTGTAAAAATTTGGTAACATGATCTCTCTGTTCCGCCGCGGAAGGGCGGCCAAACCCCTGCTTTGGCCGCTCTTCCGCCGCAATGTTTACTGTTCACCCTCCCAAAATTTTGCAGTATGTTCCTCAGTGAGAAATGTGGTTTCTGGAATATTAAAATTGGGCCTAGGTTTTCTGTGAGTGCTACAGTTTTGTTTGGGGGCCCACTTGTTAAGGTTTGATCAATCGGAAAATTTTAAACACATTTTTCACAGTATTTATATTATATCTGCCACCGTGAATGTCACTCGATCGGTAAATCCGATCTAACTGCTATAGCCCGGTTAGACGGATTTGCGAACGTGACTTTCACGTTGATGTTCTTTGTATTTGCTGTGATGTTGCGGATCGGTCGTGGGGGATAGCCTGGATGCAATGCTAGTACAGTGTTGGTGTATTATGTACATTTGATATTGCGGGGCGAGCGTCCGACATGTGGACTGCCGTCACTGCCTGATTGTATTATTTTTTTGGGGCACGACCTGGTTGCGGTCGATGTACCCGGTGTATGTATATTTTACTTTCTGTACTAGGATTACCCCGCGGTGGGGTGCACGGACGGCCGGGTTCTAGAGGGCAACAAGCCCGCATCTCATGGCATTGGGACGGAGGGGGCTTCACTCTAGAATTGGCGGGCTATTCGCCGCACTCGTAGGGGGTACAGGTTGACCCAGGAGGGGTGCCCAAGTTGCCGGATTCCGTGGAGTGCTGGGTGGTCCATTCACGGAGCTGAAGGGGGCTGTCTCGCTTCAGGTTTTGGCGGGTAACTTGCCGCGCCCGCAGGGGTCTAGGATTTCATTGCACAGGCTATCCACACGACCAGGGGAACGTCGGGTTTTCAGTAGTGGCTCTGTGAAACCCGGGGATCCCAGATATCTGTATTGTTTTGTGATGCTGTACATTTCTGTGATGTTGCATTTCTTTTCACGCCTTGAGCGAAATATAATATATTGGTATATATATTAGTAGATGTTGTATATGTTTTTCATCCGCGCTAGTCCAGTCCCCGCTCTGGCGTTAGTAAGCTAACCTAACGGGTGATGACGGGACGCAGTGGCGAATGCGGATGGCATATACGTACGTCAGTATATTTTCGTTCTTTGTGGTGTGATCAATTGATAGGACTGCATTGATTCGGATCAATGCAAGTTAAACAAACCTATTCTGATGTTGTTGGAACACTTTTCAAAAAGCTGTTATTGCAAGGACGTTCACTTTTGTTTTGCATCGTGGTATTCATTTGGAATATCCTGCTCCTCAGTCGACGAGGCAAGGGCCGAGATCCCTTCACCGGGAGTGACCCCTTGGACAGAAGTTTGCGTCAGGGCATTAACTTCACTATAGCCGATTACTTTTGCTTTGCATCGTGGTATTCATTTGGAATATCCTGCACCCCATTCTACGGGGAAAGAGCCGAGATCCCTTCACCGGGAGTGACCTCTTTAGTAAAGGTTTTCGTCACTATATTTTCTAAAAAACTATCCGTTCCTTCAACGAGATCAAGTTCATTACGTTAAAGGTTTTCGCCAGAAACCATTCGTAGCCCTCCGTCGTTTCATATGGGTAGTCAATAGTATTCAAGCTGTGTTTGTTGGCCTTAGTCAAGGCACAGTGTTTGGTAGCTATTGGATATTCATATGCTGCATAGGTAGATGCGTTGGTTTGGGACAGTCGTATAGCCTTGTTGGCCTTAGTCAAGGGCTTGTACGGGTGGGTTCAAATCAACCTGGACAATGACGGGTAGAACTTGACATGTGACTTATGATTTGTTGGCCTTAGTCAAGGTCATAAGAGCATGGGGTAAAAATCACATCGGGAGTCTCAAAAGTACTGAAACTTGCCAGATATGCGCATACCTTCTGGAGTGTGACACCGTGAGCGGATTCCGTCACGTTATCATGCAATGATAGTTGGATCCCGATTCCTACTGATGAGTTATTTTACTCCTCGGGTGACCCCGACTAATTCTTCTTTCGGGTTTGGAGGAGAGTTTGAGGTACAGTGGGAGGTTTCCAGATTAGATAAATTGGTAACCATTCTGATCTAGGTTAGAGTGCACGCTGAGTGTTTCTTTTCTCTCTCTCTTGGCAGCGACCATTGACCCGACCTTAGACTATGACTCAGTGACCAAGTTGACCGAACCTTCTTAACACTGGCTTTTGGATTGTCAGAGTTGCAGACCTCATTGCCACTCCTACTTTTACCCTTTTCTCCAGGACACCCCGTGTTACTGCGAACGTCCACTTCCATTGGACAAAACCATCGTATGGTTAGATACGAACTCGAAGGAATTCGAGGATGGTTTCCGGTTCTGGAGAAAACGAATAGGATTATTCAGTTGTCTTTTCTTTTCACCCTCTCTCAGGTTGCGAGTACTCCTTGGTTTAGGAGTAGTACACCCATTATGCTTACTGGATAGTCTTCGTCCAAACCATAGGCTGGTGCCGACCGGTAGGGAATGAAGAAAACCAGTTAGCCTAAAACGGTGTACAGAAGGTATTAAGTTCAGACAAAGCAAGGGATTAGTAAGAGGGCAAAGTAAATTGCGACTGCTATTCACAACCAAACCAAGTATTTCTTCGCCAATCTAAAATCACCTTTGTATTTCTCCAAGACACTCCGTATCACTACGAAGATCCACAGTTTATTTGGATACTCCATCGTATGGTTATATACGAACTCGAAAGGAACTTGTTCCAGTTCGGGGATGGATTCTGGTCCAGGAGAAATAGGAATAAGGTTTATTCGGTTGTCTTTTATCTTCACCTTCTCTCGCGTTGCGAGTGCTCCTAGGATTAGGACAGTACACCCATTATGCTTATTGGATAGTCTTCTTCCAAACCATAGGCTGGTGCCGAACGGTAGGGAAGGAAGAAAACCATTTGGCCTAAGGGGTGTGCAGAAGGTAATGACTAAAGACATATAAAGGGATTTGGAGAGGTGGCAAAGAATTATACGGTTATAGTTGTGAATCTGGATAATGGAAGAGGCATTACTAGGAATACCAGGAAACCCCGTCGAAACATTTCAATGTTTCAGTTTCACTGTGTAATGTTAAAAGAAAACTGATTTCCCGATTGGACACTTGCTCCAGGGTATGTATTTACCAGGTTTGATTCTCACATCTATATGGCTTTATAGATGATGAGTGGGAGTAAGTCATTGGGAATTGGGTGATCATCCTCATTATATCGGGATTCGTTGTAATCGGTGATATTTGAGGAGATCACCTGGGCTGTTTGCCGGTCGGCAAATATTTGGTTTTGAATATCCGCTGTTGTGCACCAATTTCGAATTGATATATCTGTACGTCTATTTTCATAGAGTGAGATATACCTTTTGATATTATGTCGATGACATTTACCTATATCAGTAGATGGTAAGGTAAGGAGCATTAAACGGCGGTGTAATTCTTCTTAACCATAAGTACAGTTTTCAACCTACGACACACAGTGAAAGAGTTGTTAGACTCAGCGGACTTATACAGAGTATTGTATGTTGTCCAATGTCCATTAGGACAGAGGGGTTTGGTCCTCATACTATGTTCTGTTTACTTTTAACTTCTCTAGTTCTTAGACATGTGTTTCGTAGAAACACAGGGTCTAAGTTTTGAGGAGTTGTAGGTATTTGAATAGAGTAGAGAACCAGGTGTAGCAAGTATCGGGATTCTTCAAAGTGATCGAAGATGTAGATACTTGTGTATGGTATTCAGTTGATAGTAATGATAAAGAGAAATTGCTTCTCTTTCAGGTTACTCATAATTGGAAGCATTCCTAAGTTGAGTAACGCTGATCGGCCTCCTTCCATTTAGTTGACATGCACTGGAGATAGTTGCATGATTTGAATCTGGTTCAATTAAATCAGTGCCTCTGGTTCTATGTTGGATATAGAACAGTTCATATCTTAACGATGTTAAGGTGCGGGGAGTTGTCCGGCTTATGCTTAAAACCAGACTCTGGATAACTCATAGGCACGTTTCTGTAATGGCTGTTTGTGGGTTGACCCAGGCTATGACGAGGGTTGATTTTCTACCATCTGGCAGATCAATAGAAATATTGTTCTAGACTCGCCACAGTTTTATTAAAAATGGGTTTTTTCAAAAACAGCAGTGGGAGTATGGTAGAACTGGAAGTGATTCCAGAACCGCAAACGATTACTGAAGATTTGATAAGGAACCTAAAGATTCAATCTGATTTGACATTCCATTGGCCACTCCGCAGATAAGGTGGGTAACTTCAGGCACCCGAGAGGTACTCCGGTAGCCTCAAGGACGGTGACAGGGAAGTTCTTGTTTACCCACAACTGCCATTGTTGTTGTTCCAGGCTGCGAGACCCGGCAGGAGGATGATTATAGCGTCGTTCTAAACTAGCTTTAGAAGTGCACGTCTGTATGACTCTGCCAGAGGGTTGTCGTAGTCAGTAGGAGCAGCGGAAGCATTGGTGGACATCAGGCTTATGTCTATTTATAGACTAAAGCAGATGTAGCGGAGATAGATCATCTATTTCTGATGTGACAGTCATAGGTTTGACGTCATCAGAATAGGGGATGGATCTGTTGAGAAGGTAGTAGGAAGTGATATTCCTATACTACGATCGGTTATACTTTGGTCGTCACACAGTAGTTTCTCCACAAAGGACTTGGACATTATATCAGACATACTGTTACTAGATCTATGGTTTTAGATCTAGATTTGGGTGGTTTCCCAATCAGGGTACCTTGACAGCATTCTAAGAGTATTTAGAATGGACGACTCCTGGCACGGTAGTATACCTGCAGGTAATGGAGTCACCCTCTCTAAAGGTGTCTTATAGACTAAAATAGAGAGGGATGTGCATGATTGGCAGATCACTTGCTTAGGCAATTGAGTCAATCATGAAATGTCAAGTACCACACCAGATGTTGTTCTTGCACTAGATGCAATAAGTTGATCCAATCCTGGAGGAACAGTCGGAAGCAGTTTTAGAACATAAGTGGATGTTCTAGGGATATGATAACGAAAGCCTCTTTCGGGAGACAATTATCATTCCAGGCTTCCAAGGTGACATGGACGACAAGGAGGTTGTCAGAGTTACAGTTATCCTTCTGACGAGGGGCAGTATTTTGGACAGGTGGTCCAAGGCAATACTGAGGGTGGCATGGCGCAGGATACTGATTAGGTTCAGTAGACGATACAGTCTAAGAAGTTTGGATTTGGAGTTCATTTATGAGCTAGGTCCCATCAGACATCCAGACACTCTAAGATAGGTATTGCTCATTTCGGGAGATGGCTTTCTCCGCGAACTTGAGATATAGAGAGACATAGAAAGAAACATCAAGGCGGAACCACTCACTGAGGCTATTCCTCAAACGCAATAGTTTCACAAACGGTTTTTGTGAGACTGACTAGTAGAGGAGTTGGGTGTTCGGTATCACATGGGCTGTGAGTATGCGACATCGCAATAATTAGCCTTGAGTGCAAGTGGGAGATTGTTGGAGATAATGCCCTCAGAGTCAATTATTGGATCACAGGCACGTGATTGCGATGATTGAGGGAGGACCTATCCCGGTAAGACAGTCTTACTCGAGATGATAGTATGCTATCTGGTTTACCTTTATCATCGTGTACTGCTTTAGGTGACCTGACAGGTTACTATTACACGCTGATAGAGCCCCTAGGATTCTTGCTTGACCACCAGCAGTATGAGGGCGATCATATAAGTGGGAGCTAGGGGTCTACAAGCACATCCTTAAAAGGTCCCTAGTCGTGGGAGATTCGAGACAGGGCATCGATTCTCCAGAGTAGACTAGTGTATACAGTCGAGACCCCGACGAGGGGCGGTGGCCGGTCTCACAAGCCACTGGTGTCAGTTGGATCACCTAAGATGTATACAGGTGCTCATTGGGTTATGAGTACACCGGACAGGACTCGCTGGGAACATGCTAGTTGGTCTTATACCTGACGTCAGATAGCAGTTCCCAAGTGACATGTGTACAGGTTAGTTCATCGACCTGGGGATCGTCATTTGTCTCGTGTGAGTTCCCACTGTACTTTGATTACTACCCTACCACGGCTCAAAGGAGTCGTGCAAACAGGTTTTAGTTGGGTACAGTCCCGAGCCACATGGAGGCAGTGAGCGGATCTTCGGGGGTTTCGTCTCTCCCGGTATTGGGGTTGAGGTCGCGCTGTGTCTAGGAGAGCCATTACACGAAGACCTTGGCCAAGGCAGGAGATTTACTGGTAGGTATTCCAGTAGTATCTCAGGGTGTTCTGGGCTACACTCCGACACGACTTGTACCGCTTTTGGGGGTCTGACTTTTACCAACCCCCTAGGCCCGACATGCGATGCTCATAGACGAACGGACCGGACTGTACGGATATTGTCACTGACAGGCTCAGTTGGGTGTCGGGGTGAGCTTCCTCATCGACGTCCCTTTTAGTCAATAGCTGGTGGCCCGTCACGTATTGGCTTATACCTCTGACGTGCTAGTGGTTAAATCCACAGCCATAGTATTGACGAGTCTTTAGAGTCCACCACACTTTCAGTTACTCAGCTTTCGGGCGAAACGCTGTAGAGGCCGTATGGAGATATGGCAGGGTCCGATCAGATACGTGCGGTATTGCACGGATCAGGATCGGACAGTTTTGTACTAGTGGCCGTATAGTTATATGGCAGGGTTCGATCAGATACGTGCGGTATTGCACGGATCAGGATCGAACGGATATTACTAGCCGGCTTTGGTTTAAGCCGGTCCTAGTTTAGTACAGTGTAGATTCTGTCTCATTGCATTTGTATCCGGACGGAATACAGATGCGGGTGTGTATGCACAGTATGGGGTTTTCCTGTAATTTATTACAGGACCAGTTTTCTGGAGTTGCCAGTTTGCTTTCCGTTCCGGCCGGTTTTTCTTTGTTCTTTCCCGGCCGGACTTTTCTGATGGAGGGGGTAATTTGCAGTTTTGCAAATTACATTTGTGGAGGGGTTTTCTTGCATAAAGATTGATTATGATAGCTTTCATTTCTTTTGCTCCATGATGCATTAAATGATGATTAGAATGGGTATGGTTGGATTTAATAGTGAATGGATTTGATTTAGGTATGGGTTTATGTTATGGTTGATGTTTTCTTGTCTCTTGATATGGTCACCTCTTCCATTCTCCTACACTCACCTCCCTTCTTGTTTTGATATTACCTCCTCCACCATTCTCTTTTGCATGAGAGGATAAGTTTTTCATAAGTGAGAAGAAAAAGAAATGAAAGAGAGAAGAAGAAAAGAGAGCAAAATGAGAGAGCTTCATCTTCATCTTTGAGAGAGTAGCATTCATTCATCTCATTTTTGATACAAGGAAAAATGAAAGCACCATTTTTCATACCTTCATTCCTCCATCTTCAAAAGGCAACCAATACCCTAAAAGTGAGACTATGATTCTACACTACACTTTCTACAGCATATCTTGGACGCGTCGGGTAGCCTACTTCGCGCCCGAGTTGCCTCGGTATAGAGGCGGGAGCCCGTAAAAGCTACAGGCGATGTGGTGCCCTTTCCGACGAGGAGGAGACGGACAGCTTTTCCCGCGAGGAGATCGGAGTGGAGATAAAGACCGGAGGACTCGGATCTGTCGGTACATCTCTAACCCATCTTCTAGTTAGCTTAGACTTGTTAATGGTTACGATCCGGGTGTTAAGTGCGCGGTGGTGCCGGTTTGCAAAGTCCGCAAAATTAAAGTTTATCACCGCTTCCGCGTTTGGCCGTCGGGTTGACGGCCGGGGCGCCGCCGTGCACTTACATCCCCCACATTCAGTTACTCAAGTTTCGGGCGAAACACTGTAGAGGCCGTATGGAGATATGGCAGGGTTCGATTAGATACGTGCGGTATTGCACAGATCAGGATCGGACGATTAGTACTAGAGGCCGTATGGATAATGGCAGGGTTCGATCAGATACGTGCGGTATTGCACGGATCAGGATCGGACGGATAATACTAGCCGGCTTTGGTTTAAGTCGGATCCTAGTATAGTACAGTATAGATTTTGTCTCATTGCATTTGTATTTCGGTTGGAATACAAATGCGGGTGTGTATACACAGTAGCGGGGTTTTCCTGTAATTTATTACGGGACCAGTTTTCTGGAGTTGCCAGTTTGTTTTCCGTTTCAGCCATATTTCTTTGTATCTTTCATTGGCTGAAAATTGGTGGAGGAGGGCTTATTTGCATTTGTGCAAATAAGCAATTTGGAAGGGGGTCTTTGCATACTGTTGGATCATGATGGTTGCACCATCCCTTGACCATTTGACTTCTTCTTTCATGATGGCTTGACTTTGTGATGAGATGATGAGGTTGGTGGAGTGTGGGTTTGTGTTTGTGATCATTTTCTTTCATGATATCATTTGATCTTTCTCTCTCTTGCATTATTCTTGTGAGACTCTCATATTTTTGATCAAGATACACTCTCCTCTCATTCTCTCCAAGCTTGGCCGGCCACATTGGATATGGGCTGTCCAAATTTCTTATGTGGGATTTTTTGCTCTTTTGCTTTTGTAAAAATCCCACAAGTTCCATCTCCATTAGCTTGTATCATTCCTCCACCAAAAAGGCAACTCCATAACCCTAAATGAGACATGGCCTTCTACACTATATTCTACAGCAAATCTTGGGCACGTCGATTCGCCAGCTTCGTGCCCGAGTTGCCTCGGTCCAGAGGTGGGAGCCCGTAAAAGAAGCCGGGGACATGGTTCCCTTCCGGCGACTTGGTGGAGACCGGAGATTCCGCGGGGAGATCGGGACGACGACGAGAAGACCGAAGGACACGGATCACTCGGTATATCTCTCTAATCCCCTCTTTTGATAGCTAGGACTAGATTAATGGCACGATCCGGGTTTTATAGTGCGCGGTGGTGCCGGTTTAAAATGTTAAAGTAAATCATCACTTCCGCATTCCGGCGTCGAATTGACGGCCGGGGCGCCGCCGTGCACTTACAGTGGTATCAGAGCCTCGCCATTAACCTAGTCTAGCTTGGTCTAATGTGTTTACTCTTTCGATCGAACAAAATCCCGAAAACCCGATTTCAAGTTGCACAGTTTCTGTCGAAATTTTTTTGGAGTCTAAAATTTTTTCAGGTTGTTTCAGAATGATGTGCAAGGTGTTATAAGAGTTCTGGGAAAATTTAGTCTCGTGAACAGTCTATACCACCGCGGAACCGCGGCCAAACCCATGCTTGGGCCGCGGTTCCGCCGCACTTTGCACTGTTCATGGCCCCAAAATTTTACAGAGGCCTCCGGACTTGAAAATAGGGTTTTTGGAATGTTATTTTTGGGGCCCAGATTTCTTTATGTGCTACAGTAGTGCTTGGGGCCCACTTGGTAAGATTTGATCGATCGGATATTTTAAACACATTTGTTCACAGTATTTACATTATATCTGCGACCGTGAATGTCACTTGATCGGTAAATCCTGTCTAACTGCTATAGCCCGGTTAGACGGATTTACGAACGTGACATTCACGTTGATGTTCTGTGTTATGCTGTGATGTTGCGGATTGGTCTTGGGGGATAGCCTGGATGCTATGCTAGTACAGTTTTTGTTGTATTATGTACATTTGTTATTGCGGGGCGAGCGTCCGACATGTGGACTGCCGTCACTGCCTGATTGTATATTATTCTTTTGGGGCACGACCAGGTCGAGGTCGATGTACACGTTGTATGTATATTTTACTTTCTATACTAGGATTACCCCAAGGTGGGGTGCACGGATAGCCGGGTTCTAGAGGGCAACAAGACCGCATCTCATGGCATTGAGACGGAGGGGGCTTCACTCTAGAATTGGCGGGCTATTCGCCGCACTCGTAGGGGGTACAGGTTGACCCAGGAGGGGTGCCGAAGTTACCGGATTCCGTGAAGTGCCGGGTGGTCCATTCACGTTGCTGAAGGGGGCTGCCTCGCTTCAGGTTTTGGCGGGTAACTTGCCGCGCCCGTAGGGGTCTAGGATTTCATTGTACAGGCTATCCACACGACCAGGGAAACACCGGGTTTCAGTAGTGGCTCTGTGAAACCCGGGGATCCCAGATATCTGTATTGTTCTGAGATGCTGTACATTTCTGTGATGTTGCATTTTTTATCACGCCTTGAGCGAAATATTATATATTGATATATATACTAGTAGATGTTGTATATGTTTTTCATCCGCGCTAGTCCAGTCCCCGCTCTGTCGTTACTTAAGTAACCTAACGGGTAATGACGGGACCCAGTGGCGAATGCGGATGGCATATACGTACATCATTATTTTCGTTCTTTATTGGTGTGATCAATTGATGGGACTGCGTTGATTCGGATCAATGCAAGATAAACAAACCTATTCTGATGTTGTTGGATCACTTTTCAAAAGGCAGTTATTGCAAGGACGTTCACTTTTGTTTTGCATCGTGGTATTCAGTTGGAATATCCTGCTCCTCTGTCGACGAGGCAAGGGCCGAGATCCCTTCACCGGGAGTGACCCCTTGGACAGAAGTTTGCGTCAGGGCAATAACTTCACTATAGCCGTTTACTTTTGCTTTGCATCGTGGTATTCAGTTGGAATATCCTGCACCTCATTCTACGGGGAAAGAGCCGAGATCCCTTCACCGGGAGTGACCTCTTTAGCAAAGGTTTTCGCCACTATATTTTTAAAAGCTATCCGGTTCCTTCAACAATATCAAGTTCATTACGTTAAAGGTTTTCGCCAGAAACCATTCGTATCCCTCCATCGTTTCATATGGGTGGTCAATTGTATTCAAGCTGTGTATGTTGGCCAAAGTCAAGGCACAGTGATTGGTAGCTATTGGGTATTCATATGCTGCATAGATAGATGCGTTGGTTTGGGGTAGTCATACTACTATTTTGGCCAAAGTCAAGGGTATGTACGGTTGGGCTCAAATTAACCTGGAGAATGACGGGTAGAACTTGACATGTGACTTATGATATGTTGGCCAAAGTCAAGGCTATAAGAGCATGGGGCAAAAATCACATCGGGAGTTTCTAAAGAAACTGAAACTTACCAGATATGCGCATACCTTCTGGAGTGTGATGACGTGAGCGGATTCCGTCACGTTATCACGCGATGATAGTTGGATCCCGATTCCCACTGATGAGTTAGTTTACTCCTCGGGTGATCCCGACTAATTCTTCTTTCAGGTTTGGAGGAGAATTTGACGGTACAGTGGGAGGTTTCCAGATTAGATAAATTGGTAACCATTCTGATCTAGGTTAGAGTGCACGCTGAGTGTTTCTTTTCTCTCTCTCTTTGGTAGCGACCATTGACCCGACCCTAAGACTATGACTCAGTGACCAAAATTAACCGAACCTTCTTTAAAGACTGGCTTTTGGATTGTCAGAGTTGCAAACCTCATTGCCACTCTTACTTTTACCCTTTTCTTCAGGACACCCAGTATTACTACGAACGTCCACATCCATTGGACAAAACCATCGTATGGTTAGATACGAACTCGAAGGAATTTATTCGAGGATGGTTTCCGGTTCTGGAGAAAACGAATAGGACTATTCAGTTGTCTTTTCCTTTTACCTTCTCTCAGGTTACGAGTACTCCTTGGTTTAGGAGATAGTATACCTATTACGCAAATTGGATAGTCTTCTTCCAAACCTTAGGCTGGTGTTGAACGGTGGGGAATGAAGAAATCCAATTAGCATAACGATGGTGTACAGAAGGTATTAAGTAAAGACATAACAAGGGATTAGTAAGAGGGCAAAGTAAATTGCGACTTCTATTCACGACCAAACCAAGTATTTATTCGCCAATCCTAAATCACCTTTGTATTTCTCCAGAACACTCTGTATCACTACGAAGATCCACTGTTTATTGGATACTCCATCGTATGGTTATATACGAACTCGAAAGGAACTTGTTCCAGTTCGGGGATGGATTCTGGTTCAGGAGAAATAGGAATATGGTTTATTCGGTTGTCTTTTATCCTCACCTTCTCTCGCATTGCGAGTGCTCCTAGGTTTAGGACAGTACACCCATTATGCTTATTGGATAGTCTTCTTCCAAACCATAGGCTGGTGCCGAACGGTAGGGAAGGAAGAAAACCATTTGGCCTAAAGGGGTGTACAGAAGGTAATGACTAAAGACATAGAAAGGGATTTGGAAAGATGGCAAAGAATTACACGGTTATAGTTGTGGATCTGGATAATGGAAAAGGCATTACTAGGAATACCGGGATACCCCATCGAAATATTTCAATGTTTCAGTTTCACTGTGTACTGTTAATGAAAACCCGATTTCCCAGTTAGACACTTGCTCCTGGGTATGTATTTACTAGGTATGATTCTCACATCTGTATGGCTTTACAGATGATGAGTGGGAGTAAGTTATTGGGAATTAGGTGATCATCCTCATTATATCGGGATTCGTTGTAATTGGTGATATTTGAGGAAATCACCTGGGCTGTTTGCCGGTCGGCAAATATTTTGTTTTGAATATCCGTTGTTATGCACCAATTTCAAATTGATATATCTGTACATCTATTTTTATAGAGTGAGATATATCTTTTTGAAATTATGTCTATGACATTTACCTATATCAGTGGATGGTTAGGTAAGGAGCATTAAACAGCGGTGTAATTCTTCTTAACCATAAGTACAGTTTTTTAACCTACGACACACAGTGAATGAGTTATCAGACTCAAGGGACTTATACAGAGTATTGTATGTTGTCCAGGGTCCATCAGGACAGAGGGGTTGGTCCTCGTACTATATTCGGTTTACTTATGACTTCTCTAGTTTTTAGACAGGTGTTTCGTGGAAACACAGGGTCCGAATTTTGAGAAGTTATAGGTATATGAATAAAGTAGAGAACCGGGTATTGCAAGTATCGGGATTTTTCAATGTGATCGAAGATGTAGATACTTGTGTATGGTATTCAGATGATTGTAATGACTAAAAGAACTTGCTTCTCTATCAGGTTACTCATAATTGGAAGCATTCCTAAGTTGAGTAACGCTGATCGGCCTCTTTCCATTTAGTTGACATGCACTGGAGACAGCTGCATGATTTGAATCTGGTTCAATTAAATCAGTGCCTCTGTTTCTGTATTGGATATAGAACAGTTCATATCTTAACGATGTTAAGGTACGGGGAGTTGTCCGGTTTATGCTTAAAATCAGACTCTGGATAACTCAAGGCACGTTTCTGTAATGGCTGTTTGTGGGTTGACCCAGGCTATGACGAGGGTTGACTTTCTACCATCTGGAAGATCAATAGTGATATTGTTCTAGACTCTCCACAGTTTTATTTAAAATGGATTTTTTCAAAAAACAGTAGTGGGAGTATGGTAGAACTGGAAGTGATTCCAGAACCACAAACGATTACTGAAGATTTGATATGAACCTAAAGATTCAATCTGGTTTAATATTTCATTGGCCACTCCGCAGATATAGTGGGTAACTTCAGGCACCCGAGAGGTACTCCGGTAGCCTCGAGGACGGTGACAGGGAAGTTCTTGTTTACCCAGACTTGCCATTGCTGTTGTTCCAGACTATGAGACCCGGCGGGAGGATGAGTATAGCGTCGTTCTATACTAGCTTTAGAAGTGAACGTGTATATGACTCTGCCAGAGGGTTATCGTAGTCAGTGGGAGCAGCAGAAGCATTGGTGGACATGTGACTTATGTCTATTTATAGACTAAAGCAGATATAGCGGAGATAGATCATCAATTTCTGATGTGACAGTCATAGGTTTGACTTCATCAGAATAGGGGATGGATCTGTTGAGAAGGTAGTAGAGTGTGATGTCATGGTATTTGGATGACATACACAGAGTAGGAAGTGATATTCCTATACTACGATCGGTTATACTTTGGTCGTCACACAGTGGTTTCTCCACATGGGACTTGGACATTATATCAGACATTCTGGTTACTGGATCTATGGTATTAGATCTAGATTTGGGTGGTTTCCCAATTAAGGGTACTTAGACAGCATTCTAAGAGTATTTAGAATGGACGACTCCAGGCACGGTAGTGTACCTGCAGGTGATGGAGTCACCCTCCCTAAAGGTGTCTTACAGACTAAAGGGGAGAGGGATGTGCATGATTGGAAGATCACTTGCTCAGGCAATTGAGTCAATCATTAGATGTCAAGTACCACACCAGATGGTGTTCTTGCACTAGATGCAATAAGTTGATATTAATCCAATCCTGGAGAAACAATCGGAAGCAGTTTTAGAACATTAGTGGATGTTCTAGGGATATGATAATGACAGCCTCATTCGGGAGACAGTTATCATTCCTGTCTTCCAAGGTGACATGGACGACAAGGAGGTTGTCAGAGTTATAGTTTTCCTTCTGACGAGGGGCAGTATTTTGGACAGGTGGTCCAAGGCAATACTGAGGGAGGCATGGCGCAGGATACTAATTAAGTTCAGTTGTCGATACAGTCTAAGAAGTTTGGATTTGGAGTTCATTTATGAGCTAGGTCCCATCAGACATCCAGACACATTCTAAGACAGGTATTGCTCATTTCGGGAGATGGGTTTCTCCGCGAACTTGAGATTAAGAGAGACATAGAAAGAAACATCAAAGCGGATCCACTCACTGAGGCTATTCCTCGAACGCAATAGTTTCGCAAACGGGTTTTGTGAGACTGACTAGTAGAGGAGTTGGGTGTTTGGTATCACACGGGCTGTGAGTATGCGACATCGCAATAATTAGCCTTGAGTGCAAGTGGGAGATTGTTGGAGATAGTGCCCTCAGAGTCAATTATTGGATCACAGGCACGTGATTGCAATGATTGAGGGAGGACCTATCCCAGGAGGACAGTCTTACTCAAGATGATAGTATGCTATCTGGTTTATCTTTATCATCGTGTACTGCTTTAGGTGACCTTACGAGTCACTATTGCACATTGATAGAGCCCTTAGGATTCTTGCTTGACTTCCAGCAGTATGAGGGCGATCATATACGTGGGAGCTGGTAGTCTATAAGCACATCCTTAAATGGTCCCTAGTCGTGGGAGTTTCGAGACAGGGCCTCGATACTCCAGAGTAGACTAGTGTATACAGTCGAGACCCCGACGAGGGGCGGTGGCCGGTCTCACAAGCCACTGGTGTCAGTTGGTTCACCTAAGATGTATACAGGTGCTCATTGGGTTATGAGTACACCGGACAGGACTCACCAGGAACATGCTAGTTGGTCTTATACCTGACGTCAGATAGCAGTTCCCTGGTGACATGTGTACAGGTTAGTTCATCGACCTGAGGATCGTCATTTGTCTCGTGTGAGTTCCCATTGTGCTTTGATAACTACCCTACCACGCTCAAAGGAGACGTGCAGACAGGTTTTAGTTGGGTACAGTCCCGAGCCACATGGAGGCAGTAAGAGGATCTGCAGGGGTTCATCTCTCCCGGTATTGGGGGTGAGGTCACGCTGTGTCTAGGAGAGCCATTACACGAAGTCCTTGGCCAAGGTAGGAGATTTACTGGTAGGTATTCCTGTAGTATCACAGGGTGTTCTGGACTACACTCCGACACGAATTTTACCGCTTTTGGGGGTCTGACTTTTACCAACCCCCTAGGCCCGCCATGCGATGCTCATTGACGAACGGACTGGACTGTACGGATATTGTCACTGACAGGCTCAGTAGGGTGTCAGGATGAGTTCGCTCATCGACGTCCCTTTTGGTCAATACCTGGTAGCCCGTTACGTATAGGCTAATACCTCTGACGTGCTAGTGGTTAAATCCACATCCAAAGTATTGACGAGTCTTTAGAGTTCCCCACAGACCGTTTTCTCAAGTTTCGGGCGAAACGCTGTAGAGGCCGTATGGAGATATGGCAGGGTTCGATCAGATACGTGCGGTATTGCACGGATCATGATCGGACGGATAATACTAGCGGGCTTTGGTTTAAGCCGGATCTTAGTATTGTACAGTGTAGATTTTGTCTCTTTGCATTTGTATTCGGTTGGGATACAAATGCGGGTATGTATATACAGTCGCGGGGTTTTTCCTGTAATTTATTACGGGATCAGTTTTCTGAAGTTGCCAGTTTGCATTCTGTTTCGGCCAGTTTTCCTTTGTTCCTTCACGGCCGGATTTTTCCGATAGAAGGGGGTTATTTGCAGTTGTGCAAATTACCTTTGTGGAGGGGGTTATTTGTATTTGTGGCTTCATGATGGTTCTTGAATCATTAGATTCCTTTTTCATCTTTTCATATGCATTAAATGAGAAAGGATTTTGATGAGAGTTGATTTGAAAATGGGTGTGACACATATACCTCTTTATCATTCCATTTTCTCCACTTGCTTGAGAATGAATTTTTCTCCACCATTCTTTGAAAGGGGCCGGCTACATCCAAGAGAGAGAGTGTGAATTCATTTTGGAGAAAAAAATTGATTCATTTCATTTTTGCTTGCTTGCAAAATTCCCAACACCTCTCTCCAAAGTTCTTCTTTCTCCTCCACATCCATTAAGGCAACTTCACTACCCGCTTGAGACAAGCGAACTTACACTTCATCTATAGCATCCTTGAGCACGTCGACTCGCCATCTTCGTGCCCGAGTTGCCTCGGTCCAGAGTTGGGAGCCCGTAAAAGAACCCGGCGATGTGGTGCCCGTTCCGACGAGGAGATGAAGACCGGAGATTCCGCGAGTAGATCGGAGTGGAGGCCGAAGACCGAAGGACATGGATCGCTCGGTATAGCTTCCTAACCTTTCTCGTATTTGCTAGAGTTAGGTTAATGGCCCGATCCGGGATTTTAGTGCGCGGTGGTGCCAGTTTCTAGTTTTTAGAAAAGTTTTGTTTCCGCATTCCGGCGTCGGATTGACGGCCGGGGTGCCGCCGTGCACTTACACACTATACCCTACGCTTCGGCGGTAGGATCTATAATGTATGCGATGCTATGTACAAGACCAGATGTAGCT
The DNA here is from genome assembly GCA_030015575.1 of Agapanthus africanus. Taxonomy (NCBI): domain Eukaryota; kingdom Viridiplantae; phylum Streptophyta; class Magnoliopsida; order Asparagales; family Amaryllidaceae; genus Agapanthus; species Agapanthus africanus. The sequence continues at coordinate 410,562,058 of JASDDO010000012.1, forward strand.
TACGCACTAAGCGTGGTGAGCCGGTATCAGTCGGACCCAGGTGAGGACCACTGGACAGCAGTAAAGAACATTCTCAAGTACCTGAGAAGGACTAAGGAGATGTTCCTGATTTACGGTAATGGAGACCTCAGGGTCGAGTCCTTTACCGACTCAAGCTTCCAGAGTGACAAGGATGACAGCAAGTCTGTCTCGGGTTTTGTGTTTACCCTCAACGGAGGGGCGGTATGTTGGAAGAGTTCCAAACAAGATACCGTCGCAGACTCGACGATGGAGGCTGAATACATTGCTGCAAGCGATGCCGCAAAAGAGGCGGTCTGGATGAAGAAGTTCATAGCTGAACTTCAGGTAGTTCCGTCCATTGTTGATCCAATACCAGTGTATTATGATAACAATGGGGCTATAGCTTTAGCGAAGGAACCACAGTCCCATCAGAAATCCAGGCACATCTTAAGGCGGTATCACCTGATCAGGGAGATCGTAGATCGCCAGGAGATCGAGGTTCGGAGAGTAGATACGAAGGACAACACGGCGGATCCATTTACAAAGGCCCTCTCAAGCACAGTTCGAGCAACTTTTTGGGATGTTGGGTATGCGGTACGCCGGCAGCTGGCTTTAGAGCAGACGTTGGGTATTCGGTACGCCAATCACTGGCCTTTAGTGCAAGTGGGAGATTGTTGGATGTATATGCCCTAGAGGCCAGTATTGTATATGTATACATATGGATACTGGGGATATGTATGTACAGAACAATCTTGCTCAGTTTTATAGTATATTATTTGACTTGTCTTTATCGGGATATGTGTATTTATTGTTATTATATCTAGTTTGCACATATTGATAAAGACTCGATACGGTAGTATACTATTGTGGTTTGTCTTTATCTTAACATGGCATATGTCATACTCGTTATTACATATTGCGGTTACATGTTAATAAAGCCCATAGGATCTTGCTTGACTACCTGCGTTGTGATGGCGATCATACTTGTGGGAGCAGGGTAGTCCATAAGCACATCCTTGAATGGTCCCTAGTCGTGTAAGTATCGAGACTGGGTACTGATACTCCAGAGTAGACCGGTGTGTACGTTTCTTGCCCCGTCGGGGGATGGTTGGTCCCGCAGCCATTGGTCTGATGCACCTAAGATCGTATACAGGTGTTCACTTGGTGTGAGTACACTGGACGGACTCGCCGAGAACTTCCATATGGTACTATACCTATTGTCAGATGGATGTTCTCAGGTGACATATGTACAAGTTAGTCTTTGGACCTGAGATCAGCATTTGTCTCGTGTGAGTTCCCACAGAACTTTGATCACTACCCTACCACGGCTCTACTGAGTCGTGCAAACAGGTTTTGGATGGGTTCAGTCCCGAGCCACATGGAGGCAGTGAGCGATTGTCGGGGATTCGTCTCTCCCAGTATAGGGAGTCGATATCGCACTGTGATTCGATTGGTCAGGACCATAAGACCTTCGCCAAGGCAGTTGGGATCTACTGATAGGCTGATCAGTAGTTTCCAGGATTGGTCCTGAGCCACATCGGCACGACTTATCAGGTTGTTAGAGCCTGACGTTCACCATCCCCTAGACCCGGTATGCGATACTCTTTGACGAAGAGACCGGACTGTACGGATATTGTCACAGATAGGCTCAGTATGAGATCCGGATGAGTTTGCTCGTCGTCCTTCCTTTTCGACAGGTACCTGGGCAGCCGTTACGTACAGCTAGTGCCGCTGACGTGCTTGTGGTTAAACCCACTGCCAGAGTACTGTCGAGTCTTTATAGTCCCACATAGAGGGTTTCCCTGATCCAGGCAAAACGATGTAGTAGCCGTATTGGATACGTGCAGGGTTCGATTGATTGATGTACTTGGTACTCGTATTTTCGATCGGACAGTTTGTAATACTAGCCGGCTCGGGTTTGAGCCGGATTATTAAATCAAGTATTGATTTAATAATTTACATATATGTATTTCGATATATATATTCTAGTATTACATTCTTCGTATTATTCTATCTCTTTTGGACGTTCGGATTTTTATCTGATTGCCGGTATATTTGTACAGTAGTTGGAAATCCGTATTTATTACAGTTTTCCTTCTAGAAGGTGGCCACCTCATTTTGGATTTTCCTTTTATTTGATAATTGGAAATGAGGTGTAAAGTAAAAGGTATGGGAGGAATGGTGATGACCATGCTTTAATAATTCACAAATGAATTTATAATTCATTTGGAGTTACTATTGAAGCATGGTTGTTAATTGTTTATTGAAAGAATTCACACACAAAACTAAGGTGTGTGATTTTCTCTCACTTCATGCTTCATTTCTCTTTGAGCTCTCATCTTTCTTGAGTTCCTCCCTCCTCTTGATTTCTTCCATCTTCATCTTCTTCCTCTTCACTAACATTCTCATGTGTTGAGAAACAAGTGAAGAGGTTAGAAAACAGATAGCAAACACTTAGACACCCTGCACTACATCCTAGATTACTTGGACTAGCATCCCAAGTTCTCTAGTTGCTCTTTTGATATATTGCAAAGAGCTAGAGCCATGGATCATACTCCCCGGGTGGATCATCAAGGAGAACAAGCTCGATCCTGGAGGACCGACGGAGCAAGGAAAGAAGTTCAAGCATGTTCAAGGCGCTTGCTAGGAGCTAAGGATGAAGAAAGAAGACCGAAGGACTTGGTTTGTTTGGTGAGGTTTCTATCATAGTTGATAGCTCTCTTAGTGTAGCTAGTTAGTTTTATGGAAAGATCCGGTTTTAGGGTTTAGTCTAGCGCCAAGTTTTATTCGTAAGAATTTTTTTGTTCCGCATTTGGCCACGTGAGATGGCCGGGTCGCTAGGGTAACCCTTCAATACCAAGAACATCCTCTTATGTTCATAATTGCTTCTCTTTGTTTTTCCAGGATTGGATTAATATCTGCTTGCTACAGCAAGTGTATAAGCAACATCTGGTTTTGTACAAGACATTGCATGATTGACTCAATTGCCTAAGCAAATGATATGTCATTCATGCCAGTCACTCTCCTCATCAGTCTAGAAGACATCTCTTAAGAGAGGGTAACTCGATCACCTACGGGTACACCGCCACGTCAGGAGTCGTCCATTCTAAAATATTTTTAGAATGTTGTCTAAGTACCCGGATTGGGACAATTCCCTAATCTAGATCTAAAAACATAGATCTAGTCACAAGAATTCCTGATATATTATCCATATCCCACATGGAGAAAACATTATGTGACAACCAAAGTTTGACCGATTGTAGTGTGGGAACATCACTTTCTATCTGGAGTATATCATCTAAATCCCAGGACATAACTCCCTACACCCTCCTTACTAGGTTCATCTGTTGTTTTGATGAAGTCAATCACCTTGACTATCACATCAAAACAGATGATCTGTCTCCGCTATACATGCTTTAGTTTACGAATAAACATAAGAAACTTGCACACCTTTCGCTTCTCTTACTGATTACGATACGATAACCCTCTGGCAGAGTCATATACACGTGCAATTCTAAATTCCTATTTAGAAAGATGTTATAATCATCCACCTGCCAGATATCATAATCAAGAACAACAGCAGTGCAAAGTCATATCTGTATGGATTTTAGCATAGACACTGAAGTAAAAGTCTCATCACAATTTACAACTGGTATTCGATGAGAATCTTTATAATAGGTCTAGCCATATTAGGTTAATACCTTCCCACCTGCACAAAACTCGAAAGATCTTCTTGCTCCTAATGGGTTTTACCCTTTCAGGAGCACACAACAAAGTCTAAAATACATAATTTTTTGAAGTGCGTGGAGTCCATCTTGGATATAAAGCATCTGGTCACCTGGAAGTTACTACTCCCTATGACCTTAAGATAACTAGTAGGGCCATCATAACCATGATGCTGACTTCCCAGTCACCATCTACAAAAAAACGAAGTATCTCTTGGGTGTTTGAGGCCACCTACTAAAACCTGCGGAGTGGCTAATGGTTTGTCAAGTCCAATTGAATCCTTAGGTTTTACTAAATTTTCGGTAACTGTTTGTGGTTCTGGAATCACATCCAGTTCTACCATACCCCTACTGGTTTCTTTTGAAAAAAGATTCCTTTTATAAAAGGTGGCGAGTCAAGAACAATGTAAATATTGATCTTAACAATGGTAGAAACAAAATCCTAGCAAATGCTTGGGATAATCCACAAACTGCCGTTATCGAAATGTGCCTTGAGTTTGTCCGGATTCTGCTTCTAAACAGAAATCGGATAACCCCATATCCTGACAACTTTAAGATATGCAACCAATCTATGTCCATATAGAATCATATGCACTAATTTAGATGGAACCAGATTCAGAAGTCATGTAGCCGTTTCTAGTGCATACCCTAAATGGAAAAAGGCCAATATAGCATTACTCATCAAAGAGCGCACCCACGGATAAGCAATCTGTGAGAGAATCAAGTTCTCAATATTACTATGATGGAATACCTAGCATAAGCATCTACATCTTCGATTACTTCAAAGAATCCTGATACTTCCAATGTATGGTTCTCTACTTTATTCTTATACCTATGAACTTCTTAAAATCTTTGGACCTTGCATTACAAAGAATGCATGTCTAAAACCAGAAAACTTATAGATAAACCTCAATAAAGTAAGAGTACCAATCCCTTGTCCTAAGGGGCACTGGACAACATACCTTTTCATGTATAAGTTCCAAGAGCATACTCGCTCAAATTCCGTGTATTGTAAGTTGAAAATTGTATCTTGGTTAAGAATGTCTTACACCATTATTCAATGCACCTTACCTTATCCTCAACTGATAACGGTAAATGTTTAGAACACAATTTTCAAAATTTATATCTCACTTTATAAAATAAAGGTACATATATTCAATTTTAAAAATTGGTACATAACAACGGTTATTCGAAACCAAATATTTGTCGTTAGGCAAAACCAGGCAATTTAATCCAATATCACCAATTGCAATGAATTCGGATATTGAGGATCAAATCGCCCATTTTCCAATATTCTACTCTTACTCGGCATTTGTAATGTCGTACGGATGTGTGATCCAAATCCGGTAAATACATACCCTGGAGTCAGAATTAATTGGGAGAACAGTCTCTTTTACAAATACACAGAAATACTGAAACATGAAAATGTTTTAAGGGGGTGGCCGAGTATTCCTAGTTGTAGGGTTCCGTAGCACGACAGCAAGATTTCGGGAGGCATCATCCATGTCGTTTTCAAAAATTTGCCATGCTACATAACCCTAACCCTAGAATCTTAACTAGAGAACTAGACAAAACATGCATGTAAACAACTTTACATCTAAATGAACATAGAATACAACCTTTGTAGACCGGTCCTTCACTTCAATAGCTCCGTGTAGTAGTCCCTTCGCTCCAAGTAGTGATCTTCCGGACTTTAGAATGGCTCAACAAGATGAAAGGAACAAGCTTGCACGAAGTCTTCGAGGCCGAAGATGATCTACGTCGAGGAGACACCGACCCAAGCTATCTCTTCACTAATTAGGTATTAGTGAAGCTAACACCCTAAACTAAATGGCTACTCTAGTAGAGGATGATGAAGTAGGATTTTTGCTTACTTTAGAATTAATTTTCTCACTAGTTTTCTTCACCTCTCAAAAATCTAGAGAGCTCACTCTTGATGAAGAAGAAGATAAAAAAGATAATGTTATGAATGAATTAATCAACCACGGGTGAGATAATATCTCATATAACTCATGTAGAGACTTAACCATGGCTATTGATAATGGTTGGGTTAATAAATATCTTAAGCAAAACAAAATTAGTGGACTAAGTCAATGGTTCCACACGCTTCTACAAGCTTCAAACATGGGCTAATTTCCAACCAATTTTGATTTACCTTAAATAAATAAACACACCAATTATCCATGTCATGGTGTGAGTCTCATACACCCATGTAGCATGTATCATCAAGTATGACACAAAAAAAATAATATATATCACATATATATTATATATGAGTGAGAAAAATAAATGCTTAAATGAGCTAATATTAGTTGATGTAAAAATTAATATATCAAATATATAATCATACATTAAATTATTAAATAAACACTTGATTTAATAATCCGGCTATAACACATATAAACGACTAATATCATATGTATCAACTTATCGAATCAACACTTGATTCGATAACCCAGCCATATCACATATAACCGACCGATATCACATATCGCGAGAGTAGAATACAGTATCACATACTCATATTAATCTCGGTTCCGCACATATCACATATGTGCTCCTACTTCATTTCTCCTGAGCCAGGAATCCTCTGTGTAGGACTCTAAAGACTCGTCAATACGCCGGCAGTAGGTGATGATCATATCAGTGACCCACAAGCCGTCAGCGGTACTAGCTGGACGTAACGGCTACCCGGGTATTGAGCGATCAGAAGATCAACAAGCAAGCCTGCTCATAATCCTGTAAAGCCTATCAGTAACACTACCGTACAGTCCGGTCTCTTTATCTGATATGTCGCATATCTAGTCTAGGGGTGGTAAACGTTAGACCCTAGTAACTGATAAGTCATACCGATGTGAGGCTCATAACGGGTCGAGAAACTACTGATAACACTTACCAGTAAATCTTCGTATCAGCCCTGGCTAGGGACTTTCTGTTATAGCCAATCTAGCACAGCACAACATCAACCCCTAATACCGGGAGAGACGAATCCCCTCCTATCGCTCATTTCCTCCATGTGACTCGGGACTGTACCAAAAAAACCACCGTTTTGCACGTTCTCTTGAACGTGGTAAGGTGGAAATCAAAGCACAGTGGGAATCCCACAAGACTCTATGACGATCTCGGGTCTACAGACTAACCTGTACCAGTGTCACCAGAGAACTGCTATCTGACGATAGGTATAATACCAACTAGGAGTTCTCGGCGTGTCCGTTCTGTGTACCCAGTCTCCACTGAGCACCCGTATACCATCTTTGATGTCAAGCACCAATGGATGTGGGATCATCCATCGCCCATCATATAGGTCAAGAAGCGTATACGCTAGTCTACTCTGAAATATCGATGCCCTATCTCGATACACCCTCGACTAGGAACAATTAAAGGATGTACTTGTGGACTACCATGTCCCCACTAGCATGATCTCCATCATAGTCCTGGTAGTCAAGTACACATCTTAAGGGCTTTATCAACATGTGAGAGCAAGACAGTATCAAAATACAAGTCTACATGTTAAGACAAAGAGCAACCAGATAGCATACTATCATGTCAAGGAAGAAAGTCCTCTCTATACATGTCCAAGCATCTACTATAATATACATCATATTTACAATAATGGCCTCTAGGGCATACATATAACCAACAATCTCCCACTTGCACTAAGGCCAGTTGTTGTAGTATCTTATACCCAACATCTCGAAGAGTCTCTCAAATTGTATCTGGGGTATGGCCTTTGTGAGTGGATCCGCCGTGTTGTTCTTCGTGTCAACTCTTCTGATCTCGATCTCCCGGCGATCAACTATCTCCCGGATCAGGTGATACCGCCTCAGAATATGCCTGGATTGCTGATGGGACCTGGGTTCCTTGCCCAAAGCCACTGCTCCATTGTTATCACAATACAATGGTATTGGATGCTCGATGGACAGAACCACACCAAGTTCGTTTATGAACTTCTTCATCCAGACATCCTCTTTGGCAGCATCGTTGGCAGCGATGTATTCATCCTCCATCGTCGAGTCTGCCACGGTTTCTTGGTTGGAACTCTTCCAACAAACCTCCCTTCCATTGATGGTGAAGACAAATCCCGAGACCGACTTAGATTCGTCCTTATCACTCTGGAAGCTCGAATCGGTAAAGGACTCCACTTGGAGTTCACCGTTACCATACACCAAGAACATCTCCTTAGTCCTTCTCAAGTACTTAAGAGTGTTCCTCACAGCTGTCCAGTGATTCTCTCCTGGATCTGCTTGATACCTACTTACTACATTTAGTGAGTATGCTACATCGGGTCTGGTACATAACATCGCGTACATGATAGAGCCTACTGCCGAAGCATAGGGTATCCCTTGCATGCAAGCTCTCTCCAAATCAGTCTTAGGAGACATCTCTTTGGAGAGAGTGAGTTCAGAGATTGTGGGTAAATTCCCACGCTTGGAATCTTCCATACTAAACCTCTTTAGTATGGTGTCAATATACCTGGATTGGGACAATCCCAGTATCCGTTTAGATCTATCTCTATAGATCTTAATCCCCAAGATGTAGGATGCATCACCTAGATCTTTCATTAAGAACATTTTCGATTAGAAGAGCTTGACCGAGTGCAGCATAGGAACATCATTTCCTATCAAGAGTATGTCATCCACGTACAATACGAGGAAGACAACCTTACTCTCTGCCACCTTCTTGTATATACAAGGTTCATCTACGTTTTTGATGAAGTCAAACTCTTTGACTACTACATCAAAACAAATGTTCCAACTCCGCGATGCCTGCTTTAACCGTAGATGGATTTAAGCAGCTTGCACACCTTTCCGCTGCTCCCACTGTCTACGAAGCCCTCTGGCTGAGTCATGTATACGCTCTTTTCTAAATCACCATTTAGAAAGACGGCATTAACATCCATTTGCCCGATTTCATAGTCATGGTATGCAGCAATGGTAAGTAGGATCCGGATGGATTTAAGCATAGCCACTGGAGAAAGGTTTCATCATAATCCACACCTGGTCGTTGACGAAAACCTTTTGCAACAAGTCTAGCTTTGAAAGTCTCAACTTTTCCATCTACACCAATTTTTTTCTTGAAGGTCCACTTGCTTCCGATCGGTTTTACCCCTTCAGGAGCATCTTCCATAGTCCATACTTTGTTGGTGTACATGGATTCCATCTCAGATCGTATTGCATCCAGCCATTTCACAGAGTCCCCACTCATGATGGCCTGCTCGAAGCTAGCTGGGTCATCATCTTCCATGATGGAATCCTCGCTCCCACCATCAATGAAAAAACCGTAGTATCTCTCAGGTGGATGAGGAACCCTACTAGATCGGTGGAGAGGCTGGGGTTCGTTGGAGAGTACTGAATCCTCTGGTTCCAATAAATCATCAGTTGTAGTTTGTGCTGCTGGAACTTCTTCCAACCCTACCTCTTTGCCACTAATTTCTTTTTCAAGAAATTCATTTTCTAAAAAGGTGCAATATTGAGAAACAAACACCTTTTGTTCCTCACCGTGGTAGAAAAGATATCCATATGAATGTTTGGGATATCCTACAAACTTACAAAGAACTGACCATGCCTCGAGTTTGTACGGATTTTGCCTTTTGACATAGGCCGGACAACCCCATATCTTAACTCGTTTAAGACATGGTCTCTTTCCACTCCATATCTCATATAATATGGTAGGTACAGATTTAGATGAAACTTGATTCAATAGGTATGTTGCTGTCTCAAGCGCATAACCCCAAAAGAAAATAGGCAACTCAGCGGTTCTCATTATAGAGCGCACCATATCCAATAGGGTGCGATTCCTCCACTCCGATACGCCGTTGTGCTGTGGTGTATACGGAGGAGTAAGCTGAAAGAGAATCCCATTCTCTTTTAGATATTCACGGAACTCTGTGCTCAAGTATTCTCCTCCCCGATCAGATCGTAGGATTTTAATACTTTTACCTGTCTGGTTCTCGACTTCATGCTTATATTCTTTGAATTTCTCAAAAGATTCAGACTTGTGTTTCAACAGGAACACATGACCGTATCTTGAGAGATCGTCAGTGAATGTAATGAAGTATGAGGAACCGTCCCTGGCATGTGTAGACATGGGACCACATACATCACTATGTATCAGTCCCAAGAGTTCCGTAACTCTCTCTCCATGTCCAGTAAACGGAGTTTTGGTCATCTTTCCTTTATGACATGACTGGCAAGTTTCATAAGATGATAAATCGAACGGATTCAAATATCCATCCTTATGTAACTTAGCTAGTCGTGTCGCATTGATATGACCTAGTCTACAATGCCACAAGAAGGACTCGTTTATTTCTGAACTCTTCCTCTTTTGTGTATTTTGTACGTTAAGAACTGTGGTTTGATTTAGAGCGTATATGCCATTATTTAACGAGCCTGATCCAATCAACTTTTGATTCAGAAAAATGTTCACAACTTTATCCTGTACTACAAAATTATATCCTTCTTTACTTAATAAACAAACCGATATAAGATTGCATATCAGGTTCGGTATGTAATAGCATTCGTTCAGAACAATGTATTACCATTTGGTAATACAAGGTGATATTCGAAGGTCCGTGTTTTAAATCAAGCCAGTAAAAGAGCACGGATTCCACGGTCGTGATGAATAGCCAAACCCACATCCCTAGACCCCTACGAGAGCGGCAATAAACCCTGCTAATTCTAGAGTTAGGAGACCCGGTCTTGACTCCTTGAGATGGTCTCCCACTAGACTCTAGAACCCGGTTACTTGTGCTCCCCGCCTTTGGTCTATCCTAATGCGGAAAAGTAAATAATATACTTCAATGGTGACATCATCCTCAACCCGGAAGTGTCCCAATACAAGAATATTACATACAAATTTTTACATGAATGAAAATGAAAAACTCTCATCTCACGGAGAATCCCCCGGCTATTCAAACATGATGATCCAATATAACATATCACAGCAACACATAACATTACATGTCATCAACGTAAGTAAATATGCGTTTCCCAATTGTCGTTGATGTATAGCAACGAAACCGGCGATACACCACATATTACACTTACGGTCGCAGAAAAGAAAGTGAAAACTACAATAATTGGAATCCGCAACATCCTTAGACATCATAAACCCGAAATATCACATATTTCGGATTTCATGCCTAACCGTATAAATTCCTTAGACATCATAAACCCGGAATATCACATATTCCGAATTTCATGCCTAACGTTATAAACCCGGCATTTTAGTCTCAAATTGAAAACACTTTTCAATAACCAGTTGGGGAATTCAACAAGATTCCCGACATTTGATTGAATGCTCGTCGGAAACATTGGTAGACGACCGCACCCCCGATGCCGTCGATGAAGTGCACTTAGGCGAAACACCGCAGCCGCAAGCACCCGAGCGGATGCTTTTGGCAACAGGGTTCTCCTACAGTCACTTAGTCGGGGCTATGGGGCGTGGCTATATAGTAGTGTTACCCGGCGAGTGTTCGCGTACTGTACAAGATTGCGACGGAGTTTTGATCCGATTCAAAACCCCATGGCAACCGATCAAAAGAGACTAAATTGCTAGATTCACAAAATTCTAATTAGTTTTCACAAAACTAATTATTGTGGATTCCAAATATCGTATCACAAATCACAAATATCTAGACGATGTTAAACATTTCAATCGAATCAACAAACACCCATAATTCCCAGAGACCTCAACACTTGAGTCACATTTAAAAATACCCAGAGAGTGCCACAAGTACCTACGGATTAGCACAAGAAGGCACGGTCCTTGCCTCACCAAAGGCACCGCGGAATAGCGGCTAAACCCATAGTTTTGCTGCGGTTGCGCGGCCGTTTAGTAGAGTTAAGCGCTCGTTTTTCTTGGGGATCCATAGTAAACCCTGCACAATTTTCTGCATATTTTTAAACCTAAAAATTCCAATTTTTGGAAAAATTTCCAGAGACTAGGGTTTTTCCGGGTTTCGAAGTTCGATCAAAAACTTTAACTTCGTCTAGACGACTCCTAATACTCTTGCTTGGCTCTGATACCACTGTTGGGGTTTCTTAGCATGTACTGGGAATAAGTGATCATTCTCTCCTAGTAACGAATGGTGCAAATGTTGCAGCCAAAGCAGTTGGCGAATATCACATTGTATTACCAAATAGGAATACATTGATCTTGAACGACTGTTATTACGTAACATCTATGATATGCAATTTAATATCAATTTCTTTTTTAGATAAAGAAGGATATAACTTTGTAGCAGAGAAAAATGTTATGAACATTTTCCTTAATCAAGCGTTGATTGGGTTTGGTACGTTATATAACGGTATATACGTTCTGAATTAAAATACAGTTCTTAACATACATAACACACACAAGAGGAAAAGTTCAGAAATGAACGAATCTTTCTTGTGGCATTGTAGACTAGGTCATTGCAAGTCTACGGTAGCGCCCCGGCCGTCAATCTGAGGCCAAACGCGGAACAAAAACTTTTACAAACTGGCGCTAACGCAGACTTTTACCCGGATCGTTCCATTAACTCTATACAAGCCAACTACAAAGAAGTTAGAATGGATATACCGATCGATCCGTGTTCTTCGGTCTTTAGCCACCATCCTTAGATCCTCGCGGCATCTCCGATCTCGCTCGATCTCCGGTCTCCTCGTCGAAGTGGCACCACGTCAAGGAATCTTTTTACGGGCTCCTGCTTCAAAACTGAAGCAACTCGGACATGAAAAATGCTAGCCGACATGTCCCAGGTGAAGTAGAGAATGTGTGTGATAGCTTTGTCTCTAGACATCCATTGATTCTCAACACATGAGATGATATGGATAGAGGTTGAAGAAGAAGCCATTGATGAGAAAATTGTGAGCTCAAAAGAAGGAGTCAAGAAGAAGGAGTTGCTTATTATGTTGGGATGAATATGTGAGAGCTGTTGATAATAATCTCAAGACCAAACCCCACTCATAGTTGCTACCCTCTCTCTCTCCACATATCAATTCCACACAATAATTAACCAAGAGATTAGACATGGCACAAAAAATAACACTATGAGTCATCAACAAAACACATGCCACATTTAATGCTCTTGATCATGACTAGCACTCACAATTTCCACTAATAAACATTAATCCAAATGTTTATAACAATAAATAGAATGGCATCTTCTAAAGTAAACTCGTGACGGATCACAAGAATACCCCTCATCTGTATATACATACCTGCATCCACATTCCGACTGAATACGAATGCAATGAGACGAAAGTAATCCAACAAATCTAATACTAGGATCCAGCTTAAACCAAAGCCAACTAGTATGATTCGTCCAATCATGATCCGTGTACAAGTGCACGTATATGATCGAATCCTGCCATAAATGTCACGACCTGAAATATTAGCTCGTGACCAGCACTTAAATCACGCAACGTCTAAAGGCGTAACGTAATTCAAGTAAGCTGAAACGCAGAAATCTAAACACTACTACAAAGAAGGGTTGCCCCTACGGATAAATCCGTAGGGGCAACCCACTGCCCCTACGGATATATACGTAGGGGCGAAAAAATACCCCGTAGGTGCAAAGGCCGCAGGTGCAAGTTGAGGCCCTGAACTTGCCCCTACGGTTAAATTCTTGCCCCTACGGATATGTGTGTAGGTCCAGTTTCCCCTACGGGTTAAGCCGTAGGGTATGAGATTTTATATTATTTAAGGTTTATTTTAATAAATTACTTGGCCCTACGGGTATATCCGTCGGGGCCTGTACTACCCCCTACGGATATATGCGTAGGTACGTTTCCGTAGGGGCACAAATTCAGGATTCCTGATATTTTGCCCCTACGGATAACGCCGTAGGGGAGAGTCAGTGGCCCCTGCGGATATATCCGTAGCGGCTTTCCCAACCCCCTGGCACTGAGATCTGGGGGAAATATCAGTTACTGCTGATATTTAGCCCCTACGGACATATCCGTAGGGGTAACATGAGTGCCTACGGATTAATCCGTAGGTACATATTGTCTGTAATTTTTTTAAAAAAATGGGCTGCTTGATTTTTTCCCTCCCTGTGCACAATAATATATACATCAATCAAATCATATATTGCAGTATTCATAATCACATCTCACGCATATATATAATATACAAAAGAAACACAAAAACTGAATATGATATAAATACAAACCAATATCAATATCGTTTCAAAATGTAGTACAATGTGTATGATATAAATAAATACATGTTTCAAAAAAAAAGAACCAAAAATCTACCCTAGCTCGGTCCAGCTCCACCTCTGAATAACGATAGAATAACGCGCGTCTGCTCCTCGGTCAATAAACTCTGCAATTCGTCGCGAGCGGGAGTCTGAGCGGCATGTGGAACCGGCGATGTGGTCTGCGCAGCCGCCGTCGAGGTAGTCGCTTGCGGAGCCGCGGCTGCGGGAGTCTGAGTGGGCGGTGGAGCTACAGGAGCTGTCTGCGGAACCGCAGCCGATGTAGTGGCTTGCGGAGCCGCAGCCGAAGGAGATGCGTGTGGAGGCTCGGCCGATCTACCCTGTCGCGTCTGGATATAACGTGTGTAAGAAGCGTGTAAGAACTGTTTATTATTCGAATTCGTATCATTATTAAGTTATTTCGAAACCCTGTTTGGATATCTAGTTTGGAAAAGCGTTGTTTATTTCAATTACATATGTATGTATGATTAATCAAACTTAAGTCTAAAACCAAATAAGCTCAAGCTACGTACTAATTATGGATATGTTGATATGTATATAATATGAAATGATATTTTACTATAAAGTAGTATACATACCAGCATCTCCTTCAACTCCTGAACGCTGGCCCTCAAGCTATCCAGTTCATGATGGACATGCCGGTCACTGGAGACGGAGGAAGTAACCGCCGGGGTGGAGTCCAACCTCATATGGGCCCTGCTAGGGCTCAATCCCCGGCCTCTCCCAACCTTTGTGGTGCCCTCCGTGTGCGGCGTCCAGAACAGGGGTCAGCAGCCTCGGATCGTTCTGTCCGGTAAAATCGTTCCCCAGGCCTGGACCTGCTCAACCACCCGCTCCTACACCCACATTCGAATTCTTATCATTATCGAGTTATTTCGAAACTCCATTTGGATATCTAGTTTGGAAAACTGTAGTTTATTTTAATTAGATATGTACATATATGATTAATAAAACATAAGTCTACAACCAAATAAGCTCAGTCTATGTACCGATATTGGATATGTTGATATCTATAATATGACATTATATTTTACTATTAAGTAGTATACATACCAGCATCTCATTCAACTCCTGAACGGTGGCCTTCAAGCTCTCCAGTTCCTGCTGGATACGACGCTCACTGGAGACGGAGGAAGTAACCACCGGGGTGGAGTCCAACCTTATATGGGCCCTGCTAGAGCCCAGTCCTCGGCCTCTCTCCCAACCTCCGTGGTGCCGTCCGTGTGCGGCGTCCAGGACTGGGGTCAGCAGCCTCGAATGTTGCCTTCCCCCTAGCAACTGTCAGAACATTATATTTAGCACAGACTGGTCTATAAAATTGACAAGAAATACCAAAATCAACAAATTCAAAGCCTTACCTACAGAGATAGAAGATGTGCTCCTCTGGTATCTGCATGTATCAAAATTTGAATAATATTAATTAATTTCAGTACATACATACTAACAAGGTAAACTCGCATACAGCGCTGCTTACACATATGACAGGGAGTGAACAAGCTCTTGTAGATCATCAGGCGCAAATCTAATCTCATCAAGCAGCCCATGATAATGAGTTGGACGACTAAGAGCAAAAGGAATGTGTGTGTATTTATGATATAGCATTCTAAATCAATATACATGCCCTATATAATATATAAACATACCTGGAGGAACGGGAGTGGCCTCTGTCCCTGATATGGACGCATCACCAACAACTAGACAATCAAACATTGACAATATAAGTAATTTTGACATAAACATGCATGGATATCTATAATATTACATTCAAAATGGATATTAGAGAGCGCACCTGCAGTGAGAAGTGGTAAAAGTATCACCCAACTAGGGTGTAATTTACAGAATCAGTTGAGACTCTTAAAAGTCATAGAAGAACCCGACCTGCACAAATCTGATGTATGCTTTCCATTGGACACTAAGAAGTCTCTAAAGGGAAAAGCCTATGTGAAAGCCATCATTAGTTCATATCAGAAGATTGATGCTGAAACAGAGAACGAGGAATGTCATTTTTTTCTTCTTCTGCCACATTACTGTCTTCTCCTTCTGCCACATTACTGTCTTCTCCTTCTTATTATGTGCGCGTGCAAATTCAATGACTATATTGAGAATATGGATTAATAGTGGGTAGGAAAAGTATTTCTCAAATGGCTTTTGCGTCTTAAAACCATAAACTACTAAGTAATGGCATACATAATTTTTTTAGTATAAAGGTTGTTATTTTAAGTTTTCCCTTATAGAGATATGATCTAATTGCATCTATAAACTATAAGTGTGCAGAAAATTATGATAAGAAACCATAAGAAAGGGTCGTAGCCATGCATAACCTTGAATCTACATACCAAATCATGCAAAAGTATGCACTTATTGTCACCTTGCCTTGGAATATAAAATATCTTGGAAGACTATAAGCGAGCATTTAAATCTTGATAGCTTTTGACTTCAACATATATTTTTCTCAAGTACCATGAAATATACTTGCTCCGTATAAACCGTTTTCAGGAAGATGGATTAATAATGACAAATTATCCATTGTGGCTCACTAGGTTAGCATTTTCTCTTCTATTGACCATCTTACTAATCTGCTTGGTAAATTTATTCGGAACCGGCTGCGAATCATTAA
This sequence comes from Agapanthus africanus, assembly GCA_030015575.1. Taxonomy (NCBI): domain Eukaryota; kingdom Viridiplantae; phylum Streptophyta; class Magnoliopsida; order Asparagales; family Amaryllidaceae; genus Agapanthus; species Agapanthus africanus. The sequence continues at coordinate 410,578,604 of JASDDO010000012.1, forward strand.
AAGACATGCATAAGAAAGAAAGCTAAAATACAGATATATAGCATACCGATACATCGAAACTTCATAGTTGCGATGACAATCCAGAGATATTTATTTCTACACACGTGGTGCGCGTGCGAATGCGTCAGGCATCATGGACAAATATTTCAGAACATGGAAAGTATTATTCGTATAAAGTAATTAAAACTTTTAAACACCTTGGGTAGATATTTTCTTAGTTGATGCAATCATATCATGAGGACTAAATTTAAGCTATTATACATATGCATATGTATTTTTCTAACCTAATATATCACACACACACACACACACACAGAGAGAGAGAACACCTGGTAGGTAGAGAAATCAGGTAGCAGGATCCTGAAGAAATGGAGTCCATAGTATTGCTCATCATCATCATCCATGATCCCTTTGATAATATTTTTTCAAAGGGATCACGGATGATGATGATGAGCAATGCTATGGACTCCATTTCTTCAGGATCCTGCTACCTGATTTCTCTACCTACCTGGTGTTCTCTCTCTCTCTCTCTCTGTGTGTGATATATTAGGTTAGAAAAATACATATGCATATGTATAATAGCTTAAATTTAGTCCTCATGATATGATTGCATCAACTAAGAAAATATCTACCCAAGGTGTTTAAAAGTTTTAATTACTTTATACGAATAATACTTTCCATGTTCTGAAATATTTGTCCATGATGCCTGACGCATTCGCACGCGCACCACGTGTGTAGAAATAAATATCTCTGGATTGCCATCGCAACTATGAAGTTTCGATGTATCAGTATGCTATATATCTGTATTTTAGCTTTCTTTCTTATGCATGTCTTTTAATGATTCGCAGCCGGTTCCGAATAAATTTACCAAGCAGATTAGTAAGATAGTTAATAGAAGAGAAAATGCTAAACTAGTGAGCCACAATGGATAATTTGTCATTAGTAATCCATCTTCCTGAAAACGGTTTATACGGAGCAAGTATATTTCATGGTACTTGAGAAAAATATATGTTGAAGTCAAAAGCTATCAAGATTTAAATGCTCGCTTATAGTCTTCCAAGATATTTTATATTCCAAGGCAAGGTGACAATAAGTGCATGCTTTTGCATGATTTGGTATGTAGATTCAAGGTTATGCATGGCTACGACCCTTTCTTATGGTTTCTTATCATAATTTTCTGCACACTTATAGTTTATAAATGCAGTTAGATCATATCTCTATAAGGAAAAACTTAAAATAACAACCTTTATACTAAAAAAATTATGTATGCCATTACTTAGTAGTTTATGGTTTTAAGACGCAAAAGCCATTTGAGAAATACTTTTCCTACCCACTATTAATCCATATTCTCAATATAGTTATTGAATTTGCAAGCGCACATAATAAGAAGGAGAAGACAGTAATGTGGCAGAAGGAGAAGACAGTAATGTGGCGGAAGAAGAAAAAAATGACATTCCTCGTTCTCTGTTTCAGCATCAATCTTCTGATATGAACTAATGATGGCTTTCACATAGGCTTTTCCCTTTAGAGACTTCTTAGTGTCCAATGGAAAGCATACATCAGATTTGTGCAGGTCGGGTTCTTCTATGACTTTCAAGAGTCTCAACTGATTCTGTAAATTACACCCTAGTTGGGTGATACTTTTACCACTTCTCACTGCAGGTGCGCTCTCTAATATCCATTTTGAATATCGATAATATTACATTCAAAATGGATATTAGAGAGCGCACCTGCAGTGAGAAGTGGTAAAAGTACCACCCAACTAGAGTGTAATTTACAGAATCAGTTGAGACTCTTGAAAGTCATAGAAGAACCTGACCTGCACAAATCTGATGTATGCTTTCCATTGGACACTAAGAAGTCTCTAAAGGGAAAAGCCTATGTGAAAGCCATCATTAGTTCATATCAGAAGATTGATGCTGAAACAGAGAATGAGGAATGTCATTTTTTTCTTCTTCTGCCACATTACTGTCTTCTCCTTCTTCTTCTGCCACATTATTGTCTTCTCCTTCTTATTATGTGCGCGTGCAAATTCAATGACTATATTGAGAATATGTATTAATAGTGGGTTGGAAAAGTATTTCTCAAATGGCTTTCGCGTCTAAAAACCATAAACTACTAAGTAATGGCATACATAATTTTTTAGTATAAAGGTTGTTATTTTAAGTGCGCGTGCAAATTCAATGAAAGTTAGATTTGAGGATACCCATGTATGAGTTGTATTCTATATATGTGTGTTTCGATTTAAGATTTCGCTTAAGTGTAGGGTTGTTTTTACTTAAAGAAGTATCACCATCTACTATATATAAAAAAATATAGCAAACTAGGATTGGTATTCAAATCCCAGTCCAGATTGGTATTCAAAATTTATTTAATTAGTTTGTGATCCACCTCATTTGATTCGTTGCTTGAGGCATCAATGTAGGCACAAATATCGGCGATGAGGAACTCGACGAGGAAGAACGAGGGCGGTGGTGGGCCAAGAACGGAAGGCGGTGGCGGGCTGAGAACGGAGGGCGCGCGGTGGCGACGAAGAGAAAATTGGAGACGCGGGAACGAGAGAAAATTTTGGGAACGAGAGGGAAAGATATCGAGGCGTAGGGCATTTCTGTGCCTTTTTTAATTAAATTCCCATTTAGATGCCCCTACGGACATAACCGTAGGTTATTGGTTTGCGGCTCCGTAGGGCCAAACAACAAATTAAGATTTAATACTTTGAAATTAAAATGTCGGGCACCGTAGGGACAAAGTGGCGCTTTTAGTTTCATATATGAGTATCGATAGGAATATGAAGGTTTCATATTATCATCGAGTATCATATATTGGTTTTAACCTGAATATCTCGAGTCGCTCTCTAATTATGCGTTTGTTGTGCATTCGTGTTGTATGTGTAACATGACTTTAAACCATTGAGATCAAGATTGATAGAACTGATCATCCTACATTGCAATAGCATTCATCAACCAAAAACTATTATTGCAATGGTATTCATCTATAACAATCAACAATTAAAACTACAAATGTAGGATACTGATATCATAAAGCGTTATACGCAACATTGATAGAACTGATAAATAAAAAAACGAAACACAAACCGTATCAAGATTTAACAACTTTGATTATGTCATATACGCGGGCCGATATTTTCATATTAGCCAATATGCAAAAATAGATTGCGGTCTGGATATGGCATATTGGCAGATGTTACCTATATGCATACATGCATGTTGTATCCCTATTTTTTCATAAATCAAACCAACAACATACATCAAACTAGTCCATGCCACCAATCGGAAACTCCACTATGTTTTTGAATTATTATTTTTCCAAATAGCATTGAGCTCCTATTGATATTGTCCCATCCAACAAATTTGTTGTGCTTGCCTCGACCTTCATCTAGCTTTCACATGACATACACATTATATGAGTAATATAGTTATAAATTATGGTATTTTGTTGTCATCAATCCACCTAACCCTAACCCCAAGTTGCTTAATAATTCAAGCAATTCAACAGCATTTAGTACCAAATCACTAGCCTTCGGCAACAATACTCGTCCAAACTAAAAACATGACATTGGTGTTACTACAGTAATTGTCCCCTCGATACTTACGCTCTAATTCCATGAAACAAACAACCCCTCAGTGGATTTGGATTGGAGTTGGATTTTTGGAATATCAAATCCATAAAAACTTGCCAGTTTTGTATTTGGTTTGCAAACTTGATTTTAGGATTGATTGATGCAACTAGGATATTTGGAGCACTTTCCATTCCGTCGAAAAAGTTAAGGATTTGCAGAAAAATCCATGTCCACAATTTGGGCACAACCAAACAAAAGAATAAGAAACTCGTAAACCATCATCTTTCATTTTCATTTGGTACAAAACAAACAAAAAAGACACATAAATTCATGAATCAACCTTAAGACTTTGAGAATCCATGTGCCCAAGGACACTAATCATCCAACATATTCGATATGAGCCCAGAACACTTAACATCCATTTTCAATATGAATCTGACTACAATTTTTTATTTTTTTAGTTTTACATATCAAATATGAACAATGCATTCAATATCCAAACAACATCTACAATAAATAAATGTGATCGGATGATATAACAATGTTTTCAAGGCTACATCAATTGACAACACCAAAGCCAGCACCAAAGCCAGTTTTCAAGGCTACATCAATTGACAACACCAAAGCCAGTTTTGCTACGAATTAGTTGGTGAAAGAATGGTTTACACAGCAGTACACAAGAACACATCTGGGCATCTTGCTATACTAACTAGAGTGTAAGGATACATACTAGAATAATTTTCCAACTCCCCACCACTTAACCCCAACCCAGCCCCAGCCCCCGCCCTCAGCCCCAGCCCCACCCCAGCCCAGCCCCACCCCAGCCTAGCCCCAACCTAACCCTAAACCCAGTGCGGCCAGCTAAACCCCAGCACCAACCCTAAGGCAAACCCTAACCCCAGCCCCACCCCACAGCAGCCGAGCACTAACCCTAACCCTACCCCGACCCCGACCCCGACTGCGACCGCGACCCCTGCCCAACCCCAACTCGCGCGCCATGAACCCTAAGCCCAAAATAATCCCAAAAATCTTTAATTTACCTCACCTGAACCCTAAGCCCGAAGTAATCCAAAGATTTACTCACCTGAACCGCTGCTGCGCTGGGGCTGGGACGACGACCTGAACCGCGGTGGCGACGAGAGCTGAGGTGGCGACGAAACCGGCGGTGGCGACGAGGAGAACGACGTTGGCGACGACGGCGTGGCGAATTGGGGAATTTTTTCGCGCGCGATCGAGAGAGAGAGAAAGTGGGCGAGCGTAGGCGATCGATCTGGGATTTTGTTAAATCGATATTTACTTGTCCCTACGGATATACCCGTAGGTCCTTTGTTTGCGGCTCCGTAGGGGCAAACACCAAATTAAGAATTAATATTTTTATTCTTGGACGTCTATGCCCGTAGGGGCAACCTTTTAGCCCTACGGATTAATCCGTAGGGCTAAACATAAATTGCCCCTACGGATGTCAATATCCGTAGGGGCAACCCCTTATTTTACTAGTGAAACCTTTTTTAAGAAAAAAAAAGATGTGAGGTTTTGAAATAAAGGTGTAATGAAATCAAGTTTTCTTAAATACATAGAAGAGGAACATGAAAAATGCAAGTGGAATTTATTAGTTTGAAAAGATGTTTCGTCTTTTTAAAAATTTGGGCAGCACAGCCTTTGTATATTTTGATCAAAAACCACATATACAAGATAATGATAAAGGCATCCCAAAGCGGGAGCTAGCTCTTCGCCAATTGGCGGATCCACAACCATGCAAAGCATAAATATATGTATACGATGCCCAACGGCGAAGATCACCACAAAACATAAAGAAATAAGCAAGACATCAAAACTACAAGTAGCGGAAAAACCCTCGCTCTAAGTCTCGCAACCATAAGTCTCACTAAGTCTCATAACTTATACAAATACTAGTTTTATTGATGGAGTGACTAGATATAATAGAAATAATAATAACAAGAGGGGTACGATCCAATATGTACCACCTACCAAAGAAATCACCCGAATCCAACTGTCTGCCATCGAAGCCGCTACTGATCCAAGAGGTCAACCTACAAGAACTATGGCACAACGGTGGTGAGTTGCCTGTTAGTTATTGTAGGGTTACTAGGCACTCTAATAAGGTTCTACAATGCATCAACCATGCCCGTTTAAAATTTTAGCCGTGCCGAATAACCCTAAGCAAGATCGTTGCTAGAAAATTAGGGTTTCATATGCTAGTAAACTACGTTTACAACTAAGTGAATACGAAATACAACCTTTGTAGATCGGTTCTTCACTTCTATAGCTCCTTGTTGAAGTCCCTTCGCTGCGATCGTGGTTCTCTCGGAACCTTGCATGGCTTCACGAGGCGAAAGACGCGTCCTTGCTTGAAGTCTTCGAGGCCGAAGATGATCTACGTCGAGGGGATGCCAACTCAAGCTTCTACTTCACTAACTTGTGAATTAGTGAAGCAAACACCCTAAACTAAAGTGGTAGTCTAGTAGAGGATGGAGAAATAGGAATTGGGTTCTCTTTAGAATTTTATTTCTCACAATCTTTCTCACTTTTGATCAAACCCTAGCAAGTTTTTTCTTTTTAGCAATGAAGAAGAAGATGAACAAAAGAAAAGAGATGAGGATAATGATCAAGTGAGAAGTCTAACCATTGTGAGTGAGTATCATATACTAACTCTTGTAGAGACATAACCATGGCTAAAATTATGGTTGGGTTAAGAAATATCCATAGTAAAAACAAATTTAGTGGAATTAGTCAATGCATCCACAAGCTTCCACAAGCTTCATGCATTTAGCTAATCCTCCACTAATTTTGTAATTACTTTGAATATTAAAATCCAACATAAATAAATAGCATGGTGTAAGTCTCATACACCCAAGTCATGTGTATCATCAACCATGATACAAAAAAGGAAACACAATTTTAATATATATCACATATATATTAAAGTTGTGTACATGTGATAAAAAACCTAAAGTGAACAAGTGTTAGTTAATGTAAACTAGTATATCAAATATACAATTATACAATAAATTATCAAATCAACACTTGACTTAATAATCCGGTCATATCACATATAACCGACTAACGTCCAATGTATCGACTTATCGAATCAACACTTGAATCGATAACTCGGCTATATCATATATAACCAACTGATACATAAAGTCGTTAGATTAGAATACGGTATCACATACACGCATTATTCTCGGTCCCGCACATATCATATACGTGCTCCTATTTCGTTTTGCCTGAGCCAGTAAAACCTCTATGTAGGACTCTAAAGACTCGTCAATATGCCGGCAGTAAGTGATGATCACATCAAGCACCCACAAGCCGTCAGCGGTACTAGCTGGAAGTAACGGCTATCCGGGTATTGAGCGATCAGAAGACCAGCAAGCAAGCCCGCTCCAACTCCTGTAAAAGCCTGCCGGTAACACTTCCCGTACAGTCCGGTCTCCTCGTCTGATATGTCGCATATCAAGTCTAGGGGTGGTAAACGTCAGACCCCAATAACCGATAAATCGTGCCGATATGAGGCTCATAACGGGTCGAGAAACTACTGGTAACACTTACCAGTAAATATCTAAATTAGCCCTGGCCAGGGACTTCCCTGTTACGGCCAATCGAGCACAGCGCCACATCAACCCCCAATACCGGGAGAGACGAAACCCCTCCTATCGCTCATTGCCTCCATGTGACTCGGGACTGTACCCAAAAACCACCATTTTGCATGCCTTCATGGACGTGGTAAGGTTGAAATCAAAGCACAGCGGGAATCACACAAGACTCTATGACGATCTCGGGTCTACAGACTAACCTGCACAGGTGTCACCAGAGAACTGCCATCTGACGTGATGTATAATACCATCTGGGAGTTCTCGGCGAGTCCGTCCAGTGTACCCAGTCTCCACTGAGCACCCGTATACCATCTCTGATGTCAAACACCAATGGATATGGGATCATCCATCGCCCATCTCATGGGTCGAGAAGTGTATATGCTAGTCTACACTGGTATATCGATGCCCCGTCTCGATACACCCACGACTAGGGACCTTGAAGGATGTACTTATGGACTACCATGTCCCTACTAGTATGATCCGCATCATAGTACAGGTAGTCAAGTACACATCCGAAGGGCTTTACCAACATGTAACTATAAGACAGTATAAAGAGACAAGTATACAAGTTAAGTTAAAGAGCAACCAGATAGCATACTATCATGTCGAGCATGAAAGTTCTCTCTATATATGTCCAAGCATCCAATATAATATACATCATCTGTACAATACTGGCCTCTAGGGCATACATACAACTAACAATCTCCCACTTGCACTAGGGCCAGCTGCTGTAGTATCGCATACCAAGCATCCCGATGAGTCTCTTAAACTGTATCTGGGGAATGGCCTTCGTGAGTGAATCCACAGTGTTGTTCTTCGTGTCAACCCTCCTGACCTCGATGTCCCGACGATCAATTATCTCCCGGATCAGGTGATATCGCCCCAGAATATGCCTGGATCGCTAATGGGACCTTGGTTCCTTGGCCAAAGCCACCGCTCCATTGTTATCGCAATACAAATGTATTGGATGCTCAAAGGATGGAACCACTCCAAGTTCAGTAATGAACTTCTTGATCCAGACAATCTCTTTGGCAGCATCGTTGGCAGCGATGTATTCAGCCTCCATCGTCGAGCCTGCCACGGTTTCCTGCTTGGAACTCTTCCAGCTAACTGCCCCTCCGTAAAGGATAAAGATAAATCTCGACTACGACTTAGAGTCGTCCTTATCACTCTGGAAGCTCGAATCGGTAAAGGACTCCACTTGGAGTTCTCTGTTACCATACACCAAGAGCATCTCTTTAGTCCTTCGTAAGTACTTGAGAATGCTCTTCACAGCTGTCCAGTGACTCTCTCCAGGATCAGCTTGATACCTACTCACTACACTTAGTGAGTATGCTACATCGGGTCTGGTACATAGCATCGCGTACATGATAGAGCCTATAGCCGAAGCATAGGGTATCCCTTGCATGCGAGCTCTCTCCAAATCAGTCTTGGGAGACATCTCTTTGGAGAGAGTGAGCCCTGAGATCGTGGGTAAAAACCCACGTTTGGACTCTTCCATACTAAACCTCTTTAGTATGGTGTCAATGTACCTGGATTGGGACAATCCCAATATCCTTTTAGATCTATCTCTATAGATCATAATTCCCAATATGCAGGAGGCATCACCAAGATCTTTCATTGAGAATCTTTGTGATAAGAAGAGCTTGACCGATTGCAGCATAGGAATGTCATTTCCTATCAAGAGTATGTCGTCCACGTACAATACGAGGAAGACAACCTTACTCTCTGCCACCTTCTTGTAGATACAAGGTTCATCTAAGTTTTTGACGAAATCAAACTCTTTGATAACGACGTCAAAGCAGATGTTCCAACTCCGCGATGCTTGCTTTAATCCATAAATGGATTTAAGCAGCTTGCACACCTTCCCTCTGCTCCCACTATCCACGAAGCCCTCTGGCTGAGTCATGTACACGCACTCTTCTAAATCACCGTTTATAAAGGCGGTCTTAATATCCATTTGCCAGATTTCGTAGTCATGATATGCAGCGATGGCAAGCATGATCCGGATGGATTTAAGCATAGCCAATGGAGAAAAGGTTTCGTCATAGACCACACCTGGTCTTTGACGAAAACCTTTTGCAACAAGTCTAGCTTTGAAAGTCTCCACTTTCCCATCTACACCAAGTTTTTTCTTGAAGATCCACTTGCTCCCAATGGGTTTTACCCCTTCAGGAGCATCTTCTAAAGTCCACACATTGTTGGTGTACATGGATTCCATCTCGGACCGCATTGCATCCAGCCATTTCACTGAGTCCCCACTCGTGATGGCCTGCTCGAAGCTAGTTGGGTCATCATCAACCATGATGCAATCCTCGCTCCTACCATCCATGAGAAAACCGTAGTATCTCTCAGGTGGGTGAGGAACCCTACTAGATCTGCGGAGTGGCTGGGGTTCATCGGGAACTACCGAATCCTCTGGTTCTACCAAATCTTCTGTTGTGGTTTGTACAGCTGGAACCTCTTTCAGTTCTACCTCAGAGCCACTAATCTCTTTTGCAAGAAATTCCTTTTCTAAAAAGGTGGCGTATTGAGCAACAAACACCCTTTGTTCCTCATTGTGGCAGAAGATATACCCTCGCGAATGCTTGGGATATCCAACAAACTTACACAAAACAGATCTTGCCTCTAGTTTTTCCGGTTTTTGTCTTTTGACATAGGCCGGGCAACCCCATATCTTAATGAAATTAAGATATGGTCTCTTCCCTTCCCATATCTCATATGGGGTGGTAGGCACAGATTTGGTAGGAACCCTATTCAGTAGGTATGCTGCTGTCTCCAGTGCATATCCCCAGAAGGAAATAGGTAACTCAGCTATACTCATCATAGAGCGCACCATATCTAATAGGGTGCGGTTCCTCCGTTCCGATACACCGTTGTGCTGTGGTGTATATGGAGGAATTAGCTGAGAGAGAATCCCATTCTCATTTAGGAAGTCCAGGAATTCATTGCTCAAGTATTCACCTCCTCGATCAGATCGAAGGATTTTAATACTTTTCTCGGTTTGGTTCTCGACTTCTTGTTTATATTCTCTAAATTTCTCAAAAGCTTCTGATTTGTGTTTCATCAGAAACACATATCCGAATCTAGAGAGATCGTCAGTGAATGTAATGAAGTACGAAGAACCATCCCTGGCATGTGTAGACATGGGACCGCATACATCACTATGTATCGGTCCCAAGAGTTCGATAACTCTTTCTCCGTGTCCCGTAAACGGAGCTTTGGTCATCTTGCCTTTGAGACATGACTGGCAAGTGTCATAAGATGAAAATTCGAACGGTTTCAAATATCCATCCTTATGCAACTTAGCTAGTCATGTCGCATTGATGTGACCCAGTCTACAATGCCACAAGAAGGATTCGTTCATTTCTGAACTCTTCCTCTTGTGTGTGTTTGTTATACTCAGAACCGTTGATTGATTTAGAACATAAATGCCATTGCACAACGTGCCTGATCCAACCAACTTTTGATTAAGGAAAATGTTCATAACATTATCCTGTAATACAAAATTATATCCGTCTTTACTCAACAAAGAAACCGATATAATGTTGCATATCAGGTTCGGCATGTAATAGAATTCGTTCAGAATCAATGTATTACCAGTTGGCAATACAAGGTGATATTCCCCGACGGTTTTAGCTGCAACAATTGCACCATTTCCAACCCTTATGTCTTTATCACCTTCTCCAAGTTCTCTACCTTTCCTAAGCCCTTGTAACTGATTACATATATGGGATCCTGACCCGGTATCTAATACCCAGGACGTAGAGCAAATGGAGAAACAGTTCTCTATAACGAACACACCCGAAGAAAATGCATCAACATATACTTTCTTCATTCGGGTGGCATGGGAATCCTGGAATTCCCCTATATCCTGTTCAGTCTTATAACTTTTATAAGAAAGAACGGAACCAACGTTCCACAGCACAGTATAACATGCGGGTTCGGTCAATACATCCATATTATTATCTTGATTAAGGCATGATATGGTCGCTACCTGGAGAGAGAGAGAAGAAAACACTTTAGCGTATGCTCTTGCAAGATCAGATTGGTTATTCTTTTATCTAATCAGGATTGCTCCCTCTGTTTTTATCAAATCTTCCTTCAAACCCTAAAAGGAAAGACTAGCCGGGATTAATTACACCCTACAACTTCGCCAATCTTTCAGCCAGGCCAGTGTCGGTACTTTGAGGGAGGTTCCCCGTGCTTTCGCACGGACCTAATTAAAGTAAACCTCGTTTTCCGTAACCCCGTTGACACCTTTCTAGACACCTACTTGATCGGCTAATTGTCCTGTATAAAACTCTCCCAGGAGTAACAATTATTCGCAGTGGGTATCGGGATCCAATTATCTCATAGAAGGTATGCAATCTCATTGCAAATTTCAACACTTGAAATTCCCGATAATATTTTGCCCCAAGCATCCCATGACCTTGACGGAGGTCAACAAACCACAGGGTGCAAGTCAAGTTCAACCCGTCATTTCTTGATTGAATCAAACCCACCCACACGACCCTTGACGGAGGTCAACAAGGTCGTACGACTACCCTAATCCAATCTGCATCATATGCATAAACAGATAAATACTAGTTAGCTACCGCACACTACGCCTTGACGGAGGTCAACAAACGTAGCACGAATACTAAGTAGGACTTATCTGAAATGACGGAGGGCTACGACAGGTTTTTCTGAAAACCTATTGCGTAATGAACTTGATATCGTTGTAGAATCGAGTGAATTTTGAAATGGAGTGTTTTTGAGGCTTTCATTTGTTTTGCTAAAGAGGTCACTCCCGGTGAAGGGATCTCGGCTCTTTCCTTATGGAATAAGGTACAGGATATATCATATACATCACTATGCAAAGCAAAACCCTAAAAGCAATAAAAAACAAACCGAGTGTTGTAGCATCTGCCAGTTTTGCTAAAGAGGTCACTCCCGGTGAAGGGATCTCCGCTCTTTCCTCATCGAATAAGGTGCGAGATATATCATATATATCGCTATGCAATGCAAAAACTGTAGCTACCCTTTTTGAAAAATTTGATTCTACAACATCTTTTAGGTTTCTTTTCTTTCATTAATCATATTAATGAAGTCCCATCATTTAAGTCACCTAAACATCACAGATAAATACGACGTACACTTATGTCATCCGTATTCGCCTCGATGTCCCCTCGTGCACCGTTAGGTTAAGTAACTAACGGCAGAGCGGGGCAGGGCTAGCGCGGGTGTAAAACATAAGTAACGCCTATATAATATATCATATATACTATATACAGTATTTATCACATCACATCACATGATCACATCACAGATATCGCAGCAGAAGAAACATATGAAACATTGGATATACTAGAACGTCCGTGTTTTATTTTGAGCCTTTATAAAACACGGATTCCACGGTCGCGATGAATAGCCAAACCCACACCCCTAGACCCCTACGAGAGCGGCAAGCAACCCTACCAATTCTAGAGTTAGGAGACCCGGACTCGACTCCTCGAGTTGGTCTCCCACTGGACTCTAGAACCCGGTTACTTGTGCTCTCCTCCTTGGGTCTATCCTAGTGCGGAAAAGTAAATAATATACAAAAGGTGACATCAACCTCATCCCGGAAGTGCCGTAATAAAAGAATATTACATACATTTAATTTTACATGAATGAAAATAAAAACTCTCATCTCACATAAAACCCCCGGCTATTCAGAACGCGACGATCCAATATAACATATCCAGCAACACATAACATCACATGTCATCAACGTAAGTAAATATGCGCATCCCAATTGTCGTTGACATATAGCAACGAAACCGGAGATATCACATATTACACTTACGGTCGCAGAAAAGAAAGTGTAAAACTACAACATTTGGAATCCACAATCTCTTTAGACATCGTAAATCCGAAATATCACATATTTCGTATTTCATGCCTAACTGTATGAATTCCACATATTGTATCACATTCCAGATAAATAGATAGTATTAAACTTTCCGATCGAATAATCAAATACCCAAGATTTCCTAAATAGCTCAACACTTGAGCGGAGTTCAAAAATTCCAGAATACGTCACAGTAGCAACGGTCCAGCCGTAGAAGGGTCAAGCCAACGCCTCAAATGTGGCACGCCGTACTGCCTCAAACCTTAAGGTTCAAAAGGCAGTTCAAGACGGTCACATAATCGAGTAAAGGTTTGTTGTCTTCTAGAGGGTCCATCGCGTCACATGCACGTTTTTCCGAAAGATTTAAACCCGAGAAAAATTCAGCACTTGAATGTTTTTCGTGCCGGGAAAAATTGAGTTAATGATATCCGTTCGAACATTTTAATACTTTCTAAATTATCCGAAATAACAAAACAAAATTAAATTCTCCGATCGAATCGACGATTACAAAATAAACCCCAAAAATACTCAACACTTGAGTCAGTTTAAAAATACCCAGAAAAATATAGGAATGGCTACGGAGGTTACTGCACAAAGCACTGCTCACAATTCATCTTTACGGCCGCGGAACCGCCGCCAGATGTGGGGTGGGACCGCGGTTCCACGGCGCCTGTACGGAATTAGGGGCTCGTATTTTGTGGTAATTCTTAGAATTCCCTGCTGATTTTTTGAGGTATTTTTAATACAGAAAAAACCCAGTTTTTAAAAAATGTACAGAGAGGGGGTTAAATTGACGTATTCGGGTTCGTTCGGAGTTTTAACTTCGTTAAAACATTGCCTAATGCTCTAGCTAGGCTCTGATACCACTGTAGGGTTACTAGGCACTCTAATAAGGTTCTACAATGCATCAACCATGCCCGTTTAAAATTTTAGCCGTACCGAATAACCCTAAGCAAGATCGTTGCTAGAAAATTAGGGTTTCATATGCTAGTAAACTACGTTTACAACTAAGTGAATAAGAAATACAACCTTTGTAGATCGGTCCTTCACTTCTATAGCTCCTTTTTGAAGTCCCTTCGCTGCGATCGTGGTTCTCCCGGACCCTTGCATGGCTTCACGAGGCGAAAGACGCGTCCTTGCTTGAAGTTTTCGAGGCCAAAGATGATCTACATCGAGGGGATGCCAACTGAAGCTTCTACTTCACTAACTTGAGAATTAGTGAAGCAAACACCCTAAACTAAAGTGCTAGTCTAGTAGAGGATGGAGAAATAGGAAGTGGGTTCTCTTTAGAATTTTATTTCTCACAATCTTTCTCACTTTTGATCAAACCCTAGTAAGCTTTTTCTTTTTAGCAATGAAGAAGAAGATGAACAAAAGAAAAGAGATGAGGATAATTAACAAGTGAGAAGTCTAACCATGGTGAGTGAGTATCATATACTAACTCTTGTAGAGACATAACCATGACTAATAGTTATGGTTGGGTTAAGAAATATCCATAGTAAAAACAAATTTAGTGGAATTAGTCAATGCATCCACAAGCTTTCACAAGCTTCATGCATTTAGCTAATCCTCCACTAATTTTGTAATTACTTTGAATATTAAAATCCAACATAAATAAATAGCATGGTGTAAGTCTCATACACCCAAGTCATGTGTATCATCAACCATGATACAAAAAATAAAATACAATTTTAATAAATATCACATATATATTAAATTTGTGTACATGTGAGAAAAAACCTAAAGTGAACAAGTGTTAGTTAATGTAAAATAGTATATCAAATATACAATTATACAATAAATTATCAAATCATTACTTGACTTAATAATCCGGTCATATCACATATAACCGACTAACATCCAATGTATCGACTTATCGAATCAACACTTGAATCGATAACTCGGCTATATCATATATAACCGAATGATACATAAAGTCGTGAGAATAGAATACGGTATCACATACACGCATTATTCTCGGTCCCGCACATATCACATACGTGCTCCTATTTCATTTTGCCTGAGCCAGTAAAACCTCTATGTAGGACTCTAAAGACTCGTCAATACGCCGGCAGTAGGTGATGATCACATCAAGCACCCACAAGCCGTCAACGGTACAAGCTGGACGTAACGACTACCCGGGTATTGAGCGATCAGAAGACCAGCAAGAAAGCCCGCTCCAACTCCTGTAAAAGCCTGCCGGTAACACTTCCCGTACAGTCCGGTCTCCTCGTCTGATATGTCGCATATCAAGTCTAGGGGTGGTAAACGTCAGACCCCAATAACCGATAAGTCGTGCCGATATGAGGCTCATAACGGGTCGAGAAACTACTGGTAACACTTACCAGTAAATCTCTAAATCAGCCCTAGCCAGGGACTTCCCTATTACGGCCAATCGAGCACAGCGCAACATCAACCCCCAATACCGGGAGAGACAAAACCCCTCCTATCGCTCATTGCCTCCATGTGACTCGGGACTGTACCCAAAATCCACCGTTTTGCACGCCCTCATCGACGTGGTAAGGTGGAAATCAAAGCACAGTGGGAATCACACAAGACTCTATGACGATCTCGGGTCTACAGACTAACCTGCACAAGTGTCACCAGAGAACTGCCATCTGACGTGAGGTATAATACCATTTGGGAGTTCTCGGCGAGTCCGTCCAGTGTATAAGTCGTGCAGATATGAGGCTCATAACGGGTCGAGAAACTACTGGTAACACTTACCAGTAAATCTTTAAATCATCCCTGGCCCGGGACTTCCCTGTTACGGCCAATCGAGCACAGCGCAACATCAACCCCCAATACCGGGAGAGACGAAACCCCTCCTATCGCTCATTGCCTCCATGTAACTCGGGACTGTACCCAAAAACCACCGTTTTGCACGCCCTCATGGACGTGGTAAGGTGGAAATCAAAGCACATTGGGAATCACACAAGACTCTATGACGATCTCGGGTCTACAGACTAACCTGCACAAGTGTCACCAGAGAACTGCC
Organism: Agapanthus africanus; assembly: GCA_030015575.1. Classification (NCBI taxonomy): domain Eukaryota; kingdom Viridiplantae; phylum Streptophyta; class Magnoliopsida; order Asparagales; family Amaryllidaceae; genus Agapanthus; species Agapanthus africanus. The sequence continues at coordinate 410,594,674 of JASDDO010000012.1, forward strand.
ATCTGACGTGAGGTATAATACCATCTGGGAGTTCTCGGCGAGTCCGTCCAGTGTACCTAGTCTCCACTGAGCACCCGTATACCATCTCTGATGTCAAACACCAATGGATATGGGATCATCCATCGCCCATCTCATGAGTCGAGAAGCGTATACGCTAGTCTACACTGGTATATCGATGCTCCGTCTCGATACACCCACGACTAGGGACCTTGAAGGATGTACTTATGGACTACCATGTCCCCACTAGTATGATCCGCATCATAGTCCAGGTAGTCAAGTACGCATCCTAAGGGCTTTACCAACATGTAACTATAAGACAGTATAAAGAGACAAGTATACAAGTTAAGATAAAGAGCAACCAGATAGCATACTATCATGTCGAGCAAGAAAGTCCTCTCTATATATGTCCAAGCATCTAATATAATATACACCATCTGTACAATACTGGACTCTAGGGCATACATACTACTAACAGTTATGTATATGCCCTAGAGGCCATTGTTGTACATATGATGTATATTATAATGGATGCTTCGATATATAGAGAAAGGACTTTCTTGCTCGTCATGATAGTATGCTATTTGGTTTCACTTTATCTTAACATGTTGACTATATTAGTTTACTGTCTTACTCTCACATGTTGATAAAGCCCTTAGGATATGTACTCGACTACTGAACTATGATGAGATCATAATAGTGGGGCCATGGTAGTCGATGAGTACATCCTATAACTGTTCCTAATCGAGGGTGTGTCGAGAGAGGGCATCGATACACCAGAGTAGACTAGCGTATACGCATCTTGACCCATATGATGGGCGATGGATGATCCCATATCCATCGGTGTTTGACATCAAGGATGGTGTACGGGTGCTCAGTGGAGACTAGGAACACTGGACGGACTCGCCGAGAACTCCCAGATGGTATTATACCTCATGTCAGATGGCAGTTCTCCGGTGACACAGGTACAGGGTAGTCTGTAGACCCGAGATCGTCATAGAGTCTTTTGTGATTCCCACTGTGCTTTGATTTCCACCTTACCACGTCCTAGAGGGCATGCAAAACGGTGTCTTTTGGGTGCAGTCCCGAATGACATGGAGGCAAGGAGCGATAGGAGGGGATTCATCTCTCCCGGTATAGGGAGTTGATGTTGTGCTGTGTTCGATTGGCTATAACTGGAATTCCCTGGCCAGGGCTGATTTATAGATTTACTGGTAAGTGTTACCAGTAGTTTCTCGACCCGTTATGAGCCTCACATCGACACGACTTATCAGTTACTGGGGTCTGACGTATACCATCCCTAGACTAGATATGCAACATATCAGATGAAGAGACCGGACTGTACGGGAATGTTACTGATTGGATTCACAGGAGAATGTACAGGCTTGCTTGTTGATCTTCTGATCGCTCAATACCTGGGTGGCTGTTACGTTTAGCTGACCGCTTGCAGCTTATGGTTGTTTGATATGATCATCACCTGCTACCGGCGTATTGACGATTCTTTAGAGTCCTACACAGAGGTTTCTTGACTCAGGCAAAATGGAGTAGGAGCACATATGTGATATGTGCAAGACCGAGGATAATGCGATATGAGATACCGTAGTATATTCTCGCGATAATTTGATATGAGCTGGGTCATCGGATCAAGTGTTGATTCGATGAATCGGTACATGATATATTAGTCGGTTATATTCGATATAGCCGGATTGTCGGATTAAGTGTTGATTCGATATTTAATGTATAATTATATATATGATATATTGCATTACATTATCTAATATTGGCTCGCTTTATTGATTCATTTTCTCACCAGATAATACATTGATATATATGCGATATATGTTAATTGTATTATTTTCTTTTGTTACAAAATATATTATATATGTGATATATAATATTGTAACATAATATAATTACTAATGCAACATGTTTAGTCGAGATTAAAAAAGGTTAGGGTTTGAATTGGGTTAGTTCTTTCATGAACCTTCTAGAAGGTTTTCTTTTGTTTTGTGCTAAGATATTATGGTTGATATTTTTTAGTGACTCATTCTTAACCCAACCCAAACCCTTAGCCCTAGTTAAATCTCTACATGAGTTAGCCTTGTCATAGTTGACCATGGTTGCATTTGTAATCATACATCTTTTCATTATTCATCACAAAAGGTTTTTTAATTCATTCTTCTTCTTCTTCTTCTTCCTTGAGCTTTGAGAAAGATTTCTAGGTTTTGATTTTGTGATGATTAAGAGTGAGAATTTGATAATAAAAGAGAGCACAAATACTACTTCATCATCCTCATCTAATCTAGCCAATTAGATTAGGGTGTTCACCTCATTAGAGAGAGAGAGAGAGCTTGAGTTAAAGAAAGTTCGAGGTAGATCATCGGAGAAAAGGAAGACTACAAGCTAGCATGGATCATTCGGGTTGTGGAGCCTCTCTTGAGTCCGGGAGATCATGGATCGCGGCGAAGGGACTTCTACTCGGAGCTTATGAAGCGAAGGAGTGGACTACAAAGGTTGTAATCCCCCACTCTTAGTTGTAAAGATATTTACTTGCATGTTAAACCCTAATAATCTAGCAAAGATCCCGGCATTGGGTTGTTTCAGTACGTCTAAATTTTAAATCGGGTATGGTTGATACCTTATAGACCCTTGTATAACAGCCTAGGAACCCTACATTGCCAACTCGTGAGTAGAAAAACATCAACAAGTAGAAATCGAATAAACAACGACTCCTAGGTCAACTCTATCATAAATACAATACTATGATATCTAGGGTGACCGTATTTACATCTGTGCCAACAATATAATCAAGTCTATATGCAGGTGGATATCATCCAACCATATAATCAATGTATGAATGCATGTGGATCTTATCCAACCATATAATCAATGTTTGTATGCATGTGGATCTCAACCACGTGTCAACCAATGACACAACAACATCATGCATGTAAATATCATAAAAGCATATGCATGGAAGTATGAGGACATAAATCAACGTGTGTCCCTCACAACACATCAAAATCATGGAACCTGAGTGTCCAGCATCGACACTCGAACATCATGAAACCCGTGTCAAGCATCGACACGTAAATTCTCATGTATCTCAGGCGCCGCATCCTCAGATCGGCCCTCATATCCATCTCACTACTCCGGTCGGTATCCTCCGGATGACTGCCGAGTCCAAATACTATCACTGGTATGTATTACTCCTTCGGCCAGGCTCATCGTCTACACCACGATAATCATATCTCGCCCCGGGGAACCATACCGGATCCACCAAGTACCCACAGACGGTGACTCCCACTCCTCGAATCGGGTTTCACATGCCAATCTCAGAACCGAGAAAACATATGGTGGACGTCTCGAAATATCATATCAAGAGAAACCGGGTTTTTAAAACAATACATACTTCCTTTTGAAATCACCACGGTTCTCAAATCCAGAAATCTCATGAAAACAACATATCCCAATGCGTAAATCTTAAAGCATGATGTATGCGACATATGACAGAAATGTAAGCATATCCGTATATCATGCAATATGGAACAGTAATATGCACATGTCGAGGGAAAACCGCTCTTTTAAATGAATCAAGTTTTAAAATATATCTTGCGGTTCCCAAATTCTCCAAGTCAAATGCAACATCGTATAAGGTGCATATGTAACTATGCGAGGAATCATATCATGATGCAACAATTCTACTGTCTAGTGACATGGCAATTATCGATGATGAAGTATGTGAGCCAGCAAATCTATGTACGTGTAACAAACGCATCATTGATAATGGTGTAAGTGTACTAGCACAGGTATATGCAATGCAATGAGAATAACATGAATGCAGCATAAGGTAAATCATCAGCTAAAAACTATAAGGTATACGTATCTAACATGATCGAGTCGGTGAATCTATCAGTTGGAATCCATCCTCACAGTATCACGTACGGTATAATCTATCGTACGACATCCTCAAGTCAAGGGTAAGGATCAATCATCATAAACTCATCATGTACGGTAAATCATCGTACGACGGCATTAAACCATTAGGGATCCTATCATCCTATAGGACAATGAGGGGTACGGACCTAACGTCTCATACGGCATATCACTCGAGATTCACCACATTTATATCTATATACCTATATCCCCGGGTCACATCCATAACAACCTCATATCAGGGGACCGACAAGAGTATCAATCAACTCAATCGACTCGCATCCGTATACCAACATAACATCAAGTCATCATATCATATCGTATATTCTTTTCATCGCATTTATATCTCACATCACCTCAATTTTTTATATACATTCTACCTTATACATCAAATGTCACACTACTCTAAAACTCATACCTATTCTAGTGCAACTACATGTCTATAAGCCGTGATTCACATTCACTTTTCATATCCCTAAAGCTTTCTCATATCATCAATATATATATCCAATCACTAATATCATTTCTAACTATCTTTTAAACCATATCTATTGTTTCTTACTTTATGTTTCCTTAACCATATTCTATAAGTCGGTTTCCATCAAAACTTTGTGGGAAGTCTATACACCATCCACCCGACTTCCCCCGTAGATATAGATCTACTCATCTTAATCCTTGCTTTCCAAAGTCGATGACGCCACGCTCCGTCGTCTCGGAATCCACATGAAGGTACCTACAATAATACACAATCGCAATCGTTTATTAAAATCGAATCCGGAAACCAAAACGACACACGGATCTCCTATAGGTTAGAACCTATAGGCCACGGATGCAAAACCAACCAATTATCCCTTGTCGTTGATGTACGAACATCCAACAACCAAATACAATACCAAAAATCAAAACCTAGCAATCAAAATACGGAAAACATAACCAAAAATCACACCAAAGTGCTCCCAGATTTTGACTCAGGTCAAATCAAGCTAAACAAACAAGTATAGGGTGTTGTATATAGAGTATATGAGCTACTGACCAAGCCTGGGCACCAAAAACCCAAAACTGGCCGGCTACATAGGCAGGAATTCCGGCGACCTCGGTCCTTAGGTGCTCGTTGGGGTTCGTCTTCCTACAGTGGGTCCCTACTGGTTCATATAGGTCACTGAACTTGTTTGCTAAACTCAGAAATTCCCCGGGCCATCCCAGATTCCCTGTAGGCTCCCAAAATAACAGAAAACCGACATGGACACAATTCTAAGTCCGTGTTCTCCGTTCTAGGTCCAGAATTTGGTCTCTAGGGTCTTGCACACCCTCACTATAGCTTACAAGCCCACAAGTCACCAAACCCTCTCTTGAATTTTCCAATTCCACAAACCCACACCTTAAACCCATTCTAAACTAACTAGAATGCTAGGAAAACATAAACTATACTAAATGGAAGGGATTATACCTCATGGATGAAACTCAAGAGAACCCTAGCTTCCCAATGTTATCAAAATCCCACTTTGCATGGTCCATTGTGTAGAGGATGAAGAGGTGATCATTTTTTCTGAAAGGGGTATTGCGTTTTGGCAAGGTTTTTGAGATGATATTTGGGGTTGAAGGTGGAAGGATGTGAGCTTGAGGAAGATGAAGAAGGAGATGTAAAATAGTGGGGGAAAGAGAATTGAGGCATCCCCCCTCTCTCTCACTTATTCTCACTCTCTCTCTCTCTCTCCCCCTCCAAGCATGCTTACCCCTCATCATTATGTCCCCCCTCTCTCTCCTCAATCATTCCTCTCATTTCTTTCTTTTCTCACCATAATAAAACCAACCATAACTAAAACAACATAATGAACATGTAACTAAATGGAACATGTCATGGTGCACTAACCATGAAAAACTGTAGAAACACGGATTTGGCTTAATCGCGATTAGCTGTGCACTAATCGGGTTTTTATTTAAACAGCATAAGTAAATTTTAAAAATGCCAAATCCTTTAAATATATTTTTAAATGAATAAATCATTTTAATTTCCAATTATTTCACAATTATTGGTATATATTTATACCCTTTTTCGAAAACCCCAATTTCGCAAATCGGGCAGTTTTCGGGAAATATATTATTTTAATATTAAATTCCAAAAATAATATTTTATACTTTCTGAAATGTTACAATCTTCCCCCCTTAAATAAATTCGGTCCCCGAATTTAAATTTAAACCCCCAAAATCTAAAACATTTCAATAATCAGCTCAAATCAACGGGGCTCCGAAATCACGGAAGATATAGAAATACGACAGCGCATCGTGTGCGCCTGGAAACGAGTACAAAACTCAAAATCGAACTCCGTCACGCGTCACGCAAATCATCGGATTGCATGCATATCCTTGGAGTTACAATGGAGATACAGATCTCGAAATCCATTACGGAAATCCAATATACACTAGTCAAATACTATAATATGTATATAGTACGCATACTTGAAAAATCTCCAAAAACTGAATAAATACATGCAAAATCTTTTCTGAATCGCCGTGTGACGCGTAACTCATGGCACAAGTGACGGACGCTCATTTGTAAGGTAATAAATATACGTTCCGTCGTTTTTTTTTCGAAATACCTCAAAAGGTTTTCCCTTTGTAAACGTTCGTGTCACTCACGGACACATAGGAAATAGCGAGACTATAGCTCCTTTTTGAAAACCTCTTGTTAAGCTTTTAATGCATTCAAAGAACTCAGGTACTGTCTTCAGATCAGTCCTGTTTGGCTACCTCATAATATAGTGCGTATCATGAAAACAAGGTGCTCAAGAGCAAAATCAGCCTTGATAGGCGTATCCAACAATCGCGTGCATCTGGTGCGCACGGAAATCAAATCCAATCCAAGTGCCACAATATGCAAAAAAGCAAAACTAAGTGCAACGGGTGTGCACGAAAACATCTGTCCAGTGCAACGGGTGTGCACGACAACAATATCGAGTGCATCTATAGTGCACGAAAATCTCATCTCATATCATGCGTCCAACATGCGCGAAAATCCAATCAAGTGCATCTGTCATGCACGAATGAAATCGAAATCAAGTGCGTCCCACATGAACGAATAAAATCTAAGTCAAGAGCATCCAATATGCACAAAAATACTAATCCGGTGCATCAAGTGCACGAAATACAAATACGGTGCAACCCATGCACGAAAACTCATCAATAACGCAAATGCGTTTATAAAAAAAACAGCGAGTGTACCAAGGTGTATAAAATCCAAAAACGTGTGCAGTTGCGTGCACAAAACACATATCAATGCGCTGCAAGCACATATAAGCTATACCGAGTGCAAAATCGAATCGAGTACACACGCAAAAAAAAATCAAATCAACTGTATGAAATCCACAAAATTATAAACACGTGCGGCCAAGGCACAAAACCGATCTCAAGTGCAATAGATATGCACAAATCATAAACCAACACAACGGTGTATAACAACATATCTCAAGTGCAATAACTATGCACAAAATGTAAATACCCAGTAGGTGCATCCATGGTGCACGAAAACAATATCATAAAGCTCAATCATCAAAAATCAAATCCAAGCGATATAAGCGTGATACTCGGATCACAAACGCAAATCGCAACAAATGATATTGAGGTACACCTCCTACAATGTCGAAAAATAACGGTGCGCCCAAAACTGGCAGAGCAAGAACATCCGCTTGCCTCTTGCTCACGGTCTGGCGTCTTCTGTCTCTGGGTCCTCATTTCTCTATGGATTCACCAATTTCTCAATCCATCGGCTCGTCGGCCCGGTCAGGTGTGCTAACGGAAATGATTCCGCTCTGCCACTTCTCTGGTCGTATCTGTCACGACCCGAAATATTAGCTCGTGACCAGCACTTGAATCACGCAATGTCTAAGGGCATAACGGAATTCAAGTAAGCTGAAACCAAGAAATCTAAACCTTTTAGAAAAATAAAGGAGGTGAGGTTTTCAGATGAAGGTATATGAAATCAAGTTTTCTTAATGCAAAGAAAAGAAACATGAATGATGCAAGTGAAACTTACTAGTTTGAAAACATGTTTCGTCTTTGAAAAATTTTGGCAGCACCTCCTTTGTATATTTTGATCCAAAACCACAATACATAACAAGAATAAAGGCATCCCCAAGCGGGAGCTAGCTCTTCGCCAAACGGCGGATCACAACCATGCAATACAGTATAAATAAGTATACGAAGCCCAACGGCGAAGTTCACCACAAAAAGACAGTGAAAAGAGCAAGATATAACCCCAAAGAGCAAATAAAACCCATCGCTCAAATCTCGCAACTACAAGTCTCACTAAATCTCATCACTTATACAATTACAACTTTTGATTGATTGATGGAGTTAACTAGATACAGTATGAAATATAATACAAGAGTTGGTACGATACAATGTCCCACCTACCAATGCAAAACACCCGAATGGAACTGTATGCCAGCGAAGCCGCTACTGATCCAAGCGGTCAACCTACAAGAACTGTGGCACAATAGGGGTGAGTTGCCAACTCGTGAATAGAAATATATCTACAAGTAGAAATCGAATAAACAACGACTCCTAGGTCAACTATATCATAAGGTAATACTATGATATCTAGGGTGACCGGGTCGTATATGTGCCAACAAGGTAGTCAATATCTATATGCATATGGATAGCATCCAACAGTAATAATCAATGCATGTATATGAGTCTCGTCCAACCATAATCAAGATATGTATGCACATAAATATCATAAAGGAGTGTGCATGAAAGTATGAGGATATATATATATCAACGGTGTCCCTCCCGACACATCAAAATCATGGAACCTGAGTGCCTAGCATCGACACTCGAAAACATCATGAAAATCGTGCCTAGCATCGACACGTAAATCCTCATATATCGGGCATCCGTCAGTCCGGGTCAGCCCACGGGCTCCATCTGTGGTATCGACCCTCGGCCCCGGCAGTACGAGTCGTCCCGTATCCATCTATCGACTTTGGTCAGTATCCTCCGGATAACCGCCAGGTCCAACCAATCACCGGTAGGTAGTGGTCCTACTGCCAGGCTCATCGCCTACTGCGCGACAGATCCGTTCTCGCCCCGGGGTACCATACCGGGTCCACCATGTACCCTCAAGCGGCCTCGTCCACTCCTCGAATCGGGTTCCACATGTCATACGTCTCAGAACCGAGAAAACGCATGGTGGACGCACTGAAATATCATATCAAGAGAAACCGGGTTTTTAAAACAGTGCATGCTTTCTTTAAAATGACCACGGTTCTCAAATCCAGAAATCTCATGAAAACAGCATATCTCAATGCGTAAAATAATAGAGCATGATGTATGCGACATATAAAATGAAATGCGAACATATCCATGTATCATGCAACATGAAACGGTGATATGACATATTAAGGGGAAAACCGCTCTTTTAAAATGATTCCAGTTTTTAAAATATAACTTGCGGTTCCTAAGTTCCCAATAAAACCAGTTATCTATATAGGTATAATATGAATATGCGCAAGTATAGATGTACCATGTATGTGTACAAGTATGAATGTCTCAATATATATGTCATTATGCAGCAACCCTACTGTGTAGTGACATGGCAATTATCGATGATGAAGTGTGTGAGCCGGCAAATATGTGTACGTGTAACATACGCATCATCGATAATGGTGCAGGTGTACTATCACAGGTATATGTGATGCAATAATAATATCATGAATGCAGCAAGTAAATCATCAGCTAACAGCTATAAGGTATACATAACCATCATATGTCCAAGTCGGTGAATCTATCAATCGGCATCTAGCCCAATAACACTGCGTATGGTATAATCCATCGTACGACAACCTCTAGTCAAGGGTAAGGACCACTCATCAAGTCAACTCATCACGCACGGAATATCATCGTGCGGCGGCATTATACTAAGAGGGATCCTAACATCCTATACGACAAATGAGGGTACGGCCTAATATCACATACGACCTATCATCCATGATTCACAACATTCTACATATATAACCCTATATACCTGTGTCCCAGGTCGCATCTGCAATAATCTCATATCAGGGGACTGGCAGGGTATAAATCATCTCGATCGACTTGCATCCGTATACCATCATATCATATCATCATCTCATCATATCATCAAATTCGTCTTGTATTCTTTCATCGCATTTATGTCTCATATTATGTTGAATTTACATAAACATGCTAATCTCTACTAAATATAAGTATCTAATCTAACAAACACACCCGAACCATACAATCAGATTTTAAAAAAGTGAATCGTAGTTTTGAAAACATGGGTTACGGCGCTTTTAAGAAAAAGATATCATTTGAAAATCCGTAACATCCCTCAAGATATACATTTAAAAGATACATACGATTCTTTGGTTTAGAAAAAGGTATGGTTTGGATGACGCATCTACATCGACTATCTAGTCTTACAGAACCCTAAGCGGTAATATCGCTAAACGTCATCCTAGGGTGGTAGTAGCATATCACACTTAACTATCCTCTAGTTTCTAATATGACTACTTAGCTATCTATATTCTAACCTTAGTTTCATAATCTAGGTTTCCTAACCATATTCTATAAATCAGTTTTCCATCAGAAGTTTGTGGGGGTGCTATACGCCATCCACCCGAGTTCCCCGGTAGATATAGATCTACTCACCTGGTCTTCCCTCGCCCAAATCGATGACGCCATGCTTCTTCGCCTCGGAATCCATGCGAGGGTACCTACAATAATAACCAATCGCAATTCGTATTAAAATAGATGCAGAAAACCGATACAGCGCACAGTGTACTCACAGGTTAGAACCTATGGTCTAAACGTGCAAATCAATCAAACAACCTCTGTTGTCGATGTACAAACACCCGACAACCAAATACAAATTCAAATATCAAGAAAATGCATTTTAAAATACGGAAAACATAGCCTAAAACACACCAAATTGCTTCCAGATTTTCCCCAGATGACAATTAGCCAAAACTGCACATAGGAGGGGTCTAATTTAGTGCAAAAAGAGCCATGGACCAAATCTGGGACATTTCTACCCTACTCTGGCCGCAAATTGCGGCCGGAATTAATATATCTGCGGCCATAGGTTTGAATTAGGGGCTCGGGTCTCAGTGGTAGCTTCCTAAGTGCCTGCACGACTCCCAGTAATTCCAAAATAATTTCTAGTGTCCCCGGGTTGCTCCAGATTCCAAAATACCTTCACAGATCACACATTTATCCGATGTCGGGTTTCTAAATCCGTGTTTTAGGGTTTCTAAGGTCTGTTCTAGGTCACTAAACAGCACCTATGTTTAGTTAACAGCTAGTAGGCATCACCCAATTCAAACCAACACTCAATCTTCACTAGGGTTTCCCAATGTTCACTACCTCCACAATATCACATCTAAACACATATAAATACTTAAGGAAATGGAAAACTACCCAATTAGTGTAGGTATTACCTCATAAAGCACCCATGAATCCCCCAAGATCATCAAAACTGAATTTTTCTTGGTCCCATGTGTAGAGGTTGAAGAGGGGATTAATATTTGTGAAGGGTGTGTAGGGTTTTGGGGATTGTTAGGAGATGGATCTAGGGATTTTAGTGGGGGGTTGTGGCTTGAGGGAGATGAAGAGGCAAAGGAAAATGAGGTGGGAAATGGCTAATGCAGCAGCCCCCTTCTCTCTCTCTATAATTCTCACCCACTCCCTTCACATGTCATCATTTTGTCTCCTTTCTCTCTCCTCACTCATCATGACCCTTTTCCTCTCTTTTTCTCACCAAAAATCATAATATAAAGTCCAAATGAAATGAAACATGTAACAAAATGAACATGTCAAGGTGCACTAACTATGGAAACTGTAAAAACGCGGATTTGGTTTAATCGCGATTAGCAGTGCACTAATCGGGTTTTTATCGAAACTGCACAAAATAAATTTTTAAAAATTCCAAATCCTTTAATTATATTATTAAATGAATAAATCATTTTAATTTCTATTTATTTCATAATTATTGGTATATATTTATACCCTTTTTCGAAAACCCCAATTTCGCAAATCGGCAGTTTTCGGGAAAAATATTATTTTAATATTAAATTCCCAAAAATAATATTTAATATTTTCTGAAATGTTACAATCTTCCCCCCTTGAATAAATTCGGTCCCCGAATTTAAATTTAAACCCCCAAAATCTAAAACATTTCAATAATCGGCTCAAAACAACGGGGCTCCGAAATCATGGAAGACGCAGAAATAACACAGCGCGTCAAGTACGCATAAAAACGAGTACAAAACTCAAAATGAAACTCCATCAAGCGTCACGCAAATCATCGGATTTGCACGCATATCATCGGAGTTACAATAGAGATACAGATCTCGAAATCCACTACTGAAATCCAATATACACTAGTTAATTACTATAATACGTGTATAGTACGCATCTTTGAAAAACTCAAAAATCTGAATGAAATACAAGCAAAATCTTTTCTAAATCGCCGCGTGGATGCGTAACTCACGGCATAACTGACGGACGCTCATTTTAAAATAATAATATATGTCCATATATGTTTTTTTAAATACACGTTCCGTCGTTTTCAAAATATCCCAAAAGGTTTTCCTTTATAAACGTCTGTGTCACTCACGGACACGTAGAAAATGGCGAAACTATTGCTCCTTTTGAAAAAACCTTTTTGGTAATCTTTTAATGCATGCAAAGTACTCAGGTACTGCCCTCAGATCAGTCATGTTTGGCTACTACACAATATAGTGCCCAACATGAAAACAAAGTGCTCACAAGCAAAATCAGTCTCAAAAGGGCGCATCCAAAATCACATGCGTCTTGTGTGCATGGAAATCAAATCAAAATACAGGTGCTATAATACACACATGAAAAACTAAGTGCAACGGGTATGCACAAAAACATCTGTCCATTACAACGGGTGTGCACGACAACAACATCAAGTGCATCTAAAGTGCACTAAAATCTCAATCCTATGCATCCGGTGTGCACAGAATCACATCTCATATCATGCGCCCAACATGCGCGAAAATCCAACCCAAGTGCACATGTCCTGCACGAACGAAATCGCATCCAATATGCACGGAAGAAAATCCAAATCAAGAGCATCCCACATGCACGAGTAAAATCTCACTCAAGTGCATCCGATTAACAAAATACCGATCAATAACTCAAATGCATAAACAGCAACACCGAGTACACCAAGGTGTATAAAATCGTAAACGTGTGTAACTGCGTGCACAAAACGCATATTAATGCATTACAAGCACATATAAGCTATACCGAGTGCAAACATCAAATCAAGTGCGTACCATACGCACAAATCAAATCATCCGTATTAAATCCATGAAATCATAAACATGTGTGGCTAAGGCACAAAATTGACATCAAACGCAATAGGCACAAATCGCAAATCAACACAACGGTGTATAAAATATATATATAGTGCGATAACTATGCACAAAAATGTAAATACCCAGTAGGTGCAACCATGGTGCATGAAATCAATATCAGGAAACTCGTCATCAAAACTCAAAACCAAGTGATATAAGCGTGATACTCAGATCACAAACGCAATTCGCAACAAAGGACATCGAGGTACACCTCCTACAATGTCGAGAAATAATTTGGTGCGCCTAGAAACTGGCAGAACAGAACATCCTCTTGCCTCCTGCTCACGGTCTGGCATCCTCGGCCTCTGGGTCCTTATCTTCTCTGCGGATTACCAATCTCGCAATCTATCGGCTCATCGACCCTGTCAGGTGTGCTAACGGGGACGATTCCATTCTGGCACTTCTCTGGTCATCCCTCGGTCAATCATCACGACCACTCATAAAGCAGCATGTCACTGGCATCGGCCTCTGGCTCTCTGAATACACATGACACCTCTGATCCTGGGTGCAGATCTCATTACAGCAGTGTCCTGGAAGGAATCCTGCTCAAGGTCTCTTCCGATCTCGCCTATGCCGAACTGTACGGAGGCTGGTACTCTTACATAATCTTTCCTCATTTTCTGGACATCTGCATGTTCCGAACACATTTCCTCGGAAACTGGCCGTATTCCAACGCCTCTATAAGCATATCAGGTCTCTGATCTCGACGGGGAGTAATAACAGCTCGTCAGCGTCTCGCACGAACCTCTGGTTCCACTCGTCTCTATCATCATCCACTATGACGTCAAGCCTTGCTGTCTGCGCACTGCAACTGTTCTCGGCCATGGTCAATCTGAAGTCTCTCACACGGACTCGAAGTCATGAACTCGGTATCTTCATTACTCGGTAGAAGATGTCTGGCCGAACACGTCTTCGGAAACTCGTCCCAACCATCGGTGATATACTCCATACTCGTCCATTCCTGCCGAATTGCCCCGAAGTTATTATCTTTTCTATATCTGTTTCTTGTTCCGGAATGGCTGCATACACCTCGCGACTCTTTCTGGAAGGTTTATCCATAAACTACGCCTCTGCATGCGTATCGCATCTCTGAAGTCAGCGGAGTGGAACGCCACCTCGCCGAATTCTCGTACGAACTCTTCACTTCACTCGGCTCCAATGTCGACTGATTCGGACTAGTCTTCTCGTGGCTGCATGGACTGCGCTCCAACGGCTATGCTCGTATCTGGAGTCTCCCAAGCAATGCACCCCATCACATGATATCCGAATGATGTCGAACCATCCGATCGATATGCAAAAACCTCATAATCCCTCAAGAGATCAACATCTTGGGTACAGTTTAATAGTATCGAGTACATGCCACAGCATCAGTGATCCAGCCGTAGAAGGGCAAACCCAAGCCTCACTAATGGCGCCGTGGAATTGCCGTAAACCCTATGGTTCAAAGGCTTTCATACGGTCATTATGTCGAGTTAGGGTTTCATTCTTCTAGAGGGTCCATAGAATTGCTTGCACATCCTTCCGAATACTTTAAACTTGGAATATGGTTTCCTGACATTCGATCGTCTCTGTCGACTCTCAACGAATCTGCATGATGTCATCTCTAGCAGGAATCAATCTATCTGATGACCTCGCATCGGGTAAGCGAACGAACCACATGTCCTAGTCCTTCACCTTTTGGTGGCTAGCGACCTTCCATCTTATCTCTAAGTATATACTTATGCTGCAGTAGCTCCAACCTCTGGGCGATACCTCGTCATTTGCAGCATCAACCGGCTCATTCGTCTGTACGCTGAACAACGCCTCAAACCTCCAGGAAAGGCGATACATTGGCGGTCATCTCTAAATCGGTCTGCTCTAGATCCGAGTAAGACTCTCCTCACTGGAAATCTTCAACTCAACTAGGCCTGCTCCGGCGCATAAATCGGACGAATCACCTTCGTCTCTCAAATCGGGGTAGACTAGATATCATTGTTGGAGATAATGCCCTCAGAGTCAATTATTGGATCACAGGCACGTGATTGCGGTGATTGAGGGAGGACCTATCCCGGTATGACAGTCTTACTCGAGATGATAGTATGCTATCTGGTTTACCTTTATCATCGTGTACTGTTTTAGGTGACCTGACACGTCGCTATTACACGTTGATAGAGCCCCTAGGATTCTATGCTTGACCACCAGCAGTATGAGGGCGATCATATACGTGGGAGCTGGTAGTCTATAAGCATATCCTTAAATGGTCCCTAGTCGTGTGAGTTTCGAGACAGGGCATCGATACTCCATAGTAGACTAGTGTATACAGTCGAGACCCCGACGAGGGGCGGTGGCCGGTCTCACAAGCCACTGGTGTCAGTTGGATCACCTAAGATGTATACAGGTGCTCATTGGGTTATGAGTACACCGGACAGGACTCGCCGGGAACATGCTAGTTGGTCATATACCAGACGTCAGATGGCAGTTCCCTGGTGACATGTGTGCAGGTTAGTTCATCGACCTGGGGATCGTCATTTGTCTTGTGTGAGTTCCCACTGTACTTTGATTACTACCCTACCACGGCTCAAAGGAGTCATGCAAACAGGTTTTAGTTGGGTACAGTCCCGAGCCACATGGAGGCAGTGAGCGTATCTTCAGGGGTTCGTCTCTCCCAGTATTGGGGGTGAGGTCGTGCTGTGTCTAGGAGAGCCATTACACGAAGCCCTCGGCCGAGGCAAGGAGATTTGCTGGTAGGTATTCCAGTAGTATCTCAGGGTGTTCTGGGCTTCACTCCGACACGACTTGTACCGCTTTTGGGGGTCTGACTTTTACCAACCCCCTAGGCCCGCCATGCGATGCTCATAGACGAACGGACCGGACTGTACGGATATTGTCACTGACAGGCTCAGTAGGGTTTTCAGGCTGAGTTCACTCACAGACGTCCCTTTTAGTCAATACCTGGTAGCCCGTTATATATTGGCTTATACCTCTAACGTGCTAGTGGTTAAATCCACAACCAAGGTGTTGACGAGTCTTTAGAGTCCCCCACATTCAGTTACTCAGCTTTCGGGCGAAAGGTTGTAGAGGCCGTATGGAGATATGGCAAGGTCCGATCAGATACGTGCGGTATTGCACGGATCAGGATCTGACAGTTTGTACTATAGGCCGTATGGATATATGGCAGGGTTCGATCAGATACGTGCGGTATTGCACGGATCAGGATCGAACAGATATTACTGGCCGGTTTTGGTATAAGCCGGATTCTAGAATAGTACAGTGGAGATTTTGTCTCATTGCATTTGTATTTCGGTCGAAATACAGATGCGGGTGTGTATGCACAGTATTGGGGTTTTCCTGTAATTTATTACGGGACCAGTTTTTTTGGAGTTGCCAGTTTGCTTTCCGTTTCGGCCAATTTCCTTTGTTCCGTTCATTGGCCGAAGATTGGTGGAGGAGGGTTTATTTGCATTGTTGCAAATAGGCATTAGTGGAGGGGGTTCTTTGCATCTTGTTGCATCATGATGGCTTTCATGATTAGCACCATCCCTTGACTTCTTCTTCTCATGATGGCTTGACTTTTTGAAGCCATCATGCATGAGATGATGGTTGCCTTGGAGTGTTGGATTTGTTGTGATCATTCACTTTTGCATGATATCCTTTGACTTTCTCTCTCTTGCATGATATGAGTAAGGCTCCCATTATTTTTGAGACACTCTCATTCTCACTCTCCTCTCTAGTCATGGCCGGCCAAGCATGGAGGAGGGGTTGCCCATTTTTGTAGTGGGGATTTTTGCTCTCTAGTTGCTAGAAAAATCCCCAAGTTCCTCCACATAATTCTTGTATCATCCCTCCACCAAAATGGCACCTCCATGAACCCCAAATGAGACACAAGTTCTACTATACATTCTACAGCAAATCTTGGGCACGTCGAGTAGCCGGCTTCGTGCCCGAGTTGCCTCGGCATTGAGGTGGGAGCCCGTAAAAGAAGTAGGCGATGTGGTGCACTTCCGGCGACGAGGAGGAGACGGCACATTCCGCAGGAGGTCGGGACGACGACGAGAAGACCGGAGGACTCGGATCTGTCGGTATACTTCTCATCCCTATCTTGTTAGTAGCTTAGACTTGTTAATGGTTACGATCCGGATGTTTAGTGCGCGGTGGTGCCGGTTTGCTAAGTCCGCAAAATTAAAGTTTTTCACCGCTTCCGCATTCCGGCGTCGGATTGACGGCCGGGGCGCCGCCGTGCACTTACAGTGGTATCAGAGCCTCGCCATTAACTTAGTCTAGCTTTGTGTAATGTGTTTGCATTTCCGATCGATCAAAAAGTTCCAAAACCCGTATTTTGTTAGCATCAGTTTTCTGTTGGAAATTTTTTGTGTCGAAAAATTTTTCAGGTTGTAAAATATTGATGTATTGGAAAATCTAAGAGATCTGTAAAAATTCGATGAAGTGACTCCACAGTTGGAGCGCGGAACCGCCGCGAAAACCCCCTTTCCGCCGCTGTTCCGCCGCGCACTGTGGAGATCACTGCACCAATTTTTTACAGAGGCTTTCTGGGGTGAAAAGTGGGGTTTTGGAATAATAACATTGGGCCCAGAATTTCTTGATCTGCTACAGTTTTGATTGGGGGCCCACTTGTTAAAATTTGATTGATCGAAAATTTTAAACACATATTTCACAGTATTTACATTATATCTGCGACCGTGAATGTCACTCGATCGGTAAATCCGGTCTAACTGCTATAGCCCGGTTAGACGGATTTGCGAACGTGACTTTCACGTTGTTGTTCTGTTTTTGCTGTGATGTTGCGGATCGGTCGTGGGGGATAGCCTGGATGCAATGCTAGTACAGTTGTAGTTGTATTATGTACATTTGATATTGCGGGGCGAGCGTCCGACATGTGGACTGCCGTCACTGCCTGATTGTATTATTATTTTGGGGCACGGCCAGGTTGCGGTCGTTGTACCCGGTGTATGTATATTTTACTTTCTGTATTAGGATTACCCCGCGGAGGGGTGCACGGATAGCCGGGTTCTAGAGGGCAACAAGCCCGCATCTCATGGCATTGAGACGGAGGGGGCTTCACTCTAGGATTGGCGGGCTATTCGTCGCACTCGTAGGGGGTACAGGTTGACCCAGGAGGGGTGCCCAAGTTGCCGGATTCCGTGAAGTGCTGGGTGGTCCATTCACGGTACTGAAGGGGGCTGCCTCGCTTCAGGTTTTGGCGGGTAACTTGCCGCGCCCGTAGGGGTCTAGGATTTCATTGCACAGGCTATCCACACGACCAGGGGAACGTCGGGTTTCAGCAGTGGCTCTGTGAAACCCGGGGATCCCAGATATCTGTATTGTTTCTGTGATGCTATACATTTTCTGTGATGTTGCATTTCTTTCACGCCTTGAGCGAAATATAATATATTGGTATATATATTAGTAGATGTTGTATATGTTTTACATCCGCGCTAGTCCAGTCCCCGCTCTGTCGTTAGTTAGCTAACCTAACGGGTAATGACAGGACCTAGTGGCGAATGCGGATGGCATATACGTACATCAGTATATTTTCGTTCTTTGTGGTGTGATCAATTGATGGGACTGCATTGATTCGGATCAATGCAAGTTTAAAAACAAACCTAATCTGATGTTGTTGGAACACTTTTCAAAAAGCTGTTATTGCAAGGACGTTCACTTTTGTTTTGCATCGTGATATTCAGTTGGAATATCCTGCTCCTCAGTCGACGAGGCAAGGGCCGAGATCCCTTCACCGGGAGTGACCCCTTGGACAAAAGTTTGCGTCGGGGCATTAACTTCACTATAGCCGATTACTTTTGCTTTGCATCGTGGTATTCATTTGGAATATCCTGCACCCCATTCTACGGGGAAAGAGCCGAGATCCCTTCACCGGGAGTGACCTCTTTAGCAACGGTTTTCGTCACTATATTTTTTAAAAAGCTATCCGTTCCTTCGACGATATCAAGTTCTTTACGTTAAAGGTTTTCGCCAGAAACCATTCGTAGCCCTCCGTCGTTTCATATGGGTGGTCAATAGTATTCAAGCTGTGTATGTTGGCCAAAGTCAAGGCACAGTGATTGGTAGCTATTGGGGTATTCATATGCAGCATAGATAGATGCGTTGGTTTGGTACAGTCGTACTGCCATTTTGGCCAAAGTCAAGGGTATGTACGGGTGGATTCAAATTAACCTGGAGAATGACGGGTAGAACTTGACATGTGACTTATGATATGTTGGCCAAAGTCAAGGTCATAAGAGCATGGGGCAGAAATCATATCGGGAGTTTCAAAAGAACTGAAACTTGCCAGATATGCGCATACCTTCTGGAGTGTGATACCGTGAGCGGATTCCGTCACGTTATCATGCGATGATAGTTGGATCCCGATTCCCACTGATGAGTTAGTTTACTCCTCGGGTAACCCCGACTAATTCTTCTTTCAGGTTTGGAGGAGAATTTGAGGTACAGTGGGAGGATTCCAGATTAGATAAATTGGTAACCATTCTGATCTAGGTTAGAGTGCACGCTGAGTGTTTCTTTTCTCTCTCTCTTTGGCAGCGACCATTGACCCGACCCTAAGACTTTGACTCAGAGACCAAGTTGACCGAACCTTCTTAAACACTGGTTTTTGGATTGTCAGAGTTGCAAACCTCATTGCCACTCCTACTTTTACCCTTTTCTCCAGGACACCCCGTATTACTACGAACGTCCACTTCCATTGGACAAAACCATCGTATGGTTAGATACGAACTCGAAAGAATTTATTCGAGGATGGTTTCAGGTTCTGGAGAAAACGGATAGGATTATTCAGTTGTCTTTTCCTTTTACCCTCTCTCAGGTTACGAGTACTCCTTGGTTTAGGGGTAGTACACCTATTACGCAAATTGGATTGTCTTCTTCCAAACCTTAGGCTGGTGCCGACCGGTAGGGAATGAAGAAAACCAATTAGCATAACGATGGTGTGCAGAAGGTATTAAATTAAGACAAAGCAAGGGATTAGTAAGAGGGCAAAGTAAATTGCAACAGATATTCATGACCAAACCAGGTATTTCTTCGCCAATCCTAAAATCACCTTTGAATTTCTCCAGGACACTCCGTATCACTACGAAGATCCACAGTTTATTGGATACTCCATCGTATGGTTATATACGAACTCGAAAGGAACTTGTTCCAGTTCGGGGATGGATTCTGGTTCAGGAGAAATAGGAATAAGATTTATTCAGGTGTCTTTTATCTTCACCTTCTCTCACATTGCGAGTGTTCCTAGGATTGGGACAGTACACCCATTATGCTTATTGGATAGTCTTCTTCCAAACCATAGGCTGGTGCCGAACGGTAGGGAAGGAAGAAAACCATTTGGCCTAAGGGGTGTGCAGAAGGTAATGACTAAAGATATATGAAGGGATTTTGAGAGGTGGCAAAGAATTACACGGTTACAGTCGTGAATCTGGAAGAGGCATTACTAGGAATACCAGGATACCCCATCGAAACATTTCGATGTTTCAGTTTCACTGTGTAATGTTAAAAGAAAACTGATTTCCCGATTAGATACTTACTCCAGGGTATGTATTTACCAGGTTTGATTCTCACATCTGTATGGTTTTACAGATGATGAGTGGGAGTAGGTTATTGGGAATTGGGTGATCATCCTCATTATATCGGGATTCGTTGTAATCGGTGATATTTGAGGAAATCACCTGGGCAGTTTGCCGGTCGGCAAATATTTGGTTTTGAATATCCGCTGTTATGCACCAATTTCAAATCGATATATCTGTACGTCTATTTTCATAGAGTGAGATATACTTTTTGAAATTATGTCGATGACATTTACCTATACCAGTGGATGGTTAGGTAAGGAGCATTAAACGGCGGTGTAATTCTTCTTAACCATAATTACAGTTTTCAACCTACGACACACAGTGAATGAGTTATCAAACTCAAGGGACTTATACAGAGTATTGTATGTTGTCCAGGGTCCATCAGGACAGAGTGGTTGGTCCTCGTACTATATTCGGTTTACTTATGACTTCTCTAGTTTTTAGACAGGTGTTTCGTGGAAACACATGGTCCGAATTTTGAGAAGTTATAGGTATTTGAATAGAGTAGAGAACCAGGTGTAGCAAGTATCGGGATTCTTCAAAGAGATCGAAGATGTAGATACTTGTGTATGGTATTCGGTTGGTAGTAGTGACTAAGAGAACTTGCTTCTCTTTCAGGTTACTCATAATTGGAAGCATTCCTAAGTTGAGTAACGCTGATCGGCCTCCTTCCATTTAGTTAACATGCACTGGAGATAGTTGCATGATTTGGATCTGGTTCAGTTAAATCAGTGCCTCTGGTCCTATATGGGATATAGAACAGTTCGTATCTTGACATTGTTAAGGTATGGGGAGTTGTCCAGCTTATGATTAAAACCAGACTCTGGATAACTCAAGGCACGTTTCTCTAATGGCTGTTTGTGGGTTGACCCAGGCTATGACGAGGGTTGACTTTCTACCATCTGGATGAACAATAGCGATATTGTTCTAGACTCGCCACAGTTTTATTAAAAATGGATTTTTTCAGAAAACACTAGTGGGAGTATGGTAGAACTGGAAGTGATTCCAGAACCACAAACGATTACAAAAGATTTGATAAGGAACCTAAAGATTCAATCTGAATTGACATTCCATTGACCACTCCGCAAATGAGGTGGGTAACTTCAGGCACCCGAGAGGTACTACGGTAGCCTCAAGGACGGTGACAGGGAAGTTCTTGTTTACCCACAATTACCATTGCTGTTGTTCCAGGCTGCGAGACCCGGCGGGAGGATGAGTATAGCGTCGTTCTGAACTCGCTTCAGAAGTGTACGTGTATATGACTCTGCCAAAGGGTTGTCGTAGACAGTGGGAGCAGCGGAAGCATTGGTGGACAGGTAGCTTATGTCTATTTATAGACTAAAGCAGATGTAGCGGAGATAGATCATCTATTTCTGACGTGACAGTCATGGGTTTGACTTCATCAGAATAGGGGATGGATCTGTTGAGGAGGTACTAGGGTGTGATGTCATGGTATCAAGATGACATACACAGAGTAGGAAGTGATATTCCTACACTACAATCGGTTATACTTTGGTCGTCACACAGTGTTTTCTCCACAAGAGAAATGGATTTTATGTCAGACATACTGGTTACTAGATCTATGGTTTTAGATCTAGATTTGGGTGGTTTCCCAATCAGGGTACTTGACAGCATTCTAAGAGTATTTAGAATGGACAACTCCTGGCACGGTAGTGTACCTGCAGGTGATGGAGTCACCCTCTCTAAAGGTGTCTTACAGACTAAAGTTGAGAGGGATGTGCATGATTGACAGATCACTTTGCTTAGGCAATTGAGTCAATCATGAGATGTCAAGTACCACACCAGATGTTGTTCTTGCACCAGATGCAATAAGTTGACATTGATCCAATCCTGGAGAAACAGTCGGAAGCAGTTATAGAATATAAGTGGATGTTCTAGGGATATGATAACGACAGCCTCATGTGGGAGACAGTTATCATTCCAGGCTTCCAGGGTGACATGGACGACAAGTAGGTTGTCAGAGTTATATTTTTCCTTCTGACGAGGGGCAGTATTTTGGACAGGTGATCCAAGGCAATACTGAGGGAGGCATGGCGCAGCTTACTGATTAAGTTCAGTTGACGATACAGTCTGAGAAGTTTGGATTTGGAGTTCATTTATGAGCTATGTCCCATCAGACATCCAGACACATTCTAAGACAGGTATTGCTCATTTCGGGAGATGGGTTTCTCCGCGAACTTGAGATATAGAGAGACATAGAAAGAGACATCAAGGCGGATCCACTCACTGAGGCTATTCCTCGAACGCAATAGTTTCGCAAACGAGCTTTGTGAGACTGACCAGTAGAGGAGTTGGGTGTTCGGTATCACACGGGCTGTGAGTATGCGACATCGCAATAATTAGCCTTGAGTGCAAGTGGGAGATTGTTGGAGATAATGCCCTCAGAGTCAATTATTGGATCACAGGCACGTGATTGCGGTGATTGAGGGAGGACCTATCCCGGTATGACAGTCTTACTCGAGATGATAGTATGCTATCTGGTTTACCTTTATCATCGTGTACTGTTTTAGGTGACCTGACACGTCGCTATTACACGTTGATAGAGCCCCTAGGATTCTATGCTTGACCACCAGCAGTATGAGGGCGATCATATACGTGGGAGCTGGTAGTCTATAAGCATATCCTTAAATGGTCCCTAGTCGTGTGAGTTTCGAGACAGGGCATCGATACTCCATAGTAGACTAGTGTATACAGTCGAGACCCCGACGAGGGGCGGTGGCCGGTCTCACAAGCCACTGGTGTCAGTTGGATCACCTAAGATGTATACAGGTGCTCATTGGGTTATGAGTACACCGGACAGGACTCGCCGGGAACATGCTAGTTGGTCATATACCAGACGTCAGATGGCAGTTCCCTGGTGACATGTGTGCAGGTTAGTTCATCGACCTGGGGATCGTCATTTGTCTTGTGTGAGTTCCCACTGTACTTTGATTACTACCCTACCACGGCTCAAAGGAGTCGTGCAAACAGGTTTTAGTTGGGTACAGTCCCGAGCCACATGGAGGCAGTGAGCGTATCTTCAGGGGTTCGTCTCTCCCGGTATTAGGGGTGAGGTCGTGCTGTGTCTAGGAGAGCCATTACACGAAGCCCTCGGCCGAGGCAAGGAGATTTGCTGGTAGGTATTCCAGTAGTATCTCAGGGTGTTCTGGGCTTCACTCCGACACGACTTGTACCGCTTTTGGGGGTCTGACTTTTACCAACCCCCTAGGCCCGCCATGCGATGCTCATAGACGAACGGACCGGACTGTACGGATATTGTCACTGACAGGCTCAGTAGGGTTGTCAGGCTGAGTTCACTCACAGACGTCCCTTTTAGTCAATACCTGGTAGCCCGTTATTTATTGGCTTATACCTCTAACGTGCTAGTGGTTAAATCCACAACAAAGGTGTTGACGAGTCTTTAGAGTCCCCCACATTCAGTTACTCAGCTTTCCGGCGAAAGGTTGTAGAGGCCGTATGGAGATATGGCAAGGTCCGATCAAATACGTGCGGTATTGCACGGATCAGGATCTGACAGTTTGTACTATAGGCCGTATGGTTATATGGCAGGGTTCGATCAGATACGTGCGGTATTGCACGGATCAGGATCGAACAGATATTACTGGCCGGTTTTGGGATAAGCCGGATTCTAGTATAGTACAGTGGAGATTTTGTCTCATTGCATTTGTATTTCGGTCGAAATACAGATGCGGGTGTGTATGCACAGTATTGGGGTTTTCCTGTAATTTATTACGGGACCAGTTTTTTTGGAGTTACCAGTTTGCTTTCCGTTTCGGCCAATTTCCTTTGTTCCGTTCATTGGCCGAAGATTGGTGGAGGAGGGTTTATTTGCATTGTTGCAAATAGGCATTAGTGGAGGGGGTTCTTTGCATCTTGTTGCATCATGATGGCTTTCATGATTAGCACCATCCCTTGACTTCTTCTTCTCATGATGGCTTGACTTTTTGAAGCCATCATGCATGAGATGATGGTTGCCTTGGAGTGTTGGATTTGTTGTGATCATTCACTTTTGCATGATATCCTTTGACTTTCTCTCTCTTGCATGATATGAGTAAGGCTCCCATTATTTTTGAGACACTCTCTTTCTCACTCTCCTCTCTAGTCATGGCCGGCCAAGCATGGAGGAGGGGTTGCCCATTTTTGTAGTGGGGATTTTTGCTCTCTAGTTGCTAGAAAAATCCCCAAGTTCCTCCACATAATTCTTGTATCATCCCTCCACCAAAATGGCACCTCCATGAACCCCAAATGAGATACAAGTTCTACTATACATTCTACAGCAAATCTTGGGCACGTCGAGTAGCCGGCTTCATGCCCGAGTTGCCTCGGCATTGAGGTGGGAGCCCGTAAAAGAAGTAGGCGATGTGGTGCACTTCCGGCGACGAGGAGGAGACGGCACATTCCGCAGGAGGTCGGGACGACGACGAGAAGACCGGAGGACTCGGATCTGTCGGTATACTTCTCATCCCTATCTTGTTAGTAGCTTAGACTTGTTAATGGTTACGATCCGGATGTTTATTGCGCGGTGGTGCCGGTTTGCTAAGTCCGCAAAATTAAAGTTTTTCACCGCTTCCGCATTCCGGCGTCGGATTGACGGCCGGGGCGCCGCCGTGCACTTACAATCATCTGTCTCAAATCTGCCTGGAATCTCCGGCGATCTCAGCTCGTAAGCTCCGGAAGCGACATCCTATCAATCTCAGCAACAGCTGGGTCACCTGTCCGCACGGTAGGCGACATCAAATCCTTGAGGTATGCTGTACATCTACAGTCCTCTCGCAACTGGCAGCTCTAACAATGGCCCGATCATCCGGTGTAAAACCAATCTCTCGCCTCCACAAGAGGTCACAACAAAATACTAACTCGAGACGTTCTCATGTCACCAGAAAACACAATGGTCGGCCCTCGTATCAAACGAGCTCGCCCTGACCGCAACACTAGCAGCATCTCAAACTGCGCTCAAACTTTGGTGACAGGTACCTCAATCGAGTATCGAAGAGAGCAGATCAACGGCATGAGAGGAAACGACAAATCCAGTATGGATACATGATCATAAGAAGGAACAACATCAATGAAAGTGTGATCATGGGACTAATAGAATAGAGGATCTCCAATGGATGTATAATCATGGATACAAGAGAATCATAAGTCTCAAAAATATGTACATCCTAAGGTTTCTTAAGTGGAGTATCGTATCGTAAATATGCCGCGGAACATACGTACGGTACGTCACTCTACTCAAGCTACCTACTCCAACAATCAGGGTCAGCCTATGAAACGAAAGTTCGGGTCTAATACCCCTCCCCCGTTCAAGTCTAAGTTCCGTAAAGTCAAGCCTAGGTTCCAAAATACACTCCCGCCCTAGACTCCGCATAGTCAAACATTGACTTGAACAAAGGTTAAACCTAGCGCTCTGATACCAACTTTGTCACGACCCGAAATATTAGCTCGTGACCAGCACTTGAATCACGCAACATCTAAGGGAGTAACGGAATTCAAGTAAGCTGAAACCCAGAAATCTAAACCTTTTAGAAAAATAAAGGAGGTGAGGTTTTAAAATGAAGGTATATGAAATCATGTTTTCTTAATGCAAAGAAAAGAAACATGAATGATGCAAGTGAAACTTACTAGTTTGAAAACATGTTTCGTCTTTGAAAAATTTTGGCAGCACCTCCTTTGTATATTTTGATCCAAAACCACAATACATAACAAGAATAAAAGCATCCCCAAGCGGGAGCTAGCTCTTCGCCAAACGTCGGATCACAACCACGCAATACAGTATAAATAAGTATACGACGCCCAACGGCGAAGTTCACCACAAAAAGGCAGTGAAAAGAGCAAGATATAACCCCAAAGGGAAAATAAAACCCATCGCTCAAATCTCGCAACTACAAGTCTCACTAAATCTCATCACTTATACAATTACAACTTTTGATTGATTGATGGAGTTAACTAGATACAGTATGAAATATAATACAAGGTTGGGTATGATACAATGTCCCACCTACCAATGCAGAACACCCGAATGGAACTGTATGCCAGCGAAGCCGCTACTGATCCAAGCGGTCAACCTGCAAGAACTGTGGCACAATGGGGATGAGCTGCCAACTCATGAATAGAAATATATCTACAAGTAGAAATCGAATAAACAACGACTCCTAGGTCAACTATATCATAAGGTAATACTATGATATCTAGGGTGACCGGGTCGTATATGTGCCAACAAGGTAGTCAATATCTATATGCATATGGATAGCATCCAACAGTAATAATCAATGCATGTATATGGGTCTCGTCCAACCATAATCAAGATATGTATGCACGTAAATATCATAAAGGAGTGTGCATGAAAGTATGAGGATATATATATCAACGGTGTCCCTCCCGACACATCAAAATCATGGAACCTGAGTGCTTAGCATCGACACTCGAAAACATCATGAAAACCATGCCCAGCATTGACACGTAAATCCTCATATATCGGGCATCCGTCAGTCTGGGTCAGCCCACGGGCTCCTTCTGCGGTATCGGCCCTCGGCCCCGGCAGTACGAGTCGTCCCATATCCATCCATCGACTCTGGCCAGTACCCTCCAGATAACCGCCAGGTTCAACCAATCACCGGTAGGTAGTGGTCCCACTGCCAGGCTCATCGCCTACTGCGTGACAGATCCGTTCTCGCCCCGGGGTACCATACCGGGTCCACCATGTACCCGCAATCGGCCTCGTCCACTCCTCGAATCGGGTTCCACATGTCATACGTCTCAGAACCGAGAAAACGCATGGTGGACGCACTGAAATATCATATCAAGAGAAACCGGGTTTTTAAAACAATGCATGCTTTCTTTAAAATGACCACGGTTCTCAAATCCAGAAATCTCATGAAAACAGTATATCTCAATGCGTAAAGTAGTAGAGCATGATGTATGCGACATATAAAATGAAATGCGAACATATCCATGTATCATGCAACATGGAACGGTGATATGACATATTAAGGGGAAAACCGCTCTTTTAAAATGATTCCAGTTTTTAAAATATAACTTGCCGTTACCAAGTTCCCATTAAAACCAGTTATCTATATAGGTACAATATGAATATGCGCAAGTATAGATGTACCATGTATGTGTACAAGTATGAATGTCTCAATATATATGTCATGATGCAGCAACCCTACTGTGTAGTGACATGGCAATTATCGATGATGAAGTGTGTGAGCCGGCAAATATGTGTACGTGTAACATACGCATCATCGATAATGGTGCAGGTGTACTATCACAGGTATATGCGATGCAATAATAATATCATGAATGCAGCAAGTAAATCATCAGCTAACAGCTATAAGGTATACATAACCATCATATGGCCGAGTCGGTGAATCTATCAATCGGCATCTAGCCCAATAACACCGCGTACGGTATAATCCATCGTACGGCAATCTCTAGTCAAGGATAAGGACCAGTCATCAAGTCAACTCATCACGCACGGAATATCATCGTGCGGCGGCATTATACTAAGAGGGATCCTAACATCCTATACGACAAATGAGGGTACGGCCTAATATCACATACGGCCTATCATCCATGATTCACAACATTTTATATATATAACCCTGTATACCTTTGTCCCTGGTCGCATCTGCAATAATCTCATATCAGGGGACTGGCAGGGTATAAATCATCTCGATCGACTCGCATCCGTATACCATCATATCATATCATCATCTCATCATATCATCAAATTCGTCTTGTATTCTTTCATCGCATTTATGTCTCATATCATGTTGAATTTACATAAACATGCTAATCTCTACTAAATATAAGTATCTAATCTAACAAACACATCCGAACCATACAATCAGATTTTAAAATAGTGAATCGTAGTTTTGAAAATAGGGGTTACGATGTTTTTAAGAAAAAGATATCGTTTGAAAATCCGTAACATCCCTCAATATATACATTTAAAATATACATACGATTCTTTGGTTTAGAAAAAGGTATGGGTCGGATGACACATCTACATCGACTATCTAGTCCTACAGAACCCTAAGCGGTAATATCGCTAAACGTCATCCTAGGGTAGTAGTAGCATATCACACTTAACTATCCTCTAGTTTCTAATATGACTACATAGCTATCTATATTCTAACCCTAGTTTCCTAATCTAGGTTTCCTAACCATATTCTATAAATTGGTTTTCCATCAGAAGTTTGCGGGGGTGCTATACGCCATCCACCCGACTTCCCCGGTAGATATAGATCTACTGACCTGGTCTTCGCTCGCCCAAATCAATGACGCCACGCTTCTTCTCCTCGGAATCCATGCGAGGGTACCTACAATAATAACCAATCGCAATACGTATTAAAATCGATGCAGAAAACCGATACAGCGCACAGTGTGCTCACAGGTTAGAACCAATGGCCTAAACGTGCAAATCAATCAAACAACCTCTGTTGTCGATGTACAAACACCCGACAACCAAATAAAAATCCAAATATCAAGAAAATGCATTTTAAAATACGGAAAACATATCCTAAAACACACCAAAATGCTTCCAGATTTTCCCCAGATGACAATTAGCCAAAACTGCACATAGGAGGGGTCTAATTTAGTGCAAAAAGAGCTATGTACCAAATCTGGGACATTTCTACCCTACTCTGGCTGTAAATTGCGGCCAGAATTAATATATCTGCGGCCATAGGTTTGAATTAGGGGCTCGGGTCTGAGTGGTAGCTTCCTAGGTGCCTGCACGACTCCCAGTAATTCCAAAATAATTTCTAGTGTCCCCGGGTTGCTCCAGATTCCAAAATACCTTCACAGATCACACATTTATCCGATGTCGGGTTTCTAAATCCGTGTTTTGGTGTTTCTAAGGTTTGGTCTAGGTCACTAAACATCACCTAAGTTTAGTTAACAGCTACTAGGCATCACCCAATTCAAACCAACACTCAATCTTCACTAGGGTTTCCCAATGTTCACTACCTCCACAATATCACATCTAAACACATATAAATACTTAAGTAAATGGAAAACTACCCAATTAGTGAAGGTATTACCTCATAAAGCACCCATGAATCCCCCAAGATCATCAAAACTGAATTTTTCTTGGTCCCATGTGTAGAGGTTGAAGAGGGGATTAATATTTGTGAAGGGTGTGTAGGGGTTTGGGGATTGTTAGGAGATGGATCTAGGGATTTTAGTGGAGGGTTGTGGCTTGAGGGAGATGAAGAGGTATGGGAAAATGAGGTGGGAAATGGCTAAGGCAGCATCCCCCTTCACTCTCTCTCTATAATTCTCACCCACTCCCTTCACATGTCATCATTTTGTCTCCTTTCTCTCTCCTCACTCATCATGACCCTTTTCCTCTCTTTTTCTCACCAAAAAACATAATATAAAGTCAAAATGAAATGAAACATGTAACAAAATAAACATGTCATGGTGCACTAACCATGGAAACTGTAAAAACGCGGATTTGGCTTAATCGCGATTAGCAGTGCACTAATCGGGTTTATATCGAAACTGCACAAAATAAATTTTTTAAAATGACAAATCCTTTAATTATATTATTAAATGAATAAATCATTTTAATTTCTATTTATTTCATAATTATTGATATATATTTATACCCTTTTTCGAAAACTCCAATTTCGCAAATCGGCAATTTTCGGGAAAAATATTATTTTAATATTAAATTCCCAAAAATAATATTTTTTATTTTCTGAAATGTTACAGTCTCTCAGCCAATTATCACGACCACTCGTAAAGCAGCACGTCTCTGGCGTTGGCCTCTGGCCCTCTGAACACACACGATACAACTGATCTTGGGTGCAAATCCTATCGCAGAAGTGTCCTGGAAGGAACCTGCTCAGGGTCTCTTCCGATCTCGCCTATGCCGAACTATATAGAGGCTGGTGCTCTTGTATAATCTTTTCTCGCTTTCTGGACATCTACGTTCTTCCCACAACATTTCCTCGGGAACTGGCCGCATCCCAACGCCTTTGTATACATATCAGATCTCTAATCTCGTCGGGGAGTAACAACAGCTCGTCAGCATCTCGCACGAACCTCAGGTCCCACTCTTCTGTATCATCGTCCACTTTGACGTCACGTCACGCTATCTGCGTACTGCAAATGTTCTCGGCTACAGTCAATCCGGAGTCTCTCGCACGGACTCGAAATTACGAACTCGGTATCTTCATCACTCTGCAGAAGATATCTAGCCGAACACGTCCTCGAGAGCTCGTCCCAACCATCGAAAGAATGCTCAATACTCGTCCGTTCTCGATCAACTCACAACGCATCTGGGTGAGGTCCTCTATCTGAAGCTGGTCTACTTACTGACCTCCTGTCGGATCATCCAACGAACCACGTTATCTATGGATCGATCTACTCTAGATCTGAATAAGATTCTCCACACTGGAAATCTTCAACTCAACTAGGCCTGCGTCGGCGCATCAATCTGATGAATCACCTTCGTCTCTCAACTCAAGATAGACTAGATATCATCTGTCGCATCTCTTCCTGGAAGCTCCAGCGATCTCACCACATAAGCTCTGGAAGCGACATCCCATCAATCTCAGCAACAGCTGGGTCATCTGTCCGCAAGGTAGATGACATCACAATCTCTGAGGTAGGCTGTACATCAACAGTCCTCTCACAACTGGCAGGTCTAACAATGGCCCAATCATCCGGTGTAAAACCAAACACTCGCCTCAACAAGAGGTCACAACACAAACACTACATCGAGACGTTCTCATGTCACCAGAAAACACAATGGTCAGTCCCCGTCCACGACGGGCTTGCCCTGACCGCAACACTAGCAGCAGCTCAATCTGCGCTCAAACCAAGGTGAAAGGAGCCTCACGCGTTTATCGATGAAAACAGATCAAGGGCATGAAAGAAAACGACAGATCTAGAATGGATACATGATCATAAGAAAAAACAGCATCAATTATAGTATGATCATGGAAACGAATAGAATCAAGGATCTCCAATGGATGTTTAATCATGGGTATGAAGAGAACCACAAATCTCAAAATATGTATATCCTAAGATTTCTTAAGGGGAGTATCATATCGTAAATATGCCGCGGAACATACGTACGGTATGTCACTCTACTCTACTCCATTAATCAGGGTCAACCTATGAAACGAAAGTTCGTGTCTAATACCCCCTGTTCAAGTCTAAGTTCCATAAGGTCAAGCCTAGGTTCCGAAATATATATACGCCCTAGACTCCGCATAGTCAAACATAGACTCGAACCAAGGTTAAACCTAGCGCTCTGATACCAACTTTGTCACGACCCAAAATATTAGCTCATGACCAGCACTTAAATCACGCAAGGTCTAAAGGCGTAACGTAATTCAAGTAAGCTGAAACCCAGAAATCTATACCTTTTTTAAGAAAATAAAAGAGGCGAGGTTTTGAAATAAAGGTGTAATGAAATCAAGTTTTCTCAAATGCATAGAAGAGGAACATGTTTCGTCTTTTAAAAAATTTGGGCAGCACCTCCTTTGTATATTTTAATCCAAAACCACATATACAAGATAATGATAAAGGCATCCCCAAGTGGGAGCTATCTCTTCGCCAATCGGAGGATCCACAACCACGCAAAGCATAAATATAAGTATACGACGCCCAACGGCGAAGATCACCACAAAACATAAAGAAATAAGCAAGACATCAAAACCACAAGTAGCGGAAAACCCCTCGCACTAAGTCTCGCAACCACAAGTCTCACTAAGTCTCATTACTTATACAAATACTAGTTTGATTGATGGAGTGACTAGATACAATAGAAATAATAATAACAAGAGGGGTATGATCCAATATGTACCACCTACCAAAGCAATCACCCGAATGCAATTGTGTGCCATCGATGCCGCTACTGATCCAAGCGGTCAACCTGCAAGAACTGTAGCACAACGGGGGTGAGTTGCCAACTCGTGAGTAGAAAACATCAACAAGTAGAAATCAAATAAACAACGACTTCTAGGTCAACTGTATCATAAAGGCAATACTATGATAGCTAGGGTGACTGTATCTACATCTGTGCAAACAATATAATCAAGTCTATGTGAAGGTGGATATCATCGAACCATATAATCAATGTATGTATGCATGCGGATCTCATCTAACCATATAATCAATGTATGTATGTATGTGGATCTCATCCAACCATATAATCAATGTATGTATGCATGTGGATCTCATCCACGTGTCAACCAATGACACAACAACATCATGCATGTAAATATCATAAAAGCATATGTATGGAAGTATGAGGATATAAATCAATGTGTGTCCCTCACGACACATCAAAATCATGGAACCTGAGTGTCCAGCATTGACACTCGAACATCATGAAACTCGTGTCCAGCATCGACACGTAAATCCTCATGTATCTCAGGCGCCGCATCCTCAGATCGGCCCTCATATCCATCTCACTACTCCGGTCGGTATCCTCCGGATGACCGCCGAGTCCAAATACTATCACTGGTATGTATTATTCCTTCGGCCAGGCTCATCGTCTACACCACGATAATTATATCTCACCCCGGGGAACCATACCGGGTCCACCAAGTACCCGCAGACGGTGCCTCCCACTCCTCGAATCGGGTTTCACATGCCAATCTCAGAACCGAGAAAACACATGGTGGACGTCTCGAAATATCATATCAAGAGAAACCGGGTTTTTAAAACAATACATACTTCCTTTTGAAATCACCACGGTTCTCAAATCCAGAAATCTCATGAAAACAGCATATCCCAATGAGTAAATCATAAAGCATGATATATGCGACATATGACAGAAATGTAA